>OV656771.1:11250000-12500000 GCA_927399505.1 Luperina testacea | reverse complement strand
ACCAGCCCGTATTACCTATAAGTTGCCAAGAATGAAGCGTCAAGGAAAACTTGTATTGTTTGGCACTTAAAGGAAAGAAATAGAAGGAAAAGGTGCTACGAAACATGACTAATTGTGTAAACATTTTGATTCCATTGATAAGATTTTTCTTGCTCCATGTCAATAAAACTCACAAATCCGTTTCATTTTCCTCAGAGCTTTTCGTAAATGGTATAAAGCTAGGGATTAACGCTGGCATACTGATGTTGTAACAGGTTAATTATAAATGAGCTCGTGTGTGGATGGCCTTAAATGCGACAGACACGACAGGCGGCGTCACGCGACCTACGACGAACGTAGTTTTTGTATTTTCGAGGTAAATGCAGGTACGATACTGTACTGTACTGTACGGTACTGTAGTTAGGTTGGTAGGTACTTGGGTTGTTACCTACTTTGTTGGGTCGAAAGTTACAAATTACCTTTAGGTACATCACGAATAACGTTAGGATAGGGTAGCATAAATTGGCTTAGAGATTATTCACTTCGTTTGTTCACGCAGAACTTTTGGTAAAAAGTAAAGTTTAATCGAAATTGTTTTAGGAAAGCAAAAGAAGTAATTACATGGCCGTTGCCCTTTACAATAATTATTCTAATTACCATGGAAAAATAAATAAATAAACAACCTTCATTCTCCTTTAATTACTGCTTGCCCAGCCTGCCCGTTGTTACCTTATTATGCGCAATATCATAGTTGGAACAAATTATCATAATCAATGACAAAATTGCCTCTGAACTCAACAAAAAACACATACCTACTTTTCATAGAATTGTAAAAAATATAAAAACTGTCCATTCCAAGGTTGCCTGGAAGAGATCGCAGAAAGCGATAAGGCCGCCCATTGTATATTTTTAGTGTCCGATCAATTTGTTATGTATTTTTGTGGTGAACAAAAAAGTATAGAATATATAAAAATCAAGATCGTGACTGGCGGGCTTAAGTGAACTGAGTCGGCAAAATATCTACAGTCTCGCCTCGGCTTATTATGTAATAGGCGCGAAAAAAGGATTTGGTGTCGGTAGGTTATATCTTATTTATCGACCTTGTGGATTCTTAGCCTGGAACCCAATTTTCCTCTAGATATAAGGCGTTTAGTCTAGATTGCTTACATTAATTCTTTAATAGATATTTATGCAACTGTTGTATAATACCCATATTATACAACAGTTGCATAAATAACTATTAATACCCCTGTATTAAAACACGAAAGTGATAATAGTATCACATGAGTGTTTAATACCTAATTATGTACAGTTGCATACAAGACTTTATCTACACCCATGATATGAATCCTCTATAAAAGGTTCTGAGACAGTTTTTTTCAATACTAATATCGAACAAAAAGGCGGCCGGCGGGATAGGACGTGAATTCGAATAACCTGTTATTTTTTTAAATTACGGCTCTGTGGTAGTAAAACTTGACATGACAATATTCTTTTTTTGAAAAGAAGTTGCATAATAAAATTTAGTACCTACAACATTATTACACTCGTCTGGATGACATTATGGTTCTATGACACTGGTTGTTCTAATGTTGGCAATAAGCTTACTGTTTCTGAAACTTTTAAAGAGGATTAGTCTATCATTTTTATAGCATGGGTGTAGATAAAATATCTTTGGAAACGTCACACACATAAAAATTCTCAACAGTACTTTTTCATGCCACGATTGGATTTCTCAGTAAGATAATGCTATTTGGACAAAAGCAGGTAAAATTAGTTAACCAAGTGAATGGTAAATCAAGTAAAAAGGCAGGGGTCAAGGAATTGCACTAAACGAGTGCTGAAACTGAAATGGAGCATTAAAATTACCTACTTCTGAAATCTCAAAGCTGCCTCACAAAAGAATTTTCATAAAATACTGTCAATGTTTACCAAATCGAGAAATTGAACTGAAGGGGTGATTCCCAAATATAGATGCCCCTCCCACCGTACCTGACTGAAATGAAAACATCAGATTAATTTTGTTTTTGTAATGGCAATGCCAAAAGACAATATTAATTGTTGCAGTTAGTAAAAACTAACTGAGCTACCTAATACAATTACCCGTTGTTATAAAAGGAATACAAGAAATAAATGTTGTTCGGGGATGTGGGGGTGTACGGGGGTGTGTCGAGAGGTGGGGGGGGGCGTCAAGGCTTAAGTTCGGTTCGTTCGGGCGCCACTGCGGACTATGCGTATTTCTACGTGTCGAACATACAGCTCGGTGTTTGACGTCGACTCGCTCCGATTAACAGATGAAAAGCCTTGTAACTTACCAAGATGTTTTCGCTAGTGAAAATCATATTGGGCTTTTGTGCTTTTGTTGCGTTTGTGATTAACTACGTCAAAAAACTATTAACACAAATCTTTTCGTTCAACTCTGTTGTAGCGCTTCGCATCTTTTCAGTATTCATTTTTGTTCAGGCCTGAAAACTATGGAAAGCAATCCTGAATTATTGAAGCGATTGCTACTAATTGCTGAAACTTTCATCATTTATAGAGAGAACGAGGACTTCATATTATTCATAATTAATAGTTTAATGCATTACATATTGACAAGGAGATTTTACTTAAAAACTTAAAAAAATACTGGCCAAGTGCGAGTCAGACTCGCACACGAAGGGTTTATTTATTTATTTAATACTTCAAGCACATAAATTTACAGAGGCGGACTTAATGCCAAAGGCATTTTCTACCAGTCAACCTTTGGGTGATGCAGAGACGAACAAGGAGGGGAAGGCGAAGAAGGGTTCCATACCACAAGGCAAAAACGCCGAAAAAAACACGTTTGTTGTATGGGCTCTCTTAAATATTTATTTTTCACTTCAGTAGCTCAAACATGTAGGTTTTGCTGCGTAAAATCAGTGAGCAAAATGCGATTTTGCTCACTGAGTGAGACAAAGTAACTTTTAAATTTTTTTTTCAGAAAGCCGCGAATATATTATTCAGCCTTGGGTTAATCATACAATTCGAAACATTCACACTCTATCTCTTTCCCGCCATTAGAAAGAGAGAGAGACAAAGACCAGCCCTTTCGAAGTTCGGATTTTGAATTCGACCTCAAAGACAAACACGTTCGGAATTTCGTACTAACTAAAGAAATTTTGCAAAAAGAAAATTATGTCTTTTAATGTAATTTATTGAATTTTTAACTTATTGTTCTATTTAAACGAAAATAAGTATTTACTGCAAATAAAACTTATATTTAACTTGTAAATATTTATTTCTAGTTTCAATAAATGTTAGGTACGTAATATATTTTGAATAATAAAATATCATGGGTGCTATTTCCGAACACGCCTTAATTTAAATAAAAGAGCTAGAATAAAATTTCGTGACTGGCGTACAGAGTTGAATAAGTTAAAAAATATTAAAATAATCGTAAAATATGTATGAGTGAAACTAGCGACGAGTGAACTAAATTATTTTAACACCAGAAGAGTTAAAATAACAAGTTACTAATGCAGCATTAAGTTTCCTACCTGAGAAGTCGCGCGAGAAATATCTGAAAGCATACCATGTCTTCAATGAATGGAGACTTATAAAGGGCGTAAGCAGTTTTTCAGAGGTGTTGCTATCTTATTTTTTAGATTTTATAGAATTGGTATCTACCTACAATGTTAATTATTTTGATTCACAATAAATAGTTATTTCAATCTATTCCTGTTTATTACATATTTTATCTCCTAAAGTGTTCTCGCTGCTGAAGTGAAAAGTTATGTGTGTTACACGAGAGCAAAGTTTTTTTGCATCTCGTGCCTTTGAATCCCTCGCCACACTCAGGATTCAACTTTAGAATCACTCGCTACGCTCGTGATTCAATAGTTGAATCCTTCGCTTGCTTGGGATTCAAAATCAGCACTCGCAGCAAAAAACTACTTTGCTCTCTTGTTGCACAAATAACTATTATTCCGTTTTTAGTAGTTGTTGTTCGGCAACAGAAATACATCATCTGTGAAAATGTAGACTGTCTAGCTATCACGGTTCATGAGATACAGCCTGGTGACAGACTGACAGACAGACGGACAGTGGAGTCTTAGTAATAGGGTCCCGTTTTTACCCTTTGGGTACGAAACCCTAAAAACACTTGTTTGCTAGTTGGGACTTTAATTTTGTGAGTAATACTTTTCTCGTAGCTGAAGTGTCTTACTCTTACACGTATCTAAATTACCTTTTTTTTGTTTTCTTTACACTATACTTATAAATCAAACAGAAAAAAAATTAGCAATTTCCTACGTTCATAATTATGTATAATATATTATACTAGCTTCTGCCCGCGGCTTCGCCCGCGTGGATGTCGGAAATTATCCCACGGGAACGTGCTACCGAGACAAAAAGTAGCCTATGTCGTTCCCCAGGACGCCGTCTATATCCTTGCCAAATATAGTTTAGACGTGAAAATGTAACATACAGACAGACAGAATTACTTTCGAATTTAAAATATTAGTATATTATGAATGTTCAGTGCCCTCCAAAAGTAAGTTGACATTTTTCCACTTCAGCTGTGATGCCACATTATGATTTAAAATAAAAAAATAATCATGTAAGTACTCCTAAGGGATTACTTGATAAGTCTTAATAATAAATTAAAGTTAGTTGAATTAGTCAATAAAAACGTTATAGCAGTTCAAATATTTGGATCACTAGAATTTTAAACCATAATGTGGTGTGTCAAAGCTGAAGTGAAAAATTGTCAACTAACTTTTGGAGGCCACTGTACTTATATTTATACTTACTTCCTTTCCGGTCAACCAGAACTGTACATACTGACATAATATTATACTTGTACACCTAGTTAAATATCTATGTACAGACGCCAGCACATCAAGCTACTACAATCTGTCAAATTTCTTTAATAGATTGTCAACTTTATCACTAGAGCATAAGGTTCAAAGTTGATAGGGAACATTTGACAGTTTCAGGTAG
Organism: Luperina testacea; assembly: GCA_927399505.1. NCBI lineage: Eukaryota > Metazoa > Arthropoda > Insecta > Lepidoptera > Noctuidae > Luperina > Luperina testacea. The sequence continues at coordinate 12,495,056 of OV656771.1, read as the reverse complement.
CTTGATATGCTGGCGTCTGTACTAACCCATCAGACGCAATTTTATACAGTAAGTATTATTTATTTATTAAAATTTTATGCACAAGCAAAAATTGCTGTACAAAGGCGGACTTAATACCTGGCATTTTCTACCAGTTTGCCTCATTTTATTTGATAAGTATAAGCTCTCGCTTGATTTGGTTAAAAAATCAGATTACCAGGTACAGACGTCAGCACATAAAGCTACCCGAAACTGTCAAATTTTCCCAATCAACCTATTATATAAATTTGACAGGTTCTAGTAGCTTGATGAGCTGGCGTCTGTACATTGACCTCATCAAAATGTTGATTGAATTCACATCCACTTAAGGACTAATAGGGGTTTTTAGCTACGAGTAAGTGAAAAATTACCAACAACGGATCTTCCTAAATTAATTTATAGCCGGTTCACGCAGGTTAGGCACCTATTTATCTGTCGAGAATAATGAGATTTATTATAGTGGGTTTCTTTTTTGCTCTTGACCTCAATCATGCTTGATGGAAAGCGATGGATGAAGTCTATGAAGGAACGAGCGGGCCCAGAAAATGCCTGTTCACTCTCAATTTGAAAGCAGACGGGTTAAATGTACAAGGGAACACAGACGCTGGCGGAGAATCTTTTATAATTCCACTGAACGTTAAAACGAGTATTAACTGCGTCCTTTTTCTTTTGATTTTTTGTTTATAGTAACAACGATAATATTTTTCGTTAAAGGCAAAAGAATAAACGTTTATTTCCTGTGTGTAGTTATTCAGGGTCCCAAAATACCTACGTAGGAACACACTTATTGCAATTTACATAACCAGACCGTGACGACCCCTGACTTTATTCTACAAAGGGCAGCTCAGGGATGTTACACTTATTTTTTACGCAGGAGTTTTGTTTATGTTTACGATCCCTGGCTAAGTGTGGGTAATAAATAAAAGTGAGGTCTGAAGCATGAAAACATTGGTATTTACTTACCAACTGATAAATGTTAGAGCAAAATATAAAGAGCATACTTATTATAAAGCTCACTTTTTAAAGAATTTACTTTACCGGGAAGTCCTTTACCTTCGTACATAACCTGTAAGCTTGAATCTTAAGCCTTAAACACAACCTTTGAACACCTAAGCCGCTTTACTGATAGAAAGCAGAAAAACGGTTTTTATTTTAAAATCAAACACGTCGAGAAGAATAGATAATATTTTAAAGCAAATGTTGCAGTAAATACAGCGGGCAAAGTTCTGTTATTTACATTGAATCCGATATCAAAGGCTCTCCGCCCCTCGAGCGACAGGGGGTGAAAAGTAAAGACCTTCTCGACGCTTTTGCATCCCGATTACGGTCGGTGATTTTCTAACATTCAGTTTTGTACTTGAAGTTCTGTTTAACCGAGTTGGGTCAGATTTTCGTACCGTAATCTCTCGTTTTGACAGACTTTAATATTCATGTAATTGTTGTAATTCAAATTAACTTGGATGATAAGTAAGAAAGCTTTTTAACAAACTCCTTACCGGCCTAAAGTTATCCCACTGCTGGGCAAATACCGTTTCTGACAGATAAGCAACAAGCATACAGTACCCGGCGATAAATATTGCACATCGACCTTTGGAAAGAGACAATCGGCTAATTTCGGCTTCGTAGAGCGTTATCTCTGTCGCACGAAATACAAACAGTCCGGTATCTATTAGGAGCTGTTAAAACAATTATGATTTGCTTCTTTTGATAATTATTTTTATTCTTTGAATAAAATACAAAAAAAGGTAAAGGTCGATATGCAATATTTATCTGCTACTTAGCGATTTCAGGCTAAAGTTCATCAACTTTATAATCACCCTATAATGTTCCGACTGCTGGGACACAGGCCTCCTCTCTGTGAGAGGGAGTGGGTCGTAATCCACCACGCGGGCCCAGTGCGGGTTGGTAGATGTCACATGTCTTCGAATCTTTGGTCCTAGGACATGCCGGTTTCTTCACGATGTTTTCCTTCACCGTTTTGAGAGCAGTGGTGATGAAATAATTTACACAACACAAAACAAAAGCGCCTGTCTGGGTTCGAAACTACGACCTACAACTCGTTAGTCTCAGCCGATGCCACTGGGCCACCACTGCTCTCGTAAGACTCAAGACTAAAGTTACTCAAGTTACATTTTATTCTTTCCCGTGAGGCAGTGTTTTTTTTTTTACATTAACTTCGAAATAGAACCAGTTTACAGGATAAAGAATAGACAATGCTCTATTCTTGTGTACCAATTTATATTATAGATATCATCTAGCCTAGCCTGTTCCTCCAACCAAATAAAAAACCAAGGCTGTGAAAAGTGAAAGTAAAGAGTTTCGTAAACATAATTATGTGTGCACATAGTGAGGTGTAGTTTGATTGTAAATGTGTACGTGTGAGCGTGCATGCACAGAGCGGAGGTGTAGTTTTTGCATGCTACACTGTATTGTTACAGCGATAAGTCTTGACTTTTATTTGGTCTGAGGCCTGCTCCTACATGGCTGTAACTTATTTTATTATTGACAGAACAAATTCCCGCGCGACTACTCCCGGCCACCGTAGGCGCGGGCCTGCGGGCGGAGAGTAATGGGTAGCTCACCGTCCGATCAGGACCAGGCCCGTAGGCCGTACCGGACGGTGCGTACGTGCTCCGCGCGCGCCTCAAAGAGATGTCATCAACCAAAGGGGCCCGTCAGGGCCGAAGCCTGCCGGGCCAGCGGGATTGTCCGAAAGGGTTACCGCTGGCCCGGAACGTAAAGGGCTAAGGAAGGAACACGGGTGGGTTTTAGTCAGTAAGAGTCTGACACTCCCTTCCGCTCCACCCAGAGTGGGAGGGGTCATTAGATGATTTCCCATCCTCAAAAAAAAAAAAAGATTATCTTTAACATGACCCACTTCGCGGTAATACAATTTAGATAAAAGCTTTACTCGAATATAGGTTACATTTAAGTCCTAAGTTATTTGATCGATGAATAAATTGAGACGAACGCCTATATGCGTTAGGTATTATTTATCGAGGTTACCTAATAATTACATAAAGTAAAAAAAAACATTAATAAACTGAAGTTGCTCTGAAAACGGATCTTTACTGATAAAATCCGTTATCTTGGCAAGCTAGAGACTTGGTATGAACTGAAGGCAATAAAAACTTGAGCCCCCAATGCCTATCGACAATATAGGCCAAGGGCACTCGGTTTTGGAGGGGGAGCTCGGAGGTCGACGCGGGATGCGTGACCAATGAAACGCATAAGACATTTATCATTCTTTTACGTTTAGAATTATTAAGAATGGTTAGTTAGCAATTTCAGTACGCAACGAGTAGGTATACTGATTATAAAGCCTTCTATACAGTGTGTAAAAGGCCCCATCACATAGCCGTCAACGAAGCATTCTGTACACGAAACTAAGTAACATTGCCCAAAAATAATTGCTGGGAAACTACATTTATTTTTGGTGCGATTGCTGTTTGCGGTAGTGCGTAACCGGAAGGTTCCCAGACATGGTCCAGTACAAAAAAAGATATTACAATGACATACAACTGACTCTCGGCTTCATTAAGTGTCTTTTTGCGTGCAAAAAGACACATAACGAAAAACAGTATGGAATAAGCCTAAATAGCTCTTATAGATGTATAACGGGTGCGTTATACACCTATAAGAACTATTTAGGCTTATTCCATACTGTTTCGTAATTTGCGATCTTCCGGTGTGCTCATCCAATACTTTTTATGTGACAATAAACAAACAACGTAAAATTTCACGAAAAACATGTTTGTTGCACTCCAAATATTTATATGAAAAACGCCCTGACAGAAAACCCATAAAATCGGGCCCTTGGTGGGCTATATAGCCCAGCAAACGTCGGGTACCTCCATAACCCGTGCTCACATTTACATATGTTAGGTCGCAGTGACGGCGCCTCTCAACCAAATTGCTTTCAGCTTTTACCAAGTATTTATGGGAATTCACAGAGTTAATGTATTCATTCTCTGAAATTACTAAGGTTTAATTGAAACAAATGTCAGGCACAAATTATATCTACCGTCGACACAACAACTAAGTTTTTGATCAAACTATCAGTTCAGTACATAGCAAGGTCACCTACAGAATATTTCATCTGCCCAGCCTTTTCCCAACTATGTTAGGCTCGGCTTCCAGTCTAACCGGATGAAGCTGAATACCAGTATTTTACATGGAGCGACTGCCTATCTGACCTCCACAACCCAGTTACTGGTCAATACGTAATACGATACGCCTTGATAAGACTGGCTGTCAGACTTTCGGGCTTCGGACGACCCATAACGACTGTCAAATATCCACGAATGACAGCCGGGACCAACAGCTCGGTGTTCCGTTTAAGCAAAAACTTGCAGTAAATTATATTCATTTATTTTAAAACATGTACTAGTAAGCACAAGAAGCAGCCGGGAAAATGATAATTAACTAATCAGTGCAAAAATATAACAGTTTGCGGGAAGTGCATGTCCTGTCAACAATGCATTGTCGACGAGAGAGTAACCTTTTGTGAGATTACAGAGAAATGTACCTACTAATTAAAAGAGGACATTGAACGAATAAGTAAGAGGCAAAAAGAAGATTGACATTCGAAAATCGAATGTTTTCCCCGAAGGCATAGACAAGGAACTAGTGGTATGAACCAACTTATGGCCAAAACATGTAATTGGAACAAACCTGTTGCCATTAAATATGAACAAACCAAAACGAGTACCTACAGAAATTTCTTCGTCCTGCCCTGTGGGCTTACTCTCTAAACTAATTTTAATTCCAATGAGATGCCAATATGATTCCAATGTTAATTTAATTGTCACGTGATTCGGTACTCTTGAAAACAATATTGTCAACAATTAGCCCACGCCAAGCCCGAACCCAATTCCACTTAGTTCTCCAAAATGGACACCCAATCTAAAAATCATTTAGCGCTAGCATCGAACTCAAGAGTATGAAACGTCACAATTCCAATGTCGACATATCGGAATTAAGAGCGTGTATACAGAAAGTGGGCAACGTCGCAAACAGCTGTCAAATATTTCCCTGTTTTGATTAATTTGTCAATATTACTGTATGAAAATAAGAAATATGGCTAACTAATGAACTAGAATATTAATAATGAATTGCAATTAAAACACTGAATTTGATGTTGTAACCGTTTTAGGTGTAAAAAAGGCATTTGTAAAGTTTCCAAATACTTTTTTTACATCTAAAACTAAATATTCGGTGTTACGATATTAATTATTGCATTTCATAATCAATATTCTAGTTCTTTAGTTAGCCATATTTCTTATTTTCATACCGTAATATTGACAAATTAATCTAAACAGCGAAATATTTGACAGCTATTTGCGACGTTGCCCACTTTCTGTATAAACGCTCTTAAATTGAAGAGTAAGCACCCTGCACCCTAATTGCGTAACACACGTTTATTCAGTCTGATTCATTTTGAAAAAAATTGCTAATCCATTGCTTTATATAGTATGTTTGAACTGCTCAACAAGGCAAATAACGCAATGAATGTTGTTGAACTGTCAAAATGAAAGCCATTGCAAACCCTGCTGTAAGCTAAGCTGTAAGTACAGACGCCAGCACATCAAGCTACCCGATACTGTAAAATTTTCCCAATAAAATTTGAACCTTACGCTTTGACGATAAAGTTGAATATCTATTAAAGAAATTTGACAGATTGTAGTAGCTTGATGTGCTGGCGTCTGTACCATGCTACTTTGGGTCAGTACAATGTATTTAATTAACCGACTGCGGTTAGGTCTAACCCAGGAGTTCTCATTCAATGTCTAATACATTGAAGCGTTAATCATTCGATTTAAGATTGTATTTTCCATTCAGTAAACCAAACGTATAGCAATTTCCTCCTTCAATACCCATTAGGTTCCCATCAAATACTTGTCAGTATTGTACATAGTACGTATGTATGTATACGGGTAAGTGACGTCCTCGTCTGTGGGACAGAAGGCCGTTCAAGTTTTATTTGGGTGGAGGAGTGTGGGCGACAGACGTTGTGACACAACTTTAACAACACTATCTAGACACATACTATACTTACGCAGCTTCGGTAGGTAAATCTCATTCACTCAGGTGCCATTTAAGCGGGTGCCCAATGTGGAATACGTCTAGCACGAAGTTTCAATAGAACAAGAGCCTTTGTTGACACTCACATGTGGTTTACGTAAATTCGGTGTTTGTTTTGTTTTTTAGGACCGGCTGCACCAAACTTGTAATTGCGTAAACATCAACAATGGCTTTCATCCTGACAGTTCAATAGCATTCATTGCGTTATTTACGTTGCTGAGCAGACAAATTTTCCGAACATACAAAGCAATGGATTAGCAATATCCTTCAAAATTATTCAGATTTAGATTGATATTTTGTTACGCAAGTAGGGTGTTGGTCTAAAGTCGGATTCTGAAGACCTAATTAAGTATTTGGAAAGTTAACCTCATGTCACTTCACTTGATAGCCTGAGTTCACCAACATTCAAACCACCGGTTAAGTATTTAAACAGTTGGTTTATGTCAATTTTCCCAAGGAAATTTTAAATACAGAATTGATTAAGTATTTAATCAGTTGATTTAAATGTTGGTGAAAACAAGGCTTAGTGATTTGTTGATCGAAATAACAGTAGCCAATCAAATGGCATTTGGTAACCAGATTAATTAGAATAAGCTTTCCGAAACCAGTAGTCAATATTTTACCTTATATCTACATACTAGCTTTTGCCCGTGGCTTCCCCTCATGGAGGTCGAATTTTTTTATTAGTTATCCTACGGAAACGTATTACCAGGATAAGTAAGCAATGTGTTAATCAAAATTACAAACTATCTGTGTGGCAAATTTCATCCAAATCTGTTCATACGTTTTTACGTGATTGATTAACAAACATACAAACATTCACATTTATACTATAGTAGGATTTATTTAAAGCTTCAGCGTGATTTTGGCGCTATACAAGATTGTCATTAGTTAATTTAGAACTAATTTAAAAGCTCTATTTTTGTAAGTCATTTTTCGTAGACTATTTGTGCCTAAAATAAACTTGATTGTGGAAAAAAGGTGATCCTGTAACGGTACCAACATTATGATACATAATGTATACACATAATTAAGGTAATAGGTTAGGTATACTAGCACGAGGCGACGGTGCCGACGCGTTTCTGGTAGAACAATTCTCATGAAGTTTTCATAGAAATTGTTCTACAAGAGTCGCGTCGCGTCTCGCGTCGCCTCTGTCTGCGGGAGCTTTATTACATTAACTACAAAAAGTTTTAATGGCAAAAAGAAAAAGGTGATGATAGACAATAATATGACGTAACACAGTTAAGTCTGTTCATCAAAGTTTTTTTGTTTGTTTGATTTAAACTGTAGACATACCTACTTCAAAATTCTATCGTTAGTAGGTACGTACTAAGTAGTCTTCCGTCAATAAAAATAACTCATCTAAGAGCTGATTTTTCAACCATCTGATAACTTTATTCGAGGAACAATTTTGAAATGTTGACAGTTATTTCAAACAAAAACTGTCAAGCGTCAATTTTGTTCCTCGAATAAAAGTTCTCTGGCGATGGAAAAATCAGCCCTAAGTCATATGTACTTAGAAAACTTTTGATTGATAAGTTCCAAAAGAAATCTTCTGCTAAGTCTCAATTTCAACTTTGTTGGGCCTATATTATTTAACTTCGATTGTCGCTCGAAATAGTCAGTACTTTGAAAAGTCAAGAGAACCAGGGTCTTTCTGACTGGTAGATAGACCAGTCAGAAACTTGAGAATAGTAATATATATTAGACTAGCAGCGGCCAGCGGTTTCACCCGCATAAGTGTCGATCCAGTAGGCATATCGGGATAAAAACTATCCTATGTCCTTTCCCGGGACTCAAACTATCTCTATACCGAATTTCATCTAAATCGGTTAAGGGTTTCTGTGTGAAGAGGTAACAGACAGACACACTTTCCCATTTATAATGTTAGTATGGATATTCAAACCTATTGATGACTATTGGTCTTAGGTGAATATTTAGGCGCTTCCCAGACTTAAGACACCGTAAAACGATTAGTTTTTTTTCCACAGTTAGGCGTATTGGTTTACAAGCTAGTAAAAAATTAAGTGTGTTGCCAAAAGTTCAAAGAACAACATTTCATAAATACAAATAGAAAAGTATCATGACAAAACAGAGCTCAGAAAAAAATATTTCGTCGCATAATTCTCAAAATTTTGAGTGTATACTATCATATTTTATGTAATGATAATAAAGGGAATTCAATCAACTTAAGAAATACCTAAAAATTATTCTTCTGAGCCATGCAATTATTTTTTAATTTAATTAAAACTGCAAAATTACTTTTACATTGGTGGTCCTTCGATTCAACTAACATCAAACGCATCGCTGTTTTGAACCTGATTTGTTGTCGCGATGCGGTATTGTCAATTACCTAATTTGCTACTGGAGGAATATTTCCAGCAGTTACTTTATTCTTCACTAGCGACTCACCTCTGTTTTGCACGGTTTTTACGGCTTGGCAAAACATCGAGATTTTTATGCTATGTAGATATAGTTCAATATTTATGTTTTATGTAACACAAAAACCTGTCGTAACAAATTTTCTAAATTATGTTGAATATCGCATCAAAATCCGGTGCGTAGTTTAGAAAAACAACTCCATCACACAGACAGACACGAAAAGCGACTTCAATGAATAATTTATACAAGCATAGATATATATAGATAGCTTAACAAATTCGTCTGAACAAACATTTTGATGACTGTTAGTCTAAAGCTTGTTTCACACGTAGCTACCACAACCACAACATATGGGCGAGCGCTAATTTGTAAGAAAATTAATAGTTAAATTCACACGGACCACATTTTGCCGTCATTATCGACCGCGTGTGTGATACCGACCACATCGCAGCCACATCGCAACCACATCGCAACCACTAGCGACAACGCGAACTAATGACCGTCCACATTGCAAACACAACGTTAACACAACATTTTGTAGGGACCACAACGCAACCGCAAGAAGTCGCAGCGACACTATTCACACGTAACCACATCTTGACCACCTTTTGTCGCTGCGATGTGGTGTGGTTGTGGTAGGTACGTATGAATGGCTCCTAAGGCGGATAGGAATCAATGGAGGAATTATTCCAGCAACTTTACTTTCTTCACAGCATGAAACAAACCGTGGCTCCTTCCTATACATGATTTTGATTATATTCCTATGGAACATCATACAAAAATAAATACATACTTCCAAACGAATTTTAATTTGCAGTAAAAACTTTCCAAAGTTAATTACAACCGTATCGCTACGATATATTCCAATGCCGGTTTATAATAACGGGGCCAGTACGGTCTCGAGTAGCGTGTAGCAATGTAAATGAAAAGCCTGCCTGCCCTGACACAATCACGCATGCAGGTGGTACGACAACCACGTATTATATTAGCTAAGAGCAAGTGTGCTTTAAACTGGAATTAGGTCATGTGACAATATTGTACAAGGTATCTGTTCACGCGTTTTCCGCTCCAGAAATGAATAGATGATAGAGGATGAAATGAAACAAAAGATAGACATAAAAATATAAGCAAGGGTCGTGAATTTAAAAAGGGATTTAGGTAAACTTTGAACATGTTTAATGGTATTATTGGATTAGAAGTTAACGAAAATAAATCCTTATGACAAAATCGGACAATACACGAATTCCGATATTTATTGTTGCGCGCCACAATTAATGCCTGGTACAGACGCCAGCACATCAAGTTACTACAATCTGTCAAATTTCTTTAATAGATTTTCAACTTTATCGCTAAAGCATAAGGTTCAAAGTTGATTGGGAAAATTTGACAGTTTCGGGTAGCTTGATGTGCTAGCGTCTACGGCATTAGTTACCACTAGCGCCCTAGTGGTATCTAGTATAGAGTAGCGGAATTAGTAGAGTCAAGATCCTTCTAGAAATGTCGATGCTAGAACTTTCTAGAACTATTGATATCTGGTCAGTCGAGGCCGGTATGAACTCGAACATTAGTGCAATTGTGTTTTATAATAAGTGTGTTTGAGTTGTTATTATTCTGCCTAGCCTTTTCCCATATATGTTAAGGTCGGCTTTTAGTCTAACCGAATGCAGCTGAATACCAGTATTTTACATGGAGCGACTGCCTATTCAGATAGGCACAATCCAATTACTGGGTAATACCCCCCCTGATAAGACTGGTTGTCAGACTTTTGGGCTTCTGACTACCCGTAACGACTGCCAAAGATCCACGAATGACAGCCGGGACCAACGGCTTAACGTGCTTTCCGAGGCACCGAGGGGTCACAGTATGTAAAGATGGTCACCCATCCACAGACCAACCGCAGCAAGCGTAGCTTAACTTAATGTTATCAGTGTTGTTTAATTAAAGTGTCATTTTTGGTTATTAAATCGACAGTTTTTATTGTCACGAACCCCAAGCTTGTAACAATCATCATCATCATCTTGGCCTCTCAGCTCAATACAAATTCAAAATTGAAAAACCTCTTTACTACTCCTCATTACAAGACATTCGAAATCAAATAAGAACTTAATTATTTTACTTCATTCACGAAATTAACCGAACATAAAAAAGAGCCTGCTTATTGGAGCGGGTAGATTAGGGACGACTGTTTGTCTACCCTCCCCAATTAATTACAGCACTCGATATTCATCTTTAACAAGCTCTTCCTCAATACGAAGCAAAAACAATATCTTTTCGGTCTCTCAGAAAAGTGGACCAATTTTCCTTTATACATGCTTTTCATAACTTAAAATAGAATCTGTATTTTCTCATGGAATAATATAGATAAACTTACACATAATTTAATTAGCTAAAGAATACTAGCTTGAATAATAAAATTCACTTTGATAGAAGAATGAAAAAGAACAAGTATCTAGTAACAAAAAAATAAAAGAGTATGCTTAGATGGTTTGGTCATGTGGGGAGGATGAATCAAAAGGTATTTGCAAGGCAGCTGTGTGTGTAAACGCCGGAGGCGACGCTCTAGGAGGACATAGTGACCATATTGGTGATCAGAAAAGTCGGGTGCGTATAGTACTCGCAACCGGCTTGCGAGTATGACCATGTATAAACGTAAACGAGGCATAAGGAATATTATTGTAAGGATTGTAGTAGGTCGCGTTCTGTAGTTTCTGCGTAGGTCGCGTTCTGTAGTTTCTGCGTAGGTCGCGTTCTGTAGTTTCTGCGTAGGTACCGTGCGTTTCGTTTTTGGGAAGAAGGCGTGAGTTTATGTATGTATAGGAATAGAGCGGAAAACTTGCGAGGTCAACAAATGTATAGGTGACGTTTAATGTATGATCCATTTAAGTGCTGCGCCTACGTCAGACAAGCTAACACGACTTGTGTGGCTAATATCGCTAAGTAACATTGTTAAGGGGGGATGTATTTTAGCGGGAAACGAGGTTTTAATCACCTCGTGCGCAAGGCAAGTTTTTTATAATGATATTTATACTGACCAAAAGCGTGTCTCTTTTATTTATTACAAACATTGTACTGAATGTCTCATGTGAGTGTGAGTGTATACACTTCACACTCACACTCATACACATATATAACGAATATAATAAATCAATTGTTACCATAATTTTTACTAGACTTTTTTTATCATGTATTTAATAACTATTTTAATTGTAAATTTAATCATTTAATTTTCATAATGAATGTAACTACTATTTTGCTATTTTAATTAATATTCTTGTTTGTCGTAAATATAAACGATGCATATAACATTGCATAATATCTAGAACTTACTGATTGGGAGAAGACACTGATTCCTGCAACACAGGTGTTTTACGTAACGCAGGAGTCGGGGCTTCACTTCACTTGTTTGTACACATTTTATGCCAATAAATTATTATTAGTAAAGCTACAAATATTGCTCATATATTGCTGTACAATAAAGCATATTCTATCTACCTTTATTATATCTGCAGCAAGCCCAGAAACTATATCAAAAGTGAACAAAAAGAATGATCTAACTTCGAGTTGAAGTTATGTAACACTTTTTGCGTTAGTCTGAAACGCCTGGCAAATTCTCAGAGCTTGAGTTTTCTCAACGTTTCGTAGACGAAACCGATTTTTGTGTTATATAAGTGGTTATTTGTCTGTTGGATGTTTGACAAAATATTGTATAAAATCTTTGACTTGGTCTAGATAATTCTAGTCGTTATTTGTTGAAAAAATATATCGCATTTTATTTTATGTCCAATTTGAACTAAATTGTACTATAAGGTCAAAGCTATTTGTTCACAAAAAATAATAACTCTGATATATTTATAGAATGACTAGCATTGAAATGATATACAGAAAAACATGACAGGAATATCTTAAACTGTAACACAAAGCGCCTTGTCTTTGTTCTAATCTCCGTGATTTGTTTGATAGACAATATGTTCTGCTAAAAATGACTTGTGTAGGCAGTCTTTCTTAGAACATTATTCCCAGGGTACTATTTTCTAGACTATAAAGGAAAAGCTATTTCTTATAGTTGTTTTTAGACAGCACTTACCCCTTGTTGTCACATAGGAAAATACCTTGATGAGGTACTCACTCCTTTGAACATTTCATAACTTATTACTACTACCGCACCGCAACCAGTCATTAAAAGACAAAAATAAAAGGCGATTAATGAACAACTTGAAAGAGGTATTTCAATTAAGTCAAGATAGCTATTAACTCCGGAATTTATGGATCGTATTAAGATACCTATTAATTTAAGAAATTGTCAAAATTTTAATGCTATTTTATAGGTCTTTTGAATGATATAAATTTAACGAGGCACGCTTCTGAAAATAAGCGTTTTCAATATTGTAATGGTGGGGTGGTATTTTGCAATTGTACATTTATAAAGTTGTGTTTATCGAGCCATTCTCAATTGAAATTGACGAAGAAATAGTACGTATGTCACCTATACTACATTGAAAACTAGATCAACAAGAATTGCTACGACTCCCATGTTATCAAATTACCGAACACATCATCAGTATCCTAATTGCGTAATACACTTTCAATCACAATCAGAATCATTTTGAAGGATATTGCTAATCCATGTATTTTATTTTATCATCACTCGTGATCACACATCGTAGAGAACCGGCATATCCTAGAACCAACAAATGGAAGACATGTGACATTCACAACCCGCACTGGGCCTGCATGGTGGATTATGGCCCAGTCTCTCACACAGACAGCAGGCCTGTGTCCCAGTAGTAACATTATAGGATGATTATGCTATTACCATTGCTTCATATGTTCGAAAAATTTGTCTGCTCATCAATGTAAATAACGCAATGAATGTTGTTGAACTGTCAAAATGAAAGCCATTGCTACTGTTAGTGTGTTACGCAATTAAAACGAGGGTCCCGATCAACTTCGGTGTCAGTACCTAAAGTCCTACTTTATGTTCGTGTCTCATGTAGGCTCGAAGTACCTACATGAGACACGTAGGACGTACCTATATATTATATTATCACTTTTCACCATAAAGTTGAATGCGCTCGCACGTCATAAAAGAACAAGGTCTAATTGCCTAAGTGACAGTTACATATTTTCAACCTTATTGAAGTTTCAATTTACTGGGAATTGTTGTCAGAAGTGTTAAAGCAATTACGAGGTTGAATACCTTCAGGTTCTCGTACTACACAAACTGACAAGTCAAACACCCGCATGAAACTTATAGGTCTACTGTTTGCGTAGGCGTTAGTCAATAGATTTCGTAGCAGTGTCAAAGTTAGTCATTAATTTCATCCACCAAACAAATTAGTTTCACGCAATTCATGGAAAGAACATCGACGTCAGCAATGTCATGACTCACATCGCTATCATTAAGACAATGAGCACACTAGTTTTGACTATCATAGGCAGAACAGTTTGGAATAGTGTTAATACAGTTTTTATTTAGGAAAAAGAATTAGTTAGGAATTACATTAGGTAGGAGAATTTGGCAAGTTTTGTTGTGAAACTATTATGTTGCAAGTGTGGGCGCCATCGCCATGATGTCAGTTTCACTGTCTAAACTGAGATTATGGCACCCACACTTGCAACAAAAAGGGGTAATTCCCGTATTTTTAAGAATGTTCGCATTCTAAACTCAGTGTCATACTGTCAAAAATTCTATCAATTTACCTACATTTTTGACATTGATTGTCGCTGTTGAATTTGAACTTCTGATCTGCTGACAGTTTGGGTATTTAAAAATAAAATATAGAGAATTGTTATACTGTCATTTCCAATACAAAGTCCATGCACATGCTGCGGAACTTAAAACCTTGTGCAAAACAAAGAAAATTATGCAAAACTTTCATTTAACCTTCACTCATTAGTCGAGCATTCAGTAGCTGAAACTAAAACCTCCTCTTACCCTTTTCTCCGCAAATAAACCAGAACCTACGAGACGGATTTAAGGTCGACCGCAATAATTCTTAACCGAACGAGGTAACCGAACTAGAAAAGATCTCGGCAATAAATATTTTTCGGCCAATCGCTAACCTTGGGCCTAATCTGCTCACGAGGGCTAGATCTTATAACAAATGGATTTTTGCAGGCGCTAAACAAAAAGGTTACATAAACTCGAGTGGGCCCTGAGAAATTGCCGTTATATGGAAATAAAAGTTGTTCTAACTTGCAACTTGTTTTCAGTTACGTGGGAAGCTCTGAACATTGCGAACGTTAATTAAAATTACTCTTTACAAAGCCTTAGCAATCAAGTGCCGTATGAAGCTCACGGTGGTCAAAGGATGCTTGTCAATGGCTTCCTACGATATCATTTAATTACTTTTGAAATATCAAAGTCAGTACTTTAGGTATATACTAATTTTATCCTTCTATGGCTAATTAATGCAGTTTACTTAATTCATTTCATTGAAATACTGAGATTTAGTCAGACCTACCCCAACATATTTATGAAAAAGCAAAAAGAAAGCTGCTTCTTGATTTTGGTTTCGTCCAAAATAAGCATGAGAGCAAACCTAATCTCTAATTAAATTTTCCTAATAAACATCGCGTTTCCCTCTCTGAGCTATCAAGAGAATATATATTACTTAAATAAGGGTTAGATATACTTATGTGCGGTTCTTGGTAATTGGATGATCTAACCATAGGTATATGCTAAATATGTTATCCTGCTTCCGCTTAACTTAGTCCATAAGAGGAAGAGAGAAAGGAAATACTTAGAATTCCTTCCCAGGAAAGAAAGAAAGAAAGAAAGAAAAAGTATTTATTGCGACTCGTACAGGAAGATCACAAACTAAACTAAATACAGCAAAATAAAAAACCAAGTTAAATATAAAAAAGTAACAAAAGGAAAATGAAACAGAAAGTCCTATACGAGGCCAAAAGGCTCCTATCTCAGCATGATGCTACGACATTTAAAAAAAATAAATGTTGCAGCGCTGGTATTCTGATAGGGCCCGCTGTGATGTCACGGGCAGTTACAGAAATAAATAAATAGTATGTAAATAATAGCAAATAATAAAATAAAAAATAAATTTCTTTCAATCTGCGCCAGACGTAACCTCATTACTTGTCTATGCCTTGAGTGTAAGAGGCACTCTAGTGTGTCTGTGGCAGGAAAACTGTCCAGCTTATCATTCAGCCTTTTCCAAAATACGTTACGTCGGTTCTGAGATGCGGCTGTCAGCTGAAACTACCTAGTAAACTTTATAACAGTATTTTTCCGTGTAATCCCTTCGAGCTTCGTAATCCACGCAAGCACAACACGGTCTGTTTCAGTTTTAATACCGCGCACCTGATACACGAAGATTAAAAGTGAACCGATACGATAAATGAAAGGGAAATTACTACGAAAAAACTTTGCTGTTTTGCAGGGAGAGTGATTTTATATACGGTTCTATATATGCCTCATAATGTATGATT
This sequence comes from Luperina testacea, assembly GCA_927399505.1. Classification (NCBI taxonomy): domain Eukaryota; kingdom Metazoa; phylum Arthropoda; class Insecta; order Lepidoptera; family Noctuidae; genus Luperina; species Luperina testacea. Next base: position 12,479,120 of record OV656771.1, on the reverse strand, counting down.
AGTCATTGTTTTAGAGGCAATCGGTACAATTTCTACAGGACAAGGAATACAAAATTATTTGGACTTATTTTTTTTTATGTTAAAATCTTTAAGTACCTAAGTTAATTTAAACCTAAAAGCATAATTTCAAAATAGTCACATTAAAGCCTTGGGTCCAGAAAGAGTTTTTTCAAAGTAAATGGGACTAGCAAAACTACCAATCAACAACTCCCTCGGTGAATAAGGATGTTGGTACTTCGGTACACGGTACAGGGTTATGTAATCAACACCGAAAAGGATCTAAATCAAAAGCTGCCATAACCCGAATATCAGGGAAACCGGGGAGGCACGAGTTTTTGTCAAACGAGCTCGGCCTTCCAAACTAAACCTATAAATTCTTATTACTTTCGCGTCACGAATTTGGAAAGCTTCTAGGTAGCTTAAAATGGATGTTTTATAAGTTTTTACGAGTAGTTTATATTCTACTCACTGAATCCGCCTATTCTGCGACTGTATCAGTGGGCTTCAATTCCTGGGTTGGGTAAGATTTTAAAGAGACCGTAATGTAAAAAAACTCGGTAGCAGCCCAGGCAACAAGATGATCTGCCTAGGCAAAATGTTGTAGGCATTATAAAATATTCAAAGTAGAATTTTGTTGTTCCTACTATGATTGGATTTTGTCCTCGCAGAAGGTAACACATTCCATAGATATTTACGAAAAACCTGTCAGGAACAACTTTACGACTTTACCTTTGGATAGTAAAATATAACCTTGATTTGAAGGTGGGTGTGGTTGGATGTCTGAACATAAGTTCGTTTGATTTTATGGGACATCAAAGTATCTTCAAAATATTTTTTTCGAAACAAAAAATTTGATTGGTTTTCATCCACGGCTAGGACCTATTATTGCAGCTATAAATATACCACTGAACGGGTGCAATCGCATATACAAACAGTGCGGCTGTCTCATTTCAAAACCTAGTAAGGGACACTTTTTACAAAAATCGTTTTATTGCATAATCTTGCTAACCTAGAAGGTCTCTACCAAATACAAAAACACCAGCGTTTTAAACTTACATAAAAGGAGATATATTTAAACATCGATACCTAGTAAGTGCGCCTTTCACTCCCTAGTGACCATTTAAAACCTAGTAAGTCACTTTAACCAATTCAAAAAAATACATTCCATAGGCTGACCAATATAACGTTTATGCGCTCTCCTGTAAAATTTCATTTTAAGTCCTTACTAGGTTTTGAAATGGGGCAGCCGAGTGAGCAGTGGTGACCGAGTGGTAACGGCCCCGAATTACGTGTCGTAGGTCGTGGTTCCAAACCCAGGCAGGCGCTTCAGTTTGTGTAATGTATTTCATCACCACTGCTCTCAGAAACGTTATATGCTGATTATGCATATACAATCGTTCTTATAATCACCGTTCTCGGCAAATAGATTGGTGATTAAAGAATCTGAGGATGGCAACTATACGGATACGTTTCATAAACTTTCATTTACTAAGATTATACATTAATTAACATAATTAAAGCAAGACCTCATACACCTCAATTAGAGTATTGAGTTAAAAGTATAATAGAATCACCCAAACTTTTTTTTTAACTAATCGTGTTGACTCTAGCATTATATGCATTTAAAACTGAGTATTATTGCCTGAAAATAAGATTAAATTTTCTTTGCCTCAATCGGCAGTCAGTATGGAAAAATACATAATTTTTGACAAAATACCCATATGAAAAGTTACAGAAATCGATTCAGTAGTCAATTTTGAACAAAGAACTTGTATTTATTCTGTTGCACTTCGTATAAATAAGAAGAATATTGCTGCATCAATTATATTATTACATCTAGATTCGGTAAAGAGTGTAACCTCCTTACTAATAAACCTTGTAGGTATACCTGTATAGATACACAACGCTTTCTTCTTTTTTCGAAAGTCAAATTACTGACGACTGAAAAAGACAAATCGGTGTGTAACTTACTAACTATTCATCTGATATTATACATGTATTAGTAAGCGCTTAAGCGGTAATTATTAAGCAAATTCAGTACGAACTTAAACTGTCCGTATATTCAAATCACAACCGTCATTATTTGACAGTTGTATAAAATGACGACACGGCAAACTGACTGGACCCACGGCTACACATCGAACTATACATAACCAGTATAAGCTGACTTCTGATTGTTGAAAAACCTATAAAATGCGCGGTCAGCTAAAACTGGGAATGTACAGCTTGATGTCAGGGGCGGTACCTTCATAGAAGCCGAAAAGCCCGGCTTGCCCTAATAAAATCATAATTCACAACAACAAACTTACTTAAACCTCTTAATAAATAAATATATTAAAAAAATACCAATCAATGAACTCGAACACAAACATTAATAACTGAAAATCAGCCAATCCCTCAGTTGGACGTTTTTTTTATACATTGAAAATCTGTGGGCTTGCCCTAATTTTGACCCCTAGGCACGCCACTGCTTGATGTGTAGACTTGTGAGCAAGAAAACTGTTGTGATTGTAATAGGTATGATAATAGATATGAAGAATCACGTTCGTGGAAATAGGGAAATAAGAAAGGAAAAGAAAAACTCAGAAAACATTGTACGATGGTTGCTATTCAAACGTCAAGTTACAAGCATATTAAATTTCGAATATCTTTTTATCGACATTACAAATGACATAAAACCTAACAAAAAGTATCTTCCAAATAGATTTTACAACATCCGCCCTTAATGGAAATAAAAAGATAAAGTAGTAATGCTAAACACAATAGAAAATAATAAAACATTACTACCAGACTAAACACAAATACAAAATATAAACCGACGAAAAATAAATAAATAGAAGATTATTCTACTTGTTTATCACTAAACCCATATTAACAACGCACCTAAGATGAGCTATGCGCCTTAAGGGCTTGGTTAAAACATCGGCTGTCATTTTATCCGTAGGTATAAACTTTATATTTATAACACCCTCAGTAACCTTTTCACGAATAAAATGATATCTCGTATCAATGTGTTTGGTTCTATTGTGGTGGATTGGATTTAGCACAAGTTTCTGTGCACTTTGACTGTCGTTGTATAGCAACACCCTATCAGAAAAACCAGTAATGTCACACACTAACCGTCTGAGAAAAATAGCCTCCTTTGCAGAACTGGTTAAGGACATATACTCCGCTTCTGTAGACGATAAGGCTACCGTCGGCTGCTTCTTACACTCCCAGCTAATAGGTCCGCCCGCTAGCGTGAAGTAGAAACCAGTGTACGACCGACGGTCATGTACACAGTTCGCCCAGTCAGCATCCGTGAATCCACACAAACGTCTACCGACTTTCCTGTAAGTAATACAGTAATCCATAGTACCCTTCAAATACTGTAACACTCTTTTAGCGGCCAACCAATGCCTCTTATCGTAACAGTTATTAAACTGACTTAAATAGCTTGTGGCATAAGCTATATCGGGTCTCGTATTCACAGCTAGGTACATGAGACATCCTATCAAGTTTTGGTAAGGATATTCACCAAGAGATGATGGATTACCTTTCGCCAACTTGTTATTCTCCAAAGGTGTAGACATCTCCTTACAATCTCTCATATTAAACCGCTCCAACACTGCCTGAATAAAGGTCTTCTGACTGACCATGATTTTATCGTCAACACGGTTAATATTTATGCCTAAACAATATGATAATGCACCTAAATCTTTTAGCGAGAAAAATTTTTCTAAGTCATTTTTGACAGCGTCAAACAAACATTTTTCTTTGTAAAAGACAATTAGATCGTCAACATAGACTGCAAGTATTATGATTTCATTACCAAACTTTTTCAAGTAAACACATGATTCCGCAGATGTTCGTGCAAAGCCAATTTTCGATAGAACTTGATGCAATTTGATATTCCAGGCTCGAGCTGCCTGCTTCAAACCATAAATTGATTTTCTGAGCAAACAGACTTTACCTTCTGCCCCGCGCTCAGCAAATCCCTCAGGCTGTTGCATGTACACCTCCTCCTCTAAGTCCCCATTGAGGAATGCGGTATCCACATCCATGTGTTGGATCTTTAAATCCATTTCTGCCGCCAACGCTATAAGCGTACGTAGAGATGAATTTCGAACTACAGGGGCAAAAGTCTCGTTATAGTCAGTCCCCCAAACTTGACTAAAACCTTTCGCAACTAGTCGCGCCTTATGCTTAACTATTGCACCGTTCGCGTCCCTCTTTACCTTGAATACCCATTTACATGGTATAACCTTTTTATTTGGTTTATCCACTATTGTAATGTCCAAGTCTGCTTTTTCAATAAGGCATTGTACTCATCCTTCATTGCGGAAATCCAGTTATCTTTATCATCGCTATTAATAGCTTCACGATAACTTTTCGGATCATCACACAACAAATCAACACCGTGAGTGCCATATGAATAATAATCTGGAGGTTTACGTACTCTATTAGGATATCTTCTCTCAGGACATACATCGTTGGGTTCATCTGAAGGAACCAAGGACAGATCACGTTGTTCACCTGAATGTAGAGACTCTGTGTCGCCAACCCCACCAGCTTCATCAGTCGCGTCCACAAAATCGTCAATTTGCTCTACCTCCATGTCCACACTTTCTGAAGTAGGTGAAGAAATAGAAGCAGATGAGATAGAAATCTCCTGTGGCGATGTGGTATCTGAAGAAGTTTGTGAAAAAAGATTAATGACATTAGGGCTCACAACAACTTCAGGCTGAACAGATTTATCCTTCAATCCTGAAAAATTATTTTCAAAGAACGTAATATCCCGTGACTTAATCAACCTCCGAGGGTTTTCCGCGCTACGGAAATAATAACTCCTTGGATCGTCTGAATATCCAACAAAGATATGTTCAGAAGTTTTCATGTCAAGCTTAGTTCTCTGACATGAAGGCACGTGAACTAAAGCTCGGCAACCAAACACCTTTAAATGAGACAGGTCGGGTTTACTACCACACCACATTTCATATGGCGTCTTACCATCAAGTGCACGATGAGGTGACCTATTCTTTAAATAAACACTAGTCTCAACAGCATCCTGCCAAAAAGCTTTCGACAGAGAGCTATGTGCTAGCAAGGAACGGGCCTTTTCCACAATACTACGATTGCAACGTTCACTTACCCCATTTTGTTGAGGGCTGTATGGTACAGAGGTTTCATGTCGAATCCCTTGAGCCTGCAAATAATCTGTCAGCTCCTTGTTGACATACTCAGTACCATTGTCTGACCGAAGGGTTTGAATCTTACTGCCAGTCTGTCTCTCAACAAGTGCTTGGAAAACACAAAAATACTTCTGAACTTCTGTCTTAGATGACATACAATAAAGGGATATAAAACGTGTATAATCATCTACAAAAATAATAAAGTATTTATTACCTTTAAAAGATTCAGTGGTCAGGGGACCACAAACGTCCGTATGGACCAATTCTAATGGTGACGAAGCCTTCTTATACTTTATCCCTTTGAAAGGCTTCCGGGCCTGCTTACCTTCTACACAAGGTACGCATGGTTCTTTGTCAACCTCAGTATACTCAACACCAACAGCTAGACCTTTTTTGAGTAGATCCATACCAATACGGCAGAGATGTCCTAGACGCTTATGCCAAAGCTGAAACTGGGACAAATTAGTGTGAACATTATAAGCTGAAACACCTTGCGGTTTTACTGTACAATCTAAAGTGTACAATCCACCACAAATAGAACCATGTAAAACAGGATCATTTATAAAAGAAACATCATTAGAATAATAAAAATTACAGCCATTCGTATCAAAAACAATCGAGAAACCTTTCTCTACTGCCTTTTTGACTGAGAGTAAATTACAATCTAGGCCAGGAACATGTACAACATTTTTAATCTTCTTGAAATCGGTTTTTGTGTCAATAGCAACATCTCCTAAACCCACAGCCGGCAAACTTTTACCATTTGCTACAGTTATCTTCCCATCACAGGGTTGGTAACTATTAAACCATTCAGCATGTGGAGTCATGTGAGTAGACGCACCAGAGTCGATAATCCACTTCTCAGACATCTGAATACTTGGTGCAGACAAAGCCAATTCCTTGACACCATCCAAAGCCAATTCCGTGACACATGCATCCATATTCCCTGAACTAGAAACATTCATTCCCTTATCTTTAGAACAATTTTCTATAGAGCAACTCGCCTTTGCCTTTTTCTCCTTCTTTTTGAGAGGACAATTAGGACTCTTGTGCCCTGGCTTCTTACAACGATAGCAAATAACCTGCCTGTTAGCATTCAACGCAGCCACATCATCTTTAGTCTCCTTCGTCATTTCACTCAACAACTTAGTCCTCACCAAATCTGTTGTGACTTCAACGCTCCCATTCTCAAGCGCCATTATCATAGGCTCGTAGCGAGACGTTAGACCTCCCAATATAATAGCTGCTAAAGAACTATCTTCTATAGTTTTGCCAATATCGGCCAGGTCTAGTGCTGTTGTAGTTATTGCATTTATGTAAGCTTCTAAATTAGAAAAGTCAGATAAGGTGTACCTGTACAACTTACGTTCCAACGACAGTTTACGACCCAAACTTCGATCCTCGTAGGATTTCATAAGAGCATCCCACGCTTGCTTTGCGGTCTTAGCTGGTCGAACAACCGAAATAGCAGCGCCATCCACAGTAAGGCATATTTTAGAAAGAGCCTTTTCATCCTTCCGTACATCGTCGGCCGTCTTATTGCCTTCGACAACTACTCCGCTTATGGTTTCCCACAATCCTTCATGGATTAATAGCATTCTCATTTTAAATTTCCACACAGTGTATCCTTCTCTATTACAAAGTATCGGAATACCATTTAGTGACATACCAGAAACTGCAGACGACATATTTTCACCACCAATCTCCTTTTAAATTCGATCGTAGATAAAATATACAGAGCCTCGTGCTGATAACGTGTTGTGATTGTAATAGGTATGATAATAGATATGAAGAATCACGTTCGTGGAAATAGGGAAATAAGAAAGGAAAAGAAAAACTCAGTTCTTCTCTTCGTTTAATGGCTTAAACGAAGAGATACGATGGTTGCTATTCAAACGTCAAGTTACAAGCATATTAAATTTCGAATATCTTTTTATCGACATTACAAATGACATAAAACCTAACAAAAAGTATCTTCCAAATAGATTTTACAACAAAAACGCTTTTCTGCAACTCGTGTTGACCAATTTCCATGAACCGATTTGAAAAAAAGTAAATTCTAGGTAAGGATACTGTTTCTTTTGAAATCGGCCTAATGTTGTATTAGCATGATAGAACAGATTATAGCAGCCATCAGTACCTATTTATTGTAATGTAACTGTAGTAGTTTAAAATTGCATAATGGTGACGATACGATTAACTATCCGTAGAAGTTTTGGGCAAAATAAAGTTATCTAAACTTGTTTCGGTTAAGTCCGAAGCTCAAACTTAGAAACGTACGTACATATTTATTGTCTCGAAACACACAATTGGGATAAATGACAATAAAAAGCTATGGGAAGTAAGAGTTCTTGTTCTGGTTCCATGAAAATATGTTCTTCGTTTAGTCCAAACAAAAAAATTAAAATATTTTAAGGTTCTCATTAAGAGCTAATTCGCACTGTCGACTGGTCGCCGGCAACTCGGTCCCTCGGCGACCAAAACATAAGCATCATCCGGCGACCAAGTGCGTAAACACCTATTTAAACTATAGTAAGTCACAGTCGCCGTCGACCGAGTCGCCGGCGACTCGCCACTCGTCGACAGTGCGTAATAGCTCTAAAAGTGGTACTCCATCGTAAACTACAGGAAACTAAAGCCTATTCATTTGATACCAATTGAAGGACAATTTGACCTAAATCTTCCCTATTATACCCTACCACCAAACTTCCTCCCAGTTATTATTCTTCCCATCACAACTGGTAAACGCCAATCCCTATAGGTCGATTCAAATTTCTCATTGATTCTAACATTCATTGATATCCTCGAACATTTCTTTTTTAAAAATATACTTATATAATCAGACTTACCTACTGATAAAGTGATCGTAGTTTTCCTATAAATGTTGCTACTGTGATCTACGCATGCTTAATGTGACAACGTTTGCGCACTGACGTAAATTAATTTAGATGTAGAAAAATCTTAGACATGGAGGAAGAATTCCTTGTTTGAAAGCCGATACAAACTAAAACTAGGCGTTCGCTAGTATAAAAATGAAAATGTAAATAAGGGTGGTAGTCTTGCCTTCCTTCAACCTAACGCAATGCTCATCAATTTGACTGAATAGTTCCTCTGAAATCTAGAAGAAGCGGTTAACTTGTCCAACAGACCAATACGTAACCACATTTCATACATCAATTCAAGAAAAACATTAAACTTTTTCCATACTTTAAAGTATATATATTGTACTTTACCCTGAAAAAATAAAAAGAGTTATGTAATTTGTCAAAATCAAGACAAAGCTTTGAGAAAGTACAAATAAAGAACGACGTAGCTAATAGCTACGCTTATGTGTAGCGCTACGTCTACGAGCGTGCTACGTAGCATGTATGTAGCACGTAACTCGTAGCTCGTAGCCGCAACCGTAGCAAAACTCGTAGCTTTACTATTAGAAAGTTAATGACTAGTTAATTTTAGCAGGATAACAAGTGAAGTAAGATGTAATATCGAAGGGTGAATGGAACAGAAGTTATCCCTTTACGTAACCAGCTGAGCAAAGAACAAAACATCGGCCTGAACGTAACTAACTACTAACCGAACTAACCGAAACTAACCTTATTGAAAGACTGAAAGTTCTTTGTAAAACCTAATATTTATAAAAAACTTAGGATTTTAACAATTATTATACCCCGTTAAAACCACTATGTCAAATGAAATTATTGTTGTTGGAACTACGAGCAGTTTGCGTCAAAAGTCTATCGATCTGTCGACCTGTCAATAACATATCGAGGGACAACAAGCTTTCTCGTACGGAGCAAACCTCACTCAGGCCTAGAAAGAGACAGGTGACGTATCCTGACAGCAGCCCAGCTTCCGAGGGGCTTCAAGGCTGTCATGTATGATGTAAATAATGATCACAGCTGGAAATAGGTTAAGTATACAGGAGAATCAATAGCATCGAGCACAATAGTGTAAGCAGGCAGGTCGGTGGCGGCGGTGGCGGCAGCGGCGCCGCTGTGAGCCGTGTCGCAGCCCGCGCGGCGTCCTTGCGGCGGTAATGCGTGCCCGTCACGCGACCAGGTCGATAGCGGCCGCGCGCCACAGCCTCCGCGTCAATTATTCAGCACGCGACCGCAACCGCCACCACCAGGCGCACACAAAGGGCGAGCGCGCGCACTGCGGACACCTACCAGCACCGGCGGCCCGCGCCCGGCCTGCGACGTCCTCGAGCCGGCTGCGACGATATCCTGTCACACTAACAGTGATCACTCCAACAGAAATCCTCGGTAAGGCGGTGAGGAGCGCGAGTGCGCGCGGTGGTCGCGCGTTACGTAAAGGGCGCGACGTTGCGCGTATCAGCGCGGGTTGCGCGCTCGCGGCGGGCGCTCGGAGCGGGGTCGCGCGCGGAGTGCCGCTACACAGTTATGCAACGCGCCGCCACCGTCGCCCGGACTGGGAAAATCGAACGCGAGGGGCGCGGGACTGCGCGCGCACCCGCATCGATACCGCGCCGCCGCACGGCCCCCGCCCCCGCGCGCCCAGCACCCGCTCGCCCCGCACCCGGCACTCGCCGCCCGCAGCGCCTCCCTCGCACGACCACCGCCATCCGCAATTGACATTACACCGGAGACACCAGTCATTTCTGGACGTAACGTAGACACTCTGATGAGCTTTCCACGCCGCCGGACGTCGGCGATGGTCATAATTGTTCAGGCTTCGTGCAAAAAAAAAAGTACTTAGTTAATTCCGAACACATATTATTACAAATTGCTTTTGCAGCCCCTGCATAGTACTCGGAAATTGTATCTACTGTAACGGTTTCCAATTTGGATCCTTTGAAGCATAAAATAAAGTTGTTATGTGGCGCACATTATGGCCAGATTAAGTAGGACAATCGACTAACATTGGTGGCTAGCCAAGGATCTTTGCACGAACAATTAAAGTTAGCGCTTCGAGGAAGCCTGGCGCCGAAGGTCATTCGTACGTGACCTGATTATGGAGTTCCATGGCGATCGAAGTACTTGTGTCTGCGCCAACGTTTTGTCCTAGAATTGAAAGTTCAGAACAAAGAAACATTACCATAATATTCTCGTGAATATGTTAACTTTGTGCTAACTCGGACTACCGTTACTAAAAGTTAGAAAATTCTCGTGATATCCTTAAAAGAGAAGGTTGACACATGACACATAATATAAGAAGGCATGGATATGGGTGTAAATGGCACAGCTGCCATTCATGCTATCGGAGAGTCGAGTAGTAAATGTAGTTATCTCAGCGAGACGGAGCGGCGCAGTTCCATCGGCATTGTGGTTGCAGATCAAGTATACAATTCATGAATGGCTTCACTCCGCCCGTAAATAGGACATTTGTAAATAAACGTGACTCTTCACGCAATTAAAAGTGGAGTGAAATGATCGTTTACATTTGTTTAATTGGGTGAAAACAACACTACAATAGGTACCTATAGGTTTGTAGAAAGGTCGAAACTAGACGTAACTACCCTGTACATAGACGAAAAATATTTAAGGGGAAGCGCTAAGGTAGGTAGCTCACGAAATTCAAATTTTCTTACGTTTTTTTGCAATTTGCTAGTCAGTATTAAGTTGTACATTGATTAAAATATGATTCGCGACCGTAACAAATATGTATTTACAGAATTATCATTAGAATCGGTAATACAACTTGTTAAGTTAGTATAATCCTAAAATGCCAAGATTTCATGAAATAGTTATTCAGTAGGATTACTTGGTCTTAGAGAGTTGTGTTGATGACTTTAATGATTATAATTCTGTAAATACATATTTGCAAGCCAGTGCTAGGTTGTATGATGATTAGAATATTATTTTGATGAGAATATTATTTGATATTTGATTCTTTGATTTTTGTGATGCGAATTTACTGATTATATGTTAGACTTAGATGAAAAACTGATCTGTGATTTAAATAATAATGACTACACAACGTGCAAATAATTTCTAATATTTATAGGTAGGAACTTTGATCTGTGATTTGAAGTAATAATTACTTTAAGAATTAAAATTAAGGGAATAAAAATAATAATTTCCACATCAACAAGCGGTTTCATTTATTATAGTCACAAGGTGCATTTAATATATTTTTTAATTAGCCCCCAAAACTTTTGAACGCGACTGTACGGACAACAGCTTAGGTATAATACGTCCAATAAAGAAGGTCATGGATATGTATGAATCCGTCGCTTTTTAGTAGTCATTCAAATTTGATCGGATAACCAGCCGTTGTTTACATATTTTGGTTTTTTGTTAATATTTACTTATATACGCTAAGCAAGCATTTTTAGGCATACCTAATTTTTTAATTCATCGGCAATCAACTTAGTTCCTTTTTGTAATATTAATGGTGAGGAGGTTAGAGTGCAACCAGTCATTAAGTAAATCGTTTTGTAGAAAAGTAACAGCTTCGATTGAATGCCCAAAGTAGAAAGGACTTGTATCATGTGCATAAATGAGATGTGTCCTTTGAGGCCAATAACATATCCCAGTGTTATTAATATAAATGAGGAAAAATAGTGGTCCCAAATTATTGATCCTAGTAGTACACCGAAAGTGATGGAAATTGCTTGCAATTTTGCAGGCATGACTTAAAAATGTGAAGTTCGGGTGAATCGCTGCTCTCCTAGCTTACTGAGTAATCTGTATTTAGGAGAGACAGTGTCAACTCCCTATTTGAGTATCACAATAATCATGTAGCCACTGTATACTTATGGAGCCAAAAAGTAAAAAGTTCAACATTAGGCACCCAGCCTACTCTAGGCGCAGAAATCATCAATGAATTCGTAGCGACTAGCGTTTTGGGTAATTCAATGCCGTATGTGAATCTGTGTGAATATTTACTGTTAAATTTCCAAACATATTTTGCTTATGAAAATCAGCGGAGTGTAACGGTGACTAATTAAAAAAAACCTAAAAAAAAAATGAATTTTGCGGGCTACCCTGGCGCTTTCGCCTTAAGGCGAAAGCGCCAGTGTAGCCAGCGAAATATGTAATTTTTTTTTACAATTTGCTGGTCAGTACGAAGTTGTACGTTGATTAAAATATGATTCGGGACCGTAACAAATATGTATTTACAGAATTATAATCATTAAAGTCATCAACACAACTCTCTAAGACCACGTAAGTCCAAAGAATAACTGTTTCATGAAATCATCATTCTTTGGACTTACGTGGTCTTAGAGAGTTGTGTTGATGACTTTAATGATTATAATTCTGTAAATACATATTTGTTACGGCCGCGAATCATATTTTGATCGACGTACAACTTAATACTGACCAGCAAATTGCAAAAAACGTAAGAAAATTTGAATTTCGCGGGTTACCTTAGAGCTTCCCCCTTAAGTGGAATTTACATTGAAAAATTAGAAGCTTGAACTCGCAGTCAAATGCTTAACAAATAAATAAAATTAATTTAATTCAAGTAAAACCCATAACTTACATAAAATATATTTTCACAATATATTGGGATATGAATGGATGTTATATGTATGTACTATAACAATCATTATAATAATATTTATAATAATTATAATATTTTCACCGTTACACTCCGCTGATTTTCATAAGCAAAATATGTTTGGAAATTTAACAGTAAATATTCACACAGATTCACATACGGCATTGAATTACCCAAAACGCTAGTCGCTACGAATTCATTGATGATTTCTGCGCCTAGAGTAGGCTGGGTGCCTAATGTTGAACTTTTTACTTTTTGGCTCCATAAGTATACAGTGGCTACATGATTATTGTGATACTCAAATAGGGAGTTGACACTGTCTCTCCTAAATACAGATTACTCAGTAAGCTAGGAGAGCAGCGATTCACCCGAACTTCACATTTTTAAGTCATGCCTGCAAAATTGCAAGCAATTTCCATCACTTTCGGTGTACTACTAGGATCAATAATTTGGGACCACTATTTTTCCTCATTTATATTAATAACATATCCCAGATTGGCCTCAAAGGAGACATCTCATTTATGCACATGATACAAGTCCTTTCTACTTTGGGCATTCAATCGAAGCTGTTACTTTTCTACAAAACGATTTACTTAATGACTGGTTGCACTCTAACCTCCTCACCATTAATATTACAAAAAGGAACTAAGTTGATTGCCGATGAATTAAAAAATTAGGTATGCCTAAAAATGCTTGCTTAGCGTAACTGCTATTCGTCAACTAATTATACCTACATCAAAGAAAATCATCGAGACAGCAACAAATGGGACTTTTAGTAAACATTGTCAATTGTTCAATTTAGAGCAGTGGTGGCCCACTGGTAACGGCCCCGACTTACGAATTGTAGGGCGTGGGTCCGAACCCAGGCAGGCTCTTTACTTTTTGTAAATAATTTCATCACCACTGCTCTCATAACGGTGAAGGAAAACATCGTGAGCAATGACCTAGAACCAAAAATCCAAAGACGTGACATCTACCAACCCGCACTGGGCCCGCGTGCTAGATTACAGCCCACTCCTTCGCGAAGAGAAAAGGCCTGTGTCCCAGCCCAGCAGTGGGAACTTTATAGGCTGATTATGAATTCAATAACTTTTAAAGGACCAAAGAACCAATATTGTACCAGACTCAAAAGACCAACAATATTGTATTATAATAAAATAATGAGAAGTGCCTTAACAGCCTAACCGACCACTTTTAAAAAAGCTTTTTAGTTGTTAGTTACTGCTTAGTAGTGCTTATTATTTTTCGGATATCATAAAAGAAGACAACGAATAGTGAAGAGCCAAACATGAAAATATGCAAATACCAAATTCAGTATTTGCAATACTGAAATCAGTTGGTAAATAAGTCAAAAAAATCCGCACTGCTAATGGTACAATAATGGTATGCAGCACACAATATGCATAAAGTTTTTGAATCACATTGTGAATATGAATCACGTAGCCGGTATCTGCCAGCGCCATCTGTTAGCAACGACCGGTATAACTATAAGCTTACTGAGCTGAATTGAGCTTTATTTGTCGACTTCATGAGCACCACAGACCACAGAGGTTGTAGTAGTTACTTCGTATTACCGCCGCTGGCTCTTGAGAACATTTCGTTAGGTACACAATTATGTTGCTGTTGTAGATTTAAGCTTGGTGAACCCAGGCGATTCATTAACACTCATCTAACAACATAAGTTAATGAGAATATGGATCGGCGGCGATCCGTACCGGCAAGATAAGCTACTCTGGTATGGTACGAAGAAGCCTCTCAGCAATCAGCATATCCCTGACATCACTTACCCCTAAGTAAAGATCTTACTTGGTATAATTTACAGCGGTAAAACTGGCCGTTAAAACAGGTCGTGTGTACGAAAACGTCAAATGTTTTGTATTAGTTGATATCTGCGTTTCCTATCTGACGACTTTACGTGTAGTCTGCGAAACATCAAAATGCACATTTTCAGTTTTGGCAGACCTCGCATTGTATACATGAGGAGTCAGCTTTTACTGGAAATGTATAACTTAATATGTCGTCGTGCGTAAAAACCTACTTACAGAAATAAGTGTCATTTATCATCTAGCATCATGTTTTTAAGGGTTGCTATTACTTTTTTTTATCATTGTAACCGAATTGGAGTTATTCCGACGTAAGATAAAAACTAGGTTAATAAAAATTGCTATTTATCCGACATTCCCGTCTTTATTATTTATTACTCAAGTATTTGACTTTTCACATTCTTTCCATTTATTGACTATCAAATAAATAGCAATATTATATGTACTGTGTACATAACATTCACATAAGTATCAACATCTATCACGATTGATGTTATTATTATAAACACGCAACCTTGTTGGTATACTATACAAGGTGAATACGATCTTACGACAATAAATTAAACTTCGTATATATAATGGACGTTCCCAGTCTGCATACAAAAATTCAACCAAAAATATCCGACAGTTAAGTCACTATAGCTAATCAAAAATTGGCAAAACCCATAGTCGGCCCAACACTAATACCTATTTAGTTTGTTTGAAAAAAACACTTTTTTAATTTTAATGTTTGGTATTATTTGATAGATTCAAAATAATCCTATGCAGTAGTACTGTCAGTGTTTTCATTTATTGTCGTCTCCACGTAATATGTATTTACAACTGAGATTCATAAATATTAATATCATAGTTCAGAACCAATGAGTTGTCTCAGTATGCTATGTAAATGTAAATTAACATGTCTATATATTTTTCAACAATAACATATACACACAAGCAGCCTTGATATTTTACACCCAGTTCTAAAAGAACTATAAATTCAAACATTGACACGTTGACTGCCAGACAAGACACAATAGAAAATCTATTGTTGGCGGACACCGTGTGACCACGGTGGCAGTCATCAATGACTTAATGAACCATCCCATACCAATAGAGATCAGAAAACATTAATAATTAAACATTAACCTTATAACTTATAAGCACCTTTTAGACATCAGTGTGAGGCATGCTACACACTTGTTCGGGTCGGTACGATTCGGCATTCAGCCGAGAGGCAAAATCGAATATACTGGGTGGCAGGGACATCGACGAGCAACCAGCAGTCTGAACCTTCGGATATTAAAAAAGAAATTAGCCTATTCCATACAATTTGACCGCGGAGGTATGGCACTTTTCTGTGAAACAGCAGATTATTTTTTTTTTATAACCGGAGAAGAATTTCAACTCAAGGGGGTTCAGAATCATGTCCACTTCTAACAGGTTGCACAATGATGTCCCTGCCACGCTGTATATTGGCCCTGCCACCCTGTATATTACTTCCGGCTGTGCCGAATCATGCCGACCCGAACATACTAGAGTCGCTCTACTTCTATTACCTACCTTTTATTCTTCAAATACTTTCAATATTGTAAAAAAACTAATCATGTAAAAATAAAACTCAATCGTGTCATTTCAGCAGCCATAAATAACTATTTTTCTTAGTAGGTACCTACTCATTTCTCAATAGAAGAAATCCATACTAATATTATAAATGTGAAAGTATGTCTGTCTGCCTGTTACCTCTTCACGCTTAAACCGCTGAAGCGATTTAAATGAAATTAGATATAGAGATAGTTTGAGTCCCGGGAAAGGACATAGGATAGTTTTTATCCCGATATTCCCACGGGATCGACACTAATGCGAGTGAAACCGCGGGGCGCTGCTAGTATAGAATATGTAACATAACGCAAGTTCTCATACACCCCAATTAAAGTATTGAGTTAAAAGCATAATGCAATGACCATAACTTAAATTTTTGTAGCTAACTATTTATTAATAAGAAAATCGTGTTGACATTACTTTCTGCATTTAAAATTGAGCCTTATTGCCTGAAAACAAGATTAAATTTTCTTTGGCTCAATTGGCGGTCAGTATGGCAAAATACTTTTTTTTTAATACCTATTTTTAAAGTTACTAAAATCGATTCAGTAGTCATGAACAAACTACATACAGGACTTGAGTTTATTCGGTTACACCTTGTATATTATATTAGGCCCAAAATCATAACCCAGACAGTAACCTTGATATACTACTCAATTGGTCCTCCAACTTCTGTTTCCCTTCACTATTATCTATAACAAGGTCCCATCCTTTATATTCATCCAAGCCACACTCAGAAACACCATCATCAACTCCGGACTGAAACTGAAAACCTCTTTTCGTTCTAGTATCTTCATCTGCAACTATCCTGATGGTTCTAGTGAGGTCACCATATTTTTCTTTAAACCAACGGATGTCTGTACTTCTTCTGATGTCACTTACAATCCATATGGGTTTCTCTACAGCTGGAATTTTATGAAAAGTACTGATTGTAGTGAGTTGAACAAGAAATTCAATAAAACTTACCAGCAACTGTTAATATTACATTCTGTTATAAATGAGGTCATTAACTGATAGATTATTCACTGAGCCAGCATTTTTTTATATTAAGAAAAAATTGATATATCAATTGTGCTTCTCAAGACTCAATCAATGTGTTAAATGTTTTGTTATTTTGTCAATTTCCAACATAAAAAAACAATCACAATATTATATTACTACCTTCTGCCCGTGACTTTGTCCGCATTCTTCTAAATTTCTTGTTCCCCCAACCCACCCCCTTTGCGTTGCCTTGCCTGCCTGCTCTATTACTTTGTTTTTGCTTAGCATTCATTTTGAATTTTTTTGTTCTTGTTTGGCCCCTAAGGGTCCTAGCGTGATGTTAGGTAGTCTAAAGCCTTCCTCAAGACTTGGGCTATCAAATGCAAGGAGATTTTTTGAAATCTGACAGGTAGCTTCAGAGATTAGCGGTTCAAACACAATTAAACTCTTCAGCTTTATTATTATTATAGATATATCTTACCATTGTCACAAGCAATCTTACAGAAATATCCATAATCTTTAGCTCTCATCTCGTCACTCCAGTTGATCATATCTAGCCGGTATTGTTCCTTGTATTCACTGTCACCTAACAACTCATTGAGATTCAAATTTTTCTCCTTGGCCCAATGACTTTTTATAGGCTGAGATATTTTTATTACTTCACACCTGTCTGTTAGCCTGGAAATTTATTTAATAAATAAAATACATGAGTAGAAAATATTAAACAACTAATTTATATGAAGACTACTAGAAAGATTTACACTGGGGGTTGTACTGGAAGGACCAAAAAAGTTTATATGAAAATTTCACATTTATACTAAATATCAAAGTCTCCTCTCTACTACTATTTTCTGTACCCAACAGGTTTCACAATGATCACATATCCTCTCAACTTAGAGAAATTCAATATTTGATTTATAACAATAGAAAGAACAATGCTCAAAACGTCCCCACCCTTGTAGCACTTTAAATCCTGTGTAAACGGCAACATAATTGTGACTTATACCAGTTTCTGCATGTTGATAAAACTTTTTTCGGATGGACATTTCAGTTTCGCTGTCATACAATAAAATGATAAGATGGCTATGGCCCTTAGATTAACTTAGGTTTTAAAATGCTACAAGGGTGGCGACGGTGCCCATACATTTTTGAGCATTGTTCTTTAAATGTATCTCATTAGCACAGTTGAGCTACTCCACAGTTTTAATTTCCCACCTAAGTACACAGTCATTGTGGATTGCAAGCAAGCTATTGACTATGCCTCAGGCATTAAGTCCGTCATTGTACAGTATTTTTTTACTTGTGCATAAAGTTTTAATAAATAAATATTGTATTACTTGCCTATGCTAAAAAGTCCTACATGGTCTCCTGAAAATTTAATCTGTTTTTTTGCTGTACCAGTACTGCTCGCTTTAATCCAACAAAGCAAAAATCATCAAAATCGGTACAGCCATTCTTGAGTTATAAATGTTGTAACTAACACGATTTTGTTTTATAAGATATTTACACGTATTATTACGTGTAGGTGTACTCATTAATCACTGACAAATTAAAAAGAATTTTGCGTAATGAAGGACCAGTTTACTTACAAGTTCTGTAAATGTGTAGTTATGAAATCCTTGCCGGATTTCCTTTTACCGCTGAAAAGTAGTATTATTTGCGGCATTTTTTTATACTGAAACAGAAATAAAACAAATCACTGAGATAGAACAGGGCACTTCTATTAAAAAATAAATAATGAATAATAAGACAGGTTAACATAAATAAATTTACAATAAACCAATTTTTACAGTTGTATTGGACTATTTATTTAATTCGTTCCACTTTCTTGACAGAATAAAACACAAAATAAATTACAAATATGTAATTACTCAGGAAGGCAATGGTAGTGGTAGGCAATTTCTAACACAGGAGTACCGAGTACAGGACTAATAAAGCGGTGAAGAAGTGAAGAATATTAGAATAATACATTCCTTCCTATTTTCCTAATATTTCATAACTAATCGATGTCAGTGCCAATGTCAAAAAGTTTTGACAGTGTCCAGTGAACACGTTCTGAAACTGCCCCATAATGGCCCTCTAAAAATGTTATTATTAGCAACATAACCAATAAATCCTTACACCATTATAATCAAAGAATAAATCACAAATGAGTGCTTCCAATGTAAATCGTTAATTTTCAGTAATGTAAAAACTTGAGGAGCGTACACAGCCTACGATAGAGGGCGCATTATAAGGATTTAATTAATCGTTTTCGGCTACTGAACTTATTAATTAATAATAACCACTACAGAATTTGTTGACTAAATATGAATTAGGTACTCAGATGTAAAGTATCTAAGAAAACAAATTTCGTGCACTCATTATTTCAGTGTGTCATCTTTGAGATTTCAATTAAACCTATTTGTCAGCCATCTGGTTACAAGTTGTTTAGTTATCTCGAGAGATGGCGCCACACATACGTACAGCGTCTAAGTTGCATTATTATTATTCTTCTTGTATCTTGTCCAAAAGTTTTTTTTTTTACTTATTTAGACAATATTCTAATGGCATCTGCACTTATATTCTCTTTTCGTAAGGCACGTGTAGATTGCCAATTAGTCAAGGAATTGTTTAGCTGCCTACATTATTAACGATAAAATATGCGAATCAAGGAAGGAAATCCCTAAATAATTAGTGTAGTTAGATAGGTAGTTATAAATAAAATAGGTATATTGTTAGTAACGTACGTATATTTTGTTGTTGATATTTAGGTAGGTACTTATTCCTTCTTGTTTGTTGAAATTATAAACTCATGCTACGGAGTTATCTAGTCAGATCTATTCTATCTGCTTATGGTACCTACCGTAACAGAAAATAAAGTAGGTAGGTACCTACCTAGGTACCTTCCTACACTTTATCTCAGACAGTCCCCTTGTCTAGTGATCGTGGCACCTAATAGATCGCCTTTTAATAGTACTGTGACCTGCTTCGTTCTACATCTGTTCCTATTCATAAGTCACAAAAAGCCAAAGAGATTAATTAATATACCTACTAATTTAATGTCTTTGCAAAAAGCCAAAAGGGGAGACTGTAAAATGTAATAAAATGTTTTCCATGCTTTAAAGAGATAATCAATTCAAAGTGCATGCATGTGTCGGATAATTGTAGTAGGTACCACTTACTTATACTCAGTGGAACATCTTATTATATTCTGATAAATTGTTATAAAAATACATTGAATATCTTTTATCTAAATAGTTCTGTCAAAATAGATTTACCTAGGACTATCAGTAGGTATTAAAAGTTACGGGAATGTTATGTATGACAGTATGAGGTACTTGAGTAATATTGGAGGGACTATAAAACATGTGAGCCCTTGGTGAGCCCAACAATCTTTCACCACAGTTGAATCCAAGAGGCCAGCTCTTAGATTCAACTGTGGTGAAAGACGGACTACCGTTCACGTAAGTTAATTAATATTATTGCTGCCAATTATTGTCCTCTATTTGTTATTGCTTTGAGTAATGGTCCTAGAGTTTTGATACAATACTGGTCAGTGGGTCGTCTTACAATACTTTTAAAACAAGCTGCCATGAAGTTTACTTGTCCTTCCTTTTTCATGATGACCTAGTTTTGGGAACGGACAACTAGTTTTCTCATTAACGTATTTAACTGACAAGCCTAATTAAAATAAATGCCTAGTCTTGTCTTACTACGTACTTTTGTTCATTAAAACCCTTTCCCTACACACCACATTCATAGGTAGGTAGTTCATACAGTAAATAACTAGTAAGTACCTAACCACCAGACACGGTAAATGACACCAATGAACCACACTCGAAGCTTGCTAATTAAGCTGATATTATTACCTATACTTACCTATAGTTTTCATTCTCCTTTCTGACACATGCGTTTAGCTTCCAAACCTATTCCAATGTATCTTGTCTATGGTGTAACCATCTATCGAATGCATCATCAATTCATCATACAAATGTCCGTATCTAGCAAATGAACTAGGTACGACGGTATTCAATAAATATTATCAATTTTGTTCATTACTAAACCGATATCCGTGACTAAGTGAATGAATACCTTCAATGGTATCTACCTCAACACATAGGTACCTACATACATACCATCGCCCACGCTACTTTATTATTATACCCAACATAACCATATATCTAACTATTAAATAAATTCGTGCCGACACGAAAAAAATGGCGTTATTTGAATGCCGGCCGATAATTTAAATGTAGCAACAACCGCTTTTAGCTTACAACCTTAATTGACTTAAAAATGCTTATCAATATGACGTATCAACAAAAACTTTTGATCGCCATACTCTTTTTACTAAATTGAACTTTAATGCTGTGACATAAAAGTCAATGTTAAAAGTTACCGGTCCGGACTTGTACTGTTTCGGAACAAGGGTAAAGTTGGAAGCACGATGCACGCTCACGACTTTCTGAACAACTCCGGACATGACATTCCACGTTTCGCTGTAGATTAGAACGGGACGGATAGCGACCTACCCGCTGAAAAAAACGAGACAAGCGACCACCGAGCAGTCCACGTGGACTGCTTAATATCAACACAGGAGCAACGACCAATAGAAAACGGTACCGCTAATGTATTTCTCACCTCCGCACTCACACCAAGGACAGCTGCCATTTTTACATTATTCTTACGATTCTGAACTTTCTGTCGTTGAGTTACGGTTTTAAATCTGTTGCAGTGGTGAAGGTATCTTCCATTTTCGAAATGACTTATAAAAATGTGATGTTATGATTTTGGGTCATATTCCGAGGGTGTAGGGTACATTGTCGTGTTTGGAGTGTTCTGCGGTTCTTGAATTTAAAACGATTCCCAAGAACACGGGCGCAAGTTGGTGAAGGTTGGAGGAGGCCGCGGTGCAAACTGCATCGTCACAGCGAGCGCCCCCCGCGGCCCACCCCGGAGCTCTCCCGCCTTTATTGTAGGTTCAGTGTATGGCGCTGTGTGTGTACGTCTGTTCAGAGTCAACTGTTGTGCTGCACGACGTTTTCATAGCTCTCCGAGAGGCGCATGCACCCGCCAGCCGCTGCACTCAACGCTCGCAATATTTTGCTGTAGCAATATAATGCTATAGGTATTTTTATTTTTTATAGCGTTTATTTGACCAACTGAACAAAGGATTTTCGCATGAGGCAATTAAATGGAAAATGGTTGTAAGTACCTTGCTTGTTCACATTAGAAGTAAGTATACCTAACGACTATTTTAATGCACGAAGCACGAACATTAATATTTATTAAAAATAAATTCTAAGCAGGTGGAACCGTGAAACTGGAGAAATTAATATAAAATGGTAGGTAGTAGAGTGAGGTGGTATAAGTAGGGAATAGGTAGGTACACATTCATCTACATAAAAAAATTTGAGAAAACAATTTTCCAATCAACCGATACAGGTACCTAAGTATCTATTAATCAAATGAATATAAGTACCTAATATAATTTCTAACTCATCAAAATACCTACATTCCTCACATTATTACCATCACCACGCCATCACTCACCCGACTTGGGCAACTTTTTTTTTTATATAAACATAATAACGAGATTCAAATCAAAATCTGTTCTTAGAAACAAATCGACTCTTTAAAAGCTCTTTCACGATTACGTTTTTGATTCAATGGAAATGCGATCTTTTGTCGACGGCACACCCGGAAATATTACGTTCGGAGTGGTTCAGATGTGCCTGCTTCCCCCCGACCCCAACGACGTCTTCACTCATGCATTGAACACAAAAATACGAATATGAACAAATACAACACCGAATTAAAAATATAAATTGCCATCTAGTTATTCTCTAATAAAATTGTTACTTTCATTTTTCATTAATGTAGATATTGCTTTATGGTATTAACACTGTTGTAGGTACCTATTACCTAAACAATTAATTATTCTAAATGTAGCATTACATTTGAATTAATAATTAACATCAATATTAATTACAGTAGTTAGGAGGACGCACAACATCCTGTCGCAGTATAAAAATAATTTTAGACAGACACGACGCATCGTGTAACTGTCGGACGTAGTAATTATTTTTTGTAGGCAAAGGCAAATTAAAGGTACGCGTCAATTGGCTCATTCTCATAAATTGATTAAACAGCCGCCCACCGCAGCGCTGCAGCGCTTCATCATACAAACTCGCTCGCGCGTACCTTATTGTCAAGTGAGTTTCTTGAAAGTCTTGAAACACTTCAAACGCCTTGACTAATGGCTACCGACGACGCGTTCGACATCGGAAGCTTTTTATAAATCATATACAGAGAAAACGATATCACTGTGTTGATAAAGCGTTCACCGCTTTATTTGAGCTAATATTTGATTTATAGACGAAGTTATTAGCTTGGGCCGCCCGCCCCCTCGCTCGGGGAAAAAAACTGCAGAACTGTTGTCTCAGTGTGAATGCTTTTAGTGTTTTTTTTTTTTATTTATGGCCCTGTGACTTTACGAGTCACAATGGAAGACAAAAATAAGTAGGCTGCTGAGATAACGATAGAGGAGATTAGGGACACAAAAACACTAGTCTTATGTATAGTAAGTATACGTAGAGACATCCTGAAAGGAAATGCCAGGGCGAGGAGTAAATAAAATGTAAGTAATCATGTAAGTATCCTGAATTGATAGACGACATGATTATCGATATCACCTCATTCGTCATTCATAATAACACGAAGCGAGGTTGAGTGCGGGCCTGACACGGTCCAATGCGATGGTGACCGAGCCCGGCACCGCACGACACACTCGCATTACTCAACACAAACAAAAAAAGAGAATAAATGCTGGAATAAAATACTTTTAATTTCCCCGGGCGCCGCTAATCGGGCCGCGTCGATGGAGGGCGCCAAATCGCCCTTTTTATTTTACTGTATGAACGCAAATCCGGCGGGAAAACGGCGTTAGGCGAGAGGGGGTGCGGGCGGGCGAGGCAAGGGGGGTGCGGTCACGCGCTCGGAATTAGCGGTCCGGGGGCCGCCGCGCGCCCCGCACTTGACCCGCGCGAGGTGTCACCGAGCACGTTACCTACCCGCAAAAAATAGGGGGTGAGCCGCGCACCGCCGCGCCGCGCCGACCAGAGCTGGGAGGTACCGCATGGATTTTGTTTTTATTTTTTTTATGATTCCGATTCGATAGAACACCTATATGTACCTACCTACAGGAGTCGATTGGAAAAATAAAACAAAAACTCACAGCGACCTACCTAAAATGTTTTATACATTGTTAGTTTCGTCCGCCGCCACATACCTAGCTAGAGCTCGCCATAAAACTTGGAGCCATGTATCCGGTGGGTGCGAGGGCGACGCAAGCCACTAATTGACTCACAAACAACCCATAGAGACCGCAAATACTGAGATATTACAGCTCCACTACCAAACAATGAGTCACATCACATACTTACATTGTGTCATTTGTCGAACCGTTTTGCAAATTATATTAAAGATTTCCTTCCTTGTACAGATAATGTAGCAAAAATAGGAAGCCAGTCTGCATTCGGTATTAATTAGTGCAGTTAGTTAGTCAGTTACCTGTTTACGTATTGTAGTATATAACCTACTTTAACTAACTGGCAGGATAATTAGGAAAAAAGGAAAAAACAATTTTGTTTTTTCCTTTTTTAACAAATACCTACCCAATACTGCTACCATTGTGATGTTGCATACCTAATTATGTATTCAGATTTCTCCCCCTAACAATAACGTTCAGGTAGGTAGATAGGTAGTCCGTTCCGTATCCGTAATATATAGGTACTTAGTGCTAAAGCCACAAACGCTAAAATACAGTATGTTAACTAACAGAGGGCGTTCCCGTTAACCCGCAATAGTACCTATAGCATCCATACATGCTAAAAAAAATATTAGGTACCATTCGAAAATAAAATGTTTTTATATTTTTTTATAGTAAAATATTCACTAAAAATCGTAAATTGATACTCTATTTATTTAATTAATTCTAATTTATTTAATTAAATAAATTCCGACATTGCTGTCCTTCAAGTACGCGTGTACAGAGTGTTTCTTTAACGTATCAATTTACGATTTTTAGTGAATATTTTAATATAAATAAAAATAAAAACATTTTATTTTCGAATGGTAATATTTTTTTTAGCATGTATGGATGCTATACTATTGCGGGTTAACGGGAACGCCCTCTGTTAGTTAACATACTGTATTATGACAATATCATCATTAATGAAAGCATTATGCAACTATACTGTACTGTAGTGGGTAGGTACCGCTGGCGTCGCGTAAATATGTTTAAAGTTTATTGCACGTGTAAGTGATTCAGCAACATGTCCATAGTTGAGAAGCGCCCGCGTCAAGTGCGATCGCGCGACCCCACAAGAGATGTCGCTGCTCGCTACTCGCTAGGGATAGCGCGGTCTTCAGCCGGCAGTAAAAATACGTGCGGGTATTTCCTGTGCCGCGACAGCCTCGGCTGGGGAGAGGCGGGGGCGATAAATAACTCAGTTTGCGGCCGGAGGGGCCGGGGGTGAGGCGGGGTGTTATTTGTAGGGCTCGCGTGTGAATTATTCGTGGGTTCACGCGCGCTGTTTGCCCGCCGCCGTCTTGTGGAGAGGCGCGCCGACCCTCGTTAATGAAATTTCATATCGTTCCCGCGACGCGTTCCATTGTAGCTGCACATCACTATTGAACCTAGCGGATTGTTACCTACACTTGACTGCTCCTAATGAGCAGGTCTACCTCATTGTTATTTGACAATATATGTATACGTTACGTACATCAGTAGGTGGCGGTCTATAACGGTGGTTTACCAACTAGGTAAAGCTAATCAATAACTTTTAGAGTCTGAACGAACGCATTACGCATCACCCGTCCGGTGATTAAATTATACACGATTAGTAGCAAAAACTGCTTGTTAGGCTCACTGTCCACTGAGGCGTATCGCTATACATTTCGTGTTCGTGCTGATAAGTAATAAAGATTATGTAAAGCAATAAGTGTTTTTCGTCGTGGCGGGGCGTCGGTGTAACGTAATTAGGCGACCCTTATTGTGTGACTGCGTCGCGCGTCGGTCCGGACTCCGGAGCAAGCTGTCGCAATGTTTAGAATATTAATAGGTAGCCTTTGGCTTGTAGTTAGCCGCGTACCGTCCGTCGTACCTAGCAAGGCGGTAACTATCAATTATTATTTACCTAATTTAAACTGCACCGGTCGGTCGCCGCCGCGGAGATGATTCTCGACTATGTAGATTATGTGCTCGTAAATTGTTGTTTATTTAATGAAATGTTAACTGCTAATCTACGCGTCGCAGTCGCGCCATTAACTTGTCTTGAATGTGGAAGATGAGAGTGGCTTGGGATTTGGAACACTAATGTGTGACTTACTAATTACGTGGCTAGGGTTTGACTCTATTTTAACTACGTACCTACGTATACAGGGTAGAGAAGCGAAGAGAGAAACACCGCAGACGTGATAGGTATCGATCTATCGATATTCAAACATGATAAAACGAAACAAGTGCGAGTCGGACTCGCACACGAAGGTTCCGTACCACAAGGCAAAAACGCCGAAACAATACGTTTGTTGTATGGAAGCCCCCTTAAATATTTATTTTATTCTGTTTTTAGTATTTGTTGTTATAGCGGCAGCATAAATACATCATCTGTGAAAATTTCAAGTGTCTAGCTATCACGGTTCATGAGATACACCCTGGTGACAGACAGACAGACGGACAGTGGAGTCTTAGTAATAGGGTCCCGTTTTTTTGGGTACGGAACCCTAAAAAGAAGTATAAGTATAATGTACGGCGAGCTTCGGCGAGTAAAAAATATGATCGGGGGTCAGAGAGGACCTCGCACGATCGTAGTTCAGCACAGACTGAAGCTCCGAACCAAAACTCTCCCAAATCTGCCGTTCACTAGACAAAGGAAGCGGCAAAACGATTTTACACAAAGGACGTAGCAAAACGATTACATTTTAAAAGTACAATAATAAAACACGAGAAATGCAAATGGGTACAATACAAGACAACTAAAAATAACAGAACAATGAACCTTAACTAACAATAGCAAATGGGTACAATACAAGATAACTAAACATAATAGAACAATGAAGAACCTTAACTAAAAGTAAAGAATCATGAAAGACAATAGTACCTATAACTTAAATCGCTTGCAGATGTTCAACATGGGAAAAACACAAAAATGAAACTTTCTAAAAATTATTACAATAAGTTCTTCTATACAATACTACATTCTTAAAACTATGCAAGGGATGGGTACGTAAGACACAGTCCCCACAGTACCCCCCAGATCACGTCGGGGTCACCACTGTGGGTTATTCGTGACCGTGCGACTGGTAATAGAACGAAGTGAGTTGTAAATAGGTAACGATTAATTTATTACGATATCAAGTAACTAAAGCTAGTAGTTACACTTGACACGAAAAGGTAAAATTAAATAATGTTACATGAAGAGTAAAACTAATAGAAACACGAAGCTCGCCGTAAACTATTACGGCGAGCTTCGGCGAGTAAAAAATATGATCGGGGGTCAGAGAGGACCTCGCACGATCGTAGTTCAGCACAGACTGAAGCTCCGAACCAAAACTCTCCCAAATCTGCCGTTCACTAGACAAAGGAAGCGGCAAAACGATTTTACACAAAGGACGTAGCAAAACGATTACATTTTAAAAGTACAATAATAAAACACGAGAAATGCAAATGGGTACAATACAAGACAACTAAAAATAACAGAACAATGAACCTTAACTAACAATAGCAAATGGGTACAATACAAGATAACTAAACATAATAGAACAATGAAGAACCTTAACTAAAAGTAAAGAATCATGAAAGACAATAGTACCTATAACTTAAATCGCTTGCAGATGTTCAACATGGGAAAAACACAAAAATGAAACTTTCTAAAAATTATTACAATAAGTTCTTCTATACAATACTACATTCTTAAAACTATGCAAGGGATGGGTACGTAAGACACAGTCCCCACAAATGATATCTTTTTTGAGGCCAACGACCGATGACGGTGATGTTGTCCGATGGTGTTTAAAAAAAATCATAATCATAATATCCTTTTATGTTTTAATTTGACCCTGTATACCGTAGTTAAAATACAGTCAAACCCTGAGCATTTATCTAGTTTATATACTGTATCTCAAACCATATAAGTACCTACCTACCTACTTACAGAATAATGAAGATAGAAAACCAACAAAATTGTTGCCCAATAATTACAAAACAAAACGTGTTAAGTGATCGATGCCATTACATCATACAAGAGAGGTGTCGCCGCTAATAGTTAACAAGTGTGATAGAACGGCCAATTGTTTTCATCGCACTATGAATTATGGTAACATTACACTCTAATTAACTATTGTAATGAACACGTATCATCTGCCTAGCATACCCACATGTTTATACCGTAATGTTTTACACAGCGATGTCGATAATTTATAAGTGTGATTAAAATTATGATCTTTGTAACCGACATTGTAATTGCCATGTGGTTTAAGTATATAATATCATTGCACCTGTTACCGACCCCCACCTCTACTGGAACTGTTATGCGTCACTGTTCATTCTCTAGTGTGCACATGTGTCATGTGGTAAGGAGTAGGTACTTATAAAAAGGATCATAACATATTAAGATATTATTAGCATATTAAGATCATAACATATTAAGATAGATCATAAATTCATAACATATTAAGATATCATAACATATTAAGATATTATTAATCCAAAATTATTTTAAGGCATGTATTTTACGCAATATATGAGTCGGACACCACAGCGTGTCTGTATCCGTCAAAAATTTGGTCCTGACTATGAATATTATGAGTGTTTCTTAGCTTATTAGCTTAGCAATAGTCCGTTAGACGATGTGCACGATTTACTCGGTTGCATCTCTTGTTGTTTTAACAACAACATACAGTACAGACGTCAAATATTTAAACTGTTGCACTAACAAATAACACATAAAATTATTTTTAAATATTTATTTGTCGTATATGAGTTGTATAAGAGCTGTATTAACGATAGCGGCTATAAGAGCGTTATAGAACTAGAAGTCGTATTAATACAGCCTGTTTTAAAATCCATATAAGAACCAAAAAAAGCGTATTATGTGATAGCTGCTATACACTACGGACTACCTACTAGGTAGACATATCGTTAACAGCTTTAAATTGAACGTGAAACAATTTCTGCTATTAGAGTTATAACAGCAACACAACAGTGTAGATCGTGTAAGTGCTGTGTAGGTACGCGAGTGTTTCTTAGCGATAGTCCGGCGGACAATATGTACGTACAATTGACACAGTTGCGCTGTGCTCTGTTCACAACTGAACATGTGTTACTTATTACTGGGCCGCATCACTTGTGGCACTGGCCATGTGCATGTATTGTTAGTACGTCTGCGTAGGTACTGTGGATTACATCGATAACACTATTGACATTAATACTAGTCCAGTAACTGATAGCTACCTACTGCAATTATTTGTTGTGTTTTGTTAAAGAAAACGGATTTAGGGTAAGTAATAAGTTAGTGGTCATTATATTTATACCTAACTGATAATGCCAATGTCAAATTACACGGCTAAAGGCTCCTGCAAACAGGCGCGACGCGCGACGCGAATCGCGCGCGACACAAAGGCACCGCTCGTTGCGCGACTTGCGGTGCCTTTGAGTCGCGTGTCGCGTCGCGCCTGTGTGTACGAGCCTTAAGCCGATTTTCAATACATACAAACAATACAATCCTCTGTACACCTACCTACTACCTCATAATAACATGATTTATTATTATCTGAGTGCTCATATCGAACATGCTTATTTATCTACTTACATTAGAGATATTTTGACGCAGTTTTTATACGCAACCATATCTTGTAAATCGATAAGTATCTACACCTCAAACGAAGTAGCTAACCCGTATCTAAATTACACTTTTATAAAAAAATCCTTGACCTTCTTGAGTACCTACGATTCATCTCAAATTATTACAAATCAGAGGAGATACAAATAATACAAAAGATTTGAGAGTTTGGGCAGTTCTTAGAATATTTTACCTGAATCCTAAAATTGATAGCATGGAATGTCACAAACAATAGGCGACTGGCACGCTGATTTTCGGGGAATCAATGCTGCCAAAAGCCGATGAAATTGTACGACTTTCCTGTATAGTTAGAAAACCAATTGTGAAACTGAGCCGTGAAAATACCTATCTTCTTACTAAAATAAGTAACAATTTAATTTCTTTTGCAGCAATAAGTCTTATTAAAGCAGTCGTTAAGTCATCAATCATATCTTTACAACTAAACACGTCCTTCGTGTCAATTTAACTTAGACCCCCCAGTAATCAAAACTGAAAAACAAACAGACTAGTAACAGGCCACGCGGCCGTTTCGAAGTGGGCGCGTTACAGAACATCAGTAACAGATGTCGCTCGCGTAAACAAATATGCTATTATTGCGAGCCGATTCGTCACACCTCCGCCACGCCACGCCGGAGCGAATTAACAAACGCTTATCATTTCCTATTTATTCATGTTATAAATCAAATACCCTACACTCGTTACTACATACATTCGCACCTGCATTATTTAATTTGGAAATATGTATCTTCAGGTATTACTAACGCTATCTAAATGAAAGTAGGTATAGGTATGCCCGTTATCAAAACGAGAAATCTTGAAATTTTATCTGTTAGTATAAGGTGTCAAATTAGAGATAGTAAAATACTTAAATATTTTATCTAAGTAGGTAAATATTTCTGGGAAAGTACGGAATTGAAACACCGGGAAATAAGTATAGCTGCTAATTAAGATGTTAGTTTGTATAATTACAAACTTTACACCATACCTAATGGTAGTAACAGTTACAGAATTTCCCTTTATTCAATTCATTATTTAAAGTCTTGATTCGAATATGCCTGTTCTCGACATCCCTATAACTGTGAACTAGGCAATTTGTGAACATCGTAAATATAGGATGAACTTGCAGAATTAATTGTTATCCTTATTATTTTTAAATTGCTAGCTACGGATATAAAGAAATTTACCAGGTCATTAACAGACTTTAAAACATTTCAGAAGAAAAATTAATTTAAAAAGTTCGTCTCAACTTCTAAAAGGTAGAGTAGGGTGGGTCATTCTCATCCTAGGTACCTTCAGATAAAAAAAAGAAAGTTCGTCTGGATACGGATGGTTTGTTATTATTGGTGACACATGACGGATGTATATGGACGATGTTGGAATAGCTACTAAACGAGCTGGAGAGTAGAGTGAGATGGCTGGTCGCTAGAAGGCTGTGGTCGCGGGCAGAGGGCGCGCGGCAGCGGGCAGGCAGCGGGTCGTGGTGACTGGGTCAGTGCTGTGTCGCCGGCTGTAATCATTCTAATTCAATTTGTGCGGACGTCGCCGCCGCCCGCGCGCCACCCGACCGCTTTGTTTACATTACACCGAGCCGCGGCTGCCACTCCACAGCGCCTCGATTAAGGACAAATCAATAAGGCAGCCGATACCGAGCGAGTTTAATAGAGTGAGCGAGTCGAGTCGAGCGCCCTCATTACCCCCGCAATTAGCGCACGGCGCGCTCCCGCCGACGACGACGCACCCCGCGCGAAAAACGAATAAAAAGAGCTGCCCTCAAAATGGCCGCCGCCTCCCCCCCGACCACCCGCCGGCCCCCGCGCCGCTTCGTGATTGCATCCCCGCAGCTCTTATAAATATGGCCGTATTCCTCCCGCCTTTACTGATTGCCCGTATACCCCCCGGCCTCCCCCCGCGACCGCGCCGCCGGCGTCTGAATAGATAAACGAGTCCACGTGGACTGTAGCTCTTATAAAAATCGACTCGGCCAATGGAGCGCGTTCCGCGCACTACTCCAGCCAACTGCGGCGCCGGAAAGCGTGTAACCCCGCCCTTAATAAGCGATGTCGGCGCGACAGCCAATCGCAATCGCGGATTCGTCAAGTTCTACTCACCGACGACGAAGCGGTCCACGTGGACTGACGCACACACGGACGCGCGTATAATGCCTCGAGTGGAAATAGCTATGACGGCGAAATGTGCGACAGCGAAAAAATAAAATGCGGTCGGTCGGTGCGGAGCGAGCGAGTGGGTGTAAACAGGGGATATTTTGGTGCGGCTCGTTCATTATTATTGAATGCGCGGCGCTAATGGTGAGGCGCGGGTCGCGACACAACGCCTTGCTCACCAGGTGACGACCTCGCTACCAGTACTAACACACCTAGAGCGCGGGTTGACAGGACATTATGCAAGGTATGCATAATGTCCCTGTCAACCACGAAAATGCCTGACAAAATATTTGGAAAATGACAAGCAAAAGAGTAGATACTATTATCCTACTTCCCCATACGTACACGTTTAATAAACCACGCTGCAAAACCTAAAATACTCTCCAAAACAAAACATCAATTCAAGAGATCCGTACAAAGCTAATTCGTATTCAACAAAAAAATAATCAATACAGAAAATCAGGCAACAAAAGCGTCGACATTAAAAGCACAATAAGACGGCTGAGACAGGCAGTCATACATAAGTATAGGCGCGGCAAGCGACCTCCATCGGATAAGGCGAGCTTGTCCGGTAGCAGGCGAGCCACACTTCGTGTAAAAAATAACTATGTACGTACATACCTGCACACCGCCACAGCTGACAGGGTTGCCAGAATTTTCTGACGAAAACCTGTCTGTGTGAAAGGTTTTTAACCATGTGGTAAGCGGCAAAGATCCTACATTGCACTTTGATACGATAAATAGTTCGGAACTGGGCAAAAGCTCGGCTAATGTTCGCCTTGTATAAACTGAAATTATGAATTCTGCACCAGCTTTCGTTTAATTCCGTATTATAGCTCAGACGATGAAAGGCCGGGTTCGAGTAAATTTTCTCAGCTCATCTGGGCGTAAACTAGCCATGACATTTGACAGCCCTAAGCTTCCTTGCAGACTTGTAACTGTTATTTCTTTTATGTTTTGGACACTAACACTTGCCTATCTAGCTAATGTCCACTTGTGAAGTGGTTCCGTAGCTGCATAGATAAATGATTAATGCGGTAATTCCTATCTGGAACTGAGTAATTGCCTGTTCTTTTCGAGTTGATATAACGCTATCTAGAATCTGGATCGATGACTAAGTACGTGGTTCGCCACGTAAGTTGATATCCCAAGCAGTGATACTGTGTTATACTTACAGCATTCGAGAAAACATTCCTTCAAATAATGTGGTCGTAATTGGTTCTATAAAGGTTATACAGTTATAACCTTTATAGAAACGATAAAGCTGTTCAAAATCTAGTATAACTTATACTAGATTTTGAACAGCTTTATCGTTTCTACTTCTTGGTTTGCAATTTAATGCCTTAATTTTTATTTAAAGGTGGCAATAACTCTTTTAATTGATAGGCAACCTAGGTAATTATTGTTTTTTTATCCACCCCTAGGATTAGAGAAAGGAATAAGTATTCAAAGATCGCCACGATGCGGTTATAAAGCCACAGACACACTACTGTGTCGTGTTGTGTCGTGACTCGGAATACACCAATCAAATGAATCTGTTCAGGACTACGTCAAATTACAACGAGTTTTGATTGGCTAACACTGCGTCAGAAGGAGTCACGAACTCACGACACGACACAACACAGTAGTATGACTGCGGCTTATGTCTATTTTAAGCTTTTTTGTTTTATAAAGGTGTTCTAAATTTGTGTTATTGGAAAAACACCAACAACCTCATAAGAGGTCATTGTACTCAACATTATGAACAACTTTTACTATGGGACCAAACCTGAAATCGCGAAAAAAAAACAGCTGTTCCCTACATTTATGTTCGTATACTCGTCAAAATGTAGGGAACAGTTTTTGTTTTCGCGATTTCAGCATTTTATCCCATATTAAAAGTTGTTCGTAAATGACCTCTTAAGAGGTTGTTGGTGTTTTTCCGATAACCCTGTATAATAGAAATTTAAATTTTAACGGGCTTTTTTATAACTTTGACTTGCAGTTGTAACAAGTATGTTTGATTTCATGTGACAAGTTGTTGCAAGTGTTGCAACAACAAAACATAGTGTTTTGCAGCGTATATGTTAGGTAAACAACGTCGTTCACCTTTAGACCTCGATTCCACTACTTAAATAAAATATGTGGGTAATTATTGCGGATTATAGGGGACTCTACATCAACGGGCTAGGTATTACCTTAAATAATATCCCCTGGTGGTATAAATATAAACAGAAGTTAACGGGTAGGGACGCGTCTTCGAACAACCGGCTACAAGGCATCCTCATTTTAATACCAGTTTAAGTTATGGTTACGTCTTTTATCTCTTAATTAATAGCAAAACCATTCACAGCAATCTCTGGCTATCTTAACTAGCCACATATCGTCGGATCGCTTTGATAACTGTCCATTGATATCATCGTTCGATGTAATTAAATAATATCCGGTTCAAACTGGCGTTGTATGCGTAATTTTGGCGGGTGGCGAGTCGCCGTCGGTGTACATGTGGGTAGTTATCACAATGAGTTGATGTGTCAATCATTGCACGGTCCACGAGTGCGCGGGCGGCGCGGGTGGCGGAGCGGGGGGCGGGGTCGGTGTAAGTGCGATATTTACGTTCATTGTTGGCAACTGACGGCTTTACGATACGGAACCATTATGCAGACGACTGACAGTGATTTAAATTCGCGTAGATGGCGAGCCAGCGATGCCAATGACATGAGTCGCCAAGAAGTTTTGGCTCGTATAACTGGGCAAATGTATGGTGTATTAGTTACATAACCACTAATGGTGTATTCGACTACAGACAGCTTTTTGCCCTCGTTCTTATTGGGTACTTAATTGAACGACGGTTCAATGTTCACCCTCTTTTGTAGAGGATCAAATCAAAGCTCGATATCATTATCAGTCAACAGCACGGTATAACTATCTCTATTGAAATTGCAATAGAGTTCGAAATAAAATACTACAACCGCAATTCGACATTAATAAACGCTAAAAGACTATAATGAGTATTTGTCTCAATTGATTGTATCACTGACACATAAATACGGCATCAATTTATTTTTCTTCATTAAATATAAAACGTAGGTTAAAAGCTTGGCGATTGAGGCTTGGCGATAAATTGGATTTATTGATTAAACTGTCGTTTTTGTCCATGGCCAACAATAAAAATAAATAATTACAGAAATTATGGACAATCGACACGAAAAAACGCTGCGAAGAATTTCATGATATGTTCTTAATAACTTGCCTTAAAAAAAAACAACACTGATTTCACCAACACGTAAAGAGCGCTGATGTAACATAAACATTCGAGAATGACCAATACATAAAAAAGCAAACAAAAATAAGTAGATATTGATACCTTTTACATGCTCTTATTCGTTTGCAATAGAACAAAATGTGTAAGTAGGTACACTGCGTAATCAGTACTCTGCAGCAAAAGTCAAAGTCAAAAAATAAATAATATAAATGGGGATTATGTAAAATCTATCAACATCGCTTAACTATCAAAAATTCAATAACATAACCATCCGCTAATAATATCTTTTCCATCGTAATTTTCAACAAAACTTCAATAATGAGCAAGTTTTCATTCACAAACACTTGCAACGTTGTACTTTGTACAGTACCAACACTTTCGAAACATTGTTTGAGTTCTATATTGAGCACTTAGTTAAGTTAGTGACTTGTACTCCACGAGTACTTACATGCGTTGTGTAATGAGTAATAAAGAGTTTTATTTTATTGTCAATCAACACTTGAGTGTAAAGCGTATTTAATTATGGCGGCTGTTCGCACCTCCACCACCATATTAATATCAAGTAGGTGCTTGTACGGTGATAGTAAATCTAACGTTAACTAATCAATTGATCGTAAGTCTGGGCTGTTGAAATAGGTGCCGCGTTATCTATTAATAAGTAGTAATTACTTCTTTTTTATCCACGCTGAATCAATTGTTATCTATCCAAGTACCGAAAAAACAATATTTCTGATTTTAGAAGGTCTTATAACTTATAAGACCTTCTAAAGTTATAAGAAGGAAAGTAATACATATTTCACGACCGTTAATTGAGTGAGAGGTCTCCTTCAAAAAGTCAGCATGTTGGATATAAAGCATAATTTTGTAGTACCGCTACATCTCATGGAGAAAGTCGAGATTCTTGAGATCACACTGTCCTTGTTATCAGATTACCCGAGACATTAAATAGAGAGTATTGGAAAGGAAAGACAATAGCATTAAACTTGATTTCGTGAAACTGTCAAGACTCACGGAGCTCAGGAACGTTTGCAATGGCTAAGCCATTATCGATAGGTGAGGGCGACATGGCCTGACATGATTCTATCTAGGGAACTAGGGATGTACGTAAGCTACAAATTGAGCCTAACGGCTTGTGAAGGTAGATAGTTTCTAAAGGACAAACCACAATCCTAATTCTACTAATATATATTATAAATGTGAAAGTTTGTGAAGATGTTTGGATGTTTGTTACTCAATCACGCGTAAACCTTTGAACAGATTTGGATGAAACTTGGCACATAGATAGACCATTTCCTGAATCAACACAAAGGATATTTTTATCCCGATATTCCCACGGGATCAAAAGTTACGCGGGTGAAACCGCGGGGCGCTGCTAGTTATCTATAAAAAGCTCTTATAAACCATTTATAAAGCCAGTTTTTCGACGCCAATCCTTCAAATAGTTACAAAAAAATGTTCAACTTGTTATCAAGGGTCGATGTTGAAAGCCATATCTACGTTTTAATAACAATTAACCTTTCTGTCTGCGTTCGCACAAAAGCTTGTTTTCACAAAAGCTCCTTTTGTTGTAGTATCTGTTAAGTACTCGTACCTAGGCGGGCGCAGCCAGACGTGCGCTATCTAGTCATCAGATTCCCTTTTACGTCGGTGTGATTTTGAAAAACCATGATTCACGCCACCACACCACGCAAAAGTAAATAAACTGAGATATCTAAAGAGCCGATCGCATGCGATTCCAACTGCAGCCATTAAATATTAATTCTCGAGCAAAAACCCGAGCTTGGAGCGAGACAGAATTCGAGCCTTCTGGGAAACCGATCGGCTTTAAAAAAAAAAGTAGGTAGATGCTTTTACGCGACACAATGGCCGGTTATACAACTAATTGTTCGCGCCGGTTAATTATGCAGCTTGTTTTGTTTGTTCGGGCGCTGCGGCCGGCTTGCAGCGCCGCGCCGCGTGTCGCCGCGTCCTGCCCGCGCACTGATAACGCAAGTTTGCATTGACCGCTGTCTAGCCAATTAATCCACCGTTGTTTATGTTGTCCCGTAACGAAGTCAATATTTGAGGTGCTGCTTCTTGGTGAAATAATGTTATCAAAACATGGACCCCTTACTGAAATTTCAATGCGTTCCAACTGACGTTTTGAACCCAGAGGCATTCCTATTAATTTTAAATAAAGCCGCACAATACGTAGGCGTTATGTTCTTTTTATTGACTACTACTAAACTACCTACACGAACGTTTCCAAACATAAATAGAAGCTCAAAACTTTCGAATTAGGGTTAAACAATCTCGATTGTAGGTGTTTATTACAGTCATCAAGTGTGTAAATTAAATGGACAAGAAAATAACGGGTCGATTAAGCGGGCCTTCCTAATTAATTAAGGCTTATCTTGCACGATGCGATCAGCGTTAAAGCAATGGGATCGTAAAAATTTTGTTTGAGTCAGGTAGGGAGATAAGGCGATGTAGCGCGGGGGCGGCGCGATGTCGCGCGATACCGCTTGATTGTTATTTATCCATTATCGGCGGATCGCGACCGCCTGCGCGGGAGCCTGTATCGCCTCCATCTCGCCGCTAGGATATAAATAACCATGTCTATTACAAGTTACGGCGCTCCGAGTACATCGTGGCGGTTCTTTTTTACAATAAATAGGAGATAGATATGTCTTTCTTGTGACATATCATAAGTTAAAACGGATTAAGCTTTCGCATAAATAAAAATATCCAAGAAAGCGCTCAGATATCACGATTTAGCAGATGTGATCGATCATTTGATTGTGTTTTTGTAAAAGAAATCCCCTACCAGCCTTACCTACTCGAACGGAAGCGGTTGTTTTTAGGGAGGGAAGTCCTGTCCCCAAAGTAATGGATTTCTCTCGCTGCGTATTTAAGTGAAATAAATGATGCAAATCTTTTCACAATTTTTGAAGAAACAAAATAGGCTTTTGAAAAGCTTAGATTGTGATAACAAAAATAAACAAGCTCACAGCTCACAAGCTGCATAAAGAAATGGTCTTATTGTAGCTGTATAAAAAATAATACAGGTACAATAACCTTCTTTAACAGAGATAAATAGATAAATGAGTCAAAGCGCAGGTAGGTAAAGTGATGGGTGTACGTAAAACGCCTCGTCCATTGTTAGCTCACATCGTTGACGCGACATGTGGCCGCCGACGGACAAAACGACCGATTCCAAATAAG
The DNA here is from genome assembly GCA_927399505.1 of Luperina testacea. Lineage (NCBI taxonomy): Eukaryota > Metazoa > Arthropoda > Insecta > Lepidoptera > Noctuidae > Luperina > Luperina testacea. The sequence continues at coordinate 12,440,603 of OV656771.1, read as the reverse complement.
AATTAAAAATAAACTGCTAAGGGTTGTGGCCTCGTAAACGTGCCGGGTTCGGTACGCTTATATAGGCTTTTATTTAATTAACTCCTCTTGTGAGTTCAGTCAAATCTAGCTATTTAGTTTTACAGACTCCGTTTTTTTTCCAAACAGAACACTAATTATAACCGTTTCTAAGTTATCAAAAAACGTTTACAGTTTTGTTTAACTTGGCCATTTAAAGAGCGATATTGGCAAGATCTGTATGCTTAAGTTCTGTTTAATATAGTATAGTACCCACTCACATCAACCACTTGATTTAATGATACTCTGCATCGTGTAATGACCCCAACTCTAGTCTCAAAAGTTAAATGCCATTTTTTCAGCGCAATGAAAGAATAACGAGTTTGGCTGTGAGCGGAAAAAATCTTGGCAAATTTTTCGAGGGTGCTCGACAGTGGGACTGTAGCACGAAACAAAACGAGCTAGCGTCGCGGTTTGCTCGTTTTTTTGTCGCGGCTCGTTACTTTGCTCGTGTGCGCTGCAGAAATTACCAACAACGTTCTAGTAGCGGGTTGTAGCACCCACTGCCACGTGAACATGAAATGTCACATTAACTCATCAAGTCATCATCCTTCCATGCCTTTCGCCAAGTTAGTATGCTGGGATTTTCCAGTTCCATGCAGATGCGGGTAAGTAGGTATTTGTATGGTATTATATCAAAGGTGCTTATTTGTACTCAGTTAGACACGTAAACGAATTCCATTATATTTGTAGGACAACCTGATTTAATGACATGCTCCGTCACGCGTAGGCGAGGGAAATAACAAAAATCTATATATAAAGGAATGCCTCCGATAAATCCTGGTGTGCAAAGAACGATAGATAATCCACGCAAGGTTTGCTTACTTAATTTAGAAGATTGATCGACCTGCGCTGCGCGGCAGAATTTTAAGAAGACTCTCCTCAAATATGACGCATAATTGGTAAGTATCGCCAAAGTTGGAGCAACCCCACACCTCGGTAAATTAAAACATGTGACTTAGTTCGCTCCCACACAGCCAACTACTTACTACCAACTACCAACTTGACAGATGACGTGTTAACTGGTGCTTGGGACGAAGTTAGGGTGACGCTTAAGTCTTACAGGATTGAATGCGGGCGATTTAACTTCTCTTGCTGGGTAGGAATTGTTTTCGCTCCTGATTTCTTTACCCAACACCCATAGAAACAGGTAGGTACATCAAAGATTTATGTAACACATTTCCAAAGAAAAAAAAGAAGATAGAAAATACGTTTATATGCGGCAAACATGAGGCAAAGAAAAATACAAAAAAGAACAAGTTGGGGAAAAATATGAGTCACATCCACGCAAAACGGCCATTGCTCAGCGTAATGCTAAGACCCTATACGAGATAGAGCCCCAGCCACAATGGCCCCAGCGCTGGTTTTCAGCGACAGCCGGCGTTGACGTGATGACGTCAACTGGTGCAATATACAGGGTTATTGGTAAAACATTAACAACCGTTTAAGAGGTCATTATACTCATCATCATTATGAACAACTTTTACGATGGGACCAGACCTAAAATCGTGAAAAAAAATCAGCTGTTCCCTACATTTATGTTCGTATAACTCGCCAAAATGTAGGGAACAGCTGATTTTTTTTTTTCGCGATTTCATGTTTGATCCCATAGTAACAGTTGTTCATAATGATGAGTACAATGACCTCTTAAGAGGTTGTTAATGTTTTACCAATAACCCTGTGAACGATGAGATATACCTAAATAGCACATAAAGAAATAAAAACAAAATAAATATACAATTCCTAGTTCCAAAAAGAAATAAGTACAAAGATATCCTAAAACAATTTCATGTCATGCACTCCGCTACACCGGCTACACGGCCGTGCAAATAAACCACTTCACTTTCAACATTTATTTAACCCTACCTAAATAATATTCAACCCGTAAACGCGACAAAATAGATTCGTCCCAGTTTCAGAGCTGTAACTGACAGTGGACAGCGTTATGCATTTTCACATCTAGATTTGGAAAATTACTAGACTGGACATCGCAAATAACTGGCCTTTTCGTTTTGGTAAAACGGGAACAATTATTGGGTCTTCCGGAAACTTGAACTCGGTCAGGGTTAATGGCGATGCAAAAATAGGTACAATTTATATCTGCATAAATTCTTGACAACATGATCATATTGAAATGGTAATAAACTAATAACTATAAACATCATCGTAAATAAAGACGTAGGTATAAGACACATTACTCAGGAACGATTTACGTGGAAGTTGTTTTATTTTTTCCATATGGTTAATGACGCCAAGCCGGTGACCGCAATAACTCATCTTTTGACTCAATAGCGAGGAAATAATAACTAAAAAGTGTTGATGATCTAAGCCATTCTTCCATCTTCATCTTCATGCAGTTGCTACAGGAGTGTGTAGTAAAAATTGTAAACCACTCGAAAGGTAAGTGTGCTTGTCACAAGGCAAGAGATTAATTATAAAAGTATTATAGTTGATTTTTTTTTACAAATTTAGAACTGTTGAAACTGCATGCACCGCTACTTGACAATACACGATAATTGACTATTCTTTTGACGCCATCTTGAAGCTGGCACGTCTCCATAAAACACACTGGGAATTATTTGAATTATACAAAGCAAAGCAATATTTTAACATTATAAGTTATAAAACAAAAACAAATTGAGTATAACATTACATAAGTAAACAAAGAAAATCTCAGCTTTTAGAAGTGTTGCAATAAAAACTAAAGCTGTATTATTACGAGCGTGTGTGGTGGCGATGGCGAGCGGAATAATAATTATGTAACTTAACGTGCCGGCCGCGCTCCGTCACAAAAACCGCATCGTATGCACCGCTCGGAATGCGTTGAATAAACATAAAGCATAGCTAACTACGGCTCACTTGCCTACATACATTCATACACACACCCTTTTTATTCATTAACCTTTTTTATAAAAATAAATACCAACAATATCCCATTGTGAAGTGTTCAGAATGTTCAGATAGATTAATTTACGTCTAAAGGTTATTTTTTTCTGCACTGCATTGTACCCGTGAATAATGGCCGTATTACAGTAATTTTAGTGCTAATTTATATGTAGGTACCTATATTTAATTTGCATTTTTTGTTAGCCACTTCTATATCTAATATCTTCCAGCTATGTCAAGAACAAAGAAAAAAACCGGCCAAGAGCGTGTCGGGCCACGCTCAGTGTAGGGTTCCGTGGTTTCCCGTCCGTCACAATAAGTGCTCCCACTTATGAGTTTAAAAGTAAAAAATGCTTGCATATACGATTATACTACAAACTTAGTCCAGAAATTATTTTGTACAACTTTTTGTCTTTTTTGTACAAAAACTGTTGTTTCCATCAAGTTCAAAATAATTTTCCTAGAAAGTCCTTATAAAGTTCTACTTTTCAGATTTTTTTCATATTTTCTAAACTTATGGTTCAAAAGTTAGAGGGGGGGGGACACATTGTTTTTTACTTTTGGAGCGATTATTTCCGAAATTATTGACATTATCAAAAAATGATTTTAGTAAACCCCTATTCATTTTTAAATACCTTTCCAACAATATATCACACGTTAGGGTTGAAATTTAAAAAAAAATCACTTCCTACTTTACATATAGGGGGGCTATCCTAATAAAACATTTTTTTCCAATTTTTATTTTACCACTTTGTCGGCGTGATTGATATACATATTGGTACCAAATTTCAGCTTTCTAGTGCTAACGATCACAGAGATTAAGCGAGGACGGACAGACGGACAGACAGACATGGCGAAACTATAAGGGTTCCTAGTTGACTACGGAACCCTAACTAGTTGACTACGGAACCCTAAAAAAGAAAAAAGAGTAGGTAGCTATTTTATGAATAATTCGAGACAAGAAAGTCCTTACCTACTTAATTTATTTAACATACATGTTTTATTGATGATATGTTACTCATGGCCATGGTCATACTGGTCGCATTCATACACGAGTCTCAAGCTTCGGGTACACACAAGTGCTCATTATTTATCGCTCTATTTGAAGGTTTACGAAAGTATAATTTATTTGTTCAAAAAGACAACAATTTAATAGTATGGCGATACACTTAATGGCACTTGTTTCTATGAAAATATTGAATATTATAATGAGCAACTTTTCACAAACAATAGAACATAACTTAATATTCCTACTTGGTCTGCATAAATACAGCTCTTTCTTTTTAGTAAGATGCGTTGTTACTTTTAAGAAATGCTATAATTCCAGTCATGGAAAATGTCTCATGGGAGGCACAGGAAAATTGTTGCATTTATGAGTAGCTAGTTACAAACTATCATCGTACAAGCAGAATGACTCATCAAGTCATCAAATTGACGCTTCATTGGAACGGTCCATCTGTTAGCTCTGCAACAGTACAATAGAACCGTTATACGACTGTTTATCAGCTAAATTCACCGCGCATCGAGGAACAAGCTCTGTCTGTTTCTACTACCGTTAATTATTCCTGGGTTGTCAACGTAATAATGACCGATTGGCGTTTTTACACGCGATACAGGGTGCTAAGCCTAAAACGACTCTCATTTGGTCACGAAAGCATAGCACGGAATTTTAGAGCCATTTCATTCCTTCGTGGCTATGCGGCCATAGCGATAAAATTGTTGATAATGCCATGAACATAATTTAAAATGTTTACTGTTACTTATTTATTTGTAGGACTTGTAGGTTACTTTGTAAGAAACTACTTGTGCTGTTAATTTTTCGACGGTTGATACCTAATTACATAATGTAAGTGCAGGTCGTCCAGCGGCGGACGACATTGTTACCATCGCAGGTAGGACCAATGAGGCTGGCACAGGAGCGTGGGGATTGTCACATGAGAAGATAGGCCTATGTCCAGCAGTGGGTGAAGTCGAGCTGTGGATGATTATGATACCTATGACTTGCTAACAAGGCAGATACTCTTATTTAGCAGTTAGCACTTTGGGTACCTTGAAATCCTTGTATTACAGTAGGTACTATTAGTTATTCTGTGGTATTACTCTAACATGTTTCCTTTTCAACTCTGCATAATCACACTAATATTATAAAGGCGAAAGTTTGTGAGTGTGTGTGTGTTTATATGTTTGTTACTTCTTCACGCTCAAACGGCTGGACCAATTTTGATAAAATTTTGTATGGAGGCAGCTGACACCCTGGATTAAAATACAGGTTAATCCTTTATCCCGATATTCCCAGGGGATCAACATTTACGCGGGTGAAACCGCGGGGCGCAGCTAGTATACAATATAATATGCTAAAAAAAATAGCCTACACAACCCCTCGTCCAGATACCCCAATTTTAGGCATCGGTTCCATAACTACTCGTAGTATTGGTTTCCCGGAAAAACATTGCATATTTCGTTTGATAGCGAAAATACAGTTTGGCTAAAAGTCCTCGTTTTATTTTTTCATCTAAAATAAATATAGATCATTCGGATTTTATTAAAAAATAAAAATAAAATCGTTAAACATTTTGTACCTTTGTGAATTTGTTTCAAGCTGTATATTGTACTAGTAAGTGCTTTTATAAACTAATCGATTTTTCAGTGTTGACATATTTTTTTACGACTGTGTTTAAAGATAGGTGAAATACATTTATGTATATATTATTTTATTACCTACATAATTATGATAACGACGTTATATTAATTATGTAGGTACTAAGTAGGTTGGTAAGTAGGTCTGCGGGGTAATTGCGTAACACACTAACAGTAGCAATGGCTTTAATTTGGACAGTTCAACATCAGGGTAGCCCGCGAAATTCAATTATTTTTAGGTTTTTTGGAATTTGCTGGTCAGTATTAAGTTATACGTTGATTAATATATGAATCGCGGCCGTAACTAACATGAATTTACAGCATTATAATCATTAAAGTCATCAACACAACTCTCTAAGACCACGTAAGTCCAAAGAATAACTGTTTCATGAAATTATCATTCTTCTTCCCTTAAGCACGGGCGTTAAGGCTCCTGCAAACAGGCGCGACGCGCGACGCGAATCGCGCGTGACAGTGACACAAAGGCACCGCTCGTTACGCGACTTGCGGTGTCTTTGTGTCGCGCGCGATTTTATCGCGTGTCGCGCCTGTTTGAAGGAGCCTTTATTTACGTTGTCGAGCAGACAAATTTTTTGACTACTTATACGTAGCCTCAAAATTATTCAGATTTTGATTGAAAGTGTGTTACGCAATTCAAGTGCCGGTTTGAATCTATTTAGTCTGCTGATAAGTCAGATTAACTACATATTTACATTCTTAGGAGTGGCCACAAATAGCGTCTGTTTACGTATGAGTATAATAATGATGATAATACAGGTAACCAGGTACCGAATAATTTAATAAACATTTTATAACATTTTAACAATATATGGTAAGTACCTAAGTACAGTGCGTGCCACGTAAGAAGAGACTTGACCCCGCCTCCCCCGCCTCTTTCCGACGTCCCGATGACGCCCGGTCCCCGTCCCGCACCGGGCGTCATCGGGCGGCGGAAAGAGGCGGGGGAGGCGGGGTCAAGTCTCTTCTTACGTGGCACGCACTGTACCATTGTACCCAAGTACGGTAGTCAGTGTCAGTGCTTCAGTAGGGCGCGATGTGAACCTACCTAGTAGAACAATATGAAAACTACATAGAAATAAAATTATTCTACTTACTATAGAGTTGCGTCGCGCTGCTGTCGCGTCGCGTCTGTCTGCTGGGGTCCCAGCCTTTAAAGTTACGAAGTTCCCTTATGTGGTAGTAGGAGTAAAGATTTACCAGTCTCCATGTTTTTAGCGGGTGTAATGTGACCCGGGGTGCGCCGGGCCTGCATACACCTAAAGCAGCGGCGTTACTAGGGGAAGACGTATTGATAACCTATCAATATTCCGAGGAGACTAAGCTGCTCATTCGTCATTGTCTGGGTTGGGCTTATCAATGTCATTGAGCTCATTCATTTAATAATCGGATTGCATTTGTTGTTTCTGGTTTGACACGTCAATTTCGCCTGATACTACAAAAATACTTAAGTATTCAGGTATTGTACATTAAAAGCTAGCAAACGATGCGAGGGTACGATCGCGCTCGTAAATAAGCAGTGTGGTAGCAGCTTTAGGGCGCTCCGGCCGACCGATACTCGCTATCTGTATCAATTACCTGCCCCTCTGCGGATTACCGAATTAACCAGCCACATTAATATTTTAATCTATGCCCGCAAATGTACGCGTACGTGGCTACGATAATGCGATCTATTCTATTGACCACAGGCATTTCGCTGTAATGTTGCCAGTGATAAACGGTAATTATATCGTTAATTGACAAGGATAACTCTCCATTGTGCTCTTGGTCTCTTGCCCTTTGGAGAGGCTTAGTATTCTTAGCTTTCATGTAATTTCGAGTTCTAGACGCATTTTGAATTGTATGTTATGTAAATAGGTAGGTAGGTACTTTCATACCTAAGTAGGATACCTGCTAATAACAAAACCATTTAAAATTGCGTTGAAGTGAATGACATGTTTGTTTTAAATTACTTACAAAATAGTAATTATAGCTGTCGACAGTATTGTATTAACTAACCATAATAGGTATAAGAACATTTCTATGCAGTTATCAATAGTATGGAATTAAATAAGACTTACTTATGTAAAATCCATTTAAGATTATCAATTTTATTAGCGACTCGCATTTAATGTGTCAAGTATATCTACGCAGAAGTAGACATAACAACATTGCGATAAGTGCCTACAGAAATCTTTATTAGTCTGACATCTGACCTACTTAACTACGTGACTAGGTATCAAGAGAATAAGCCTGGCTAGTTCAGACAGAATTGCAATGCAATATTGTTTGCCAAAATAACATCGGCCAAGTCAACCGCAACGAGCCACCAACCCGTAACACCGACCCACCACCCCTCGCAGAAAATCCCCAGATAATACGTATCTATTAGAGCGTATATCTCCGATTCGGCTAAAGTATTCCTCAAACATGAAGATAGTCGACGAAAAATTCGAGTGGAGAAAATATGTATGGCAGCGGCAATCGGCATGCGAGGGTCGGTCTCCTGCCGGGGGAAGCGGCGGGTGGCGGTGGCGCCCCCCTCGACTCAGTTCGCTTGCAACGTTCGCGCAAGAACGACGTGCGTCGGTAGTTTCGTCAGCAACTAATCGTCGCGTGTGACTGACTCGGAGTACGTGCGTGGATCTTGTGTGATTGTGTGTCCAAAGTGGAGTGTGTGCTGTGCCCTGTTATACTTATAGTGTTTTTCAGACCATGAGCGTGTGTGTTTGACGCAGGGATGTATCCGAGCGCGGGCGCAATGAACGCCGCCGCCGCCGCCGCTGCCGTGGCGGCCGCTAGGCATCCGGTAAGCGACGACACGTCTAGTACACAAATCACTCCTTACTGATAAACTATCTAGATCTCCATTCAAAAATACAGATGGTCTTCTTTTTGCACTAAATGGCTTTGAAAAAGTTTCTGAACTTGCACACGCTGTACGTAGGTAACTGTGGGTCATTTTGATGAATACTTATCGTTCAATTGATAATAATAATTCCTCGCAAAGCTAAAATTTAAAATTACAACCGTCATGCTCATTCAATTATGACAAAAACAATGATTTATTATTAAGCTCGTTGCGTTGATGTCTTTTCTGAGCAAAACTTTCTTTTGAACAATTCATTTAACTGCTCAAAACTAAGTGATATAATTTTACAACACAGCACTGATAACACGTATCCAAGTTTAGTTATTCAGAAAGTTGAGTGATACTACATATAAGCAGAAACGCAATAAACAGTGGAATGGCACAAACACGCGGCGTGCGAGGTTGCGAGTAGGTATTTGCGAGTTCTGAGCCCCCCCGGACCGGCTGCCGATCATTGTCAGCGGCTCAATTACCCGTGAAATTGTCTGCAAAGGATTTTATCATGCTCAGAAATCTGGGGACGAAATTAACAAAGCTTGCTCATACCTTTTGACACTCAATTCTCCAAATTGCTTTCTGCTAAGAATTAAAGAACAGTTACGTACCTACTTATGTTGTTGTTGATGCGTTTATTTGATAACGTGTCAAACTCAAAACCAGCCGGTCATTTCTGTAAAAATCTCACTGTGAAAATTTAGGTGAAGTGAGTTTGTTTTTGCTAGGAATCGACACTATTGACACTTTGACAGCTCACTCCACGCTCACTTCACCTAAGTTTTCACGGTGAGATGGTTACAGAATCGCACTGCAGATGGCGTATATATAGAAAAAGAGGAATGAACCAGTATGTTTAAGAGTCAAGTGGTAGACAAAATGATTAAACCAACTAAGGATATGGAAGGAAAATCTGTGAATGAATGTTGGAAAGAGATGGCGGATTGTATAAGGAGAGTAGCAAAAGATGTGTTTGGAGAATCGAAAGGGAAAGATATGATAGAAAAGGATACATGGTGGTGGAATGAAGACGTGCAAAAGATGCCTAAAAAATAAAATTGCGCTTAAAGAATGGTAGGGCGGCGTAGAAAACGGGAATGATAAGTTGAAAGATGATAAGAAGAAGATTTATAAAGAATGGAAGAGAAAGGCAAAAAAGGCGGTGGCAGTTTCGAGTGCTACGGTGCAGGAGAAGAAGTTGTATGACTCACTGGACAGCCCTAGAGGCCAGAAGGAGCTCTACCGGATTGCAAAGAGAAAGGAAAACGAGAGATATAATTCACATGAAATGTATGAAAGACTACGCTGGTAAGGTTCTGTCCAAAGATGACGAAATAAAAGGACGATGGAAGTTTTATTTTGAAAATCTAATGAACGAAGAGAATAAATGCAACGGTGTGCTCAAAGAGGTACAAGTAAATATGGGTTTGGTGAGGAAAATTAGCATGGATGAAGTAAGAAAGGCAGTCCAAGGTATGAAAAATGGAAAGGCCCAGTAGAAGCATAGAAGTGTTTAAAAGAAGATGGATGAATTTGGCTGTCTTTATTCTTCATTCTTCAATAAGATGTTGCATGAAAGATCCCACAAGAATGGTGCAATAGTTCGCTAGTGCCCATCTTCAAGAATAAAGGTAATGTACAGGACTGGAACTATCGTGGGATTAAGTCTTGTCACATAGTATGAAGGTATGGGAGAAAGTAATAGAGAAAAGATTGCGAGAGGACAGTGCGATTACCCCAAACCAGTTTGGGTTTATGCCAGGTCAAGGAACAATGGACGCCACTTTTGCACTCCATCAATTGTGCGAGAAGTACAGACGTGCACACAAGAACTTGCACATGGTGTTCTTTAATCTGGAGAAAGCGTATGATAGGGTATACCTCGGGATGTGCTGTGGTGGGCCTTGAAAGAGAAAGGTTTGCCCGAGAAGTATGTAGAGTTAATTCGTGCTATGTACAGTCAATCTCGTACCTACGTCTGGTCGGCTGCTGGCAATAACGACGAGTTCAGTGTGGCTGTAGGGTTGCACAAGGGATCGGCTTTAAGTCCTTACCTCTTCCAGTTGATTATGGACGCTCTTACGTCGGACATCCAGGAGGAAGCACCATGGTACATGTTGTTTGCCGTTGACATTGTCCTTGTCAGTGAAGATTGACTTGAGATCCAGAGCAGATTGGAGAAATGGCAACAGAAGCTGGAGAATGTTGGCTTGAAAATCAGCAGAACCAAAACCGAATATGTGTTCTGCGATTTCGGCGGTCTCTCCAGTTCTGGAGCTATAGCGCTTGATGGCGCACTTCTCCCAGTCTGCTCTGACTTTCGGTATCTCGGTTCACTCGTGCAAAGTGATGGCGAAGTAGATCGGACGGTTAAGCACAGAATTAACACTGGATGGATGAAATGGAGGCGGGTCACGGGAAAGATCAGCGACTCCTTAAGGGGATGATATACTCGTATAAGACCATTTAGACCTGATGTCTTGTATGGATCACAATGTTGGGCCATAAAAGGGATGAATGAAAGGCAATTGCATGCAGCCGAGATGTTGAATGCTAAGAGGGATGTGTGATGCTGATGTTACACGAATGGATAGAATAAGAAATAAGTACATATGAGGAAGTTTGAAAGTGGCACAGGTAACTGAAAAGTTGTGTGGAAATCGGTTGTCATGATATGGGCATGCGTTACGGAGAAATGAGGAAAATGTCGTGAGGAGAGTTTTGAGTATGGATGTCGATGGCTATAAGAGTAGGGGAAGACCAAAGAAACGATGGATGGAATGTGTGAATGATGATATGGTTAGAAAGGGGGTGACTACCGAGATGACGACTAATAGAGAAGTATGGAAGAAAAAGACGTGTTGCGCCGACCACAAATAAATTGGAATAAGGGCTGGAGAATGTACTACATTGACCTATATTTTACCTACCCACTTTTTGTACGACATGGAATAAGTATAGATAAAAAATATCTATAGCAGCTTGAAATTGGTCGCATTTCGAATTCGATCTCTAATAATGTTTTCCTCATATTAGACATGTAAATAAAGATAGATGATTTCGATAATTGTTATGATTTAAGCTCCCATTTTCTCAATAAAATACCTATTATCTAAAGGCTAACGGGGGAATCTTAGAAACCATTTTTAAAGCTTGAATGTTTTACACCTAATATATTAAGATAATTCGGGATGGCTATAGAATTAATAAGACTGTATGCTGTTAATAACTGTTTATTAATAGTCATAAATAGGTATATCAATAGTTAAATTGTTTCTTCATTCACCAATCTTTGAAAAACATGTTTTAATAGGTTGTAACAACCTGCAAGTGCCGAGGTACCACTTATATAATAAGAATCAAACGGAAACTGAAATATAAAACGTTGTGCACATTCAAGCAAGCATTTTCAAAATTATATTTTATGAACAAAACTGACCATGTGCCGTCAAAACCGCGACAAAGTGTGTAGCCGTGTGTGAAACGATTCTGAACTTTATGACGTTGTAATAGAGCATAACGGTAGCCAAGCGGTGTTCAGAGAAGCGACCGCAAGCCGCAACCCATCTGTCGCCGCTAGCCGACTGAAAACTAACCACATTTAGAGAATACATTAGTGTTATTTTTAGGAGACACCGTTCACTTAGTACTGTGCAACCCTTGTTATTTATTATTCTTTCACAATGTTTTGTTGCTGCGGTCTGCAACCGACCGCTAGAAAGTATAGAAACTAATTTCGCAAAGACAAAATTACCAAGAGTGATAGTAAAATAATTAAAACATTAGCAGAAATAGTTATTTCAACTGTTTTATAACTGCTTCATAAAATGTATTCTTACTTAACAAAATTTTAAAACTCCTACATTTTGCACAGGAGTGGTGAACATTATTGGGCGAATGTAAAGTTCACATCATTATTTTTTATATGTAGATCTCGCCGAACGAGGTGTTCGTTCGGCGAAATGTTTGATGAACTACAAATTTTAATAACCAGCGAAGTCTGAAGAATGACTGTCGATATTCATTTCAAAATAAAGGGATGTGAAAGTGAAAACCCACAAAATAGATTACCTACCTGTATTAAAATAATTAAGAACAAACCTTTAATCAAAAATGAACACCTAAACGAATGAAGCGGCATTAAACAATGCTAAAGAGTAAATAGTCTCATTTCAAACACGATTAAGCCCCAAGCTAATTGCCTGACCATTACTTTTTTCGTTGCTTTGGGCGTACGTATTTTATTGAGATAATAAGTAATGCTCTCAATGCAGTTATTAGTTGGTACATTCCCAATTTCCCACGCGCGCGCATTAACCACTTTATAAATGGACAAACACGACCAATATGTAATGACCTCCTCTGCTTATAATATACTTTTAAATACAAGGAACGGTGCTCATAAAGTCTCTACATTTTGGGGTCCGCCTGTACTGGTTGTATACTCGGAAGTCGTGCGACGCTTGTCGCCTAATTGATGCATTCATACCAGTTTCAAAGAAATACACACCTTATTAAGCGTTCTTGACATTGGTAAGTAGTCGGTTGTGCCTTTAATAAAAAAGTTACGTTATGACGTCGTGAGTGAGACGTATGAAGTTTGTTGGGGATAGGGACAAGGGGGAAAAACGTGTCGTCCGATTAATTTTACAATGCAAAGCTAACACGTATAAATGTCCATACCACCCAAATACCATCACAGATCTTCTCTAACTCTTAAATTGGTTTTTCCCTATAAACTGTAGGCGAAGAAACGTATTTTTTTTTTTTACGTTATGTCGCCTTGTTCTTGTAGTTAATAAGCGAGTGTGTCGGGGTGGTGAATGAGACGCGGGGGGACGGGCCGGGTGTTAATGTAAATGCCTTTTTGTCTATTTGCTTAAAATCCGTGTCGCGTCCTACTCGGTAAATATTTGACTGACAGAATTACCGCTACGGACAAATGAGATGGCGTCTCGTCAAACATTCCTAGTTTTCTTCAAACATGCACATAAAGTTGAGTTCTAGAAATAATAAATCTGTGTCAATGACGATTATTTTAATATCGTCGAGATGAGTTTATCAACGGAAATGTCTTGTCAGGATTATCATCGTGATAAGTGGAGTGCCTTGAGTCAATGTTCACCCAAAATAATGACTTGATATTTGTAGATAGATAATGCAATATCAGTTTGCACAAACACGGCATTTGGAGTACGCAAACAATGCTTCGTCATAATCAAGATGCCATCAAACATATTCGCTGCGCGGGAACGGAGGGCTGACATACTTACGTTTGAGACCACTGAGCGGGATATTAATTCACTGTTGTTGACGTTTTCACATCCATTCCATTTATCTGTATTCTAAAGGAGGAGGAAACGAAATGAGATCTTTCTTTTTATTAAACAGTCAACCTGTCGTAGGTACCTACTTAACATTAATAATAAGGAATCAAATTATTTTGTTAGTTATACATATGTAAGTACTTTTATTATGAAAATCATTGTTATTTGCCGAGTTAGCCGAATAACCGATAGACTTAAAAATTGTCAATCGGCCGGCCCACCACGCTCTCATCGGGTGGCAAACGGTGTTGAATTTCTGAGAAAATAAAATCAGCTTTCCGATCCCCGCGCTACCATATTAGTTTACTAACATTTTTTTTTTATTTTCCCAATATAAAGGGTAATAAATCCCTCCGTTACGCTCGTTTTTATGGGCTCTAAAACGAACACAATAGAGCAGAAATTAGCTCGCGGGGTTTTGACGTTGAGGCGTTACGTTACAAAGCCAATCTTGATGTTCAAATATTTGTCTATGCTTGTTTGGTTTGTAAGTGCGAATGGTGTTTAGATGTTTACCAAGCCGCTGAACTTGTGTGAGTTGTGAGCCGAGCGGGCGAGCTTCTAATATTACTAATAAACAGTTGACATCGATCCACTTCTCGGAGTTTTCCTCGTAACGTAACGGACGTCGCACAGAGGAGTATTTGACTTAAAAAGTCGATCAAAATTATTTTGTGATAATTATAGATTGGATATAAAATAAAAAGTAGTTTAAGGTGATAATTTTGTATTTAAAACAAACAAACACAATTTTACATAAAAGAAGAGAATGGTTGACTTGTAATGAATTCCTTGTTGCATTAGTCCGCCTATGTACCACTACTGTACATGAAGTTTTAATAATTTTTTTTTACATAAAAATCTTCTAATCAGAATCACCTTCACTAGATCCATCGTCCTCCTCATTGTCAAACTCTGTAGACGAGACGTACGATATCTCCGGGAGCAAGAGTTCTAATGCTTCAACGGAAAATGGCTTACTTTTTTTTCGTTGCCTTTGCCTGGTACTGCTCAAAAAAGGATCCGAAGTTAGCAGAAGTCTGTTTAGCACATCTTTGTTACAGTCTTCGCGCGAAAACTTTCTGGAAAAATTCTGCCTATACATGTGGAAGTGTTTGTTTCTGGCCTCAGCCGCCTCTTCCGACAACTGGCCAATAGGCAGAATAGCGTGATCAATTACTGTGGCCCCATGTCTTAAAATTTTGTGCATTGTTAGTAGGCGACATGGGGTGCCACTCATACAAATCGACATATAGCCATTGACTTAATATTACTAGCGCATATAGCTTTGCAGTTTATTCAGCAGTTTTCAAATTTCTGCGTATCAATTTTGAGTCCACTTGACAAAGTCTCCAATATGACACTGCATTTTTTTATTAAATTGATGTCAATCCAAGTAATGCGTGATGAAGTTTCGGGATTTGAGAAAAACCTCCTTGCTGATACTTAAATGATTTTAAGGCATTTCTCAACGAACCTTGTTTATTTTCAGGGCATCTCGTGATAATTTTAAGATGATTTTCTAAAAACTCAAACTTTTGGTCAATTTTTCTGTCTGAACATTCTTTTATGACTTCATAGAGTGATTTTCTACTCATCTCCATCCACATAATTGGAGATTCTGGAATAGAAAAATAAAAATAAAACACTGTTTTATTAAAGCTGATTTCGACTAATTTCGTAAAAAATAATAATAAAAAAATGGCGTGTATATGCGGGACATTTTCCTTTAAAATCCTTATCAAGAATAATGAAACTATATGTTACATCCAAAATCATAAGTTAACTGGGTTTAACTCATAAACAAAAACACCTTTAATTACAGATTTTACTAAAAAAAAGTTGCATTTTTTATGGAGTACATTTAAGGTACAAAATGTCACTTAAATAAAGTGTAGTACCAAAATAAACTTGCTTTTATAAAGTAACGACATACCTTCTTCCAAAATATCCATAATGGTTATAACACAATTTCACCAAACAGATTAAAATACAATTTAAAGATCACGTTTTAACTGTATTGCCGAGAACAAAGACATTTGATTCATGCAACGACTGGGTTCCGACTGCTGCTACGGTTGGTGGAGGGGCGGTGCATGGCCAAATTGGCCGTTAATGGACGTAATAGCTATTGGGCTCTCACAATACAATAGTTGTAAAGCAATAAAACAAATTTTGACTTTTCGACTTTTGATCGGATTTTTAGTTGAAATACTCGTCTGTGCGTCGAGTCGTCGACGTTAATATAAATCACCAAAACTCATTTCAATTTCGTATTCGAGCAGAATTCATTCAGCCGTTTCGGAATTCGAATTTCGAATCCAATAAAAAGAAAATACTCCGGAGCGTACAGCAGGTAGACGTGGGCAGACGTATTCAATAATTTGAACTAAGAACACGTATTTCTTTTTATATCCGTTTAAACGCATTCTGTTTAGTTTTGTTTTTGTGAGCGGCCGGTGGATGCGGGCCTTTCATCCGGACCCTCTACACAATACTGCCACTCAAAAACTGTTCATTGTATTTTAATTTGACCTTTTCGGCGATAATTTATGGGAATCTTTTTTTTTGTCGAGGGGAACGTTTACTCAGTCTATTATTGCCGAGGATTATTTTCGTTTCTTTTGTGATCGATTTGAAGGTTGGATCGAAGTTGCGACTATTAGTATCGAAGGGTATATTTAATCTGTTAGGCCGTGGGAAAAAAAAATCGATAGGTACGGAAAAATAGTTTCAAATTGAAATTGAGTAATATTCCAGTGGTGAAGCATTTTAGAAACAAGCGGTTAAAAAGCCAGCTAACAGACCAAACAACGCGTTAGGTACTTTTAATCATGTGTAATTTTAATTTAATGCGATTGCGTTAAACGCGTCGAGAGTCGAGAATAATATTTAATTTTACCAATATTGCACTGAAATAATTTGCACGTTAAATAATAAGTACAAAATTTACGATAGGTCACACAGAGCAACGATTGGCATGTTATACAATTTTATTGCACAAAAGCGTTTAATTTAATCCGTAGTCGTATAATGTTATTTTATATGGTGATTTAATCTTGGCTATAAAACACTTTAACATATAACGAGGTGTCAGGTTTGTTGGACAGCGAGAGCGAGAGAGCGGCAGAATTACCCGATGCGATAAGACCGACCGATAGCGCCGAATAAAACAAATAATTAAAACGACTTCGCCGTCACTTATTGACGCTGATAAAATAATGTCCGGTTCAAGTTAAGGCACGCGCACACTTGTTGAGTGTTTAGCGATATGGTTCTTGTTGCATACATGATAAGTAGAGAAAATAACTAATGGTAGGTCCGATAATAATAAGAATAAGAACACAAACAAATGTTCTTGTAGGAAAGTTTTTTTTTTAACTTTTAGGTTAATCATTCATGTTTTCTATCAACATCTATCGAAAATGTTACAAAAGTATTTAATCCAAAATAAACTCATTTTTTATGCACTTAACAATCTTTAGCGGCCGTGAGACAAGTGTCGTTAAGCTGAGAGCACATTAGCCGAAGAGCTTTATTACTTTTTGCCCTAATTCAGATCAATAAGGTTGAAGTGTCGAAGCAGCCTCTGAAGAGAGGGACGGTACGTCGCATCGAGTGCCGTCGTGTAGCCTCGCCACACGCGAGCGTGCTCTCACACTGCTACTGTCGATATCGTTTTGTTTTTGCCTCCAAACATACGTTGTGTTAGCTCGTAACTTTACACTCTTTTTTGTTTTTCGATTCAACGATATGAACATGGATAAGTAATTGCTTGTGTCGATTTACATCTCCCAGTGCAATGTGCTCGTGGTTGTGTGGCTTTCATCTTTTCTTTTAATTAAAAGCATTTCGATACCAACAATAAAGCAATTAACAAAAACATGATTGGCGCTTAAATTAATTTTTGATACGATGGATTGCTAGACAATCTCGGTTTATAGTGTTGTAAATAAGCACGAAATGCGGTGGAGGAATTAAGTTAGAATGTTGCGAACAGTGCCTAGACGTTGTGGTTAGGTTATCCACGATGTTACCTATTACGTTATTAAGTGCGATCACCCATTACGTGGAGCGTGAGACGTCAGCGCGGCGGAGGCGCGCGACCGCAAGCCCGTCTCCCCGGTGGTTACATTCACTAAATTCTCGGCCACATTTTTCCCGAGCCCGATTGTCCGCAGCTCCATTTACAACGTCTACACGCCGCGCCAGTTCCTTTTACGCTTTTATTTACGCTCCTTTTATTATTTTTAAAGTCCGTTTGTTCCTCGCGCCGGCACCGAGCGGCGGTTATTTATTTTTTGCCGTCGGCCTCCCGGCGACCGTGTGTTGTTGTGTCCCTCGCTTTATTTTTATTTTCGTGCTTCTTATTATGGAGTTAGCTTTTTTTCTTTATTATAACGTGCTCGCGTGTTCGCGTTACTTTATTTTTGTGTTAAGAGCCGTGCGGTCGATGTTGTTTATTTTTTTCATTAATCGAGGCTCACACCGAATTATGGTCATTAAAGGATAATTTGTATTATGGTAATTTGGGATGCGTGTAATTTTCGTTTCGTGATAGGAATGTTTTTGTTCCGAGAGTGAGATTGATGAGTTACGTACGTACTTATACGTCGTATGTTTTTAATATTTAGATCGTTGCGTGTTCAGTAAACGTTTGTAAATGATCATTTACATAGAGAATGCGTTCAGGTTTTAAGAAGTCTATTGTAGCGGTTGGTGTTTTGTTTACTTGCAGGTCATTGATTGTGTGTTGTTTTGTTCTCAGGGTCCCCCACAGCCCGGGCAACCCATCAAGTTCACGGTGGGAGAGTCCTGCGACAGGATTAAAGAAGAATTCAATTTTCTACAAGCCCAATATCACAAGTCAGTATTGTTTTAACTTTCCTCATTTTAGGTTCACATGTTAGGTACATTAAAGTTATAATTAAACATTTAAATAAGTAGGTACTTAAGTAAAAAAGAGTAGCTAACCAGTATCGGGAACAGAGAACTTAACTTATTGTTAGGTACTATTTACTCATTTTGTTTTATTTTACTGCGATACGAAACCTAAGAAAATAATCATCCTAGTAGCACATTGAAAACTGGAACAACGGTTGACTAAATTCAAAACACACAAAAAGAAATTAAATACTTGAGAAAAGAAGTTTAAATAGTAGATATCACGAGAATCGGTGCTTAGTAGGGTTGTAGGATTTACTTCAACAAAAATAAAACACGTAAAGTGGGATCATCCGGGATCCCCTGTCACCGGGAATCAAGGAGAATCAACCCTTACCTGCCTACCCTCAACTACCCTGCACCCTGCTAGGCTTTTTGCGACGAACCATTGTCGTGAAACAAAAAACCTCACAATAGGGTTTATTTACACGAGTCGCTCAAAGTTTAGAAAAAATAAATAAAATGAGGTTATTGAAGTGGTGGGAGACAGGTCAATTGGAAGGTTTTTATTTGGATAGTTAGTTGTTTCTCTCTCTCGAGTATACTTATTTCTCCAAAATTAAAGTATATTTTAGGTTACCTATTCACCTGAATTTACAAACAAAATAATAAGTAAAATTGTTAAGTTCTAAGGACCTAATTAAATTACCTATAACTTACAAGTTTCTGGTAACTAAAAGTATGTACCTAAATATAATTCATTAATAGAAATAAAATCAATAATTAATTTCATTTATTAGAAGACTCCAACGACGCCTACAAAAAAAAATATTACGACACGTTGCAAAGTGGCTCTACTTTAAACACTTACTTAGTAAATTATTTTTAGGATAGCAAAAGCGCGAACGAGTTTTGCTTTTGTTAACATTTCCTTCTCTTTTCTGGCTTTGTTACTGATTCTTCCGAGTCGACGGTCAACGTCAGATTACGATTCGGTAGGTAATTTGTATTGTCGAATCTCCATTCGCGGTTTATAATAATTTGATTTGAGTCTGAGAAACTGTTTTAAGGCGAAAGCGCCAGGGTAGCCCGCGAAATTCAATTTTTTTTAGGTTTTTTGGAATTTGCTGGTCAGTATTAAGTTGTACGTTGATTAATATATGAATCGCGGCCGTAAGAAATATGTGTTTACAGAATTATAATCATTAAAGTCATCAACACAACTCTCTAAGACCACGTAAGTCCCAAGAATAACTGTTTCATGAAATCATCATTCTTTGGACTTACGTGGTCTTAGAGAGTTGTGTTGATGACTTTAATGATTATAATTCTGTAAACACATATTTCTTACGGCCGCGATTCATATATTAATCAACGTACAACTTAATACTGACCAGCAAATTGCAAAAAACGTAAGAAAATTTGAATTTCGCGGGCTACCTTAGCGCTTCCCCCTTAAGGAGCACATTAACTATATTTTATTTTTTCTAGAGTTGTATAAAATTCACGGGATCATTCTAATTTATAAGTAGTAAGTACTTTATTACAATGAATGACTTACTATGACCTAAAGCGCGGTCACTGTCGGACTGCATAGAAATGAAAGAGAAGCGCGGTGACACAATGCTGATAATTTATTGCAAAATATGAAGCCATTATCTATTTATACAAAATCTATTGTTTGGACTAAAAAGTCGTGAATGTGCTCCTTAAAACAGTTTAAAAATAAAGACTGAAATTAAATTACTACAAACCGCTTACATTGTATATTCGACTAAAGGCTCCTTTAAACAGGCGCGACACGCGATAAAATCGTACGCGACATAAGACACCGCAAGTCGCGCAACGAGTGTCTTTGTGTCGAGCGCGATTATATCGGGTGTCGCGCCTGTTTGTAGGAGCCTTAAGTATACAAAATGTATACCCTATAAACTGTCTTTTTTATATCTAACGTAAAATTACTTTTAAAGTAGCTACGATTGTTAGGGTATATGGTTGGACACCAAAGGAAAGACCGTTCTAAGGATTTCAATAATACGTTTATTAATCCTTTTATTTATATATTGGAAGGTGTGTTTACTAATATTACGTGAGACGTGTGATCCCACGCAAGGCTAATAGAGCAGTACAGTCGCTATGCGAAAGTAAGGATTTCGGTCAAGTGGTTCAGGGTGGGCACGGATACATAAATAATATTTATGAGTTAGAATGAGAAAGACGATAGTGTTGAAGTAGGATAGATTTGTTTTTGCTATACTCCAACACGCCCCCTCAAAAATAAATCCTTTTCTTTTTAATTACGATATAAGATATTAAACATCTTTATACAATTACAAAATCACACACCTCCAATTTATCTCTCTCTCTGGGAATACAATCATCATGGTCCAACATTTGTTGCGCAGGATTAGGGAAACCCAGAAAAACCTAATCAAACCATTATCAATCAATTTATCCATTATAACTGGATACTATTAATGTTATTCATCTACATATTATAACCAAGCTCTTATAATTAACATATCTATATCATTTTATTCATCCACGTTGAATATAATTACAACGACACCCCGAGTTTCATTCTCATCTCGGTGAAACGCACCGCGGGTAATGATTTTGTCAGGATATCAGCCAGCTGGTTATCTGTAGAAACATAAACCATTTTAATCACATTTTTCTCAACCTGTTCTCTAGAAAAATGATACTTAATATCAATGTGTTTAGATCTTTTGTGACTAGTAGGATTGTCCGCGATGCTTATACATCCATTATTATCCTCATAAATACAAATAGAATCTGGTATCGCAATGCCAATACTTGTTACTAATGACTTTAACCACAGAGTTTCTTTTACTGCTTCATATAGAGCCATGTACTCTGCTTCAGTGGATGATGTTGCCACTGTCCGCTGCCTCTTTGTTTGCCAGCATATTGTGCATTGATCAAATACTACTTTAAACAAATAACCCGTAGTACTTTTTCTATCTATTACTTTTACTACCCCAGTCAGAATCAACAAAGCCATTTAAAATATTTTTGTAATCATTTCGTGTAAATGTTAACTTGAGATTTATTATGCCCTTCAAATAACGCAAGACCCTTTTTAAGTGTGACCATAATGAATGGTTGTTTTTGCTTGCATATCGACTCAAGATGTTAACAGAAAAACTTAGGTCAGGTCGAGTGCACAGCATAATATACAAACACCCGATAAAATTTCTGCAAGGGGCACTTGTTATTTTACACGAATTTAATGCTTCGTAATCTAGTTTACTTTCAAGGGGTGTAGTGACAGAATTACAGTCACTCATGTTAAACTTCTCAAGAACTGTTTTTTTTTTTTTTACATACATTTCCTGATCCAAAGTAACTTTGTTTTCTGACTTGGTTATTTTGATTCCCAGAAAACATTTGATCTCTTTTAAGTCTACCATTTATAAGTGTTCATTATGTATGTTTTAAAACTATTCATAGTATTTATATCTGCGGTTGAAATCATAAGATCGTCCACATAAAGTAAAAACATAAATATTCTTTAAAACATGACCTGCATTAAAAATGTAAATGCACCGGTCCGCTGATGAGTATTGAAAACCCCTTTTTATCAAAGCTTGCTCAAACATTTGGAACCAACAGCGTGCAGACTGTTTCAATCCATATAATGACTTATTTAATTTGCAAACCATATTACTTCTAGCCGGGATACCCTCGGGAATTTTCATATAGATTTCCTCATTCAGTTTCCCATTCAAAAATGCTGTTTTTACAGCCATATGGTGAACCAGCAAATTAAATTGATTCGCTAAAGCTAATATTAGTCTAAAACTTGCAATCCTTGCAACAGGTGCAAACGTTTCGTTATAATCAATCAAATATTTTTGACTAAAACCACGAGCCACTAATCTCGCTTTATACTTCAAGGGTTTTCCAAACTCATCATTTTTAACTGTAAATACCCACTTACAATCGATAATATTTCTATTATCTGGCTTTGTACTAAAGTCCAGGTATAATTTTCAATAAGTGAATTGATTTCCTCTTTGATAGCATTTTCCCATAGATGCCTATCATCCCTGGTTTTAATTTCTGTATATGATTGAGAAATTTGAAATATCAAAGATTCTGCACACAACAAGTAGTTGTCATAAATACTGTCCTCATCATTTTCATTATAAGAAACAGTTGGCATGTTTTGGACCCTATTACTTCGTCTCAAATTATGTGATGTATCATTGTTTTTAGATAAAGTTAACTCATTTTCATTGTGATATGAAGACCGGTTTAAGTGCTCCCCTGTTTCATTGACAGATTTATTATTAGCAGGTGTCCTATCCGTTTGTTTACTCATACAATCTGATTGATCCTTATGAGATTCACACCTCTTTTGAAAAAGGGTGTACAGAGTCAGAGTTGTCAACAACAGAGTTATTGCTATTTCTAGCCATAATCCGTTCGGGCTCAGGTTGCACTGGCCTATTTGATAAGAAATTAATCTCATCCATTTCCACATCTCTGACAGAGTTGTCAACAACAGAGTTATTGCTATTTCTAGCCATAATCCGTTCGGGCTCAGATTGCACTGGCCTATTTGATAAGAAATTAATCTCATCCATTTCCACATCTCTGACAGAGTTGTCAACAACAGAGTTATTGCTATTTCTAGCCATAATCCGTTCGGGCTCAGATTGCACTGGCCTATTTGATAAGAAATTAATCTCATCCATTTCCACATCTCTTACAGAGTTTTCAACAACAGAGTTATTGCTATTTCTAGCCATAATCCGTTCGGGCTCAGATTGCACTGGCCTATTTGATAAGAAATTAATCTCATCCATTACCACATCTCTGACTCTCACAAACTTTTCATTTACCACATCCCACACCTTATAACCATTTGGTTCATAACCAACGAAAATTCCCTTTGATGATTTCCTGTCAAATTTCGTTTTTCTACTTTTGTTAACAAAATAAACAGTTGAACCAAAAACTTTTAAATACTTCAGTTGCGGCTTAGTATTATGCCATAACTCATAAGGTGTTTTATCCAACCACAGTGCTTTCGTGGGGCTGATATTTATTAAATAAGTAGCAATTAACACAGCCTCACCCCAGAACGATTGATTTAATTTAGACCCTTGTACCATTGTAAGACTCCGTTCTGTTATTGTTCTTATCATACGTTCGGCAATACCATTCAAAGCCGGAGTATGTGGCACTGTTAAGTGGTAGCTAATACCTTTCCGCGCACAGAACTCTTTTATTTCATTGGATACAAATTCCCCTTCATTATCACAATATAAGTTAACAATTCTCAAACAAAAAAAACGTGCTTCACCTTTTTGCTACATAATCCCGAAACGTAACAAAAACATCTGATTTACGAGCTAACAAGTAGGTAGCACAATAATGAGTGTATTCATTCAGAAAAATCGCAAAATAATTTTTGCCATCAATAGACGAAGGAGTAATAGGACCGCAAACATCTGTGTGCACTTTAAATAGAGGTCGTTTCAAATCTTTTGTTTTCGATTTGTTAAATGGCAGGCATGCTTGTTTACCATAAATACAAGGCTCACACAATTTACCGTTTGAAATAATATTATCAATATCAGAAAATAATTTCTTTCTTTTTATTTCTATTTGATTTGCCTTTATGGTCTAACCTCTGATGCCACAATTCATAATTATTATTTACGACTCTATCTAATGTGCATTCGCTATTTAAAGCATGTTTATAAAGCATACAGTTAATGCTTATTAGATCGTTCAAAGACTCACCCTTTATTACCGGCTTACCATCATTGTACACAACAACACTACCGTTTTTATCAAAAACGACAGTTATTCCCGCATTCTGCATTTTCTTAACCGATTGCAGGTTGTAGGGAATATCAGAACAGAAAAGTACATCCTGTAGTATACCTGGTACGCCCATCTTGCTGGTAACGGGGAGACCACATTGTAGTATACCTGGTACGCCCATCTTGCTGGTAACGGGGAGACCACATTTCTTTGTCGCTTTTATGAACATGCCATTTTTCGCTACAGAAATGTTTATTAGTTTTTCAAGCTCAGTGAAGTTCGAGCCAAGTCTTCTGGATTTATCAAATAATCTGAGGCTCCAGAATCCAACACAAAAGTAATATTATTTTGCCCGTCATTACTGTAATTTGTATCACTGTCCGTCATAAAAGCAAATCAGAATTTTGTAGTTTTGAACCACCATCTGGACCGTTGTTTGTTTATACTTTTGTTTTCAATAGCTCTTTTGTAAGAAAAACAATGCTTTTTCAAATGCCTCTTTTTGCCACAGTGATAACATTTCTTGTGTTTAAAATTATTCGTGAACGGTTTTATTGACTTTTGCTTATATTGACAGCTGCGTCGCCACGCTTTTTCTTTCAAAGATAGAATCAAGTTTCGCGAAAATTTGTTTTGCGGTGTCTTGTTCTGTAGTCAGGCCTAGTAATGAGTCTGACAAACATTCTATTATCGTATACTTAGCTGATGCATTATTTTTAAGCCACTCAGCACTTCTCTCTGTCGGAGATTCATCGTCGATAACGTTCAGAACTCCAAATTCACTTAATAGATTGCAAATTCGAAATTTCCACACACACTATACTTTTCACCATCAAATTGTTTGATGTTTCTTTTAGATGTGAAATCCATTTTTAAACACTCGCACTAAAATAACTTTTTATGAATTATTTAGTGTCCAATCACTTTCACTTTATATTATTTATTCGCACTCTGGCCTAGCGCTCTGGGCCCATAACCTGTTAGGGTATATGGTTGGACACCAAAGGAAAGACCGTTCTAAGGATTTCAATAATACGTTTATTAATCCTTTTATTTATATATTGGAAGGTGTGTTTACTAATATTACGTGAGACGTGTGATCCCACGCAAGGCTAATAGAGCAGTACAGTCGCTATGCGAAAGTAAGGATTTCGGTCAAGTGGTTCAGGGTGGGCACGGATACATAAATAATATTTATGAGTTAGAATGAGAAAGACGATAGTGTTGAAGTAGGATAGATTTGTTTTTGCTATACTCCAACAACGATAAATATCTACAAGAAAAAAGTTTTAAATATTAAGTACCTACCTATAACTTTCCCACAAATCTTTCGTGGTAAACACGAAACTTTAGCTAGTACTTGTAGTAGTAGGGATTGTTAAGCAATATGTAAATCTATGTTCACCGACGCCCGACCTTCCTATTACCTACTTTACTACAAAGTTATTATGTTATAAAACTCTTATCGGGCCACGTTTTCAGTGATCGTTAAGCATGTAGGTAATAATCTAGAATTGAAATTGAACAGTGTAGTTAAGCGACGATAAAAACTATAACCATAACAGGTCTGACTGACCCACTATGCATGCGATAACAGCTATAAAACAAGCTGTTCGCTTATATATTTCTTATCTTAATAATGTTACAAGCGCTCCTTAAATAGAACTTCGAGTGTTAGTTTACTGAGTACACTTGACTATTTAATAAGTTGAAAAGTCACCAAAGAGCCCTAATATCTCATTGCTTTGACCTATTTTGTGGAGGTTATCGCTAGCTGTCAGAAAACTGATATAGTACCTAACGAATAATAACAACAGCTCAGAAAGCTTGTATGTAACGCACTCATGTACGCACTTTACTATCTGATCATAAAACTAAACACGAATAAATAGATCAAACGTACTATAATAGTCTTGTTCGAAGCTGTTGAAGACGTAGCGCTATATGTATAAACGTAGCGCTATATGTATAAACGCTATAAAAATTAAAACAAACAATTTCACGAAAAATAAATCATCGAACCTTCTTAAGGTGGAACAAGAATCGCAAGCTCGAATTCACTGGTGGTCATGGCCAAAAAGCACCCTGTCTTACCTGGCTTCGTGTCCGACAGGGATAGTATCAGTGATGAGCAGTTAGACGCTAGTCTACACACACAATGTCTAATTCTCACGCACAGATACACTGTTTCGAACTAAAAGGCGAGTAAAAAAAATCGAAAAGTGCTTTGAAATCGAGTTTTATGAAAAAAGCACTGCATAAACTAATTAAAAATGAAATAAAGTTTATTGAACTCTTCGATATGATCTGAGCTTTGTCAGTACAGACTTTGTTTTGAAGATTTTACAATTCTTTTATTATAACTTATTTACACCCAAATTTATGTTAACAATAGCAAGAAAAACTAATCTTTGTAAGCAAGCTCATAACTTTATAATGGTTTTTTATTTTACTATTCTGTTTTCGTACAGACAAAATTAATAATAATCATAAGACAAAACAATGTTTAACGTTGGATGCAAAATGTCATACTGGAGTAGGTAATACTCTCCCGAAATTTGTATGGAAAAATTATCGACCTTAAATAATCGTTTTCTCTTTTGTTTCAGTTTAAAATTAGAATGCGAGAAACTGGCTAGTGAAAAAATTGAAATACAAAGGCATTATGTTATGGTGAGTAGAAATTGTATTGTATTTATAAAAATAATTGTATATTCAAAAAAATTAAAGTATGAAAGAAAAGGACATGTTGCGCCGACACAAATAAATTGGGATAAGAGCAAGCGAATGATGAACTGTCCGTTCCCCCCAAAATAATATATAAAAAAAAAACAAGCAAGTCAATAAACCATCAATTTATAGTTTTCAAGCCAAAAACACACATTAGAAAACTTTAAATAAAACTGCGGTACCATGAAATGTTTTATTAAACCACTACAAGAGATTGGGGTTAATGATAATAGCGGCGATGGCACAAACATAATTACGTTCATACCCGTACAATAAAAACGAACGCAACAGGCTTTAAAACGCATGTCATTTAAAACGACATAGTTTAATTTAAAGGGACAGCTAATTTAACAGCTAAATAGAGATGTTTATCACATGTAACGTTTGTTATGGCGTGTGAAATCAATAAATGTGTTCCTTTGTTCCCGCCCGTATGTCACTTGATTTCTATTTGATTGGCTCCAATGCACCCTCCCATTAAGATAATTGTCCGTATGAAAGAATTATTTACTCAATTACTGGGCAGTTTGTCTCTATACACAAGGAACATCTCAGATGTTTATCACGTGTAATAAAATATGTTTAGATAAGATATTGAAACATCGTCGTATCAATCACAGCGCCAACCCAGCTGTCAGGAGCGTGCGTAGGCAAACGTATTAGTGGCCAGTTCAAGAGCAGACAATATATTTCAAACGAACAGATATATTTTGGCATGCCTTAATCCCCGCATGTTCGCTCCGTCCAGATATGAATCACGATTAAGTGTTGCCAAATCGCTCGCAATTTATTTTAATACGCTCGAGAGGAAATTTTCGCGAGAATTTTTATGTGTCGGAAACACTTCTGGCCGACGTCCAAACTGTGCCAGTGCGGATGTTTAGTCACTCGACTCCTATAATTTGAGGAAGCTAATCTGTGCCAAAACCGTACCGTGTCACTGCTCGGTCGTTACATTTACTCTTTACTCGCATAAATTGTAATCGATTAAACTAAAGCGTGTTATTTATGTTTCAGTACTATGAAATGTCGTACGGCCTCAATGTGGAAATGCATAAACAGGTATGTACTCTCTTTAAATTATGCTTTATTTAAAATAAGTCTGTATTTGTGTTTGTGAACGAAATAGTGTTTCCACTTTCTGATAGCAGATGTTAAGCATGTTTTAAAATACAGGAACTTATAAAGAAGATGAAGGGGAAAGTATGGCTATATTTTAACAACAGGCGGTCGCGGTCGGGGAATTGGCGCACGGGGAAATGTTGTAAAAGCAACAAAAAAAAACATGTTATTGCGCTGCGCCTGTTTGTTGGATAAACGTTGTTTGACAGCGAGCCCGCGGGCGCACCCCCACCGGGGGGTGGGCGCGCACCGCCTGGTCAAGCCACTTTGTTGACATTTCGGTTTTTTATTTGCACCCACTTTGGTATTTTAATTGCGTAGTTATCTTTTTTATTATCCTGTCTTTAATAACAATTACATACACGTAGTTCGTATAATGCATGTCGAATAATCTCAGACGTCGCGCGGTTGAATTAATATTATGACGGAGTTTCATTTCAATAGGACACATTATTATCGAAATATTATGGGGAAGGGGCCGAGAGTTGTGCAGGCTCCCCCTAATGCGCGCGACTAAAGCGCAGAAACTATATCTATGAATTAGACGCTCAGTAGAATTCACAAAAAGGGGCTGATAGGGCTGCCTAACATACAGATAAATTATCTTATAATATAAAAATTATTACTTAAACATTAGTAGGTACTATTTCTAGTAAAGAAATTCATTTTGTGGCGTGAGAATTGGTTAGATGTGGTAAGGTAGAAGAGTACATCTTTGATCGTCGATTGAAAATTAAGTAACAAAGTGTTTAATTATGTGAAATGTGTTCGAATAGCTCGCTGGTTAATTGAAATATTATTGTGACCGAAAAAACATGTGTTTGAATTGATTGAAAAATAATAATACCTAATTAATTTTCACGCTGTTAATTTCTGGTCGCGATTAGGGTTACCATTTAGAAATTTGAAAAGTCCTGACAAAAAGCCTGACATTTCAATAAAAGTCCGGACATTTTAGTCACAAAATCCAAACATTACCCACTTAGTTACAATGGTATGGTACGCATGCTAGCAGACACTCGCGTGGGGAGGGACGGAGGGAGGTGGCGGGGTGCGGGGATAAAAAAAAAAGTGCGCTGAAAAATATAAAATTTAATACCTATACCAGAAACTAGCGTTACGTTTGATTATTTTACGTAAAACTATTTTTATTTTGAAGAATATATTTTATGTTTGAACTAGTTGATTATTTGCAATACAAGATTATTTGATCTCGTTAAGTTGATTGATAAAGAAGTAAATTTGTTTTTAGATGAATGAGAAGTTAATAAATATTAAAGACTTATTTGGTATTACTTATATATGTAAGTTTTATTACCGTACTCGTATTCCATTTAAGGTGGAAGCGCTAAGGTAGCCCGCGAAATTCAAATTTTCTTACGTTTTTTGCAATTTGCTGGTCGGTATTAAGTTGTTCGTTGATTAATATATGAATCGCGGTCGTAACTAACATGTATTTACAGAATTATAATCATTAAAGTCATCAACACACCTCTCTAAGACCACGCAAGTCCGAAGAATGATAATTTCATGAAACAGTTATTCTTAGGACTTACGTGGTCTTAGAGAGATGTGTTGATGACTTTAATGATTATAATTCTGTAAATACATGTTTGTTACGGCCGCGATTCATATATAAATTAACGTACAACTTAATACTGACCAGCAAATTGCAAAAAACCTAAAAAAAATTGAATTTCGCGGGCTACCCTGGCGCTTTCGCCTTAAGCCAAAAAACCCGGACAAATTAAAGAGCCGGACAAAGTCCGGACATGTCCGGACAAATCCGGACGGATGGTAACCATAGTCGCGATAAAACAAAAGCAATGAAAATCGAACGATAACAATGAATTATACATGTTGTTTTTGCTAAACAAAATGTTATTGCGTGAATATTTTATTCCGTGTTGATGTGACAGCCCTGACCACTGGGTGCTCGCTTAACAAAAGCTATCGTAACAAATAGGTACGAACACACAGGGGAGCCTCGCGAGGGTGCCGTGGGGGGGCTTCATGGTAATCTGTTGATTTTACGCTCGCCAGCGTGTCTCGAACCCCGCTTTTATTAATATCACCCTGTATTTTAACACGTACTGTAAAAGGAATCACAATCAATTTACTACACGGAAAGCTACTCGGGTAATAAGAAACACTCATTCGTTTCACACAATTAATATTCACACGTGGATTTTTAAATGAACAAGACAGGTGTTCTCTCGTACACGGTAATATATTTATTCATTTTCTTTTTAAGGACAAAATTATCATAAAAAATGAGTTTGCGTTTAATTATTATGTACTACTATTAAATTAAAAATATAAGTATTAAAGGTATATTTATATCATAGATATTAGATTGACATGGTTTATGATTTGTTTGATAAACTCTCAGACAACAGGTCTGATCCGTGGAGCTCGAAATGTTAAGCCGTCGGCGGTGAGTGATATTTGTTTAGGTTCTGGCAAACTAGTAAACGAGGGGTGATTACGAAGGGTCGTATTGTTTGCGCCGCGGCGGACAGATGGCGGCCTCCACCACTAGTTCAATGCTTGAATGCGCTATTTAGCGTACACTGCCGCGCTTCATTGTAATGGATTATTACATTAGCACTTAAACACGCTCAGTCGAGCGAGAACCAGAAATGCACCCCGTCGACTTTGTTAAGCTTTTATGTGTTGCATGTGAGCGTAATAGAATAACAAGTAATGTTTTCCTTTTTATTATTTTATAACGTGTTTGTTTTTTTCCTGAACTCCGAGTGACGGTCGCCTCGGGTAAACACAAGAGATTGAAATTAACTCTAATCGGTGAAGCCGGGACAGGCAATGGAGGTTTTTTCTTTTTATTTATTGAGACTCTTCATGGTCTAATACAGGTCGTCTTGAAATACATCGAGAAGCATTTTACTCGAACATTATCCAATACGACATTGTCGCGTCAATAAGGTCGGTTTTGTCGCATCGACACGCCGTTTCCCGCGCGTCGTGACCGAGTCGCACTCGCGGCGTGACCGCGACTAACGCGCGTTTTCCGCTCTTTCTGACGACGACTAATTGCTTAGATTTTCTTTTGTTAGTCGCGGGGCCGGACCGTAGTGAGACCGTGCCGAATCACACCTACTTACGCTGTGAATTGATTGTTTCGTCTTTGTGTGGCAGTATCGACACGGAGACTTATTGTTCTGTGCTTCAAGTTATTATTCACGCCCGGACTGACTTTCACGCTGCCGATTATGGCAACGGTTCCCTTACTTAGAATGAGTTAGAATCGGCCGACGATGCAGACAGATCCTGATATTGGAAATGCACTCATGAGTGTAGATGTGTCGTAATCGTAACGTGTAATGTAGATAACGGGTAGTTGAAGAGCGAATTCATACGGTGAAGTGATTTCATGAAGTGTCACGAATGTGGAGAGAGACAATAGTGAATAGAGTCGGTGCGCGTCGCGGCGGGATGTCGATAAAATACTTT
This sequence comes from Luperina testacea, assembly GCA_927399505.1. Taxonomy (NCBI): domain Eukaryota; kingdom Metazoa; phylum Arthropoda; class Insecta; order Lepidoptera; family Noctuidae; genus Luperina; species Luperina testacea. Next base: position 12,408,821 of record OV656771.1, on the reverse strand, counting down.
GTCGAGGTTTACGAGCGTCGACAGTCGACACCCCTCGGGCTGCAGTTGCCACCCTCCGACACACGCTCCGTGCTCAATGCTCGCTTGTTATGATATATCAATGTGGACTCGTTGCTCTGCAACAATAAGCCCTTTAGTTACAGATTTTCGATTTTTGATTTGATAGTTGCCTTTTGTTTTTATATGTTGAATAAACGACGTTTTTTACGTTTTTGTTTTTGGATTTTTTTTTAACGTTGCCCCTCCCTAGGAATTTCTCCTGTATTGTGGGTTTACAAACATTTAAACTCACATACACAAACAGCCAGACCAGGAACAATTACTTGTAGGTCATCATACAAATATTTGTTCCGTGCGGGAATCGAACCCACGACACGCAGCGCAGCAGTCAATCGCTTAACCACTGCGCCAACCGTGCCGTCAAAATTTTCAATTTTGGTTACACATTGTTTGTTGTCATGTGATTGTTATTAAATGCTCACTTGTACTTTAATGACTGTACCTCATTTCCGTTAGTACTTTGGTTTTTACTAAAAAGCTTCTTCTACTTACTACGTCGTCTACGTCGGAGATTCAGAGATGGCTTGGATCCATCGACACAATTTTGACCGAAATTTGCTCGATTGTGGCGGAAGGAAAAATGAATTCAGACCAAAAACTCCGTGTCACCAATCTCTGTCGAAGAGTTAACCATGGCACGTCTCAGATGGCTGTGCTGTACCAATCCCTGAAGCAGAAGTCCATCCAGGCGCACACAACCATCCAGCACCTTCAAGTGCAGCAGAATGTTGCGGAATCCTTTTCGCAATTTAAAGAAGTCGTGGCAACGAAGATGGGCCGAACCGAACTAGAGAGTAGTTCCTACGCTAACATAGTGAAGAAAGGCTCTGATAAATTCATTCGCCCAGCAAATCTCAGTTCGGTCGCTATATATCCCAGCGATAAAACCAAAACCAGTGAAGACACCAAATCATTATTACAAAAAATTATTTCGCCTGAGGAATTAAAACTCCATGTCCGCGGTCTAAAGAAAATTAGAAACGGAGGCGTCATCATTAGGACGGATAAAAAAGACGATATTGATAAAATAAAAACCTCACAGAAGCTAGTTTCCTCAGGCCTTACAGTTGAAGAACCATCCAAACGCCGTCCTAGGATTGCTGTCATTGGCGTCCCCGTAACTCTGACTGAAAAAGAGGTATTTGATTGCATTTACGTACAAAACTTGACAGATAAATTGCCGAACATTACTCTTGAGTCCTTCTTAGAAAGTATAAAACTGAGCCATAAGTCAGGGAAGAAAGATCGTCCTACCTGCAATTATATATTGGAAGTTCCTGCTAATATCAGGAAAATTATGATGGACCAAGGCCGAATTTTCATAAACTGGACATCATGTCCAGTAAGAGATTTCACTATTGTGACCAGGTGTTTCAACTGCCAGCAATTCGGACACGCAGCCAAATTTTGCAGAGAAACGAGCCCTACTTGCAACCTCTGTGGCGAAACAGGACATTCATTCAAGGAATGTAATAATAAAGGTTCTCCGCCTCAATGTGCGACCTGCCGACGTTTCAAGAGGAAAAGCGATCATCCAACTGGTGATGTAATTTGCCCAGCACGTAAATATGCAGAAGACAATTATATTAATTCCATTGACTATGAAGGCGCCTAGGAGCGCCGCCGACTAACTAGTCAATTAAGCACATAGATAGTAGTTTAACTTATACATATAATTTTTATTATGGCCAATCAGCTAATATGTGATCTAGATGACTTTTCCGTGTCTGAAGCTAAAATCTGTAATATTGAGGAGTGCAAGAACATAGTCTATACTGGGGATAAAACATTGACTTTACTTACTCAGAACATACGTAGTATAACTCGAAATTTTAACGGTTTCCAAGTTTTGTTACAAAATCTTGATATATGCTGCGATATTATCATTCTAACAGAATGTTGGTTATCCAAACAAACGGCCAATATACCATCTATGGATGGCTTTAATCTTCACAAAAGCGATAGAACATTCAACCAGAATGATGGCATAGTGGTTTATATTAAAAATAATTTAAAAACACTAGTAGATGAACCCCATTTTCTAGACTGCAACTGCCTAGTAATTAAAATAATTCCCGACACAGTAATTATGGCTATTTATAGGCCTCCATCCCAAAGTATTCATGGGTTTTTGGATTCGCTTAACAGTAACTTAGAAAAATTATCTTCGTTTAAAAATATCGTACTGGTAGGTGATATCAATATAAACATTGCTGCCGGAAAAATCGATACTCTTTCACATAATTACCTGAATATTTGCTCATTTCATGGACTATTACCAGCTCATTATCACCCAACCCACCAGAGCGGCTCTTGTCTAGACCATATCCTTATAAAATCGAAAAGTCCATCCAAAACATTGGTTACTAATTCGTCACTTACCGATCATCAAGCTGTTTTACTAACATTACTAATATCTTCACCTAGAAATAACTGCATGCGCAGCTATACTAAACTCAATATGACGAGTATTGAAACTGACTTGCGCGGCATTAATTTTGACCCCGTTTACAGTTCACATGATCCAAATGTCTCTCTACAATATTTTGTCGATTTGTTACAATCTACGATAAGGAAAAATACATTTACCAAAGTAATACCTAGAAAGTATAGTAATATTAAACCTTGGATTACGCCCGGACTTGTTCGCTGTATCAGACATAGAGACAAACTACACCAAAAATCGAAAAAAGCACCAGATAATGAACTATTATCGAGTATTTACAAACGATATAGGAATTTCTGTAATAATCTGTTGAAAAAACTAAAAAAACCAATATGATCACAGTCAACTACAGAAAGCAGGTAAAAACAGTAAACTTATATGGAAATTCATAAAAACTAACACTATTAGGTCAAAAAATCCCGAACCGGTGCTAGATCTTTTATCTTCAGAGCAAAGCCCTACCGAAGCAGCGAATAAAGCTAACAACTTCTTCATTAATGTTGGAAAAAGCTTAGCAGAAAAAACGTTACTATCTAATAGAGCTTTTTCCATTCAAAGCCAAACGAAGACATATACAGCACGAAACTCTTTTGTCTTATTAGATACAGATGTTAATGAGGTAATAAGTTTAATAGATGGATTAAAGGAAATTTGCGCTGTAGGATGTGACGACATACCTAATAGCATACTCAAAAGATTTAAATATATCATTGCCCCTCCCTTGACACACATTTTTCAGTTATGTTTAACAAAAGGAATATTTCCTAAATTGCTTAAAAAAGCCGTAGTCACCCCTGTGTATAAAGCTGGAGACAAAAATTGTGTTAATAACTACAGGCCAATTTCAGTTTTAACAGGCCTTTCAAAGATTTTGGAAAAAATTATAAACAGTAGATTAGTAAAATATCTTGAAAGTAATAAATCACTCTCTGATCAACAATTTGGTTTTAGGCCAAAAAGATCAACAAGCCAAGCTGTTCACAAACTGACAAATTTTATAAGCACAAACCTGGATAACGGCATGTACACCATAGGGATATTTTTAGACCTTGCCAAGGCTTTTGACACAATTTCTTGTTCTTTGCTTTTGAACAAGCTGGAAATGCTGGGAATACGGGGAGTACAATTGCAACTATTATCTGATTACCTTACCGACCGCCAGCAGTGTGTAAAAATAGGTCAGTGCGTGAGTTCTGAACTTAAGAATAGCTGCTATGGAATTCCACAAGGCAGTATTTTGGGTCCTACTTTGTTCTTAATCTATATAAATGAGCTGTGCAATTTGACACTCCAAAAAGGTATAATTATCTCATATGCGGATGACACAGCTCTACTGTTCGCAGCTAAATCAAAGGCCGAAGTCTATGAGGTAGCACAGAATGGTTTTAATACTGTGTCTAATTGGCTTCATGAAAATCTCTTAACATTAAATACAGATAAAACCAAGTACCTATTATTTACAATGAGAAACACTAATCCAACGCTTACTAACCTAATCATTCGAGCGCATAACAATTGCAATTTACATTATGCTGACATTGCGTGCACTTGTCCCACTTTAGCTAAAACCGACCATATTAAATATCTAGGCGTCACGATTGACACAAAACTGAACTTCCGCAAACACATCGATTTATTATGCACCAGAGTGCGCAAACTAATATACATTTTTAAAAATTTACGTAACATTGCTGACTTTAAATTAATTAGACAGGTTTATTTGGTTTTGTGTCAATCTATTATTACCTATTGTATAACGTCCTGGGGTGGTGCCGCAAAATCAATTTTGCTACACCTAGAACGCGCCCAAAGAGCAGTTTTAAAGGTTGCTACTTTTCGTCCTTTTAGATTTCCTACACACCAACTTTATATGGCATGTAAGGTGCTAACAGTACGTCAATTATTTATTTTGAATGTAGTTTTATTCCAACACACTGAACTTTATTTTAACCCAGTACCTTCAGATAAGAGAAGAAAAGATCTGGTTTGTGCTAACTCGCAGACTAAACATGCTTTTGCTAACCGATTTTATTTATTTTTAGGACCCTACTTGTATAACCAGTTTAACAGAGTGTTAAAGATTTATAGTTTAAGTTATAATAGGTGTAATTTACTAGTACGGGAATATTTAGCAAAACTTAATTATGCAGACACGGAAAAACTACTGGAAATTTTAAAATAAAGTCTTATCTACCTACTCTAATATAAGTCATTTAGCTAATTAATAATAGTCTTAACTTTATCTACTTTAATATTATTCGTTAATTTATTTAAACAATATATCTTACATAATCTAGTTTTAAAATAATATATATACCCAAATATTAACTATTTAAGACATTATATTACATTTATTGTTTTCTTTTTTTAAATGTTTGATGTAAATTGATGGCCTGAAACACAGGTTTGCCATAAACCTAGATCAGGCAGGTCTACATTAGAGTTAGAATTTAATTTTTCCTCGATTGGAATTAATGTAAATCCTATTTTTACTTTACTTTTTGAATAAAAATTTTATTATTATTATTATTTATTATTACTTATCTTTTAAAAATGAAAGAAATGAAATTGTTTGAAAGCTCGACTCAATTCAACACAAGCCCTACAAAAATATTACCTACTTCACCTATTTTCCAATCTTTACACGCACACATCAAAACAATTTATCCGTCAAATCAGTTAAAACTTGTTTTATCACCAAAGCATTCTAGCGAAAAATCCATTTCAATACTTTCGAAAGCTGTACGTGTCCGTATAATTTAATAATCTCCGGGTTATTGCGATTCCATCCATTCTATGCCGTTGGGGGAGGACGATGCGCTCAAACCGCTCGCATCGCTTGATGCTCAGACCGCTCGCACCGCTCAAATTTATTCATGCGCGGCCCCAAGGATTGTTTGCCCTTGCATTAGGGTGGCCGCACACCCGCGCAATCTCTCTCATTGATAAAAACAGTGCACGTAACGTGCCCCATCAGCTTTCCTACTGTTTATTAGAATAACCGGGGGTGGATATCATGGCAGCACGTCTCTTTTGCCCTCTTTGTTTACGATAACGATAGTCGATAGGTATAGGTACTATAAGGATATTAGATACCTATCTTTTTGGATTATCGAGTATTAAAGTAGGTAATGTAATACCGAAGATTAGTACGTCGACTTTAATATCAACGATAGACGGTTTATTTGTATCTATAAGCCTATAATTGTTGAACATTGTTTTGAAGGACCTCGTTAATACTAGGTATAATGTAAAGTAAGGGGACAGTAAGGTATAAAATGTTATAGGTGCGTACTTTAAACAATTTCGATTCAATGTCTAATTAATGTTATTTCAGCTTATCGCCATGTAATCTGCATTACTGCCTAAGTCAGCCTGACTGCATTCCAAAAGCTATAATTCGATTATCAATGACCTCGCTATGTTGATACGTTATTAGTTTATTACAAAATAAACCACCCATTAACGTGACTCAACGTCCTGTTACTCGATTCATGAAAGAGGTGACAATAAAACGTAAAGTATAAATAATAGTAAAGGAGTAAGGCGTTAATGCAGCTCGAGGCGCGCGGCGTGCCTTATCAAATTATAGCCGTTGAGTGTTCACATCAACATGCAGGTAGTCGTTAAGGGTCCCCGCATAATGGGAGCGCTATCTCGTACATCTACAGGCGGATACAGCGCTGTGAATTGTCTAAACGAACGCAACAACTCACAATGCACGCTTCGGCGCGCAGCGTCGCGCGTCGCCCCTCGCTTTCAAAGCGAAATTATCTCTCCATCTACAGGGTGCGTCGCGAGGCAGATGGCGCTTGCAATAAAACCACTAAACGCGATATCGCCGCTCGCTGCCCCTCCGTCCGCTTTATTATTTGATCGGGGAGCCAAATTAAAGGATTTGCCGTAACCCCTCGCTTGCGACCCTCGCCCGCCAACAATCACCTCTGTATTAAGTCTAATTGTGTTTTCAAATTCGACCCCTATAATACCGAGGGACGTGATATTCTAAACCATGTGAAAAATAGGGCGTACTCACCCTCGGTGCGTTATTAAATTTGCTCATACCATACAAGTACAGCGTGTTCCGTTATAATAACGATCCATTTATAAAAAAAATGGCTGATTCCGTAAAACTTGTGTTCGTGAGCATATTGAGTTCTTTCATGTTACATGTCCATGAACGCTCGTGACTAATAAACAGTTTTATAGTCATTCTAAAACCACGCAATAAAGCAGCGTAATAATAATAAGTGCTCACAATTAGTAAAGACTTGGCCGCGTTAAGGCTCGTACACACAGGCGCGACGCGACACGCGACACAAAGGCACCGCAAGTCGCGCGACGAGCGGTGTCTTTGTGTCGCGCGCGATTCGCGTCGCGCGTCGCGCCTGTTTGCAGGAGCCGTTATCTTCTTGATTCGCATGTCAGTGTATTTTTTTACCCATTACATTACCGACAAAGCTATAATCATTATTCAGTAATTTACTAGAAACATAGTAATCGCGATTTGTAAGAATACTTCTTGTTTTTGCTTTTTATGTTCGGAGTTTCGGAGTATTAAGGAAGCAATACAATCGGATAACATAGAACAGGCTGTGTATACCAGAGCATTTAGACGTAGTTCTGCAAGCGGTGAGCAAGTGAGCACTGCTTCCACTGGGTGCACATTTAACGTTACTCCACTACGTAGCCAAGTATTTCTACTCGTTTGTTTATCGCCCCTCTCGCCGGCGGCTACGACGACGTCAAACTAATTACACTGAATACGACCCCTGTTCCACGGACCACCTTAATTGCACTGATTGAGACACGGATATTGATTTCGAAACAGTTTGCGTGGACGCCGGGGCCGAGGCGCCCGAGAGCCTTGCGCGGGAACCCGACACTCGGCTCTGCTCGGACCCGGTCGGCGGTGGTCGGGCGTGAAACGGCCCTCATGAATAATGGACGCCTTGTTCGCTCCTTGAGTTTCATTTAAAACAGACGATTTCTATTCGACTCGTAAACTACACGCCTATGACTCACTCATTTCCCATTCAATGTAATAACCCGTAAAACTGCATCCCCAGCGCTGTAAGAATTTTAAGTGGCGGCCTTTTTACTTAGCATACTAAATAAAATATTTGAGAATTTACATAGTTTACATATGTGGTTGTATAAGTAATGCGGTCGTGCAGTAGTCGCGTTATTCACATAGATTGTATCATTAAATCTCGCTTACATTATCATGAAAACGGTAACAGTTGTAGGGCGGCGGGTGCGCGTACTCTATTCAAATACAGTGAAACAATGCAAACAAGGCGAAGGGGTAACAAACACGGGGGTGGCGTCCCTCGCAGCTATTGACGGTGGGATCCCTCGCGATCTGACAGCTCCCCACAATACACTTGCTGGATTTGTGTTTAAGTGCACTTTATTAGTGTTACTGGCTGATGCCCTGATCAAATTGTAAAATACTCCAAATCCAAATAGATACTACTAAATACGATCATCAACCATAAAATATATTTATACAAATTATTTCGGTAAAATTACACGTTTATTCGGACTGGTATTATTATCATCATAACAATAGAATGATAATTCAAATAATAATAGATAATCTATCTAGTAGTAAGTGGTAATAATTTTCTAGCTAACACGGCGCAGATAAATCGAAATTTATAAATAGTATCAATACCCCGTCAACCCGTCATAATATCTTGCACGTTATGAATGAACCGGATGAATCTCATAGCCATATCATAACAGTGATTACGTGTAACGTTCTCTAGATAACATAAAACGTTTCGAAAGGTTCGCAGATTGAAGTTTACGGCGCTATCAAAGGAACTCGAGCGCTGTTATTATCAACTCTGGTCAAAAGACACTTAACGATCCCCTTTTTTATAGCTTTTTATGAATATTTAACACCAGGATATATCAGTAAGTATAGTAATAATTGCGCAGGAGACGTGTTGAATTATAAATAAGAAACCGTCTATAATGGTGAACTTTACTCACTCGGTGTCCAAAACAATAGAAGCCCATTAATAACGTATTTAGCATTGATAATATGTATAATACATTATACGGCATAATAGCTACTGAATAATTAAAGATTTAGTTAAGTATATAAATGCGGTTTGAATTAATGTGCGCGAAATGACTTCTTAACCCCCCTAACCTTCGTGTAACGTAAATGTACAGCTTAACTGGAAATTCATGTCCAATTCAAATGAATATTAATATATTATGGACAGTTGAATATTTCCAATGCATTTGTGTACTTGAATACATTATGAAATTATGTTTAGCTGTCATATTTTTATCGGTGGATATTGTCAAACCACTATTCATAATGTAACTAATCGATGACCTAGTAATCAGCTAGTTTATTACCCAGGAGAGCAGTGGTGCCTCAATGTTAAGGGTTCCGACTTACGAGTTTAAGATCGCGGGTTCGCACCCAGACAGGTGCTTTACTTTGTGTAAATAATTTCATCACCACTGCTCTCAATACGATGAAGGAAGATATCGAGACTTCGCGAGGAAACTGACCTGTCCTAGAACTAAAATTTCGAAGACATCTGACATCGACCAATCCGCACTGGGCTCGCGTGATGGGTAATGAATTTATGACCCACTCTCTCTCACAGAAAGGAGGCCTGTGTCCTAGCAGTGGGAACATTATAGGCTGATTATTCCTTCGTTAGAGTAAAGACGGGCGCTGTGTAACAGCGCAGTAACTTTAAGCACTGGCACACCTTTATCAAGAGTCTAAGCTTTCAAGATCTATGACACAATTAATCCAGCGTTGCTATCCGATGACATTTACGAATCGTGACTTCGTACTTCACTGGTAAATAAAATGCAGGTAGCATTAAAGTAGAACGCTCAGTAGTAGATACTTTAGCAGTCGATGTTCCGTGGTTTTGTAATGGTGTGAAATATTCTCCAGTCGAGTAGCGAGATCATTATCAGACGACGACGCGACGCTTGATGGATGCGATCATCAATGAAGACTAGACTCGCGAGAGTTCTCAAAACTATTACTAGTTTTATACAATGTTATCACTTTTCTACTCGGTACCTACATACATAGTTGCAACTGCATTGATTTGTGTAGTTTGTTTTATCTCTTAACATAATGATCAATAAAGTCAGTGATAAAGGGTAGAGGCGGGAATACTCTACCCGCCGAGCTGATATCTTACTTACCTATCACTTATCAGATAATCATAGTTGTAGGTAAGTATCTCCAATAGATGAAATCACACTAATATTATAAAGGCGAATGTTTGTGACTTTGTGAGTGTGTGTGTTTATATGTTTGTTACTTCTTCACGCTCACACGGCTGGACCAATTTTGATAAAATTTTGTATAGTTAGCCGACACCCTGGATTAACATATTATTATAGGCTACTTTTTATCCCGACATTCCCACGGGATCGAAACTTATGCGGGTGAAACCGCGGGGCGCAGCTAGTAGTTAATAAAACAATTAAATATCATCGAATAACAAAAACAAAATCACAGCTCATATCATTTGTCATCATCAATGAGCAAAGTAGGTAAACCCTACGTTAAAGAGAAAAGACCACCTGAACTCAAATGCGCAAATAATATGTAGTTAGTTAACTGCCTTTTAAACGACGTCAAACGGGTAATTAGCAAATGATCGACCGTTTACCCCTGGCAGAACACGGCACCGAATTATACCGCACCCACATGTTTGTAGTCTCTGTCTGTATGTCTAAATGTACCTGCAGTACCTACCTAAGCACTTTACCTGTTAAGTACCACTACCAGGTACCGTTAGCAACGTAAATTGAAAACAACCGATAAATTCCAACCGATATTTTTGTTCGATGTTATTTTGGTGTAACAATTTATTTATAAAATAAAAGTAATGAAATATATTGTTGAATTTATATTTTGCCTTGTTTTTTGAAATCGTATAAATGTAGTGCAGTTTGTTTGTCGCAATATCAGCTATATTAACAAAATTTAATTTAAATAAACACCTTGTTTGTATTAAATTCCATGTTTTTATTATGAGCAGCGTACAACAAGTAGGAGTTGCACTTGATGGCTGCATGACACACCCCGTGTTGTTTCCTTAACAGTGTGGTCAGGCAATTAATTTTGTCAAAGAACTAAGTCGCGATACAGAATACACTCGTGACATCATGTAAGTTCAATATATGTATATTGTAATTAAGTGAAACCCTTAACCATTTACGAAGGCGTAGAGATCAAGTGAAGAGACAAGTCCAGCTAAGCGGGCATGGCGCGGGGGTGAGGCGCGGGCGGGCGGGGTGGGTGCTGGTGCGGTGAGCCGCGCCGCTGCGGTCTGCGGTCGACGAGCGAGCCGCGCCGCACGCAGACCCCGCACTTGCTCCCTTTAGCCGCACCCACTCAAATATACTACGCTGTATTGTTTACTTTCCATATTTAGCAAATTTTAATATTAAATACCTACATAATTCGAATAAATAAATGGTCGCTCATTTAACTGTTTTGGCTCAATTAAGTACACGTTAATCCTTTTAGGTCGCCGGGTGAATTGCCAAAAATGGTACTCCGTTATTTTATAATTTAGATTGGGCACAATATCGATTTGCTCGCGAACCTTCGATGTCGTCTGCACAACAGGAAACCATAAAATATTTAAGGATCGGATCATAAATATTTTATTGTGGGCTTTATTTCCAAGTAATCATTAAAATAAGAATGTTTATTCAAATGACTGAATTAAAATAAACATGCAGCAGCAGTTTACATTGTATTACTAATATTATATGAGAAACACGATTATGTAGCGGCTAACTATGACAAATGAACAATGTTTAGAACTTTCACAAAGACGTTCCAAACATTAGCGGAGGAATTCTGTGAACTTTGTTAGTTTCCAAGAAGCGTGAAATTTTACTTGTGAACTTTGTGAGTCTGCAACAGTCGCCACTTGACGCATCCAACAAATTAAACAGTATTCATAGACCGCGACCGACAGACGCTCCACGCTCACAATAAGCATCGGGCTCGCAAGTAAACACGCCAAGTAAACACCGCCTGTGTAAACTCACAAACTCCATCCCTCGCTCTGTCCGCTGCGACTACGCACAAATACTTGCAAACTATATTAAATATTTAACATTACGTATACTTTACATGAAACCGCCATATAGCTGATCTTTCGACCTCTGTTTTATGCTTCTTTTGATTCAGATTCCATGTCTAGATAACAGAACATCGTACCTACTTAAAAACTTTCGGTAAATCTTGCGAGTACTTATTGTTCATGGAATCATTGTTCTACGTTCTTTGATCACGAATATTGTTGAGTTGTGTGCCGTGTTCGTGTCGTGTCGTATGGCAATACTGCAATAGCAAGAATTGCCAGTGAGTCGGCGACTCGGCAGTCTGCACAACGAGATAGCAAACAGTACAGTGCAAACGGTCTCCGTAAATAAGCAAGCTTCCATCGCAACTGGACGCCGTCGTTCTGCACTTGTACATTATATACGACCTACGATAAACGTTATCCATGTTGGATATAACCAACTACGAGTATCATTCTCTGCGACAAATTCTATCACTAACTTTGTAATGTTAGTTTATACATTTCGTTTAATTTCCACGCTATTTCAATTTGATGTCACCCGATAACTTCGACGCCTAAATTATGACTTTTTATAAAGGCGATTAGTTCGCCGAGACTGACTGATACCTGCATAATATCTCTCTTGATATCGGCTGTTTATCACGATTTAACATAGCCTTTATCTAATACTTTTATCGCCTACTTTTCTGATCACACAAAAAATAATACAGATACATAAAGTTTATCGTGGAACCGTCCGTAATCAGCCCAATCAATTTTAGTACAAAATCCGTGATAACTGGTTATCATGTCCGAACAAAAGCAAGACAGCAGAGTATAAAAAAAATCGTATTAGATAATATCGACCAGATAAAGCTTTAATGATAACCATCGCGTTTTAGGATGAAGTTATCGATATGTATTAATGTTGTTATTCAGAACAAGCAGCTGATATGAAGCGTTCTAATAATCCGCGATATCGAGCCTGCAATCAACGTTGCGAAACTAAAAATAATAATCGGCGCGCGTCGAACCGAAAATAATTTGATGGCAACACGAATATTCAGACAATCGGTGTTAGCGGCGCGTGTACACGACACGGAGCGCGGCGCGAGTGGAGGCTCCGTTGCACATTGCATAAATTAGGACTGTATTAACAGTGCTAATTACACTGCTATAGCGCTACCGAATACACTAGTATTTGTGTAGCGAGCGCCATTGTGTTCCAGTACAAGGTGCGGAACACATAGGCGCCGGAAATGCGGAGTCATTACAGCGCCGCCGCTCGTTACGTGGACAAAAAAGCTCAGTGTGCACCGCGATGATTGATTCATCTATATACACAAACCGCTTGTGAAACTATCTAGCGTCTACAAATTGGTCAATTCATGTGCGTCGAGAAACTTGTTTGTGTTTCTTTATTATCACGTAAGCGCTTGTGCGGTTTCACCTCGCTCGCCGCGAATCAACTATGATGTAGTGCCTCCTCCACGATTGTTTGTTTATGGCTTTTACCTCGAGCGATTGCATTTATACAACAATGCTTCTTTCACTAATATAAATATCAGACAACGTTGTTTTTAGAATGTCAAGTAACGTACACGTTTATAAGCGCTCTTATAAAAAGTGCCGAGTCAAAAAGGCTTCACGCTTTGCCGAGAGGTAAGATACACAAAGGGCAATAAACGTTTGGCGTGGACCTAAACAAACAAGGGTAGCTAGGAAGCTGGCTCTTTGTTTGGCGAGAAACATGCGAGTCAACAGAGCGCTCACGCCTGCCCCGGCTGTTATGAAACCGTGTGTCGCGACTCTCGTGATAATGTCGACGCTAATCCGTCAATCAGAATCGCTTGAACGCGGTCTGATTGCATTTTACTTAATTTATAAGGGACTGTTTGAATGAATCTGACCGTGAGATTTTGAGGCCACTTTGTCTGCCTCTCTAAATATTTGATTTTATTTGATTGCACTGCTATATTTTCGTCGTGTATGTTGTGTACTTTATAAATATTTGGTGATTGGATTACGTGTACAAATTATTTACATAGATTTTCACAATATCTAACGCAATTACGCAACGTCCAACGTCGACAAAAATCTAAAGTCTTAAAGTAGGTCTACACTCTACAGTATTCTACATCAGATAAGTCATAATTATCTGGCACCAAACATTATCATGATTCATGAGGCCGACAAGAATATTATTGTTGTTGTTTTTATTTAGTATCGTAGCAAGAAGGTTTAAATTGACAGGTGGTGTGTAGTGGAGCGTAGCCGGCTCTTGGTCGCGCAATTACAATCTGATTACGAGGTGACACCGGAGCCGGCGCGGCTCGGCTCGACTCGATACCGAGATAACGACGTGTCCCACTACACACCCACTCCACGGCTCTCCAATCAACTTGTTCTTGCCAAGTAATTATATCCATTTGTTTATAATGAATATTAATGACGCGCCTTCCCGTCCGACGATTCTGTTTATTATAAGTATCGACGCTCGAGTAGCAATTATTTTAAGTAAAGCCAATTATATTGTCGTTCACGAGCACTTCACTCAACTGCGTAGATAATTGAACCCTGTTTAAATATTTAGGTGCAATCCTACCCCTAATCTGCCTATTTGTTGTTGTACTAACTCGTGTAAAAGTTCACAATGTACAGGGTACAATTACAGCAGTGAGTAATTAGAAAGCTAACGAGAAGCGGCGACAGCGGTTGGCAGTGTGCATTATCGATGTGCCAGCCACTAATGTTCCACGGCAGGCTATGTTTAAACAATTATTGCTCCGCGAATGCGATACGAATCGATGATAATGTTGGCCTCTATCTGCTGAAATAATAGCCCATTTATCGACTTGACTGCCATTTCGCCGTAGGAATTATTTATTGCGGGCCATAAGAGCGACGTCGCTTTCAATACAATAGCGTGCCTTCTCGATGTGCGACTGTTTTGTTTAATAAAGTGGAAACTTGGCGAAAGCGCCGCCCGCAGGCAAGATAGAAGAACGCAGCGTGCTTAAATAATTCATAAAAGAGTCGGCAGGCATTAATGAAGGCCGAAACCTCAGTGGAAGTGCCGCGTCCGTTCAGTTTATTCCGCAGAACACAATCGCGGTAAAAGCAGTAAAATTTCATCGTCGAGGCGCCCCGGGAGGCGGCCGGATGCGCCGGGAAACTTATAACTAAATGGTTATGCCGTTTAACCTCTTCATTTTGTATTAATATCTTTTTGGTGTAAATCTTTTACCAGTTTAATAGTAGGTGCTAATGTGAAAACATTATTCATGGGTATCCACTTACTACACACATAATTTATGCCTATGTCCTTTAACACTGTTACAAAAGGACATTATAGATTGGTGACATTATGTAGATGTTATCAGTTAGTATTCACGCGGTGGCTAGCCCGGTCACGATGTACGCAGCCGCAACGTGCGCGTAGGAGCATTCAAGGGAGACAATAAATTGTGGCGTGGAACCGCGACCCGCATTCAGGTCACCAGTGGCGTGCACAGGGTTTTATGCCTGGGTAGGCAGTTTTCTTTTCGCAAAAAAAAAAGTCTCGCAATTGCACTAGTTAGTAAAGATAAAACTCACCAGGGGTTGAAAAGGTTGTAACTACGATTTTCCAATGATGCAAATAGAAGATTTCGGCCACTTCAAATATCTAATCCAAGTGAGGGAAAATTACAAAACAAGTCACTTGAAAGATATTCGATGTGGCCTAGAAAAAGGCTCTTCATGTGATTTGCATTATATAAATATATTTAATAAGTACATAAACTACCTACTGGTTTGGTAACAAAAGTAAAAGTAAAGTTAAAAAAATAAAGTAAACCAACTTATTTATAAATTAAATCTACGCGCCTATCCTTTTTTATTAAATATGATTTTAAAACATCGTCTTAAAAAGTTGGTTTGTGTTTAATTCGACCAATCGCACAGCCAGTTGTGTGTCATAATTTTATTATATGTTGAAAATAGTAGACAAACGAAACAAAATAACCGATTACTACATGATGCAACCTGTCAGCCAATGATATGAATCATATTGTTTTTTATTGAATTTACGATTGATTTTACCTTTAGTTTGTATTAATTGCAAATCCGGTGTACGACGACCTATCTCGATAACTTGTTTTTTTTCACCGAAAGATAGTTTTGAAAACGCATCATATTTTATTTTCTCAATACACACACCATCTGAACAACTTTCACAGACAATATTATCCATTTTTCACTATTAACAACGTTAAAATCCTAAATATCTGAAAACGTATTCACACAAACAGATCACACATGTCATCAAACAAATTATGGCGACTATTGACTATTGAAATTATCTAGTAAAAAGGAAATGTAATACGACAAAAAATTATGACCATCTAAATACATAAAATTCAATGAAACAATGTTACTTCCTAAAATATTTGCATTGCATAGCAAACTTTCTTTCGGAAATGTTCGCTAGGAGTCGTAATTTTTCGTGTTAGAGACACTGTCTCTTCATGTAGTTGTGTGCGTGATTTTTGTCATTGTGTGTCACGTAGCTATAGGAACGCACACATATTAAATTCGCATGATCACGACGTACCACGAGAGCACACATACAAAACATTCAGACAAGAATAATTTGTGTCTTTGCCGTGGCAAAGGCGAGGTGGCGCTAGTGCCGCGTGAATCGATGTGCGAACGTGAACGAGCACCGGCACTCGATAGATGGAGCTGATTTATGATTTAATTTTTTTATGTGGTTTTGTTTATTGATAAAATAATTAGATCTATTATCAGAACCAGGCAGGTAGGGTAGGCAGTGTCTTTCTGCCTTTATGGAACGCACGCCACTGCAGGTCACAGCTCGCGGCGTGCACCGTGCACTCATGTGCCATATTCCGTTGTATTATGTCGTAAGAAATCCTGATGGTTTTACGACACCTGAATTCGAAACAGCCACTGTACTGTCTTGGTTCTATACAAAAGAGAAACAAAAATTCTCTTGAGAATAATACTGTATTGCATTCTTCATGCATGTCATACAATCACTAAATACCTCTCTCATCTGAATATTAATTCACCGTCAAATGATTCATTTCGTATAAATCACTGGTATTTAGAAGAAAATTTATTTCAGTTCTCAAATCAATTCGTGACGAAATTAACGAATCGATTAAATGTGTTTATTAATTTAAATTGGTGGATTCTTATTGCCCAATGCCTTTAAATTATATCGCGAATTTCGAAAACTCGTCAAGTCTGCATAATAGTGTCGATAGAGCGTTTAATTAATTGACTATCGTATTCTTCATTAAGATGTTTGGAATAAAAGCGATGTTTGTGGGGTAGCAATAAATAATAGTGAAACAAATGGAGCACCGTCGGCCGCGTTGGCAAGATGCGGCCGCAGATTAAAAGCTCCACCGACTAAACCACGTGAAAATCGTGCAAAAAGAGGAGTCACCCGCGGCATTAGCGGATGAGTGTCGGAGCCATTAGTGCACCTCCTCGCCTCGCGTGCTGCCCTCCCCCGCCTCACACCCCGCTGGCGCCCTCTCACCCCGAAACCCGACGTTCCTCTTTTATTTCTCGCGCGGGGATGAACTCCTTAATGACAAACCGTACTATATCTTTTGTGGAGAGCTCGCAAAAGTACGTATTTTGTGGCCCTTTTGTACGCCCGCTTTTTATTCCTCCGTTCGTACTCGCAGCTACTGTTGTAGAGTTATATGAGGTGCAGATGGGACGGGGATTGTTCGCCTCGTAACGACAATAAGAAAAACTGCTTTAATCTGAAACCCTTTGTCGATATTTTGCGCTCAATAGTGCTATTCTCTGATTGAATTTCGACATAGCGATACGTAGGAATAGGAATGCGTCGAACTTACGCTACGAGGGAGTTCAAGTATGGGAACAATATGCTAGACAAGAAATTTCGCAAAAGTATTTGAGGAGCGCACGAAATTCTACATTGCATAGTGATTGCTTTTAAAGCGTTTAGTTTTAAAGTGAGTAGAACCACTCACTCAGCCACTCAGCTCATCTCTGTCTACATCATTCATTAGTTTATTACACAAACAATAGGTATTGCCTTGAATAAATTAATATATTCAAATAATAATTACTTCCGTTATCTTTTGTCCTGAATAATTTTTATTTACTTATATAACACTCGTTTCACTTTTATAACTCATAGCTGCTCAAAAATTTTCGCACGTCTGAAATTATAATTAATTACTCGCTGAATTCATAGAGTTCTCTTTCACTGGAGACGCTCGCAGCCGCGGCCATCTGAATCATGCGGCTGGCGGAATGTGCGATTCACTGAGAAACAAAGATATGACTATTATGACTAACTCTCACTTCAATTCTCTGCAATTCACGGTCCGTTAGTGTAAAAATTAATATTCGTCGCTGTGGGAGTAAAAATCGTTTATCATAAAAAGCGTTAAATTTAGAGGCGGTATTTTCCAGTTTAGTAGTAAATTTTCACAATAACCTGGCGGTAGAGGCGGCGAATGAAAATGTAATTTGCGGTAATTCGGCGCGTCCGTCGGTCGGTCGCGCGGTGCCGCGGCGGGGCGAGTGCGGCGCGGCGCGACACCGCGCGGCGGTCTGCAATGTCAACATCATACATTATTATCGATCACTGTACAAATAGTGTTTATTACATTGTTAACTCTTGTTTGTTTGAAACTCCTTTATTCGTGTCCGTGAATATTTCTTTGGCAGTTTTAAATCATATCAAACCAAGTTCCGTGATGGCAAGGGGGTTAACAATCAAGTCTGACATCATTCATATCTAACTACGAATAATAAAATATGTAGGTATATAAACTTTCTTGAAATCTATTTTAATAAAAACTAACTGTTAAATAATCTTCCGTTGATAAGAAGAAACAAACATGTTTAAGAAGAAACAAACTTGTATAATCCCACACACAAATTGAATACGTGAAGCGATAGCCTGTCAGCCATTTTATTAGCACATCGCTAAAGGAAATTTGCATTATGTACGCACTAATATTCCAATAGTTGCACGACTCACGAAGTTTGATGTTTATCTAGTAAATGGAGGAACCTTGTTGTTGTCTTACTTCTAAAAATACATAGCTGGCCTTATATTTTATTCGTCATGTTTGTTTGTTTACGCTCTCATAAAAATCTTATTTAAATATTTGAGAAAATAATTCGTGTTCCAGTTTGCATTACGTATAATTCCGAATAATAGACGTGTTTAAAAAACAGCGTTCTTAATTAAAATTCTGCAGAGAGGGTTTTTTGTATTAAAAAGATTTGCTGGCAGTACCTCATGATTCAGCTTTTAAAAGGTTTATTTTGCCGTTAAAACAAAAAGGTATCGGTTAACACATAAATAGTGAACACAAAAAACAAATATGCGTGGTGTGCGGAGTAAATTCGCGCGAGCTCGGACGCGACAAACAGTCCATTTAGCGAGGCGGAATGAAAGTACAATTTGCGGCGAACGCTGCGGTCCGCCGCGCGCGCCCTCGCTGCCTCGCGTACGTGTGCACACCACTACACGGTTAAATACTACGGCTTAATGTAACACACAACAAGGGGTTTAATGTTTTGTATCAACGCTTTTGTAAAGCTTTGACGTTCGGCTTGACTTCGTTGAAATTAAAATCATAAACGTCGACTACTGAATAAAAAACATTCGCATCCGTCTTTCAAATTGCACATAACCAGGAGACGACGTACACTAATCATTTAACTGATCAATAACACGAAAATACAACGAACGATAGCTTACAATTTATTTTAAACTTACACTAAGTAAGTACTTAATTCCGAATGAAATTTAAACGTTGTAATAAACAGAGGGATAAAGGATAAAGGCTCGTACACACAGGCGCGACGCGACACAAAGGCACCGCAAGTCGCGCGACGAGCGGTGCCTTTGTGTCGCGTGTCGCGTCGCGCCTGTGTGTACGAGCCTTAAAGCAAAAGCAAGCATTGTTCATCTCGGTACAATGTTGGGAAATAGATAATCAAGTGTCGCCGCAAATCCCACGCGGAGTCGCGAACAAAAGCTAGTTGGACGAGGGCAGCCCTGCGGCAAGTAAACAACACTGTTTTAGTGCAATCCTGCACCCTAATTGCGAAACACAATTTCAATCACAATCCAAGAGTTGTGAAAGATATTTCTAATCCATTTCTTCATAGGTTTAATAAAATCGTCTTCACAACAACGTGCAACGTTAATAACGCAATGGACTTTGCTGAACTGTCAAAATGAAAGAAAATTCCATATGATCAATTAAGGCTCGTACACACAGACGCGACGCGACACGCGACACAAAGGTACCGCTCGCTCGTTGCGCGACTTGCGGTGCCTTTGTGTCGCGTGTCGCGTCGCGCCTGTGTGCACGAGCCTATATTGTCATTCTATGTATGCTACGCAATTACCCCGCGGATTAGCAATTATCATGTATCTACGTATTATATCTAACAATAATACATAGTAGTTTCTAAGCATCATAAAAAAACATCGCATGACTTGTTGCGGTTAATTGCGGGAACACGCCTTCTTGTGATTATCTTGAATTAGTAATCTTACATTGAAATATTATGTTAATCGCTATGTTCGATCTCTAATTGCAGAGCATTCTTAGTTAGTTATAATAATAGTTTCAGTGAGACATAAAAATAATAAAAACTCGTCAACAAGCTAAAGAAAATATGTGTAGACAAATACTGAGTAATGAACCCATCAACGTCCCAGAAAAACAAACTTTACAGTAAATAAAATTCAATAATATGTTGTTTTTATAGATAATAAGAACGTTGGCAAGTGTCCTGAAATTCTGAAATGTATGTAGCTATGCAATTATGGAATGAGCATTCCGTTGTGTGGGCAGCTCATTGGCGGTAATGGAGCATCCGTCGTGTTGTAATTTAGCACTCCGGCAGACATACGTGCGGCATGATTTCATGAGAGTTCTAAATGTCAATGATTACATCTAAAGGACAATGCCAATTTTCGGCTCGAATCGTGGTAGCGTCCGACAGACATTCTATAACAATGATAATTCATGCTATAAAACAGTAAGAATTATACAATATAAATAAAATCTGTAGAAGTACACCGTTGAAAAGTAATTTTAAATAGTTATTCAATTTATCAACACATTTCATAGCTACAATTTCAATTAGAAATGTTGCCAATGCCAAAATAGAATAATATCGATACGAAAATACACTTGCAAATCGATTACAGTAATATCAATATGAAGCTACGTAAGTGAATTTATTATTTACCTAAGTCGTACCTCGTAATTCTTATAATAATAAATAGCGTTTATTTATATTTTTGAATATATATTTTATAGTAATGTAACTAATGTAATAATTAAAAATAATGCAATTCGATTATCGATACCGTTTAGAATAGTTTATTCCTAATAATGTTATTATAGTACTGGCAACACTTAACGGAAAACTTTAACTTGTATTTGTCATTATCAAAAAGTTTGACTTCTCACTTCTCCCGCGAAGTGTTTCAGTGTTTTTTCGAGTTTTGTTTTGTTTATTGCTAGTTTAAATAATAACGGTTATAATAGTTGGAGACAATAGTAATAAGGTACCTGTGAACCAACGATCCTGATTGGAGGTCCGATCTGAAGTATCGTTCTGAGCCAAGTTCTCTTGCGACTCGCGCTTTTCTAACTTTAAAATCGACACCCCTCCAACCGATTTCGTTCACGTGACATGTGACGTCACTGCGTTCATTGGTATTAGGTGCAAAAATCAATTGAGCGTCTAAACCAATAAATAGTCAAAGATGCGACATATTATATGATATACATATATGTATACTTTTAGCACATTATCCTCTCATCATTTATATTATATGATGAGAGGATAATGTGCTAAAAGTCATTAATTTAATTAATCATCAGTTTATTTCATGTTATTGTTCAAATCAGAAGTATTAAGTGGTCAACTTTAAAGAGCTATAACTTTTTTTGGTGTACTTCTAATAGAAAACTAATTATACTGTCAAATTCTATAATAATTTTCCTTTTTTATGAAATATAGATCATCTTTGTCGGTTCTGGCCGAGTCTTGTAGGTAGGGTTGCCAACTTTTTTAGAAGAAATAGAGTATATCTGATTTTAAAGGAGGTAAATAAAGAGTACGGACTTACAAAAAAGAGTATCATTTATTTTATACTTTTAATAAAGTATTTTTTTGTACTTTTTGCAGCACATAACAATTTTTCATTGTTCTTAAAGGAATTGTATGAGTCCAAACATTCCAACTCTAAATTTATATATATCAAGAGCTCATTTTTGATCAATTTCAATGAAGCTCTGTTTCTCTCTTCTCGCCAGGTCACATTCATGAACGAAAAGACTCTTTCAGTAAATGCTGAAGTGGCTTGAAGAGAGAGTACCTATATGTATAGCTAATCATTTTTTAAACAATCATATTCATCAGGACATTTTTTAAAAATAAATTGCCGTTTTATTGCAGTGGATTTTTGCATAAAATCTGTGTTATTAAACAAATCGGCTTGGAGTTCTTTTAAAATTATTACTTCTGAATATAAACTGTCCATGTATATGTTTAGTCTTTGTAAATTAAGTTTTCCTTCTATAATTTATTATAAATGATTAAATTAAACAGTAAATAGTAGACTTTTTTATTCTGATTATGGGTTTTTGCATATTATTACAGACTGGCACTAGTTAAGTAAACATTGTGTAAAAAAGAGTATTTTAGCGTACTCTATTAGTGTTATAGATTATAGAGTACGCCTACATGATATAGAGGACAATACTCTATTTTAGAGTACGGTTGGCAACCCTACTTGTAGGGAACCTTGGCATTGTCCTTTAATTATGTACCTACTATACTATAGATCATCTTACTAATTAACTGCCACAGCGGCGTATGGTAGTTGTTTCACTCCTATTGTTATTCCTAACAATCCACATAATATCATGTTAAATTCACTTAACAACTGTACGGTTGACCGATGATGACAAAATAAAAATAAACCGCCGAAACAACTTCATTGTTTACATGTGCCGACAAGGGCCGATATAATAATACACTCAATTATGTTAATTCGCCGTCGATTCACTGTGAATCTGCGAATAAAATTAATGTGCATTTAAACGGAAAATACGAACAAAGCCAATAAATACTGCGGGCTTGGTAACGCGGCGATTTATCATCTCATACCGCGCCGCGCCGGCCCGCCTGTAGTATTGTTTATCGCGTTAATTTTATTTGTTGCTTCTCGCTCAGCTTATCAACTAATTATAAATGTTATTATTGAATATAATCTGCTTCGGAATGTGGAAACATTTTTGGTTGTGAATTTGTATTTAACCAGCGATGCCAGCTAGAGGGCCGTTGTTTCATATGTAGTCAACTTTATATTAATGTTAATGTTGATTTTATTCAGAAAAGTAGATTGGTGAATATTAAACAATATTAATTATTCATAACGTGTGTGATATCGGTGTTCGTTCGTGATGATATTGTAATTTTGTCACGATGACCTTATGTCGTATTTATAGACGATTGTTAACATTAATTATTATTTAGATGACTTTACTAAATTTATATTGATTGTATTTCAGACGGAGATAGCGAAAAGGTTGAACGCGATAATAGCCCAGATCCTGCCGTTCCTGTCGCAGGAGCACCAGCAGCAGGTGGCGTCGGCCGTGGAGCGCGCGAAACAGGTCACTATGACAGAACTTAATGCCATTATTGGGGTGAGTACTCATTGCCTGCTCGCATATTGTTAACAGTACTAACAACATGTGGGGCACATCACTAATGGTTCATCTTAACATCTAACACAAGAGCTTGCTTCAAATTGAGTGGGTTCATCGTATTACTTCAACGGAGCATGTATTTTGATCGCCTGCATATTTGAGCTGAATTTTATGTTTAGCAATTTCCTAAAGGCTCCTTCAAACAGGCGCGACACGACATGCGACACAAAGGCACCGCAAGTCGCGCAATGAGCGGTGCCTTTATCTCGCGCGCGATTATATCGCGTGTCGCGCCTGTTTGTAGGAGCCTTAACGCGTGTAACAATGTAATACTATGAATAACAAAATATCTAACCTTATACAAGATCTCGCATGGCATAAAACAAAATGTTATACAAGATGTAACCACAATCACAATTTGCCGAACAGGTTGAGCTAACTACCGGGGCTTTAATAAATACATAATCGCTGAATTCACCGAAATCACGTAATTTATGTTTTAAATTCCGAGTAACGAAATGAATTTCTTCAGCGTCGGTAATATTTCACGCGAGACCGATTTGAACAACACGTGTTTTGTTTGTACAGCAGTGGGCTGTTGTAAATGTGGCGTGGAATGTTTAGCTGCCGGCTCCCCGTGTGCCAGGCCGGCCAGTGTGAGTGTGTGGCATCTGTCCAAACATTCGCGACTCCGAGCTGTCATTGCTTAGTTATTCGCTTGTTGCACGCACACTAAACGGTGGGAAGGTCGGTGTTATTATAATAGCCGAGCATAAATCTCACCTTTCGGTTAAAATGTAATATTTTACACGCTTCTCATCCGATGACTCACCTGCAAACATAATCGTTTTTCACAGAAGCTATCCACCTCTCTGAAACATGCTTTATTGAAACAACAAACGTTAGTATTCCAATTAATTATCGTTGCCGACTAACTCGCAGGCGTGGGTAAAATGTTATTGTTCAGAAGCTCTACTAAAATTCTCGTTCGGAACAAGCGGTACTTACGTGTAAAGTAAGTTGATTCTCCAAAAGCACGGCTTTCAACAGGTCGAAAGTTCGACGGTCGTTAATTAAACGATCTAAGCCGCGCAAGACGAGTTGGCGGCGCTCCAACTACGAGGTATTGATGAAATTGCTACAAACTACTACTATTATATAGAAAATTATTTTATTAAACCGACGCCCGCCACGTCCGCGGCGAATTAGCATGTTTATATAATTTTCAAGCGGCCATTTGTCATCGGCGTGGGCGAGACACGTAGAATATTGCTACCGACAGTGTCCAAGCACTCCAAGCGTAATGACAACTGCATATTATTAGTCCTTACTTCAATTTGCATACGCGGTGTTAACAACACCTCCCGCGTTATGAATTAGTGTCTGTCTTCAAATTGCGGCTCTAACTAATTTCACAACACTCTAATTGTATTTTTTGCCATAGTAAGTGTCGTGAGGACTTCATTGCCGTCTATTATTTCAATAGGTTCATTCGCAGCCGGGTGCCAAGTCGTTAGTGTGACCTATTCTCTGTATGTGTTAACGTTTGGCGTTTGAAAACCGTGAATAGATGTACCGCGACTAAAATAAATCACTTTAAAGATAATGAGGGCGAAAATAAAGTGGTGGAAGTCAGTCGTCGCTCGTCCGTCTGCGGCCGATAGAGTGTTGCGGATGGAACGCGCTGGCGCAGCGCCAACTCGATCACACGACGTGCCCACTGTGTAGCGGCTTGCACCTCACCCACACCAAGCGACGCTAGCCCAATACTACGTAAACTGAGATACGGCAAAAATTCTCTACATTAATACCGAGATCATAACGTTTGGCTACCCACCAACTATTTTGTTTACTAGTAGAGCATCTTTCATGGCGTGTGTGGCGGCTCCAATTAATGAATTAGTCTCACATTAGCGTGTGACATAAAATTGTACGTGTTATTTGTCGCAAGAAGTTTTTGGTTCATTGTATCCCAGTCAACGCATTTGTCTCGTAAAATACTAGTCCGTGCCGTAAGACCCTCCGTCCGGTGTCTACGATCGGAAAACAGCCACCGGATAGAAGAAAATACCCTTAAGAGTCCCAAGTATTTGCGAAAGGTTCGTCGCCCCTGGACCGTGAGGATTTACCTACATGTACGAGTATAGCTTACTGAACAGCCTCCGAGACACTGGCAAAACGCAATATCGCCCTCCCCTCATAAAACACTCTAATTTAAATAAAAAAGCGGCGCCACCTTCCGTATGTCGGGCCTTTTTTATTACGTACCTTTTTTTATTTTCGGGTCAGCTAGGGATCAAAGGGGCTCTCCCCAGAGACTGGCCGCCCAGCCTGCGTCTGATTTGCGAGCGTACGCGAGAGCGCCGATTTGTGAACGTGAAGTATTTCCCCACTTCGCAAATAGGGGACTGTTTGCTTGCCTATTAAAATCACTCACTGTTGTTAAACGCTACATTTCTCATTCGTCAATTAATTTAAACTGATTGCATAATGCTGCTGAATGATTTGTTTTAAATCTTTTCTTTACAGACTAGAATAGATGTCATAAATGCAGGTATGGACTAAATGAAGAATAAAATAAATAAGTCTAACGTACGTAGGTATACCAAATAACAATACGATGACTTTTGTTGTGTAATAGAATTCGAGTATGATAGATAAGGTGGCGAAACGATTCAGCATTGTGTTTGAGCAATGTGCGTGAACTCGTCGTCAATAACCGGGAGACGGCGGAGCGTCGTCGATGCGTTATCGGCGGGTAAATCGTTTCTCGTTCTGATTTTATTCCACGCCAGCGCCAGAGGGGTGGCGCCCGACCTTCGCAGAGGTAATAGCTTACAGATACGAAAACTCCCTCTCAAGCTCACCTATACATGACACGAATGTTCACATTGAAACAATATTCACGTAACTTGTGCAGATCGATCGGGACGTGCGACCTCGTGTCATAGATACGCGTTACGAATCCAATACTAAATTTCATTCTTATATTTACGATCGACTCCGCCGAGGCCGTGATTGAAAAGCCGAATCTGCGCAAGTACGCGAAATAAACTAGCGTAATATGCGTACAACATTTATGCAACATTATCTCTCGAGATAGATGTGCAAACACGAGCGCTGGAGCCGTGCAAATAGAGCGTATCTGTTTCCCCGTCGATGGCTTTATAAACAAGCGAGTCGTGAAAACATTTCTATCTAGTTTACGTTGGGTCTCGCGCCCTCTGATAAAAATTACGAGGAGAATAAATCGGGGCGAGAAGCGCGCTGGGGTCGGGCGTCGGGGAAACATGAATTTGTCATTTTTTCCCAGGCACGTTCGCGGGCGGGTGATAAATATTGCATTGCAGGCTCTCAACGTTTCTTGTGAGTCGCACAACGCGTCCTTCGCGAGTCGCATTAACTTTTCCCCTGTCGCTTAGACGAAGCTCCTTGTTTTTCAACGCGGAAAAGTGAGTTAGGGCCCGTTCTGTCGTCGCTTCCAATGAAATTATGTAATCAGTTTTACGACTCATCCGGCCCGCGAGTGCCACGAGTTTTTCTTGTTATTATCTTTCTTTTCTTTGAGAATACGAAGTTATTCAAAGTTATATGTTGTAGGAATATAGCATTAGAACAAACGTTGTTTACTAGAGTCAGTCTACCGGTCTACGTCGCGTCACATTCGAGTCGCATATCAGGAAGATAAGGAACATAAGTATTTGAAGTTTGAACATGATATTTGGAAAGTTGACTGTTTTTCTGCATAATTTAGATGGTGTATGATATATCCCTAATGTGTACATAACATGTGTTTGGGTATAATATATGTGATTAGAAGCAATTATGTTGAAAGTGTAACACGTGTCGGCGTCGCGTGTCGATCCGCCTCGAGGCTTCCTGCCTAATGTTGCGTGTGTCCCTTCCCTATGCCTCCACACCAGTTGCGATAAACTACCCCTTTTATACCGACTGCACCTATTACTTAGACATAAGACCGGTATAGCATTACAACTAATTACAAGCCCGAAGTATTAAGAAGTCATTGCGCCTAAACACAACAGGCATAATTGTCTAACGAAGTTTATGTATGTATTCCGTTTCGATGTCATGCTCGTGTCCTTACATAGGCACTTAGCATGAGAAACGTTACTATGTTGCAAATTTACGAGCTTGTAATGTTCCAATGTGTAAAGTGACGTTCAGTTTGTTGCGCTGTTCCACTGCCAATAGATGTGGCATATTCCTCTTTGTTTTTCTTGACACGTCCGTCACAATGGCAGTTAATGGCCCCCATTGGAAGATTAGAATGTAGTTACAGCTTTGAATTTGTATTGTTTTATTGCTCGTAAAATTCGGCTCGAAGCATTAACATTATAAGACTAAAGTTCCTTCTGTTCCAGTCATGCGTGTCATGCTTACCACTTCCTGGTTTAATGTTTAAAACATTTGCAGTCAGGGATATGAATACATTAAAGCTAATTTTAGTACCTGATAGAAAATTTAATTGCATATTACGGTATTACTGAAACCCGTTGAATTCATTATGGTCAGTGGTTTGCTTGCCGAACAAATACGCTAAATCTATATTAATGAGCAGAATTTGACTTTGTTCTAACTTACTCTTTGTTTTTTATAATAAGAACAGAATATAATTATGGCAGTTTTACACGAACGCGGGGGGTTCATTTAATTATGTGATACCATTACAGTTTATAATCTGTTCTTGTCAGTGGTGGCTGGAGGCTGGCATCGTCTGTAACAGCCTTAATGCGTCTCACACCACGAACTAACTGACTCTTAATTATTTAACAACTGGTAGGGTTGGCGTACGTTACAATTAAATAAAGTTATTAATGGAACATTGTATCGAGTTTCTTTATGAAAAGTTATTGCTACGTAAGAAATGCAGCTTTCGACTTGTTATTTAAAAGAAAAGGATGCAGTCTGTAGAAACTTTTTGTTCACTAACACCTTTTGTAAAAACAAAAAGTAAATTTTAATAAGCATAATAATTTCACTTCCTTAAAATTGCCAGGAAGTTTCTTATAACTGCTTGCAGTTATTTCATGTTTGTGCTAAAACAGTTAATCGCGTCTTATATTCATAAAAAAAAGAAAATCACCAAAAGCCATATCGAGGCTATGAATCCAATGAAATGGCGTAAGTACCTTCAAAACGAGATCAACGACGTATAACGCTATACACTAGCCTGTTCTACACCTGACAACCAGGATAATATACACATTATACACCCAATATTGTTCGCTGCAGTGGTTCGTCAGGGATCTTAGCTATATGTCAAGTGCTTAACCCAACTTGACTCTTGTGGAATTTTCTCATCTGATGAGTCCCATTAAAACGTACTAATTATAGGTTAACGTCCACTTACCTGTTGATTGCCTTTTAAGCACTTGTGTAAACAGTAATTATTTTTCAATGTTCTTGCTACTTATTAATTGCTTACCATATTAAAATAATGTGTTTATAATATGCTGTTGATCTCATTCCTTAATAAGAGTACGACTAGATGCGTCATAAAAATCTAAAACGTGTTTTTATTTTTTCCAGAAAATACCTACCTTTTAGCGCGCTGAGAAATGTTGCCAGGGAAAACCTAAACGTGCCTTAACTAGTAGTATGTATTTCAAAATCCTAATTCAAACAGCACACGAATTAAAAGTGAAGTGCCTATTGAATAAAAATCAATCTGCCTAGCCTTTTCCCAACTACGTTGAGGACGGCTTCCAGTCTTCCGGATGCAGCTGAATACCAGTACTATACATTGAGCGACTGCCTGTCTGACCTCCACAACCCGGTTATTGGGTAACACGATACCCCTTGGCAACACTGGTTGTCAGAGTTTCGGGCTTCTGACTACCCGTAACGGCTGTCAAAGATCTACGAATGATAGCCGGGACCAACTGAATAACGTGCTTTTCCGAGGCCCGGAGGGATCTCGGTATGTTATGGATGGTCACCCATCCGCGGACCGACCTCGATAAGCGTTGCAAACGTTGATGATCCAACCGTGCGGATGTAAAACCAATTTATAGTAGGTAAAGAAAAATAAATAACATTCCCAAATAGAAACCCAGATAAAGTCGCCATTTAAATTGGACTAGACTACAACAAACATGAGAAGAACCACGAGAACCTACTTTATTGAAGATATTTTAGAAAAAATAAGTCCAATGACTGAAATCGTGACTGAAGATTGTCACGATCTAGAAATGTTATTGATCCAAAAGTTCAACACTATCTGTCTAGTGTTCAATTTCTTTCATAGTTTATCTGAATAAACTGTGCTAAAGCAAAAAAAAAGTGTGATAAAAAAAAAACTTGTTAAACCTGGCGAAATATTTATGCGTGGAAATCTGTGCGGTTGGCGTGCGCTATCCATTTATAAATGAAGAATAATCCCCGGAGCATAGGCGGTGGTAAATGTGCCGTGAAAACCCGAACGCGGCGGAGCATTTTTCTCATGACAAAAGCTTTGGAGACAGCTCACGTCTGCTGCTACCAGCTACTTGCTACACACGTACCGACACACGCGAAATTACATAGACCTCGTATGAACACGCCGATATAGCA
This sequence comes from Luperina testacea, assembly GCA_927399505.1. NCBI lineage: Eukaryota > Metazoa > Arthropoda > Insecta > Lepidoptera > Noctuidae > Luperina > Luperina testacea. Next base: position 12,378,900 of record OV656771.1, on the reverse strand, counting down.
CATACAAACAACACAACCTTTTGTATGTTTTTATCTAAACTTATCCACCCGGATAATTTTTTCTTTAACTTAGCTGACAAATCTTTATAATACAGCTTTAATATTGCACTTTGAGCTAAACATAAAATTCATTCTCATCACTTTTTCATGGGAAAATACAGAACAATTATCTATTTACCACTTTATCTACAAGAATTTGAGGTTACTGGTTTTTGTTCGGATTTATTACTGAATCATTAGTCGCGTGCCTCGTTACAACGATGTGGGAATTATTCACATCACTTATCGCGTTGTCGTTCTGAATATATTACATTTCAGCCTCAAAATTCGTTATAAAAATCTGTCATCTCCCCTTGTAGAACTTAATCAAACTTAAATTCGGTCGATAATATAAACACCAAACTTCGTTGAGAGATAAGTAAACGAATGGAAAAGTCGTTAGGGGAACGAGTTTTAATCCCGGGGACAGCGTATCGACGCTATTTAATCACGTCTAAATATGGAAAAAAAATGTTGGTGAGGTATCACGCCACGTTATTGTCATTCATAACAGGCGGGTGGGCCGCCTGTGGGGGTAGCGGGCGCGTGGGCGCGGCGTGGGATGGGGGTGAGGCGCTCTCGATAGCGATAGCTGCGGGATCACGCCGCCGCACCGTAACGAGGGAACAGTTAGCTCGAGCGAAATGTTTGTACAGGTATGTCTCCGACTAGCGAGGGACGAATACGTAATTAAAACTCGCGCCATATAAAAAATATACGTACAACCAGCAACGACTACAAATGTAATAAAACTATATTTATTAATTTTCCTCACGAATTGCTCATTTATCTCGGGTTTTTATTAGGAAATACAGTGTAAACTCTTTATAACGTCATCCTTTATAACAATAAACTCCCTGTAACGTTGAAGTGAGCCCAACTTGGTTGGTTTGCGTTAAAACTCACATATTAAAACACTCTTTATAGCGATACGCCATTCTCTATTACGAAGAAATGTGTTCATATTTTTTAGACAGTAAATATTTATTATCGGTATTATTGTTTATGTTATGTTATCAGGTAACAAAAGACTGAAGCTCCGAAACATCCGAGGTTGGTCTAGCTTTTGTTATCCTTAATTGCCTTGAACACGTGCAGTATGTGATGGTCATCGACCAAGCATACTGGGTACCTATCGTATTATCAGTCGTAAACCTACTTTGAAACTGTTAACATGGCCAGTAAACGGAAAGCGATTAGTGTTGACGAAAAAGTTTGTGTGATACTTGTTAATTTGGTTGTTTTTTTGTTCACTCCATATAACGATAACTCTCTATAACGACAAAAAATGCTCAGTCCCTTGAGTTTCGTTATAAAGAGTTTACACTGTACTTCGAAAAAAATAATAATGATATCTTTTTATAAGGTGTAGTTAGTAAATAATCAACTATATACTGCATGACATAAACGCAATCATTAGTTCCAGCTAAAAGTTTTTCTAATAGTACACAATTAATTATTTCAGCACAAAATGCGGACAGAAACGTCGCGGTGGAAACACACATTAATGATAGATTCTAAAAGTTTTTATTAGTTTGAGGGAGAGGATAGGTACATACGTCGTTTGTCAGGGCGGATGAGGGTTCACCACGAAGTCTAACGCTCGGGGACATGCCGTTTTTCAGGTCACCACGTGTACATTTATGTAGAATCACACTTTTACATTTTCTTAGAGATCTCTGCTTGGTAAGGAACCTACATAATAAATGCTCGTTTTTTAGGTATCGTATGTCTGAAGTTTTCTGTGTTACTAAATAATCTGCTAGATTCTGTAAAAGTGATCCGGAACTGCCGGAAGTAATATCATGGCGCCAAGCAATTAATCATCCATTTCGAATCGCTCTTTTTTAATAAACGTAACTGCAAAAACGTATTTTTAAAACCAGCTAGACAAAAACTATTTATTTTAATCATTCGAGCATAAGACGTGTAAATGCCCAAATGGAAATAATTTGAATTTAAAAAATCCCCTTTTGTAAAAAGCACTCCCAACTAAGTGGCGCTCGCCACCTTTTGACACACAATAAATCACAGCCGTGAGCGGCCAATAAAAAATATGTTCCACCCTCGGCGAAAATCCAATTAATTTTCGGCGGTTAAAAAAAGAACCTGCCCGTCCGAGCGGAAAAAGCTTGGGCGTACTGTACGAACCACAAGCGAACAGCGGGCAGCCGCGCGGAGGCGATAGCGGTAGTGGGAGAGGCTAGCGATACGAAACACGTCATGATGGACGCAGTTGTACATGGACGCATGTAAAAAATAAGAGGTAAACAACGGAAATGGGCATAGCGTTAAGCTGTTAAAACATAGCGATGCGCTTGGTTGGAGAAGTAAGTTGATCCACAGGGTATAGGAATAATAAGGTTAAACGAGACGAGATAGGAACGGGAACTGCGGGAAAACAGGAAAAGTGGAAAAAGGGGAATAATGGAGAAGGAGTAATCAATTTCGCTCAGTCGCCGCCGCCGGCGAAGCTCTCATTTAAAATTTAAAATATCGCGGGACGGAGGGGTCCCGTGGAGGACTTTTTAATTTGGCTTGGCTTCGGTTTAAAAATGCACGGAGCTCTGCGGTGACACATCAATCCACTTTGATTGTTGACGCTGAACTAAAATACATTACTCGTTTTAAAAAACAATACACTTTAATGTGATTGTGCTGTTGCCTGAGATCTCGTTTTATTTAGGCACAAAGCAGAGGGTTGATTCTGTTTAAACGTTGTGGATTTTAATTAGTGTCCTACCGTAGTTGCGGTTTTCAACCTTCGGCCATGGATGGACCATTTGGCTTTGCTTTCATTTGGTTCATTCGCTATTTGTGAATGTTTGGCTGCTTTAAATGACTAGGGAGTACTTCGGTTTTAGAATTGATTTGTGTGGGCACTAGTTGTAATGTTTCTCTTTCTTATTGTTGCAGCAACAAAGGCCAGACCTGCCGCGACTGCTGCAGCAGATGCACGCGGCCCACCTGCCAGCACATGGTGCGCCTCCTCTTCCACTCCTGGGCCAAGGAGCTCTGCCCCCTGCTGGCCTGCTGGGGCTCGGCGTGCCTCACCACTCTCTGTCAGTACTCGCCAAACCTCCAGACTTGCATCGACCAGATGATAAAGGAAATGGTAAGATGAAAAAGCTTGTGATCTGTAACTAAGAAACTTGTTTTGTCGGTCGGGTCACATATAAACAACCCAGAAAATCCAAAAGAAAAAGGATTCCTGACTAACCTACTGTATAACTAACGGTTCGATACAAAGATGAATATTTTAAAAGGTTGTCGCGTATTTATGTATTCGCCTTGTTTGCTGTGTGCCTCTGGAGACTATTAGAGCCCCCCCCCCTCGCCCCGGCCGCCGCCCCGCCGCCCTCCGCGGCAGACGTCTCCAATCCCACTTCTGTTTCAATATTTACAATCTTCGAGTGGCTTTTTGAACTCACTGTTTGCGTGTTTTCGGATCGCTGACGGCTACGGCTCGCCCGATATTACTTTGAGAGTATGAATAAGTCAATTCTCCGAACTGGTAGATAGGTATCTACGCGCGTGTTTGGACAGATTATGTAAACAGAGATGTGGAACAGATTGGTGGAAAACATTTTTCCTGTTAGTCTGCTATATCCATCAAACAAATAGGCACTTTATAATTCGAGGGCAAGCTGAGTATTATTCATATCAAACAACGGGGAGCGTTTCCAGTTTTCACGGTAGCGCGAGTAATCCCGGCGCGGTGGGGACGAGCGCGCCACAAATGAAAATGTAACACAGAAATGGATTTGGAAGCCGCCCGTCGCTCCGGTTAATTACAAAAGCAAGCGGTAATCTGCGCTCCGGGATGTTCCGGCTTAGCGCCCCCTGCCACCAGTGCCACCCCCGAGCGCCGCCTGCCACTTCCCCGGCTAATTTGTGCCATTATCGGTGTACTGATGTAAGAGTTACCGCGCAGATGGCCCCCCGCCCCCCACCCCGCCCGCACCTTGCCAGAGCTCAATTAATTATTCCTTGCTGGTGTGAGCGTCGCGTGTTTTAGTCAATTAGTAACGTAATTTTGCGGCTGACTTGAGTGTGTGCGGTCGCGGACCTACACGAAGTCGCGCTCTAACCAAATTACATCCACTCGTTGCATTAGAGTAAATAGTAGCCGCCCTAGTCGTTTGCGGTGTGTCAGAGCAATAATTATGTATGACTCTATGAATATTAAGTAGCTCAAAAACACGTTTAAAACCTCTAATTTGTCTGTTATGACGTGATTGCATTGTTTTGAATCGATGTGCACGAAGCGTTCATGCGCAACCGGGCAATGTAGGGGAATAGCCGGCCAATAATTGAGGCTATTGCGTTTAAATTAATTGTGGCAATACATGCAGTGCTAATACGGCGTCTGGTAATATGTATGTACATATGTAGAGCACGTGAATAGCAATAGGATTGGCTGCAATTGCTCACAAACTTGAGACGAATCAGGCAGCGGATATAATGCCTTTGATGTATGCAATACTCAGTAACTATATATGTACCTAAGTAATCTACAATGGATTTGCTGTTTTGATTAAATTGTAGCAACATATTCTGATGTTCATGGGCTACTGCATTATTATAAGCATAAAGATAACAATGTAAAAGCAAGAGTTTTACTTTAGAAGTAGATTGATCTGCTAAGCTCATTAATTTAAAAGAAACCTTTCAGAGTAAACTCAATCAATTTGATTGATTAAAACGATTGGAGCTATTGAGAGATAATATGAATAATCAGCCTATAATGTTCCCACTGCTGGGACACAGGCCTCCTCTCTTTCAGAGGGAGTGGGCTGTAATATACCATGCGAGCCCAGTGCGGGTTGTTAGATGTTACATGTCTTCGAATTTTTGGTTCTAAACACACCAGTTTCCTCACGATGTTTTCCTTCACCGGTTTGAGAGCAGTGGTGGTAGTGAGAGATAAGACTCTTTTAAAATGATGAGTGATGAAGTGTCGGTAAATAATAATGTTTTTATTTACCAACACTTCATCTCTTAAGCTTATACTAAAAAAGACCTATTATTCAATTAAATACTTACATCATTTCTGGTAAACCACACATTGAATACATGAACACACACTAAATAAGTTCAATAACATTGTGTATCCATGTAATGTAACTTGTAACTTCAACTTGAACATAGACTGAAAGTTCTCCTGTTACCGTGAACGCGTCTATTTCGGGCACAATGGCGGTGTCGTTAACTTCGCCACTATCGCTCCGTGAATAGTCACGATTGATACGTGCTGACGAGACCGGGCTAATTCCGCCAGGGGGGAGTGACAGGCATTCGACATAGTGCTTATCTGATGACTGGGCTTGAACTCACACAAGCCAACCAGAGTGAAGTGGAAGTCATCGAAAAGTAATGGAGGTTCCTTACTTGACGCATGACAAGCATCAATGTTACAATTTGTGTTAAAAAAAAAATATTGGTTTACTTACATGCCTTTTACAATATTTAACACAACTAACTATTTACACTAGGTACTAAATTAAATGACTAATTAACTCTGCTAAAGTGCTAATATGTACAAAATCAAAAGGACATTTAGGCGTCAAAGTTACTCGTCCGCATCACTGTCATCCGGAAACGTGCAGCATTGCCACGTTGAATGGCAATGCTAATTCTTTGGCTAAAGAACGACCCAGTCCTCTGGTCACGTGAAGTGTCGACCAGTCAGCAAGAAATTAAGTTTTATTTAACTAACGGAGAGAAAAAAATACTTTTGATAAAGCTCAATGGCGAAACATAACATGACAAATGTTTCGTTTTATGTAGTGTTCAAAAGATTCTAAGACAGTGTTTAGTAAATATGGTTAACTAGCAGCGCCCCGCGGTTTCACCCGCATAAGTGTCGATTCCGTGGAAATATCAGGATAAAAACTATCCTGTCCTTTCCCGGGACTCAATATCTCTATACCAAATTTCATCTAAATCGGTTCAGCGGTTTAAGCGTGAAGAGGGAACAGACAGACAGACACACTTTCGCATTTATAATATTAGTATGGATAGTATGGAAATGGATGTATCCAGTTCCGTATCATACAATGCGTGCCACGAAAGATGAGACTTGACCCCGCCTCCCCCGCTCTTTCCGCCGCCCATATGACGTCCGGTCCCGTCCCGCACTCAGACCTCATACCGCTAAAGATACCTAAAATCGTGTACTGCGCATGTCAAACCACGTGGTATGTAAAGTCTCATCTTTCGTGGCACGCATTGTACTTAATTTAAAACGTCTGATCAATGGAAGGTTAACTACTAGCAAACAGCAGGCGGCGATTTACTATTCCTACCTATTGTATTGTGCCACTGATTACACTACCGATAATTTATTAGTATTCAATTTTCATGCATACCACTTCCATTTAGCGCAATATATGTATTACGCCGAGCATATTCTGTGGGATTGACAGGAGAGGCAATTTCGCCAGTAATATTGTTTCCAATTATCTCGGAGTTAGCAACATATGACAGACCATTGTCAATGCTGTTAACTGACTAAATTGGTGGCTAGGCCTTGATTGATAATACGTAATACTAGCTTTTGCGCGCGGTTTTGCCCGCATGGATGTCGGGAAATATCCCACGGGAACGTACTACTGGGATTAAAAGTTATGTTAATTCAAGGTATAAACTATCTGTGTATCCAAATTTCATCCGAATCCATTTGCCGTTTTTGCGACAATCCGGAACGAACATCCAGAGGAACAGATAAACGAACAAAAATTATAAAATTTATGTATATTTTCGGCATCAGACTCGCTCCCACACCTCGTAGCAATTACTTTTTTTTTTCGAAAATATTCAATGTACAGTTACTAAATCTACAGATACCATGGTTTTATTTTCATATACTATCTATTGTGTGATTTGGATTAGTAGTCCAATACGTGGATTCAAAAGAGAAAGTCTATAATCTGACGATATCCGATCTGTTAATCACGACCAGTCATTCGTAAATGAGAAGAAAGTATCGATTCCATCGATGTTCAAATTAAAAAATCGAATCAGTCGGTGTTATAGTATTAATTCATCTTTCTTCGAAAAAAGGAACTCTTTATCATATCAATAACAAAATAGTTTTAGAGGTAGAATTTTATTATTCGTGGAACGCTACATTAGTGAGTCGTCAGTAGCTATAACTGATATAGTGTGTAACAGCATTAAGGTGTCAGGACCGGCGGGGGTGTCGTGACGAGCCGGCGACAGGCTCTGCAATATTCATCGACCACTTTACCCGGCTCCTCATCGGATCCACCTCAATTACACTCACACGTCCCCCTCCCACTCAGATTGCTTGTATTTAAAAACAAACATACGAATGGTTCGTGGTAGGCGGTAATACTGCTATTTCCAGATCTTGCATATTTGTTTGTCGGGCATAGATTAGGAAAATCTTATCACTAGTAGATCTTGAGATCTGATTCTGAGATAAGACGAGCTCTACTAAACAAGCTCCTTATTTTCGTCTTATTTTATTTTATTTATTTTATTAGGTTCACCAACAATTAATTACACTAATACAACCACATAATACATTTTTAAAAGTAAAAATAACAGTGCATCAATTACTTATAGGTAAACACAACATGCTTAAAACAATGAATCATAGAAATAAGCTAACTTACTTAGTAATAAGCGCTAATATTGATAAATTGGTAACTTCGGTAAAAAGTTACATTTAAATGCAATTCAAATTGGAAATTCCGATTAAAAATTATAAAATTGGTAGAGGTTGACATTGTATCATGAATAAAATTGATAAGAAATAAAGCAAAAATAAAAAAAAATATAAAAACATTCTTACCCGTCTATAGTCTTACCTGCATCGAATGGTCTAACTGCATAGTTCTGACGCACACAAATTAAAATTAGGTTTTCGCAGAATTGATGTTGGCTCTGTACACGTGAATGCCACTGCTAATTACGCTTCACGTAATCTCGCAGTAAACCCACAATTCAAGCTGTGAACCATTCTAATCATTACAACATAATCGTAATCAATTAACACTGCGGTTTACTAACAATTCCTGTGTTCAACGTGTAATATAATCCAGCTAACTTATCTCACTTGGTTGCAGGTATCAGTTCAGCGGAGGAGCGACATGTGAGTATAGAATAATTTTTTCCAATTTCGCCCGAGTTGTTAAAATTCCGACGGCACAATTTTGCTTTGAAAAATTCCCCAACAAGCGTACCACGTACCTATAACGTAGGTGGTACGTATATGTACCTAGTGCCTTTTCCATTTGGGAATGTGAACGCGGAGAGTAGTGTTGCGCTCGAACACGTTGATTTCATAACACGGCCCTGACTGAAACAAGTGGGTGGTGCAAGTGGCGCACCCCGCTCAGGGATGTCACGCCACAACGTGTCGTTCAAATTTTATCTGTAGTAATATATAATTAAATTCAAATCAGTTCAGCGTGTTCGTTTTTTTATTTGATCATGTCTATATTAATTTATGGATCAGCTAATGTCTTTATGTAAATATTAAATAAAAGGTTTAATAAACAATGATGGAAGTACTTTCGTGTTGTTTTGTTGTTGATGTTTACTTACCATCTGTTTCTAAACAAACATGATTCGGAAAACACGTCAGGTCATCCTTGCATTCGTTATTAACTTAGGCAGCTAAAGCACACGAAATTGGGGTTCGCCCCCAATCCCCTTAGAGACTCGGGGCCTGGCACTGTCACTGTTAAATGGGGAACGTCCGAACCAAAAGCGTACCTCGCCTACACTTAACTTATATTTTGGGATTTACAAGCGTGATCGTATTAATTTATCCTATGATGTAATTTGTTTTGAGTAACTTATTTTTAACTTGAACCTATTACCACTATCAGCACTCCAGTCGCGTTAAATTCTCTGTCGCTTTTCAAATTGGGCTTGGAGAAAATTGATTGTTGGAACAGGAAAACTGGAAATAATGTGAGTAGTTGTCAACCCTGTAGTGAAGTGAGCTCGGTCGCGAGTGCGTCGTTCCCGAGGTGTTGCGAATGTCGGCTATCGCGCTACCGTGGGGGGAGGGGGGTGAACAGTGGCGCACCGCACAGATGTGCCGACGAGCGCCCAGAAATGCATGCGAATCGATACGCCGCACCTACTTGTAACACTGTCTTTGTTGCACTAACCTACTTCATGAGAATGACAACAATTATTCACTATTGCCTTTGACAATGTCTGATCGTTAGTACCGTCTATCTTCAGACGACTGACTCTCGAAGGATGTCCTGTTCCGGTAGGATGATGCTTCTTTCTACATCAATTAATGCTCTTTTAACCACATCCCGAATTAATAACTTGGCATTTTTGGCCGGAGTTGATACAGACAGAGTAATCCACTTATGATCTAGGCATAAACTTTATCTGCCCGACCAGTAGCCGTCCTCCCCAGACACTAATTCCACTTGACTGGGAAAATATAATCAGTCACGTAGCGATCACATTACCGCACATCAGCTCGTACCGCATACTTTAACAAGTTTGTTGGAAAACTTGGGTGAGGTGAGCGAGTTTATAACTCGACGACAGCACGTGAAGAGTTTATCTTGCAGTGTGACCCCGATACGGCGCGGCTGTGTTGGCAGTCCGCTCACGGAACCGTCGATCTGTGCAAACACGCGGCGAGCTGAGTAATGCACGGACGCGCCTTACAATTTGAAACGAGGGAGTCGTGGTGGGGGGGGGGGAGGGAGAAGTGCACTCCGTAATAAAGTTTACATAAACCGAGCGCGTCTTGGCTGCGGCTGCGGGGGCGTCAGGTTACACTCGACCGAGCCGCACCCGTTTGTCCACACTATGTTTTTATTGCGAATCACGAAGGTGCTACACAGTTGCAGGCACGTTGTTTATTTGCAAACATCGCGCGCCGTATATTTGATTTTCCGATACATCGGGCCCATGTTTACATTACAGTGTAGAGAAACTTTTCATTTCGATGCCGTTCTGTTTTGAAGCTCTATTTTATATTTATAATAAACCATGTCAGGTTATAAAATAAAAAGTTTTTAGTACGCAAACTAAAATTGACATGGTTTTATGTTATGGACCGATACCGTTATAAACTTAATAACAGGTGTCATGGGTCACCCTTTTGTACCGGCAATTATCACCTAGCGGTCTAACCGTATAATTATCCAGTTATACATAAATTATATCCTAGAAAGGTGTTTAAATTCCCGCAGAATAACAAAGTTTACGACTAGCAATTTACACCGACGCGAAATTGAGCAGCCGCTGTAAGTCTAACAGAGCGAGCCCTTCCACAATCTCATTTGAGTAACATAATAACCGCGGATTTATTTCTGCCACCCGCTCATTCGCTCTCAAATCGCGCCTAATATTCAATTTGGGCGCCCGAACCACACAAAAACTGCTCGGAGCCGGTTCATTACGCCGCGCATCTCGCCTCTTCATCCTCCTTACCTTATCTAAGCCACTCTGAATAACACACCCTGCGCCACCCCGACCCCAGCCGACCCCGCACCCCGCACCCGCACACCACTTCAAGTGGAAAACTCACAGGGCGAGGGCCGCTCAACCTTGTTTAGCATTCTCCTCGACTTCTTTATTTAATAGATACCGAAAAAAAAACTCCGGTCAGAATAAATTTGCGTTTGTTCTTCGATATGCTGGGGTCGTTGCGTTTTAAAGGTGCGCTCCTTTAATTAAGGTAGAAACGGCGAGTATAAATGACTTACATAAATACAGACGAGGACCGACTACTTTATTAAACCGTTAAAACAAAAATGGGAGATTTTCCTTTTAAGTCGGTAGGTGGTAGCCCTAGCGGCATGTTTACGCGCGTTGTAACAGCGCGCGCTCGCTCGCTTCGCGCCCGCGACAGCCCTCACAATTTATAGCTTGAGACTTTTCTTAATTGGAAAGAATGGCCACTTGTAATTATTAAGACGCCCTAAAGTGAAACAGATTGCGCGGTAGTCGTAGTCGTTCTCTTATTTTACTTTTTTACATTTTATACACCGTCGGCTATCTAAAGTAACGGTGGCTTGTTTATTGAAAAACAAAACTTAGCGCTACTAAAGTGAATGTTTAATGTAATTTATTTATACTGCTTTCTACTTTACAGTCATTTCAGTACACCGCTGCGTGATCTTCCTGTTTATTCGAGAGACGTTTCTCGCAATTATACAAATTACACTTCTCGTAGATAGTGTAGACAGATACGGAACTACATTGTGGATAAATGCAAAATTATTCTTGAGCAGTTATCTTCCAATTACTGAGAGTAATATTTACTTATAAGTTGGATATCTTGAGCCAGCTACTTTGTGAAGAAACGATCAGATAAAGAACAGGTTAAAGATCAGTTACTAGGTAGTCGCGATGGATATCGATCTAAGGATTGTACCCCTTGCTAGAGGCGCAGGTAGATTGCCCTCGGAACATTGTGCCTTGTTATTCATGACATTTCGATGAAATTGTGCAGCTTCTAGGAAATTGGCTTCGATTTTAAAAGACCACTCTGCAGGCAATTATTGGTTGATAACTAATAGAGCTCATTAAAACTAACTTATATTTAAGTGATTTTTATCGTTTAATAAATAACATTTAATTTACACCAAACCTGTGTTTGTAATACAAGACTACACAAATCCTCTCTACATCGTACATGACGTCACCACATGTTATCCAATTCGATTCTGAGAGCATTGTTATAATATTTGGCAAGGTAGCGGATCCTCGGGTAATCCCATACATGGCTTCTGTTCAGTCGGTTGCTGCTTGAGTCCCGGCTAATGTTTCTGAGCTAAGGCACTGTACTTAATCCCCTTACACTGTGCGTCGCTTGATAGGGAATAACAAATAGATTATGTCGGTGCATCCACATTATTCCGCGCGGATTATCTGTCGTGTCGTGCAGTCAGAGCCTCTGTCTCTAACTTGAATTTATAATCCGCCAACAGAATTAATCAAGACTTATTCGGGTAAAACACTCGTGGACGGAACATGTATTTCACATGGTAGTCTACATAATTATGTTAGTTCAGACTTTCAGAGGAAAATCTTATAATGTAGCTTTCAAAATAAAAACGACTATTCTTACAAAGATATCAACAAAATAAATAAAAATCTTCAATTGATATAAATAGCTAACAAATTACGTTCGTTTATTGAATTCCTAAAATAGCAATACTTAGCTACCTGTTGTAAGTTGGGCTGTGAAGGTAATAAATCCACCTACTCGTGCAAGAGCAAAAAGTATCTCGGAATTCTTTTCATAATATCGTTTGTGTGACGATCGCTCGGCACTCGGTGGATGTGTGTACCGTGGGTACGTACGGTGGGTAGGTAGGGGTATTGCTCGTCTCGGAGCGGGCTTGCGGCTTTGTTCACGATCCGGCCGTATCGCATCGATTTATGCAAGCTTGATCGAATCGCGCCTGCCCCCGTTTGCCCTCCCTCTTGCTTCATAACAATACCAGGCTCTGTCGCTGCATTGTGTTAACACAATTTAATATTCATACTTTATAAACGATATTTGGAATCTGACGGTGAAATAATAACTTTTTATTCCTTTCAAAGTGGCAATATTTGTAAAAAGTAGTGCTAGACGCTATGGTGACCTAACACTTCTTTCTCGGATATGGTTTATATGGTAGAAGTTCAAGTCTCGAATCGTAAGGGAAATAGCTGTATATTTAATCACTACAACACTTAGTTACAAGACAATGGTAATGGTAAAGGAAATAGCTATAAAATACATATAAATCACTATAACACTTAATTACAAGACGAATGGTAATGGTTTTGAGCTCGTGGTGTCTCTAGTGAGATCTGAACGCGAACTGGCCCACATTTTGGCGGACGAGCGAATGTGCAATATGTGCATACTTGCGTTCGATGCATTTATGCATTTTCGCTTAGTGTTCGATTAAAACTCGAACAATATTTAATCTGTTTATGACAACTTTAGGGTTGGCAGTATTCCAAACAGGTTGTTGTCGCTTTATCTTGATAACACTAAACTTAAAATATCGTATGGTTACAATAACTTAGCTGACCTATAAACTCTCAACCTAACGATATTATAATTTAATTGAACAATATTGTTTTATTCTATTCATTGTTTCACTTGGAATTGGAACAGATCGCGTTGATGTAGCCAACCGTATGTAACGAATAACGATGCTTCGCGCTTCCCACACGTTCAATATTTCAAATGAAATATTCAATAGATATTGCATTCGACGACTCGTTTCAAAGGTACTTTTATATACTAAGTGCGTCAGAATTCACACAGGCTGCCTCTGTAGCAATTACCGCGTATAAAAGATATTTAATATTTTTATTTATGAAATCTGTAGTAGATCTAGATAGTAAAGGTAATGGAATAATATTAGGTACCTAAGTAGGTACTATTGCTAGTACGGTCGCCTGCAGAGAAAACGGACCCCCCCGCCTTTAAGCAGTGAGCGTTGAGGGGTCCGTTTTATCTGCAGGCGACTGTACATGCATTGGTCTGGAAGTTAGCCGCACGTGTCGTAAACAGTGGATGAGTGTGTGGTGACCGCAGGCTGACGAGGCAACCTGCACGCCGCGCCCGCGCCTGCGGTCACCGCATCTGTTGCGGTCGTGCCACTATCACCCATCGCGCTCTTTGTCGCCCAGGCACCCTCGCCCGCCACGTGTGTGGCCCGCATGCATCGCTACCGATGACGCAGCACAACACATACCACACCACACTTATTTATTGCATTCGTTTCTTTAAATTTTACGACACCCTATAAACCACTAAAATCCAATTGCACCCATAATGCTATAAACATCTTTACAACACGCTATTATGTGTGTTAATTATTGTGATTTAATCGCCTCGGACGATGTTCAATAGCGGATAAACTTAATAAAAACAAACCAAGCATGTTTGTTGTTGAGCAAAAAACACGCTAGAGCACTCGAGTAATTCAAATCGCTGCATGTAATTAGCAGGTAAGGTGGGTGCGATAGCTCGCGGCTCGCTGCACGTCTTCATAATTTATCTCAATTAGTCGCCGGCGTAATGAGAGGAAGGGCGGACGCTACGGCTGCAGTTAGCGTAACAGCGCATTCTGCTAATGGCTGACGACTCATTTTTATTTAAGGCCAGGATCTTCGAGCGTAGTAGGCATTTAGCGTTACCTCCGTCCTCGCGTGGCAAATGCCGCGAAAGCGCAGTTCGAATGAACTCGCTGACCCCTGTCACGGTTATTTTTATAAGTAATAGTATTGTGAATCGGCCCTATTCTTGAAATATAGGGCTGCTCGTCTACAGTATTTTAATTTCATCATCCTACTTTAGTTTCTTTCTAGTTTTGTGATTGTAAATATTATATTTTTAACCGACTTCAAAAAAGGCGGAGGTTCTCAATTCGGATATTTCTATTTTTTTTATGTATGTTAGGGGGGGCATAACTCCATCGTAAATAGACAGATCTGCAATTTTTTTTTTGAAGTGATAACTTCTTTAGCATCGTTGTGATGTGATTTGAAAATTTTATGAAACGAAAAAGCAACAGTAAAAAGAGACATGAGATTTAACGTGGGAGAAAATGAGATAGGAAGCATTATACAGTGTTTTTGTTTTTTATTATTACAAATGACATCACATTTAATCCTATGCTACTAATTTGTGGTGATGATGATGATGAGGATGATGGTGATGGCGATGGCGATGGTGATGGCGATGGTGTTGGCGATGATGATGATAGCGATGATGATGATGGCGATGGTGATGGCGATGGTGGTGGTGATGGCGATGGTGATGGCGATGATGATGATGGTGATGCGATGGTGATGGTGATGGCGATGGTGATGGTGATGGCGATGGTGATGTTGATGATGGTGATGGCGATGGCGATGGTGATGGCAATGGTGGTGGCGATGGTGATGGCGATGATGATGATGGTGATGCGATGTTGATGGCGATGGTGATGGCGATGGTGATGGCGATGATGATGGCGATGTTGATGATGGTGATGGCGATGGTGATGGCGATGGCGATGGTGATGGCGATGGCGATGGTGATGGCGATGGTGATGGCGATGGTGATGGTGATGGCGATGGCGATGGTGATGGTGAAGGATGGATGGATGGATGGATGGATGGATGGATAGATGGATGTTCTTTAGCATCGTTGTGATTTGAAAGTTTATGAAACGAAAAAGCGACAGTAAAAAGAGACATGAATTCATAAGATTTAACGTGGGAGAAAATGTGTTAGGAAGCATTATACAGTGTTTTTGAAGGTTTCATTTCTACCACGTGTGAATTGCACACATGCTGTTTTTTTTATTTTTGTAAAGATCTGATGATGACTTTCAGAGACAAACAACGGAACTCTTCAATAAATGCCAGCAAATCAACCGCGATTGCTGCTATAGCATATGTAATCGCAATCACACAACATAACATCACGCCTGTACCCTTCAAAGGGTAAAGCAGATGTGTTCAATAGCTTTGTTACTGATATTCACATAGCAAGTAGTGACATATGAATTTGTTTGGGGTAGGTAAGTACAACTAAAAAGTGAAAAATAAAAACTTTTTTACAAAAAAAAAAACCGACTTCCAAAAAAAAAAAACACTACAAAGTGAAAAATAACTTTAGTTTCGAAAGTCGGTGTCAAAAAATGAAAATATATTCTTCACGTTGTAGTGTTTTTTTTTTTGAGTCGGTTGTTTTTTTTGTAAAACACTTTTTTTGGTTGCTTGAATTCGTCAATAAGTTTTTTTAATTAAATCTACTAATCAAAAACACCACAATACGTATTTTTATTGAACTCTTCCTATTTCATTCACAACGAATTTCATATTTTTCAATAAAAAAACAGCAAGTGTGCAATTCACACGTGGTAGAAGTGAAACCTTCAAAAACACTGTATAATGCTTCCTATCTCATTTTCTCCCACGTTAAATCTTATGAATTTACATGTCTCTTTTTACTGTCGCTTTTTCGTTTCATAAACTTTCAAATCACAACGATGCTAAAGAACATCCATCCATCCATCCATCCATCCATCACCATCACCATCGCCATCGCCATCGCCATCGCTATCACCATCGCCATCGCCATCACCATCGCCATCACCATCTCCATCACCATCATCATCATCGCCATCGCCATCACCATCGCCATCACCATCGCCATAACCATCGCCATCGCCATCACCATCGCCATCACCATCATCATCATCGCCATCGCCATCACCATCGCAATCACCATCGCCATAACCATCGCCATCGCCATCACCATCATCATCATCACCATCGCTATCACCATCACCATCGCCACCACCATCGCCATCACCATCACCATCGCCATCACCATCACCATCGCCATCACCATCGCCATCATCATCGCCATCACCATCACCATCACCATCGTCATCGCCATCGCCAACACCATCACCATCATCATCACAAATTAGTAGCATAGGATTAAATGTGATGTCATTTGTAATAATACTAATAATAAAAAACAAAAACACTGTATAATGCTTCCTATCTCATTTTCTCCCACGTTAAATCTTATGTCTCTTTTTACTGTAGCTTTTTCTACTGTAGCTTTTTCGTTTCATAAAATTTTCAAATCACAATAATGCTAAAGAAGTTTTCACTTCGAAAAAATATAATATTTTACCTATACAATCACAAAACTAGAAACACAAACTCAAAAACTCAAATTTTGCAATTGAATATAAACCTTATTCCGTTGTAGTAAAGTTGAAAATCTATTACAGATATTACGATAATTGTAAATTTATGGTACCGACCTGCTACTGCTAGTACTGTGACGAAAGCAAGAGAACCTATACAACTACAATATTATTCTGTCGCGTCGTCTTATAAGTGGGTAGTTATAAATACGTAGAAAAATAATAATCAAAATTACCTTATTTTTTTTTAAGCTTTGCAGTTCAATGCTGAACGTTTTTTTTTCTTTCTTCTGTTTTTATTCCCCATAATTTAATCTTAATTATCACTATATTACAACTATATTATAACAAACTAATATTTAGTTTAATTATTAATACTAGAACCTAAACAATATTTACAGACTGAATTTTGAAACTAATACACAAACACGGAAATTAACTAACAATATTATAACGTATATTTCGATCGATTAGCGGGAACGCGGCGAGCCAGCAAAAGCGACACAGGTCCTACCTCGGTAACGCCCGGCGGGCTACTGAAGTGAAGCGCGCAGGCCGCCTTTTTAGATTATATCTTGTTAAGACAATAAAAATCAGTTTTGAGAAAAATTAACCGTAGAATGTTCTACTATACATCATTGCCTATTTTTTCATATATTTTTTGCGAGTAAAAGTTAAGTCTACTTCAAATGCGACTTGAAAAACGATTAAAAACTTCGCTGTTTTAGATTTGTTTGCGATTTTTTATGATCGAGTGAAGTTGTAAATATCGTGTTTTGAACCATAGAATAATCAAGAATGTTAGTTAAACTATGCCATATATTTTTTTTCAGATTAAAACAAAGAATATTTGATTGTTTAATGTTGAATCAAAAATAGGTCGATTCCGAGATTTCCGAGAGTCCTGGCCTTAACTCATTGTTTCTCACCGGACTACTGTTCGCTGTTTAGGAATGACGTGCGAGTTTAATATCTCAATAATTACGACCATGTTTGCACTTGAGTTCAGATAGACTTGTCGCAATGTTATAGTTTCTGCATATTAAGTTGCTGATTATGCATTTTGTATGGACATGGATAATAATATGTAGTGTGTGTGGTGAAACGGCTGCAGTTGTCTGGCGACATGTTTAACAATGCGGCGAGCGTGCGGCGTGTTGCGGGCGTGCGGGCTTCGTGTTGCGGCAGCACGAGGCGCCTGTCGCCGTGTCGCCGAGGCGCGCCATAGGCCAGCCTCCGCGTGAGGCGGCCCCCTTCGTGCTTATCACACATTTACATATGCTTCGCCCGCTCACTGCCGACGCCGTGTACCAGCATCGAAAATGTTTCATGAATAAATTTGTAATCCAATTTGGTCGTTAACTTCTGACTCCATAAACACGTCGACTCCGCCTCGTTCACAATAAAAACAAACACACTAAACACCAGTGAACAAACAAAGGCAATCCGATCGAATAATCTTCGGTTCGCTTAAAACGATTAATCATAAAAAGTACGCGGGTCGCAGCCCTTTTTCGAGTTTCCTCGTTACTGACTAAGACGAGAATCATTAGGAATTAAATTTCCCCTTTCATTAGTCCCTCAACCCTCGTATAATTCCGGACGCGGAGCAATAACAATATAAATCCCCCGTCGCGCCGAGCGGGGGATTACGGCTTGTCTCGACCCTAATTTAGGGCTGCCCCCGCCCCGGATTAACGAAGTGGCGGAATCCGCTAGGGTTGTCGCTGCGCATAAACTTGTTACGTGTTTAATGTTTTATTGACGGGTGGCTAGGGAGCTCTCATTTAAATAACCGCGCGGCTTCAGCCCCTTCCGGAGCTCCGCGCAGCGGCCATCCGCCGACTACACTCTTGTTGATCTCATGTAACGTGGACCGTTGTCCGACTGACTACCTCTGATATTTGGACACGCGTGGGATCGTATTCGAGCTGAGTGTTACACTCGCTGTTATTTTTGTCAAAGAATTTCATAAAAGTATTATTTAATTTCTTCAGTAAATTCTCCTCTTAGCCACATACAAAAGGTACCCTATTTATTAACTCTTACGACATCTGATTGTCTTTATTTGAGATATTACACTGTTTTAACAAGGTTTACTTGGTTGAAACTGTTGACAGTGTGCGTAACACCGGTGCCTGAGGGTTACATTACGCGAGTTACAACTGGAAGTTACATTTTTTTAGAGGTTGTTTCGTTTTTTTTTATTCAAATTATTTTTTACTGCTTTAATCCACGCTATCAAATCGAATCGTTCGTTAAAGCGGAACGAATTCTTTATAGGCAGTTTAAAGCCGTTTCGACGCACATATTGCAGGGAAGGCGGAGAAACCTCTAAGGGCGTTGTTCCGCACCCTACTTGATTTAAACATAGGGATCATAATTAACGGAGGGACGGCTTTGTCAACAGGAACCACTAGCACGATAAATTGTATTATTATTTTAAAACAAACGGCATTCAGTCATTTATATTAAGTATATCCATACCATACTTATATTATAAATGCGAAAGTGTGTCTGTCTGTCTGTCTGTTACTTGAACCGATTTAGATGAAATTTGGTACCTGTGGAGATAGTTTGAGTCCCAGAAAGGACATAGGATAGTTTTTATCCCGATATTCCCATGGCATCGAAACTTATGCGGGTGAAACCCGGGGCGCAGATAGTAACTTTATATTTTTAAACAAACAATCCCCAATTTAAAATTCATTATGAAACCTTGTAAAGGTACTTTATTTCTTTGATGCCAATTTTCCAAACGAGTTGTCTTTCAGTATGGCGACGAAACTCGATTCCAGGTAATTTATTTAAGTAATTTTACAAAGCGAAGCCGCGTACACAGTATTAATATTTGCCTCGAGACCGCAAAGTAGACGCAAACACAAAATTAAAGTCGTCGACACTTAAGGGCTTCGTAGTTTCGAGGGGAGTTTCCGTGAAACTCTCGGAATGTCGAAATGGCGGATGAATTTCGCAAGTCAACTCAATTATCGTTTTAATTAAGGCGCCGTGCCACGTGACATTTGTTTGCGTGCGTGAAAGCGATCGCTCCCCCCGCACTCCCCGCCCGCGCCTCGCAGCCCCCTCGCGCCTGCTCCTGTTAATTGTGCTAATTACTCCTGTAATAGAGCAAGGGGGCGGGTGAGATTGCTTATCGATGGCTTCCCCGGAATTTACTTTGTGTGATACAGCTGCCCCACGGGCGTTAATTTGATATAATTTGTAGTCCACTTGACTTCGCTTTGCCTCCACACATGTATCGGAACTTCTGTTTCGAATAGCTGTTCTGTTTTACATTAGACGAAGTGGAGCCGTTTAGTAGGTAGCGCCGACAGCCGTTCGCGCTCACGCTTGGTTAACTGCAGGTTAACAAACAGTGCGGTAATGAACATCAATTGTATCGGGCAAGTTTCCAAGTGTATTATTTTGTAAGTGCACGGCGGAGTTTCCGCGAGGAGAGCTCGTAACGCCGAGTGGCATAATGGGCGCTGCGACCAGATTGTGGAGCGGGGCGGCTGGCCGCACGTCAGTCGACAACGAGCACCAGGCAATTTGGTTATTTGGGGTCGGTCATAAAGCGATAGCGAGCGCAGTAAACGCAATCCTCCACTCGCGACTATAAACTTTACGAGTCACGTAAAAACGCGCTCGAAACGCCGACTCGCTTCCATAAATTTATGCTAATGTATTCTTTATAGGAGTTTAATGTGTATTCAGAAATTCCTCCATTATTTATGTATACGAATGAACCGGTAAAGTTAATTTTAAAGTCGCACAGCACCCCGCGGTTTATGCGCTTGCTGACGATTAATTTTTTGTAACTTTTTTGTGGGCCAGGTTTCCGACGAGCGCGGATTCTCGTTTCGGACCGATTATCGTGAACATTTTTACGGAGGTCTCGGTAGCGCTAGCGACTGGTTTAATAACGCGTTGATCCTTATGAATGAGCTCATTCAATGAGGTCCGTTTTATCGTATCATGAAGCGCCACGATATCATATTTTATAAATTGACGTCGTAATGGGACTTAAAAATAAAAATGTACGCAATAAAACTTTTCGACGACAGTATCATAAAACGAAATCGTATAAAATTGGTATTCTCGATAAAAGCTGAAAACGTCGCGTGTAAATCACGTAACTTTCAAAACTATTATGCCTGAAATATAGTCCGAACTCAATCCGTACATTTCCGAGCGGCGGGCGGTCTATTTATCTATTTCCCCCGCTTCCGCCCCAGAGCGTCCGGTTAACCGCCCCCCTTCCGGTTAACCGGGCGGCGGCGGCGGCGAGGCGCGCGGCTAAACGGCTCGTCGCGTGACCGCAGACAATAAGCCCGGCCGGCGTTAACAGCGCGCCTGTGTGTTGCCACTTTATATGTTACGTCACAGCGAGCGTCGAGCCCGCAACGGCGACTTGCCTCGCGTGTGTGCGCCAGACGCGATTCGCGACGGCAACCGATAACACAGAATAAGTCGTGTTGTCGGAGCTTGTTCCTCTAGTACTTGTTTAACGTCGCAGCCTCCTGTCACTCCCGCCCCCGCACGACCCATCGTAGCGCGCTCAATTGCCTTTTTCTTGAGGTCGACGCGCGTAATGGGATAAAGTAAAGATTAGCTCTGTTCGCTTTTCCGTTGAAAATAGAAAAGGTTGCGAGACTACTCGTTATTGAGTGTTTTGTTTGAGTAAAGAGATACGACATAAGCGAATAGGTATACCTAAATAATTCCCTTTTTATTTCGTTGCTTTTGTCGTTTGTATGTTATTATGTAACAGTCCTCCAAACAGTGAACTACTAATTTATACTAATGTTTACGTTTCTACTGGTGTACTAATATCGGTAGTACCAAATGTTTTTCGTATGCACACATGTCATGTTATTGAGGAATGACACTTTAGGTACCTACATAAGAAAACAAGTTAGAACATAAATACCATTTCAATCTAGCGTATGAGCCTACATCATAGACTTATATATAAGTCTGTGGCCTAAATCCAACTATTCGTCAGCCGACCACAAATTCAATCTATTAAATTAACGATTAACCACAAACGATCTACCCTCGAGCGAATGACTCGTATGGGCAACATAAAATCCATCCAGTCGAATCCGACACGTCACATTACGGCATCAGGCACGGTGGGTCCTCGATATAGCGTCACTTGAAATTCGATGTCGAGTTCTGGGAGATCGGTGATCGCATCGTAAAATTAAGCTTCAAGTACACGCTCGACCCCTAACGTGCACCTCGCTCACCTCACCTTTCTAGGTGCTATGTGGTGGCTATTAGACATTTTGAGGTAGGTACTTATGTAAGTTAAGAACTACGTATATGTATGTAGGTGTATTCATTAGGTACCGTACATATTCGTTGAGTGTAAGTATGTTGTGTTCTCCAGTTTTATATTTGCTGTATCCGCGGCTGGTGCCAATAATAAAACTTTATTGGTTATATCTTGCCTATCAAATATCCAATAACGACGGTCGCAATAAGCTGTGTTACTTGTTTATCTAACACGATGATGGTTTGTTCCGATGTTATTATCTAATTTCGTGCTCATAAAAATTGGCATCTGTACATGGAAAAACTTTTATTTTTATGCTCTTAGGAGATTATTGAACGGGCAATGGAATGTTGTCAGTCGACACAAATCAATCTATAAATTGCGCACAATTAAATGATTAGGCGTAAGTCTTCGAACCATCATGTTAAATTCACAGTGGGTCTCAAAATACCATCGACGACATTTACATCCGAAATTTGGGATTTAAATGATGGTCCTAAGAGTCGCAGTCACTACACGATGAGGCGTTAAATAGATGCAAATCTGTACGTAAAGTATGATTGTGTACGATGGCCGGAGTGCGGGAGGGCCGTAGCCCGTAAGTCACCGCGGGTGGCGACAGGTCGGCGTCTCGCCGAGCAAATTAACAGCCGCTTGCCACTCGCCTCTAACTTAGTGCCTCGTAAAATTAGGCCCGTTAGATCCCTTCAGGCACCGCCTCGCCGAATAGCCTGCTAGACTCCCCGGGGAACACCGTTGAGCCCGAACGGTTTAATGTTCTGCAACACTTATGACTTACGACACCACGTGCTGTACACGTAATTTAATTTAATAGCCCACGAATAACAAAGATAACTGAGTTGTTTATGTAAAGTTAAAATGAAAACAGACCAAACACGTTATTTTGAAAATAAATTCTAATGTAAAAAAATATACTGGCGCGGTTGGAAATTTCCGCTACGCCACGCGGGGCTACGGCGTAGCACGCCTCGCGGAGTTATGGCGTAGCACGTATCGCGGAACTACGGCGTAGCATGGCTACGATGTAGCACCGTGCTACGATCATGTTCCAAAAATCTCATCCCATCTGTCTGTCCGGAATCCGCGTAACTATTAACACCGAATAAATCCAATAACGATTACGTGTAAAGTGAAAATATAAAAGCGCAATATACACAGGGTACTCATACGGAATAGCTTTTCGTTCGAATAACTGCATTCGCTGCCCGAACACTTGAAATAGCATCTGCCTAGCACATAACTGGCCGCGGGCATCCGACCGAATATATTGATAATCCGTGGCTGTACACGACTGTTCTAGTGTTTTGTGAAGTGAACATCTGTACGCAAAATTACGAATAAATTAGGAATTTTCATTCCCTAGGTAAATGTTCAGGAAGGACAGTGTCCAGGTCCAAATTATTTTTAAGAGAATTTTTTTTTTATGCGTGCTTCATAATTTCATATAAATACTTGATTGTATGAATGAAACATTTTATTTTGTTGTCTGGAGTGGACCAGGTTATTCACAAAAACACACGTGCCGCTTTTACCTACAACATTGCAATTTGCCACTGGCAGCTGGCAGCGCGCATCGCTACTCCGTACGTAGCGTGCGGATGTACGCGAAAGTACGCCGTGTCAACACGAACGGAATCAGTGAAGCGCGGGCGGGCGGTCGTTCGTCACGTATATGATTATTTCATTAGTCCGTATTTGCGCGCTCATCCAAATGTTGCGGTGCCCCCCCTACGCGAGCCACCCGCGCCCCCCGAGGGGGCGATGACCACTCCCGGAGCTAATCATGCGGTCAGTTTGTTCTGCCTCAGCGTGTTTTGATATTGATATTGACTGTAGCGTTCGCCTCGCTGCGCGCCGATTTATTTGCGAACAATGATCGATTGATTGCTGTAGGTTCGTAAGCTCGCCGTAAACGTTTTGATTATGTTTACCTACTCGTATTTGTTAAACTAACAGACCAATACTGCCAATATTAATGGTCTTGCGGTTTGTTTTATCGCTTTCTGTTTTTGTTACAGAGAAATTCTATATCACCCGGTGAAAGGGAAAAGTATAGGACACGGAGTCCAGCAGAACCTGATCACAAGAAATTAAAGAAAGAAGAGAAAGACATGGGCCACGTAAGTAGACCTAAAATAATAATAATACAAACCTATTATTGTCCCACTGCAAGACAAAGCCTCTTCTCGTACAAAGAAGGCGATCTCAAGACTGTTTGGTTCTTCCTCACGAAGTTTTTCCTTCACTAATGTCAGTAATGTCCAAGAGAAACTCAAAAAGTACATATGGATCGAAAATGTACATTGTTAATCATATTTCCACTTCTTATATCGTTTTGCAAACTCTGCAATTTTTTAAATTCTTCGTTTACAGGAGTTGGTAGTAGACGACGCTAGTGAGGAGCCTACGTCACCACACAATGGTGCACCATCACCAAGGGAGAACGGACTGGACAAACTCCAACCCAAGAAGGAACACCCGCCACACAGTCCCAGGTATGTATCCCGTATTATCTGCACGATGCGACAGCAACAACAAGAATTAGAAAAAAAAATATTACGTATAATTACAATACTCGGGCTTGACATATTACATCAAACCGTGGCGGCCCATTTCACTTGTAATTAAACATAACAAGTAATACATTAGTATGAACACGCTAAGCCGCACGCCCCGCGGCGTTTCCATCGTAATACTCGCCGGCTGCGTTAACTCGCGATAATCGCTCTATCCGTTTAACAGAAGCCCTAGTGAGAAAACTACTTGTACCCGAAAGGTCATTGTACGCCGAGAGACAAGTTGTCGAAGTCGAAAGTTAATCCGCCTCCGCACTGAATCAATTACGTATACACGGCCGAGGTTCACTGGTACTCCCATTAACACCAATCAGATTAGACGCTTTGATGGATAGCGTTAAGTTCTCTTTACAAAAACTTTAGAGATTTTGTTGTACTAAATAAATACATGCTTATGTTAATACCGCCTCTTCAATGTTCAAAGCGACGGTTTTTATAACGACTACTTTAGATTCTTTAAAGTTCCATTACAACTTTTTTGCGGTTAGATTGATCATTGATCGATACAATTACCGGGGTATTTGATAACTCAATTTTAACAATCATCAGATCGGGCACGTCTAGCAACGCGTCGACGCCTTCTGCCAAAAAGCTTGACGAGAAGCCTAGCACGCCGATCTCGAAGCCTGTCACTCCGACGTCGGGGGCGAGCGGGGCGGGGTCTGCGGGGGCTCCGCTGAAGGCCGCGGTGAAGCCCCCGGCGCTGCAGTACCCGTACCTGGGCAATGGGGCGCACGACGCTTACGGCCTCGCGGGGTACTCGGCGCGGGCCGCGTTGGCATACGAGCCCCTGCGGCCTCCCATCGGACCGGCCTCGCTAACGCCGATACCGGGTGGCAAGCCGTAAGTGATCACAGCTCATATTCGTTTTAGTTGTTCAAAATTTGTTAGAAAATTCGTTAAAACACTCGTTACATAATAAAATATTTTTTTGAAAATTTATCAGTCACCATCCCGCTTGCCCAGCGTGGTGACATTGGCATTACTCCCCATTTTATACTCCTAGCAGTGAACTGCGGCTGATGAACCATTACATCCGATCTAACTGTAAACTTACTTTATTCCAGGGCATATTCATTCCATGTTTCGGCGGAGGGTCAAATGCAGCCGGTGCCCTTTCCGCCTGACGCGCTGATGGGCCCGGGCATACCCCGTCACGCGCGTCAAGTTTCGGCACTCGCGCACGGCGAGGTGGTGTGCGCGGTCACAGTGTCATCGCCCACTAAGTACGTCTACACCGGAGGCAAGGGCTGCGTCAAGGTGTGGGACATCAGCCAGCCCAGTAAAGCACCAGTCAGTCAGCTGGATTGTTTGGTGAGTGGGTAACTGTCGTCGATTCATGATACTTTGGTATTTTTATTTTGGCCTTTGAGTTAATATATTATAATAGAATAGAAAAACAGCAATAAACATGCTAAATTCCAAAATATACAAATCACATACATACAAAACATTAAATTTATTTTACCTAATGTCGTATTTAAATATTATCTTCTTATCATTTTGCCAGAATAAAACGCTTCGAGAAAAAGATTTAAAAACTTGCATCCTCTATTTTCAGCAAAGGGACAACTACATAAGGTCTGTAAAGCTTCTACCGGATGGTCGCACGCTGATCGTGGGTGGGGAGGCTTCGAACCTCTCCATCTGGGACCTCGCGTCACCTACTCCTAGGATTAAGGCAGAACTCACATCGTCAGCACCCGCGTGCTATGCACTTGCTATCAGTCCCGACTCAAAGGTAAGGACAACTTTTTCAGTATCATCTCAATTTATCTCTACATATTTCTTTTTTGGTTATCCTTAGCATATAACAATTTGATCCACCAACATCAGGAACCAATCCAATGAGAGCTACCGGTGTTGAGGGCTCTAGAGAAAGGAACCTCGTCACTACGCGTGTCGTTTTCAGTAGATACTGATTTTTGTTTCAATCTCCTGAGAGGCATCTGTTATGTTTTTCACAATGACTTTCCTATAGTTTTCTTAACGTTTTTCGATTTTTATTTGCAGGTGTGCTTCAGCTGTTGCTCAGACGGCAACATCGCAGTGTGGGACCTTCACAATCAGACCCTGGTGAGACAGTTCCAGGGTCACACGGACGGCGCGTCTTGTATCGACATATCTGCTGACGGTACCAAGCTCTGGACTGGAGGACTTGACAATACTGTGCGGTAAGCATCTAATATCATCAGTTTAACCTTTTCATTCAGTTTGGGTCTGCAATCAGCTTAATCAGGTACCTCAATAGGATCATCAGAATTATATGCGGCAGAACTGTCTTTATCCGCTGTACAAAAATTACTGAAAAAATATTTTTTTGTGGTAGTGGATTCTCGTGGAGTTGCTTTCTCGGAAATTACAGTTCATAATAGATTTTTCACAGAAACAGTTTTTATTATGCTTCACGATTTAATTTACGTGGAGCAAAAACAAACATATTTTTATGGAGGTTTTATTTCTTAACAACATTTAGGTATATCAAAACAGAATGTTAAGAGATTTTCTTATATGTTCCAGGTCTTGGGATTTGAGAGAAGGCAGACAATTACAACAACACGACTTCAGTTCTCAAATATTTTCATTAGGATATTGTCCGACAGGTAAGCATTTTAAATTGTTTTAGATTTTCCCTTTCCACAGTACTAAAGATATATATTATATCCACAATATACAGCATGAAATTGAAAACTTGCGACAAATCGAAATAGGAGGTGCAGTAACTGTTACATTATAATCATAATAAATTGTCATTTCCCAAATCAAAATTCCTGAAAAAGTTCTTGTAATTATCCTCTTACTAATATGTAGTTCAAACTAAGTTATTGTCATCAAGTAGACACGAATTATCGTCGTTTCATTATTTTTTTTCAAAAATATCTAAACGTATTAGAAATTTAAAGTATCAATTTTTGCGCGCGCCCGATAAGCAATCCATTCATCGCTGAGTTCAAACCATGAAGCAAGTTGGCAACGTGTTGAACGTTATTTTCGAACGTTGAGCGGTATTTAGGTACCTACTTAAATTTTGACCGTTCCTACGAAAAACAAGAGCACGCGACGACGACGTTGCAAATCGCTCGCCTACGCGAACGTATTTAGATATTTTTTTCATCCTGTATCGGGTTGAGGTTGAAAGTTCAGTGGCGATTATGATTTGATGATCGGCATCGCCGAACAAGGTCCACAAAGAAGGCTAGTAGGGTAGACGCGAAAGGCGGTAAATAAGGTACTTAAGAAAGGCCTTTGTCAGTAAAGACGCCGAGTTGATAGATACTAAATGACGGCTTTAACCTATTGACCGCCACGACCGCTCCAATCATTCATATTCTACCAACGATTCGCTAGTGACGTTATTATACTTACTTATATTTTATTATTACGTTATTTGACTTTATTGACGGTTACTAGTCTTCAATAAAGTTTAAATTAAATGGTTAAATAAAATGTAATGAGTGCGCCTAGTAAAACTTGAAAAGCATTTAAAAAGCGGCTCTTTTGCATTGAATATTTTTGCCTCTTGACTTGATACTACTTTTCCATAATACCTATTCTTGAAATAAATTGTATGCTAGAATCATTGTTCTCCCTCCTCTATTTTATACTTATGGTAAAACATTACCAAGACATACCACATCTCATCGCATACCTGATCCCTTTCCGGTCGTGTTAGATGGCCGCCCCTTCGGACTAAGACAGGGAAGAGAGAGAGAGTGCACCTAGGTTTGTGCACACACTTGTTCACTTATCTACCGCGCCAAAGGCTAGTCTCTGTTGAGATTGGCCGCGATGGCCGAAACACTGGAGGACTATTATTAAAACATTCCACTAACAACTGCATATCGGTTGTCCACAGGCGAATGGCTAGCAGTAGGCATGGAGAACAGCAACGTAGAAGTCCTACATGCGGTCAAACCAGACAAATACCAACTTCATCTGCACGAGTCCTGCGTGCTATCACTCAGGTTCGCCTCGTGTGGCAAGTGGTTTGTCTCAACCGGAAAGGATAACTTGCTCAATGCGTGGCGCACGCCTTATGGGGCCAGTATATTCCAGGTAAGGGAAAAGTATATTTATATGCACCTCTCTATGTGCTATACTCGACTGCATAATTGCATGCTATGTTCTTTAACGAAGTTTAGATTAGTAACAAAACTCTCAGAAGTTGACTTTCGCAAGTAATTCTTACCGTGTCAACAATCGCATGAAGCTCACTTCCGGAATTTGAACCTGTTTCAACATTACAACCTGTTTCGCAATAAAGAATTGAGTATTTAACTGTAAATATACAGCGTGGGAGGGAGGGATATCGACGCGCAAACTAACCATGAATTCAGCACATGATTCTAGACCGCCTAGCATAGACATGTTTCGTCGGTTTAAAAAAAAAAAAACGGCTGTTTTATTGAAAAGTGTACCTACTCGGTCAAAATGCATGGACAATCTTATTTTGTTTTTAATAGCCGACGAAAAATTTCACCGCAGGAACCCTCCTGGGTTCAGAATCATATCATGGATTCACATGATAACAGAAGGCCAATTCCCGTAATTAAAAACGTTCAAAATCTTGTCACAATCTCATCTCAGCGACAGTCAATGTCAAAAATGTAGTGAAATTAGAGGTATTTTTGACAGATTGAGACAGATCAGATTATGAACGTTTTTAAACTTACGAGAATTGCTCCTCAGGTTGCGCGTCGTTTTCGGGATGCCAACCTGTATAACAGTTACACACAGACGAGGACGACGTACAACCTAAAAAATTTTGTCGTTCATCAGAGTGTGGAAAGGTGTACTAAAATTAGGATTATGTGTAACTTCTTGAGAGGATCAATCAAGGGGTCCGATATGAATACATTGCATTCGTAGATACATAAAACAAATGTTTTGTATACTCGTAGGAAGCATAACACAAACTGAAGTGAATAGATTAGTGTATTCCAGCGTTACATCAATAATTACGCCATATGAGGTCTGATGTTATCAAAACGTATGAAATCAACTGAGCTGAGAATACCTTATCTCTAAATGTTATTACTAATAGTAGAGTAAGTTATCAGAACATGATGCATAGCATATTCATTCATATTTAGGTTATCATAATTGCGCTAAGTGGTCTTAAGTGGCGCTTTTTGATTCTGCTTAGTCACGTCTCAATGGTGTGATGAAGTGATGATAGTCTGCTTGGATTATGATTCATGTATTTATTTATTCTTCAGAAAGCTTATAGTCTAATATCCGAGTAAATAATATACAATCAGTGCTTAAAGTTGCCATCTACAAGCTTTCACAATTTAAAAAATGTATACCTAAAGTTAAGAAAACATAACATAAAAAAAAATCTTATTTAACAAATAAATCAAGACAAATTCTACTTAAAAGTCAAAACTTAAAATAAAAAAACTTACAAATTGAGAACCTTCTTTTTTTGAAGTCGTAAAAAAACATGATAATTGAAATTCACAGATAAAGTGTGAACAAGCTAATTGTTTTAACATGTATATGTCGAAGATCAGAAGGTCAATTCTCTTAATTTAAACGTTCAAAATCTAGTCGCAGTGTCATCTCGGCGACAAACAAATGTCAAAAACTTATCAAAATGTAGGGAAATTTGAGGTATTTTTGACAGATTGAGACTGAGATCAGATTGTGAACGTTCTTAAAATTACGAGAATAATTGCCCCTCAGTTTTGTTAAACAGCGGATTCTACAATCCATCTGTGACATATACACTTACACATGTTATTAACCTGTATTTTAATGAATAAACCATTAAAAAATAAATAACTTTAAGAGTTCCTATTCACGTAATTGAATCGCGAAGTTCAATGTACTAATAAATTAATTTAATTTGTCCACAGTCAAAGGAATCGTCATCGGTGCTCAGCTGTGACATCTCTTCAGACGACAAATACATTGTGACGGGCTCCGGCGACAAGAAGGCCACAGTGTATGAGGTGATCTACTAGTGCGACAGACAAACAGACTAAAACAAGCGAACAAAATAGATCAACAAGTGACTTAGTGAGTGTGGAACGTTCTGGGAACGTGGAGTGGCAAGTGGTGATATAGCTTTAGTGTATGTATAGAATATATCGGGAAGCCTGTATGTACTTATGCGACTTGTTTATATAGATTAGTGTGCGCGATTTATGTTTATTTGTTGAGCGCCGTAGTGTATGTTGGCAGCAGATCTCAAAATGATGATTTCGTTTCAATATTGTTGTAAAATGCTCGTATTAAAAGATATGCGCAACCCGTATAAATCTTACTTTTATTCCAAGACCTTCCCTTCGCCTTGTTTGCACTGACTGGACTAGTCCACTCAAATCGCTACTTTCATCAAAATACCATTTCAGACATCAATCTACATGGTCTTCACATGATCTGTTAACAAAGTAACAACAGTTTTTTTTGCTAGCACCATTCCGATAGAATATCGATTTAATGCAAAACAAGTGCAATCACATTATAATAACTTTTTTTTGGTGGGAAATCATCAAATAACTTCTCCCGCTCTGGGTGGAGCTAGGGCATGTCAGACTTTTACTAAGACCCACCCGTGTTCCTTCAGTTGCTTGTGCCAGGGGCCACGGTAACTCTTTCGAACATCCCGCGACGCTGGCAGGCATCGGCCCTAGTGGACCTCATCAGTTAGTGCTGACATCTCTGAGGCGCGCGTGGAACACAACACGCCGTCGTCCCGGGCCTGGTCCTTACCGGACGGCGAAGTACCCATTGCTCGCCGACCGCCTACAGTGGTCGGGAATCGACCACTTCGACTCCCGACGCCCAGGGCGTCTCTTGCGGCGACTAGGGGGCGTGAGGGCGCAAAGATTGCCTCTCCCTCACATGTTCCGCCTCCTCCTTCGCAAGCATTACTGCTGCGCAGAAGGAGGTGACGGCTTCATATGCACTCTCGCTCCATACCATGGCCTGGACCAGGGCAGGACGCGAGAGATCGCCGCGCGCCACCGTGAGGACTCGGCGGTGCTACGCCCAAGCCGACATTATGACACCTGACTTCACAATTTCGTAATAAAATATTATTCATGACTTCTCTTTACGAAAAGAAATAATAAAATAAACCTCACCATTTCCGGAAGTGCACCAAGTTAACTAAAACAAGTCGCAGCATCTATCTATGCATTTTCCCCAGTAAGTATGTGGGAAACACTAGTTCAAGTTTCTATACCCATATGTAACATAACGACTTAAGCGACTCAAATAAGATGGAAACCGTCTTCCTAATATGGCCATATTATGCACGGAACGAGATCTTCAATGGTGTGAACGGAAATTATTCTGTTTGCGAATCGAAAAAACTCGCGCAGACAAGTCTAAGTCGTTTCCATGAGAGCAACGCCCCAACGTCTGGTTCATAGACTGACCTTTCTTATAAACTAAACTCAGAACGATTGCCCATTTTGCATGCATAAAAAATATTTTTTTATAACGTGACGATAACCGGTAAGTCAGTAAAGTTGTTAAAATATTATGTAAACAAACATCATCACATTCATCACTCATCATTCTCAGAGTCAGTGAACCTATACTACTGCTATTGTAGCACTAGGTATAACAAAAAATATTCATGACCGCAAGCAGCAAGTCCACTAACGAAACAAGGGTCCTGTTCTGCGTATGGAAGGCCAGAGATTCCTGATTTACGTGTATGGTTTGTATTTTTCTTCCTCGTTGTTTACTAGGCCAATGTCCGGTTGCAAGCGACTGCTGAACATGGAGTCCTGGAGACATGGGCGTAGCCACACTGGGGCAAGCTGGGGCGCTTGCCCCACCCTGGCTCTGACCTATAAGGTGCCTAATTAAACAAAAGATTTTATTTTACAGATAGTGACTGTTGTGTGTGCCTACCTAGTGTGCCTGTGTTGAAATTGAAGGAGATGGAAGTGGCGGATCTGATCAAGATTTCGGAAATGCAATTTTATCCCAGCGTAAAAACTGCGCTCGCTTTCTTGCCCAGCCATGTACGACCTGTACAATAGAGCGAGCACATTGCGGCGGGTCAAAACGTGGTTTCGCTCAACCATGAGCAAAAATCGTCTAAGCGGCCTGTGTATGCTAAGTGTGCACAGAACGAGGATCGTCGAATCTAAAAATAAATTTGTAGAAGAATTGCTAAATAGGTTCTGCCAGAACCCACGCCGGCTTCTCTTGAAGTAATATTACTTAGAAAGTTAGTTAAAACTTAAATTTATAAACACCGACTATACATAAATAAAACTATAATTCTATCCTGTGTGTAATTGTTTATTTTCTGTATCTGAAAATATAAACCTCTAAAATTACAGATTAACAAATTGGCATAGGCGCGGAGCCCAAACGGCTCAAGTTACAAAAAAATTACCGGGGGAGGGGGGGATAGGTTGACTGCTGCCCCACCTTGAGCCCAAGGCTGGCTACGCCCATGCCTGGAGATCGAACCATGGGTTCAATGCCCAGCATAATAATTGCGTATCACGCTATCAACCACAATCTGAATGATTTTGAAGGATATAGCTAATCCATTGCTACATACAATGCGTGCCACGAAAGATGAGACTTGACACACCACGTGGTTTGACATGCGCAGTACACGATTTTAGGTATCTTTAGCGGTATGAGGTCTGAGTGCGGGACGTGACCGCACGTCATAGGGGAGGCGGGGTCAAGTCTCATCTTTCGTGGCACGCATTGTACGTTCCAAAATTTTTTCTGCTCAACAACGTAATGAAACGAAATAATGTAATTAATGTGGTTGAACTGTTAAAGTGAAAGCCATTGCTACTGTTTAGTGTGTTGCAGAATTACCCCGCAGCAGGACAGTGTTATTGTTTTTTCTACAGGGAATTTCTGAAGCATCGTCCTAATAGAACGCAAATGCACGATCATCGTAGGTTCGTGCGAATTTTACTAGTACGAACGCGCGATCAAACATATTGAACTAGAATAGGTGTCCTAGCTGACAATCGTACGACGCGGTCGCGCAACTCAAATGTTTTTAAAAATCTATAAAATAGGTCATCCAAATATTTCCCGACAACAAAAATTGAGCGTCTCTGACGTGCATGGTTGTTGGTACCGAGTACCGACTACGTACTTCACGGTCGCTCGCGTCGTAAATTCGCGCGATGATCACATATTCGCGTTCTACTAGACCCAGTTTTTGCTATCGCGCGAACACGCGGTGGTCGCGTCGCTTACTCGCGCGATGATCGCGCATTCGCGTTCTATTAGGACGATGCCTAAGAGTTACGCCAGTATCTTACCAGCTAAAACGAGGTATTCAGTAACTTTACAGGCAGATTTAGACAGATCCAGTGCACAAGTCAGTATCGGCGCCAGTGCCCGCGCCTAGACTGGCTTGCACTGTTTACATGGTGTCAGTAGTCGCGGCTAGTTTTCACGGTGAGCACACGTTTGTGAAGTCAGTGAAGAAAAATGAATTCGCGAAACGGACGAAAAAAAGAAAAAAACCGGCCAAGAGCGTGTCGGGCCACGCTCAGTGTAGGGTTCCGTAGTTTCCCGTCCGTCACAATAAGTGTTCCCACTTATGAGTTTAAAAGTAAAAAATGCTTGCATATACGATTATACTACAAACTTAGTCCAGAAATTATTTTGTACAACTTTTTGTCTTTTTTGTACAAAAACTGTTGTTTCCATCAAGTTCAAAATAATTTTCCTAGAAAGTCCTTATAAAGTTCTACTTTTCAGATTTTTTTCATATTTTCTAAACTTATGGTTCAAAAGTTAGAGGGGGGGGGAGGGGACACATTGTTTTTTACTTTTGGAGCGATTATTTCCGAAATTATTGACATTATCAAAAAATGATTTTAGTAAACCTATATTCATTTTTAAATACCTTTCCAACAATATATCACACGTTAGGGTTGAAATTAAAAAAATAATCACTTCCCACTTTACATATAGGGGGGCTACCCTAATAAAACATTTTTTTCCAATTTTTATTTTACCACTTTGTCGGCGTGATTGATATACATATTGGTACCAAATTTCAGCTTTCTAGTGCTAACGGTCACAGAGATTAAGCGAGGACGGACAGACGGACAGACAGACATGGCGAAACTATAAGGGTTCCTAGTTGACTACGGAACCCTAAAAACATTTTCTCTTACTAGCCAGATGCAACGTCACCCTACAAAGCGGCGCCAGTAACTGAGCAGGCTGTTTACACGGGGTTTTTGTCACTGGCGCGGGTGGGCGCGGGTTGCGGGGGGCGCCGACTGGCTTCTAAATATTCGTGTGCGAATTTACAAGCCAGCGCTGACTTCCCGCCACTGGATTGACTTGAAATCAATTTACACGGGTTTTTTTTGGGTCAGCGCTGGCTTGTCTCGATTTCGGCGCCAGTCACTGGATCTGTCTAAATCTGCCTTACCGCTCCATCTGAACACCTAAATAAGTACCTACCTTTTTCTTCTTTTCGTTTTGATGGTACTCTTCTGTGTTCTGTGAGTTGGACACGTTGATTGCGGCATCTGAGTACCTACCTGAAATGATAATAATATATCTTACTTGATAAAGAGAAACGAGGTCCTAGTCCGATTTTGAAAAAAAAAAATATGTGTTTTTGTTTGATTAACACACACTAACACTCGTGGTTTTCGTTCCGTGTTTGTTTATTAAATATTATATTTAAGACAAAATACAGTTAATTGTTGTTATAAACTACGTAATGTGACATTTGTATTGCGTATTAGAAGCACGTGTGTTGTATCTCGGCGGCCTCATTTCTCTTAGATAATGCGACCGACTCGCATCCAGACGTCGTTGTTTCCGCTAGTCAGACCTAACTGAAGACTCTGGTTTCTTTCTGGTGAAACCACGAGCTTAACTTTTTTACCCGATTTCAATAAAGGCTTATGTTTTTAAGGCGATCTTTTGTGGCCCGTACGGACCCACCACCCATGGGTGACACCGCTATTTATACATGTATGTAAATGTATTAGTTAACGTGTTCTGTTAATACGTTGGATTTGGCAACACAGTAAATGATGGTTCATTGTATACCTAAACTAGGTGCCTAAGCTCACTGTAATTAATGTCTTGAGCAGTAGAAAAAGCCTCTTAGTGGTGGGGTGGCAGGAACATCAACGCGCAACATGTGGATGCTAACCTAACCCAACCATGGATTCAGTACATGATCCTGAACCCCCCTGCGCTGAAATAATTCATCGTTTATTTAAAAAAAAAATTGCTATTCCATACATTTTGACCGCGTACGTATTGCACTTTTCTATGAAGTAGCCGATTTTTTTTTTATAAACGACGAGAATTTTTTACGTTCATCGGTCTAGAATCATGTTCTGAATTCATGGTTAATGTATAAAAGGTCATATATAATTTTGCTATAAGTAAACAAGGTAATTCATGAATCATGATCTACATCCTGTGGTGCTATTCTGTAAAAATCTCACCGTGAAAAATTAGGTGAAGTGAGCGTGGAGTGAGCTGTCAATAGTGTGAATTCCTGGCAAAAACAAACTCACTTCACCTAAGTTTTCACGGTGAGATTTTTACAGAATCGACCGGCTGTAACTTTCTAAATAGCCCTCTTCCGCTTACGGCGACGTCCCTATAAAAAGCCGACTACTACAAATATTTAGAAATGAGCAAACATAGCAACATAGTAAAGAGAATAAAGAGTAAAAAAAAAAGAAAAAAAAGAGCAATAAAGAGTATTCTATTCTATTCTATTCTAGTAATTATAGCCATTCAGGCACATATCCGAGCCTATTGTCTTAAGTTTAGGTCCTATTCACATTGCAGATTAGATCCCGTCAGCTTCGGTCTAAGCCACGAAGTGGGAATCATTTCAATCATTTTATAGCAACACAAACGGACAACGGACACGTAGGTAATTGAAAAATAAAACAGTTTTTAGGGTTCCATACCCAAAGGGTAAAAACGGGACCCTATTACTAAGACTCCACTGTCCATCTGTCTGTCTTTCTGTCACCAGGCTGTTTCTCATGAACCGTGATAGCTAGACAGTTGAAATTTTCACAGATGATATATTTCTGTTGCCGCTATAACAACAAATAATAAAATAAAGTTAAAATTTAAAGGGGTATAAAAGAAACGTTTTTCGGCGTTTTATGCCTTGTGTTACGGAACCCTTCGTGTGCGAGTTCGATTCGCACTTGTTTTTAAACACACATGTGCGCTGTTCCTATTTATTTTTTCACAATGTACCGTACCGTAACAAATATGTATTTACAACAATTTCCATGAACTCTTATAAATTCTGTTTACTCAAAACAAAACACAGAAACAAAATGACCAATGCTTTGTAGTGTCATTCATCAACATCGTGATTTTCGTTTGTAACATGATTCCCAATCGGTATCAATGTGTTTCCCATTTATATTCCCGATTGACCACAAAACATTACCATAAAGTCACCACATGGTCTATTAATTACCTTTTTATCTAAATGCTTTGGAAATACGTATGGATGAAACCAATTTATTTATCTTAATTTTTGCAAGCTGATAGGCAAGATAGCAACCATATTCTGGTTTTACATAAATGTATGAGTTATCGGCCACACGTAGGAGAATGCTGATTGCTTGCTCTTCTTCCTGGTAAAATTCATATATCTACAAACTTAAAGGAATTCTGGGAAGATAATTCTCCTGGGGAGGAATTCTCCAAGATAATAGTCTTAACTAATTTCTGTCAACACGCTAAAAGTAACAAAATACGACGATCTCACAAATCGTATCAAAATGTAAGATTTATAGCTATCTCAAATATTGGGTTACAGCTATCATAATTTCGAAAAGTATTTGACCGAATTTCATTTCACCTAAAACTTTTCAACTATTTTCGTTTCGTTTTTTTTTACTTCATCGAGGTCACGGCCGCCACTGTATCAGTTGACCTATTAAGGCTCTTACTAACAGGCGCGACATACGATAAAATCGCGCGCGACACAAAGGCACCGCAAGTCGCGCAACGAGCGGTACCTTTGTGTTGCGCTCGATTAAGGCTCGTACACACAGGCGCGACGCGACACGCGACACAAAGGCACCGCAAGTCGCGCGACGAGCGCGGAGCGGTGCCTTTGTGTCGCGCGCGATTCGCGTCGCGCGTCGCGCCTGTTTGCAGGAGTCGTTATATCGCGTGTCGCGCCTGTTTGTAGGAGCTTTTATCAATTCTATTTTTTTTCGTTACTCCGACGTTTCATTTGGTCGAAAAACTTTCGGCCGAAGTTACACTTACCCGAAATAACATTTGTTCGAAGTATTATGTTTCCGAACATTCATTATACCACTGTTTTAATTACCATTATTTTCATTTCACCAAACGCCAAGAAAGTTTGTGCACACCATTTCATCTATCAGCATGCAAACAAGGATGCAGCTTGCAAGCAAGCATGTAGCGTGCAAGCAAGCATGTAGCGTGTAAACAAGCATGCAACATGCAAGCAGGCATGCAACATGAAGCAAGCATTGTTTCTGTCACGGCTCCGGCGCTGCGGGGTTTGGGCGGCCCCACGCGAGCTTATTGTCGCACTGACCGGCCAACCTCAGCTGCGGCGGCTGCCCGCGGCGGGCTTTCAAACCACCTGCTCCTCAGCTCGCGGGCCGCCCCACCCCTCCACGCTTACGCGGGCTTAAATTGTACTCTAGGGGTAGGGCAGACAAGACTGCGTGAAGTCGGTTTTGCAGCGATTCGTTTCTGTCACTAAATTTTGTAACACTACTTATTGACTTTTTATGACACTATTTTAATTTAATATTGAAAAGGCTACCAAGTAACCGGGGTCTCCCTTGTTTCATCAAAAAGATATTGACAAATTATCACTTCCCAAACAATTTTTCGCATAATTACCTTTGCCAAATCATTACTTAGCAAATAAACTTTTCACAAAAATTGTAACGCAAACCTAACGTTTGGCATGTGAACGATTAAAAAATAACTTTTCGTACCACTTGCTCAAAAAAGTGACATTCTATGCCACAAAAAGCGAACATAACAATAGTCATTTTTAATCTGTTAAAAACAGGGAAAGAAAATTGTACTGAATTTCATTCATCCTCTAGGGGGAGAATGTGATTTAAATTTGGAATAGGTACTTACCGAAATTTATACTGAACTACATCTGTGTTTACATCATTGAGTTTGTATATAAAGCATTATACATCTTTTTGAAAAAGGAATACGCATTTATTATGCAGTTATGATTATTAAATAAAATTACGAAAACCGACGAGGCCGTATGAGCTTGATGCCTTTGCTTTTCCGACAAAAAAATATTAGTCTAGGAATTTGCCGCGTTTTTGTTTTCTTCAAATACATAAACGTTAGGTTTATTTTAATTTATTTTTATAAATAAGTTAATGTTCTAAAAATACGTTACGATGTTAAATCAAAGCGCCAGTGACAGTGAATTGTCGGATTCCATCAGTGCAAATGCTGCCGCAATTATAAATAATTTGCTTCCAACAAAATCCAAGGAAAATTATTTAAAAACTTATGAAGAATTTTCAACGTGGAGAAGTGCGAAAGGCCTATCAATTTCAGAATCAGTACTTCTTGTCTTTTACTTTTAATTGTCATTATTTTTAATAAATGCTTATCTCATATTATTATTGTGTTAATTTTTTCGCAAATGGTACGAAAAGTAGAGTATTTTCCTCGGTGATAAAGCTGTCTCAGTCTTGGGTGAACTTAAATCCCTCGCTACACTCAGGACTCGTCTTAAATCCCTCGCTTCGCTCGTGATTTAAGTTTTTAACACCCTCGCTACGCTCGGGAGTAAACCTCGAGTCCTTCGTTACGCTCGCGATTTAAATCGTCACCCGCGACAGAAGACACTGCTTTATCCCCTTGGTTAATAATCTACTATTCTTACCTACCAGTACTTTTACCAATTTTAATGTAGTCAAATGTTTCAGTTGGCATATCATATTTTACGCAAAATAAAATAAGCCAAATATTTAGTATCGTCGGGGCCCCTATTTCTATCTGTCTATGATTTCAATTGGCCCTGTTTAATATGATATGAGGTTAATTTGTATTCTCATTCGCTCGCTCTTGCATCCAATTTCGACGGAGTCCCGCGAAGCGGGGCTCCTATTTCTGTGAAAAGGGTTTAAGGGGCTTACAGGACCTAAACACAAAAAACACAAGTTTTAGAAACAATAAAAGTATAAGATCGACTACATTAAACAAAATCAGAAAAATATATTCATGATATTCCTTAGGATATATGCTAGGTAGATAGTGTGCTGAAAACATAATACAACTAATTTGACACGATAGAAAAAAATCATGAAGATCATACATCTAAAAACTTTCTTTTTACAATAAAAACCATACTAATATACATACAATAATTCTGATTTTTTGTCAGATTATTCTACAAGCAACATACTAAAATACTAGTGTTTTAATTTTTTTTTGTCCAAACAATATATTTTTTGTAATTAAATAATTGCTTCATATTTTGCAATAAGCGTTGTCATCGCGCTTTTCTTTCTTTTCTATGCAGTCCGACAGTGACCGTGCTTTAGGTCATGTAGGCCCCTTAAAGTAACCTAACAAAACCGAAAGGGGACCCCTTCGCTCGCTCTTGAATCCTACGTCGCCTATCGACCGACCGCAACCATACTATGTAATTAAAAAAGTAATTGTGTAAGTAAAACCATGTAATTCCCCAAAAAAATTTAT
Source organism: Luperina testacea (assembly GCA_927399505.1). Taxonomy (NCBI): domain Eukaryota; kingdom Metazoa; phylum Arthropoda; class Insecta; order Lepidoptera; family Noctuidae; genus Luperina; species Luperina testacea. The sequence continues at coordinate 12,338,599 of OV656771.1, read as the reverse complement.
ATGTCTATATATAAATTTTCATAAAAATCATTTGACTAAATGTTTATTTTATTGTCTAAAGATTGTTTGCTGTAATAAATCATTTGATTAAAGACCAATCCTTGGTAATATTCTGCCGAGTGAAAATTTGACCAAATGAAAATGTGCGTACTAAAATCATTTCAAATATTACATTGGTATAAAAAAAGTTTGCTAAAATTTGTTTGGGTAATGCAATTTTGCCAAAATCTTTTAGGCAAAACGGCAGGATCTCATGTAACCGGCTATATATTTGTGACCAAATAATATTTCGTAAAATGTTGTTTCGGAGTGGTGAAAATATGGCAAATAAATCATCTGGCAGAAAAGTTCAAAAGAGGCTTCGGCCAGTAGCAATAAATTATTTTATAATCGGCGAAATATAGTTCAGTAAAATAATACCCATGACACGTGATACTTCGATGATCTAAAAATATGTCAAATAATGCATATAGCAAAAATGACGTCGGTCAATGCTTTCAGTAAAATGAAATTTGAACAAAAAAAATTCGGAAAAATGTTCGGTTCCCCAAATATTGGTGTAGGTAAACAAACTAAATTATCTATCCAAATGTTTGTAAACATAAACCAATGTAATGTTTACTTATAAATAAATGGATAATCTAAAGTTTTAATGTTTTAGTACTGGTATACCTACTAGTATAGGTTCAAAGTATGCAGTGTTTGAAACAGATGGTGGCACCGCCAGCCACCGGCGGTTATCTTCTCTGGACACATGTATAATAAATATAACGCGACCATATTTACTAATACTGATAAAATCGCATCAGATTCTATTAGTTTTATCTAGTTTACCATTGTGTGACACATATTCAGCTGGCTTGTCGTTGTCAGATATGCAACAAATAATCTTAAGACGTTCGAGTTTATGTAATGCTATGCAAATACCATCATTACAATAACTATGCTTACCAAGATATTATAGTAAATACTAATTCCATGACACCTATTGACAGTCCGTTCATAGTTATTTTACCTCTGATTTTGCATCGCTGTCCAAATCACAGTGATCTTTATTTTCATCCTAATAAGGTTGCTGTTGGGTTGCTGCTACTGACAAGTCTGCAAAAATCATTGTAATCTCTCGTTTTAGTAAGGTTGCGGCTGTTAGAGGTAAAATAACTGTGCACGGACTGTACCTACTGGGTATAATTATACAGGTCAGTGGGAACAGCGGAATGACGTAGACCCATAGAGAATGTGGTTATAATACAGGCTTTGCGTAGACCGAATGGGATACTACGTGCTACGAGTGCTACGGCTACGACCCTAGTTTTTACGCAAGTCTCGTAATTAAAAACGTTCAAAATCTAGTCGTAATCTCATCTCGGCGACAATCAATGTCAAAAACTTGTTAAAATGTAGTGAAATTAGAGATATTTTTGACAGATTGAGGTCTCGCAGGTGCATATTTTCAGGGACATGACGTAATACATAGGTACATGAGTACATTAACTGATTGAAAGTAATAACTATAGATACCTAAGTTACATAATGAATAAATATTATAGCTAATTAAATTATAATGGGACCAACTGGAAGATATAAATTAAAAATAGGAAAGAGATGTGCTGTGTATCAGCAGCTCAATAACGCGATTACTTATAAGAAATCCGCTATTATTATAATCGTAAACAAAGACCACGCTTGTGTAGGTATATGTCACATTTTTTTTAGATTTATTATTATTAGTCCTCATCCACAAAAACAAGTTCAATACTTCTTATCTATCGTTAGAAACCCGGACGGAATCGGAAGTTCCTATAAACAAACAGCTCATCATCATTGCGGAATTTGGTATTTCTGTGGTTATCCGAAGTGCGATAATATTTTGTTTGCTTTTTTCGCAGTTTTATTGATGAACGGTCAGTACGTGTAGTTTTCTGCCCTAACTAAATAATAGAGACGACATGATTTAACACACATACCCCTTTATCCATAAACGTTGCTTAAAGCTAAGTAGTGATCAACGACTGTTTAACCATACATTTTTGAAGTTTAAATGTCATTTAATTTTAATCATCTTTTATAAATAAACCCTATAGTATTCAATGAAACAATTAGGATTTAACGTATTTTTTCGAATTGATTGGCAATCGGTTTGCAGTTAAATCGGATGTCAGTGTAACGTGAGCAGGTTGATCGACTTAGCCAGATGGTGGCCGTGCCAGCCACCGCCACGCCCGATAGCGCTGGCTAGACGTGCAATAGTGACGCAAGTACGCAAAACAGAAAAAAAAAATATCTGCGCGTACAACCTTGATATTTTTTCTCCGCACATTGCACTAGCTGTGATTCAATTACGCATTCTGCGTATGTAGGTACTGTTATTATTACGCTGGTGATTTTTTTTTATTTTCCACTTCGTTTTATTGCGTTTGAGTACCGAGTGAAGATGATAGAAGTTATGATAAGTTTATTGTTTGCTTTTCTAAAATTCTGAATAGGATTAGACAATCTATTAAAAGAATAAAGACGTCTGTGATGACTTGAGTTTATACAAAATCGTAAACCTAGAGTCTAAGGGGAAATTTGGGGTTGCTTTTGCGGTGCTCCATAAATTCCAGATATTCTTGCGGGGCAATCTCGCAAACTAATATTTTGTTTTTATAGGTAAAACGGGCTGGTGTCCGCAACTCCACGTCAATGCACGTATTTTACGTACGGATTTTGGTTTTATATAAATAAAAACAAAATCCGTTTTATTTTTTTCAAATGTTGTTTTTATATAAATATACAAATTGACTCAACATATTATAATAATACAGCTCCTACACCTACATACTATAATTTATTAATACCACAATGGGTATCGTAACGGAAAAAATAGTGATAAGAACCCTTGAATGGATTTGAAGGGAATTCATGAATGAATTCATTTCGCGTCCTGTCCATTGTCCATGTCCATGCGTGGTCACGGAGATAGGCGTTATTATTACAAATATTGGAATCTCTAGTGTACTACTACAGATTCATCATCATCTCCTGCCTAGCCTTTTCCCAACTATTTTGGGGTCGGCTTCCACTGGCTTCCAGCAGTCATAACTGGATGCAGCTCATTACCTGTATTTTTTTCTGTAGTAGGTAGGTACTTTATAGTTTGCTGAAAACATTCTTATCATAATTATCAACAGAAAGTCCTAATATGGGGCGCGTGTATTTTGCAACTTACTTGAATTGACTTGAAGTTTTGTAGTCCGTCGCGTATTTCAGTCACGACAGTTGCGAGCACCACATACCTAGATACTTTGATGATCCATTATCGCAAGCATTTTGTTTGGGGGAATAATTTATAACTAAACTGACGCACTAGTTCGGAATATCGGATATGAGTAATTTGTAGACTTTGAACTCTAATTTGCGATTAAAAAAGTAAGTACCTACCTATTTAAGGATTTATCTAAGTAAAACATCGTAACTAGAAGCAAATTTAATTTGTTATGTTTAAGTCTTTAGTAGTAAATTTTTCCCTGATAAAAATAATATATATTGAGTAGCAGTGTAGCGGCCAACACAATACAATGTTGGATGGAGAGACTTTGTTATAAACGTTGTAAATCACTCTCAATATTGTTATGAAGTAAACTTAGGTAAAAGAACTGTGGGACAAGCCGGGCAAACAACCGATAACAACAGAAAATGAATGAGCCGAGTCTCGATTATGTTCAATAAACGGCTTTGTTAATTGATATTTTCTACTTTTTTTATCTTTTTAACTGCAAACTGTTATACCTATCTGTAGACAAAAACAATGTTATTCGTGCCTAGATACTGTTCAGCACGTAACTTTATCCTATGGCCGGTTAATGTATGTTATTGATTGCGGTACTAACGACATTTTTTTTAAATGAGTTTCCACTCTGTGTTGGCTGGTGCGGGACATGTGCGAGCGCGGATCCGCATAATCGCTGATCATCGTTATCGCGTCCGCCGTGCTGTCCGGCGCGGGCGCCGCTCCATCTCGAGCACGCTCATTCCTACCCCGGGACGCGACACAGCCGCCTGTCTGTAACTCATCCTGATATTATATCCGCCGATAATTACAATTACTTGGTTTAGTGATTAGTGTGCGACGATCAATTAAACTGGCGACGCAACAAGGAATTAAAATTGTTAGTAGCTAAATATCACAAAAAGTTTTCATTCATAATTTTCTTCTCTTCAACAATCTTAATTACTGGTCTGGTTATTAACTTTCAGGTCAACGATGTTCTGTGACGGCTCCGGACCGCTGCTCGAGGAAGCTCTACTCAACGACCAGCTCCTCTTCGAGTACTCGCCTGCGGAAAGCCTCATAAACTTTGAGCTTCCGCCCTTGGACTCAGACGGCGACTGGCAGCTCAGTGACTTGGATCTCAACTGTGATAGTTTTGTAAATAGTGGTAGTGATATAAACAAGGAAGCCTCCAACATCCTTGATGGATCAGTTTTCGACTTCGCCGATCTGGACAAGAGCATAATTGACGAATATCTCCTAGAAGCATTGAGCAGTGATCTGTCCAATGACTCGACACAATCTCCACAGTCGGGCACTGACTCGTCCTTCAGCAGCGAGTCCCTGTGTGCCCTGGAGACACATGACTACGTCGCTGTGGACAAAACTTGGCCAAGTAAAACGCGGGTCTACGAGAAGACTGATGTGAAAGTTCGTTCGTTTGGTGAACCGAAGTTCTGTCCGGAACTCGGTGCGTTCCGTTGTCCCGTGGAGGAATGCGGCAAACTGTACGCAAAAGCGTCGCACGTTCGGGCTCATCTGCGACGTCATAGCGGTGAGAAGCCTTACCGGTGTACGTGGGGCGGGTGTTCGTGGAGGTTCGCTCGATCTGATGAGCTGGCTCGGCACAGGCGGAGTCACTCGGGGGACAAACCGTATAGATGTGCGGAGTGTGGCAAGCGGTTCGCGCGGTCGGACCACCTCGCCAAGCACGGCCGTGTGCACGCGCGGCGTGCTGCTGCCGCCGCCGCGGCCGCCAGGCGTTCAGCCACGGCGCCGCATGCGCATCGGAGATCAACCAGAGGAATATTGCTTGTATGATGTAATGACATGCGGTTTTGACTAGGTAGTGAGAGACACTGTGTAAAAGACGTGATTCACATAGTTTCGGATGAATTTAAGTATCAAGTTTCGTATTATACTTAAATAATGAAATTACGAAATCATTATTTGAAAATTAAGGATAACTTTACAGAATTCTCTACTAATTACTTCAAACAATGAAGACTGATTTCTATCTTATTAATCTCAAATAGTTTTTGTAGAAAATTGTGCCTGTTTCCGAAGATTACGCTAGATCACGAAACAAGAGACTGCTGTCAAGTCAAATCGTGGTCAAATCTCGAATCATATTCGCTTTTATTTTGTCAACTAATCGAAGTACTTGACAAGAGATTTAATTTTATTTGATTTTCAGAAACGGGAACTTTGCATAGGTTTAAATAGTAGAAATAATTAGATTTAAATAGTCATAAGGTTCTGTGTATGAATCATTACCAAATACTGACTGAAAGAAAGATTTGTAAATATTAAATAGCTTACCATTTATTAGATTGCAGAAAAAAATTCGACTTTCTGACTAGCGTTAATGTTGTATATATAGAATAAGTTAATATCTATATTATCTATGTACTTATATCAGTAAAGAAAATTAATAAACATGCATGGTATTTATTGACGATTTTGTTTTTGTTAAAATTCAAAGTTTCAATCTTCGCCAGGAGATGGTGCTGATTATGATCGCATTCGCAGATCTTCGCACCTATTAAATGATATGAAACAAAACGTAAGTAATAAAATATCGGTTGTAACGCGACTGATCCGAGAAAAAATGCATCTTCGAGAATACAATAGGACGTAACGCGTAGCGGACGTGGTGCGACTCCCTCACAATAAGTAACCTACTACCCCTTTCGCAAAGGGTAGGCAGATTTCTATATAATACTTACCAACTAGCCTCTAATTTCGCCAGTTCTGTTATTCCTATGCAGGGGTTATTTATTGCCCTCTTACCGGCCACAAATCCAGATTAGAAAGGGCTGCTACCGAGATTTTCCCTATACAAAACTACCTTCCTAGATCATGCAATGTTTTTTTTTTAAATGTTAGGTATATTCAGTTATTCATTTTATCCACACCGAAAAATCCATCCTAACTAAGGTGGATAAGCGGAAACGTATGTTCGAAAATCCACACTAAGACTATAAATTCTGTAATCCGTGTAGGGTGGATTTTTGGGGTAGATAAACGGAATAATGTGGTAAATGTTGGTTGCCTCAATAACGAACATTGACCCAGTCATTAAGTAGGAGTAGGTATACGAGTAGTTAAGTAAATTAATTGAAATTTTGAAGTTCAAGTTCAATGTTACGTTTCTTATCATGCTGGCAAGGCTGCGCAAAGTGCGGTAGGCTATGGTTGGTACTGTTGGTAGTTACAGCTAGGTAATACCTACATGGTTTATAGTATAAACCATGTAGGTATGTAAAAATAGTTTTTTTTTTAAATGAATATACAGCGGGGTTTGTAAAGTGGCCAAAGCATCTTAGTCCCAAATTATATAGTTTCTAACTTTATAAGGTGTTTCAAAATTAACCCAACTTGGTGCTTTAGACCATCGAACTGAACAAATTTCAGTTCGGGACCAACTCTGAAATCACGAAAAGAAAATCAGCTGTTTAATACAAAAGTTCAATCGTACACTCAATACATCGAGTGTTCAAAATATCGAATGTGTGAATGTTTGATTGATCGAGCGTTCAATGCATTGCATAATCATTCTATCGAAATATTAATACATACTGAATATTTTTTTTGTTTGGAAAATATTATGCTTGAGGAAATATTCATTCTCGTGAGACGGGAAATAATAAATTACTTATAGCACGCTCATCACCTATGTTGCCACCTTCACTGTGGTCTGTCTTCACATTGAAGGATGGCACAGAAGATGGAACACGTTGCTTGATAAGCGCAAACAGGGTCTTTATGCTACCATAGAATTTGTAGTTAAGACAAGAAGCAAGCTATAACAAATGAAAAGCAAACGCGGGATTGGGAAGACCTACTACACAAAAAAACCGGTCAAGAGCGAGTCGGACTCGCGCACCGAGGGTTTCGTACCATCATGTTTTTAATTTTTCATCGGCGCGGCCCATATCTGTCTGGGAATTTTAACATTATGCACTGCGGTGTAGAATATCGCAGTTTTATGTCAGCGCCATCTCTTGACCGATAGTGGAACTAATGTAATTTTATATATGATTTTTTTTAAAGTGTGCAATTTAGAGACTTCGTTTTATTTTTCCTGTAATATTTACAGAAACTTCTATCACATAGAATAATTTCAGATTTATCTCTTTGTGAACTTCGGAGATAAGAGGGGGGGAACGGTATTTTTTTTTTACATTTTTCATCAAAAGTCGAAAACTATGCGGCCTAAAAAAATGTTTGAGAATGTGCAAACTGCGCTCTTTCATAATTATGATACCCCACATGCCCTAGTAGCCCCACTTCGAAGTTTTCAGACCCCCTAGCTTTCAGTCCCTGTTGCAAAAAATATACATATATTTTTATTTCTTTCTTATTTGCAAGATAATAATTAAATATAAAATCTGATTTATTGATATTTCGATAGAATGAATGTATGCGATGCGTTGAACCCTTGATCAAACAAACATACGATATTTTGAACACTCGATGTATTGAGTGTACGATATATTGAATGTTTGATTTATTAACCATTCGATATTATGAACGTTCGAGTATTTAGACTTTCGATTTATAGTGGGGTCGATCAATTGATATTCGATTATTTGGCATTCGATTTGGCATAGTACACTCCCTTATATACCTACTTATACGTAATGAACAAGCGCACTGAGGTACAGTCAATCGCACATCAGTGGCAACAATTTGACATTGACAGTGCCTTTATGTCGTAGCCATACAGTCGATTTTCGTAGCGCAAGCATAATCTCACTGAAGTGCGGTTGATTTAATTTAATTTTTGTCCCTTGTTATTTAAGTTACCTAAAGTCATCCACAGGCATAGGATACGATTATTGCTACAACAAAGTTGTGTCAAACGTGCCCGAGATAAAAACATTACTTAACAATATTCATTCTCTTGCAATTTATTGACTTTAGGTGCAGTTAAATCTTCAAAACATTAAAGTAGGAAGAGGTAGGTACTTGAATTTAGTTACCATGCCAGTTCCAACCTGTATACTCAAAGGATTTAAGGATACCAGCAATTCAGGACATGGCTAGTGACTTTACAGGGTCAAATTAAATTACGTACCTAGGTATCGATAATTAAACACGATAAAACAAAAAAAATACGCTATTAGGTATTTTATTTTTGGGGTCAACGACCGCGACCCCCTAGGTTGTGTAGTTACTTGAAATATTAATTTAAAATTAGTTTTGTTCTTGTAAACGTCACCGACGTGATTGGTATTGATATCTAAACACGATAACTTTTGTTGATGATTTCTGAAAAGTGTGCTATTTAGAGACATCGTTTTATTTTTCCTGTAATCTTTACATAAACTTTTATCACATGGAATTATTTCAGATTTTTCTCTTTGCAAACTTCGGAGATAAAGAGGGGAAACGGTATTTTTTTACATTTTTCATCAAAAGTCGAAAACCATGCGGCCTAAAGAAAAAGAAAGAAATGATTTGAGAATGTGCAAACTGCGCTCTTTCATTTATGATACCCCACATGCCCTAGTAGCTCTACTTAGAATTTTTCAGAGCCCCTTTCAGTCCCTGTTTCAAAAAAAATATAAATATTTTTATTTCTTTCTTATTTGCAGAATTGTTGGGTAAACGTCATCTAAAACTATTCCAAATTTCAAGTTGATAGCATTAGTAATTCTTGAGATATCCAGCTGTGACAGACAGACTGTTTCACCATAAGGGTTCCGTTTTACCATTTTGGTACGGAACCCTAAAAAGAACAGATTTTCTCAACTCATACTTCAACTGAGCTACTTCAAAATAGGAGGTTATGTTTAACCGACTTCAAAAAAGGAGGTTCTGTGTTCGAGCCGTATATATGTATGTTTGTATGTCCGCGATATTCTCAAAAACTAATTTTGATAATTCTTTCATTAATGTGATCTACATAGCATCTAGTTTAAAAAATATGATTGACGTGTAAAAGTGCTTGTGCAAACCTACTTACAAAAATAAAATCATTTATCATTTATATGTATTATCATTTATATTTATATTATACTTTCTCCTGGTTTTTGTATATTATTACCTTAGGTTATTCATATGTACGAAGTTATATGCATAAATGCATCTCCGGCATTTCTATGCGAATTTTGATGATTCTTCTAATCGGTGTCTTCAATTCTTCAGTGCACTAGTGTTAATTGATTTTTTGTTTGCTAGATACAACTAAAAAGTGAAAAATAAAAACTTTTTATAAAAAAAAACAATCGACTTTAAAAATAAATCACTACAAAGTGATAAATATCTTTCATTTCGGAAGTCGGTGTCGTTGGTTACGCATTTTCGTTTTTTGACACCGACTTCCTTTTTTGGTCTAGAAGTCTTTTAATCCTATTAAGAAACTACATCGATTGGCGCCAATGAAATAAAACGTGAGAATTTTTAAATTCAATGCAATTCAATACTTTATTGCATCAAATATGGTAGGTACTAGGTACATACATACATGAAGTTCTTATAATAAAATATTTAGTAACACACATTTGGCCAATATTTAGCATGCAACAACAAGCTTTTACATTTTAAGATATTAATTATTAGGTAACTACATTTTGTAAATTTATGTAAGTTAAATATATCTGTGCATTATTGTATAAAATTTATAGGGACACTTTTGAAAGAACTCATCTATCGAATAAAAACATTCTTGTAACAACCACTTCCGCAACGCAACACAAAACTTATTGAAGGGTAGTTGAGTAATTGACCTAGGCAAAGCATTGTAAATTAGAGCCATGTAAACGCAGCTCTGCCGAAAAAGTTCTAGCTTTGGATCGGGCATTTCAAAATCTAAATGTGTAAATTTCCTTTTATTTGTGTTATCTTTCCGTTTAAATAGTTCAAGATTGGACCTCACAAACCTGGCAATTTTGTAAATATAAATGCATGGGACAATCAATAGATTGTGCTACTCGAATATAGGCCTGCATGAGTCAGGCATTTTGAATATTGTACGAATACATTTTTTTTGGGCGATGAAGATCTTCGCCATTTCGGAAGAGTTTTCCCACACAACTATATATCGCATCTTATTAGTGAGCAGACGTATGCGTGATACACCATTATGGCGGTACGCAAAGATGTAATATTATTAATTCTTTTTAAGGCAAATACGAACTGATTGTTTTTTTTTATTACTTTCGATGTGATTCTTTCAAGTAAAATGCTCATCAAGTGTTACACCCAGGAATTTTGCACTACGTACCTGTTCTATATTATTATTGTTAAGTGCAACATTAAGGCGTATAGGTTTACTTCTAAATGTTTTGCAATTTAAAACTATTTATTTAGTTATTAATATCTAACCATCAAAATCTGTAAATGCAGTTGTTTAGCAAGTAGGTACTCAAAAACTTAAGGAGAGTAAGTACCGAGAACGTTTTCCTAAAGCTACATCAGTTATGGGGACTTGCCCTTACTGCCCCGTATCAAAAATCCACTCTGTATAAGCAGGTGCCAACAGTTGTCGATTTACCGTTTCAGTAAGTGTTCATCTTTACCTACTCCCTTTTATCACCATGCCGTGCCGTGCAGGCGCTGCAGGCCGTACTTCGGCCGTTAATCATAAAAGTGCCCAAATAGTAGATTATTAACCAAGGGGATAAAGCAGTGTCTTCTGTCGCGGGTGACGATTTAAATCGCGAGCGTAACGAAGGACTCGAGGTTTACTCCCGAGCGTAGCGAGGGTGTTAAAAACTTAAATCACGAGCGAAGCGAGGGATTTAAGACGAGTCCTGAGTGTAGCGAGGGATTTAAGTTCACCCAAGACTGAGATAGCTTTATCACCGAGGAAAATACTCTACTTTTCGTACCATTTGCGAAAAAATTAACACAATAATAATATGAGATAAGCATTTATTAAAAATAATGACAATTAAAAGTAAAAGACAAGAAGTACTGATTCTGAAATTGATAGGCCTTTCGCACTTCTCCACGTTGAAAATTCTTCATAAGTTTTTAAATAATTTTCCTTGGATTTTGTTGGAAGCAAATTATTTATAATTGCGGCAGCATTTGCACTGATGGAATCCGACAATTCACTGTCACTGGCGCTTTGATTTAACATCGTAACGTATTTTTAGAACATTAACTTATTTATAAAAATAAATTAAAATAAACCTAACGTTTATGTATTTGAAGAAAACAAAAACGCGGCAAATTCCTAGACTAATATTTTTTTGTCGGAAAAGCAAAGGCATCAAGCTCATACGGCCTCGTCGGTTTTCGTAATTTTATTTAATAATCATAACTGCATAATAAATGCGTATTCCTTTTTCAAAAAGATGTATAATGCTTTATATACAAACTCAATGATGTAAACACAGATGTAGTTCAGTATAAATTTCGGTAAGTATTCCAAATTTAAATCACATTCTCCCCCTAGAGCATGGGTTCCCAACCAGTGGGGCGCGCCCCACTTGGGGGGCGTAGGGTGATCCAAAGGGGGGCGCGACGAGCGACTTAAAAGCTTACTCTTTTACCGTTTTCGACTACCTATCTTTGTGAACGGGGTTTTTCGACGCTGGTGGGTATAAAAACGAAGCAAAGAAAAGACTTCATGTCGAAAATGATCTACGCTGTGCACTGACCAACATGCCTAGAATTGATAAATTGGTTAATAAAGTGCAGGCCCAATGTTCTCACTAATGGTCATTATTATACGTTGTACAGTGTACACGATTAATAAAGTCCATTAAAGTTTTCATCGTTTTTTTTGTCCATTGTAGTTGAGTTGGGATAGGGGGGGCGTAGTAATTTAGCGTAAACTTTAAGGAGGCGCATAGGGTAATAGGTTGGGAACCCCTGCCCTAGAGGATGAATGAAATTCAGTACAATTTTCTTTCCCTGTTTTTAACAGATTAAAAATGACTATTGTTATGTTCGCTTTTTGTGGCATAGAATGTCACTTTTTTGAGCAAGTGGTACGAAAAAGATATTATCTCTGTTTGTATGTCGTAGGCTCATCATTGACGGTAGGCATATCGGCATGGGCACGCTTAGCGTTGGGGGACAGACCGAATAGAGAAGATGGAGAGCCGGTTGTTGCGTTCATCTTGGGAAAGGCCTATGTCCAGCAGTAGACTGCGATACACAGAGGTACTTGCAAGTCAAGTAGGGCACTGGGCGGAATTCTTTCGCATGGGCTGAGTATAGTAACCATGGAATGTTTTGTTCATCTGTTGCTTAGGTTTTCCAACTTACTAACAAACGGAAAATTAATTGTATACAATTTTTTACAAATCTAACCGAATTATCGCGCCAAAATAAGTAACAAAATGTTGCCACTTGCCAAAATAACATTTACCGGAAAAGTTTGTGGCGAGTTTAGGAACTAAAGAAATATAATATAACCGCTACAGTCCGATATGGATCTAAATGAACGCGTCGAAACATGTAATCATGAAAAATACAATCGAAATCTTTTTTAGCTTCGTCAGTTCAAATTCTTTCCTTTAGCAAGTTCGTGAAAGCTTTGGTTTCCTTAGAAAGCAGTGAACAGTCACAAAATAACCGTTGTCCAAATACAGAGCGTTTTTTGGCATCTTAATTTCAAATACATAAAGACGGATCTTAGTCAAGGCCGCTATAATAAGCAGGAACCGCTTTCCTAGGATAGGTACCAAAGCATAATGTGAATGACACTGAGCAGACTACAGTTATAGCATACAGTTTTGACTAATGCAGAGTCACCTGGCTATTTTAAGTTTATACAGAGTTACTTGTAATTCGACGTTTAACCGTCAGGAGCTGATAGGGGGGCCAAAATGCAATAAATTGAAACCCCCATATGTATGGCTGAAATTCAATAGTTTTTGAGTTATTATTAGTAGTGCACTGGAGCTGCCTTCATTTAGTGAAAAAAATTTAGGTATTCCGGTTGTGGCTTGTTCTCGGATGATCGTGGGGGGGGGGGGGGTGAGGAATCATCGTGGTGAGAACATTGGCCAGCTGGACTCTGCGTTACCGAGTGCCATCTGTTACCAAGGTGTGCCGGGCGTGTCGGTAAAGAAGACTGTATCGTGCAATGAATAGACAACCAACATATTTTGTGTGTGACTGTACTGTATTTGACATCTTATTTTATAAATAGCACTATGTGTTGGTCAGTACTTTCGGACATTTACGTTTATTTGAGTTTGAGTTGAGTTTACTCTACAGTCCTTTCAGTCTTTTGACAGTTATGCAAAGTCAGGCAGGGGTAAAATAACTAAAATACCAATGATATTATAAGCGTACTTATAATATGATTGTAAAATACTATTTTTTTCCCCCTCCTTTTTTAAACTATTTCAAGACTGTTAGCTTTTAAATTATGTAAACGTTTTAATTCAATTTTTTCTATTTCAAAAAAAATACTGTACATCCTGAGTATACCTACGTATACACGGCAGTCGGCATTGAAACAACTTTTTACAATACAGACTGCCCAGTATACTTCAAATGCGAAAACTTTAACACACATCAAGGCAGAAACGGCGAGAAGCTTTCTTAGTGAGTAATGAGAGTGTACTTTCGTAGTGATGAGAAACAAGAAGAAGTTCTTGTTTGTAAAAAGCAAATGCAACTCGGGAAATTCAAACTTTTGAATGACCTTGCTCTTGTTTTACACGGCATGCTTCAAATCTGTTTGGCATTACCTAAAAATAAAAAAACTTGCATTCCTTTCAATTTTCATGTATTTTTCATTGTTCTTCATGAACACTGACCAATTTTATACAAGTTGTTTATTATAGGCTAGAGATTATATTCTAGGCCACTGTTCACGGATAATAATGAAACAGGCTGTACAGAGACGTACCGAGACGTCTAATACATTAAAAAAAAAAAACAATTGTTTGTCTATTCTTGACAGTGATTGTCTATGAAATTATACGGCAAAATTCAGAAGTTGACCATTGTGGTAGAATTTAATAAGTTTTGAATTATATTTTAAATCGTCTATTTTTACAATGATACACGATTCAAGTCGGACACAAATAAAAATGGTGGTTCATAGATTAGATTTCTCTGATCAAACTGTTTATTGAAATAACACGCGAACCTATCCAAAAGTGTACATGAAATACAAAACTTTTATATTTTTTGCCATTATTAGAATATAACTGGTGCGATTACGTGGTGCGTTGGGAAGAGTTGTATTTGACAAATAACAGGTTGTCGGAGACACCGATTTCGCTACAGTTTTGTATCTAATGTGTTGTTTTTTTAACTGCAATAAGTTTGTAAGGTGTACCGATTTTCAAATCATTAATCTAAGTGAATATTTTAATAATGATTGGTTGAGTTAAATGGGAAGAAAGTCAAACAAGAACCTCGAAGTAAGCTGGGCAACTGTTCTATTCAATCAGCATGTGACCCAAATCTGAGATTTCTCTTCTTTGTGTTCTATATGCTGGGTTCATGTTTATACAGTGAAAAGCTAAATCGATCAACAAGGAATATACCGAGCGGTGTTTGGAGCGACGATCATCAATAAGGACAAGATATTTTTATGAATTTGTCACGGTTGACTACCTGTTCAACTCAGTGGGGGTCGTTATTTCGCTGAATATTCTCATTTATAAAAACATCGACTGAACTTACGCTTCACGGGAAGATAAACTTATCAACATTGAATGAAAATACACAAATAAGATTGCTGTCCGAGATACAGAGATAACATAAATCAGTGTTTACCTGAAATGTATGTAAACACTCACAAAAGTATGAAACAAGTGAAAAACATTGTGCTAAAATGAAGATCAGCTGTAAATACATTGTGTTCAGCCACAAAGAGTAGGACAATGTTGCAAAATGGCTCATTCTGAAAATCACAGGTATATTGTGCAGGTCAGTAATGTTTTTGTTTTTAATTGTTATTGAGTAAAAGTGGAAATAAATTAAACCAATTTACTAGCTGCTACATTTAGTAATCTGTCAAAGTTATGTGTATGAAATATTTAAAACATCCATGTCTCTAAAATGCACCATAACTTATAACATTTAATATATTTATTTGGTTTCTCATTATTTAATTGAACTACCACAAGCACATGGAAGGACATTTCCTGAAAGTCTTTGTTCTATGGATGTAACATATCCATATGTTTTTATATTGCAGTTCAGTTGAAAGTATCTCAGTATTACATTGACTCAATGTCAGGTTTTTCAGCAGTGTCTCCACCCATAAATGTTAATTAGTTATAAACTTCCTTAAACAAAAAAGGAAAACGGTAACATTACAAATAAGGCATTGACTCTCAAAGTATGTTCAATTTTAAACAAAGTTCAATGCCAAGCTTATTTTATACTGTATAATTCTAGAGAGTACACAAATGCATGTTTGTATACTGCCATTAGAAAATATGTCTTATTTCCTTGAACAGCCCTAAATTGTATATCAATCAATCAATCAAAACATTTATTTGTAACGAATGTAGAAACAAACCTATATCAAGTTTACATAGTTCATTGGTCACTTATGAGGAAGTTGTTAGCCAATTTACCTTTTGTAATGCACCATGTTGACTTAAAACAGTCAAATGAACAAATCCAACACAATTTATCACCAATAAATATTCTGTTGTGTAACCTTATGTTGTTATAGCTACTGAAAGATTTTTATATGAAGAACATTTTTAAATTGTGTTGTTTGAACATTCAGGGAAATCTTTTTAGAAATGCCTTTCTCATAATGATTGCTAATTAACTCTCTCTGCATAATCCAAAGCATCTGACCAAAAAGAACATTAAAGGTTTTAATTTTCTTTTTGATCGAGAGATCCCCCTTGCTACTTTCAACAGTAAATGCATACTATTCCTAAAGTTCAAATAAAAATACAGGTGTATGTGGGTGCACTGTCGCCGCACTACGAAGCCCTGTCAGTAGAAGCCTCGAAGCAGACCAGCTCCGAAGAAATTGTTTGCTGCATCACTGATAAACTCGGCTTAACCAATGGATCCGGCGGGCCCTATGAATTGGCCGAGGTAGGCTTATTATAACTATATTATGCTTATAATGCTCTTACTGTGTTAATCCAGGAAATTCTTATTACATCAAAAACTACCTATGTATATCCAGTGCACTCCGGGTTTTGGTCTTCTCAATCTAGGCTTTGGCCTAGAATTGCCTATTATTTATAGCCTTTTGACATACAGACTACTGTGTGTAAAAGTATAATCATGTACTTCATTCTTTAATATTTAATTATGCTAAAATTAGTTATGTCCAAGATTACATTACTGGCAATGGTGAAGGAAAATCATTATCAAACCTGAACTTATAGTTAACTAGCAGCGCCCCGCAGTTTCACTGGCTTAAGTTTCGATTAACTGGGAATATAGGGATAAAAACTATCCTATGTCCTTTCCTGGGACTCAAACTATATCTATACCAAATTTCATCTGCATCGGTTCAGCGGTTTAAGCGTGAAGAGGTAACAGACAGATACACTTTCGCATTTATAATATTAGTATGGATCTGAAATTGCCAACGATTCTTGAGCAAGCATGATGATCAATGCTTGTGCCTTCTCTATATCACACTCTTTGCCGTGTAGTGGGTCAATAATAGGCTAGTATTATAAGTTCAAGGCAACATAAATTAAAATTAGAAATGTTTCCGGTTAATTATTATGATTGACTTGCCTTAAGTAAGCAGTTAGTCAATGCTAGTAAATCCCTGGCTTGCAAGCCAGAGTTAAAAAACTCTTTTTTAACTAAATTTCATTCAAGATTAATTAAGCTATGTTAATTTCAAATTGAAAGAAATCCTTATCCATTCTTACAACATACATAGTATCTGAAGGACTTTTACTCAGTATCAGTTAAAAGTTAAAACAGCTCACCACTTTGATGCAAAAAATTGATTAACAATATAAACACCATGAACAATTTTTTGCTCATTGTAACTGAATGAGTCAGCTTATGTCCATGATGATTGCTTCCTTAGCTTGGTCATCAGTGAGACATTCTACATGTGTCTACCAGCACATAGGTGAGATTATCGCATTTTGAGGAAGTTAAAAATATGATAAATATTTTAGTATAGTTTGTTTTTAAAAAGTGATAACATTTGTTCTGTTTTAACTATTTATTTTTATCAAATGAACCATTCAACCTCTTTAGCCTAAATCCTATTTAATTTGTGAGCATTATGTGTGTGTGTGTAAATACGTATGTTATTTGTGAATAAAAAATGAAAGTACATATTTGAAGTTATAGAGATGTAAAATTATAAATTTATATGTGAAGAAAAAAATAGAAAATATAGTGTCCATGGGGGGCTGCTAGTGAGTTTGTTACGATACTTCTTCCCAGCTAAAGCACTAGGAAGTGGTGAAGGGCGGGCGTTTTGGGGGACTGTCTTATATAATTTTAACGTTCAAACAGTGCTGATTCTCAGGCTCAGCCTAGTTTGAATTAATGAGTTTTTATTTTAAGACCACCGTCAATGAAACCTTCAAAAATGTAAACACCTATTGTTAAACCTGCGCAGGTGCTTTAGAAACCAAAAACGTGCGCATACTGGCCAGCAACCACGCGTTTAGTGTCGCCCGCGTTTTCCCTTAGCTATGCCAATATATGATTAGCAGTAGCGTAAGGGAAGGAGACTGCTTTATAAAAAATATGTCCTTATTAGGTGGTGGGGGACATGCTTAGCGGTGAGTGCAAGGAGCGAAGACTCGGGCCCAATGAGTCGCCTGTTGCAGTCATGCTGCTGTGGCCCAATAACACCGGCTCGGGCCAGTACAACAGGTCAGTACTCAGAAACATTTTCATGTGTCATTATTAATCACTAACTTACTAATTATGTAGATATGACTCATTTTTGCATCACCTTAATCATATCAGTTTTGTAAGGGACAATTCACGGTTAACGTTATTTCAATGTTTTAATGAATAACTAATAAGTGTTACTGTGTTATACCATTTACTTTTGTTACATGTAAATTTTTCCTGCTGTAATTAACACTGCAACGTTCATATTATGATAAATTTAATTAAATAGAACATAAACATTGCATACATACCTACCCTATTTGAATATCATTTTTCCTCCACGCAAACGGTAGTCTGTGGCAAGTTCAACAATGTCAAATCAGGTTTTTCTATATAATTATCTTATTCCTGCAATTATCTGTTACGAGAGATACGTCTAACCTTGTCTTAAACACCTGCGTGTCTTGTATTTGTACCTTTACGTATAGTTGTGTCCATTGGCGTCCTGTCACCGCAATACTATTTGTATACTGTGCCATTGTGATGATTCATCTTAATTTATTTTACGCGAGACGTGATTACCGTAATATAAACTACTGTGTCCTTAATTATGTTAAGAAAACGGATAACGTTAAATTACTTACGTTCTTTATAGAATTTCTATTATTAAGCATTTAAACGCGTAAATACAGACGTAGCTCAAACGTTATCGAAGCCCCGATATGAAAGTGTCTATTATACATATTTAAGTGCTGTAATAAAATAAGTGTTGTTTAAACTACTACTTAGTTGTTTAATGAAGGGCTGTAGCAGTGATTGGGGATAATATCCCAGTGTGGCGCATGAGTCACTCTTCCTGCGACAGCGGCGTGATAACGCCGTCTCCTGCATCCTGCCAATCGAACTGAAACTTTGCCGCTCGATTAAACATGGCCTCTAAAACTGTACCACAACTCACAAATATTTAGATTTCGTCATTATGACTCAAAAGTAAAATTTTATTTTTAGACACTTTCCCGCTCATTACCGTCGCGTCGGTAACATAGCTCAAAGGTGTCGTTTCTGTTTGCAGATTTTATCTCCGAGAGAAGATTCCCGACGAGCCATGGATGGAGAACTTCTCGGTCGACCCGCAGCTGATAAAGGATTACTTCCAGCGGTTCCTGTACCAGCCGAAAGATCGCGAGTATCCCGACTTGTGCCAGTTGCCGGAGCTGAATGAACAGACGCTACTAGATAACTTGAGGGCGAGATTCTCAGCCGGCTATATCTACACTTACGTCGGCTCTATATTAATAGCACTCAACCCGTTCAAGTTCTACCCGATCTACAATCCGAAATATGTGAAGTTATATCAGAACAAACGGATAGGATCCAGTCTTCCGCCTCACATATTCGCAGTAGCCGATGCCGCATATCACTGTATGCTCCGGGAAAGAACTAATCAATGCATAGTGATCAGTGGGGAGAGTGGTTCAGGAAAGACTGAGAGTACGAATTTTCTTCTACATCATTTAACGGCGCTGAGCCAAAAGGGATCTCATGGAAGCGGAGTGGAACAAACGATATTGAGTGCAGGTCCAGTGTTAGAAGCGTTTGGTAACGCGAAAACTGCCCACAATAATAATTCGAGTCGGTTTGGCAAGTTTATCCAAGTGAATTACAAGGAAAATGGCATGGTGCATGGAGCCGTTGTACAAAAATATTTGCTGGAAAAGTCAAGAATATGCAGTCAGGGACGAAACGAGAGGAATTATCATGTGTTTTATTATTTATTGGCTGGTGCGTCGGAGCAGGAGAAGGAACAGTTGCATTTACTCAGTGTGGACAAATATAATTATTTATCAAGGACTGGTTGTAGTGAGGTGCCGGGTATTGACGAACAGTATGAGTTCTCGCGGTTAAAACAATCTATGGAGATGGTAGGCTTCACTATGGATAAGCAGAGGCGTTTGTTTGCTGTGTTGTCGGCCGTGCTACTTTTAGGTAAGTTTTTTTCATAAAAATATCAATACCTACATAAAAATTTCATCAAGTTTCTAAAATCTTATCAGCTGATAGAGAACTAATTATATTGATATTTTTTACTATCGGTCATATTATTGTTGAATCATATGCCTACTAAAACATTTAGCAGAAAAATAATATAAATAGGTGTACATAATTCATTGACACAAGTTGAGCTAATAATAGGAAATTGATTCCTTTTCCTCCTACATAAACAAATGTGGTGGCCCTGCATTCTTGCATTAGTTATTAACACAAAAATTAATCATTGTCCCCTATAATTCTCTTGGGGGGTTACACTGCAATGACATGATTTGTTTACGAGTAGGGAGAAATCAATAGTATCTTTCCTGGAATGTATTACAGCATGAATGTATGGCGGTAGCTTATAAACTGTAATCAGTTTATAAGCTACCGCCATACATTCATGCTGTAATATAATGCTATAATTAGCATTAACACATATATGATAATTAAAGGAAAACGAGTACATATCCGCTACTAATTTGTGCTTTAACGCATATGTAAAAGTCATGTTGGTAGAATAGGTTATCATTATAAACCATTTTATAAAAAATGCCAAGGCTTATCCACAATAAAAGCAATTTTCCTCCTTTTTACTGCCATGACTTTTACATATGCATAAAGTACAAATTAATGCCAGACATATACTTGTTGTTTCTTTATGATTTTCTAATATATATAGATTCTAAACGATTTTGTTGATAATGCTAGATAAAGATTATAATCATATAATATTGCCGTAGATTAATTATTATTATTATAAACAAATGTGGATAGGGACCCAATATTGAAGCATGTCTTGAGTGAGGCCTGAGTCCAACAGTTGATTGCAAAAAGTATCTATATGTTTTGAGATTCGGTCTCATTGCAGACTACAGAAACCCTACTTTCTATCTTCCATACTAATATTATAAATTAGAAAGTAACTCTTGTCTTTATGTTACCTTTTACACCTAAACCAGCAAACGGATTTCGATAAAATTTGGCAAGCAGATAGATGGCATCCTGGGGAAGGACATAATATCCTACTTTTTATCTCCGTAGCACTTTGCCGTGGGATAATTTCCGATATTCACGCGGGCAGAAGTTAGTATCTAATATCTGGAAGCCATACAAATAAAATACAGAATCAATTCCTAAATGTATTTGCAGTGACTCACACTCATCATTGTCAATAAATTGCTTTTGACTGTTTGTTTTGGCATTTCTTCTGAGAGCATGGTCACTGCCATTGATCTCTTAAAAAATCAAAGAGAAGTACACATACATGAGTGTCCTAAAAAGATCAACATACCAATTTCATTCACACCTTGAATATGCATATATTATTATGTGCTTATAAACTGCCCTATAACTACTTCAGTATCCCAGGGAACAGCAAGTTGTAGAGGAGCATGGGTGGATCGACTAATCGATTTTGCAACCCATACGCAAAGTACGCGCATTGACGTGGAGTTGCGGACCCCAGCCCGTATTACCTATTACCTATATGCATCTATCTGTAGAATAAATCTATATTAACCAACCTCAATTTACAGGCGAATGTCAGTGTATAATGAAAACGGTATCATTTACAGGTAACGTGGAGTTCCAACCACAACGGAAGTCGTACCACCACGACGAGGCGGTCGGCGTGCGGAATCCTGAGGTCGTTTCACTTATATCCTCGCTATTGAGGGTCAAACAGGAAACTTTGTTGGCTGCCCTGACGTCTAAACGGGCTAGAGCTTCGGGAGAAACTCTCGTTATCAATTACAGGTAGAGTAATAGTTGGTTTTGTTTGTAGAATATTCATGCCCTACATTATAAATTTTTTCGAACATCTATTGGTTGATCATAACTAAAGAAATGAGGCTAAACAAAGACAAGATGAATGAACGATGTGTAAAAGATGTTTTGGCTAGGATGAAAATGAACACTGAGATAGCTGATGGAAGAAAAATATGCGTTGCTCCAACTCTTAAATAAATTGGGATAAATGTTATCCAGTGATAAATAGAGGGTGGCAGGGATATCGACGCGCGACCTGTTGCCATCGATTCAGTACATAATTTTGCTTTGAACATTTTAGTCGAAAAACTCAAAACCTAAGACAAAGTGAAAAGTGTGTGTGTGTCAGTGTTGAAAAGTATCAAAACCTACGCGGTCAAAATGTATGGAAGAGCTGTTTTCACGGTCAAAATTCATGGTTACGGTTTGCGCGCGTCGATGTCCCTGTTATTTTGTTTTACGCGACACGTGGCTGTGTACTGAACCCGCGACTCGCCGTTCGTTTATCCAAAGTAAATATGCAACAAAAACAAACAATTTCTTTGAAAAGAGGCCAAGGCATACAATGTAAGGCAGTGGAATCTTGCCAGTAATTAGTATCAACTGTATGGAATTTATTCACTAAGAGGATAGGCCGTATCTGTTATTGTAATCACTGATTTTGTGATTATGTAAACAATGTAATCATGTAAATTGATGTAAAGTTGAAATTAATAACCTTAGGCTCATTGTACCAGAAAATGTATCTTTGTTTACATTATTTTGTAGTCTCGTCTCTTATCTGTGAAGAGATTATCGTTTTATTTCGAAAACTACATGTCAAGACATTCCTTTGGTATGAAGAGAGTTAGGGATTATAAAGAACCAACATCTCTTTTTATGATCCTTAGTTGTTTGGTATTTACTGGATTAGGCGTAATTTGTAAACACATACCAATAAGTACTCTCGAATTTAAGTGAAAAGGCAAAAGCCAATGTCGTCAAGCATGATGTCGAGAGTTCGATCTACTTAGGGAGGGCGCCCACGAGCAACTTAGTTGCCCAGCAACTTTTTGTCTTTGTCTTCTCGACGAGACGTGAGCACACGGGAGCGACAGCAACGCTACTTTTTTAACGGTTGAGCGGCAACTGGCTAGTCGCCAACTATTTTGTCGCCGTGCGCGCACTTGCATTGCAACCAATAGACGGGCGACAGTTGCGTCCAAACCCGCGGACAAAAATGTCTCCCACCTGTCGCGTCGCTGCATGCGCGCACTTTCATACAAACCCGTAGACTTGATGATAGAGACAAATTAGTTGCGGAGACAAAAGTTGCTCGTGCCGCCCTTCCTTACACTACAGTCCGGAAGAATGCGTTCCTGATATACCTGTCAGTGCGACAGTTCTAGTAACTAATAAAGATCAAAGCCAAGCATGTATTCGTTTGTATGAAACTGACAGTAGAACGCCTTCTCTAGTCAGCCGCACTATAATGTAATGTCTGATTGCTTGTCAAATGCCTCTTCTCATACAAAGAACAAACGATATTATTATAAAGCTTGGTCATTCCGAGTTTGTGTTTACACACAATCTTCAGGCGAAAGCACCAGTGTAGACCGCGGAATGCAAATTTTCTTACGTTTTTTGCAATTTGCAGGTCAGCAGGTTGTATGTTGATGAAAATATGATTCGCGACCGCAATAAATAATAATAATTTATTTCAGACTAGGTTGCCCATAGAGCAATGAAGTTCGTGGGTTACCTTAGCGCTAAGGGGAAATCCCCTTTAGTCCAGATTGTAATTTATTGTACAAAAATGTTATGTTATAAAATGCAAAATTGTGTGTCTCAGTTCATTATTTATTTGTATTTGTCGTCTTGCCTTGCAGGTTGCCAGAAGCGATAGCGACGCGCGACGCTATGGCGAAGTGCTTGTACGGTGCTCTGTTCGACTGGATCGTGATGCAGGTCAACCACGCGTTGCTCTCTAAAAAGGATACGCTTAGGGAACATCAGGGACATAGTATAGGTGAGTTCACTGATAGTCATGGAAACCTAATGCCCGATGTCACAATCTAGCATCAGATCACAATACTGTCTTCTACAAAACAATACGTTGTTAATACTTGCAAAAGTCTTCAAAAATAATAAAGTCCTCCAGACCGATTCGGCGACCAATCTCAGCGGAGACCAGCCTTCGGCGCGGTAGGTATTATAGTGCACAAGTTTGTGCGCAGACACAGGTGCATTCTCTCTTGCAATATACATACATATATAAGCTCACGCCTCCCCCTGGGGTAAGCAGAAACTACGAAATGCTACCTGCTACGATTCTTACTCCTTTTGCTTGGTTTACGTACATACACACAACATAAATTCATGCATATCATGTCAGTTGTAAAGTCCACAATATGCAACTTAGCTTTTGAAACTTTGAACAGACGACTTTTCTAGATTCTGATACAGAAGTGCTGTAATCTGCGTTCGCGATTTATTTGCCAAAAATGTAAACAGATGTGAATTAATGGAATAATAACTTTACTCCCTACACAATAAAGTTCAGTTTCCGCTACAACTTCAAACATTTTTATAACTTTTTCAATAGTGCTAGTCACTCTGAAATCAACTTAATTCACATTGAAATAAAGTTTATATTTGGTTAACTTGAAATTACATGACGGTATGATTACGGTCATCGATCGACCATCGGCATCGATTATGTGAAGCGATCATTATCTACTGCTCGACATCGATAACCGCCATCTAATTACACCTTTACTGTGTAAACCTCCACAAAAACCTCCAAAACAACACCTTAACTCCCCAGGCGTTCTGGACATATTCGGTTTCGAAGACTTCGGTCTGAGTAACAGCTTTGAGCAACTCTGCATCAACTACGCGAACGAGCACCTTCAACACTACTTCAACCAGCACGTGTTCAAGTACGAACAAGAGGAGTACAAGCGGGAAGGCATACCCTGGACGGATATAGGGTTCTCCGATAATACAGGCTGTTTGCAGCTCATTGAGGGGAAAGTTAATGGATTGCTGTGCTTGTTGGATGATCAGTGCAAGTGAGTGTCTGTAATAATATTTATGAATGCCAAACTACAGTACTGATACTGTATTTTTTTTTTAAAGTTTGGCTTTGAAGAGCGTCCTTTCAGTTCAGTCACTCATACCTGTGTGATATGTTCCATATGAACGCATGCAAAATACAGTAGTTTGTTGCTAAACAAGAAAATATTTTTTCCCTAAGAACATTGTGTTGTAATATGCATTTTAAAATGATGATAATTTTCATTACAGTTTCCCATGGGCGACAAATGAGACGCTATTACAGAAGTTCAACTCGGTGCATGAAAACAACCCATTCTATGAAAAGCCACAGAGACGAGAACCTGCCTTCGTTGTCAGACATTACGCCGGCAGAGTGAAATATCAGGTAAATACCCTTAGCACATCGAACCGGATAGGGATAGGAAATCCTTTGAATCAATAGCCCCCAATGTAGCCCTCGATCCTTCAAAATTATATAATAACTTCATAAGCTTAGCATTACCATTTTTAGGGTTCCGTAGTCAACTAGGAACCCTTATAGTTTCGCCATGTCTGTCTGTCCGTCTGTCCGTCCTCGCTTAATCTCTGTGATCGTTAGCACTAGAAAGCTGAAATTTGGTACCAATATGTATATCAATCACGCCGACAAAGTGGTAAAATAAAAATTGGAAAAAAATGTTTTATTAGGATAGCCCCCCTATATGTAAAGTAGGAAGTGATTTTTTTTTTAATTTCAACCCTAACGTGTGATATATTGTTGGAAAGGTATTTAAAAATGAATAGGGGTTTACTAAAATCATTTTTTGATAATGTCAATAATTTCGGAAATAATCGCTCCAAAAGTAAAAAACAATGTGTCCCCCCCCCTCTAACTTTTGAACCATAAGTTTAGAAAATATGAAAAAAATCTGAAAAGTAGAACTTTATAAGGACTTTCTAGGAAAATTATTTTGAACTTGATGGAAACAACAGTTTTTGTACAAAAAAGACAAAAAGTTGTACAAAATAATTTCTGGACTAAGTTTGTAGTATAATCGTATATGCAAGCATTTTTTACTTTTAAACTCATAAGTGGGAGCACTTATTGTGACGGACGGGAAACCACGGAACCCTACACTGAGCGTGGCCCGACACGCTCTTGTTCTACCTAATGTAGGGCTAACATGGAAATACTGTGAAGCACATTCAGTGGGTCAAAATTAAAAGTCCTTTATTCAAATTAAGCAGAGAATCAGCACTTTTCGAACATCAAAATTACATAAGACAGTCCCCCGAAACACCAGCTCTTCACCACTTCCTAATACCTTTCGCTGGGAAGAAGTGGCGTAACTAACTCCCCAGCAGCACAGCTGTCTGTTCAGTTATAAAAACTTGCTAAAACTTGTTGGTCCATTTCTCATATTTGTTTCAAAACTTGTTGGTCCATTTCTCATATTTGTTTCAACTTTTCATGAAATATCGCGCTATTTATAGAATGGGTTAGAACAAAGTAATGTACTAAATTACAAATATGTATTTCGATAACTGCCAAACATCCAAAATACGATTTTTTTTTGTAGGTATTGTTACGAGCTTTGGGTTCGTGACAATAAAAACTGCTGATATAAATTACCAAAAGTGACACTTTAATTAACAACTCCAATTACAACTTTAAACTCGCTAATAACAAAACACAATTGCGCTACTGATCACACGACGATCGCCTCGAAGATCACTTCCGATGTATCCCGTTGTATCGCTTATCCAATACTGACTCGGGTCGTGGCCCAGACCGGCCTTATTTAGTGCTTCAGATAGTTTTAGAACCTTCTACTGTAGAAACATCTAGAATGTTCGAGTACATACCGGCCCCGACTGCGAGATGTCGATAGTTCTAGAAAGTTCTAGCATCGAAATTCGATCTTGACTCTACTAGTTCTGTTACTCGATACTAGACGGCGCTAGTGGTAACTTATGTCACCATGTACCAGGCATTAATTGTGGCGCGCAACAGTATCTTATTCATAATCACACCAATAAAGCACTTATCCGCATCTTTATTGTTATCAGGTAACAGCGATGCGTGAAAAGAATCTGGACTTAATGCGGCAGGATATCGTGAGCGTGTTGAAGAACTCTTCTCTAGCCTTCGTGAGAGAGTTGGTCGGCGTGGATCCTGTAGCTGTGTTCCGCTGGGCAATAGTGCGAGCATTCTTTAGGTAAATATGTCGTAAGAATAGGATTGGTGTATAATTAGAAACAGATGGCCGATGGGGCCGGAATGTTCTGGAGTAGCGACCACGTACCGGAAGACGTAGCGTTGGGAGGCCTCTCACAAGATGGACCGATGACCTGGTGAAGGCCACAGGAATCCACTGGATGCAAGAAGCTTCGACCGGTGCGGTCGAAGTGGTAATAATTAGAAATTTAAAAAAATCAAGACCCAGAAGATCAGCTAGTAATGGCAGTGTAAAGCCTAAGCTAGACCTTTTTTATCATTCGATAAACTCAGCCAGTCGACTGCTGTACATAAACCTCTCCCACGTTGCGCCTGAACACCCAGTTCTGTCCGTCTTTTTAGTCGGTCTCGGCCGCCTTTATAAGATAATCATCGGTATATCTAGCTGTGAGACGTTCTATGCTACGTTTGCCGATTGGCGGTCTTCACTCAAGGATTCGTCTACTTCACCATCAGTACATCAACAGACACGACCTTACTAACTCTGCAAAGCTTCGGCTTAATGCTAGTTGCTTTCTTATCAACCGTCTCCGAAACTTACAATAGGAGCTCTATTGTAAGTATTTTCAAATGGTTTGGTTGATTGTATACAGAGGTTACTTCGCATTCCTCGAGGCTGGCAGAAGACACCGCGTGCAACGAGTAGACGGCGCGTCGCGAGTGCCGCGCGCCTCCATACATGCGCCCAATGACAGCATCATCAGGTGAGCGCCACGCCAATACACACCTTATTGCAACATCATTGTGTCCAATTTGCATTACTACGTTAAATACAGCTTCTTTGACAAGTACATAAACTAACTGCAATTTTTGCAATACCATATTAACTTGAAAGGCATGATGTCTATTACTTGTGAAAAAATTGGCAGATAAAAAAATAAATGATATTGTTGATTCTGGGTTGTGCTTACACCGCAAATGCTTAATAAGAAACCGATTCGTAAACACTTTTTGCAAAATTCGATTTATTATTCATTCGCCCAAATGCGCTTGCATTTCCAATGTAACTAAAGCACTTGCGGTTTGAAACACGACCTTGATGAATTACATTATATTGTTATGTATAAAGTATGTATTACAATATAGCTTTGCAAGTAACGTTATGTGACGTAATGAAATGTGTCTTGTTGCTCAGCCAACTGGTGACAGTATCGTCAATCAATCTTGCAATCAACCGCATTGCGTAAGTCACCGAATTTACGGCATGCTTGTTATATGTTCTATGTGCACCTAACGCATGGACATCCATGTTTTTAGTCAACCTGTAACACACCCTTTGTTGCGTTTATACTGTGCCCAACCAGACTGCGGCTCGGCCATGCTTAGCGCACAACCTGGCCGCTGTCTTACTTCATGTCTTTGTTGACTTGCTATTAGTCCCAAGGTAATTAGTTTCATCTGTTAGTTCTCTAATAGGAATTTATTCATACTCACTTCGCGGTCACACTGAGCAGGTATGCATGCATCTCACAGAAACATTAAATTTGGTTAACTGACTTATTTTTTTTTTTACATTAATTTTGTAATCCTCGATTCCTTTCTCACCCTACATCAAACCGACGAACAGAACGCCTCACAGAGCGGCGAGTAAATCGCGCGAGACGCCGGGGCGTGCGAACGCCGATACTAAACTGCGATCTGAGACGCCAAGCGCGGCCCGCGCGGGTGGGAAAGGGACAAAAAATTACAGAATCGCCGAGACCCGCACGCGAAGGGTCGATCGAGAGCGCGACGAGCGAACGTTTGACGACACCGACGTTATGCAGCGCGCCAGCCAGATCGTTATGTACGTGCGATGCAACGACCGATATGTGACATGCTCTGTCTCTGTCTCGCACTTCTCGTTCCTCAAACAAAGTCAAACACTGAATGAGTGCAAATATAGATCATCATCTAAACTCCGATCCAATTTTATCCGTTACAAAGCAGTTAGTTCTTTTTTCTGTTATTTCTAAAAGTTTTTTTTGGACTCATTTTTAACTTTACATTTTGTTTGATGAATTTGCGTGTTTCGGTTGGGGTCTCTCTTCACTTTTCTCTTTTTCACGGTGATGGCTATGGGTTTTTAAGTTTTCGTGCATTTCTCTGTCGCATTCCTTTTGTGAAGTTTTTTATAGAATATTTATAATATTTAGTATTTTAATATAGCGGCTGTTTTCAGCCACCCGCACACAATTACATCTCCTATTATAGAATAATTTCAAGCAGCAAAAGTAATTAGTCTGTAGTAGCTGTAATTGTCGTTTGTTGCTTTACTGTATGGGTAAGCGTAGTTAACAGGTTTCTGCAGATTTTATCAAAACACCGAGCTGCATATCAATGCAAAACATCAAAAATAAAACATATTTCTTCACATTTTGGCTTATTTTGAAACGCAAATACATAATAGTACATTATGATACATGTGTGCTATGTTGATCATTGCATCCGAGGCGGTATTATTCTATAAGGAAGCCGAGTGTGTAATGATCAATGCACACGCGTTTCATACGACGTTTTTCAACACACTTGCGAGGAAAAAGACAGACTTGTATTGTTATTTACTTTTATGGAAAATGGCGCGCTGGTTTTGTTTTTCCGCGCGCCGCGCTAGCGATGCGCGCGCAGGTGTAAATAAAGATACTGGCAAAACCGCTAAATAACCTATATAATTTTTTTTACACAAAATAATTTTTAGACTGATCGTAGTGTTGTCGTATGTCAAATTGTAGTTTAGTTAGTATGGAATTAGAAAGTACTATTGGTATAGAGAAATATGCATTAGTTCAGTGAGAATCTGCAATAATAGGACACCATACAGGGTCTTTTCCGTTTGGTTCCCGGAGGGACCTCGGACAATTTAAGGTAAATAAATTTTAGTTAATTTTGGGACCAAGGACAATTCAGACTATTTAAAAAAAAAGTGAAATATGGCCCGCGGTTTCCTGTTGGCATGAAGTCTCTTTGATGATATTAAAAAAAGCGCACATTTCCAACTAGTAAATGTTGTCTGTGGCGTTACCGCACTAGTGCGGTAACATAAAGTAAAAGCACGCGTGTTTAACACTACATTATGGACCTAAAAGCTGTTCATTAAGAGCCACTTTACGAGCAAGTGTGTTGAAAAATGTATTATATCAGCTTGTTCTGGATAAAAATTGCTAAAAAAGTTTTGTTAAAGAACACTTTACTAGCATGTATGTAAATAATTCGCACTCTCTCACCAAGCAATCTTTCCTTAGGTGGTTGGTGTTGCCCCTTTAAGAGATCTCATGATACTTTGGATATTTTTTCGATAAACTATTAAAATTCTATAAAGAATCCATATTGCGATCTCTTAAAGACTTGGCCCCAATATTCCTGTTCTTTACACATGCTTGATTTGGTTCTACAGGAAAAACAAGTCGTTTAGGCCTAGAGAGCGAGCGAAAAAAGGTTTAAAGAATCTTCAGAGTGTAAAGACGTTAGCGGGCCGGACGGCCGCGCCGGCGGGCAAACGGAAACAGCCGCAAACGGTTGCGGCGCAGTTCCAACACTCGCTATCTGCGCTCATGGATACCTTGAATCAAGCGAACCCGTTCTTTATTAGGTAAGGCACTGTGTACAATATGCAATAAGTCTTGTAGCTCTTTCTTCAAAAGGTCATGATAGTTCATATTAAATACACTTCTATTTATAAATATATCCAGCATTTTAGTTTACAAGTAATGTCACTATGCCCTGTTGCGGTGGGTATGCCTTCAGCTTCAATCCAGCAGTGAGGAGCATTTACAGTCTTCTCCTTTATTGAATTTATCAGCTACAGTAATGATAAAACATCCACATAACTGTAAATTTTCTGTTCTGTTGCACCTACTGTTTTGTCTCTGCATCACCCTAAGGTAGACTGGTAGAAAATGCCCAAGGCATTAAGTCCGCCTTTGTACATTATGTGCATAAAGTTTTAATAAATAAATAAATAATCAGTGATCCCCTTTTCAGGAAGTATTGAACAGCCGTAAAGTAGAAATAAACAGCATTTGATTGTTATGACCATTGGCTTGACCAAAACATATAAAGTCAGACCAATCTTTATCCCACAGATGTATAAAATCAAACGGCGAGAAAGTACCCCACGTCTTCGACGATGAAACCGTACAGCGTCAGTTACGGTACACGGGCATGTTGGAAACGGTTCGGATCCGGCAAGCCGGGTACAACGTGCGGCTTACCTACGAGGAATTTATACAGCTGTACAGGATACTACTGCCTAAAGGACTGCTCAGTTCTCAGACTGATGTGCGGCACTTCCTTGCCACGCTGAACTTGGATAGAGATAACTATCAATTAGGTAAGAAACTGATTTTTAGATGGTTATTTTGTAGTTTTTTTAGTGAGTGGGTGCTAAGTGAAGATTATAATTGAGGAGCCGTAATAGTTCAGGCATAATAGGAGTCATAATAGTCCGTTTCGGCAAGTAAAAAGCCATCTTTGTTCCACTGTAACAAGGGATCCTGGTTATGTCTGGAAGAAGTATAACTTTTACACTTCCCAATATTCTTCCCAGATCGTTTTATATTTGCCGATTACTTCCAAAATGCAGTTTCTCAGTAGAAAATAGTCTATAGCTGTGTACTTCATATGACAAAAAGGAAAGGTTCTGAAGTCCGGAGGCTCACAAGATGTGTGCTCGATTTGGCGACTGTGAAGACAACCAATGTTGTCAAACAAGTTTTCTGTTGAGCTACTACCGGCACCGGCAATCTGCTTATGGGTCAGTTCACCGTATTATAAAGCCAAAATTTACATCACCTTGAAACTCTTACCTCAACTCACCAACAATGCTATCACCCAGGTGCCACAAAGATCTTCATGCGTGAGAGCGAGCAGACGAAGCTAGAATACCGACTGCACCAGCAGATCATGGCGTCCATCATCACCATACAACGTTGGTTCCGCGCCGTGTTAGAACGGAGACGATTCCTCGCGCTACGGAGAGCTTCAGTTGTTATACAGTATTTTTGCAGGTATGTGTCTTGTCATAAATTATTTATTTCTGTATTTCTGTATGACGGACGAGGACGAGGGACACATGGAACCTGAAAGTGAAAATGAAGGAAAAGGGGGAGGCCTATAACCCAACAGTGGGTGATTCTGGGTTGAAATGATGATGATTAAATCTATATAATAACAATGAATAGCTGTTTGTTAGTAAGCGCATCACTTCAGAAAATTCCGAAAAACTGAAAGTGCATTATCCACAAGACTTTTTGTATGAATTATTAAAATCTGGACAGGATGTCTGTCGGGTCAGCTAGTAAGTTTAAAAAACACGTCGAAAATAAATTATGTTTTAAAATTAGATGATGTGATGTAGAAGAAACAGCGAAACAAACTCAGACTGTGTGTAGTGTACACTGTACGGTAACAGGTCTTAAAAAATGTTTTTACTTTAATTAACAAGTGGATTCGTATCTCGAGAAGTAAATAATTGGGTTAGTGCAACTGCCATGATTAAAACAAACCTAGATGTTGCAACCTCAACATGCACTTAATGGACGCAGTCTCCGTAATGATTAAAATTGCGATTAGTTAGTTTGTTCGTTGTAAAAGCTGATTTACATTGATCCAGTATTTCAATCCAGCTCTGTAATTCAGTGACACTGTCGATATTTGATAATTATGTAACACTTGTCAATCCAGTCTAGCAACCAGTATGCAGGTCTGGGTTTGAATACCTAGAGCAGGTGCTAATTTAATCGATCTAGAGTTACTGGATTGAAACTGGTTTAAATACTGGATTAGCATAATTTGTTTATATACTATGAGTCTATGTTATAACGAAAACTACGATAAAAACCTAGAAAATTCGTCAGACAATGGCTCCAAGCGCGTCAAGAGGCCGCAATCCGGCTACAAACGTGGTACCGCGGCGCGCGCGTCCGACGCTGGTTCTCTCGACTGCGGCGCGGACTGGTCGGCTTCCAAGCCGCCGCTAGAGGGAACCTGCTGCGACGTGCCATCACTGCTAGAAGAGCGTGTGGCGATAGTGAGGTACGTGATAAGCGGAGGACTTCGCATGAGATAATACTTCCTTGTTTTTTTTTATGTGTGTTCTGGGTGAGCGTTATCCAAAATGTTTAAAAATGTTTTGTGTTTTGATATCTTTATGTTTTAATAGCTCTTGAATTAAAAGTAACTCAATGTATAGATGTCGATACCAAGTTATTTAATGATGGTAAAACTGACCTATTGAAAGTTGCCCAGTATCACCTCGTAGGTTGGTTCCACTATCGACAGCATCGGCTTTCAACACTTATCTAACTTGTACAGCACTTGCGTTAAAATTTCTAGAGTGTATAAGTGTATAAAGTGATAACCCTCTCCCGGAATTCAAGAATTTTACCTCCAGTGGTGTTATTCTCTATGACACAATGTACGAAACCGCGCGAAATGAACGCGAGAGTGGCGGGGTTAGCTAAAGAATTGACGTGGTTTCGAACTAAGGAATCGTTAATTGGTCATAGTGAAGTAGGGCCCTGATGTTCAATGAGTGATCTCGGTTTGCACCCTATCCAATTCAATGTTGTTTAACTTTTAGGGCTTGTTTCACTACATATTTTTTACACTTTGCGGGACACTAAACACCTCAAGACGTAATAAAACTTCTATTGTTTCTCGTTTAGTGTTAATACCGATTAAATAATATTTTATAAAGACAAAATATAATCATATCTAAATACGTAATGAAACCACTCCTCGATCTAACCCCGAGAGTTTAATGTCACTAATAGCGTGAGTAAAGTGTGGTAGTACACACGCGCATACAACGTTGTGGTTGGTGTTTGTGTTGACAGCATGACGGACGAGCCCCGGCACCGGCCGACAACAATGTCACGCTGAGGATTGCCAAGAAGGACCCCTTGTGAGTACATGTATAGTAAATATCATCGGTTTTCTAAAGCTTTAAAACTTCCTAGAACAGCACCTTAATTGTGTAACACTCGGATATTGTTATATTGAAAGAATTGTCATTCTGAGTGTTATATAAATACTCCAGCGGCACTGTGATGGCGCCTGTAACAGCTTACAAATTATAAAAATATAGCTTATCGATTTGATAAATTATAATGTCAGTGGTACGCCTATTATTGCGACCCGTACAACAGTATATTATAATAGTAATGCATTTTTCCCGATCTCATTTAGCAGTTAATATTAACGGAAATTCATGCAAGTCATACGCAGTGCCGCTAGTATACAACGTTATTTTTAGTGTATGCGAAACCTGAATATAGTTTGTTCAGAATAAGTAATGAATCGATTCCAATAATTTTTACCCCATGTTATATTTTGTCCCAAAAATATTAAAACAAGGTTAAAAGCTGGCCACCGAGCGACACTAAGTAGGTTATCCAATCTCCGCGCCGAACGGTTAGGTATCTAGGTAACTTAACAAGCTTATATATGTGATAGTGGAGATAAAGTTATGGCCATATTTCTGGATCTTGCTAAGGCCTTCGACACGGTTTCTGTCCCAATTCTTGTACATAAGATGGAAAGTTTGGGAATCAGAGGGATCCCACTGGACCTCTTTAAAGACTACCTGAGTGAGCGTACCCAGAGAGTAAAGATAGATGAATTCATCAGTGAGGAACAAACAATTAACTACGGCACGCCCCAGGGTAGTGTGCTCGGACCTTCACTATTCCTCATTTATATCAATGATCTGGGTACACTCACTATCCCGAATGGCAAAATCATTAGCTTTGCTGATGATACTGCTCTCTTGTTCAGTGCGAACTCGTGGGAAGATGTCTATGAGTGTGCACAAATGGGGTTTAATACGGTATCGAACTGGTTACGCGACAATCTGTTGACCCTTAATACAACCAAAACCAATTACATAGCATTCTCCATAAAAAATAATGGTTCCTCCCAAACATTACATAATACTATTGTAGCTCACTCTTGCACAAGCCCACACACTGATAGTTGTAACTGCGAACCACTCACCAAGGCTGAGAATGTAAAATACCTGGGAATAACAATCGACAAAAACCTAAGGTTTCAAGACCACATTACCACCCTTAGTAGCAGACTACGGAAACTAATATATGTGTTCAAAACGCTGAGACATGTAGTTGATAAGAGTATTATGAAATTAGTGTACTACACCCTCGCTCAGTCTATAATATGCTATTGCATCACCTCTTGGGGTGGAGCCCCAAAAACTACCCTAATAGAAATAGAAAGAACCCAAAGAGCTATACTAAAAGTGTCGTCTTTTCGCCCGTATCGCTATCCCACTGAACAGCTATACAAAGAAAATGAAGTCCTGACAGTGCGCCAACTATTTATATTGCACGTTCTGTTGAAACAACATACACTATTGGTTTACAATCCAACGCTGTCCAGGGGGAAAAGACGATATGACCCAGTGGAGCGCCATCATCTACGTCATAAAACTATTTTTGCAAAGCGTTTCTTCTGCTATCTAGGTGGCTACTTATATAATAAAACTAATAAGGTGCTACATATTTATAGTCTCACAAAACATAAATGCAAAAAGAGGCTAACTGACTGGCTACTAAAATTAAATTATAATGATACTGAAAATATCCTTACAAAGACCTAAACACAGAATCATGCACTCTTAACACACCAATACACTTACACACCCACACACCATTCAATCACACATACTACACATCTACTAACACTTGTCTTGCATACTTAATCTAGATATTAATTAAAATAAAAACTAATATAAAATGTCATACCTTACTACATTCTGTCAGCGCGCATAGTACATAATTTGTAAAATGTAAATGTAAAAGGGGTGGGATCCTGGTGTCCTGAAACACAGGCCACGAGCCTAACTTAGGCACCAGTCTCCCGCAATATATACTCAACCGAATTATATGTCATTGTCGAATCTGACCGATGTAAAATAACATGTATATTGTGGTGAGAAAAATAAAGTTTATTATTATTATTATTATTATTATTTGTTGGTATACTTTTTTGTATCTCAGCATTGATGTGCCGGTTTTATAGGTTAACACGGGCCTAAGCCAAGTGCTAACCTAAGCGATAGATGATCAAATATTATGATGTGATGATATGTTTGGGCTTTGTGTTGTTAGTGATGTTTGTAGGTGTGATATTTGGGCATCATTGTCATTCTGAAGGAATTTTCGGACAATTCTGCAAGTGTTGAGAATAGCAGCTTTCTGTAAAGTTTGGTAGGTGGAAGGAGATAAGTCTAACGTTTTTAAAGATTGGTGCAGTTGTTTGGGAATAACACCCGTGGTTGAGACTACTACTGGGATTATGGCAACGCTGCCTAATCGCCACATTCGGCTTATTTCTATTTTTAAGTCTGTATATTTTGACAGCTTTTCTGCAATAGTGTTTTGTAGGTTGTGTGTGTTTGGTACTGCTATGTCAATAATTTGCGCAGTTTTATTAATTTTGTCTAGTAAAGTTATGTCTGGCCTATTGTAATGAGTTGTTCTGTCTGTGAGGATGGCTCGATCAAAATATAGCTTGTGTGTTGTATTTTCAAGAACTATTTCAGGATTATATTTGTAGTAAGGTACTGGGGGTGTAATTATTAATTTATATTTTATAGCAAGTTTTTGGTGGATTATATTGGCTATTTGATCGTGCCTGTGCTTATAGTCAGTCTGAACAATTGCTCTACATGCTCCAGTAATATGTTGGATGGTTTCAGAAGAACTATGACATCGCCTGCAAATATCTGTTGGAATGGGGATTCGCATAATATGCTTTTGGTAGTTGCGAGTCTCGATTACTTGGTCTTGGATTGCTGTCATGAACCCTTCAGTCTCAGGGAAAAGATCTCCACGCCTGAGCCATTCGTTCGACGCTAATTTATCGACGTTGGGTTGGCACAGGTCATGGCGATGTCGTCCATGGAGTGACTTTTGGGTCCACTCCGATATTTTAGTCTGTCGGTCAGTCTGTTTCTCGTTACTTTGTGTAGTTTTGTCAAACATATTTAACGGTGTTAGTTTTTTGTCATTATAAACAATTGCTTTGTGTAGAGTAGAGGTGGTACTTTTTGTGTTAAAATATGTTCTTAGGGTACTTATTTGTTTATTGTGTAGGTTCGTAATATCTATTATGCCTCGTCCTCCCTCTTTCCTAGGCAGTGTTAGTCGCTGTACGCAAGATCGAGGATGGTGTTTCCTGTTTTTAGTCAAAGTGGTGTTAATAACGCGTTGTAGGTTTTTTAGTTCTGTTTTGGTCCAGCTTAATATACCAAAGGAATATGTAAGAATGGGAATCGCAAAGGTATTAATAGCTTTAACTGTATGTCTGGAATGCAATTGAGTATTAAAAATGGATTTAAGTCTATGTTTAAATTGGTGAGTAAGTTTATTTTTGATTTCTTTATGTTTAATTTGCTGAGCTTGAATGTATCCTAAATATTTATATGTTTCGTTTTCATTTAAAGAGTCTATGATTTCACCTGTCTGTATGGTGTATGAATGTTCGTAAGTTTGGCCTGCCCTGACTGAGTTGATCTTACACTTATCGATACCAAATTCCATTCTAATGTCATTTGAAAATTGGTCTGTGGTTTCTGCGAGTTTATTTAAGTCATCTTGTGTAGAAGCGTACAATTTTATGTCGTCCATATAAAGTAGGTGGTTAATTTTACAGTTTTGTCTGTCAGTCTGTAAGTCATCTGTAGTGTCATTAAATGGTAAGATGTATCCTGGCTTTAGTGTGTTTAATTTGTTGGATAAGGGATTTAAGGCTAGACAGAACCATAATGGGCTAAGTGAGTCTCCTTGGAATATTCCTCTTTGGATTTTTATAGGTTCAGTTTCAACTATACCTGAAGGTGATTTAAGATGTAAACGAGTTGTCCATTGAGTCATGATGTTATTTAAAAAGGTTACAATTAAAGGATTTATCTTATATATTTTTAAAACTTCGAGTAACCACGTGTGTGGTACTGAATCGTACGCTTTTTTATAGTCTATATACATGGTGTATAGATCTCTTTTTTTCTGTTGAACCTGCTTAAGTATAACGGAATCTATTGTAAGTTGTTCTTTGCAGCCTTGGCTAAACTTTCGGCAGCCTTTTTGTTCTTCGGATAATATTGTGTTTGTTTCAAGATGTTGATAAATGCTATGAGTGATGCACGAGGTTATTATTTTATATATTGTTTGTAGGCATGTTATTGGTCTGTACTTTGCTGGGTTTGTGCTGTCACTGCTGTCTTTTGGTATCATAAACGTAATTCCTTCCGCTATGTATGAAGGCATCATACTTGGATTTTTAATGAAGGTGTTGATGTAATTATAGAGGCATGGGTGAATGTGGGTAAATTTTTTATACCAAAAATTGTGAATGTTGTCTGAACCTGGTGCTTTCCAGTTGTGTAGTTTTTGAAGGACGTTATGAAAAGTTTCTATTGGAATATCCTCGAACTCCATTTGTTCAGTGTGCCTATGGTTTTCTGTCTCTATTTTAATCCACTCAGCTTCTGTGTTGTGACATATTGGCCTCTCCCAAATTCTTGACCAAAATTGTAGAAGTTCATCTATTGATGGTAAACTCTGGTTAGTGTTATTTTCACTTTCGCTGGGTACTGTTTGGTTTGTTGTGGATTGTTTTAATGTTCGATAAAACTGCTTTTCGTTATTTTTAAACTTATTGTTTTGAGTTTTCCGAAGTGTGCATTTATTATATCTGTTTAATCTACTGTTTACAAGAGTAAGTTTCTGTTTAAGCGTGTCTAAAAAGTGTGTGAGTTGTGTATTCGGTTCTTCATGAGTTGAGTGTATTTTATACTTTTCTAAAATTGTGTGTACCTCTCTTACAAGCTTCCAACCTCTGTTTCCTTGCATGTACGCTGTTAGTCTGCCGATTTTTGTTCTTAAGTCTTTAACTCTCAATTCTAACCTTCTCTGCCATTTAGGTTTCTTAATTTGCGGTAGATTAATGTTAGCCGGATTATCAGAGGTGACCTGTAAAAGTTTACTTCCATTCGTTCTAGCAGCTGTCCAAGCAGCACTATATATAACTGTTTGAAGGGTTTCGAAATCTGTATCTGCGTTGGCATATTTTGGTAGGATGACGTTATTAATGTAGCTTACTATTTGTGCCAATTTTTTTGATGGTTTTTGTTTAGGTATGTAATTTCTTTTTGTGGGATGAATGTTTGTGAAATGTTGTAGTGTGTGAGAGAATGTTTCTTCTAGTTCTTGAATTCTTTCCTGACTTATTTCGACATTTGAGGTATTATGCTCTGTGTTTATAATATTGTTTGTCAACAGTTCAAAGTCAATGCTATTCAAGAAATTGGGTTCATTTTCTACTTCGAATTCTTGTGTATGTGATTGGTTAACGTATGCAGTTTCGGTGTTGTTACTTATGGATGTTTGTGTTGGGGTATTCTCTGCAGCTATATGTGAATAATGATATTCTGAATGCCTATAAGGATTTGTTTGGCTTAGTGTATTCTCTGCATATGTTTTTAGGTCTTGAAGCCGTGCATCTGATATCATTCTGTTATTTAGGACGACTCTTTTTTGGTCTGATATTCTCTGCTCAGATAAATGTGACAATTGTGGATAGAATTCAATGAACATTTCTTTTAATTTCTTCCTCCAGACAGTCATGTCTGTTTCCATTTTCGTAGTAATGTAATAGCATTTTATTAGAGTTTCGTTCATTTCGTTTGACCATCTCATTCTACTTTTTGGTTCCGATTGTAAATGTATATTGCTCTGATCTGTATTTAACTGCAACTGTGTCTTAATGTGTGTATCTAAGTTAGTGGTGTCTGTTTGTAGTTCTCTGCTTACTTCTAATCTAATTTCCTCAAGTGTGGTTGCCGAAAGTAATTTTTTGTGAACTATTGCTCTTCGTTGATCTCCTACTCTTTGCTTCGAGACATTCATTTGAGGAAATCTGCTAATGAATTGTTGGTGCAATGATGTAAGATATGAATTTGTTTCCGTATCTAGATTGGTGATAGTTAAATACGTACGCCAAATGAATTGGTTCATGTCTTCGCTCCATTTTTTACGCGTATTGGATTTGACAGTAGCGGGTGACGGGTTCATGGCAGTAGTAGCCTCCGACACAACGTCTACTGACATTGGTGACGATGATGATGATGATCTTGATGAGTGTGATAAATATGAAGGTGGTGATGATACGATTGATGAAAATATGGACCTCGGAGAGGATGATGATGAAACTGGTGATATTTCATCACCTGCTGAAGGCTTATTTGCCTGAATTAGTTTTTTTGTTTTTGATCTTGTTATCATACTATTCCCACGAGAAGCTAGGGACTAAAAAAGTCGACCACAGCAGAGCCCTGCGTTCACTGTGGCAAGGGTAAATAAAACTGGAGATCCCCTACTATCCAGAGTTGGCACACTAACGACTAACCTCTCCCCTAGCCATGCAGCCCTCGGCATGTGCGACCTTGGCTTGGATGGTATCTCTCTTGGTCCGGCTCCTCACCCTAGATTTATCTCGGCATTGTCAACCGGCACAGACCTAGGGCTCATTGAAGCACGCAAGCCCCACCACGACGTCAACGTAGAGATACAGCGGTGGGGTTATTATTATTATTATTATAACTTTGTGATTTTTCATGATACAATTTTGAAATTTTGTACATATATTTTTTACATAAAAATACTAGACACGTGTTTCTGGTTTCGCATATACTAAAAATAATGTTGTATAGTGTGCAGTACATCTGTCATTGTGGGCCAAACTGACGATACTGTTGAAAACGCAAAATTTGATTTATAACAATAGATATTCAATTGTGTCTCATTAGCCACAGTTGAGCTACTACGCTGAAATGGAATCGGAAATCACAGTAGATTATGTATATGGAATCGGTATCACCGTCTTCAACGTTCACTGCACTGGGCATGGGGCATACTTATAATGTATGAGGTGACACATTTGTAGGCAATGGTCACGTCGATTGACTACGCTCTGAACAAAACCTGCGCCAACACAGCACACAAATTTTGGCGTGACAACGTCTAATAAATCTATGAAGCTGGCTGCACACACGAAAAAACATGACTCATGTAGCGTTACCTCGCGGCCTTGCTCAGTAGCGTTGTAGCGTTCCATGGCGGCTTGAAGTGCAAGCGAGAGCGCGGAACGAGCGATGAGAGACAGATGATGATGAACGCTGCCGAATCGGCCTCCGCGTTCGGCAATTTCATTAATGTTTTGTTATGACGTTGTCACGTTAAACTATCGTCCGTAAACCGACTTTACAGACAACCGATTTTTTTTACTTAAATTTTTGGGGACACATCGCAATACATTTGTTCGTTTGCATATTAAGTTCAAGCTGTAACGCCATTAAAAACCACACTGGGATGTAACATTGATTTCTTTATCTAACTAAATCATCATTTCATTGACATCTCATATTTTAGGTATATCTTACGAACGGACCTAGAAAACTCGAGGCAACTGAGAGCGACGCAGTCATTGCCGATACCAAGGTAAGAATCGAAACACTGCATTCATTTAACTCATTGGTAAACAAACTGAGGAAACACAGAGTCTGCTAAAAATGAGTACTAAAGACAAAATTATTTGATCGTAGGGTCGAGAAAAAACGGGAAATCATCATAGATGCTTTAGAAACTACAAATGCCATCCAAAAAGCCAAGAAGAGGGTTACGAAAACAGATGTTCCGTTGAAGCAAACCAGTACGACTGCGAGGTAATACATATAAAACATTGATTTAGTCATGTTTATTTTCTAGTGAATGCTACAAACATTTTTCGCAACCAAAAATTGTACCTTTGACATTGCAAAGTACATACGGCTCCAGCCGGTCGATTCTATAAAAATCTCACCGTGAAAACTTAGGTGAAGTGAGTTTGTTTTTGCTAGGAATTGACACTATTGACAGCTCACTCCATGCTCACTTCACTTAATTTTTCACGGTGAGATTTTTACAGAATAGCACCGCTTTACCACATTGTGACGTCACTAGTAATCACGGCGTTTTCGATGATCATGAACTGGGGCCTATTTAATAAAGCCAATAAATTTAATAAAGACAATCCGACAATTTCACAAGTGTTTTTTATAATCTTAGTGCTTTATTAAACAGCAATAAAAACGTGACATTTTTTGACAAAACTGTCGCGTTGTTAGTTAAATAGGCCCATGGAATAAAATTAAAAAGTTTTCATAACAATAGTACTTAGTAATCAAAATGCTATTTTGATTAGCAATTAAATGTTATTTTAACATGTTTTTCTGTTTGCGCAAAGATACCACAACAAATGTTATAAGCTTATAATATAACCGATCACAATCCGCGAGTTTTAAAACAAATTTTGTCCAATCTGCAGCATTATACCCAAAGAAACAAGCGAGTGTTCTCCAGAGGATGAGCGCTGGAGCGTGACGACAAACAGGTACCCTCAAGCCGCTGTCACGCTACCCAACAAGATCACGACCGAAGACTTAGCGGACGAGTTGTTGTGGCTACGGCTCGACCAGAACTATCTCATGACTGAAAAAGATGCTATTACTAAGGTACGGTTAAATTTAATTAGTTAGCGAAATTTCACAGACGTGACTGGTATAGCAAAACGAGATAAAATAAAAGTATGTTCTTTTTGAAGTAACTACTTTTGCACGGGATAAACAAACACGGAAACCACGAAATATGGGAAATCACACTAATATTATAAAGGCGAAAGTTTGTGAGTGTGTTTATATGTTTGTTACTTCTTCACGCTCAAACGGCTGGATCAATTTTGATACAGTTTTGTGTGGAGGTAGCTGACACTCTGGATTAACATATAGGCTACTTTTTATCCCGATATTCCCACGGGCTCGACATTTACGTGGGTGAAACCGCGGGGCGCAGCTAGTAATAAATATATCATTTAATTTATAATGTTTTTGATTTTGTAGAAAAGAGAAAAACGGGAGAAAGAACTGGCTGAGCTTCTGGAATCAATAACGAGTAGCAGTGAAGAGTACCTTAGACAGATAGGCAATTGGAATCCTTCAGATAGCACGGAAACCACCAAAACTACTAACAGGTAAATGTATCGTGTGACCATAGCTTTGCAGCGAATTTAGAATGAAATGCAAATCAATCAATTTTATCAATCTCAGATAATTTCCATGTATTGTCAAAATCAATAGATAATCTATTTTAACATATGTATTTTACATTCCTTTCATAGTTATTTTATCCCTGATTGTATTGTTTTATCACAGTGATGTTTATTCTTGTTACAATAAGATTGTTATTGAGTTGATGCCACTGACCAGCCTATCAAAACTACAGTAAGCTTTATTCTCGTTACAATATGGTTGCAGTTGGGTTGCGACTGTCAGAGGTAAAATAACTATGAATGGACTGTAAGCTAAGGTTTGAGTGCCAATTTGTAAAAGGCCCTAAGAAGTTTTAGGTTGCAATGGAATTACAATTTTGGCATGTAAGATATTGAGTTTGTTTTCCCAAAACTTGATTTCTGAAGTGAAATATAAAGTGTATGTTCGTGTGCAGACGTGGTTCAGCGGCGGTGTACCAGCGCAGCGTGTCGAGCGCCACGCTCGAGGGCCGCGCGCTGCACTCGCTGCCGCCCGTGCGCCGCGACCCGCGCGCGCCGCCCGCGCCCGCGCCGCGCGCCCAGGTCGCCGCGCAAGGTGACGCCCACATGACTCCAACACGTCACGTCTTAAGAGCGTTTACGCCGTACGGCATTTCATACAAACTTTCAAGCCCTTATGTTTCGAAATGAATGAATCGATTTTAATGAAACTTCATACGCATAAGCAGGATACAAAGGTCTAAAAAATTAGTTGAGAACATTTTCAAAAAATAGTATTACAGCCAAATTAGACCGATTTTAAATTTTCCATAGAAACAGAGATTTCCAATTATCTTTTTTAAATAGATAGACATTTCGAAAATGTTGTCAACTAACTTTTTAGACCTTTGTATCCTGCTTATGCGTGTAAAGTTTCATTAAAATCGGTTCATTCATTTCGAAAAATAAGGCCTTGAAAGTTTGTATAAAATGCCGTACGGCGTAAACACTCTTAAGGGGTGCGACACACATGTTCGGGACCGCCATTCGATTCAAAATACTTGTTGAACAACAAAGTCGACACGAAGTAATTACTACACATATTCGGCATTAATTCGACTCGTGCCGGCCGGCAAACTTCGTTCAGCATCTACCCTCGTTTAATCATGTTCGGGTCGACTGACCACAATTAGAGCTAAGTCGAGCGGCTTTTTCCCTAACATATATCTACATATATTCTATTTTGCTGCCCGGCTGTGTCGAATCATGCCGCGCTGAAAATGTGTGTAGCACTCCAAAGAGGACCGTTAGTTACGGTTTACAGCGTCACTCACATCACTAGCCAATAG
This sequence comes from Luperina testacea, assembly GCA_927399505.1. Lineage (NCBI taxonomy): Eukaryota > Metazoa > Arthropoda > Insecta > Lepidoptera > Noctuidae > Luperina > Luperina testacea. Next base: position 12,294,147 of record OV656771.1, on the reverse strand, counting down.
TGTAATTGTGGAGTTAGAATTAAGAATCGCCAGTAGCATTAAAATGCCGAAATAATTACACCAGCTTTCAGAAACCTAAAACCCTATGGCGATTTGCGTGTATAAACCAAGAAATAAAGCGTAGCACACGGCGATGCTACAAATTTATCAATATTCATGGGTGGTCAACCTCAAAATGTTATTGATAATTTAGTTTGTTGTGTTTGTGAGCCACCCACGAATGTTTGCAATCTCTATTGATCGCTAATTGTTATTCCATCATTATTTTATACAATTCTAAGTACTGTAGTAATTAGTGTAACTCCAATCTTTTATCAGATTTTAAACCCCTTATTCAAACATAATTTGTATAAATAAATACCTTAATGGGAGCATTTTAAAAAGTGTTCCGCATTTGTGTCTATACCTTTTAAGCGTCAAAATGTCAGTAACAGTGATTTCTTTAGAAAAGAGAAAATTGATCTCTTGTTACATGTTCAAAATTAGATTGTTGGTTGTGTTAACTGTGATGGGTTACATTGTGAAGCTTCTTAAATTTGTCACTTATAACTATTGTAAGTTTTCCTTTCTATTTATTAATGATATTCGTGATATTTTTAACATGCGCATGTCAAAATTTAACGTTTATAATGTTTTTTTTTTTACCTGATTTTAGGATGTCTGTAACCCAAACAATATACAGCACGTCTGCTTGCACAGGATTGGTCTAACTAAATCAACTTTTTGTTCATTGCGGAATACAGCAGCCCTATTATATCCGAGCTACTAGTGAACATGTCTGCACCAATAATCTCTAAACGCATTTAGCGCTAAACGAATTTTCCATGCCTTTCAGTCGTTTGAAGATGACAGCGACAAAAAGATGTTTTAATTTTTTTTTATTTAAAAAAGGGACAACATTGTTACAGATATTATATTTACAACATACAGATTAAGTAGTATCTCAAACAGGTCCCCGTGACTTACAAACTAGTTTTATACCTGTCCAATTACACCATTAACAGGCACTTTTGAATTGTCAAGAAGTCGGTCAATCAGAAAATATGAAGCTAGTTGCCCATTCCAAAGCGTAGGTACCTATGGAGAAAAACGGACAAGAAACTCCATGGACACTATTTTTAAATTATATTTTACAAAAATATTAGTTATATCATTACTTTTTGAATTTAAAATTATATGTGAGAACGATGTAAAAAACAAAAAAGACGTACGCGTTAAAAGCGTCCAGAGTACAACAAGTTAAGTACTATCTTAACAAAACAACAATCTAAAAATAAAATAATTAAAAATAAGCCAAGGCAGCGAAGTGATGACCAGCCCCAACTGACGGCGCCCGTTCACGAACATGACGCATTGATCAGCACCATTTTGAAGGGAGCTAAATGATCCAACACACGCCATTGTCAGCGAGACATTTTAGTGAGCATGACATACTATTAGCCGCCAGGGCCCATACAAGTCAATGAAAGACATAGAACTCACATCTGTGCTATGCAATTATACAATACAAAGGAAATTGAGTTTATAAAATGCAAAGATAGTCTTACAATCTTCAGCAGCTCCAACAGTATTTTCAAGTGTTAATCAATTAGTTGTGGAGCAGGACCAGCTTTATTTGTGACTTGGGAGTTAGTGTTCTTCCATTATAAAAGTCATCACGCATTTTGTTGACTGTGAAAAGGAAAAGAAAAAAAGCACATTTTTAAAGATTACGTACAAAATACCAATCATGAAATATGTGTTGGTGTGTTGTGTGTGGGAGAGTGTTTTAAATACATACATACGTACATAAACTACAACTACGTACGCAACCTACTACGATCCTTACATATTCCTTTTGCTTCGTTTAAATACGTATAACATAAACTACGTTTCCTCACAGCGGGTAGTGCAGAATCAGTGTCAAGCGTGGAGTCCCGCGCGCCCGCGCCGCCCGCACGCGCGACGCGCCGCTCGCCGCGCCGCTCGTCGCGCGGCCCGCCGCCCGACATCATCGTGGACGCCTCGCTGTCGCTGCACGACCATGATATTAAACGGTAATTATACTTTCTTTGTAGTATATGCGTATTTTTCAATATGAATGAATTATTTCGGTTTGAATATGTAACGCAAACGTTAGAAAATATTGATAATTATAGTTACTTAAGGCCGACGCACACCAGGCGGCATGACACTGGAAATCGTAAGCATTGGTATGGCCCTGCATGTCAAAGCTTATCGTGACGATATCAACAAGATGTGAGTTCTAAGGGTATGAAATGAATATGCAAAATCATTTCCGCTTACGAAAATCGTTTACCATGCCATCCTGCCTGGTGAGCCTTTAACCGCATCAATAACAGCTATAGACCCAGAAAAGGCCATATCTCACGAATACCTAGCACTTTTTTAATACACCTCAAATCATGAATAAAGATACAGTTTCTTGATCTCCTTAGAACTTACAACCCGCATATTTTACAGCAAACAATTCCGCGTACCTTTTTTTAACAGCATCATTGTCTTTGTTTGCATGTCCATACAGTGCGGCGTCAGACCAGATAGGTGGACTTGTAGTAAGCGTGGTGCCAAGTGCAGCGGTAGTATCAGCCGCAGCCCTACGGAGACGCAACTCAGACCCCGCGCCCGGCGACGTGCGGCCCCTCGACCCACGATCTACGGACTTCATCGGACAGACCGGGAACGGACTCTTTCGAATCGCAGGACACAGGTAAACTGATTATACCAAGTGTGGAGTCTTTTATAAACGTTATTTGCCTCAGAATTAATAGAATCACATAAAATAAATAAATCTGTTTATTGAGTTGATATATTTATCAAATCTTCTATCAGGGCACCACTAAATATAATACAGGTAAACCAAAAAAGATCTGCGCTTCGGTAATCATCTTGTTTCCAAATGACCACGAACGTCAAGACCACGGACTCCACGGAGGCAAAATTTCCAAGTTTTGTACTGGGTCGCTTTGTAGCAATGCACCTATCATTCCGAGTTTGTATGAGGTTCTCGCTGTCGGGTTACCTACTCCGGTCGCAGATAGACATCTGTCACTTGGTTTTGAAAAGTTTTTCTTACAGAATAGGCAAGTACTTTCATTGCTGTAACAGCTCTATATTCGATCTCATCATTGCGCGTTCGTATTACCGAAGATAGACGATGATCTTGAAGCGCATACATTCTTGGGATATCTATACACTCCGTCACCTTTTAGGCAGAGTCTTATCAAGTCCTTCTTACATCTTCTAAAAATAGCGCTGTTCTAACTACAAAACTAAGTAAATAATGTCTCGGTCAAGGCTTTAATAAATCCTTGACCAAGACCGCGTGATCACCGACCATCACTGTATAATTTACAAGCGCGAGGCCAGGCGATAAAAGCTTCGTCTAACATATCAATATGTGTCTGCAACTGATAACTGTGAAGTAATCTGTTTATAGGTTTTTTTTGTCGAAACTTTTTATGATAATAAGCATATTTATCATAATGATATAATTATCTAATAATAACTCATCTAAGTGAACTCTGTTTATGTTGGATGAATGTGCATTTCTTGTCTTGTAATTAGCCAAAATTTATTTTTCGTGCAAAGGCAAACAAAGATTTAAATCTGGTAAAAACCATTAAGGCATCTTATAAACCCATGCAAATTGTTAAATGGTATACACTACAAACTAGTGATTATGTATGTATGTTTACACATACAATATTACAAAACATATGCAATTATACATATTGGAGCCCTTTACAAAAAAAAAATATAACTAATCTTGTGAGACTTCTAGAATTATCATTAACATTTCGATAAACAAAACTCATAAATCAAGTTACACAAATACTTTGCTGTTAACATTGATACTCGAAATTTTGCATATTACAATGTAACAGTATGTTAACTGTTCCTAGATTAACATAGGTAGCTTGATGTATGAACAAGAAAACATTTTACACACTATAACACGAAGCATATCTAAATGTAAGGGGAGAAATTTATCTTCAAATCAATATTAATTTCCCAGGTTTCGCAAAGGCACCCGATTCGCTAAAGGTGACAAATGCGTGTACTGCCATCAAGCGATCGATGCGTTCATCACGCAGGGACAGAGATGTATCGACTGCAAACAGCTGTACCACACGAAATGTATACAGAACAAGGGAGTCATCACCATGCCGTGTTCCAGCCCCGTCACAGTCGCCAGCAGAGGCCGCCCTAAGAACAGAAAACGAATTATTTCAAACTCCAATTATAATTTATTAGATAACGCCAAAGGCTCGGTCAGTTCGAACTTCAACTTAACAGGGACGTCAGAATTTATGGATAGAACGGATAAGATTATATCGGACGCGACTGAGTTACAAGCGATGCAGAACTTTATCACGGAGAAGATTTATGAAATGGAACCAAATGAGAAGAAGAAGCAATCAGAGGTGAGTTTAAAATATTGTTGTATTTTAGTAAAGACAATAAATACTTGCATTCAATCATGTGTTTCCACGCAACAGGCAATGTTTCAAGAATTGATGTAGCTAAATCTAGTCCTCAAAGATTTTTCGAGCATCAAACACTTCTAATTTAATTTTTCTTACATCAACAGGTTGACAGGGTATTCAAACACGCGTTACTAGAATTCAAAGACAACTTAGTGGCGACATACAGCATCGTCGAAACGCGGGGTTCGTCACTCAAGTACAAAGATCTCATAGGGAACTTCTTACACGTGATGGAGACTGTTTGTGCACGAGAGGGGTCCACCCTATCTATCACGATGGGCGTCAACGCCTTTAGAGGGTTCATGGACGAGTTCATGAGCCAACATGAAACGGATAAGGCGAGAACGAAAAGAAAAAAGGATAAAAGGAAAAAGGTAAATAATGTTCCCTAGATAGAGAGCAATATGTATAGCGTACCCTCCAAGTTAGATTTCTTACCGACAGATTCCGATTTGTTAACTGCCCACACATCCGGCTCGAAGGACCAATTTTATGTATGGCTCAGAGCTAGTTAGAGTTTTTGTGAGTTGACGGTAAACCACGGTTGATCACTAGAAACAGTTTATTTCTTAAAGTTACAAAATATAGTAGTATAATGCCAATCCGGGCCAATCGCGATGATTGCAATATGTCAACTAACGTTAATGCGCAGTGAATATTATTATAAATAAATTGAGGTCGCATTGTCAGCAACCAAATCGTTGTATGTGCACCATACAATTATTTATATTAAATTACCCATTTAAATATTTGTTATATATCACTAATTTTTATTTAGTCTGCTCGGATTTTATTGACGAAGTTGTTAATAAACATGCATTTTGTAATTTTTCATTTTCTAAGACTACAACTAACAATAGCCGCTTGAAATTAGTGCCTACACTTTTTATTAGGGTTTCGAATCTTAAAGGTAAAAAAATAACCGGATTTGCCTCGCACAGTCGATTAAAAAGAACACAATGGTGTGACTGGTGTCTGCCGGTTTAAATTTTAAATTGATAAAATTGCAACTAAAGAAAGAATTTTCCATATCAATTTCGATTCATACTTGATTTGATGTAAGTAATAATTTGATATGTTATTTGATTTTCCTTGTTATAATTACTTCTTTATCATCGTTCGGGCGCCTCACATCAATTTGCAACTTTATTTTATTCCTTTGTTTATTTCAGGTGGACGACCCAATACAATACAAAGGTCATACATTCATACTGTCAATGATCAACATACCTACGGAGTGTGAAATCTGCAAGACTTTCTTCATGTGGCCCATTGAACGGTCGCTTATTTGCCAGACGTGTAAACTTGCCTCGCATAAGAAATGCTATACTAAGGTACAGTATTTAAACATCTTACATAAGAATATTTTGAAAATATTAGCTTGATGTAAATAATGTAATCCTTAAAAATGTAATTAACAATATCTAAGTCGAGTTTTGTTGGAGCCTCAAATCGATATATTATATTTCTAATTTAGGGTTACTAAGTTATTCGGAATGTATTTATAAGTTATTGTAATCAATGTAATGTTTTTATTTTTAAAGGTGTCGACATTATGTCGGAAAGACAACCAGACACCCTCGGCTTCGATCGTAGGCGCTGTGGACTCGGGCGGACGAGAGCAAATGGGCGTTGTTTCGAGAGGAAAGGTAGGAACAAAACTCAGTAAATAAGTGTTCATTGCGAAAATATCGTTCAACTATTAACCCAACATGGTGGCTATGACATTAGCAATTTACGGCCCTTTGTATACGGTAAGGTTTCATTATGGTGCGGCGTATTAACCGCGCCGTAGAAAGAACGTGTCTGTCAACAAGCTCTCATAGTGATCCATACAACACTGATGACCGTGCCTACACACGGCGTATAAACTGCGCCGTAGATATAACGTGTCCGTCTCTACAAACTTCCTCAGTGATCCATACAACACTGACGACCGTTCCTACACACGGCGTATAAACCGCGCCGTAGATAAAACGTGTCTGTGTACAAACTTCCTCAGTGATCCATACAAGACTGACGACCGTGCCTACACAGGACGTATAAACCGCGCCGTAGATAAAACGTGTCCGTGTACAAACTTCCACAGTGATCCATACAACACTGACGACCGTGCCTACACAGGGCGTATAAACCGCGCCGTAGATAAAACGTGTCCGTGTACAAACTTCCTCAGTGATCCATACAACACTGACGACCGTGCCTACACAGGGCGTATAAACCGCGCCGTAGATAAAACGTGTCCGTGTACAAACTTCCTCAGTGATCCATACAACACTGACGACCGTGCCTACACAGGGCGTATAAACCGCGCCGTAGATAAAACGTGTCCGTGTACAAACTTCCACAGTGATTCATACAACACTGACGACCGTGCCTACACACGGCGTATAAACCGCGCCTACACACGGCGTATAAACCGCGCCTCAGATAAAACGTGTCCGTGTACAAACTTCCACAGTGATCCATACAACTTTGACGACCGTGCCTACACACTGTGCATAAACCGTAGTTTTCCACGGCAAGAAAAACTGTGTACGAAGGGCCTACTGTGATATGCTGAGTAAGCAGATGGTATGGGCTAGCAAGGGAGTGACTTCTGAGACAACGGCTAATAGAGATATATGGAAGAATAAGAAATCCTGCTCTGACCCCAAATCAATGAGGGTTTTCTGAAATGACGTTCGCTAGGTGGCAGCACTGACACGTCAGGTCCAGCCATCTGTCAAAGAGCCTATATTTTCTTTAGTCATGACTGAATGATGAACGAATGAATGAATCGAATGATGAACGTCATCATATATTTTATATTGGAAGACCTCTTGTCACAGTGGTGCCAATTACTGGTGTCGTAAATTTTCACGAAAACCCTCATTGAAAAAAGGGCAGGAAGTTGATGATGATGCATAGTAAAGAGATATGACTTCAACAAAATTTACCAAACCGTGCTAAATCGACGCAACGATTTAGTGCAGTTTTGAAACGGGTGGAGTAACTTTGTGATAAGGCATGTTCCCACTGCTGGGACACAGACCTCTCTTCGAGAGGGAGTGGGCTATAATCCCCCACGCGGGCCCAGTGTGGGTTGTTAGATGTCAAATGTCTTTGAATTTTTGGTTCAAGCGGATTTCCCCACTTAACGTGTAACTTATTTTTATGCAATAATTCGATCTTTGCAGGTGTTTGGAGTACCGTTACCTGACTTACCTACTGGCGAGACCAACATCCCCATTGTCGTGGACAGGCTAATAACCACGATAGAAATGACAGGTCTTTACACAGAGGGCTTGTACAGAAAGAGTGGGCTTAGTTCTAAGGTGAGCGTTCATTTATTTTATTTATATCATTTATTTGTCATCAGTGTTACTAACAACTAGTGAATGTATTTGAAAATCCGAATTAAATTAATAATAATAAAAATAATAATTTCCTCTTACTACTCTTTGAAATTTCATTCTGACAAGAATATAGCTAATTTAGATAGTAAAGTGTTTGATCCACGAAAATACATAGTTGTAATTTAAAAGACACCTCCACCGTGTTTACAGGATTATGCAAGCATCCCTTTTTCGCAACGCAGAACAATGATGGCTTGACGCTTAGGTAGACAACGTAAAAGTTATTTGTAGTCATGGAATAAAAACTCTGAATTTGACAGCCTGGTATCGATCGAAATTGATCGCATAAATGGTGCCTTGGAGGCTGTTTTTTGTAAATTTCACACATTCAAAAAGTGAAAAAAGAGAAAGAAAGAGTGAAAGTGAGATTATGTTGAGAAGCAGCACTTCACTTCACTTTTTTTTTATTCAATTTTATGTTAGGTCCGCGAGCTCCGCCGCTTACTAGACGAGTCTCCGGAAGAGGGCGCCGACAAGCTGGACGCGTACGCGGTGCACGTGCGGGCGTCGGTGCTGAAGACCTTCTTCCGCGAGCTGCCCGAGCCGCTGCTCACCTTCGACCTCTACGACGACTTCATACTCGCCTCGCAGATCTCCGACCCACAGGTAACAGCATAACTATGAACATAGACCGGTCATTTTCTAATAATAACTTAAGACTTCAGACCATAAATAAATCCATTACAGATATACATGAGCATACACATTTAATTTTGTGTTACTAAATAACTAAGAAACTCTAATCAAATGTCTTCCTAAGGCCGTTTGTCCACCACTACGCCAACGAGAACGAGATGACGGCGTCGAAGTAGCGATACATACATTCACTATGGCCGCGTGTCTACCGCACGTCCGCCAACGGTACGTCACGTCTGGTTCGAATAATATTGTTTCTCGTTGCTGTGGCAGTGGACAAACGCTGTAACTGTACCACCTCGGTGTAGGTGAGCCGATAGCTCGTTTTCAATCCAATTACAATTAACACCTTTGTCATTAATGCTGCATCACAATATTCCCGCACTAACTAATAATGTGTTATTTCTCTCTAGGAACGAGTGTCCACCATATTCACGATATTAAGAAAGCTGCCAAAACCAAACTTCGATCTCGTCGAGAGGCTAATATTCCACTTGGCGAGGGTGGCACTTGGAGAAGATCATAATAGGTAATATTATTATTAATTTTTTACTTGACTTTATGTACCGTAACATCTTCAGGACATCTTATTAGAAATTACAGTAGTCGGGCGATTTTACACACACACACACAGTAATCGGGCGATTATATGACACATTCAGTTTCAGAAAGAGAATGACACACAAGTATACAGTGTGTTAGGTTAAACGAGGGACATATTTTAAGGGAGTGTAGTACTCATGAAAATGAACAACTTTTATTATGGGCCCGACTCAAAAATATGAAAAAAAAACAGCTGTTCCCCACATTTTGTCCAGTTATGCGAACAGAAATGTACAGAGCGGCTGGTTTTATTTTCTCGATCTCAATGTTGGTTTCTTAGTAAAAGTTCTTCATTTTTATGAGTACTACTTTCCCTTAAAGTATGTCCCTCGTTTAACCTAACACACTGTAGAGTCAAATTTAATTAGCTAGACGTGATGAGTATATCTAAATACGATAAAATAAAAAAAAAAATATTCATTGTCTCATAGGGTCACATCTGCGGAGTTTCCCTAGCATTTTTTTTTGAACTTGTATGTCAGAGACGTCGCTCTACGACACCAAACTTCTTCAAAATCTTTGAGGTCAAACATCGCCTTGTTCTTTTTCAGGATGGGCCCCAACGCGCTGGCGATAGTGTTCGCGCCGTGCATACTACGCACGCACAAGATACAGCCAGCACAGGACTCGCTACACGACATCGCCCGCCAAACCGCCTGTTTAGAGGCCATACTCGTTGATAAGATGCGCACAGTAAGTTACACCTATATTATGCTCCAAGGAATTAATCAAGTTCTAAGCTTCTAAATATTTTCAGGGTAATGTTTTTAAAACAAAAAGTGGTCTTTAGTAAATACATGTAGGCTGTTTTTTTTTGTCCGACAATGCTGTCTCTTTAGCATTCCAGTGATACAACGTAACTTCCACTCCCCAGGTGCGCGGCATGCTGCAGGACATCGCGACGCTGGACACGGCGTGCCACACGGCCACGAGCCGCCTGTCCACGCTGCGCTCGCACTCGCACGCGCCGCGGCCCGAGGAGCAGATCCTCGTGGGACACATCCACGAGATACAGAAGGAGAAGGCCATACTCACCTCCAACCTGCCCACTCTCATCAGGTATGACGGGCGCCACACACACGAACACACAGCAGTCATCATCTTTATGCGCCAAAGGCCAATATCCCAATTTATTTGGCCTTTGGCGCAACACGTCTTTTTCTTCCCTATTATATTAGTCCTCATCTCGGTAGTCACCCCCTTTCAAGCCATAATCTTTCACACAGTCCATCCATCGTTTCCTTGGTCTTCCTCTACTCTTATAGCCATCTACATTCATACTCAATACATTTCCCCGACATTTTCCTCATTCCTCCGATTTACTCACACAAATTTTCTGTCACAGGTGCCACTTTTAGACTCCCTCTTATATATCCACACCGTAAGTAGTGCTACTGCTAATATTCCGTCACTCTTAGGCTGCCTCTCCACCAGATTTGCGAGGTGAATGAAGTTAAGCTACGAAACTATTTTCCATTTTCTCCAGAGCTAAGAGGTGTAGCGGAGCTGGTATAGATGTGCTTTGTGGTATGAAAATCAAACGATCTCATTGGTTGATATCATACACATCCATCGCTACGCAGGTTAGCACTTCTCTGTTGGAAAGGCAGCCTTGCACTCACTAATATATCAAGGCCGGCCCGCACTTTACGCAGAAAATTACGTAATAATATATTTTAACGGAACGAGTGAGGCAAGTGTGAGTGACAGAAAATGCGCGAAAGTTCGGAGAGCCTATGTTCAGACCGGCCATTATTCATCTACCGTGTTGTAACTGGTACCTCGTTCATCATCAGCAGCTTAAAAATGGCATATCCACTCCATTCATGCGCCATTTTACTCGATCAACAACCACTCTCCGGTTACTACTTGCAACCCTGCGAAGATCGTCGCTCCACATAGCCTTAGGGATTTACCTACCTTATGTTCCTGTGTATGCCGATGAGTACTTCGTAATAACGAAGTAAAGACCCGCATCCGGCCTTTTTGGCCTCACACGGGTCTTTTTCTCGATTGTTTTGTTACATTAGATGTTCCATTGTTTATTGTTTCTATTTCCTGTGCGTATCTCAAATTACATAATTTCCTTTCTCTTTATTTTTTTTATGAATTTATTATATATTGTGCTCAGAGCGACGTCAGACGACGACCTCCTCTCTACGACTGACCACGACGGCGAGCTGGGCAGTACGGACGACCTCAGCACAGGCGCCAGCTCCATGCGCTCGCAGAGACTGCTGCACCGACAGCTGTCCTCGGACGACCCCATCATGGTCTAGCTCACAATACACTGGAGCATATACATCTCTACATGATTGAATGTCCGATTCGTAGTACGTAAGTACCAAACAATCGGCAGCCTTCAACCAAATCTTATGCAAACATGTCCACGTTTTGCCATGATATTTAGAACTAGTGTTGTCAAATGATGCGTTAATGGATAAGTTTCGCATTCTCAGATTTCTTACATTCCTGACAGTGAAAAGAAATTAGATAAATGTTCCTGTGCGTGTTCCTTCACATTTTAAATTGTTTAGGATGATAGCAATTCAATGTTAAATTACTGTTAAGTTTTATGAAACGGACCGTGGAGTATTTATTTTATTTTTGCGACCTATCTCCTGATGTTGCTAATTGTCGGCGACGTAATAACTACTTAGAAAGATCGATGTGAAGTAAACAGGTATGTTCATGTTGTTTATCATACACATCCGTGCTCTGTTTTAGACAAGTATACATGTACTAGCAGTAGCTGAAGTCGGCGGTGAGTAGACACTCTGGTAGCCGTCGTTCTACTGTACTTAGTCGTAGTGATGAGCTTATTTCTGTAAGTCATGAAACTCGCCGCAACGATGTCTAGGCGACTGCCCAAACAAGTGATGTATGAATATAAAAGTATTTTTTCGTACATAAAAATATTTACATCCATCTTTGCACTGACATATTTTATGATATATTTTCTGTGTAAATATGTAAATCTTGTCTAAAGGTGATTTTAAAAATTATAGCAATATCGCTCTTCTGTCAATAGACGTATTTTTTTTGGATATATAGATGACTGTGACTGTATTTTTCAAAGTTTTCGTTTAGCTGGTAGGTTAAAACTTGCAGGCTCTAAAATGTTGAGAAGTGATTCATTCCATTTAATTTTATGCTTGTATGTAGGCACGTTGTCCGCTTGTCGACACAGAACCGTAGCAGAGTTGATTTGAATGCTTACTCTTGAAAAAAAAAAAGCCGTTTGGTATTTATTCTTAAACTTCCCTATTTTGTCTAGATTTTAGAAGATTGATGATGAGTATCTTTTTTAGATTGTCTACAATAAGCGATGTTGTGATTCTGAGTTAGCACTAAGTCGACAAAGGTACGGCAAGCAATTATTGTGTAGACAAAAAAATATTCAAAATGAAGCTTTTACATGCCAATCCAAAGACATCACTTAAATGAGGTTTAGAATTACGCAATTTAATTGAGTGTTTTGTGATCCTAGTTAACTATCCTGTGCGGTTCCAAACTATACAAGGTATCAATTATTTATAAACCAAAATTGTATCTAGTTTCTTTACCTCATGTAAAAAACGATTTTAATTCACACCTATTTTAGCAATTTATAATTTGTATGAAAAATGAATGTTTTGTGATCCATTCAGAACTTAAAAATCTGATAAGTTTTAAAAAATATTTTAACTTACCTATATGTTTACATTAAATATATTGCCTGAGTACTTATGGTCATTATTTGTCTAAGACATTTAATTCTTATTTTATGTGTAATTGAATATTATGTATTTAAACATAACATTTCCTCTTGTTAGGTACTTGGCTCCTTAGCGGGATCGTTATGTTTCTACAACATACTCCTATAAATAAAATATTATCCAAAAAGTTATCATAAACACCATGTACCTTGCCTCTATCTTAATTTGCTTTCATATTCTAAAAGACTGTCTTAAAATAAGCTATTGAATTTATTGTTAAGTCACAAATATTTTACCCGCTTTTTTTTATTAATTAGTTTGTAAAATTTACTATACAAACAACGAATTACTCTGTGACAACTTGTATTGTTTGTAAGCCTCTCGTTTAACTATCGTCTGTGGACATATTTTATAGCTCAATATTTATGATGGACTGTATTAACATAAACTTACTTTAACTAATAAGCTTACACACTATTTGTAACATTTTTAAAGTCACGAAATTTGTTTGAATCTCACAGTTGACACTGAGGCGTACCTTTTGAGCAATTTACACAGAACAGAAATATGATGAAAACTATTCTTAGATTTATTTGCATTTGTTGAAAAAGAAACACCCATAGTGCATGTCTCATCAAGGTGCCGAACAAATACTATATTTAAATGTATAAAAAAAATCTCTGTTGATTCTGTTTTAGTGGGGTTGTGTCGCAGTAATCTAGTGTACTTTCTGTGCCTTCAACTAGTTTGCTTTCAGCAGTCTCTGACTGGGCTGAACCCTTCTGAAAGTCTAGCTACTATTGTTGCTGATTTACATTTATTAGTAACCTTGTATAGCGTTGTTAGCGTCAACATTTATATTAGCCACGTACATTCTACTTTGTTTTGAGGTAATATAAATATAGATGTGGTTAGGTCTCGATAATATAATCGTATTGTCTGTTTTCCGAGCTCCCCATCAGCGAACATACTCATAATCATAATTTTAAAGTAAGTTATTTTACAAGAAAAGTTAATGAATGTGCAATGTGGCTACAACTAGGAATTTATTGACACTTTAGAAGTGTATGTAGATATTCGCCCGTTCCGCGTACGGTTTATGTAAATAATTTATTAGTTACTATGACAACTTTTAGCAAGGTACTATTTTTATCTTAAGAACTGCTATAAGTCTTTGCCACTGTTTAGTTGTAAAAGTGCCTATCAATCAACGTTTCATTTTTAAAATCTCTATTGGTGCATTATATCATTGGATTGTTGAAATTTTATGGTAGTTTGTCGTTTCAAGTTGAATATCATTCGAAATTAAATATTAGACCTTTTTGTGTAACATCACATTTTATTTTTTTGTTGCCCTATATCTCTGTAACAGTTATTTTATTAATACAATACGGTTTATGGAACTGAAGTACTGGATTTTAAGATATTAGTTGGATATTTCACTAAGAATCTGGTAACCGACTTTGTGTTTATGCAACCTGTAATTGTATTTGCTATAAGGACCAATAATAAGCTGTTTACACATGGTCGTTTTATATACCTGTATGTCATTTGACTGTGAACTTTGTCCTACATGTTAATCAATAATGAATCTTGTATCATAAATAAACATGTATATTGTTCAACTATTTTTAGGAATCCTATAATGTGTCAATATAAATGAAATGTAACCAAAACATTATACTGTATACAAAATATGAAAATAAAAAAAAAGAATAATGATATAAATGTGTTTAATTTTATATAAATCTTAATTTGTATCCATTTCTTCAACATTTTTCGTTTTATGCTGCCAAGGAACTTTACCAATAGGACACCCAGACCAGTTATGTTCATTGGAAGCTAATTTCCAAATGCTATTTAACTTTTGCTGTTGTTCCTTCTCCTCATCTTTCTCTTCAATGTGTTCCAAGACCTCATTTTGAACATCTTCAACTATCATAACATCATCATTTGTCATTTGCAAATCCTCAGCTGTATAAATAATAGTTGATGGGGTCATAGGAAATTTATCTGGAGATGATATTAATTTTGCCAATGTACAAATTTTATTAGCAACCACAGTAGGAAGTTTTGGTACAAGTAACTCTAAAAGATTTGAAATAAAATAGGAAAGATAATGATTATATGCAGCGATGATTGGTTGGATGTAGCCGATGTCTTGTAACTCTTCAGGAACAGGTTTTTGAAGATCCAAAACAAGTGCATTTTTAATACTACTGCCAGGGTACCAGTGTTCATATAAATGCTTCAAATCTTTCCTCTTTCTGGATATTTTCTCATCATCGGTCATTCTGAAAATGTATAAAAACAAATTTTAGTCTTTGTTATGATTTAACTACTGTAACAACCAAAATAATTTCAATCTTACATCATGGTGCAGATTACAAATACAACAGCAGAATTTGTATTTGCCTATAAGTACAATACTTACTTTTTTAATTTTCTTTGGGTATTCTGAGAAATCTTCAGGGCAGCAAAAATTTCTGAGAGCCACAGTGCAGCTAGACGTGCTCTAAAATGTCCACCTTCTTGATTTTGTGTAATTTTTATAAGAGCCATAATGAAGTCTAACAGTAAATCATTTGTATGTAGAAATGTCAACAGTACTTCAAAGCAATGAACATAACTGATGTATAATTTCTTCCTGTATTTAAAGTCACTAGCGCTAAAGAAATATAAAAGATCTTTTGATAAAAATAATGAATCATCCCCAAGCAAAGCTTCATTCACAAATATGCTGGGATCCCTTACTTTTAACAGCTTTTTCCCATTTGTATTCAGTATATTAATTAGTGACATAATAGACACAGTTTTCAGATTAGACAGGTCAATGTGTTCTCCGAGCAGTTCTTTTGCATCATTGACAATGGATTCTCTCATTGTCATGTTTGGTATTTCTGATAGGTTTTTAATGTTCAATTTGGAATGTGAGCATATACCTAATGAAATACAAAAATTAATCAGCAAACCAATTTTATATGCATCACCATTGCTAGCGTTTTTCTGACCACAAATGTAGTCTTGAATGTATTGTTTGTGCTTATCCCAATAGTTTGTTTGGAGCCACTGTAAACTGATAGTACATGCTTCTCTTAGTAGCGCGATAGGAGGAAGTGTATTGCTGTGAGCAGTGTCATGTCTCAGGTCCACAACCCAGTCAGGAACACCCAACCTTTTGGCTGCTTGGTATAGACTTGTCCCTTTGACTGTCTCGCTGTCTAACATATGGTTTACAAATCGCATAATGGCAGATGAATATGCAAGACGCAGCAATTGATCATTGGCCGCATCTTGAGAAGTATTTGTATCCTCAAAAAAAACCTGCAGTAAGCTTAGGGTTGATTCTATGCCGGACGGCAAGGATGGGCTTCTTGCTTTCCATACTAGTAAAAGTTTAAGTGCATCTTCTTTACTTGAAGTTGTATCCAATATATCTTCATAGACTCGCTGCCACTCATCACTATCATACCAAGGGACAATATGGTAATAATCACTCATATTTTATAGTTTTTTTCAAAGTTTACAAACTTAACCAATAAACCAAACACGAACATAACCTGTCCGTGTCCGATTTTTGGGCTGCGTTCCGAGTTGGGAAATAGTCGATTGGAGCGTGCTTATTAAACCCGTACCGAATTAGCGTGAACGCGATAACGATGTCCCGTGAATCGTCACAGATGACGTCATGACCTGCATGACTTGCGATAACGCCGACCATGCCTTAGAATAATATCACCATGAGTGTGTGTGTGAGGGTTTGTCGGTGTATGTTTTGTTTTGAGCATCATCTTTAAATTAAACTAACGTGGCATTTTCGAAATTGTGCTTCTAGCAGACAGTCGCCACCTAATCAAAGAATAAGAAATGTGGTGTTTATACAAAGAAATACTGTAATAATATCGTTTTTACATCGAGTAAGCACTGTGAGCGCGTTCACGAGCGTTCCGAATTGTTGACAGCTTTCAGCTGTCATAATCGTGTTCGTGATATCTAAATCGGAACGCATGTGAGATGATGTGAGCGCTGTGAGCAATTATAGCTAATTCGGAATGCGGCCTTTGGACTAACCTAACTGACGGGCTGGAGCAGTGCAGTGCTGCAAGCAAGAGTGAGATTTAGAAAAACATAAAACTTGCCAGTTAAAAACCTGAGAAATCATGAGATTTTATTTTACACGAAATGAAACCGTCTTATGGCGAACCCCACTAGGGCCGCTCGGTCTTTTGGGGCCTCAAGGCCTGGCCTCGCGAGGTTTTTGTTTTTTTTTTTGCAACGCCTCCTCATTATAAGAGCCTCGCCGCCCGCCTTGCGCAGTTGCTTTCAAGATGTATGAGGACGAGGAGGAGGCGCTTGTATCTTCAGAAGCATTTATATTAATACATGTAGCAATCTCCATCAGGGCATCATTCCTTTTGATTTTATTTTATTAAAAGCAACTCCGCAAATCCTCCGATTATAGTCAATAGAATAGTTTGATCGTCAGTCCATTCCATTTTGGCGCGACGCGAATACAAACATAATTCGGTGAAGCGGTTACAAGCTAGTGCGCTTGTAACCGCTTCACCGAATTATGTTTGTCGACCGCGCGGTCCGTCCCCACGGCTTTTTTTGAAGAAGACCGACTATTGGTGGGTTGAGCGTTGAGCGAGCCCGGCCGTTCAGCTCAGCAGACCTCGCTCACGTACACACTTAACGAGGCTCGGCCGCGCGGCTTGGCCTCACGGCCTTATATTTGTAATCGCGCGGCCCTTTTGGGAACGCGCCCTTATATATTATATTTTAACTTCTTAGCGTGTTGAATGGACTCTCGTCGTGCAAATGGCGTCGTGTGTCGGAGACCATTTTGGCTCTTTCACTGGAGCTTGTCACCGCTCTGCGAACCACTGGTGGCGCTACTCCTACTAGTGTATACCGCATTTGTACCGGAGTCTCGTTTTAGGCAAACTTTTTTAACTTAAAAAGTCACATAAGTAGAGTAGGTATACTACATGCAATAATCTGCTTTAGGGATTCTTTGTTCCGAAATAAAAATCATATTATTATTTCATATCATACCATACATAGGTTTTTAGTTCCTTGTCTTATACATTTTGAAATATTTCTCAAAGTAGAAAAAATAATTATAAAAAGGATTTTTAAATATAGTGGTTCGCCGGTGTCAGGAGCAGGGTCCAAGCTACCGGTGGTTAGTTCTCCAGAGACAGAAACCTCACAAAGCGAGCCGTATCGAGGAGAACTCCCTTTTGAATCAGGCCCTTAACCCATCCGCCTAACGAGAGCCTCGGAGATATGTTGAACGAGGCTTTCGACCATCAGGCCATTGGCCGATACGACATCGGCACAATGACAGCCGAGCTCAAACCATTCCACATGTCAACAACCTCGTGTGCTAAGTCGACATAATTATTTGATTTGTTTCTCTTTCTCAGCTTTCTTCAACAGCAATTCCGTCATAACCAGACGTCTTGTTGTTTTTGAGCTGCTTCAATCTCGTACAAGCTGATGTCCGGGATGTTTTCGGTAGTGTCGGGCCAATCTAGCTCCTGGGTCGTTTGCCAGATTCATAACGTAGGGTGGATGGATCATTAAGTGTCATTCACAGAAACATTCGCATTATTCCGGAAGAGTGAAAAGCACATCAACAACACTTTATCCATTTTGTTTACTACTCCTTGTTGAATACTGACTCACCAAAATTCGAAGACCCTCATTTCTCAGTAGAAACGAACATGTTAAATCAAAACCAAATACAATTTTATTAGCATTAGAAAAAATCCAATAAAGCTTCGCTCGGTCTGGGAATCGAACTCAGGACTAGCAGAAGCACTTCAAGCTACTAGACCAACGAGGCTATGAGGAAGGGTAGGTATAAAGACAAATAAGAAAACTGCATTAAGAATTATTATTTTTTTTTATTAAAAAAACTGATTCCAAAGCAAATGTTGATCATAATATTCACATGCAGTTAAAACGCTACATGTTTAAAATCTTTTAATGATTTACATACATTACGTAGGTTTATATCATATTTTCAATTAAATTAATACTGTAAGACGTCCTAAGTACACATAACAATCAGAACTGATATACTTCACAACAATTAAATTATTTAACAGTGGGCAAAACAGTTAGTCGCCGAATTTGAATGAGATTATGGCAAAGTTGTAATATATATTACATTTGTTTAGAATAGAAACATACTGACATATTATACATTTGTAGACAGATCGACTGATGTTTTTTAAAATTCTCCTTTGGCACTAACATAACGTTCTGAAAAATAATAATAATGTTCCATGACGTCATGTTGCGTTTTCACTGCCGGCGATATCGACGGCTCGTCTAAATGCACATTTCACCGGGGCCCGGGCGGCCCGGTCCCGACAGACTAACTCAACGAACGAAACGACACGAGTACAAAACAACGCACGAACGCCGCCGACGCGACGGCGACGTCCGGCCCGTCGCGATAAATATCTATCAATATATAATCTCGATCAACAAATATAATTCAATATAGGCAATAGTAGGACAATACGAAGTTTAACTCTACCGACGTTATCACAATGTGGGGCGCACGCGGCGCCGGGCGCACTCATAAGTCCACCGTAGCGAGGTTCTGCGTCGGCGCACGCGCCTCGGCAGGCGACGCGGGCGGCGACGGCGGCCGCGGGTGGAACTTGCCGGGCAGCGACGCGAGAGCGGACAGCGCCGCGTCTGCGTGCGGGATGCGGCGCATGATCTTGCCGGACGTGATGAGGCGCCCGAAGCCCTCCTGGTGCGCGAAGGCGTAGCCCGAGCGCACGGAGCGGCGCGCGCGCCGGGCCGAGGGCGTGCGCGGCGCGGGCGCGGCGGCGCGCCAGCGTTGTCGCGCGCGCAGGCGCTCCGCCAGCGTCGGCCGCGTCCACGAGCACGCCAGGCGCCACGACACCACCGGCACCATCAGGATGATCATCTGCGCACGCCACGCCCATTATTGGTAAAAATTATTTATAAAAATTATTGGTTAGAATTTAGTATCGTTTGGCAGCTATAACCGGGGACCCAAACTATACCTGCTTTAACCACTTTTACCCCCCAACTCCTGCCAAACGACACTAGATCCAACCCTTTGTTTTGAAGGTATCGAACTTTTTAAGTTATTTTGGTAATTTCCCACCTCTTGAACATAAACTGCTAATAGTAAGCAATCTACTCCACTTTGGACGTTAAACTGATACTTTTCTGATAGTCTATAAATCAATGAACCCTTCAAAAACTAACTTCCATAACTTATAAACTTTTTAAAATGGAATAACAGCACAAGTTTGAATAAACGACAAACAAATACTATGTTCATTCTGAAACACCTAAATTATTCATATTATAATTTTGAACAGTGTGTTTGTCCTAATATTTTTGACCCGCACTCTCATGCTCATAAAGCATCCAAATCATCGCGCTACATCACGCTATACTCACGGTGAGGACAGCAGTGAACCAGAAGGTAGCTTGCGTCAAGGCGACCGTGAGCGAGCCCACGTAGGGCCCGCCGATCGCGTAGTTGTAGAAGTAGTCAAGAACGAAATAAGACACGAGGGAGCCCCATATCGTTACATGGTTGAACACCGTCCAGTAAGTCGTGTCCAAGGCTATCTAGAATAACATAAGAGAATCATCAGGCCTGTATTTCAGACAGGTTGAGCAGAGGTTTACCTAGCAAACCCAAATCTGGATTAATAGTTGGATATACTTATCTCTCCGCCTCTCCGGTACTATTTATTTTAAATAAGTACAGTGCACAGCATTTACTTTGTAACAATTTGTCATCACCAATGCCTTGACTGATGACAAATTGTTACAAAGTAAATGAAGTACTGTATACTTCTAAACCGATTCTCAATAAAATAAGTGAGAGTGGTCAATTGACAATTTCTCACTGCTAAAAAAGACCAATTAAGGAATAGATTCGAACAGTAGAGCATCTAAATTTCTAAGGACAGACTGTTGCGTTAAGTAGGATAGAGAAAAAAAAACCAATGCCTTGACGTCGTAATAAGGGTGGGTTTCGTAGTGGACTGTCTCATAATTTTGACGTTCAAAAAGTGCTGATTCTCAGCCTAGTTTGAGAAAAATACTTTTTTTTTTGTTTAAGTGTTACCATTGACGTGTGGTTGACTGTACAATATCAGGCCGCAAATATAGCACGTCGAGTTTTAGAAAAAGCTTGTCTGTGTAGGGCAGGGGTGGCGAACCTTTATGGATCAACGTGCCATTTTTTGTAAAGAAATGTTTGATGAGGTCATAGATGTGCCATTTTTTTGGTGATTACAGGGAAAATTATAAAACAATACTATCGATTCCGCGCTTCCCGCCTGCTGCTCCTTACACCGCGCCTACTCACTCCGTAAAGTAGGCTCAAACGCGTTCGTTTGTTAAATTTCAGTGTATTACGTAGGTACTTTTTCGATCGAAGGCGTGCGCAAAATAAATTGTCGCGTGCCATCAATGGCACGCGTGCCACTGGTTCGCCATCCCTGGTGTAGGGCATTGTCTGTCACAGATTCTTGTGCGACTGTCTCTTTCATAAACTCTATGTCTCATATTTAACCCATCGAACGTGGATCCACGCGAGACACAATCGCTTTTAATTGTTTATATAATTACGGCATTCAACCGGCTAATCCTTGGTACTATATTAGGTAAGAAAATGTATTTACCTGTGTGGTATTGTCTATAATTAAAATTGTTGCTACTACACTTCCTAGTAACATGTGATCTGATAAAATCTTGCCATCAGGCGCCAGGCCGTCTTTGTATGTACCTGGAATAAATATACACGTGTTATTCATTAACATATTTTATTAGATTCCTCACGACGACGATGAATGTTGTTTTACATTTTTTTTAAAATTATGTATCTAGTTTATTACAGTTTTACTTGTGTATTTATTCGGATTTGCCTGACTTGCGACTTCATCGCCTGATAACCTCATGACGAATTTACCCGGAGTCGTTCTGCTTTTCTCGTTTTGAAAGTATTCTTGAAAGTTTCGTTCCATTTCGAAAATAGTCGGGAAAGCTCGAAATATGTATGTATATTATGTGCATGTACATTTTTAAGACCGAGTTGAAAGATTATACAGGTGTAGGGACATCGACGCGCAACCGCACTTTTATATGCAACAGCTGTTTTTGATGTGAAACATCTATAGGCGCGCCTTGGGGGTTATTTCGACTTGTATGGCGTGACGGCAAACAGCATGACGTTCTCTTAAGCTATCATCCACCCTCTCCGCCATATTTCACATCTGCCAAGCATCCCGTGCCGGCCACAATTTTTATTTTCTTAATAAACGTCGAAAATGTTTAAAAGTTGGAAAGCTAGAATCATGTGCTGAATTCATATCATATATTCATACTAGCAGTTTGCGTGTCAATGTCACATATACCATCTATAAAAACCACTGACCATAAGGTATCAAAAACAGCACAAGCGATGTGAAACACCCGTGTAACGTAGACTTGATGAACTCCGTCTTATTGAACAGCTGGCTGGTGTGTCCGGGCGCGTACAGCTTAGGGAACTGTAGCGAAGTCGTGTCGGCCACGTCCTGTTCGAACACGCCCAGCGCGAGCACCGGCAGGGAAGTGTAGAAGAGGTTGTATACTGATATGAACATCTCGTCGAACACCGTCTAGAAGGGAAATAGGTGAGTTGTCAGTATTTTTTTTGTTTTGTAATGGCATGCATTCATAGTTCTGCTAATAAGTCCACAGGTCCATCTTTTATATACACTATCGATAGTTGATAGAAGTTGTGGAGGTCGGATAGGTCGTCGCTCCATGTAAAATATCCATATGGTATTCAGCTGCATCCGTTAGATTGGAAGCCGACCCCAAAATAGTTGGGAAAAACTAGCTGTACTATTAGAAAAAACTTTACTAACCTGTGCACTAAATCCACAGAAGAACGCGAACCAGAAGTGACACACGGTGAACGCGAAGTTCTTGTAGAAGAAGTACCGCAGGAACTTGCACATCCTGTAGTAGGACCAGCGCCCGTGCACCAGGAGCAGTCGCTGCAGGAAACGGAACTGCGCTATCGAGTAGTCTGACGCGAGGACTGCTTGCATGCCTTCCTGGCCCGATATGCCCACGCCTATGTGGGCAGCTGAGGAGGGAAATAAGAGGATAGGATGTGATTTCGTTTCTAATTCTACATTATTTCCTTTTGTAACTATGTTTCTGATTAAGCTAAACCTATTTTTGCATCTCTTCAGTTTGTGTGATACTCTCCAGCAAAGTCACCTTAACTTATCGCGATCTATTATAGGGGAATATAATTTCCATCTAAAACCACAATACCTTTGATCATAGACACGTCGTTGGCACCGTCTCCGATGGCTAACGTGACCGCTTTCCGGCTCTTCTTGATGAGTTCTACCACCATTGCCTTCTGCAAGGGCGTCACTCGACAGCAGATCACTGACCGACATTGTAATACTACATCTAAAAACCTGTAAAAGACATTTTAAGTTAATGGCTGGAGATGGGAATGGGATAAATGGGCAAGTTAGACGGCAATAACGGGCAATGCATAATCTTTGGTACACAAAGTTTTAAGTATAAGTCAAGATGTCTGCTTTTTTTGATGTCACACCAGTAAAAATGACTTAAAAAAATGAAGTTACCTATTAATAGAGGCATCCGTACGTGACAAACTCATTAAACTCTGGTGTTTAGTTTGCTAGACTAAAATGACAGCTAACCACCAATGTAGGTTAACCGTAGAACCGATGTTCGTTGGGGTAGACGTTTTCTTGAACGGAGACCGCGAATCGGTAAACGTAAGGTTGGACGCCCTCAGGCTAGGTGGAGCGACGATCTTCGCAGGATGGCTGGTAGCAGCTGCATGAGAGTTGCCGAAAATCGAGTTGAATGGCGTGCAATAGGAGAGGCCTATATCCAGCAGTGGACTGCTATAGGGTGATGATGATGAGGAAATGATAGCTGTGTGGTAACTCAAACTCAAAGCGTTTATTTCAATTAAACCATTTACAGGCACTTTTGAATTGTCAAGAAGTCTGTCAGCCAGAAAATATGAAGCTAGTTGCCCATTCCAAAGCGTAGGTACCTTTGGAGAACAACGGGCAAAAAACTCCATGGACACTCTTTTAAATTATATTTTTACAAAAATATTAGTTACATCATTAATGTTGAATTTATAATTATATGTGAGAACGATGTAAAAAAGACGTACGAGGTAATAAACATAGTCGGTTGCCATTGATTGCAGTTGTCATTTTGGTCTAGCAAATTAAAAACCAGAGTTTAATGAGTTTGTTACGTGTAGATTCTTTTAATCCTAAGGTTACATAAGATACCCAAAAATGCCAGAGTAGAAAGGCGAACATAGATAAACATCAAATCATGATAACCCAAAATAATCATTATGTCGTGAACGTGGAAGTCTGAACGAAAGCTTTTTATGAGATTTAATATTCAGATTACTCCACAGTTCTTTATCTTTACTGGTGACTTATCAACCTTTAATATTCAGATTACTCTATAGTTCTTTATTTTTACTGGTAACTTTTCCTGTTTGCCCTAAACATCAATTGAAAGACAAAACATGTAAAATCAATACTCACTTTTCCTCTAATTTAGGGTGCAAACAATGCACTAAGGAATGCCCGTTGATGACGATAGCGAACCCGTTGGCATCGTCGTTGTTGTGTTCGTGCGAGTCCGCGGAATACGGGCCTCCTCCCGACACGTACTCGTTGCTGTAACAGTCTGGCTCACTACAGTGTTTCGTGTTACGTTAACGTTTTATGTTACAACACATGTTCCATTTGAGGGATTGGCAATTTTTGAGCAAAATTTAACTTTTATTCGTTATTTACTTACGTACGCAGTGGCACAAATATAAGGGAAACTAGTACTGATTTCTTTGCGAAAATTAATGAGCACATGGTAAGTATGGCAGAAATATGCCAGCCAAAGGTTACGAGATAGGAAGGTTTAATGCTAGAAATAGTTTAATACATATTTAGAAAGAGAAATCGTGATGCATAAACGGTTCGCCACTGGTACTTTATCTAAATTGTATTTTCTTTAAGTTTATAGTAACATCTCATGAAATAATTAATCTCATAAACAAATATATTTTTCACACAGAGCAAATCGGCAAAACATGTTTTAAGGGCCCAGTACATAACGAACCTCATTGATGACACATTATAATAGTGCTAGAAGGATCTATTGGCGCCTGAATGACATTGATAAGGGGGCGTTGTTGGTAAACATCTATGGTAAGCATTTGTAAAACTGTATTGACAAGACAAGATGGCGAGGTTAGTTCCGATTTTTCTCACGCGCCAAAATAAACTTGTAGCGTTGTACAACCATTGCATATAGGAGAATCTGCCATATAGGTAAAGTAATCAATGTTCATAGGTTGAAGTATTATGTAGAAGGCCTTTAAAACAGCCAAGCTGTCATTACATCAAGACACAAACACTGGACGTCATATCGGTCACACACCACGGCACACAAATTCATTATTTTACAGAATTCGCTGTTGCTGAGAAATTATGTGTCTCACTATTATGCTATTCTAGTATCCCAGAAATTAAACACCAAGTTTCTTTTTACATCAAATCTCCAATTTATGAAATACTTCGAGGATTTATTATTGGAGGTCAATCAAGATCATTCCGAATGATTGAAAAGCACATAAAACACTTTATCTATTTGTTCAATACTCCTTGTTGAATAAAAACTCTGCAAAAACCGAAGACCCTCATTTCTCAGTAGCAACGATATGTTACATTAAAATCAACTACAATTTTATTAGCATGTGATATCTACAGTTCTATTCTAAGTGTCGGATTAGAAGATCGATACAGGTTAGAGAGAGAAAGAGCACTCTGGCATGGTGTACAAACAGACAGAATTGTGTGGACAGAACTACGGCTATGTTAGTAGGGAGGAGACACATTTTAGTTACAAAAGTCGATTAGAAACAACATATCGATTAAACGGTCAAGCGAATAGGGATTAATCGAGACAATAAATATCGATATAAACTTGAAAATAATTCAAACAACACTAGAACATTTATTGCGATAGATAGTACATGTAATGTTTTGTTTAGCTAAAGCCACGCACACACGAGTAGTATAGATATTAACATTTTACTACTGAAAGCGAGGCTGCCTCACGTTAACTATTAAAGCTATTGAGTGTTACTCTAGTAGATAGTAATTAGGTACGATGTTTTGTAGATTTGATATAACATCTACGGAAATAGATAAAACATTATATAGATATTCATATAAAAAATGCGTATGTTACCTGACATACTATTTAATAAATACAATAACAATTGCATTTTTTCGATCATTTTCCCTTCATGAGTCGTTTTTACATGACGAAAACATGTCAATTGTATTTTGTGTAGTGTGGTTCTCTGCGCCGCTGATTTTAAAAACAATCCGTAAATCGATATCCGTTTTACGGATGGTTTTATGCAGAGAGACTCTTCATTAAAGACTACATGCCCGCAATTTTTTTTACTAGGGGTTGCCATTAATAAAAAAAAACTTCCAAAGTTGGCAAGACAGGTCACACGTAAAATTCATTCCCAAATCACAAATTTAAATAGCATACAATAAGGCCCCCTTGCACCACAAACCACTAAACACATTTAACGCTAAACGAGGTTTAAACATCATTCTGTCAGCTTAAAACTATAGATAGAAACAGAACGATGTTTTGTTTTAAATTGTGAAGAATGCATCCAGATTCTGAAAGTTGCAAAGTCGCATGTAGCTGTCAAATATTTCGCTGTTTTTATTAATTGATCAATAACTAAATTAAATAATGGAATATCGCTCTTAGGTGCACTTGATATTAGTAATAATTCACACATTGAGTTCGGTGTTGTATAAAAATCATTTGGAAAGTTTCCAATTGCATTTTTCACACCTAAAAGACTGTTCATAGTAATAATATTAATGTTTACAATTCATAATCAATACTTTTAATGCACCACATATAGCGATATTTGATAATTTTATTGACTAATATTGATACATTAATCGAAACAGCGTAATATTTGACAGCTATATGCGGCGTTGCCAACTTTTAGAATGCACTCGGCATTTAATTGAAATGTATTTAGTGATTAGTGGTGCAGGCGGGCCCAAGACTGGCACAAGATAGACGGTGAGCGACAAACACAGGCTGTGTGAAGGATAGCGGTGATACAAGGGTGTGTCTTTGTCTCTCTACCTGTGTGCTGTGTGTGTGTTATGTTCCCACCTAAATGTGACGACGGACACGGCGGGCGCGTTCAGCTTGACGTTGGCGCGGCCGGGCGACGCGCGCGACACGCCGGCGCCGCCGTTCGCTGTGTCGCTTTCGTGTTTAGGCTCGCTTGTTGAACCTGTGTTGGATGGTTATGCTGTAGTTTTATTTTCATAGACTGCTTATCGTAGTGTTTATGAGCTTCATATATATTTTTTAATGTCTTATATCGATTTGTGTTGATAGAAGTAAGATTTATGGAAATTAAACGGGTCTTATATTAATTATGTCTTCAACAATAGAAATCAAATTCATTAAATTTTTAGGATAAAGCACAACGGAGCTGAAAATGTGCATATCCTAACTAATATGCTCTAAAGCGAAAGCGAGTTTAAAACGGCTAAATGGATTGGGATGAAATTTGGCACATGACTAGACCATGACCTGGGTTAGGACATAACACACTTTTTATCCCGGTAGTACGTTTCCGTGGGATAATGCCACCACGCGGGTGAAGCCGCGGGCAAATGCTAGTTGCTTAATAAATTAGTGGGAAAACCACATACCTCTAAAGATCAGAATATCATTGATCTTGAAATTACATGGTCATGTACTTACGGGAAAAAATTGCTAAGGCGAATAAAACCGGAGTTCATGAAGTACAGGTCTATATTCAGGCATGCGTTTTTGAACAGGAGTCCGTGTATATGGTAAGTTTTTCGAAATTGAACTCCTAACAGTTTGCATAGCTGCCTAATTTGATGCCTTTTCAAAAACTCACCTGCATGGACTGCATAACGTGTTGCACAACTTACCGTGAGGCAAAAACGTATTGACCACTCGGATACTGTCTCGACACTTGGCGAGCTGTCGGTCCACGTCGTCGTAGGAGGCGCCGTCAATTACAAACACCTCGGCCATGTCGTCCGTCAGCAGCTGGCACGAGTAGCCGATGTTTATTGCTGTTTCTGTAAGTCGAAAATAAAACGTTACTGTGTGTCAGCTATGGTTTGGTTTTATATGGCAGCAACATATGCGTACTTGTTTGTCCAAGGTCACGTTATTGTAATGCCGGATACAAATTGTAGAAACGTAACATGAAATGTGTCTGAGAATGGACAACGCCGCCGAGGTCACCCGGGGAGAGGCAGACCTGCAGGCCGCCCGGGGAGAGGCGGCGCAACTTGCAGGCCGCCCGGGGAGAGGCGGCGCGACCTGCAAGCCGCCCGAGGAGAGGCGGCGCGACCTGCAGGCCGCCCGGAGAGAGGCGGACCTGCAGGCCGCCCGGGGAGAGGCAATCAATCATCTCAATCACACGCCATTTCGACTCGATTCAGGGCTACTCCCCGCAGACAATGGCCCACCGTCCATCCTTTTCGGGAATGAGCGGAGTTCGCGCAGCTGACTTTTGGGCCAAAGATGTTTGAACTTTTTGTCATCGACGGTAAGAAGAAGAGCTACTCTGACATCATCTCTCTCATGCAGGTGCTACCAGCCATCCTGGCATCCGATCGAGCGATATACAACTTTGAAGCAGAGGGATGAAGCTGATGTAAATCTCCCTCAACCAAATCACATCAATCTCTCTGTAATCTCGCGTGTTTCTTGTACGTACCTTGTTTATCACCCGTTAAGACCCACACTTTGATGCCGGCCATACTGAGATTCGCTATGGTTTCTGGTACTCCGTCTTGTAATTTGTCTTCTATGGCTGTTACTCCTACAACAAACAATATTAAAGCGTAAATAACTCTGTAAATCTGAACGCAATCGATAAGATTAAGTTACTGTCACTGAATTGCTGGTGGCAAAGTGTTTCGAGTATTTCGGGGTGGAGGAACAAGGTGTGAAATTCCTCCATTTCAAAAGTAGGATCCTGCGACTAGACGGGTGGTGTCTGGTCGGTCACTACTGCTCGACAGTTGTTTTCGGGATGTTGTATACAGGGTCAAAAATAAATTAACTAGAAGAACTTCACAGGCGTGATGGGTACTGTTATTTTTTCATGATACAATCTAATAGAAAAGATGTTATAAAGTTAAGATTTCGTCAAGAATTTTACTTAGACTGTCTAGGCTGGGTATGTTCTGGTAAAGGCCACTGACTTTCCGGAGTTCGGAAAGTCCTAAAAGCGTACCCATGAGCAGCAGGTCAGTCTCGATCTCCTCGTAGATGGCGTCGAGTTGTTCGTCTCTGTCGTGCAGCGCTAGCGCGGCGGCCTGGTGTCTCCGCTTCCACTCCGCGAAGCCCCGCTCTTCTAGGGGCCTCCACGCTAGCGCCAGCGTCCGAAGACCTTCGCCGGCAAATTTCTGTCAAATACATTTCGTATTAAGATCTGACAGATGACGCTATAAGTTATGATAAGCAAAGCAAAGCTACAACGCTACAAGGTTCTTTTAGCGCGTGGCCAAAATCGGAACTAACGCCGCCATCTTGTTTACCAACAGCGCCCCCCTATCAATGTAATTCAGGCGCCAAACGATCGTTGTAGCACTCTACATGATAAAAAAATGTTAGCACCAAGGACAGTTGCAAAGAAAAATATTAGTACAGTACCCGGGCTATATTGGCACATTGATTATAGGGATATAAAAGATTGTCAAAATTTTGGTTGACAGAGAAGACGTTTTCGAAACTCTATGAGCCATTTTAACGGCCGCGTACTGTATCTAGATTTGAATATGGAAAAGAGAACTTATTGTTATTAAAGTAAAAAAAATCATACTTAAAATACACTTACATTTAAATGTTCCTGCGTCTTTGACCTCACTTCAGTTTGGTTACCACTTTTTAATCTGTCATATATTACATTATCAGCACCTTTTGTATATAACCTAATTTCACCATCCTTCCTCAATATCACGGACATTCTTTTCCTAACATTATTAAAATCTAATATACATAACAATTCATACACCTGAAACAAACGAAAAACAATTAATATGCGTTTTATCTTCGAACAACAGTAGCACTAGATTAGAAACAAAAACTCATCGCTCAAGTGGCCGCGATTACATATAACTTGATTATAAACCTTAACTTTCAAACATAATAGTAGATTGGTTGCCAAGGAAGCAAACAACGTATTTTGAAGGAGAGTGTTTTCTCGATAGGGATTCAAAGTACGTCACTTGAGCTTAAAATAGTGTTGCTCCCGAGGTGGACACTACTTTTTATCACCCTCTATGAAAAAATAAGTAAGTGCAACTTATGAATAAGAATAGTACGATTATTTATTTACATACAATTTTGAGTAAACAATTACGAATGAAGGCACAATGCTATTCGCGCTTTATTTTTTCACAATTTTTTTTTATTTGGGTTGCGTGCGTTTTACTTTATCATACAGCCTGTTACTTGTTCATACAATGTTCGTGATTGATCTATTTGGTGATTGGAACTACTAACAATATCCACATTTCAAATTCAAACCACTTTTAATCCCTAGGGAGTAAAGTGGTTGAATCCCTAGGGATTAAAGAACTATTTTAGTCCCCGTTTACGCAGAATACTAGCTCTTTTTAAATAGAAGTGATAAAAAAATTATTATCGTTTGTAATATATTTACTACTTTGATTGAAAAGTAAACGTACTTTTAAAATAAGAACAAATATTTATGGAAAAATAAAACATAATTTCTAAGCAATAACGTTGAAAAAACTATGTTGCAAAATAAGACCACAAAATTACTTGTGGTCTTATGTTTCCGACCGTTTTTGATGCGCTCACAGGAAATCTAGTACTTTTGTTGATCGAAGCGTTTTATTTTAAAACTTGAATAAATAAATCGTTTGTAAGTATGTGCGTACCTCTGTTTTACCCATTACTTCTATTGTAATACTATTAGGCGCGCGTTCTCTGAACACGAAACCAAAATTTCTGGCTGCTGATACCAGTGCAGACTCGTCGGGCGATTGCGCCTGAAATTATACATATTAGAATATAACATTTATTTTCTTCCTATAAGATGCATGACTCCTCCCAAAAAAAGTGCTATTGACTAAGAAGAGGATATCAAAGGCATCATTGTTCCAATGCGAAAAGGCATGGCTTTATACGTCCTGTATAGCTCCATCTTTTTTTCGCACTCGAACAATGGTCCCAGATCAGCATTTATCAAATTGTATTTAACTATCGAAGAAAGATACAGGCTAAAGGTTTTCTAACCTGGTATTCCAGCCTCCCATTCTTCGAATCCGGCATGACCGTGTGACACAGTGCGAGAAGCCGAAAGAAATCGTGACAATTTTTATCGCCTCTCTTCACTGCATCCAGTAACGTGCCGTCGAAGAACTTGAACTCCGGCTCGTACTCAGGGTTGAACGAGAAGTCCAACGGCTCTGAACTCTGTAGTACGCAGCAGAAAACTATGTTAGTCCCACGAAGGAGGATTTATGAGGACAAATCTACGCGTTTTTCTTTGTCTATGATACAATGGGAAAAGCAACTGCAGATTGATGCTAAAGGATGATTCGCAAATTAGGAAGATGTTTAGGCTAGTTTCTAACGGCTAAAGTCTTTGCAACCCACGAGTGCGTCGTGTGACGTGTTTATACATTGATAAGGTTTAATTTACAATGATTGACGCGCTCGTGAAATGTAAAAACTATAATACTGAATGAGGAAACACTGAGCAAAGTATAATGTTTGGTGAAGTTAGTTCCAAATTGTACAAGGCTGGACATGTTTTAGCACTGTTGTTACGGAGGTATTGCCAGTTGTTTTTAAATCTGTGTTGCCTTCCCCATAAAAAATAATGTTTTTTTTAATATTCTAGTTTTTTCGTTTAATATGTTTTTAAAATAATGTAGTTTAAAATGTTTTTTAAATTGCTTTTTTACGTAGATTTGTCTGTTATGCAGTTAAGTGTTAAAGCAAATTACAGTAAATACACGATGCAAAGCGTACATGCAAACATGAATCAATTTTAAATACCATTGGTTAATTACATATGAGCAAACATTTACACTTTAGCAGATAGTGTGTGGGAGCGTTAGGTACAATGGGCCCAATAGAGGTATATTAATTTAACCCAAAAGAGAAGGGAAAGTAGATGTAACATGTTTTAAATTGTGTATAGTGTTTCTTGTTTCTGTTAGATAGTAATGGTTTCTTTTTGTTGTAACTACAAAGATTATTCGCCTTAAATGGTACTTATTGTTTTTTTTAAATAAACTATTATTAGGCACGATTTTTTTTTATGTCTACTGGGTACATTCTTTTAATAATTAAATCGTTTGTATGTACCGCTGTAGGTGCTACAAATAAATAAAAACAGTATTTTCGGATACTTTGTGTATTCTTAACCGCTTTATTAATGTTTAACCCCCGACGAAAACAGAGGGGTGTTAGAAGTTTACGTCATTCGGTAATAAACAACGATTAATAAAATAAATATCATCGTACAGTGTTCAATAAGACTTAAGGCCTACATAAGTTAATAGTAAGTGCGTGAGCGAGTCTCATGTGGTGACTTGCTACACTCGTGTGGGTTAGCTCGAAATCATTCCAGAGATACACAGGGGAGATTCAGAAGGCCAGATAAATAAAGAAACGGAAATACAGACTAGATAGACCCACTGCCCGCTCAAAATACGAACCACACTGAGATATTAAAAACATCGACTGCCTTAGAAGTCATATCCAAAAACAAAGCGAACAAAATGTCGGTAGCGCACATTTAACATAAATGAACATAAGCATGACGAGCTTTCTGAATGAACGTTTCAGGATTTTGGTTGAGTCAAGAGTGTTCCGCACGCCGCCAGAATGTGTGAGCTGCGATACCGCAGCAACGTATATATCATGGCTTTGTATAGAATAAGTTTGATCCTCAATGCATTTTTTTTTTGCGCGATGCGTGTACGCCGTGATCGGAACAATTTTGTGATAAAGTACTGTAACTCATCATGGGGTCGAAATAAGGTTAGTCACGTCCCGCTTGCGGCGTGGGAAACACGCGTGATTTGAAAAAAAATGCCTCATTCGTAATCAGAGCTATCGTATTTGAAGCGGGGCAGCAGCGAATGAATGGGTTTCAAAGACATGTGGCGTATCGCGCGGGCAGAGTTACGAGTAGTGCGTACACGCGGGCGCCGGCCGCCGGGCGTGCTGCGGCCCGCGTCCTGCTCCAGCTCCAGCAGGCGCGCCCGCGCCGCGCCCCCGGCCCCGGCCCCGCCGCCCCCGCCGCCCCCGCTGGCCCCGCTGGCCCCGCCGCGCTGCCGCTGCGTTACCACACACACACACATCACACTTTACGACCCTGCACCTCCCTACCTACTCTACTCTATGTGGCTCCTCAAATAATTACGACTAGACGTTCAACTGTCTTTCTGAATAGTTGGACACCTAGTCGCGATGGATTTTCATCCATGTAGGTAATAATGACCGTCATAAAGTATGCTGATTTATGGTACTGGTCGAATTGAACCCTCTCATGACCCGTGTCCCCCATTTATGTGTTTATTGTCAGCGAGGCACATTGCTGCACCACTAATGCGGTGTGTGACCATGCAAAAAAAAACTCGAACAAAAATCTAGGAAACTAGTGATGCGATCGATGGATGTTCGAGTGAGATTCATCCGTGAAGTGATCGTATTAATTACACAAACATGATACTTAGGTGGTACTATGATCCACAAACTAACTGTAAAACAAACACAAACATATGGACATGACAGTAAAATTCAAACACTTCACATGACCCGAAAGCGTGAGCGGACGAGAACAAAATTTCATCATTTACAATAACAAACGTAAAACTTCAAAATACTTTTTTGAAAACCAAACTCAAACCATGCAAAATAAAAGATGGTGGAACTTAGGACGTGCGAGTCTCGTCAAGTTTCGAGTGCTTAGTGATATTTCAGTCTGCATAAACCTACATGCATATATTGTGTCTATTCGTCTAGTCTATAGCATGTGCTGTTGAATAGTTTGAAAGTAGGTACTTGGTCCATGGGAGTATATAACTGAACGTACATGACGTACCTCGGCGAGCTCTATAGTTTCACCGGTGGTTTCGTCCACGACGTCTCCGTAGCTGATGCCTGCTATCGAACACTTGTTGAACGTCATTATGTTCTGCGTGAGAGTGCCCGTTTTATCTGAGAATATGTATTGGATCTGGCCTGGGGACAAAAATATTTCGCACATTTTATACAACTGCCTCACTCTTTATAAAATATGGGTTTCCTGTGGTGAAGCTACTGCTGGGAAAACGATTTCCTCATAGTCATATGTTGGATTATTGGATAATCTAGTCCAACCTTTTATAAAGAACAATTTTTTTTTTAAGAAGGTTTCTAAGACATTTCAAACTTGGGTTATAAAAGTCAGAGCATCGATATTGAAGCTATCGACTACATAAAAAAAATTGATATGCTTAGTCATGTAATGCCGGAACAATTAATTTATAAATTAATCATCTAATAATACTAACCGAGTTCCTCATTTAGCGTGGTCGTTCTCGCCTTTGCCGCCGTACCAGTCTTATCATAATACATTTTCTCGTCCCAGTTTATAAGGAAACTCTGGGCGAACCTTATAACCTATAAAAACAGGAAACTATTAAAATATATTAGTATAACAATATTTCTTATTTTTTTTTGTTATGTGTGTTATGAATACGTACTACTTGAGTCATGAAATTCGCAATTACTGCGGAATGGAAAAAATAGCGGCATAATGCCTATTTCTATAAGCATTACATTTAAATTACATGAAAAAAATCAATGCGCAAACAAAAAAAAATGTAGTAAAAATGTAATTAATTCATTAGGATGCGGCTAGATTCAGAGTAAGTCTAAAACGATTCGGATGAATTTTAGTCCGAATCGATTTTCTCATTTCGTTAAGTAAAAAGGTAGGTATTAGGTAGGTATTTTGCAAATGTGGCAATCGCAATGTTGATGACCACATGAGGAGGCCTAGTGGAGGTCGCGGGAATCCGCTGCAAGTGGGCAGCGCAGAACCGACCGTTATGGCAATGCTATGGGGTACCCTGTGTGTATCAGCGTACAACCCGTATTATCAAGAAACGAATTGAAAATGGCAGCGCTAGTCATGCAAGACCTGTCTCTCGCTCGCTATACTGTTATTATATTCCGCCGCCATTTTTAGGTCAGGTTGAATGTTGATTTAAATATTATGATTCGCGACCGTAACAAATATGTATTTACAGAATTATCATTCATAAATATGACTACTCTCTAAGTTAAAATTGGCCTCAAATAGGTATCATGATTTTCTGAAATAGGTAATCATTCAATAGGGTAGTTCGAACCGAGTTGTATTGATGATTTCGTAATTCACGAGAACCCTGGCACTTTCGCCTTAAAATACGTCTTTCGCTAATAACGATGCATACTGACCTCAACAGACACATATAGCGATATAGGCACGACAGTGTTCATCACGATGGCGTAAGAGAAGAAGACCAGCAGCGCGATGACAAGGGCCCCCCACGTGGGCTCGGCCGGCACCAGCGTGTCCCACGGCAGGAACGCCTGGAAGTAGCGGCCCACCAGCCACTCCCACACGCCGCACGCCACCGTGCAGAACACGCACATTGATAGCAGAAAGAATACTATCTGTGGGGGGAAACGGACGTTTAGACACACTTGTAGACATCGCAGTGATTGAAAGAAAAACCCGCAGAGTAGATAAATCCTGAGACCTATTTGGGATCACAAACGAACTTGACG
This sequence comes from Luperina testacea, assembly GCA_927399505.1. Taxonomy (NCBI): domain Eukaryota; kingdom Metazoa; phylum Arthropoda; class Insecta; order Lepidoptera; family Noctuidae; genus Luperina; species Luperina testacea. Next base: position 12,258,318 of record OV656771.1, on the reverse strand, counting down.
CCATATTGGACTAGATCCTTTGTAAAGCTTGAATGAGGGTTTTCGTGAAAATTTACGACACCAGTTGGCACCACTGTGACAAGAGGTCTTCCAATATAAAATATATGATGACGTTCATCATTCGATTCATTCATTCGTTCATCATTCAGTCATGACTAAAGAAAATATAGGCTCTTTGACAGATGCCTGGACCTGACGTGCCAGTGCTGCCACCTAGCGAACGTCATTTCAGAAAACCCTCATTACACGGTGAAGCAACAATATAAGTTGTTAAAAAATAAAAGTTATTTGTTGCTTCAATTTTATTTGTATGCCACAGGCAAGAAACTTGCACAAAAACGTTGTCTGAAACTACAGCACTAAGAAAACCAATTGCATGCGCTTAAACAAAAACCGCGCAACGAATTTGGTGCATTAATAACAGCAAAAGACGAAACCCGTCGATCAATTTTATTCTAATCAGTTATAATTATTTTCGAGAAAAACTGGATTTTAATTATTTTAAAAATGTTCCACTTACCCCTATAATAAGAAAATTAAGTAGCCTATCTATGCTGGTGCGCTTGAATTTGGTCTTGCCGGAATTCTGCATGAGTTTGGTGTCCTTCCCGGCAAACACGACGACGCCGTAGCACCACTGTGTGTTGCGGAGGACGCAGCCACGCAGCAGGATCTTGTCGTTGTCGAGGGAGAAGTGCTGGTTGCGCCAGCTTAGCGTACCTGAGGGAAACGATACAATATTATAAATAAAGCTGGAATGTGTAAAAAAATCATCATCATCTGCCAAGCCTTTTCCCAAAATTTTGAAGTCGGCTTCTGGTCTAACCGGATGCAGTCGAATTGTTGTTTTATTTCTCTTGAGAATTGTTCCACAGCCCAGTTAATAAGCAACACTATAACCCCTTGGTGAGATTGGTTGTCAAAGTTTCGTTAAAATGTAGACAGTAAATAGCAATAGTCTCGTCTTGTTTTTTAAACCGGACTTAAGTCAGTATCTAGGCCATATCCTGAAGTTTCATTAACATTTAGTAAAGTTATCTAAAAAATTGCGACAAAGTAACAGAGATGTCGAGTGAACGAACCATAACATTGTTACATAGTCACTTCATCATCATCATATCAGTCCGGAATCACCCACTGCTGGGTATAGGCTCCCCTTTTTTCTGCCATACTTCCAGTTTCCGTTCGTCCCCCAACCAGGTATTACCCGCGATTTTGACGATATCATCAACCCAACGCGCTTTGGGACGGCCCTGGTACCCTTAACCACCATTCGGTCGCAGCTTTATCCTATTGGCTACCTCCGCGTCTAACTAGATGACCTTTCCAACTCCACTCGACGCGCATCGCCCTGTCCCTGACGTCGTACACTTTCGACCGACGACAGATTTCGGTGTTACGCACTCGGACTAAGTAGGGTTTTGCCAAGCTTGGCTCGCTCCATGGTCCTTTGTGCTACTCGTACGCTGTGGACAGTCTATTTTGTGAGCGTCCATGTCTCGGCACCGCATATCATTGTTGGCAGGACACATTGGTTGAACAGTCACTGGGGGATCTTTTTGGCCTGAAAAATAAGTTCTAGCTTACCAAATACCACCCACTCAAGCTGGTAAGCTATAGAATGACTTATTCATGATATACTACTGCAGTATTCAATTTTTCACCTACATGGAAAATAGCTTTCAAGAATTCTAATAAAGCCAGTGGTGTCATCAAAAGTGTCATATTACAATGCAGAAGCTTGCGTCAATATTTAATGGAAATCATTTCTAACATAACGTTTTTTAAATAACAGCATTGTATTGTGGCTGATCCAACGTTTCTGTATAGAACTCTTTATAAAAAAGTAGTTCCCGCCTATGACGTCACAACTGAACAGAGGTATGCTGAACGCAGTGAGGCGAACGTCGAAACAAGCGAGCCTGTGTTAAGTCAACCGAGATGTACCTATTTCTATAATAGGTATGCCATTTTGGGTAAAACCTATTCGATTGTCTGATAAAACCGGTACCTACTTAATCAAGTGTTAATTAATTTTTTTTTATTATTTGAAATGGGTTTTGCTGTTGACTCTAGTCTAGGTCAGAGGTGACAGAGACAAAGTCTACGATGAAGTGAGCTTACCCAGAAGAAACCTGTTCACTCTTACTTTGAAGAGATTCGGGTTGTCGGGTCAATTATTTCATTAAGTCGCGTCATTGGTCTAATCCAATGATTAGACCAATGACGCGTCTTACTAGTAGTTGCTACTAGTAGCAATTAAATACATATTAGAAAACCAAAGACGAATATAAATCATACTTATAAAGCAAGAACATATTCTGTGACCGGACCAAATACTCTTTTTTCCCCACTGCTTCCGAAGGAAAGTATTTTATTTGTACTACTCGAAGCTGCTGCCCGCGACAGCCGCGACTTCGTTCGTGTGACTTTTTTGATTTTCTTTCTTTTTCTAAAATAGTAGTCTAAGTTACTCCTTCTAACATGAGCTATCTGCCAGTGAAAGTACCGTCAAAATCGGTCCAGCCGTTTCGGAGATTATCCGAAACAAACAGCTAGAGAAATTTTTAAAAAATTGTTTATTTTTGTTATTTAAGTTCAGTATATACTTTCATATGCGTTAAGTAAAAAGCTGTTACTTTGAAATTACAAACAGACCCTTGAATTTGTTTTTTATAGATGCATATATTTCTTTATGTACTAAATTACAAGGCGTTGTTATCGTCTACAAAATTACACGAAGTAGTACTTATGGAAACGCAATTACGATGATTGCTTTTGTCCTAAAAGGTTTCCATTTAGTTAATTAAAACTATTAGTGCGTAACTGCCGCGCACATCCATTTTATTTGGGAGTATGAAAGAAAAACTGTTAAAAGTAAATAAAATAACACTTTGAAAAGGTGACAACTTGTCCAACGTCATAGATTACTCTAAGAAAATATAGTTACAATATTATAATATAGCTACAACAATACAAATAAATTAGTTACATGTGATCAAGATAATATGTAAAGGTTATAAAATTATCTGTACAAACTATGAACATCATTATTTGTTTCTCTTACAAATAATGATGGTCTTGGTCATACAGATAATTTCCGTTAACTGTGTTAATGGCAGAGAATAACCCGAGTCCGTATGATTCATACGGACAGTACCACAGTGCAAGCGGTGCATAAACATTAAAGGTGGAAACACACTAACAGCGCGCGGCGTGTGACACTATTTTATTCTTTTATATTTCGGCCTGCTCTTCACCTCTGTCTCGCCTGGTGAAAAGCGAAGGATGAGTTCTGCCTTGGAATGAGAGCACCCAGGCGAGATCGACGTGAATAATGCGCTTTTACCTATGGTTTACAGATTGATGGGTTATAACTATATAGAAGGGGGGAACATATACGCTGTTATGAGTTCCACATTTTGCACGCGCGTAGAAAATTCTTGGGGAGCCAGCCCTTACGTGTATTTCACCATACTAAGTGTTTAAACCCGATATATTTCTAGAGTGACACGCCCCACCACAGTGGTGTGCTTGCAGCTTTAGGCAATAACAAGCGATTTCTGCAGCATTACTTAACCGCGACACCGCAGGGCAATGGCGCGCGGATTCCACAGACAGTTTCGCAAATATAAAGAAACAGTAATCAGCAAAACACACGAACTAATTAGCGCCGGCAGATTAGAATTGTTTATGGAAGTAACACTTTCTTTTTAGGTCTCTCTCAAATAGCTTGCTGCGGTTTCAAGTTATTTTGTTATTTGTTCAGGATATTAGGATGTTATTTACTAAGAAAAATAATTAGGTGCAGAAAATAGTTGTCATTCAGTATATTAAACACGAGTTTATTGGGTCAAATATGAATCAGACAGTGCTTATTTGATGAATGACAACGCATTTAGTATAGGTACCTAAAAAAATTAATTAAGTGCAAACCTAACTAAATTTGTCATTGATGGCAACTCCGTGTTAGAATATAGGTAGCAGGGGCCACATTGAGATCGCCACTAATGCAAGTGCTCAGGCACAAGCCAGCAATTACAGTGGAGTCATTTTAATAGGTAACATTTGACGTCTGTCAGTTTTATCCTCATAGTGAGGTGACCTGCTTATAAACATCGATTAAAGTGAATGAATCGATACGGACTTGAAACATATGCGAATTTTAAAAATCATCAGATGAATCCCTGTCCCATTATTATTATTTTTTTCGTAAATTTAAGGAGCAAAATAAGACAAGTACACAATTTAACAAAAAAATTGCATTTATTCAGTTGAACTATCAGAACTGTTAAAAGTATTGTCATCTTCATCACTGCTGTCAGCACTCAGAGATATTATTAATTATTAATTTATGGTGATATTTCTTCACAAGTCATCATTGCATTCGATGCTACTTATCAGCTTTCGATTTTTAGAGTAACATCCCTAGTGTTTAAAAAGAAAAATGGTTAACTGACGTAACCTTGTAACGACGTTCAGTTCATTAGATCAGAAATTGTTTATTATGTTTAGAATGGTTTATTAATGAAAGCAAATCGTAAAATTACTCGTATCGGTCATTATTACAATAAATATGTAATCGTAATTGAAAAAAGGTAAGCAATTGTGCAGTTCTAACAAAACGAAAAAATATGTTATTTTATGCCCGCCGTTACAAGGTTACGTTGTTGAATATTTGATGAATTGTCAAATGTTACCTATTAAAATGACTCCACTTTAATGACATCTACATATTTTTGTCACCATAGTCAGATTGAGTACTATCGGGATCCCAAAACCTAGAATATGCAGGTTTATTGACTTACCGTCAAACTTATTAAGTAAATTGTTGGGCGTTTCGCAGACGATCTCTCCGTCGAAAGCACCCAGTTGTGCGTCGTCCTGCCCCATTGCAGCCGTCTCTAAAAGGCACTGACGACATTTTAAATTCGTCTCCCTGCAACCAAACATAAAATTATACTTACAATTAATTAAAACAACGACTGTTTTAAAATACAGCTCGTCTATCGAAACTAAGTTCTGTAGAAGCATGGTTGTAGGTGTAGCATGTAACCTCCGCTAGTCCGTTATAAATAGATGGCACAAATAAAAATAATAGTGAAACATCAATTTGCATTAAGAATAGAAAAAAAAGTAAGTAGGTAATCAGATTCGCTGACAAGCGGATGACGCAAGATGATAAATATAAAAATGTATTAAAACGCAGAACTGTTTTCTAGTGATAATATAGAAGTTACATGACACACCTTCGTTTAATTTACCCATCCCGGTACTGAGAGCTCGTAAAGAGCTCACATACATATTATTTTTTATTTAAAAAGCTAACCCCTTTATATTCTAAAACCTTCAATCAATCAGTCAAGGTAACTTATCAGATCCCACAACTATGTACACCACCCCAAGGTTTCTGTTTATAAATGTTGGAAATGAATGCAAAAACTGCATATTTTCATATTAACACCACAACTACTTATGTAAATACGCACGTGCTCTTAATCATAATACAAAAAGTACTGCGCTAGATCCTGAGTTCGATTGCCACATCGAACAAAGTTTTATTGAGTTTTTCCATGAGGAATTGGTCAGTAAGAGCCCGGAGTCTGGATTTGTTACTAGTTGCTGGCAATACACTTGCCCCCTATATAACTAGTGAAAAGTGTGTTTAATATACAGGTACATGTTTGCTTATCCCTTCGAGGATTACAGGCGTGATGTTAGGTGTTCTCTATCATGGGGTTTAGATTTCCGCACTTAGTCCTTGAAGTGGACCATTGTGCGTGAGCCATGGTGGCCGATTACTCCAACCAGCCCACCTCCCTCCAGAAGCAGATAAGACTTCCCGGTCTCCTCAGGGCATCCGCAAGGGATGTTGGTGTTCCCAGGGTCTCCTCGCGAATCTTGGTAACGCCTGTGCACTGTGTGATGTTAGGTGTTGTTAAGTACGTTACAATATACTGACCCATCCAACTCGGCAGTTTCTATGTAACAGAGACCGTTGGGCTCCGAACTGCTGAGGAGCAAGATGTCCGCCGCGACGAACTGGTCGTTCTCCAGCCGGATGACGTCTCCCACCTGAACAGACGCCCACTTCTCCTCCACAAGCTTGCCATTGCGGAGAGTTTTCGCACGCCGGTGGTTTACTTGTGAATCGTTCTGATGACGTTGCTGTAAATAGAATAACGAGGTTTATGACCTGCAGCCTAAATGCGTAACACACTATCAATCGGAATCTGAATCATTTTGAAGCAAATTGCTAATCCATTGCTTTATGAGTTCGAAAAATTTGTCTGCTCAACACGTAAATAACGCAATGCATGTTGAACTGCCAAAATGAAACCGATTCCGATTGATAATGTGTTACGCAATTGCCCCGCTGTTTTAAACACTCCGGATACCTTTAGGTTTACCTTAAGTGCAGATGATATCATACAAATTGTGTTCTAGGTAGCTAGTACCTGTCCAAAGGTGTTTATTTAAACCATTAAAGATAAGAATCACACACCCGGCGGCGATAAAAAAAATCAACTTCTTCTACCCTGAAGCCGGAGCGGTAGAGAGTATAGGGCACCAGGGGACCTAGTTAACAAAAATGTTGCTGGCTTTTATCAACCAAGGCCAACTCTTTTTGCCAACAGTAATAACCATGTCAATGTCAATAAACAGTTAATTGTAGCAGTAAATAACGAGTCTCAAGTGTAGCCGTTGTTCTAGTAATTTAGTCCATGTGATAAAGTAAATACGGGTAAATCTATTACAAAAACGAAAAGAGCCTATTCTTAGCTCTGACCTAGCAAGATTAAATGGTTAATATTATCTATCTAGAATCTAGATATCTATATTCATTCAAAAATACATTAGATGTTTCCACCCGCACACAGGGTATTGTGCCTACGGAAACGGTTGATCTAATCTGATTGTAGCGAAGATAAATTCCACTCTTTCCAAGAAAAAATAAACTGGAGCATTCTTGTCTATAACATAATGAGCAAAGTAAGAGCTTTAAGATTGAGCTTCTCATAATACCTCTCTTTAATCGATAGACACGTAAACGATCCAGGCTATAAAAAGGTATATGCGTGTTACAGGCATTACATTTTCATTCAGATAAAGCTAGTTAGCTCTATTAGAAATATAGCGGGCGTGAACTAAAATAGAGATGATTTTGACAACAACAAATGATGATAAAAGTCTGAACACTAATTGAGTTCCTCAACATTAGCAGTTGTTTTAGCGAATAACGTAAACTGAAAGTGTTTCGGAAGTGCGTATTTCTACAAACCGGACATTTAAAGTGTGTCAAAGCTCTTAACTTCGCCCATTGTGGGAAAACTACAAAAAATATAAAGGGGCCTATTCATAGACAAGGTCATGATAATATGCGAAGGCCGGTGCTGCTACAGCTACAAGAATTCTTGTTTAATAATTCACGGTAATACTAGCCCTCTTTTTTTTACATAATAATATGAGTCTAAAAGTAAATTGAAGGAACAAAGTTGATGAAAAGTTATATGTTACCCAGACAAGTCACAATTTTAAAGTTACAGGACTAAATTTTACTTTGCTTCATAGTAAATTCGTAATTCTTGAATCGACCGTTTTTAGGACTTCTTTGTCAACAAGTTTGGAACATTTATACTATATTTTTCGGTTTCTATTTATCATGCTTTTATTGTAATGATGATTGTGTTGCTAGAAATTTATGAACCACACCCACGACCCAAGCGTGCTGTTAAATACCTATCCCTTTCTAAGACAGCAGTTTTTACAAACATCAACTTAAAGAATCTGAATAATGCTTCTATAGAATAAAGCTTTATATCTAGTACCTCTAATACTATCAATTTGATAAACAGAACGATATAATAAATTATGTCACTTACAAAATTGTTAACCAAGGTTAAAAAAATTATAATCTTAATTGCTGATAAATCAAGATCTCAAAAGAGCGATTGTACAAATTAAATCAAACGATGCTCGTCATATAATGCACATTTTGCCACGGATCACTAATTACGTCTGCGTCCTTGATCTACAATAGATGACATAATGGGTCAGTGAGCATTAGCAACAGTGTTAGACAAGGACGGCATACGTGCAAACTGTCTGTTTGATCATTTCATTACTCCTACATATATGCTCATTAACACTAGTCATGTTTCCTGATGATGACTTCCTAGATGCACGTGTTTTTAGACAAACACTTACCTGGTAGAGAGTTAGGTAGGTATTATCTACTGTAGTTAATTTTTAAAGAACGCAGTCTTTAGAATAGTTAAGAACTTTGACAAGAGACAGAGTACAATTACTTATATCTAATTTAATTAATAATTACATTTAAGAAGTATTGTGAGCTCGGAATACCATGTAGAGAGCTTTTCAGATTTTCAGTTGTTATTCACCGCTAATTTGGGAGAAAGGAGGGTAACAAATAAGCCATTGCTTATTATTCAGTCTGCGCAAAACACAGTTATTTCATTGGCAACTGTTAAATGTCAGACATGGGAAAAGGGCTTTAGAAACTCACTCAGCACCATAAAATATCCTGTTTATATCACAGAAGATTCTTCCTTCGCTACATTCTATGAAAAATATAAAAAAAATGTGCTATCAAATAGGACATTTAGTGCACATCCGTATTATTATTTTACCGAGCCAAATGACGCAACGGCTGGAGTTCGATTACCGCATCGGGACATAAGTTGGCCTACCAGATGTTTGCTCCGAGGCTGTTTATGTATGTCATTCGGTACGACTATTGACTATTAAACTGTACAGGTACATCATTATTATTTATATCTAGGTCATAAAAAATCTGCAGTAATACGTGTCGTGGAAGTAACAAGTGCAAAAGTTACGTCGATGTCCATCCTAGGCTCGAACAATTTTGAGAAGTCGCTATTGGATTTTTTCTGTTGTAAAACCCTCAGTAATCAGTAACACGGGTTTTCAATTTAAGATTCAATGAGGTCTCATTCAATTCCATTCTCTTCTTTCATTCAATTCTGTGCGACATGTCGTCCACGGTCGCTGACATCACTATCCAATAAGACGGAGCGGTGATAATGGATTCTAAGTATCGGCTAGCCCGTCGATATTATATTGGAATTTTATTGATTGATTTGTTTGTTGCCACTCCACCTTAAGCGTCTGTCCCATACGTCTTCTGTTGAAGTGTTATGTTTATTATGTGTGTTATCAACTTACAAAGTCGTCGTACGCGTCCTTGACGGCAGTGAGTGCGAGTACGCCTATGAGTGGTATCGCGGTAGTGATGGGTGTGAGCGAGGAGATGGCCGGGATCAGCTGCAGCACCAACAGACACAAGAAGTAGAAGTTTGCCAGCCGCTGGAACTGCTCCAACAGATTCAGCGGCAGGAACGTTATGACCGAATACTTCGATGTCTTGATGAAGTTGCTCTGTAACAAAAAAATATATGATTGTTGGAGACTCAGACAAAATTTTTTTTTAAATATCTTCTGTCTTCTATAACATGAATGTCTCTTTATTTTCTCACCTTAACTAGAAACATGGTCTATCTCTCAGTTTCTTACTACAAAAGGCATGCCTGGTGATTAAATATTATCAAAAATACTAAGCTTGACCAGCTTATTAAAGTTTAAACTGATAACTAGCAATATAATAATTCCTAACAAGCTAATCATTTTAAGTTCCGGTCCTGTTACTCATCGACTATCGATGAGTAACAGGACCGGAACTTAAGATACTCTGATTAGAATTCATTCAACTGATATAATTAGCAATTACATCTTATCAGAATATGATTTCATGCTGTTCACACATCCCGACCTACACTTAATTAGACATAGGCCGCGCAAAATCTTTGCTTACGTCATTTGCAGAATATATGCCAGAATGACTCATGGTGTATTGTTGAAATTATATCCAAACTAGATTCCGAATTTTCGATCATAGTCCTCCTGTTTATAAGGAGGTTTTAACGGTCTTTATATTGCTCTTACTTCCTAATCATTATAGTCTTATTTTGCAGATCACCCGATTTAAGGGTTAAATACTAATATGTCGTCCACCTCGGAATTAAAGTACAGTACAGTTAGTATCTATCGCTAGTACTTTGCACAGCTATCTACCGAGAGTTTCGAAAAATCTGGCAATAGTCCTTGTCATTTAGACAAGAAATATTGCATTATGGGAACCACTGTACAAAATTAAGGCTTTCTAGGTCTAAGGGTTTGGGCTGGGCGCTAACGAGTCAGTCAATGAGTGAAGGAAGGAGTCAAGATTTTTCTATTTATTTATGTTTGGATTTATAATAATGAAATGACTAACCTTGTTTTTTGGTAAAAGTACAAAAAATAATCTGTGAGCATTGTTTCATTATCATAGAGCATTTTCAAAATTCAGCCATTTAAAATACAAACAGATTACATGATTACATCTTTATATGTTATTTTTATTACAACTGCGATTAAAGGCCAAAAAAAAATCCTATAAACCATTTGCTAGTTGCAAATAACTTCAAATTAAAATTTATTATTGAAAAAGAAACGTTTATAAGAGTACTATGTTCGACTATGAGTAATTGTATGTTTAAAACCTTTTCCTGCACTCCAGTCTCTCCATCTTTTAAGACCCAATGCTGTTTTCAAACAATATTTTCTATTACCTTTTGCCCGTGGCTTCGCCCGCGTGGTTGACAGAAATACTACAGGGATAAAAGTATCCTATGTCCTTCTAACCCAGATCACGGTCTATCCCTGTGCCAAATTTTATCGAAATCCGTTCAGGCGTTAAGGCGTAAAAAGGTAACAAACTTTCAAAGACAGAGTTCTTTCGCATTTATAATATTAGTATGAAAGCATGGATTTTTTATATCCTTGGCTAAACGATGTTTATTTTGTGAGATCTTAACATCATATTGCCTTCAGAATAACAAATGGTTAATACCTGCCACTGTTTATAGGCCACTCAAATCACATAAAACACTGCAAAATACCATCATGCCTAAAGATTAGAAGATTACCTATGTAATTTTTGCCATGCTTGACAGGACTGTAATAATGTTAGCAGTGTTCTTGTGGAGTTACTTATCTGAGGAAAACTAATAATTGTCTTTCATACTAGACATTTTATTAGGCCTCTCCCAAGTTTTCCGTTTTCTGCATCTAGACTGTCTCAGTCACCTTTTCCAGGTCTTTGGTTTATCTAATGGGGGGGGGGTCTCATAAATAGAGTGTACGGGACATCGATGTGCAAACTGTTACCATGAATTCAGTAAGTACATGATTCTAGACCCACCATCGTCGAAGACCTTCACACCATGTAATGTATACGTAATGATTTCTCCATCTTGTAGTCAGCAAAAGCTTCATAAAGGCTCCTACAAACAGGCGCGACACGCAATATAATCGCGCGCGACACAAAGGCACCACTCGTTGCGCGACTTGCGGTGCCTTTGTGTCGCGTGTCGTGTCGCGCCTGTTTGAAGGAGCCTTAACTAAGATGGAATATTTATAGTGAATGAATATAACTCACGGCATAGCGGAACTGCGCGTTGTACTCCCTGTTGTTCGCTTTGATTCTCCGTTCATTCTCTGTAACAATAAACAAAACCACTTAGACGTTGTTCTCACAAACCTACTTGCAAACAGAATTATGGATCTAATTGTCTTAATTTATATAAACACTGGTTTAATACTGAAGGATTGTTTCTCTTTGTCACTCACATGTCTTAGACTAGTAATAAATGAAGTATGATTCAATAACGTCTTGGTTTGCATAGTAAATGATCCCTCACATTGTACCCACAATATTCTAATATTAGTTACTGAAGGACATCAGCCAAATTCTTTTGTTTGCACGAATGCAAACGAACTGACTTATTTGTACCCCAATGGGGCGCAAACAATGTCTGCAAGCATATCCTTATTAAATTGAATGTTCACAAAGTACTGCGTGCAAAAAATTATACGCAAACGCACTATTACGATATTACGTGCCACTTTAGCGAAAAGAACATGGATATTTAAAGCCTACCTACATCATCATTGAGTTTGAAACTCACATTGTTGTCTATGATCCGTTTCTTTGACGAAAAACAAACAAACAAAGGGAATTGTACCAATAAAAAACCGGCCAAGAGCGTGTCGGGCCACGCTCAGTGTAGGGTTCCGTAGTTTCCCGTCCGTCACAATAAGTGTTCCCACTTATGAGTTTAAAAGTAAAAAATGCTTGCATATACGATTATACTACAAACTTAGTCCAGAAATTATTTTGTACAACTTTTTGTCTTTTTTGTACAAAAACTTGTTTCCATCAAGTTCAAAATAATTTTCCTAGAAAGTCCTTATAAAGTTCTACTTTTCAGATTTTTTTCATATTTTCTAAACATACGGTTCAAAAGTTAGAGGGGGGGGACACATTGTTTTTTACTTTTGGAGCGATTATTTCCGAAATTATTGACATTATCAAAAAATGATGTAAGTAAACCCCTATTCATTTTTAAATACCTTTCCAACAATATATCACACGTTAGGGTCGAAATTAAAAAAAAAATCACTTCCCACTTTACATATAGGGGGGCTACCCTAATAAAACATTTTTTTCCAATTTTTATTTTACCACTTTGTCGGCGTGATTGATATACATATTGGTACCAAATTTCAGCTTTCTAGTGCTAACGGTCACAGAGATTAAGCGAGGACGGACGGACGGACGGACAGACATGGCGAAACTATAAGGGTTCCTAGTTGACTACGGAACCCTAATAAAAAGGGAAGGCTAACATTTTCCGGACTCCCGTCTGTCTACAATCCTATCTGTCATGTGTCATGTGATCATGTCCCTCGTCTGCAGCTGTGCAAAAGGACATCAGGATATCTTAATCCCAGTCATGTCATAGCATATTACTGGGATTAACATCGGATTTGTGTTCAGTGCACACATCTCTAATGAAATTATAAAACAGATGCCCTATAATACCTGCAAGGCGAGATTGAAGCAAAGACTATAAAGTCATTCTCAAATCCCACACAAAATTACACGACTTCTTATATCAAGAACTTTTTCTACAGGACCAAACATCTTTGTCGTAGTCAGAAAGGAACATACTTACTCACTTATAATCTGGGTGTTGTCCAAAATTTTATTACTAATAGAAAAATAGAACGCGCCAGTAATCGTCTTTTTCGTAACATTAATATACCAAATATCGAAATTATTTAATTACATTACGGGCATAATACGTGGGCCATACATATGGATTCTACATATATTAAATAGATTTAGGGCACGATTTTCATAGGCAGTCACATTGACAAATTGTTGATAGGAACGAAAATAATTTTCAATTAGTGCAGTCCACTTCAAGAAAACATGGGCAATCCTTTGCAATAGTGGAATTTAAACTAACGGTTATAAACTTATAAATGTTATCTATCTCACAATAAACGGGATTTATTCGATAGTCAAAATTATGTAAATAATAAAAATACCCACGGATAGTCTCGAGACAAACCGCAAAACTTATCTCTCATTAAAATGTCTCTTTATCAGCTAAATCTACCGCAAACACAAATACTTCCAACTGAATCTAAACTCCACCAAAAATCTATGAATAATAAAAATTACAGTTTGAAGTATTAATCTTGAAGGTAAGTAGGTACCTACTTATTTCTTTTCAGTTAACCGTGATACAAAGCAGATGACCTAATAATTAAAACAACTTGAATGAAACGAATCATAAAATTAAATGCACATGGTATGGTACCCCTTCATGAAAAAGTAATTATAGTTCAAGAGAGCCGGAACAAGCAGCCGCATCTGTAAAAAGCACGTGCCCCGTCGTCTGCCTCCAGGATAATTACTTAAACGCCTATTCATGAAGACTACTTTAAATGCTACAGCTGAGCTGCTGAATACTCTATGTTCTCTGAACGACAGTTTAAAAAAATGATCACGATTACTCTCTTGACTCGGAACAAATGTTTTAAGGAGCCAGCTCTCCATTAAACAATTGAAAGTTCATTGCGAAATATCTCCAAAGTCCTAACAATGAAAAACTCCCACACAGTTTCAATATTCTTTGTCACAAATGTTACGTTCAAAAACATACTGCAAATGGCGATAATAAATTTAATGGTCTCTTAAGTTAAGAATAGGATTGGATTAATTTCCCGCTCCACCGACTAGTAATTAACAATTGATCATGTTCCTGTTTCAAGCACATATCTATTTGTTAGAGGATGTAGCTTCACAGCTATAAAGTAACTTCCAGAGCATTAACTTAGTTATGGAAGTTGAAGTATATTGACAATTCCTATAGCGGATGTAGCTACATCTACATAGCTGTTGATCTGTTTATCGTGCTAGTGGTAACGAGAGCGTCTCGACGCTGGGCGCCGAGGGGACGGCGATCGATCTCCTCCCAGTTTACGACTAATAACATTTTCAGGGGCATCCTTTCCACACACCATTAGTGAATCACATTGCAATGCAAGACGCTAAAGTGGCTGAAACGTTTTTTGTGTACTTGTTTAGTTAACCACACGACAAAAAGACGTTGGTTTAACTTCATCAGGTGCGTTTTCAATACAAGTTGAACGATACACTATATGTTACGAATTCATACGTATATTTCTTTGAACAAAGTATGTTCTGAATAACAATACCTACCTGAAAATATTTGACTAAAGTATATGTAAAGCACACATGACACATGCACATTCATTTACAGAGGTGTATCGAAATAGATTGAAACTACCTTAGCATACCCCAACCAATTATTAAATTATTAAGGAAATTCTCAAGATTCCACGTTATTTATTCTCGTGTCAGAATGGAAGTACAACGCCTTCGTACATTGAAAAAAATCAAGGTCAAATCCGCCAAGTAGAAGGACAAGGTGAAGATAAATTAATTTACTTCCCGTCAACTTTTAACAAAGTGACGAAGTGTCAGTGACTTAAATTCCACAAAGGTTACAAAATTTTTGGAAAATTTGGACCAGAACAAGTTGTAGGCCTATACATCATGAGACTGGAGGACCTGTTCCTATCAAAACTTGAAAGAATTAATAATCTTGATTCTTCCAAGTTATTAATGACATGTTCAAGAGATTTAATTATATCTTTGACTCCGATGCCTTAAATATTATAACTTCGGAATAAATATAATTTAGAAGACTGAATCAACAATAATGACTTCCAAAGAGATCGAAACATTTATTTCCGGGGCTTCTTTTGTACCTTTATTCTACGGATACACCTAACACCATAGCCATGGATTCATTAAGGCCTTCAGTTTCGGAACAAATGGAACAGCCATGATAGATTAACTGTCGTGAAAAGAGGCACAATTTGTTATTAGTTATGGACACGCAGTAAGCTTAGGTGAGGATTCTAGGCTTTTTTAAGACCTATAGCTGTTATTAGCACCATTTATATAATATAACGCCTGCTGTGCCTGTAATTATTTTATGTTCAGCAAGTAAGTACAGACAAAAGGCCAAAAGGACATGTCCAA
This sequence comes from Luperina testacea, assembly GCA_927399505.1. Taxonomy (NCBI): domain Eukaryota; kingdom Metazoa; phylum Arthropoda; class Insecta; order Lepidoptera; family Noctuidae; genus Luperina; species Luperina testacea. The sequence continues at coordinate 12,242,813 of OV656771.1, read as the reverse complement.
AGAAATGTTCTAGCCAGGTAAATCCAGCTGAGCAACTTGAAGCGCCGGATGAACATGGCAATCCATCAAGTTACAGACCCACTATTCACAATATAATGAGAAAGGAGTCAAAAGAGGTCAAAAGTGAGGACTTCGGACTTCTTCCGAAATCCGGTCCGTCAATCAACTTTAGTTTATGGACAGCATTGACAAACATCACAGATGAGAAGTTTTAATCTAGATGACGGAGTAACAATCTGCAATGGAATGACCAAGAGAATTTTCAAACAAATGACTCATCATGATAATTTTCAGCCGTTATTCCGCTCACATCATACTTAGCAACTTATGATTCTTATGATAGAATCTTAAGACTCTCTGGTCCGGTCACAACCAGGTATAACTTCCAATTTCTGGAGATGTCATTGACCCAACTTGCTTTCATCGACTGCTTTTTTGTCTATGGCCCTATGTAATGCAAATCTTCATTGTATATTGAATGAGTTGTCTACTCATGATTTCACCGGGATTCAGGTTATTGAAGCAATGCACTTTAGTAACATTGTTTTAACAATATCGGCCATTGAATCCTAATATTTACTTTAGTCATCAAAATATCTCAAAAGGTTTATTGATTATTTCTTACTTCGATTAACGATCTTTTTTGTGACGGGGTTTGAACTAATATGGATATCTAGAATAACAAATTAACGTATAATGTTGTGGTGGGAGACGATCCAGAAAGACATATTTCCGAAAAATATAAGGTGCAGACATGAACGAAATTGGTGTTCTATTTTACCGCATAATATGAAACTGAGAGTTAGGTTATCAGACTAACAACACTGTTTGTATCCGAAACAATTCTTTGATGCAACGGCAGTAATAATCTAATTACGAGCTAGGGATTTGTACGCATTAGACCTACACCAGTAAAAAAAAAACCATTATGAGCGAACAGGTAGTTAGGTACGCTATTCAAGTATTGATTATCAGGAAAAGATGTAATCTTATCTTGTTGAACTTTCCTGAAGTACGGAAGTTGACATATAGGCTAAGAATTGCATCCTAATTAAATTTAGTGGAGTGAAACATTAGTCAGTAATCGATAACAACAGCGCGGGGTCATACGCGAAGCGCTGAAGCGCCGTCTCGCCTCGGCCGTTGACCGCACAGGGGCGCGCAGACACCGACACCGACCTTGTCCATTATTCACATCTTCTCTATTCCTGAAATATCACTTATCAGCAATTCGGGGGAAGTCGCTCTGCCATTCATAGCGGGCCGGCCAAAACGAAAACATGTCGGCGGCGCCTGTGTAGAATAGCAAATCGTTACGCAAACGGCATCGGCGTCGCATGCACGCTCCAAGGCACGTACGATACACGATGACGCAGGACTTAACTGGAGTCGAACCTAACAAAATGAAAATTCAATAAGAGATTTCCTACCAGCACAATCTTAATAAATTCTTAACGTCAGCGATAAATCAATAGATACCGACCGCAGGAGACGAAAGTTCGGAAGCGATGGTTATGCCGGTTACGGCGATGAGACGGGGCGGGCTGGTCGCGGCGCACCAGCTTGCCCAGCAGCTCGAGGAGAGATAGGCGCAGAGGGCGCGGGGGAGGGCGCGCCTCGCCGCCGTCCTCGCCCAGCACCTCCAGCTCCACGGCCTCGGAGCGCGCGCACATCCGCGCCGCTACCGCCGCCCCATGTCGCGCGCCCACCCCGCCGGCCACGCCGCCGGCTGGCCCGCGAGCCCGCTCCGCACCTAACACGCCGCACGCTCCGCTCGCGATACGCGCCCGCACGCGCGCTCTGACCCGTCGCAGGGCCGAGACTCGTGTGCCGCACACACTAGCGCCGCCCGCCCGGCGCGCGCATCCCGCAACGATACTGATTATGCCGCCGCCCCAGTGTTGCTATCTCTTCTCAGTGTTTACTCCTAATAAAACTGATAATCCTCAGTCTTGTGCCTTTATGAGAAATACGAGCATTTTATCAACACACAACTTTATAATCCACATATAATTCTATTAAATTGGTGTACAGCAAACAATGAGAGCAGAAAACACGATTTAATTTAATTCCAAACTTGAAGTTGTTGAGATGAGCCGCACTGTACTGGGAAAAGCGAAACTATACAAATAAAAAATAAGTGGCTGTACGCGTCATGAGCCCCATTCTGGAAAAACTTAATTGTCAATTTGGTTTATAGCGGAATGGTTTTAAGATGAAGAATAAAGATAAAAAACATTCGTGGCAACTGACAGCCTCGTTACGACTCGTGACGCAGTCGAAACCCAGAGAGAGGAACTAAGTTAAGAATGTACTGCATTGGCTTTACGAAACCACAAAGAATCAGAACAAAACAAGAGGTTATTAAACAAGATAATGCAAATAAATAAGTTGAGCATCATTGCTCCAAGGACAAAAATAAGAACAGTCAATATTTTTTTTTCTAAATAGCCTCAGATAAACAGAAGATTTGCTGCCTGGTTTTTATCAACACGTCCTGAGCAAGGTTTTGATTTAATAGAAAGTCTTTAACGGTCGGATATGGAAAGAAAAATCTTAGACAGAACCTAAACCATAAAAGAAGGATTCTCTCGAAAGAGGTTTCAAATACGATTAACTTTATCTGAAACGTTCGAAATAGTGGTACCGGTCGGAAATAAATCCATCTAAAATCAGAGGATGTGAAAAAATATAATAGGTAACTATTGACCGAAGCATCAGCTGGCTTTGTTATGAAAAGAATCATGGATCAGGATTTCTACAAAAAAAAATGTAATTTAAACGGTTTTAATGGAAATAATGATGTAGATAATGTACTAAAAGCTAATAAAATAATTCGGTAGGTTCTAGGTACCAGTCATCACACCGCTTTCATCATCAATCTAGGACATAAATCAGACAAAAAAATTAAATCGTGGGGCGCGTGAAATTCCCATCAACAATCAACCGCTCATATCATTATAAATGCTATTTACGTATTTACTGAGGTACTACTACGCCCCCACAATTTATTTAAAAAAATAATAAAGTATAAAATAATAGAAATATTTTAATTATGCGGGGTTTTAAAAATATGATAAGTATATCAATCTACTCCTGGGAATGTATTCTCAACATTGGAAAATATTTTGAACCCTCTAAATGAACTCTTTTTTTTTGTACAAATTAATGTAAGGATCTCGCTATGATTCTTTATATAACGTCTGTAGCAATAATGTAATTTATGACAAAAATAAATATTATTTCATCGTGTCTGAGAATAAAGAAAATAAAGTCAAGGGGAAGAGTGACAACACAAAAACACCCGTCAATAATAATATGCGAATTTCCAATTTTCGCACAGTGCATGTCATGTCTGGTTCAAAAAAAAAAGATCAAGGAAGCGAGGTTTTTGCGCCAAAGCGAGGGATGGGAATAGCTTCACGCTATGAGAACCAACCGAGCTTTATACAAGACATTTGTGCAATTTGGCATTCCTCGCCCCTCAGCACGGCATCCATTTTTTCCAGGCTCTCGCAACTTATTCGCTTAGCTACATCGCTTAGTTTTTGTGGAAAAAGACGTACTCGTATTATATTGTTTTACAGTTTTAGTTTCGCTTGCACGAACAGCCCATTTAGATAACACAGTTCGGGCGGGCTTTATACTGGCTTTCCACCAGGGATGTCTGAGGAAATTTGGGTTTATATGGTAAACTATTTTCAGCGCCGAAGAGCATGATTTCTAACAAACCCATACATACATTTTATTGCAAAAATGGTAATCTTCTTTTGTAAATCCGCTTCTCAGGACACTTCACAGCGAACACTTAGAAGAACGCTTTCAAATGTGAGCGGTTTATCAAAACGGGCCCAATGAGATTCATAATAGGGAGGTATTTCAATTATGTTTAGTTGGCAGAATTTCAAAAAGGACAGAGAGGCCCTTCCGGCGAGGAACAATAGAGTACAATGGCGAGTGGACATGACTTTTTCTGGTTACTACGACTTTAATACTTTCGCCGCGGCTTGCATATATTTCTCAAGATAACCTCAATAATACTTTTTGAAGTATTGGAAGACCAAAAGTTCCTTTCTACATAAATTGTGTCCCACATTGACCTTTAAAGAATTCGTACGAGGGCCTTGCTCTAGACTAATTTTATTGAGAGCGTACACCAGTAATCCCAGCGGTTGAGGTTTTAGGTCATCGCCAAGGAATATAATACTATGTAAATACATGGTTATGCTAAATTTACATAGCGTGGCCGAGCAGTTCTCGCTGGGCGTCAGGGGACGCGTGAACGCGTCACCGCCGATGTTTATATAAAACTATTGAATCGCATTAACGATCATTACTTTTCCTTCGACGTTCAATACGGGCTATCGATGACTTGCGTTGTTGTAGGCTCAATAGCACCTGAAGTTTGCATGTAATATCATCATTTGTTACTACATACAACTATACGAGTTGGCCGATGTTAATCAAAGTGATTTACAACATTAGCACTAGTTTATTTTTTTAATCGTAACTGCTAAAAGGTCTTTAGGTTGTTTTATTGTGTAAATGTGTAGCGGTATCAAGAACGCCACATGCGAACTACGCGTCATACTGACGTCACGCAAAATCCTGCATCTCGCAAGCATAGTTAACCGCACAACTAGCATAATTATATAAAACGGCCTGACATGAATCATCGGGAAATTGTCCACCAGACACGACACCCGTCTGGTCGGAGAATCTTAAAAAAAATTGATCATTAGTGAAGACGTACTTTGCCATTTTAGTGGAAGTTCGTTGATGGCTCTCAATAAAAATCCTGGCGACGGGAATCGATGATTTCTTTAGAGGCGTTTTTCACCGCCTTGTTGGATTTGTAATTTTTCCCTTGTAAGTTGTTTAGTTATCCAAATTCCGAATAAAAATGGAAATTAGTTGGAGCAAGGTCTGGTGAGTATGGTGGGTGACGGAGAGTTTCCGGTCGTAACTACTATAGTTTTGAGACGACTTTTGTTGTTATTGTTCAGCGAGTTCATGCGGTACCCACTTTCCGGGCTTTTTCATCTTTCCAATTTGAAGGAAATGAATCAGTACCTATCGATTTATCACTTACGTTGAAGGTTGCTGCAAGTTCTAACATAGTTTGAGATGAATCTGCTTCTACTATGGCTTTCAATTCATCGTTGTTCCGGTCGGCCACGGGGCTCATTGTTGACATCAAAATTTCCGATTATTCCCGATGTTCACACATTGTTTGGCCACCACTGGGGGACAAATTATTGTACTTAACCTCAAAACACTTTAAAGTTGCTTCTGCATCATCTCCAGCGCTACGTTAATTGCAACCCCTCCGCCCTTACATAACAAAGGATAGACAATTAGGCACCTATGCTTTGTTATAGCGGGAAGGGGTTGCTCTCCCTTCGCGCCTCCGGTTTACTCTATGGGTAGCATCCAAAAGACTACGTGAAGTCGGGGGTGCCCCGATTCAGATTTGAAACAGATTCGACCTATTCAAACCATGAAGTGTCCCCCAGTGGTTAACAACGAGAATAATTTTTCAAAGTTGTTTCGCTGTCCCCCAGTGGTTGCCAAACAAGTGGTTGACATCGGGAATAATCGAAAATTTCCAGAACGGAAGCGATCAAACCAAAAGCAGACCGTGCGTTCACATGCGGTACCCACGTTGTCTGTGCTGCGTTGGTGCCCCGACGGAAAACGTATTCGTAAATAGCGCGCAATTTCGATTTTTCCATGGTTACATAAACAGAGATATTTAAAAAAAAATAGTACGGCGGGAAACAAACTGAACAACTGATTTTGAAAACCAAAACATTCATTATTAAAATTAATTTGAGTTTGGAATTCTAAATAGAATGAAAGATATCGATCTGTACAATAGCCAGTATCATAAAAACAGCAATTTCATAGATAAGGAAGGATCTAATATTTTTAGAAGTTATGAACCTCTGCATTGCAGAGATTTTTAAACATTTAGTTTAAATAAACAACAGCTAATAAAATTTATAATGAGGCCATCCTCGTTAATTCATAGAAAAACATGTTGCATTGCAGTTAAAATTAATAAATAAAATAATAACTAAAATAAGCATAAATATTTTTTCGGTATTACACGTGTTCTTTTATTGGTATTACACAGAAAATACATTACGTTCCTACACAATACAGGTGTAATTGTATGTTAAAGTGATGTATGATGATTTGCTACATAAGTCACAATAATTATTTTCCATCACAAATCGACACGGCAAACCGAAGGCCGGTATAATGATCACCTACGGTATAAGGTAATGACAATGTACGGTCATTGTCATGCATGACGTGCAATTATAAGTTCAATATCATAAGTGATCGATATCCCCCCGTAAGTGAAGGTATCGAGAAAGTGGAACAGAAATTACAGCAATTAATGAACGAAGTTCAGGTGGGCAATTGGAATAGTTCAGGTGCTCGGTCAATTCTACGTATTATGACTAAGCGAGGTAATTTGAAAAGTTTTTGAGTAACATTGTATTATTTAAATTAAAAACTTCTGTTTATCAATAACACTAGCAAATAATAATGAAATCAGTGATTATGAAGAAACACATCATCTAGTAGTAGAGTGTTTCCAGTCAAAAGTTCACTACATACAAGATTCCTCTTTGTTGCTTCGCGAGTTCGCGCATTCGAATTACTTAGAGCTTTCCTTCAGTTTTCACTTCCTCAACTTATGTTTACTCGGCCGTAACCAGATATTCACAAGCCTGTATTCATAAATTTCTTTCCACGCAAATGAAAATTTAATTGAAGTGATGTTTCGTGCAAATAAAAAGTCGTAAAATGAATCACGGTGTAGTCACTCAAACCACATCGATACCACTGAAAGCTCTTCTGATATCATAAAAAATATGAATGAAACGAACATGAAATCAGATGAACGTAAGGTTATATACGTTTCTATAAGAAGCTACGCACAAAGGCCGTCGCTGAAAATGATCATAATCTAAATTATGACAAGTCAATTCTTTATAACAGTTTACAACTGGAAGGTGCTTTTATTTATTTAAACTTTTCGCACAAAAAGGTACAAAGGCGGGCTTAATGCTACTACTGTTGCTATGAATGCTAGATGCGTGAAGAATATTCCGTCTAAGACATACACGTGTAGAGTACATGAACAGCAAGAGTGACCTTGGGGGCAGGTGTACTGTGGGCGGGAAGACACTCACCTTGGCCATGTGTTCTCGCCGAGGACTTTCCCATGTCGGCCGCACCATCGACACACATATACACTCACACTTGCGCGCGACACTTAAACACTCTGTGCGTACTTATGCTTATAGGTCGGTATAAAAGAGGCGTACAAAAGTTAGACGTTATATTATTGAAGGACACTTGAGGGTTAAGCTAGGTCTCCTACGGAGAAGCAGGTGGTAGGGAGGCGTCGAGGGCGGAGGGCCGCGCGGCGCGATCGGCATTCTGTGCACCGCCAGAGGACTTCGTCTTCCTGTAACAACACACAAAGTAAATATTAGTCAATGACTCTAGCGCAGATAATTGGATATGAGCACAGAATACATAACAGGTAATATGAGTAACACATCTGGATGGATGATCGCTTTTTCGTGGCCTCTGTGATGAAAATTTCTTTGTGTATATTTCACAGACTGTCCCAGTTTTCTAATAAATACCGTATGTATTTGTACAGTCTCGACTGTAAAAGCCTCAGTGTTACTGTACTTACTATTAAATAGTATCTCTTTTAAAATCCTATATCAGCCTACATAATTTGCCAGCCAACTATCATGAGATGTGATCATGTGACAGCACATCAGAAATTGAATCTGAATCAACTTCCAGAAGCCAGGAAGCTATTTGCTATTATTCTAAAGCCTGCAAAACATTTTAAGTGCCTTAGTAAGGTATTTTTAAGATTTACTATCAATCTTTTGTTCAGTCCACAGACTTGATGTGCTTTGTGCTCTGTTAAACGATTTCCGAACTACGCATATTAACATAATATTGGTCCTTCGAGCCGGATCTGAAGTTCCACATTACAAGTATAACAATAACAACACGGTGAGCAAAAATATTCCTATAGCAAGTGTAGTCACCCTCAACTACGACTTTCAGAAGTGAGTTTATTAAGTTTTAATTTTAACACAACACGCCCAAAAACTAGACACATAAACATTGAACTCCCGCCCACAAGCAAGAAGTTCACGACATTTAAAGATGAATTGCTTCGAATTACAATAATGATACATATACCTACATTATCAGTTGTTTCTGTTTCGTAAGGCTATATGTTGTTAATAACTTGGGGTAAACAATCGGAATAGATAATATCAATAGTTTTAATGAAACTAGTCACGAGCACGAAAAAGTTACTAATTTGATTGTATACTCTCATGTTAGGTAATAGATAACTAAAAAAATACTGGTATTCAGCTGCATCCGGTTAGACAATGGAAGCTGACCCCAACATGAAAAGGTGAGATAAATGATATCGATACCTCTGGGCTCTAAGGGCGTATTGCGCAAAACATAGGTTTTCATGAGAAGAAAAAAAAAAGATTTTTCGTTATATCTCTCATTTATAGAGCTACATAAAAGTATCCAAGGGACAAAGTTCTTAGATTTCTGATGTGCTTAGGAAAGTTTTTTCAAAAATGGCCCTGGTTTTGGTATTGACTGAGATAACATGTGCTTTACGACCAAAAAAATTTAATATATTATGTCCTATAAAAATACGCCCTGAGCAGGTACACAAAGGCGTAAGCCCAATTTTACATAAATAATGCAAAGACACGAGCGTATAAATTATTATACTTGAATTGTTATACAATATTACGTGGTAAAGGACAATATTTTTACAATGATTTTTCTAATTGGTATTTTATTTATTTAGTAGGCTAATAATTATAATCTTTGATAATTATTTAGAATATTTTTCTTCTGCCGTTATGTCCCGCTGCTGGACAAAGGTCTCCCTAGACCCTACTCTCTTTCCACATCTCTCTGTCCAGAGCTGCCAAAGACAAATCTATAACAAAGGAATCCAGCTCATCGCGCCATCTCCGTCAGGGCCTGTCGCGATGTCGTTTACCATTAAGCGGGACCCACTGGGTCGTAAGTTTGGCCCACTGATCGTCTGACATGCGGCAGATGTGTCCTATCCAATTCCATTTAAGCGTGGCAGCTTTCCGAGTGACATCAGTTATTTTAGTGATGGAACGGATTGTTGTATTCTTAGCCCGTTCCGCAAGCGGCAGCGACCTCTCGCGTCCGGGCCTGGTTCAAGCCATGGTCCGGGGCGAGAGGGAGTGGGGGGCAGTCGCCTCCTTCTGCGAAGCAGTCATGCTAGCGAAGGAGGCGGCGCGCGGCGGGACGGCTGAGGGAGAGAGCCTCCCGTCCCAGCCGCCGCGGGAGACGCTCCGGGCGTCGGGAGCCGCGCGACGACTCCCGGCCACCGTAGGCGCGGGCCTGCGGGCGGAGAGTAATGGGTAGCTCACCGTCCGATCAGGACCAGGCCCGTGCCGGACGGCGCGTACGTGTTCCACGCGCGCCTGAAAGAGATGTCAGCATCATACGGAGGGGCCCGTCAGGGCCGAAGCCTGCCGGGTCAGCGGGATTGTCCGAAAGGGTTACCGCTGGCCTCGGAACATAAAGGGCTAAGGAAGGAACACGGGTGGGTTTTAGTCAGTAAGAGTCTGACACTCCCTTCCGCTCCACCCAGGGCGGGAGGGGTCATTTGATGATTTCCCATCCTCAAAAAAAAAAATGAGAACCATACGTGGGAATGGGAAGAATACACATAATATGTCGATGAGTTTTCTCTTGAAGTGACAGTGGAAGATAGCCCTTCATTTGATCTTTCATGGCCCAATAGCTCTTCCAGGCATTTTCGGTGCGTCTTGCCACTTCTTTGTTTTGTCTTGCCTGGAAAGAGACTATTTGACCACGATAGAGATACTCATAGACATATTTAATCTCCCCACCCGCCACGGTGATGCTGCAAAGCACGCTGTTCGTCATCAACTTGGTCTTTGACATATTCATTTGAAGTCCGGTCCCTAGGCTTGCCGTGCTGAGATCTTCTAGCATCTGAGTCAGCTCGAAGACGGAATACGAAAAAAGGACAATATCGTCGGCAAAATGGACATTGGATAATCTCTTGTCCAACCATAATGCCCCTTTCTGCCCAGCTTGCTGCTAGCTTTCTGGAGACTTCCTCCAGAAAGGCTGTAAATAATTTCTTTTCATCCCATCTATTCGAAAAGGACGACTTGGTTCGCCTTTAAGTGCACCCAAAGGTGGTGTTTTCTATAAGAAACTTTTAGCGGGCAGTAATGAGTTTTTAATCCTCTTTATAAGTGCGCCGCAATTATCTTTGCCGCGCACTTTTTGAATTTGGAACATCATAGTGTTCAGCGCCAAAGAAATCGAACGCAATGTTTGAATAAAGACTGGCTGGTGCGACGGCTCATAGTCGACCCCGCGCCAGCGCCGGCTGAATAAAAAAAAAAAAGAAATCAAATTAAAAACGCGCGAACTATAGCCCGCGTTTTCGTCAATTTTCACAATTTTGTTAGAAATTCATGGTTTTGTTTTGAAAAATGAGTTCCTCAAGTGACAGTGAAAGTATAGAATTAACTCCTGAAAGTATTAGAACTGACTCAAGAAATGTGATGGATAATCTACTACCTGCAAAATCCCGGGAGAAATATATGAAAGCCTATGGTCATTTTATTGAATGGAGAAATGCAAGAGGAGCCAAGAATTTTTCAGAATCTGTGTGTCTGGCCTACTTCCAGTACTTAGCCAAAACTAAACAACCTTAATTTTCATAATTGCGAAAATTTCTCTAATGTAAATATAAGTTTTTAGTTGTTTTTTATTAGATACTATTTAATTTCAATTTAGTTGTTACTCTACGTTTTATCAAATAATAATATTACAATAAAATATGAGGCGCCTTTTATTTTCTCATAGTTGGTGATGAAAAGTAGAGTGTATCACTCGGGCGCAAAATATATTTTTGGCTCGGGCGACGTACTTTGAATCCCTCGCTACGTTCAGGATTCTACTAAAGAATCCCTCACTTCGCTCTGGATTCAAAAAAGCGCCCTCGCCGTAAAAATATTATTTTGCTCCCTTATGATACAATCTACTATTATTGATCTGGAAAGACGGTCATGTCTTAGAATTGATTTTAATAGTTGCGGTGCTGTTTCTATCAAAAGATGTACGTGGTGTCTATTTCTTGATTTTGTAAGGCGTTGCAAGTTGAGGTATGGCTGATGCTATCAAAAACTTTTGAGTTATTATAAATGCAATATAAAGCTCAGCTGGAACTCTGTATGTTTCAAGAGAACCTGATTGATGGAGTGGAGGTGGTCAGTAGTAGAAAGACCGCGACGAAATCCGGCCATTTCGGGGGGCTGATGTTTGTCGAGGGCTCCGGCTATTCTGTTCTCGATTACTTTAATGAAAGTTTTGTACAGGTGTGAAACCAGACTGATAGGACGAAAATTGTTTATGTCTGTTTTGTAACCCTTTTTGTGGAGAAGAATAATCAAAGACAGACAAAAAGTGCGTGGCAGAATTCCGGTGTTGAAAAATTTTTGTAACATGTGGAAGAAGGACAGGCTCTCTTATTTTTAAGGCTGCTGTGGTTACGCCATTGTCGTCTGGGCTCTTACTATGTATACTTCATGCTCAGCAGTGCCTTATGAACTTCCCAGCTTGTGAAAGGTGGAATGTTATCGGAGCACGAATATACAGTTGCGTTAGGTTGTACAGTGGGTTTCGCGATTCTTATAAAATTCTGTACAAATGTTCAAAAATTTGTCTCTGTCATTCTGTTTCACACCTGCACAATGCTTTAAACACGCATGTGTAGGTGGTCCTTTGCTTGATATTCCTTGTTTGGCTGATTTTAGTGAGGTGTTTTGTTCTAAAGCGATCTCTAAGAAGTGTGTGTTACGGTTTCTTAAGTCTTTACGAATACTGCGTTTAACAAGTCGGTCTACTGCTTTGTGTTCTGGTGTGTACATAGCAAGTTGTTGTCTCTCTTCAATTAACTGCTTCGTTTGGTAACTAAGTTTACTCTCTTTATATTTTGTTCTTTTTTATTTTATTTTTGACCTTTTTAATGCTGTTTTTTTTATTAGTGTATTGCGTTTGAACGTCATCTTCATCTGTTCTGTCTAATAAACTAAAATTATTTTTTAAATCTAAATTGAATAGCTCTTGGTTTGCGAGTGGCTTTATTTAATCTTCTACTTGAGTTTTTAATAGAAATAAAAAGATCACCAAAACTAAAATTATGATGAGACATAAAAACGTTTATTTTACTTTTCTATTAAAAAAAAAAAACCGGCCAAGTGCGAGTCGGACTCGCGCACCGAGGGTTCCGTACAAACCTGCAAGGTTTACAAAGTTCGCAAGTTCGCAATTTTTTTGGTGGTATAACTACTTAAAATTTTAAGCTTTTCTGAATGTTTCTGTTACCTGTGCTGTAAGCTATTGCTTCTTACCAAATTTCGAGATTCTATGTCAACGGGAAGTGGTCTTTAGGTTTTAATTCCCTTGCGTGTAGTTGCGAGTTTCAAAATATGCGGTATCAATGGTTGTACTTTTGCGTTTTGCGTTTTTGCGTTGACTTAGATTTTTTTTTTTTTCACGGGTTAAATGCAATTAGATCTAATAGATTAGAAAAAAGTAATAAGTTTATATTTATTAAAAAATAAATATATATTTTGTAATGTAACTAAAAATTTAAGGTTTTCGGAATTTTTCCTTTATGTGTGCTATAAAACGTTGCTTCATGCCAAATTTCAATATTCTAGGTCGACTGGAAGTACCCTTTAGGTTTTGATTCCCTTGCGAGTACTTGCGAGTTTCAAAATATGCAGCTTAAATTGCTGTTTCTTTTGATTGCGTTGACATAGAAGTTTGATTTTGTTACAGCTTAAAGGTATTATAGACCTGAGTATTTGGTATGAATTTCAATTTAATACCTTTACGCGTTTATGAGGAAATCGGTAGTAAGTTTAAAATTATTAAAAAAATATATATTATGTGATGTAACTAAAAATTTATGGTTTTCGTAATTTTTCCTTTATCTATGCTATAAGACGTTGCTTCGTACCAAATTTCAAGATTCTGAGTTCACGGGAAGCACCCTGTAGGTTTTGATTCCCTTGCAAGTGTCGAAAATTTGCGGCATAAACGGCTGTATCTTTTGATTGCGTTGGCTTAGAAGTTTGATTTTTTCACAGCTTCAAGGGACAGTAGACCTGAGTAATTGATATAAATTTCAGCTTCATACCTCCACGCGTTCCTGAGAAAAAGGGTCTTGACAGACGGACGGACGGACAGACGGACAACAAAGTGATCCTATAAGGGTTCCGTTTTTTCCTTTTGAGGTACGGAACCCTAAAAATACTAAAAGTTCTTAAATTTGTAATGAGATCACTTAATTTTTCATTTCTTCTTCATTTCTAATCAGGTCCCTTGATTTTTTTCATGTTTTATGCTATGTAATCAGGTGTAATTGTTATAATCTGCTTCATCAGTTTTAAGCTTTATAATCAGCACCCTAATTGCGTAAAACACTATCAATCACAATCTTGAAGGATATTCCTAATGCATTGCTTCATATGTTCGATAAATGTCTGCTCAACAACGTAAACAACGCAATGAATGTTGTTGAACTGTCAAAATGAAAGCCAATCGTACTGTTAGTGTGTTACGCAATTGCCCCGCTGGTCAGTTAGGTATCTCTCTATTTTATAATAAAATGTAGGTCGTATAGCACAACTATATTTTTATTTGAATTTTTTTAAGGAGGTAAAGAGCAATATTACTTTTCGAACGAACAAATAAAAATTGTAAAAGACAATTTGTAAAATTACGATCTTACACCCAAAATATTCAACCAAAATTGGTTTATACAACTTGCCAATTATTGTGGAGGCAGCAATATGTTCCTTACGCCCCTAATCCTCAAATAATGTTTACGTAACGAAAATTATGAGGTTTTATTCGACAATTTTTTGTGAAGTTCGCCACGTGTATTATACAGATCGATAGAGAATCAAAAACTGAGTGAGAATAGTATAAAATGTCAAAATGCCCAAAATGTCCTATACGCCCTTTGAGCCCAGAGGTATCGATATATGGTGTTAGGTAATAAATAACGCATTTTTGTTTGAAAATCATCATGCTTTAGACATGCTGTTACGTTAGATTCACATAACGGTTTTATTCCGATTAAGATTTTTTCCCAAACAGCCATGCACTGTAGTCACTTGCGCTGGATCGGTAATCAATCACCAATATTTATGTATAACACTAACACGATTACGGTTCTATTGTTTAAATGAGTTATTATTTGTATAACAACAAATATAACAATGTGTTTTTCTACATAATCGCTAACGCGACTTATTTTTCAGTTGTCGTCAGCAGAACATTTTGCATGCTTACGGTTGAAATTGCAAACAATTAGAGGTAAAAATTCCAACAACGCTAAACGGTTTGTAACAGAGACAATGACTACCTAGACAATCTATAATTACATTTTATGATAAGAAACACCTTATCATAAGACTTCGACATGCGCTTGACAAGTATTTGTATTAAGTACTAAAGCACCACATTTGTGCCTTGCCTATGGTTTTATATATTTAATGTTCCATTTAAACCAAGATGTTTTTCGTCCTAGAGACAGACCGCCAACCAGTGCTAATGATGTGGCAATTAAAGTTTATTGGGAGAATTGCGATGCGCCGCTTGATACAGTCACGTGTCATCATCATCTTTTATCAACGATGGACTTGAAACAGATTCAATGAACAATCGTTTGAAGAATAGTTGTCACAAACTGACAACTGGTAAAAAAAAACCCGCGTGGCGAACGGGTTTTAGTATTAATTGATTACTGTTAAAGTTCAGTGATTCCTAATGAATTTGGTGATCAACAAATAGCTGCACATCAAAACAGGAGATGAACCTGCTTGGCTACTTAATCAAACACGTATCACGGAAACCAATGATTAAGCTTTGGGATATACATGTAAACAGTATGTCTCACTGGCGAACTGATAATCAATGTCAGTATAGGACTGTATCTGATCGTAAAAAATGTCTTCGACACTCTTACCATCTACAACAGAGTCATCTCGTAATGATTTTGTGCTAGATCTCTGAACACGAACCGTTTAGTAAATCAGTTACAATGTTGCCTAATTTCGCAACATACATCTGTCCCAAAAGAGCAGATTATTTTGGTATTTAAAGTGAAGGACACGCATATTTTATCTAGCCCAAATCTAGATGTGTATTGGGAAACGTAGAACGATTACTTAACGTTTTTATTGTAGTAGGTAGGTACAAGGAAAAATACGTCAATATTATCGCTGGTACAGTGCGTGCCACGTAAGAAGAGACTTGACACACCACGTGGTCTGACATGCGCAGAACACGATTTTAGGTATCTTAGCGGTATGAGGTCTGAGTGCGGGACGGGACCGGACGTCATAGGGGCGGCGGAAAGAGGCGGGGGAGGCGGGGTCAAGTCTCTTCTTACGTGGCACGCACTGTACATTATGTTCTTTTTTAATTTTTTGACAGTTAAAGTTGGTACTTATGTTATTTTTGACTAAATGTTTGAAGTTAAAAATAAAAAACATACTTCCTCGAAGACATGTGTGGCTCAAAATGCTGTAAATGGTGTCAACTATAATAATGGTGTCACTCCCTTAAAGCTTTGCACTCAGCTTCCAAACACTCTGTGTATTACAGTTGGGTTAACGAATTTTTCTACTCATAGTCAGGGGTAAAAAAAGATCCTTTGGGCACCCCTGGGCAGAAGTTTACTGGCTCTACCCACAATTCACCTGAAGATGATAACAGTTAGGTTAACGAATTTTTTTACTCATTGTCTGGGGAAAAAAAAGATCCTTTTGGCACCCCTGGGCAGAAGTTTACTAGCTCTACCCACAGCCACAGTTCACCTGAAGATGATAACAGTTAGGCTAACGAATTTTTGACGTGACAACGTCTAATAAATCGATGAAGCTGGTTGCACTCACGAAAAAACATGACTCATGTAGCGTTACCTCGCGGCCTCGCTCTGTAGCGTTCCATGGCGGCTTGAAGTGCAAGCGAATATTAACAAATGGAATGCAACTATTCCATCAGTATTTTCTATTATGACGTTGTCACGTTCAACTATCGTCAGTAAACCGACTTTACAGACAACCGATTTTTTACTGATTGTCAGGCGTAAAACAAGATCCTTTGGGCTTCCCTGGGCTGAAGTTTATTGACTCTACCCACAGTTCGCCTGAAGATGATAACATCATACAAGTGGTGGAGCACCCATCCGTTTTAAATTCTTCTAATAAATCTTTTCTTTACGTTACTGAACTGAACGTCTACCTACATCTAAACTACGTCGCGTCGTCGTCGTCTGCGTCGCGTCGAGTATACAAAACTACGGGGTCTATGTGTGGCGGTGACATCATGACATGTAAAACCTTGAATAGTATACTGGCACTGTGATTTTATTACATGGCACATTAGTGATGATCCTTTTTTACTATCACTATGAATAATTCCTGGCACTGATTAAGGTCAGGTCAGGAGTAGAAATGTCGTACACGTGAACTGTCAAATACGAAGTGATCATTATTTGATTCTTAAGTATTATTTTACTTATTTAAATAACTGTCATTTTTATTTACTATGTAATTAAACCGAGTGTAGGTAAACACGGCCACTGGATGTTTGAGTCACCCTTCTAATTCTCTTACCTTTACCCATTAGGTGTATATTTGGAACTTCATATCAATATTAGAATTTACCTAGCTTGGTTAAATATAACATTAAACTAATATTTATTCAACGCACCAAAATTGACCAATTTGTCAGTACCAAACGCCGACCGCGCAGTCGCGCCCTCATCGTTTGTTTGGTTATTTCTTTTATTTTAGATAATATAATAGTGGCCACTATTTTCTGTTTTAGTGATTATAATAAAACTAAGCAGTGTAAAACTGCCGTTTATAATAATATTAACGTATAATGTTGTGGAGCACAACTTTCTGCATTTTCATTCTAAAATAAAAGAAATAACCAAACAAACGATGAGGGCGCCACTAGGCGGTCTACGTAGCCTTAAAGCAGCCAGATATTTTATTTTCTTGCAGATTTCTTCTGAGGTACAGAGTTACAGACAATCTGTAGAACTCTGAGATAGCCGCTAGCACGAAGTATAAAGAGCGCTTGTAAATCTGGTCAAAGTAAGGAATCTTTCTGTTCTCGAGATAACGTAACATATGTATGAATCGGACAGTGAGTCAGTCTGCTCTTTGCAATTATTTTAAGTATTGACTGGTAATGATAACTGATTAAACACAGTAACGTTCGTTCAGAATAACTGTGGTAGTTAGTTACATTTCAATAATGCCATCAGTTTCCATAAGCAAAATTGAGTACATCTAGTGCAGAGTCCACAACACAATAATGATTTGTTTAGATATTGACGCAAACGCTTTAGGGTTGATATCACTTGTGATCGTATCGCAATCAGAACATTAAGGCTCGTACACACAGGCGCGACGCGACACGCGACACAAAGGCACCGCAAGTCGCGCGACGAGCGGTGCCTTTGTGTCGCGTGTCGCGTCGCGCCTGTGTGTACGAGCCTTTATATGCGTGCATAAACCACTACAATTGCACGATATACTTACGTGAATAAAATCATAGAAGTTAAAACTTTAATTAAGTATGACTATGGCGTATTTACTAACTTATCTAATTGGCATTGGGAAAGCATAAACAAAAAGCAAAACTACATAGGTGGACAATTAAATAGGTACATTTCAATGTTTCAACACATAAGAAATTGAAAATTCTGAGTAGGTACTCATAACTGCTAATATAAGTTTAAATAAAAATTACAAAATTGGATAAAAAAATTGTTAGATGTTTTAACACCGTCTGGCTTGGATTAGGCCAAGGGAGTATTTTGAGACCTTACTATTTCTTCCAGACATGAATGGGGTGCATAAATCGAAAAAGCTTTGTATTGTACATAGTATACAAAAAAGTTAATTGCATGGCATAAAACTAAAGTGTTTAACTGAATAAGTTAAATACAGTTATGAAGCTGGATGCATTTCCTAGGCTATGTTCCTAGAGAATGTAATGTACATTTTATGCGCGTAAGTATTTATATTCGAATCGATCTGTCATCGTATTCCAATAATTCATACTATTTACCTAAAACGAATAGGTAAATTTTCACAACATCGTCTAAATGTTGACTTTCCTTATTGAACAGTCAGCAAATTATTTATTTTACTGTACTTAAACATTTTACGTTGGGATTTTTACTATGGCCTACATTTTATATGTGAAGGACAACCTTAATTTCGTGTTTGTAGGTCAAAGGGTTTGGCCCAAGCGACGATGACTCAGTTAAGGAAACTTTGTTGGTACACGGTGTCGAGATAAAAGTTTTGTAGCATTAAACTAACATACTGTTTATGTAAGTACAAAACACCTTAGAAATATATAACACTAAGTTTTGCGCCTGATTTAACTTGCATCCTAGGGAAACCAAATCTTTTAGGTATTATACCCGGATATTAATGCATAGCCTTTATGTTTTAATGTAAAATCTGTGTAAAATGAGTTAATGACGTATATACGTGGTTGCAAATATCCACACATCCTCTCTTCTCAACTCTTTCTGTTCTTCTCTGTTATCTGCATCTTCTCTCTTTTAATTTATTTTATTTTGATTACGGGGGTTTTAGCTTTAGTATGTAAAATGCCATTATGTCAACCCCCATTACCTTATTTCCTTGTTGTGACGTACAATTTGAAATGACAGTGACTGGTCGTTTCGGCGATAGCATCCATTCAACCAAGTTATTGATGGGCCCACTAAAAATACAATCAGACCTATCCAGGCATGAGAAATAGCATTTTCTTTATCAAAACGTATCTGATTGTACTGATATTAAATCAATACTCAATACTAACATAATTATATTAGTTACGTGTTGAGTATGATATTAACTAGAAGTAAAACTAGAATCTAAACGATGTAATGGAGAATCTAGTGTTTTTAAATATCATTTTGTTCCATTGAGGTTCATTTAGATGTTTTTGTAGGATTAAATGAAACTGGATTAGAAGGTAAATGAACCATGAAATTCGATAATCAAAACCTTTTCGACGTTTCTTGGAAATCTGGAACCTTAACGATAACAATTAGGATTAATTTCACGATCGTATTTTCAATTGATTGGGGATTGTTTAGGGTTCTTTAACACATATTCAAATTAAGGAATATATTTCTGTATCCATGTTAAATTGTACATGTAAGTACCTAATTATTATATTTGGTATTTTTTATACAGGATACTATACTATACACGGAACAATCGTTAGGTTTATTGCTAGGTATTTACCTGGTTTGCTTTCTTCAAATCAAATTAAATATGAAATGGATAAATAACTACTACGATTTAGGACGTTTTTTTGTTTTTATATATCTGCTAATTCATTTGCACAGTGATTTTCAAAATTAAATGATTTAAGTAAAATCTTAAAATACTTTGAAACTAAGTATAATTATGACTTTTGTTATGGTTTTAATACCAATCAGTGTAATTTTAAAGTTACCTACTTTAAATTATAATAATAAAAAATCAATATTACCTAGATAAAACTACAATATTAATCTAATAGACTGATAAACTACAACTTTTTTTGTAGTCTACAAATGTCTGCGGTTACGCTCCATTTCACATGAATTTATTATAAGAATATCATAACTTCATAATAAGAACTCACAGTAATTATTATGAATACAAAATAACTAATACTGAATGTGCATGTGTATGATAATATTATTTTAACTAAAGCATATTCTTTGTTAAACATGAAAACGTAAAAAATAATTAAATAGTATCTACGAAAGGCTGCTTCCGCATTAAAAAAAATGTTATGCTAAACTCACATCATCGAAATAGGTTTCGCCCAGACGAATCTCAGACAATCCAATGAGACGCTGAGTCCGCGTTTTAAACACGTCACATTCACATAACAAAAATAATTGTACGCTTATTAACAGACCTAAACGTAAATTTATATTACTAAAACATTATAAGGCACAGTAGTAAATCGCTACAGAATTCTTCGCGACTTTTTTCACGGCTTTATTTGTTAAACAATAATTATATGGATGGAGCTCTTGCCAAGCGAGCGTGTGACTCGGAACGGTGAACGAAACGCACTGTTTTGATAGTGTATTTTAGCGTACGTAACAGCAAACCTCAAGGTGAGTTGGAGCTCTACCAAAGCTCGCCCACGATACCACTACCAGTGAAGGTTTCGTTCCAGTCTACGTCCAATGCGGGCTTTGGTACGACAGACTTTCATACAACTAAGACATTCCCAGCGATCAACAACTACACCGTAAACATATCACATACAATTACGACCGTCTGTATTGTGCTCTTAAAACTTTAAAGGGAATGTGACTATTTAACTAAGAAGTAAAAACTTGAAATCCTTAACTTACTTTCTAGTTTCAGGTCAAAATTTCGTTATTTGTACTTCTAAAAGGACTCTAACTAGTGTTAGAACGTAATATATTGGTAAAATTTGAAGAATTGTATGGGTTAGAATGATAGCGCAATTAATAAAACAATTACTTCTATATACGAATCAATTTTCCTGTACTTAAATAGCATACACTAACACCATTTGTACTGCCATGTCCGCAATTATGTCGACAGGTCTTGTGCAACGGCACACACGGATGGTTAGTCACTGTTACTACTGACGACATTATCAATGCGACATGACAATATTGACGATGCGAATTTCCCCAGGAATGCAACAGAGAACCACTGAGCCAAACAAAACAAATTGTAAGTAAAATGAGCGGTGATGGTATGTAAATGCAAACAAGGTTTTCAGAATCAAATCTGTAGCCGTGATTCATAAAAATGATCGCAGAAAAATAACAAATAACCCTGAAGACAGTTTATTTACAATGATTCACGAGATCTAGAACTAAGATTGTTAAGAATTTTTGCTGAAAATGTTAAGTACGCTTGTGAAAGTGACGACGCTTCAAGGCCTTAGAAAAATAGAGCGTTAATTCGCAATTTGTAACAATGTGCTAAGTTTTACTAAATGATTCGTTACGTGGTTTCCATCAAAGGATGCGCCTCTTCATTTGGACTAGAAGCATTCCAGGAGTCAATATTATCATTCTATGCCATATGCTTCTATGCCAAGGTACTATGATTGCAAAATTTTGCAAGACTTGGAGATTATAGATCGTTCATGGACAATTTTAGAGTTTCTTAATAATAACATTAGAATTATTAAAATCCTTTCACAAAAATCGGATTAAGTTAGGTACCTGGACGCTTGTCTAGACATCTCGTAAATATTATCTCGTCCGTGACTTCATTCGCGGACCATATGCGCAAGAGCATCATCTGAAGAATGTAGAGCGGTACGAGCAAGTTATTTGATGTTTCTATAAAGATGTTTAGCCATAACTAATTTGGTTATGCTAGGTGTGATAATTTTTAGATCTGTAATTATGGCCCATAAAGGGTAAATGAAACTGAAAGGAACATTACTATCGACATGTAAGCAACGCTGAGAATAGGTCCTCTAACTTCTTCTTAGCGTATCGATGGCAAAAATTGCAAAATCTTTGGCCCACAATTTAGCTGCGTAAACTACACTCATTGACGTAGTCATAAGATCATCAACAGGCCCTCTTTTTAGGTTTAAGATGAGATGGCCCTGACCATCAAGTGCATTGTCACCTGGGCGGCGCAGGATGAAAGTGGGCCATTGTCTGTGGGGAGGTGCCGCATACGCACTTGAGATCTGAGCCATCTGTGAACCCCCATCTTTGGAGATTGTCTTTGCTCCGGCCGAGTTGGGTTCGTAGTCCTCTAACTGTAGTCAATACACTATTGCCTATTGAAGTGAAAAAATTGATTGGTGAGCGCATTGTATCCTCATCAGCGTACAATAGGATTTTGCCGTGGAATACGACGCTCACGGAATTAGAGGGTGGTCTAGTGTGTGTTGATGATAAAATGAACATAAATACAACTACTACCGACTATTTTCGTAAAGAAGTAGGATGTATTGGCCGACCGCTTAACTGCGTCGTTGCCTGAGGTAGTAGCGCGGTGCGGGAGGGGTGTGGTGACGTGATGCGAGAGCTCAGTGTTTCGTGAACTTGTAACAACTATCACCCCTCCCGTACCGTGCAGCTGCCTCAAGCAACGTCTCAGTTAAACGGTCGGACTATAGTTTGATACAATATTTTTTATATGCTCAAAAATTAAAAATAAATCGGTGCAGTTCCTCAGAGTTGGCAATGGTCCAATATAATAGTTTTTTCATCTTGTTCTGGATAACCGAATTATAACTTAATAGGACTGGACACGGACGTTAGCATTCATTGTTATGTCATGAACTCCATCCACATGATCCACGCTTTTGTTAATTACATGAAGAGCATATAAGTGTAATAAATAATATAGCACAATATGTTACACAAAATGTATACGTTAATCTACGGTACCGAAAAATACTAATGCCAGTTTTTACCAATGCCATACTGGGTATTATGGCAACTCTTATCAAAGAAATTGGGAGAAAAGAATGACAAAGGCGGCTCCTAAAATCAGTGGACCATAAACGGTATCAGGAAACGTGGAAACTGAAAACGCCTAATTTCTCAAGTGTCAGTTTAGACAACAGACTGCTAGGTCAAGTATAAACAGGTAAGTTCATAATTTTTTATGCTATTGTAAACTGTTATTGTCCAAAGCTAAATGCGAACCTGTAAAAATGACCTCAACGTAGCGTCGTTTATTATTACCGGATTATCAAAGGGTTACAACTTCCTATAAACATTTACGGGAAAATCTAAATACTTTGTAAACACGTCAAACTGAATGGATATATGGACCATTATACAGCTACCCTATGCGTCAAATTGTATGTAAGTAAACTACTATATTAATCCAGCCTATGGAATATATGGAGGTATCGTGCCCGTTAACAAAATCAAATCCCTCCAAATTAGGGCGGACGCGGACGGGGCGAGTAAACAGAGCCACCCCTTAAAACAATAGATGTACCTTTGACATCGAGCCTTAACAGCAACAAAGAAGAACTAGTTTCCCGTAAAATGCTTACGTGTTCCGTTCTACTTTCAGGAACATTAAAGCTTAGTCCCGGTCGTGATTGAGTTAGGCGTGGCATGGCACCCATCATGCGTCTATGCGGTCACTACCAATATAGACTCATCAGGGCAATCGATTACCTGATAGGGTTTGATGGGGTCAGCTATAGAGAAGTAATCAGGTAATACATCATTTGTGTACGATGTCAATTAGT
The DNA here is from genome assembly GCA_927399505.1 of Luperina testacea. Classification (NCBI taxonomy): domain Eukaryota; kingdom Metazoa; phylum Arthropoda; class Insecta; order Lepidoptera; family Noctuidae; genus Luperina; species Luperina testacea. The sequence goes on along the minus strand of OV656771.1, from coordinate 12,219,356 downwards.
TGATTTTGTTAATTTATTTAGCGTCTACATTGTCCTCCCTCATAACCATCAAACTAAAGTTTTATACGAACTCCTCTTTATTTTTTCACGATTCATCGTCGGAAAAGTTTATAGTTCACAGGCTGATATAATTTTTCGGTTCAGTATTGAAGTTTTAATTATTTATTTATTGATCTATACGTAACAGTATGTTGTTTCTCAAGAACTTTAAGAACTGTAACGGGTGACTAATCTCATCATTTATGTAGACGGTGTGATTTTGTACATATGACAACGACGGACTAACAAATAGTATTTGTTTCACATGTCACCCCCAAACTGCTGATTCATACTTTTAGTAGAATTCATATTATTCTTAATTACAAAACTGATTAAGTACTAGTGAAATTACATATTACTTGTCATATGAAATTAGCTCCCTCATTAATTAAATGTATACACGAATTTTTAATAAATCACAGAATGAGGTTGTAATTTAATTAAACATTTTTTTTAGATTAAATGGAAACAAAAACATTGTCGATTTTTTTTAATTTGGCAAACATGGCGGCCGCACCTCCGAAGTATCGACCTTCAAAGACAATACACCCTTCTTCCGTATTTAGTTTGCGTTTTCGCGTTTCGCGAAAAGTTTTCGAAATAATCCATCAACGTTGTTGACATCTAAAACAATGGTCACCTGATTGTACACAATAAGTTCGTATTTTAGGGATACAAAAAAGTCGGTTGGGGAGTTTCTTGGCGGTATTGTTTTACATCACGTGGCAGCTGGTCATCATCTATCCATCTCAGTGACACTGACACAGCTAAACAATTAGCAAAGACACCATTGCTAAGTTTCGTCGTCTGCGGGCGTTGTCGATTTTGTATACAGCAACAACAGTATTGAGCCAATTATGGGCTTAAAGAATAAAAAAGAGTGTTTGTGATAGAGATCGTTCGGATAAATGTTATTATACCATGTCTACGGCCAAGCAGTATTCAGCAACACTGTTTCAGTTTCAAGGGTACGGGTAGAAGCCGGTGGAATCTGGGGGCACGGTTGTGCCCCCGCCAAGACGAGCCAAGCGAAGCGCAAGGGCACTACCTACCTTTTCGCGAAGCGCTTCGTCGTTTTTTTGAACCCTCATAACTTGGGTTTGGATTATACCAGATAAACAAAATTCTCGGGATGTGATATCAATAGTGGACTTATTAAACATATAACGTTTCAATTGCATAGCTCTTATATTTTAGATTTTATTGATATCAAAAAAACTCCCGATTTCGTCACTGACTGATAATCATCAAAACTATTAGGGTACTTCCTGAAGTCTTATAAAGCTGAAGTTTGGTATGTAAGCTAGTATTAGTACACTAACAACAAAAAAATTCCAAAACTTGGAACTTTTACCCCCCGACCCCTTAAACTAGGGGATGAAAGTTAGTATGAGACTTCCACAAATTTTGATGCTAGAGGTCTGAAAATTGATATAGGAGTCCCTATACTCCTAACAAGGAGTCCCTTGTAAAAATCCTGAAATCCGGATTTTTAGTAAATCACTCGCAAAAAAAAAAAAGGAAACAAAATTTTTTTCATATGCAACTTACAAAAAGATGTGAAATCCCACCAAAAACATTTTGATGTAAAATGGTTCCAAGACGAGCCCACATATGGCTCGCACTGTCAAAAAGTTAGCAGATCTCACGTAGAGCCAACTCTACACGCTCTAACTCGAAACTGCCAAGCCTCATATTTTGACTAAGGTGTTGAGTTTGTGTAGAGTTAGGACGTGTAGAGTTAGAAGCTTGGCTCTACATGAGATCTGATAACATTTTGACAGTGCGAGCCATATGTGGTCTCGTCTTGGCAACATTTTACATGAAAATGTTTTTGGTGGGATTACAGGGACTTTCCGCTTGACAAAGATAAATCATCCAGACATCTGGGATGGCGACACGTTTGCGATTTTTCTGGTATTGCAGATGACCTTGATGAGTCGGCAGTGATTTTCTACCCTCAGGTGGGCTTGGTTGCCATAAAAAAAAACAATCTGCCTAGCGTTTTCCCAACTAAGTTGGGATCGGCTTCCAGTCTCACCGGATGCATCTGAATAGCAGTATGTTACATGAAGCGACTGCGCACCTGACCGCCACAACCCAGTTACTAGGTAATACGATACCCTTGGTAAGACTGGTTATCAGTCTTCTGGGCTACTGACGATCCGTAACGACTGCCAAAGATCCACGAATGACAGCCGGGACCAACAGCTTAACGCGCTTTCCATGGTACGAAGGGGTCTTCAATAGTCTTAAAATGTAAAGATGGTCACCCATCCACGGATTAACCGCGGCAAGCTTAGCGTAACCTGATCGATCGATCCGTGCGGCTGTTATTACTTAACCACAGTAGCCACACATCAATAACAAAAAATAAAATCAAGAACTCACCTGAAGCCGAATTAGCAACACGTCCTAAAGACAGTGGCCCATTACCGCCATGTTGATTGTGATTACCTGTTAACAGAAGTAAACCATTACAACATAATTTATGTCAATTATTATACTATCCATGATTCGTGACCATCGATATCGTTCATTTCACGCATGTATGTACCTACAGTCAACGTAAAAAATAAATGGACAAATATTTAGACATTTACAAATCAACAATAATTATTATTAGGTAGAGGACACATGTTAACCAATAAGCAGTAACATTCTGATTGTCATATTTGTAATTATACTTACTTGGCAGTTTTAAATGTTTTTCCGCTTAGCAACCAACAATAAAATTAGCATTTCCATTTTTAGAAAGGTAGTAGGTAAAATTAATCTGCCTCGCCTCTTCCCAACTATGTTGGGGTTGGCTTCCAGTCTAACTGGAATAACCAGATGCAGCTGAATACGAATGACAGTCGGGACCAACGGCTTAACGTGCTTTCCAAGGTACGAAGGTACCCGCGTTACGAACCGAGGTACATAAAGATGGTCACCCATCCATGGACCGACCGCGGCAAGCGTAGCTTAACCTGATCGATCGACCCATGCTGCTGTTGTTACTAAGACAAGAGACCCTCCTTAGCCCCGAGGATTAATATTGAAACTGGTATTTATTGTACCTATACAATCTTGGGAACTTTGCAGACAATCCTGAAGAGCAGGTAAGTTCAGGGAGACAAAACAAATTATAATTTTACCCTAGACTTTTCCAAGATTTCCACGCTACATTTAAATCGATCGTGACGTGGAGCACATAATGTCTTATCAAAACTAATCAATCAATCATCCCCGAATCCCAAAAACGCTAAGTAAGTTCTGGAGAAACGATTTCATATTAAGGTTTTCATTGTTACCATCGCGGGTAGAGCCTGGATGAGGCTGGCACAGGGGCGTGGGGATTGGCACAAGAAAAGATATGCCTATTCTCAGCAGTGAGTGAAGTCGGGCTATGGATGATGATGATTAGGTTTAGACAAATTAGGCAAATCACATTATTATTATAAATAAAGGCGAAACTTTGCGAGTATGTTTGTTACTTCTTCACACACAAACGGCTAGACGAATTTTGATCAAATTTGGTATGGAGGTAGCTGACGCCCTGGATTAACACATAGGCTACTTCTCATGCCGATATTCCAACGAGATCGACACTTATTTATTTTGCATTATGCGGGTGATACCGCGGGGCACTGCTGGTTACCTATGTCACAAATGTCACAAGTCACTATGCTCACAAAGTCCTAATAGACACCACATACGGAGAGTATCCGTATTTATATGGTGTACATAATAAAGAATATTCCATTCTATTCTAATACATATTGTAAAATACTAACAGCGCCCCGCATAAGTGTCGATCCCGCAGGCATATCGGGATAAAAAGTATCCTATGTGTTAATCCTGGTTATAAACCATATGTGTGCCATATGAATCTGTTCAGTAGTTTTTGCTTGAAAGAGTAACGAACATCCATCCATCCTCACATACTATCGCGTGTATAATACTCTCTAAGAAATGTCACAATGATGAGGCAAAACACTGAGAACTCTCAAGATTGCATCAAATGTTAACAATTTTATATAACGTCATTAACGGATTAAATGTCAACATCACATTATCCGCTTTAATACTAATGATCACAAGTTTTATCTCTCTGAGATTATGGCATACATACATCTGATACATCTAAGTCTTGAAGACATCGTAATTAAAATTCGTAATGGCATTTTCCCATACTGGAGATAAACGAGACGGTTGAAACGCTACTACGTAACATTACAATACAACACAACATTACATTTAGTTTGTGCGAGTCACAATAAATACTTTTTCTTTCTTTCTTACAATAAAGACATACTTACGTATACGGTTTATAGAGCTCGTAATGATAGAGTTAGTTTACCGTGATTAAATTGAGCCCATTTCAACCTATAATTTAGCAACTATCTGTGCTGGTAACCGTAAAAACGAGGCCGGTCCTACCAAAGAACCTTGGGGGACGCTTCGCTCGGACAACCCTGTCATGACAAGAGATTAGGGTGGGCACGGGCGTGGCAGGCGCACCGCGAAATGTCGCGCCATTTCGCTGATGACGTCACAAGCCGCGCCTGACATTTTCGGATAAAGCAACAAAGCAGCCCTACCTTCCTTCGTCGCTGATAACCGAAAAAGCTTAATAGCTTTCAGAGCTTTTGCGGGTTATTCGCTCCGCATGTTCACGCTTCCACCGCGGTGCCTTACCTTGACATTTTGATGTATTACGTATACAGACGTATACTGTCTAATTCTAGGCTTAGCTGTGCTCGTAAGCTCTAGGGGACGTTGCCACGAATATTTCCGCTCCGATTCTTTGTTAGGTTAGCTTTTTATGCTAATGGTGTAATTTAAACGTTATGTGGCAACAGCACCAAGTGCGAAGCCAGCTAGTGCTGGCAGCCTTTAGTAATGATAAGCATTCAGTAGCTTGGCATATTTCCGCGTAATAAATTAATCCTGTTTGACCAAAACGGTATAACCTCTTTCGAATGCACTTTAATTATTAATTACCTGATTGCCACATTTTGGACATTAAATCAACTATTAATTTTTGTTTGAGTAATTTTACTAGGGCACGGAGGAGCATTAGCCCACATCATAAACATAGTCCATACCATATTACCCTAAGAGAGACTGATGACGTCAGTTCGTCACCTGTCATTTGAACCCCCATTAGGAGGCTACAATGACAGAAAATGGTCGGTATTATGTGAAGACAAAATATTTGTGCGAGTTCATTAATGACCTTTGCATCGAACAAATACAACCTTTAATGCCGCAATATTTGGGTGACGTAGATTTCGGGTTCGGTTTCCGGACAGGTGTCCAACCTTTGTTGAAGTTGGTGATTATGATGTACGAATGTGACCTCCACAGTTCGATTTACAAAGCTGACGCGGGGCGACGCGTAACCGTTTGTAATACGATGCGAAGTCCGAAACAAGTCCATCATCGGGGAAAATAATGCTCCCTCCATTTTTTTGACAATAAGAATAATTGATATTTATTTAGACAACACTTTAAACTGGTCCTGAAATAACAGTTTCAGCTTTATAATAAATGAATGCATGAATAATATTTAAGTAAGTACTAAAAATAATTTTAACCAAATCATACACAGGCAATATTGGCTAAATACGTGGATCGCGTGCAGACATAGAATATTCTTTATAGTCGACATGGGTCAATAAACTGCTAGGTGATGGCTACTGGCCTGGCTTGTGGGCCTTGTGGGCGTAAATAAGTTAACCTACAAAAGTTATTCCATTGTCAAATCGAAATGCCTACTGGTCAGCTCAGACTTTCGGTGAAGTGAGCTAATTCCTATCAATTGAAACTTCAGCTACTTTTACTCAGTATAAATTGATTGTAAATTGGAATAAAATTGCACTGGGCTGGGACACTTGGGAAACTACCGCATGCTAGCTGGGCTGTGCGATACGGATGCACTATTGGCACGGGCCAATAGTACGCCGCCGCCGGCGCGAGTTTTCTCGCGTAGTAACGCGTCTTTTCGAGACTAAGCCCGTACATAAAATAATTTAGAAGTTCTGAAAACGGCAGAAGGTTTTCAGAATCTGGTTATTTGCGGGCTGCCGAGTGAGAGCGTTTCTGAAAGTGAAAAACAGATAGGGGCTTCGTCGAGTTGCCGTCTATACATATGCAATGTGATGGCATCGTCTGCTACGCTTAACGCAGACCTTTGTAGCAAAATAAAAAGAAACATCACCACTTAGCACGTATGTATAATATAATTATTTTCATTGCATCAAAATAAAAATTGCTGATATTGTTAAAAAATATCGCCATTCCGCGACGTTTTTCCGCAGAGCATATAAGATAATACATACTTAAATTAAAATGTTTTTCAAGGAATTAGAAAATGAGTCGAGTCTATACCCAACTTGTTACTAACTTCTGGCTAACCTCAAAAATTGTTAACTTTTTATGTACAGACGCCAGCACATCAAGCTACCCATAACTGTCAAATTTTCCCAATCAACTTTGAACCTTATTCTTTTGCGATAAAGTTGAAAATCGATTAAAAAAATTTCACAGATTGTAGTACCTTGATGTGTTGGCGTCTGTACCTACATAAGTGTGCCTACCTATTCATATAATGGACGACTCAACGCGTTCATCATTTCGTACGATTTAACGCATTGGGATTAGGAGATTCTTGGTTAGTTGGAAAGTTGAAATACAGCAATATAGGAAAAAAGACCGAAAGAAAATGTCGTGGCTGCGTAACACACGATAAAGTCCGAAGAAGAGAAAAGATTTTCCGTTTAGCTTGTGACAAGAATTAATCAAAGAAAATTACTGCTTTTCTTCATTAATGAAGAAGCACAAAAAAAAGTAAAAAATATAAGGACTGGAATTAGATAGTACTGTAGTTCAAGGATATAGAAGTGAGTGTGTGCAGAAAGCTCAAAGCAGGCACAGTTCTAACCCGCAACATTTATACTATTTATACAGTATGTTAACTAACAGAGGGCGTTCCCGTTAACCCGCAATAGTATAGCATCCATACACGATACGATTTTTAGTGAATATTTTAATATAAAAAAAAATAAAAACATTTTATTTTCGAATGGTAATATTTTTTTTAGCATGTATGGATGCTATACTATTGCGGGTTAACGGGAACGCCCTCTGTTAGTTAACATACTGTATAATATGCAAATACTGACCTATGCAGTCTCCGGTGCTAATGCCAGTTGCCTCAGTCTTTATAAAAGACACTACTTACAGTATGCGTTAAAAAGACTCCCTCATCTGCCTAGGGTTTTCCCAACTATATTAGTCGAATACCAGTCTTACCGGATGCAGCTGAATACCAGTATTTTACATGGAGCGACTGCCTATCTGACCTCCACAACCCCTTACTGGGTAATACGATACCCCTTGGTAAGACTAAAAAGACTCCAAGAAAAAGAGCTGTCAGAGCCATTTATTATAATCTACGTCGCCGCGAATCTCTCAGGAACTTTTAAAAAAGATTAATATTATGACGGTACCTTGCCAATTCATTTATGACAATATTATGTATGTAAGAAAAAATCTACATCTTTTTAATAAAATAAGCGATGGACATTTGTAATTGTAATACTAGTCACAAATAAAGATAAAATACATCAACCATTTTTCAGATTAGCCAATGTGCATACATCTTTTATGGGGTACTGTGTTAAATGTTACAATAAAATACCTTGTGATATATTGCAATTATATGAAAGAAAATTTAAAACTCACATTAAACGTACACTTTGTAAACAAGCATACTATAAATTAGAATATAATATCAAAGATAAGAACGCTTGGAAACATGCTGGTCCTGCTCCATAGGACAATCTAGTCTAGACAAAATTAATTGTAAATTTATTCTTTTTTTTTTTGACATTGATTTACATTCTGTAATTACTTTAACTCACACCCTGACTTATTACTTGCAATTTTTTTTTATTTAAATGAAAATCGTTTACTTTTGGTTTTGACCATGTTTGTAAATATGTGAGCACCATGTTTCTATCAGATCATTAATTTATATGTCATGGTTTAATTTTTAATTCTTTTTTACCTATTGTGGTAAGTATAGGAATTTTATTTTAGGTGCATCGTCTTCACTTATTATTATTTATAATAAAATTAATGTATGCAAAATATTAAGAGTAACGGTGGAGTTTCTTGCCCATTCTTCTCCATACGAAAACTACCTTTTGGAATGGGCGACTAGAATCAATTCTATATTTTGTTGTAATTTTTGACGTTCAAAAGTGCCTTTTATGTGACTATTTAAAATAAATGCTAAAAAAAAACTCCTTGAATTAATATAATCCTGATCATTTTTACTCAATCCACAACTAATCCCCATGGGCCTGAGATTTTTGGTGAATGAACCTTCTGCCTCGGTGTGAAAGATGAGTGACTGCCGATTTTAGAGGAGCATAACATGCTCCTCTAAAAAAGAACTTATTTTACAGAAACTGGGAATAAAGCTAAAACATAATTTCTGGTTATTAGCAAAGCTGAAAGGATGGCCGCTAAGGGTTGTACCACCTTTGAAAGGGGCCAATGTTATATTTTCCTTATTTTCTAGCAAAGAACAATGCCACTTCTGGCCTCTGGGAACTCAACAGTTATCAGGAACGTGAAGTGTAACAAAAACAATAGGTAGTCGCATTTGTAAACACAGATTGCACTATAGTACTTCAAAAGAATATAAAATAACACGAAGCGCGCGTCAAATTGCGAAAAGAAAGTTCAAGGGGGCGAACTGCCGACATTTGTTCGATTTATGAATATTTCAAGCGAATAATTGATACAGGCGTGAGACTGGCAACACCCGACGGTCCGCTAACGTCGCAATACACTACATAAAAAATAATATTAATATTGGGAAACAGTCTCGTGTTACGAGTTCGATAAACGATTGTGCAATGATTGCCTAAGTGATTATGCGAAAATGCACATAACTGCTATTATAAAAATACGCAGGTAATTGTTATGTTATGTAAGATAAGATACATCATTCAGTTATTTAGTGCACGCACACGAAAACAATTAAGTAAAGATGTCTGTTAAATACTTCGATCAATAAAATTAGTACTACGAGTAGATGCCCGATAAACGCTTCAAAAACGGCCCGAAAAATAAGAGCACGAATACTTTTGTGCTCTTATTTCAAATAAGAGTGTTTAATAAAAATTGTGTAAATAACCACCGTAACACTAAGATTTTGGAAGGAATATCTTTTTTCGGTAAGTTTTTATCATGAAATGTTTTTCATAAAATAATAACACAATTAAATAGTAAAATAAATCAATTAGCAAATATTATGATTGTATGGCCAAAGTTTGCGACAACGCGCCAACTATTCTAACAAACATCGACTATTCTGGAACGGGGAATGCATGGAGTATTGTTATTTTATTTTTGTTTGTAGATTTCCTAGCGACCCATTTCGCTGTGCAGAATGGGTATCTATTGTCGCGAAAGAAAGAGGAGAAGAAATATACAAACCTTTTAAAAATTCGACAATATGTTCGATTCATTTTGATAGATTGGACATAACAACAAATACGCAAAGGCGTAGTTTATTAAAAACAGCGGTTCCCAAATTGCAGTTAATTATCATAAAGTATTAAAATAGTTGGTGTAAGATAACGTTTTGATAAAAGAGTAAGTTGATTATGTTTCTTTTTTGTAGATTGACGGACCAATAATAGGGAATATGCATGAATTTTTTCATGGCATTTATTAACAAAATATGAAAATACCGTAGTAGAAATGACAAAAAGTGAAATTAAAATTAAAATCGGCCAAGAAACACGGCCGATATGAGCATTTAAAACTATTGATTACACACCAATTAGACAGAGAGATCCGACATAGACTGTGACGTCACATGTCACTACGGCCATATAAACTCCGTGTTAAATTTCGTTTTGCGAGAAAGAGATAGAAACAAATCTTCGATGGCTCATATCTTTTTTAATTTCATAGTTATCCGAAAAACAGTTTTACTAAACTGTTTATTACATGAATGAGGATTAATTTTTTAAATAAAAAAAAATCATGCATATTCCCTATTGTGATTTTATCAGAAGAAAACTATTCTTGTAGGTATTTTCATTGTTTTAAATAAACCACGTACGTTTATTTACAGGCCGCATCTTCAGCAAAAATATTTGCCACCATACAAAACGAACCTTCGCCTAAAAAAAATCATATTCTGCAACTCTACGTCTTTCACTGTGTTCTGAGCATTGAAATGTGATACCAAGAACTTTGTCTAGTTCCAAATTAGAGTAAGCACGAAATTGTCAAGAAAATGTTTTTAACCTTATTGCTTAGACGTTTAGTTTCATTTTAGAATAAATATTTTTGTAGTTATTATGTTATGTTATGACTTTTATTTTCAAGTGACATTTTAAATTTATTGCTTTTAATCTTTCTCCGATGACAGAAGGACTTAAATATTAAACTTTATGTTAGAGTGTTAAGGTTTATAATAATCTGAAGTTGTTAATATTATTAAACTTTTTTCTATAGTTCCTAGTAAGAAAAATAAATGTTTATGTGTGTGCAAACGTGGCCACTTTAGCGACTTATTTTTGTTCCTAATCATTAGTCTAGTACTATTATTGATCGAAGGTTAAATACCTAAAACTGGTGTTATAGGAGTTTAGCGGAAATTAAAAATTTCAGGTCACATTACGTTATGAATACATTAAAAGTACGACGCGACTTAGCGATATTATAATTATCTATTGACTATTCCCAGAACATAAAGTCGTTAGTCGCGAGCTAGCCTTCACACAGCCAGCAGCAAGTTTTATACACACAGAGTCGAGTAGATAATGCGACGCGACGTGTGCGACATTTCACATTAGTGCCAGTGTGAGAGAGCCTTAAATGACTACACTCAGATTTTTTATTTTCTAGACTAAAATGACAGCTGCAGCTGTTGGCGATTTCAGACTTATATTAACTACAAGTCCAGGGTGCCTCACAATGTTTTCCTTCAGCGAAATCAGTAATTCCCAAAAACTTAGAAACTACAGCTACTACACGACTAAAGTCACGTTCGTAGTCCGTTAGTCCGGATTTTAACCCACACCCACGAGAGGCAAGATGTTATAAATAACAAAACATATTATTAAGTAATACTAAAAATTACTATTTTTTTTAATAACGGGAACTATTAAAAGCATCGAGATATAAGTACTACGTACTAGAGAAGACACCGTAAATTCCTACTTTGTCTCGTTCAACTGCGGCAATCGTGCCGCACCTCACTCAGTCGCTCTCTAGCTCTTTCGCGCCTAGTACTTCCAACAATAATAAATTAATTCATAGAAAAAATCGACGAAAAATGCCTTGGTGTGTGTTGAGATATTGTACTAATAATTCAAGGAACACGGCAAAGTGCAAAGGAATTACGTTTCATCGGTAAGTAAACTAATTTCCTTGTTTTACAAATTAAATAATTACCACGCGCCATATTGTATTGTTTGTCATAGACTAATCAAACAGAGTGCAATGTAGGTAGATTAGACTGACATTACGGTGAAAATATCGTATGTTGTGTTTTTAATGTTGATATTAATATTTAGTTTTTTAAACTATCGCACTTTAAACAGATAATTATTAGTCTTAACGGGACTTAGCACGAACCTTTCATTTATATATTTTTTTCTAGTCTTGCGCAACCACAGTGGATGTAACTACATCGAAACGTCAGCAGATATAAATAAATTAAATGTTCGTGCTAAGTCCTGTTAAAACTAATAATTATATATATTTAGGTAGAAAAAGATTTAATAAATTTTCCTATAGTATATATCATAATTAACCAGACAGTTTTTACATTAATGTTTAATTAGTTTTGGATGTAATTAATTATTTTAAATTCTTATCCAGATTTCCATGTCCAAGTCATAAAAATAGAGAACAATGGATCCGATTTGTTCAAAACAATCGCTGTGAAGAGACCTGGCTACCATCCGATCATAGTTAATATATGTTCGTTGCATTTTCGTGAGGATGATAAGTATGTTACGAAAGGGGGAAGGCATTTTCTAAAGAAGTCTGCTGTTCCCTATGATGATGTGAGTATCAATATAATTTTTTTTAGCTATTCGTTTAAAACATGAAGCAAAAACAGATTATTCCACAAATTGATTATTCCACAAAAAGGCAAAAGATGACTAAACTCATATTATTTAAGGGTAACTAAATAAAACATATCAAAAAATAAATTGTCTATTATTTATGAAATAAACCCTGTAGGCAAAATACATACGTTGTCCATTCTGTAGTGCTCCTGTCATAGTCTCTAAGGAAGACATGTTGTTGCACTTTGTCGAAGAAAACGCGTAAGTGCCGTGATTTACATGGCGCTTAAGACCTTTTTGCCGAGAATAAATACACTTCTGCAGCAAATCTAGCGCTGTGGTAAATTAGTTACGGTTTAGACGAATTGTTATTATTTTAGCGCTGCAGCGAACTAAAGATTCAAATTACGAAGAATAGGACAATTCAGTTGTTTGACGTAGCTTCTCTAGTACGTTAGTACTTATATCTCGATGATTAAAAGTTATTATTTTAGTATAATATAAAATGTATAACAAAAGTGGAAATTAAACTAATAATTATAGTATGCATTCTGTACCAAACACAGTGGTGTCAATAACCAGCAAATTGATGGTGTCAATCTATATTGGGACATAAGACAATTTGTTTAGTTTTTCCATCTGAATGTTCCGAGTTACTATTAATTTGATACCCTACTACTTAAACATAATTGGCGAAATGTGGGTGTACTATGTCATATGTGTATGGTTGTGATGTTAGACAATGCAATTGGCTTTAATGATTTTATCATACATTTTAATGCCTACATCAAATTAGTTTCTACATGAAGACCATTATTCCAGGTAATGATGAAAGAAAATCATGATAGAAAGTACATTTTTTACTAATGTCCCACTCCAGGGCAAAGGCCTCCCTCCACTGAGTGGAGGATATTATAAAATTATGAAATAACTTTAATTTCTGAAATTGGTGGCAAAAAACTAAAACTAAAATACAGTTCCCAAGACACCGACTTCTGAAATTAAAGTTATTTCATAATTTAAAGTTAATTTCTTTTTGAAGTCAGTTTAATTTTTTTAATTACTTTTTTATTTTGTATTTAGTTTTAAGTAAAAACTGGAATATTTGTTTGTAATAAGTAGGTAGAAGTTTTGTTGTAAATATTGCACTAGAATTTGACCAAGGTTTTAAGATATATTATTTTCCCTTTGAGACAACGCCTGTAGCTCGTATTAATAGGCCAGGCCGACATACTTACACATATTAGTCCATATCTTGAAAATTACTACATCGATTTTGATGAAACTTGCACTGTTCCCTAAGTAAATGTAAGCCAATAAAAAAAAATGTTCACGATCCAATTAATAGTTGCGGAGAAATGCTTGGACAAACATACATACATACATCTATAAAATTTTGTATATTTGTTTGGAAGTCCTAGTAGATTGTCATAATTATGTGAATATAATGCAGTTCCAATAATATTACATACATATGTGTTGAATTGATCACCTCCTTTTTTTGAAGTCGGTAAAAAATCACTCTGCTCAACAAAATCTAAATTTCTCATAGTCTAAGGATAGAACATAAACAAGGGCAGATGGAATGCAATGGGAGAACCACTAAAACAATTTACTTAAGATTTTGGATAGACAGAAGCATAGAAAAATGGCGAGCTTCAAATTGGTTAGGATAACAATCATTTTAATCACCATCACTATTACTTACAACTTTATTTGTTGGCTTTAAATTGAATAACTATTTGAGAGTATTCTCTATGCAGTACATACTTTGCAATAAATAACACAAACTTAACTTTTTTAAATGGCATAGCTTTTACAAAAGCCATTCATACTAGAGGTAGTTTAATCATATCAAAGGGTAAAAAAGATAGTTAAAACAGGTAGGTGATAAAAACACAAGTGAGTAATCTTGTTACTGTATTAAATTGTCTGTGTTATTATCAGATAACTGGCATTAGTGCAACTATTTCTGTAGTTACAGAAATAGTTGCACTAATGCCAGTTATCTACTACTACTACTACACTACTACTGGGTACTTGGTACCCAGGTACTACTGTGGTACTTTCAACTAGTTAGTTGAAAGTACGATAGTTTAATGTTTGAAATTCATTAGATTGTACCTATTTGTTATTATTTACATTCAACACCAATCTTGTGATGTGGAGCAACAAACGTAATACGATGTCAACTATGGATTAGTAAAGGAACCGCATTATTCTTACATCATTATGAACCCTAATCCGTAATAGATAACACTATAATCATTTAAATTCATAAAATGATTCAAAGTGAAAGTACCAAAGCAAAAGTTGACATCATTCAACGAAATAACCAACACCAGTTATTAGAATTAAGATACAAATACATACATGTGAATGATCCTGGATAAAAACTGGACACCTCTGATGCCAATTATATTTCTACTGAAGGAGAAGGGGTTCTATTCCTATTTTCTTGTTAAAATGAATAAACTCAACGTTAAACACTAATCACCGCAAGTCAGAATTCCGACGACCGACCGCACTGAACTAAATAAAGGAGAACGGATTGATGATTGGGAAGTCTGACTCAAAGAGTAAAGTAACTTTATAGGGAGTCTGACACAGAGTCTGACTGCTCGAATCAACAATGAACAAAATCACATTTTCCTCGCTATTTTTGGCTCAAAGAACACAGTTCCCGAGCCAGTAAAAAGCAAAGAACAAAGTTGCCAATATACTTACAAAAATTCGCCATTACAATTTTATTATGCATTTCAATTAAAGTTTCTCCTTGGGAAGAAATCATACACTTCTTCCCAAGGAGAAACTTGTGTTGTAACAGGTTCAAACACATTTTTACAGCTTCTAATTTGGTAGTTAAATATCTAGAATTTCTATAATAATTATTAAGAGTCTAAATGATATTTTTCCATTAATCTACACAAAACGTTTTGTGTTTGCAACATTGCGACCCTGCTGTCATTTTTTTCTACCCAACCCAAACTCCAAAGTATATTGTGCTTAGGATATCGTGACGAACTGTTTTGCCATGTTTCAAGTGAGATGCCTTTGAAAAATATACTGAGCGGTCGGTACAAAGGGACGTGCCCTTCCCTTTGCTTCAAGCCTTGATGTTGATTCCGGGTCAGCGGGATTGTCCGAAAGGGTTACCGCTGGCCAGGAACATAAAGGGCGAAGGAAGGAACACGGGTGGGTTACTGGGTTTTAGTCAGTAAGAGTCTGACGGGAGGGGTCATTGATGATTTCCCAACCTGAAAAAAAAAAAGCCTTGATGCAGTGTGCTGTCAGAATCAAAAATCAAAAATGTCAAATTAAAGTTTCGTTTCTTTCTGTGTTAGTTCCACAGAGTACATTAATATATATCGTTAGTTCTTAATTCTTATATCTCGATGCTTTCTGTAATGTTGACTTCAAGGAATGTGATGTGAAGGGACCTAAACCTAATTAAAATAACACTCTACCGACGTTGACTTGTAGCACTTGTAGAGTTCGATCGAATTTATCAATTATATTTACCTACCGCTTGTTGTTTTATAAATCATAAAATAGTAAATGATAACTAAGTCAATTCTGTATAATTCTAGTTGTCTTGGAACAAGTATCTCCTAAAAAATGAGTACAATGAACATATCTATAGAGAAGAAAAGATCGGACTGTCCTGCCTTACCTAAAGGTTGGCAAAGGGAAGAAGTTCTCAGAAAAACGGGCTTGTCTGCCGGAAAAGTTGATGTTTACTATTACAGGTACATGCACATTGTATAAATGGCCTCATGTACATAAATTTTCAGTTATTTGCAAAATTCAGTTGATAATATCAAAAACAAAGACTCCTCTGTCTTTCAGAAATTAATAGTGTAAACTTTTACAGTAATATTTAAGCCCCAGTTAAAATGTAACTTTATATTGTTGTTTATCCTAACATACTTAGTTATAAAAAAATACTGTAATCCTTTCCAACAGGTTCTACAATTAGCATGTTCACTGTCATGTTTACAAACATGATCTTAGATTATGAAATAGAACTAAGCATTCACATAAGTAACAATGAATGTTAGAAACAGCTACTAGAGTGAGCTATGACATAATCCACTGGTGCCTTATTATGACAGTTTAATGCCATCATGATTCTAGTGTAAGAGAGAGGTAGCTATACATGGCCATTAGCACCATCTCTTTTTCGTACTGGAATCATAATTGCATCAATACTTTGTAATACGGCCCCTGGTCAGTTAACATGGCTAATAAATTGTCTAACTTAACATTTACATATCCATCACTAAATCAGGGATTAACCGATGCTAACGTACACCAGCTCCTTGCAGACTGGTCCACAGTGACAATAAACTTTTCTGTAGCCCAACAGGTAAAAAGTTTCGCAGTAAGGCTGAGCTAGTTCGTTATCTGGGTGATAGTATGGACCTGTCGTGTTTCGACTTTCAGCAGGGTCAGATAAACACTATGCTGCTGTGCAAGGCCAAGAAAGCACGCGCGCAGTTTGACTACAGGTTTCCATTAGTGTCATAACTTCTTCCACTTGTGTTGTGATCATTAGTGCAGTCCTGCTTTGTGTACCATCTGTATTTATAATGCTATCAAATAGAAGCTTGTAATAAGTGTGCCTAGGTATAGTTTTGCTCTCTGTGTGTGAACAATGATTATGTTTTTTTTTCCTGTTTTTGAAACATAATCAGTGTTGTGTGTCTTTGTAGTTGTTGTTTAGTCATCACACCAGAAATGCACCGCTTGACACAAACCAGTTTTAGTACCTGTTCATATGTTAACCAACCTCATTGTACAAGCTTAGGCTTTTAGTGCTTCATCATTTCACAGTTCATTGCCATTATATCACATCACACCTTGGCAGCTTTGCTAATTGAATAATAAGACTTGAATCTTTGACACCCAATTCTATGGCAATATCCAGGGCACTATCATATCAACTACCTGCAGCATGAATATACAATTTTCAATAAATTGTGGCTTGAAGTACAGTTCATATTGCAGGCAGCTGAAAAGATCCCTTTTAATAAATTACCTCAAAGCCGAATGCTTTTTAAATATAGATCTTATTTTCTTACATAAAACTGCCTTGCTTGCTACTCTTTGCACAAAGCAGTATGTATTTTATATTTTAGTGAGTGTTGGTAAGTAAATAACTGTAGAAAATAGATTTGAGTTTTGTGTTTTTCTTGTTGTGAATTAATCTTATTTGTCCACTCATGGTTAAGTTTTATTAACTTACACTTCATCCATGCACCAAATAATGTCTCACAATGAAGAGTCCATTTATGTAAAAAAAAAATACAAAATTAGTAATGGATTTTAGTTACTATGTTATGATGAGAATTGTCTATCTCCTTGCACTAACTTGTTTTATTAAACTCCATAAAATGTTCAAAGAATTTAAGATTACTCACTAACTCATTGACTATAGCAAATCACTAGAACTTTTGCATAAAACCTTGGCATCAAGTAATGTCATATAAGTGACAATATCCTGCTTAATATTACATTAATAGTACAATCACTTCTGCGCTAATTTGTAGACATTACATTCATACATACATTCATTCATTCTTTTATCTTTCTTTCCCAATTAATGGGGAAAGAAGGAATCACCAACACTTTCATATCAAGGTGGTAGTAGTGAGTGTTTAAAACATTGTATTTAAGCATGTTGTTCCAGTAACTTTCATGTAGCATGACAGTGCAGTTCTGAAATCAGTCCAACATTTTTATTACGTGTGGAATTTCTCTTGAATTATAGTAAAACATCCATAATAGATTGAAATAGAAAAATATATTAGAGACAAATATTAATAAAACCTTAACAGAATCATAATTTTAGCACAAAATCTGCCTTCATGTCTTCATACCTTAACAATATAATAATTATATATTTTTTGACACAGGGGAGTCCGATCAGATGCGTCTTTGGTACCTCCTATTCGTCAGACGGCGTCAATATTCAAGCAGCCGGTCACCGTCTATAAGACACAGGAAAGCAAAGTAAAAACAGACCTAAAACATGGTACACAGGAGAAACCCAAACAGTTATTCTGGGAAAAGAGACTGGAAGTAAGCATTAAAAATTTACTTTTTTGCGACTTACTTTTTATCTCTCTGGGGTGCTACACTATTGTTTGGGTCAGCACATTCGATTTGGCAGTATTTGTTGGACAAGAAAGCCGATCCGAATCAATTACTGCACATATTCGGCTTATGCCGATCGGCAAATTGCGTTCGGCATCTACCCTCGCTTAATCATGTTTGGGTCGGCTCGGCACTATTCAATAAGCGAGCTAAGCCGAGCGGCTTTTTCCCGAACATATATCTACATAATATATTATATTTTGCCGCCCTGCTGTGCCGAATCATGACGACGCAAATAAGGGTGTCGCTTAGCACCCCTCATAATTCAAAGCTCATTCATTAATGTAAAAAATATTGTTTTTATCACATCTATTCAAAAAGAGCTAGGTACTGTATTCTTCGCAAACAAGGACTAAAATAGCTCTTTAATCCCTAAGGACTAAAAGTGATTTGAATTTGGAATGTGGATATTGTTAGTAAAGTTTCAATCGCTAAAGAGATCAATCACGAATATTGTATGAACAAGTAACAGGCTGTATGATAAAGTAAAAGGCGAACGAGCCAAATTGAAAAAAAAGTTTGTGTAAAAATAAAAAAACGAGCGAAAAGCACTCTGCTTTCGTTCGTAATTGTTTAAGTACATACTGAAAATTGTATGTTAATAAATAAACGTACTGTTGTTTTTCATAAGTTGCACTTACTTATTTTTTCATAGAGGGTGATAAAAAGTAGTGTCCACCTCGGGAGAGTAAGCTTAATGACGAGTGACGTACTTTGAATCCCTCGCTGCGCTCAGGATTTAAGGCTACGCCGACCGCCTAGTGGCGCCCTCATCGTTTGTTTGGTTATTTCTTTTATTTTAGAATGAAAATGCAGAAAATAAGCACGTTAAGTTGTGATCCACAAAATTATACGTTAATATTATTATAAACAACAGTTTTACATTGTTTAGTTTTATTATAATCACTAAAACGGATAATAGTGGCCACTATTTTCCGTTTTAGTGATTACATTGTTTAGTTTTATAGGTTGGCGCCCTCTTAAAGAAACTCGCCTTCAAAATAGTTGTTTGCTCCCTTGGCAATTGGCAAACAATCTACTATTTGTTATTAATTGTTTTCTTTATTGGTGTTTCAGGGCTTGACGGCGTGTGACACGGATGGAGTGAGAGGCACCACTTCTTTGCCCAAATACATAAAGCCCTTGGGCCCATATAACTCGGATGCCACCATCATTCAGTCACTGGCAACAGCTCTTCATGTTTCTTCTCAACCTATTACAGGTAAGGAGCAAAACAATATGGATATTAAATATATTTCGAACTTCATGCCTGCATAAATAATATGAGTGAATTCTGTCTTCGGCTGTCTGTGTGTACGCCTTCAGGAGATTTCTTTAAGGCGTCGATGAAGTTGAAATTAATAATAATAAAATTAAGGCCTGATTCAAAAGGCAGTACTCGATACGGCTCGCATTGTGAGGAGGTTCCTGTCTCTGGAGCCCTAACCACTGGTAGCTTGGACCCTGCTCCCGACAACGGTGGACCATTTTTTTTTTTTTGTTTATGTATTTTATACTTATTTATTTTAAGAAATATTTTAAATGTAATTAAGTAGATAAGTAAATAGATAAATAAACGAAATAATAAAAAAAAATCTAAAATATAAGGACTAACATTAAATACAGTTTTTCTTAAATCTATGTCAAGTTCACCATGATTTGTGCCTGAACTAGGTAATCCTGTGTTTTAGGCGATTACGAAACTAGTATTTGCATACTATAATAATTATAATAGGCTATGGAGATACTAAAGTAAACACATGCGTTATGAGCTGTCGCAAAGCAAGATTCTGGGGCCTGCAGACAATTAAATGTTTTCACCCCAAAATACCTCTCGGCCCCAGCTTTTAACCTTTTCACCGCCAACGCACACAGAACGCGATGCCTCGCCAGGCGGCAAGCTTTAAATGCATAACGAAATATACAGTAAACAGTAGTGATGAAGGTATCGTCATATCGATGAATGAGATTTATACGCGTTAAGTTTTATTTATAATTTTACGAAAATAAATAAAAACTGATTAAATGTTTCCATATTTGTTTTATGTCACAGTATCCCTAGTAAGAAAAACCAGCATAAATTATAAGAACACATAACTCAATCAGAGCTATAAGAAATAAGGTACAGACGCCAGCACATCAAGCTCCTACAATCTGTCAAATTTCTTTAATAGATTTTCAACTTTATCGTTAAAGCATAAGGTTCAAGGTTGATTGAGAAAATTTTGATAGTTTCGGGTAGCTTGATGTGCTGGCGTCTGTACATCTCTATTTCTTTCATGACTTCATTTCAAGTCCTTAGCGCTCAGAGCACGTTAAATTCAACTCTGATTAGGGATGTGGTGTATGGGCTTTCTTACATAAACAATTATTTTTATTTTGCATTCAGAATTGAATCTCCAAATTAATAGGTATAATGTTTTATTTTATTTGAACTCATAAGAGTTCAACCTTACCCAGTTATACCTTACAGTTTAAGGAGATTATCATAAACAAGAGATATCTCCTTAAACTGTAAGGTAACCATTAAAACTTTGTTAAATTCGCACTCCAGAGCCACAAGATACCTACAAGCGACGCTTAGTTTGTGGCTCACCAAACATTTCACTTATTGAATGATTATTTTTTGATGAATAAACGTTATTATTATTATTATCTGGTTGGACATACCTCAGAATCATATTCAGTATTTTTTACCAGCTCATCCGATTAGTGCTGCACTATGCCAAGCCAAAGTGAACTTGACAGCCGTACACTTATGACGTCACAGAACGACTTCTATAATAGTCCGTGGCGCCCGGGGAACTGACAACCAATTGTTTTGTAGAGATGGGAATATAATTATCTTTATATTTATATATAACGGTAAACTGACTGGGTGAAATGTCAACGCACAGCCGAAACTACTGGGACTAGGAATGTGAAATTTTGCACACGGATTCCTTTTATAATATACGGAGGAGCACTAAGAAGGGGTTTGTGGAAATTCAACCTTTAAGGGGGTTAAAATGGAGTGATTTTGTTTGTATGAAAAATCTTATTCCTTGACTTAAAAAACTTGACACTTGGCACGAATACTATCTAAGTAAATTATGAAGTTTGGCATTTTTTATGTAAGACCAAAATAAATAATAAAATTTATCAGGATTTTTAGAAAATCTACCCTTAACGGAGTAAAGAGGGATAGTCAATTTTACAGGGGAGTATTTTATTACGTGGGTTGATTGGAAAATTGGTATAAATAATCTTTGAATCAAGTTATGAATAAAACACAAACGATTTTTCAAAATTCCACCCCTGGGGGGGAGGGAGTGAAAAGCGTTGATACAGTTTATTTGAAAAATCTGATCCATTTGATCTATAAACTTAAAAATTGGGCCGAATACTTATTTATCTAATAAAGATCATAAACATACATTTTCGAAATTTTTAGAGCAAAGTAGGTACGAAATACACGCGGACAAAGTCGCGGGCAAAGTGGTAGTTTATATATAATTATTATCGACAAGGATTGCTAACAACTATTTTATTCTGGATCGGCACCCATCTGAAGGTCGAAATTCGTCTATTTTCCCTTAGTTATAAAGTAGTTAACTAAGTTCATATTTTCCTGACCTCAAATTGTTTTGGATAGTAGTATTTATAACTATTTCAACGGGAGAAATCAAACAGTTGTAACTTTCGCGTTACATCACTGGCCGACTTTATATGAAGTCCTTGGCGTTCTAGGAACACTAAAAATATTCGTAGTTTTTGTTGAGCTTCTAATGAAGTCGTGCTGGTGGCACGAAAATCTGAAACTTCTATTGAAGTCCGTGGCGGTGAAAAGGTCAATTACTACACATCTTATTTCTTATAAGTACTTTTCAAAATTGCAATAAACGAAAATTTATTTTGTTTCACCATTTCTAGGTCAAACCGGATCGAAACAATCCATACTCGAGAACCCGGGGGTTTTTTTAAACCCTGAACAGCCGCTGATTGCGGCTGTGACCATAACCAAGGATGACGTGAGACGTCAAGAGGAGCGGGTGCGACGCGCGCGTCAGCGGTTGCAGGAGTCGTTAGCCGTAGCATAGGGTCACGCCGGCGACGGGGGGGCCAGCGCCGACCCCGTCGCCGACCTGTCGGTCTCATGCCGACTGTCGGACTCAGTTGACGCCTCTCCGAAACCCTCGTCGACCGATATGAACGTAGATAATAACGAATAAATGTTTTATAGGCAAGAGAATCTCAATACAAGTTCTCTAATTGAGGTTTCAAGCATGTAAGAAAATTCCATGTCTATTGTGGACTTATTTTAGTTAAGTATGGAAAGCAGTTGGAACTGTGTCGACGATAAATAAATGTAAAAAAATAGGCTTTCGTCAATTATACAAAAGGTGGTATGCTGTAGGTTGTTGTAGTGTATGTTATAAGTGTGCTAGTTTGTAAGGTACAGTACGCGCCACGGATATTTGTGTCTGAGAAGTTAACTGCGTGTAGTCTTTTTGTGTTAATTACTTTGGAGATTGGAGGAAATCCCAAAAATGTCGCAAAGAACGGTCTGGTATTTAAAAGACTCATCGAATACACAACCTTCTTTTTTTTCTAAGTCCGTAATTAAATGAGAAACTTTAATCTGCTACTATCTTTACAAACACAAAAGTCCTTGGTGCGTATTGCAGTGTGGTAATTCCTGATTGCCGTCATCAATTTTTAAGTTTCACTGCATGATTTTCATTTCAGAGTATAATTTCTGTTAAATCAAAGTTATTTCCGATTTATGGATATAGAGGCAAATGTCGGGGTGTCAATCAGAATACGATCTATAGTACAGATGAATGGATTTATACAATCATACATTATAAGAACTTGTACATTTAATCAAAAATAGCTCATAAAATAAGAAAAATTTTATGCTAATATTTAATTAAATGGAAAATAATTGTGTCTTTTAACAATAAAACTATTTTATAACTTGTGATATCGTGTTTAATTAAATATCTAAAATAACAGAAAGTGATAGAAGTGCGATCTAACACTAAATAGTAATTGATTAAAATATATTCACAACCATACACAAAATATTGTATAATAGATACTTTTTGTTCAACCTTTCATGGATGTGTAATTATTGTAACTAAACTTTTTAAAATATCATACAGTATGGCTGAAAAAAAATACTGGTTAAAATGATTTTAATAAATCAGTGCAATACAAAATATCAATAACAATGGTATCTATATCAGTAAAAAGGTTGAGCTCAAAGCGTTTACAAGTCCAATTTCTTGCAAAAGCTAATATTAGAAAATTGCTGGCAAATCTGTAATTGGTAATACCTATCCTGCAGTTTCATAGTATGAAATGTTTTTGGTCTATTATGGGACTGACGAACATTTAAAATAAGGCTTCCTAAAATGGCACAATATTTTATGGCGTCTATTTCAAAATGGACGGCTGCTATGTGTGTATAAATCGGAGAAGCTGACGTGCTTTATGAGAATCTAATAGAAATATAATTATTTTTGAATATATACCTAATAGGACTTGTCATAGAATAAAAACCTATAGGATTTCTGTGGGTCACCGGTGGTTTCATCTAATGCTCATTCGGTGGTCCCTTGCTATATATTAACAAAGCTATATGAATTCTTATAGAGCTAATTCGTGTTTAAAGTCAATTCCATTTCGAGATCAAAAGATTGATCATCATTATTATCTTATTGTAAAACTATTTACTTAAATATCATGCTACAAAATGACAAGAAACTTGCATGAAAATTATTTCATCTAAATTGCCATTCGCGAACTCAAAATTGCATTAGGTAAATAGGTACTGATAGATGTTCACCGAAAGTGTAGTGAGTCCACGTGCGTAAAGATATCGCAGTAGGATTTTTTCGCGCACTAGATCTTCAACGCACTGCTTAGGGCCGAAAGTTGAAAACCTAACGAGTGTTTTTTCGACGCGTTGGGATGCACACTGTTGAAATTCTCAATGCTCGGTTCAACGCCAAGATTTGAAAATACAGAGTGCGATAGCATACCGCAGCGATATTTTTATTTCCGTGCGAATGTGGTATGGTATTCAAACTCGTGAGTCGTGACCTCACGATCGCCATGTTCTTTGGTTTTTTGCGCGTTTCAATCACATAAATCTTTGTGTTCGCAAATAGACGGTTGTAACAATATACACAGCAAATACTTAAATGTGCCTCCGTTTCAATTAATTGATGGAGTCACCCAACTTTAATTCATTTTGTTTCAGAATACATAATATTTCTTTAATATTATTCAGTATCCTGTGTGTAATTTAACTCCTAACTACATAAACACAAAATAAATGACTAGAGTAAGTAACAGTAAATTTGTACGAAAACCTTATTCCTTATAAACTACTTACCTCATAAAAAGCTTTAGTTAATAAATGACGATGTAGCATAATTATTATTTATTTGAATATTGTTAACATTGAAAGGCCCCATTTCAAACATTAAAACCTTAACATGATTACTTAAATAATAAGGGCTCTATTTAATAAGTAATAACGCAGATATTTCCACTACCTACTATAAATATTAATTTGCTAAAAGATCTCGTCATTACGACGTTTATTATAAGGCAGTAATTAATAAATATATTTTGATCTATTTGTGATAATTATTATATTTTTATATGGAATGCATTAGTTTGTATATCACAAATGATATGTTGATAAATAAATTGGATTAATTTAAAACCATCAGTCTGTAGCTGATACGTAAATGATATGTCCAGTGTAATAGTAACAATTATTATTTAAGTCCAAGGGTAAAAATTTGAGAACAAAATTGTTCCTGCAAAATAATATCCAATGAAATAATACTGTATCATTCGCGATTGGAAGTCTGGCATCCTTCTGGAGATTAAAAATGTTTTCCACTTGCTGTACATATTGTCAACTCCCTCCAAATTGGCTATAGACAAATGATGAGAAGGGATCCTCTTTCCTATTCCAATACGTCGGAAATGCTCATTGATTGTATTCTGATCTGATGTTGGTGTAGGCCCAACATTCATTTTACTAGAGCATATCCAATACAATATTGGACTAGCTGATGCCAAGAGTCTAGTTGACACTTGAATATGTACAAAAATTATGCAAAATATACACAAAAACAACATATGGACTACATACACAAACATTGTAGGATCATTGGACCCAAAACATTTAGAATATTGCTTTGGCCTGTAAGGCATCTTATTTGAATATCCAATAACACTAGTTTTCAATCCAAGTCTAAAACACAGCCTTATGTTACACAGTACATAAGACAAACAATGATACGTCAACAACAAAATGACAGGAGCAGCAAGAATGAAGTTAGGAATTTGTTTTAGTTTATAATACTTGAAGAAACCAACATTCCAGTAATTACTTTGAATATAATGATATGATAATGGCAAACTGTTGTTACACCATGGACTTTCAGCACTGCCCGGCAATACATATTCTGTATTTGATAAAAAATCAGGTAAGTTATGTTCACTATGTACACAATATTTAAAGTAATTATATGTTTGGACTAAAAGAAATGGTAACAATGCTATGATCACAGTTAAGAAGAGCGACACAAATGATGTGAACAATGGTAACAACAAGAATGGTAATATTAACTTATGTTTTAAAGTTTTATATTTGTACACAATTTCAGGTAAAGTTCTTTCTACAACATTTTTAAAGGTTGCATAGAATATGAACCCTAAATTAACAGAGCCATTGGATCGAGTGATCATTGAAAATCCCGCTGGCAGACCACTTAGTATATCAATATTAGCAAATCTTAATGTCTCGCTTTCTGTACACTTGAACATCGTGTAGAAGGACATCCATGCAAATAGTGATTCTGAGTATGGTGCTGAAAAGAATATACTTGCCGGGTTTATACAGTACAATATTGCAGATTTATAGGCTCTACACTCACTTCGCAAAATTCTTAAGCTTAGTCTGTGTAATATATCAGCTGATTTGATAAATATTATAACATTTAAAAGGGTTGCTGAAACCAACAGTGTGCTGTGAAAGTTTAAAAATGTTCCAAATAGACTATTGAGTCCATAAGCAACATATCTTACAACTAATGGAAATAGTGGGAAGAATGCTAAGCAATTTTCGTAGGTATAACCATACTGGGCAATATGTATAAAGTATTGAGCATCCCATCTCTTCATGCCCCCCAATAACTTATCCACAACGATGTCGGCGTGCGTTTTACGCAAGTTTGGGTCTTCAGGGCTTATGAACACGTTAGCGTCATGATCCGGTATGATAAGGTTTGATATTGCTTGTAAGATAATTAGGATAACTCTTGTACTAAACGCAAACCATAAAATTTTTTGCCGTGGGGAATACATCTGAAACATGTCATACCAAATACAACATATTTTATGCAATTTCTAAATTATACAAGTATAATGGTTACAATAAAATTAACAATTACCTTATAGGACTTGCTGTTTCATATATAGTTATACATATTTCAATCAATATTATTGTCAATAATGCAAGTAATTCATAAAATTTTATATTACAATCTCCATCGCGAAGCGATTGTTCAATGACATTGACAGTTTCAACCAACCCTGCGTTCCGAGTTGGGAAATAATCGATTTGAGGGTGCTTAAACCCGTACCGAATTAGCGTGAGCGCGATAACGACATCCCGTGAATCGTCATAGATGACGTCATGACATGCGCCATCTTGCGATAACTCCGACCATGCCTTTTATTAATATCACCGTGATTGCTATTAAAAATGACAGTCTGTACAATGCGTGCCACGAAAGATGAGACTTGACCCCGCCTCCCCCCCCCGCTGCCCCTATGACGTCCGGTCCCGTCCCGCACTCAGACCTCATACCGCTAAAGATACCTAAAATCGTGTTCTGCGCAAGTCAAACCACGTGGTGTGTCAAGTCTCATCTTTCGTGGCACGCATTGTATGTGTGGATGTGTGTCAGTGTATGTTTTGTTTTGCATCATCTTTAAATTAAACTAACGTGGCATTTTCGAAGTTGTGCTTCTGGCTGACAGTCGCCATCTAACCAAAGAAGAAGAAGTGTGGTGTTTATACAAAGAAATACTGTAATAATATCGTTTTGACATCGAGTAAGCACTGTGAGCGCGTTCACGAGCGTTCCGAATTGTTGACAGCTCTCAGCTGTCATAATAGTGATATCTAAATCGGAACGCAAATTATTGCTAGAGCGCTGTGAGCGATAATTGTCTTAATTCGGAATGCAACCCTAAGACTTTAAAAGGCCGCATTCCGAATTAGTTATAATCTCTCACAGACAGTGCTTACATCATCTCACATGCGATCCGATTTAGATATTAGTGTGCGTTCGCGCAGCGGAATGTTGTTGAATTTAAAGATATTAATTATGCAGATATTTAGTGTATGACGTCGTATAATTGTGTATGGTAAAAAAAAAATTGTGTACGCAGCCATTGTGGAGAAATTCACCAAAAACTGATTCCGCTGGGCGAACGTTGTCCTGGCGGAACTTATTTTAATCCATAGACTTTAGAAGAAAAGAGGTGTGTCCAAAAATTAGTGTGTATTTGTGTGTAATTGTGTATGTATGAATAAAATGAGTGCATGCATAAACTTCGGAGAAATTCAAGTTTCCGCTACGCGAACGTTTGGCCATTAGCTAGTTTTCATATAAAGCGCTTACATAGAGAGCTGTAGATTTTTACATACGTTGTTTTGAATTTGTTTATATTTGTTTAAAAAACAGATTTAGAAAAAATCGTAGGGCTTAAAAGATAAAAATATAAACGTAAAATACACTTAATAGGTCTTAGTTCTTAAAGTATGCACTTTGGGGTCTAGATTTTCACGTTTATACAAACCTTGTAAGTATCTGAAACATGTTGCCAAGTATCAATGATGTTCCGTTAGTAATTAAAGAGTTAAAGGACAATTTTACCATGAATAGATCACTGTTTACAAAACAGTCAAATATCACGACGTTCTAAAGGAATTGCATGGTAAAATGTATGCCAAAAATTAGTTTATTCATTCAACTATTCACATGCAAAATTTCATGTCATTAAATTTAGTAATTAAAGAAATCAATTAAAATACTGACGAAGCATCGAAAACCTACATAACCCGACCAAGTTCGGATAGCTACAAAAAAGCGGCCCAGCCATATATCTAAGAGACGTTCTTAACCTTCCAATATAGTATTTACTAATATGGTACAGTTCCGTACACAAGCGTTAGGAAAAAATAAAACAATTGCATTTCTTGAATTAAAAATATTTTTTTAATAATAACCCAACTATCTACGATAAAAACAAATCTTCAATTAACAAGTACTTTTCTATTTAAATATCCGTGTACAAATTTTTTTTTTATTAAGTACATACTTAATTATGTTTCATTACACACTTAAATAAGTAATTATAATAACGTTAACAAACGCTTGCAACGACAGCAATAAACTTAAATGTGTTTTAACTTATATCGAATAATTAAATTATATCGAAACAACAATAATTGTGTTATCACCTATACCAATTCAATACCGGTATTATACGGTAAATTTTGGGATGTTACCTAAATATATTGCATGGACGCTTTTTTGTAGCTATCCGAACTTGGTCGGGTTATGTAGGTTTTCGATGCTTCGTCAGTATTTTAATTGATTTCTTTAATTACTAAATTTAATGACATGAAATTTTGCATGTGAATAGTTGAATGAATAAACTAATTTTTGGCATACATTTTACCATGCAATTCCTTTAGAACGTCGTGATATTTGACTGTTTTGTAAACAGTGATCTATTCATGGTAAAATTGTCCTTTAACTCTTTAATTACTAACGGAACATCATTGATACTTGGCAACATGTTTCAGATACTTACAAGGTTTGTATAAACGTGAAAATCTAGACCCCAAAGTGCATACTTTAAGAACTAAGACCTATTAAGTGTATTTTACGTTTATATTTTTATCTTTTAAGCCCTACGATTTTTTCTAAATCTGTTTTTTAAACAAATATAAACAAATTCAAAACAACGTATGTAAAAATCTACAGCTCTCTATGTAAGCGCTTTATATGAAAACTAGCTAATGGCCAAACGTTCGCGTAGCGGAAACTTGAATTTCTCCGAAGTTTATGCATGCACTCATTTTATTCATACATACACAATTACACACAAATACACACTAATTTTTGGACACACCTCTTTTCTTCTAAAGTCTATGGATTAAAATAAGTTCCGCCAGGACAACGTTCGCCCAGCGGAATCAGTTTTTGGTGAATTTCTCCACAATGGCTGCGTACACAATTTTTTTTTTACCATACACAATTATACGACGTCATACACTAAATATCTGCATAATTAATATCTTTAAATTCAACAACATTCCGCTGCGCGAACGCACACTAGATATTACGATTATGACAGCTGAGAGCTGTCAACAATTCGGAACGCGCTCACAGTGCTTACTCAATGTAAAAACGATATTATTACAGTATTTATTTGTATAAACACCCGACACCACATTTCTCCTTCAGTTCTTCTTCTTTGGTTAGGTGGCGACTGTCAGCCACAAGCACATTTTCGAAAATGTCACGTTAGTTTAATTTAAAGACGATACAACTCAAAACAAAACACATACTGACACATCCTCACACACACACTGTAATTTTTGACAGAGCTCACGGGATATTATTCTAAGGGCCTGTGCACACCACGTTTTTTAAGCGCGCCGTCGAAGCGCGTTTGTAGCGATACAGACGCGATACGCACGCGAGTCAGACGCAGCCTGTAGACCTTCTGTAGGATAAAAGCGCGCTGTCGACGCACGTTTCTAAAACGCGCGTTTAAAAAACGTGGTGTGCACAGGCCCTAAGTCATGGTCGCCGTTATCGCAAGATAGCGCTTGTCATGACGTCATCTATGATGATTCACAGGACATCGTTATCGCGCTCACGCTAATTCGGTACGGGTTTAAGCACGCTCAAATCGATTATTTCCAAACTCGGAACGCAGGGTAAGGCATGGTCGGCTACCGCCGTGTCCTCGTAGAGGCGATCAGCAGCGGCGGCGACCTCTCGCGTCCGGCCATGGTCCGGGGCGAGAGGGAGTGGAGGGCAGTCATTCTAGGCTAGCGAAGGAGGCGGCGGGACGGCTGAGGGAGAGCCTCCCGTTCCCGTCCCAGCCGCCGCGGGAGACGCTCCGGGTGTCGGGAGCCGCGCGACGATTCCCAGCCACCGTAGGCGCGGGCCTACGGGCGAAGAGTAATGGGTAGCTCACCGTCCGATCAGGACCAGGAGCCCAGGACCCCGCACTCAACAGTTAATGTGTGTATCTGACGCTGGCAGAATAGTCGACATCAGCTCAGTTGCCAAAAAGGAAAAAAAAAAGTGTATCTGTTACAGAACACATAATATACTCTCAGTGTTGCTGGCAGCAATGTATGCAGTGTGTGCAACATGATACCCATCTCATTTTATGTTTACCATGAATGTGAGGATTTTGTAACTAGACCTTTGACCTGCAGCGTTACACCACACCACAGGCTTTAAATTCGACGATCGACGCTTTATCTGATATACTAATTGACGCTGGGGCATACTCAGCCTATATGTTGCCACTTCTGGGGCACCGGCTTCCTTCTCTCCTTGTTAGAAGGAATGAGCTGGCTGTAACCTACCACGCGCGACCGGTGCGGGTAGGTGATGTTGTGTACGTTACCCCAGCAAGAAAGTGTCTCCTAGAGTTATAGGAGTAGAACGTATAATATGTGCCCTATCTGCTGTAAATGTGCCCCCAAATAAAAAATGTGTGCCCCCTGTCGTTTTGGAAAAAAACAGAAAACACGATTCCTGCTGGGTTAACGTTTTTCTAGCAGGAAAATTCTAAACGAATGATCGGAGAGAGAAAAATTGTGCATGGCCAGAGAGCTTATATGTGTGCCCTAATGTGCCCCCAAAAAAAAAATCTGTGCCCCTTCAGGTTTTCGAGATATTGCATTTCCTGCTGGAGTAACGTTTTGATGAATCGTATATCTCTACAACCATTGCATGTGCCCCTGTAGAGTAAACATACACGAGTAGCTCTTAATGTGTGCCCCTTAGTGCCCTAATTAGTTTTAAGAAAATATTTATAGTTTTCAAGTTATAGCGGTTTTATGAAAACCCGAAAAAACATCGCAGCGCCTAAAATAGACAAGAAACAAGTTCGCTGAAAACTGTATTCGGTCCTTCTTGACGCTAATAATAACCATACAAAGTTTCAAAACTATTCATGCATGCGTTTTTGCTAAAAGTCAAAACGATGGTGTCCTAACTTTGACGGCAAAATACAAGGAACCGGCTCAATCCGAAATGTGTAGGTGTAAACCAAAATCATGTGCCTTTAGTCAAAAATATATGGTGAAAATATTCAGCTTGGAATGTTTCGCATTAAGTAAATATTAACAAATAACCAAAATATGTAAGCAACGGCTGGTTATCCGTCCAAATTTGAATGACTACTAAAAAGCGACGGATTCATACATATCGATGACCTTCTTTACTTTACTCACTAACCGGTTCACACGTGTTGTGCCTGAGTACACTGACTTACAAAAGTAATAAGTAATTAAATAAAGTTGTTATTGGATTATATTCTACAAGCTGTTTCTATGACGTTACACATGATTAAGTACATTATAAATAGTAGCCTAAGTGCTATTCCAAGGTAAGCTATCTTCTCGATTCTAAATTTCATTAAAATACATCCAGTAATTTATATACTACTAAAAAGAGGTAGCTCTTTTTTGTATATAAATAAAAAGCCCGTATTTGTCTTTTTATATTAGGTACATATATATTTATTGAAAGAGATTAGATATCGCTAAAGATACCTAAAATCGTGTACTGCGCATGTCAAACCACGTGGTGTGTCAAGTCTCATCTTTCGTGGCACGCATTGTAAGTTTTTCATCATTAAGGGGAATGCTCCAACTAGCCCGCGGAATTCAAAATTTCTTGCGTTTTTTGCAATTTGCAGGCCAGTGCTAGGTTGTATGTTGATTAAAATATTATTCGCGGTTGTAAGACGTATGTAGTTACAGAATTATAATCATCAAAATCACCAATACAACCCTCCAAGTTCATAAAGGCGTAGGAACAAAAAAAACAGAAAAAAATTGAATTTTGCGGGCTGGTTGGAGCATTCACCTTACTTAATAGAAGATTCCCTTTTTTCGCCTCCCCACACCGCTGCATATATCTCTGGCCCCGCGGCATCCGCTGACGTCGTGTCGCAAGGAGTCGCTTTGTCTAGCTTGGAGAAAGTGAGAGACTTAGATGAATAACTGATCTGTGATTTAAATAATAATGACTACACAACGTGCAAATAATTTCTTTGATCTGTGATTTGAAGCAATAATTACTTTAAGAATTAAAATTAAGGGAATAAAAATAATAATTTCCACATCAACAAGCGGTTTCATTTATTATAGTCACAAGGTGCATTTAATATATTTTTTAATTAGCCCCCAAAACTTTTGAACGCGACTGTACGGACAACAGTATAATACGTCCAATAAAGAAGGTCATCGATATGTATGAATCCGTCGCTTTTTAGTAGTCATTCAAATTTGGTCGGATAACCAGCCGTTGCTTACATATTTTGGTTATTTGTTAATATTTACTTAATGCGAAACATTCCAAGCTGAATATGTTCACCATATATTTTTGACTAAAGGCACATGATTTTGGTTTACACCTACACATTTCGGATTGAGCCGGTTCCTTGTATTTTGCCGTCAAAGTTAGGACACCATCGTTTTGACTTTTAGCAAAAACGCATGCATGAATAGTTTTGAAACTTTGTATGGTTATTATTAGCGTCAAGAAGGACCGAATACAGTTTTCAGCGAACTTGTTTCTTGTCTAATTTAGGCGCTGCGATGTTTTTTCGGGTTTTCATAAAACCGCTATAACTTGAAAACTATAAATATTTTCTTAAAACTAATTGGGGCACTAAGGGGCACACATTAAGAGCTACTCGTGTATGTTTACTCTACAGGGGCACATGCAATGGTTGTAGAGATATACGATTCATCAAAACGTTACTCCAGCAGGAAATGCAATATCTCGAAAACCTGAAGGGGCACAGATTTTTTTTTTGGGGGCACATTAGGGCACACATTTTTCCGTTTTTTTCCAAAACGACAGGGGGCACACATTTTTTATTTGGGGGCACATTTACAGCAGATAGGGCACATATTATACGTTCTACTCCTATAACTCTAGGAGACACTTTCTTGCTGGGGTAACGTACACGGTGATGTTCCATGCCGTTTTCTCCACGATGTTGTCCTTCGTCGTTTTGAGAGCAGTGGTGATGAAATAAATACCTAACACAAAGTTAATGCACGCCTGCTTGGGTTCTAAGTTTGAACCCACGACAAGTCGAAAGAAGCATTTGCATACCGTAGACATTATATTATTGTGATTCTGAAAGTTTGGCACAGCTGAACAGATTTTTCCTCCGGGTACGGATGCGAAGGAAACCGCAGATAACAGCTTCGAGCTAAATGATGCACAAAAATATAAAAAAGGAGCAAATAAAACGATGGTTTTTAAGTTTATTTATAATAATTGCATTCTGTCACGTTATAATATTATTACACCCAGATTCATACGATATTAAACAATTCTAGCAGTCTAGAACACACCACAGAGCACACGCCTATTTTATTTATTGATTTAAACTTGAATTTCAAAAGCTGACGCATACCTTATCAATGCGTTTTTTGGCAAGAATTTGGAAACGAAAGATAGTGTCAACAAGCATGAAAGCTAGCAAAAAAACTGAACTATGTTTTATATTCACAGCTCAATTTTCTTTGTCTAGAAAATTAAGCCAATGAATGCTTTTATTTCCTCTATGCATACATTTTAAAAGATATGTTCACGATAAATAAAGGTGCGCCTATGACCAATGCCTCTTTATACAAGAAATAGTAGTTCACTTACGTGATTCACCACTTCTGTGTAATTTTAACACATTCCCTAAAAAACTGAGCAACATTAGTACTCTTTCATACTTTTTACAACTTAAATTTAATTACCTATAAAACCACTACAATAGGCTACAAAAGAAAAGTAAATATAAAAGTATTTTTACCACCACAAAATAATAGATAAAAATATATTTTACATGGCTACAAACAAAACGAAACCGGACGAAACATAGGCCTCATAATATATATAATTGAGATACATAAAAAGAAAACAATGTATTTTTGTCTTTTGTTATATATTGATATATTTTTGTCCATATTCAACCAATATTCAGTTTAACCTGGCATAATGCAAAATAATCAGTCAACCTTATATACCCCTTTGAATTGCGACTAACGTAAAAATTGTGAAGAAACTTTTAAAATTATACAAAAAAATATTAAATTTCTATTACTCATAATTCATAAATGATACAAGTTTATTGCATGAAAGTGCGTTTCTTCCACATATTTTTTCAAAGCAAATCTATTTACATAAACCTATTATTTACGTAATTCTACGCAAGTGAGTTCACATCGATAACATAGAGTAAGTATAACAAGAATACATTAAATTAAATTATAGAAATACCATTTATATTTCTATAAAGTAGTACAATAAAAAAAATCTGACGATTTTAATCAGGAATTCTAGTGTTTTTATTACTTAAAGTATAAACAACAATTTTGCATATTGCCTAAAAACAAGAAGGAATGAATTTTTATTATTACAATTATTTCAAGGGAAACTGAGACGTGCGTAACGACAGACACGGTGATAAAATGGAAGGGTGTTAGAAATCGTTGTCGCTAGCTCATCCTTACTTACACCATTGCATCGAAGAGTAAATAAGTGTGTCTATAAAATGACGTTATTCAAAATGTTTGTATGCTTTCATTATTCACTAAGTGTTATCAATATAATAACTATTGAAATTACTTTTCAATAAATATGAAGGTGAGTTTATGCGTAATTTCAATATTTATTATTAGTAGTAAAACACACGTATTTCGAATCCTGCCATTTTAGACTATGTAATTTGAATACATCGCTCACACAATTTTTATACCGAAACCCTAAACAACATAAATATCCGACTATAGTTTTGTTACAAACGCACGCGGTCCAATAAACTAACTTAGCAGATATCGTCACTCCTGCATAATCGATGATGGATCGATGCACTGAATATCACAAAACATTCCACTCTATGATTAGGTTAAGCAGGAGGGCCAAACTGCTGTTAAATCTGAAGTAATAAGTACTTTATATATTTTTTATATTGCCTTTATTTTCTGAAAATTGTGAGACACGTTTTTAAAGGGCCTCAAAGCCTTTTTTACCCTAAATATTATCACGACATCTAACAAACCACACGTGATCACAAGTGACGAAGCGTTGAACAATAACTGTGATACATGAACAAAACGAACTTCATTTATAATTTGTTCGATAATTTCAACCGTAGACCAACTATGGTTTGTTTGTAACAAAATTACAGTAGTGTCAGTATGGTGTAAGCAAATCGTAGCCGCAGTAGTGGACGTCTAAGTTCTAAGCGCGCGAGTGTTAGCTCATGGACAACTGGCCGAGGGCTAGTAGCCTCTCCACCGCCGCATTCACGTCGCCAAACGTCGCGATCAGTGCTGAAAATAAGCACCATAAAATATGATTTCCGAGTAGTGATACTAGAATTCAATTAGGTAAGTACCTATCGCATTTTTATTTGAAACAGCAGATAATATTTTGTTCGTTATTTCAGAGTGGGTCCCGTTGTAACAGATGTTTTTACATATTTATGAGTACTTTTACACCTAAATTATGCCCATGACTGTCGACCTATACAGATTGGCAATCTGAGACGAGACATTAAAGACAGCTAAAAATAACTCCAAAAGTTGGGTATGGTATATGGAGCCCTAAGAATATTTCCTGTAAGTAGCAATGATTAGTGTAGCCACATATCAAAACCATACTGTATAGTTAGTAGCGATATGAGAAGAGAAGTCAATTTCTTTGGTGTCTACTTACCTTGCAAGTTAGCATCCCGGTTGAGAAAGCCCATAGCAGTGAGTTGTTCAAGTTGCTGCGAGTAGCGTTGTTCCGGTGGCTGCGATGAATTCGTCTGGTTATTCGCCATAGCAGACATCATCCGCTGCATGAACTGTGTACCAAATATTAGGAATTTACATGGTGCAGTCAATACTACGGATATATCGAAATATATTATTACCATAATTATTTACATTACAACTTTGTACATGAGACCTTTTAAGTACCTGCATACTGACTGATTAAATGATGAGTGCAGTAATAAATAACCTATTTTATACTCTACTTACAACTCTATCAATGACGAATCAAATGGGTATGAAATCAACGAAATAACAAAGATTTTTAAGGATGGAAGAAGAAATGGAAGGGTACGGGAAACTTTAATTTTTGTATTGCGCCAGAACAAACTAAAAAATAATGGCTAAGTGGCAACAAGTGACTTGTATTTAGGAAAACTATCATGAAGCCATATTTTAAGTGTACCCTTCAAATGAAATCGATACTGTTCTATACTCCGTTGGTTTAGATACTTAACTAAAGGTAAATAAGAGAAGTGCGAGACGGACTCGCACACGAAGGGTTTCGAACCACAAGGCAAAAACGCCGAAAAAAACAAGTTTGTTGTATGTGAGCCCCCCTTAAATATTTATTTTATTCTGTTTTAGTATTTGTTGTTATAGCGGCAACAGAAATACATCATCTGTGAAAACTTCAACTGTCTAGCTAGTCACGGTTCATGATATACAGCCTGGTGACAGACGGACAGTGGAGTCTTAGTAATAGGGTCCCGTTTTTACCCTTTGGGTACGGAACCCTAAAAAGAAGTGGCATCTTTATAGAACCCTTTTCACGATATGTTTACCTTTAGTTCATTTCCTAAACCAATGGAATATAGCAACTCACTCAAAAATAAAAGGTATTATGTACCACATCGACGTGCGGGCGGTGCGCGTTCGACTACGACGGAGGCGGCACATACAGACAAAGTATTTTATGTCTACCTTGTTAGTGGTTTCACTGGAGTTCAGAGCAATTTACTCATAACTTGTTGTGAAACCACTCTTTAATGTATAAAGTACTGTAATCATAATACGGTTTCTTTATATCTAAGAAATTATGGCCCTAATACCAAGTCGTAAAAAAAACAAAGTTTTGCAAATCTAAGGTTGTGCTTTGATAGGAAAGTATATAGATAGATTTGTAAAACTTATATATTTTATATTATATTTAAGTCTCAATGACAAAAAAATATAAAAAAAAAGTTTTTGCAACTCTGTGAAACGTTGTAAAAATCTGAAAATGGTACTAGACTTTTAGCCAGTCTCTATGCCTCTCCTATTAGTTAGTCATAAGAATCATCATTATTACTATTTTGAAATCAGAATGTTTTTAGAATGTTTACGAGCCTTTGACGCAACTTCCAGCTGTCACCGTATGCCAATCAAATATGTATTAAAGTGGAGTCATTTTAATAGGTAACATTTGACAATTCATAAAATATTCAACAACGTAACCTTGTAACGGCGGGCATAAAATAACATATTTTTTCGTTTTGTTAGAACTGCACAATTGCTTACCTTTTTTCAATTACGATTACATATTTATTGTAATAATGACCGATACGAGTAATTTTACGATTTGCTTTCATTAATAAACCATTCTAAACATAATAAACAATTAATTCTGATCTAAAGAACTGAACGTCGTTACAAGGTTACGTCAGTTAACCATTTTTCTTTTTAAACACTAGGGATGTTACTCTAAAAATCGAAAGCTGATAAGTAGAATCGAATGCAATGATGACTTGTGAAGAAATATCACCATAAATTAATAACCACGTTGTGATTATAATAAAAAAATTATTTATTATTCTTTTAACTAACTAGTTATAAAAATACAAAAAATAATGAAATAGAAAAACTGCCTCCTCGCATTCGCCTCTAAAACTACAAGTGATTACCATGAGGAAATAAACTTTGAGGTTTTTAAAGAGTGATTTGAGAAGCTGCTAGTCAGCTTAGAAAACCCATCGAAAATTGTAATGGACAATGCACCGTATCATTCTGTACAAGTTGATAAACCACCAACTCAAGCATATAAAAAGCAAGAAATTGTCTCGTGGCTGGTAAGAAATGGTGTGGATGCAAGTCCATCTTTATTAAAAGTTGAGTTGTTAAATCTAGTAAAAGCAACTAAGCCGTCCAAGCTCCGCTATGTAATCGATGAACTAGCCCTAGAGCATGGACACGAAGTTATTCGATTGCCTCCCTACCATTGCCAGTATAACGCCATCGAGCTTATTTGGGCACAAATAAACGGTTATGCAGCGCGGAACAATACTGAACCACCCTTCAGTACTGCTAAAATGATGTCTCTGCTACAAACTGCGTGTGCAGAAGTCACTACAGAAGACTGGAAAAAAGTCGTAGAGAAAACAAAGAAAATAATTTTACAAGATTTTGAACGAGATGTGAGAATAGACAATATTATTGAAAATGAATTAATAATATCTCTGAGTGCTGACAGCAGTGATGAAGATGACAATACTTTTAACAGTTCTGATAGTTCAACTGAATAAATGCAATTTTTTTGTTAAATTGTGTACTTGTCTTATTTTGCTCC
This sequence comes from Luperina testacea, assembly GCA_927399505.1. Taxonomy (NCBI): domain Eukaryota; kingdom Metazoa; phylum Arthropoda; class Insecta; order Lepidoptera; family Noctuidae; genus Luperina; species Luperina testacea. The sequence goes on along the minus strand of OV656771.1, from coordinate 12,180,343 downwards.
TTAAATTTACGAAAAAAATAATAATAATGGGACAGGGATTCGCCTGATGATTTTTTAAATTCGCATATGTTTCAAGTCCGTATCGATTCATTCACTTTAATCGATGTTCATAAGCAGGTCACCTCACTATGAGGATAAAACTGACAGACGTCAAATGTTACCTATTAAAATGACTCCACTGTAAGTATTAATAATCCATTTATTTCAGGCACAGGCCCATAGATAAATATTTTATCCAAAAGATACATCATTTTATTAAAAACAAACTTGTGCTAATAAATAGAATGACAGGATCAGTGCCAGTATTGCCAGGACGTCCAAAAAAATTTCAACGTAATTTATAATCTGCATTACCTGCGTGAAGAGCTCTGGGTTCTGTGGCTGGCGAGGCGCGGCGCCCGAGGCGGGCGCGGGCGCGGGCGCGGGCGCGGGCGGCGCGGCCGTGGCGGCGCCCACGCCCATGCCCAGGTTGCCCACCAGCGTGGGCGCGGCGCTGCGCAGTTGCTCCAGGCCTTGCTGGATCTGCAGCAGCGCGTTCAGGGCCTACACGATATCATCAAAAACTAACATTGTGCTGGCCTTTTTGGACATACAACTATTGCTGAGGCTATTAAAACGATTAAAACCTAGAAGAATCACGCAGATATTGCATTCTTTGCTTGAAGGTTTTTGCTGTTGCTAAGTAATGATGATTTGATTTTAACACGGACTACAACCAAACTTTAATACATCTCTGTGAAAACTGGAATAAAATTTCCGAATTGATTGATGGCAAACTTCTGTAGCAGTTATGCACTATCGCACTAACATAAAACTGACCTGTGGGTTGGACATCATTTGCTGCATTTCCGGGTTCTGTAGCTGCGCCAACATCTGCGGCATCATTGTGCGCATCTGGTCCTGTAGTTGTGGGTTGTTCGCGAACATCGGGTTCTACACGAAATCGAAAAGTCAACAGCCGAATCTTTAAATGATCGAGGAAACTTACATCTATACACCGTAAGGGCTATTCTTGCTTGCAGTGCTCGGTCGCTATAGGAAAGCTTGCTAACAGATGTGGTCATCGTGAGCACGGGATTTTGTTTTCAAATTGGACAGATATAAGTTTCGAAACTTACATCTACTACTGTGGATACTAAGAGTACAAACACGCGGTGAATGTGTGTGTATGCGCGCGCAGCTCTCGGTACCGTCCGAGACAATGGCGAAGTTGGAAGTGTGTGTTTGTGTTATGTGCCGATGCTACCCGTCTTCACGCATACGTTCACGATGTGTTTGTATACTTGGTTACCACAAGTAAAGCGCGCGTCGCTTTGTGAAATAAAACTACTGTACCTAGTCGATAGCTGAGCTTACCTGGTTGATAAGCTGAGAGCTTACCTGGTTGATAAGCTGAGACGCCATATCAGGATCAGCAGCCAAGGCCTGTAGCATGTTGTTAGTGTACGGCGCTGTCAGCATGGACTGCATGAGACGCGGGTTCTCCGACATCTGCTGCAGTAGCGACTGCATGCCGGGCGTGTTGATGAGGCCGGGGCCCGTGACCGCGCCCCCAGCGCCCGCGGCCCCGCCGCCCGTCCCGCCCCCGCCGCCGCGCTGCCACGGGTTCGGCAATGGCTGCCGGTTTTCGGCCCCCTGTTGCGGGTTTGTGCCGTCCACTGGAGCAACAAAGGTAGCGGGTTAATGCAACTGTTTTCAAACATCTAAGTAACAAAATGTAAGCAAATTCAAAAGATATGGATGTCACGTGATCAACTTTGAACGATCAAATCTCGGAAACGTGACACTTTAAGGGGTTTGGTCTTATTATGTTTTCTGTTTGCACTATTGCTAACTATCGATTTATATGAGATCCCATTAAAATGGATGGACAAACTTTTAGAAATCATTCAGACCACCAAAATAAGGATGATGGTAAAAAAATATGTAAGAAAAAACGCATAGATACAAGAAAAATAATCAGCTAACGAAAATACACTAATGTGCCGGAAAATTACTTTAGGTCAAAATAAAATCACTTCAATCAGTGATTTTTTTTTTGCTTGGATATCTTTAGTTAGACGTACTGAGCGTTGTGTTAAAATTTGTCCATCATATGCCACGGATCTTCAAAGCCCTTTAGCATTAATTTTCAGAACAAGATTTTTTAACAAAATTTTCAGTTATGGTATACAGGGTGAATTTTTGAGATGGGACAGTAAGGGTAGGTACCTTAACCGTTATAACTACAGGAAAACGGGCTTAAAAGCCTGTCCCTAACTTTTTGAGACATTTAAATTCACAGACTTTGAAAACAAATAAGTCCCCAAGAAAATGGGGAATTTTCACGAAAACTTTTTATGATGCCAATCTGTCCTGTTTCTTATAAAGATCAAAAACCTCTATCAGACCAACTGAGGAGGGAAATCTGTGAATGCAGATCAAAATGTCTCAAACATTTTGATCACAACACTGTCGGACTGTCTTTCTATAGCTACATTATTTAAGGTACCTATCTTCACTGCCCATCACAAAAATCCAAGCTGTATACAATGGTAGAAAACAAGAAATGTTCTGAAAACATACTTGTCTTCCTTATCGATTTCGATTACGGAGATCCTTTAAAAATTTAAGTGATTTCATATTATGTGCCTCCTAAAATGACTCGCTAGACCTAATTTAGCTCCAAATACCCGGTCACAATCACAACTAGATCAATAAAGTTGGCCTGCAGAGTTAAAACTCTGCAGGCCAACTTTATTGATCTAGTTTTAACTATAGCTATAGGAGGGCTTCAAACACTAATTACGTATTTGATGTTTGCCTGTAAAATATAATCTGTCTTATTACAAAACAAGGCTATAATCTTAGAGCCATTTTTGAATTTCGTACTTTATTCCGACAATGTTAACGTTCTTTTCACAAAAAACTGACGTTAAACCCGAGTATAAGCTGTCAATTTTGCATTAAGAACTTTACGTTTGTCGGAATAAAGTTCAAAATACAGTAAATGGCTCGAAGATTTGGGCTAGGTCTAAAGTTGGAAGTCATTTTGTAATAAGTCGGAATTCATTTTGTAATAAGACGGAATGAGTACACGAAGGAACCAAAATGCCTTTTCCCAGTTAAATCTCACACAGTATCTTACCAGAGTTGTCCACCAGTCCAGAAAACGGGTTGCCTGCCATACTGCTGGCTACATTCAACATCGGCTCTTGAATGTCTCTGTACATGCGTTGTAGAGCATTGTAGCCACCTGAAAAGGAAGGTAGATCAATTAATACAAGGTTGCTTTCTATTCCTAAATGGTTTCACACTTTATTCTTTAACAGGGCTTTTAAATACAGGGTGTCAGGGGCATCGAAGCGCAAACCGTAACTATGAACTCAGCACATGATTCTATGTCTTTAGTGAAGCAATTTTACGTCAGTTATAAAAAAAACTGCAGTTTCATAGAGAAGTTATAAAGAAGGTTATAAAATCAACCTCAATTGAACCTCAACCTCAGTGATTTAAAGTTAGGATTTCGGGTTCAAGCATTCATATAATCAAATTAAAAGCACTCACTTTGAAAGTGGCACTTTAAATTGACACAGATCACTACAAATTCCACAGGTTTCTTTTTCCGATCCATTTGTTTATATTTTCATCACATACTTTTCGAACAGACCATAAATTTCATAGCTTGTTAAAAAGCAATACTTTTAAGGGTACAATAGCAGTCTTATCGCTTTTAGCAATGTGTTCCAGTCAATCTTTTAATGGACAGGAAATATAATAATAGCCGCATAGTATAAGACATTGTTGCATAAGACGTCATGTTCAATCAAGTTGATATTATTCAATTAAGAACATAATTGAACTATAATCTCCTTGGATATTTTATTTGAACCTGCTGCATTTTAAAGAGGCTAAGGCTAAGTTAAAGTTGCACGGGTTGATCTATCAAGGTTAAGCTACGCTTATCGCGGCTGTGCTGACCTTGGATGAGGGACCATCCATTTCAAACCCTGAACCCTACGTGGCTCGTAAAGTACGTTAAACCGTCGGTCCTGGCTGTCATTCGTAAATTTTTGTACATGTAGTCAGAAGCCCGAAAGTCCGACATTTGGCAACCAGTCCTACCAAGGGCAAGTTACCCAGTGACTGGGTTGTGGAGGTCAGATAGACAGTCGCTCTATGTAAAATACTGGTATTCCATCTGCTTAGACTGGAAGCCGACCCATTGGGAAAAGCTTAGGCAGATGATATTACTTTCAATTCTCAACTATGGCATTGTTACTGGTGGATCAAGGATAAAAATAACGTGTACATAGCAAAAGAAGGTTTATATTAACTGTAGTAGAGTTGGATGACAAAATTTTCTGTTAGGGAGCACGCGCTGTCAGTCGCGTTCGAAATGGCACTGCGTCATTGCGTAATATGATGTAATTGGCGGTTTGGGACTCGGGTCTTTTTATCCGCTCTGACCCCGCGCACTTCCTTTTACAATGTTTGTTACTGCTTATAGATCTAGTAAAATATTGCGTCGCTAACATGCCCCACCCCAGTGTTGCCTTAGCAACACTCATCAGTCAAAAGCACCCGAGCGACACGTGAGGCGGACCGCGTCACAATTCCAGACTTTGTTTCAACTTTTACTACTCTGACACGTCCATCTCTCCCAGGGCACACCTCTCTAATCAAGCCCTTTGGCCACAAGTTTCTAGGGCCGTTTGGGTCGACTATAAATACCAGATCTCCCACTTGCAGCGGTTTTTGGTCTTTGTTCCACTTTTTCCGGGGTATAAGGTCAGGTAGCACCTCTCTTACCCATCTGTTCCAGAACATATCCGCTAGTCGCTGGGATATTCGCCATTGCTTTCTTAGGAATAAGCAGGAATCATCAAATTTGCCGAGCTGCGGTGAGTTCAAAGATGTCCCAAGTAGAAAATGGTTTGGTGTCAAGGTCTCCATGCTGCCAGGTTCCACTGAAACGTGAGTCAATGGTCTACTGTTTACTATGCTTTCAACTTCACTTAATAGAGTGTTAAAGGTCTCTTCCCTTGGAGCTCTTTCTTTAAGTACTATTTTCAACGACGTCTTCACGCTACGTATGAGCCGTTCCCATGCCCCACCCCAGTGAGGGCTAGCAGGTGGTATGAACGACCATTTGGTGCCGTGATTCTCAGCCTCGTTCTTCATTACCTCCTCATCTAATTCCGTAACTGACTTCTTCAGTTCAGCGTGAGCTCCTCTAAGGTTAGTCCCGTTGTCAGAATATATGTGACGGGGCCATCCGCGTCTTGCGGCCATGCGTCGAAGGGCCATAATAAAGGAGTCAGTCGTCAGTGTGGTAACAGTTTCTATATGAATGGCTCTCACTGTGAGGCAAGTGAACAGCACCCCATATCTTCGTTCGTGACGTCTACCAATAGTGACCTCCATTGGCCCAAACAAGTCCACTCCGCAGTAGGTAAATGGACGTTGGTGGTGAGCCACCCTTGCTTGAGGTAAGTCTCCAAGTCTTGGTATTGCTGGTTTACATTTCCTTAATCTGCACAGCATACATTTTGAAACCACATTTTTAACCGTTGGTCGCAATCTGATTACCCAGTATTTTTGTTTCACTTCATTGACAACGGTTTCTTGATTCCCATGGGCGGCGTTGACATGGTAATGTCTTATGATCAACCGAGCTATGTAATTTTGTCCATCCAAGATTGCAGGTCTTTTCATTTCAGGTAGCACATCTGCAGCAGCATCGATTCTCCCTCCGGCCCGCAAGACTCCATGCTGATCAAGGTAAGGTGACAAGGTAAGTAATTTACTAGTGGTAGGTATTGGTTTTGAGCCTTTCAGCAGGGCAATCTCTTCACTGAACGACTGGGCTTGTGAGTAAGTAAGTAGAAGGCGCTCAGCTCTATCCATGACGTCATCTTGACTCTCTAATTTATTTATAACCTTCAATCCCATATCAACAAAGGTAAGTACTCTTGATGTAGATCTCAGTAAGCGTAGCCATGAGGAAAATCGCGTAGGCTCAGGCACCGGTAAGTATGCAATTTCATTTTGAAGCATGACAGTTAAACATTCCATTCCATCTTCCTTTTCAGGTTGTGTAATATTTTTCGGCCAATGGTCACAGTCTCTGTGTAAAAAGGCAGGTCCATACATCCATTCATTTTGTAAAACAAAGCAGTCATAGCTTTCTCTTGTAGCGATGTCAGCGACATTTATTTTAGTGGGTACGTATCGCCATTCGCTTCTTTCTGTGAGGTCGTCAATTTCACCTAAACGATTTGCCACATATGTTTTATAATTACGGGCATCGTTATTTATCCAATGAAGCACTGTTGTTGAGTCGCTCCAAAATACTCGTCGTTCAGGCTTTATATTATGTTCTCTAGCAACTGAGTCTGCTAGTCTAGACGCTAGGACAGCAGCCTGAAGTTCCAGGCGTGGGATAGTTGTCGGTTTGTTTCCTACAACCCGACACTTACTCGCGATGAACGCTACGCGTGTATTATTCAGGTCGTCATTCCATCTCCAGTACGCGACTGCGCAGTATGCCTTGCTAGACGCATCACAAAACACATGCATCTGTAGGTGTCTGTAATTATTTTGAGTAACAATCTTTCGATCATTGACACTGTAACAGCTGTGCGTCGTAGCACTCGTAGCCGATGTCGCGTCTGCTACGCTCGTAGCAATACTCGTAGCACTCGTAGTCGTAGCGCTTGAGGTAGATGGCGAGGGAATTTTATTTTTCTTCTCGCTCACTCCTGTGGTAGCAGCTGGATAGTGCCTTGGCAAGCTAACATCTTGTATTGATTTCAATAAACAAATCCATTTGGACCATTTCTCAAATACTGTTTCGGGTACATAATCATCCCAACTGATCTTTGATTTCCAGGTTTCTTGTAAAATAATTTTTCCATTTATGGTGTATGGTGCTAGAATGCCATATACGTCAAAAATCGACATTATTACACGTAACATTTCCCTCTTGGTAGGCTTTTGTGTCCCATTTATAATACTTTCGGGTATCCGCTTGAAAGAAACGTCGAATCTCAAAGTATCATCACTTGGATGCCAAATCAATCCAAGCGTGCGTTCGCCCTCATACTGTTGACCTATTTTGAATTTGACGGCTGCATCGCCTAGTAAGTCTTTAGGTAGGCTTGCAAGTACTTGTTTACTATTACTCGTCCAATTCCTCATCTCGAACCCACCTTTCTGGTGAATGGACATGACGTCATGAATCAGTTGTATTGCTGTCTCTTCATTAGGTAGGCTGTCTATATAATCATCCATATAGTGACTTTTATATATAGCAGAAGCTGCAGTGGGCATTGATGACTCATACTGCTTCGCATTTTTGTTTTTAATAAATTGGGCTATGAAGGGTGAACAATTGGCACCAAAAATTAAAGATGTCATAACATAGGTGTTTATAGGTCCTTCTGGTTCTTCTCTATATAGAAATCGGAGGGCGTCCTGGTCTTCTGGTCGAATTTTTACTCTGAGGAACATATCTTTAATATCTCCAGACACGGCTACTCGATTTTCTCTAAATCGCAACATAATGCCAAATAATGACATAAGTAGGTAAGGGCCTCTTAATAAGTAATCGTTAAGTGATAACCCATTTGTTTTAGATGCTGCATCAAACACTAAACGCAGTTTCTTTTTGTTGGGGTTATCGACCCCGAAATGAGGTAAGTACCAAGTTCTTGACGGGGTAACATTTAATTTGTCACATCTCTTTGCATAGTCATTATCAAATAGATGTCGTATACGTTCGTCGTATCTTTTTGCATATTTTTTGCTTCTTTTAAATTTAAGTTCTACTCCTTTCAGTCTACACAGAGCCGTCGGGTATGAGTCCGGCATCACACTTTTCTCATCTCGCCAAGGTAAACCAACATGCCATTGACCGTTGATGAGTACAGAAGTTCGTTCTAAAGTTTCTACAGCACATAAGTCTTCAGAGTTCTGTCTTGGCCTGCCAGCCACACCCATGGACTCGATTGAGAACGACCTTCGTACCTCCTCCTGGATCTCTCGCAGTATATATTCTGTGTCCATGACGTCACTAGTGACAAACAATGAGGAGTGACGTATAGCAGAATCAGGTAAGTAAACATTAGGCACACTTCCATGCAGGCACCAACCCAGGGGAGTCCGGGTGGCACAGGGTTCATCGGGTTTACCCACCCTCATTTCCAAAGGTAAGAGAAGGTGACAATTATCTTGTCCGATTAAGACTTGTGGTTGTAGTTGTGTTTTTGTGCATAAAGTATGGCTGATGTCACATAGGTGCATATAGTTTTTGCTATTTACTGTAGACAAACTTTGTGGTAAGTTTAATTCTTCAACGATTCGTGCATCGATTGTAAACATTTTGTTATCAACACCACACACAGTCACCTTTGCGCGCTGTGCGTTGCACACTAGTTCGGTATCGTTCCATGCACCACACACACGAAGACATTCCCGGCGGCCGCGCAGCCCCACTTTCTCCGCCAGCGAAGCGCTAACTAACGAAACAGTCGAGCCGTCGTCTAGCAAAGCGGTCGTGCTCACACTTCCGTTCGGTCCGTAGATGTTTATAGGTACAATTTTCAACATTACGGAACCACTGGCGTTAATATTTGTTATTGTTTCGGATGGAACTTCAGTATCGGGTGGAACTTCGGCTTGTACCGCTGGTACGGGTACACTGGTGTCTTGACGGGGTACATAATGTAATAATCGGTGATGAGATTGTCCACAATTGTTTACGTCACAGCTGGGAGCGGTGCACGTGTCCCTACGATGATGCGCTATTAAACACTTATAACAGATACCGTTTCGCTTTACGTGCAGCCATCTGTCCTTTCGTAGTGATTTTTTAAACTTTTTACATTCACTTAATATGTGACTAGCAGTACGACAATAACGACACTTTTCTTCACTTTGTCCATCTTGTACTAGAACAGTTTGTATATTATTCACTTTATCACTTTGTTTACGTTTAAAATTGTCTGTTCGAGTTTGTAATAAAGTAGCACTACAGGTTGATATTTTTACAGCTTCTTCAGTGAGGAAATCTGACAGAACATCTAGTCTAGGTTTTGGTGATTCGGCAGTGATAAACGGGTAACTATAGTCTGTCCACTTCGTGAGCAGGGTGGTAGGTAGCTTGAATAAGATAATGTTAGCTACTTCCATGCCTTGTAGGTATTCATGGCGACTAAGAGCTCGTACGGCTGCTACATAGTTCTTTATTTTGACAGAAAAGGGTACTATTTCTCGATAGTAATCTGTAGACAGGTTGTTCATCCTTTTTATGTCTGACAAGATGCGGGAAAGAATGACCTCAACGTTTCCGAATTGCAGTTTCAATGTGGAAATTACGTCTGCAGATGAAGCACCACTGATAAGCAGACCAGCTACAGCTTCATGAGCGCTGCCGTGTAGACATTTACGTAACCGCCATAGGTTTTCTTTATCAGTGAAGTTACAGATGTTTGTGGATTCCGTATAAGCTTGTTCGAAATGGAGCCACTCTTTTGGGTCGCCGCTGAAATTAGGGAGCTCTTTCGGTGTACTGAGACGACTTATAAGCTTGGTATTTTGCTGGATGGCGGAGGACGTGACGAGTTCTTTGATTGCGCTCGCAAGCTGTTGAACTGCTCCTTCTGTGTCAGCCGGGTACGTGTGTGACTTATGTTTCTCGCTGTCAAGCTGCTGTAGTTCTTGTTGACTATGCTCCAACCACTTTTCAATATCACCCGCGGCGTTATTTTGTTCCGATGTTTCTGATGGTGGACTGTATTCTTCTTCGAGTTCGGCTAGGTCCGCCGCTAATTTTCTATCGATGAGTTCCATTTCAATACGCGCCTTCGCCTGGGCTGCTTCTAGTTCCAGTTTCTTTTTCTGTGCTTGTATCGATTGTGATGATGATAGTTTCTTGGACTTGACTGACTGACGTGATGTATGTGAAGGCGGGTTTTGCATTCCGGTTCGTTCCGATTTCACTACACTGGCGACACAAGAACTTTTTACTTTAAGTTCATCATCTTTCTTTTTCACTGGTGTGGGCGGTGGCAATTCCTGTGCTCCGGTGACCGATTGCAGCTTTGCCTCCAACTCCTCCTTCTCTCTCAGTTTGCTAGTACTGCGGGTGTTCGCCATGTTTTTCCTTGGCGGCGGAGTATGAAACATTCGCGATCTGGCTCGAAGACCACTGTTACTGGTGGATCAAGGATAAAAATAACGTGTACATAGCAAAAAAAGGTTTATATTAACTGTAGTAGAGTTGGATGACAAAATTTTCTGTTAGGGAGCACGCGCTGTCAGTCGCGTTCGAAATGGCACTGCGTCATTGCGTAATATGATGTAATTGGCGGTTTGGGACTCGGGTCTTTTTATCCGCTCTGACCCCGCGCACTTCCTTTTACAATGTTTGTTACTGCTTATAGATCTAGTAAAATATTGCGTCGCTAACAGGCATGATTCACTTACCAGGTATGCTCTCAAGGTTGGATAGCGCGCGGTCGTGGGAGCGCATAAGTTCCTGCAACATAGCTGGGTTGCGGGCCAGCTCCATAGTCTGTCGCAACAGCTCAGGGTTGTTCAGCATGTGGCTTATCTCGGGATTTCGCTGTATTTTAGAACAAAATAAATTACTGAAAGCCAAAGATGGAACACATGCATCAATATGGAATGATCCACATCTGTAATCTAAATTAATTTATAAACAATTTATTTAGCTTAGTCTGGCATGGGAGGATTAAGCTGCCATCCATTAGACAACCATAGTCGGAAACATCTAAAGAATCTCTGTATCTATATTGTTGTGTAGGAAATACAACAAAAATAAATATAAAGTGAAATAGATTGGAGACCAGTACTAGTAGTTTTAGATCTTCTCATTTTCGCACGAGATATGACGAGTAATATTATTTAGCATAATCAGCCGATAATGTTCCCATTTCTGGGACACAGGGCTCCTCTATTCGAGAAGGAGTGGGCTGCAATCTACCACGCGGGCCCATTGCGGGTTGGTAGATTTCACTTGTCTTCGAATTTTTGGGTCTAGGACATGCCGGTTTCTTCGCGATGTTTTCCTTCACCGTTCTGAGAGCAGTGGTGATGAAAATATTTACACAGTAAAGTGCCTGTTTGGATTCGAATTCACGACCTACACTCGGCCGCTACCACTGGGCCACCATTGCTCCATTTAGCCTATGCTGTAGTTAAAAGTTGAACCAGTAAGCAGCTTCGTAGTGAGTCTTACTACCCAGGGTCAGCCAGTAGAACACAAAACAGCAGTGTCGAACTTGTTTTTGCAATGTTTTTTTAATGCCTATTTTTTATTCTCCCACTGGTGGTATTGTTGTGTCGGAGTGTCTAACTCCCTAAGATAAGAGTGAGCTCATGCTGGTTGATGCATGTTTGCTGTCTATTGGGATAAGTTTACTCGAAACTGTTTCTGGTGCAGCCTTGAAAAGGCAAGTCCAGATTCATTCCCATATTCCAGTCCCCACATTTTTTTACACATTATTTTTTATATTAAATGCTCCAGGCATTAAATATCTTTAAAAGAGATTTTGAACCTTAAGTTTGTTTCGCCATTTCTTCTTAGGGAAGTCAGCAGGCAGATAGGTAATGTCGACTCCATCTAGCATTTTTTTTATAATTAAGTCACGTGTAAGTGATTTCAATATCCTATCTACAGAATAAAAGATTTAATTTCGAAGAACAGGGAAAAACCTACCGCCATTAGGTCTTGCATCTGTGGGTTGGATGTGATGAGCGTACGCATGTTCTCAGGGTCATTCATCATCTGCTGCACAAGCGGGTTGTCAAGCACTTGCCTCAGCATGTCCGGGTTGGTTAGCAGCTCTTGTTGCATGCGAGCCTAAAGCAAATACCATAGACAATGATTATCAACACTTAAAATTAAAAATCGGTTGTCTGTAAAGTCGGTTTACTGACGATAGTTGAACATGACAACGTCATAAGAAAATACTGATGGAATAGTTGCATTGCATTTGTTAATATTCGCTTGCACTTCAAGCCGCCATGGAACGCCTCCACGCTACAGAGCGAGGCCGCGAGGTAACGCTACATGAGTCATGTTTTTTTGTGAGTGCAGCCAGCTTCATCGATTTATTAGACGTTGTCACGTCAAAAGATTTCCCAGAATAGATAGTAATGGTAAAGGGAGGCTCTCACTCAAAAGGAATCTGTGTTAAAACATTAAAACAAAGATTCAACCATACAATAATAATTAGACCTGGAGACCGAATTTCGGCCACAGTGGCCAATTTCAGTGGAGACTAGCCTTTGGCACGTGAGATATTATAGTGAACAAGTCTAAGCACAGACACAGGCGCACTCTCTGTTCCCTCAGCCATTAAGCTATTGGTCCTCATCCCTATTTATTTGTTTCGGATTACCATCCCAACTGTGAAACAGTTTATGGAACAGAACAAATATTATTATGATGGTTGGTCTTCTGGAGCCAGCATTTCTCCTGTCTCATGTTTCTCTAGATAAGAATACATGTAAATTCAGGTAACAAATTGTTTGAAGATTTTTACCTGCAAATCCATGAAGGTGCTCTGACCAAGTCCCAAACTTTCTAGGCCTGCTAATCCACCCAGTGAATTTAGACCAAATGGAGTAGCACCAATATCAGCTGAAATATTAATTGATTAAATTGCTTACAACTTTTAAAATCCTTTACAATGTAATTGGGGCATCTAGTTAATAGCAATATGCTCCCTCTTTGCCTCTTATAACGTGGGGGGTGATAAAATAATAACTTAACACTTGTCTCAGTACAGGTGTGATGTTGTGTTGTAAAGGATCTACAATAACAATCTTTTTCCAAAGTGGCATTGCTTGATAACTATGTATGTGAAAATAATTTCCTGTTCTTTCTAATACTATTGTGGTTGAAGCACTGAGCAATACGATATTTCTATGGTCTTGCTCTAATTCAAATCTGGGTATGTTCCAATAAACTTTTCAGAACATATGAACACATTTTATCATCAGCCTTTAAATAAATGATGAAAATTAGTATGACAATGATGAAATGGGGACAGAAATTACATTGTTTATTAGTGTCATTCTTTGGAATTACTCTGATGATATGAACTTTAGGTATTAACCCCTTGTATGCCGGGAGCGTAGATCTACGCGAGACACAATGATTTTTAATTGTTTTCTGTAATTACGGCATACAATCGGTTAAAAACTTTGTGTTCCATGTGTATAAAAGTGTTAAAAATTTAACAGAGAATCGGCTGACCATGGTTTTAATATTATTATTTAACTGTTTATTGATTTTACTATTATGATCTATAAAGTGCCGATTCTCAGCCCAGTTCAAATAAATGACTAGATTTTATTGTCTAATCAAGACATTAGTTTTGATTTGTAAGTATGATATAGTAGATTAGAATTGATAGTACTTTAGTCCAATGATTGTAAACACATAATGGAGAATAAATTGCATGAACATAAGAGATTAAGATAGAAGAATCAAGGTTTATTTCAAGAAATTATAATTATATCTTCAGTAAAAAAATAATAATTATGTCTTTGAAGAACTTCTCTTGACACCATCTAGATAATGTAAGTGGTTAAATCCAACTTTGTTATCAGTTAGAGCTACAGGTGGACCAAGCTCATATGACAACAATGATAGAAGCATTACATTTCTATGGTACATATTTGAATCATTCTTTAGAAACATTGTAAAGGACATGTCCAAAAATGTATGGACCAAAAACCCAGAATCGACAGGAATGAAATGTATACCAGTGGATTGACATTGAAATATAATATAATGTTACCAAGGGGGCAACCCTGAAATCGTTATAGTATAGGAGCTAGGAGCAAAATAAAATGAGAAAAAAAATTCGTTTAAAACAATAATAAAATAAGTTTACGTCATGTTGTGGCTTAATATGACGTTGTTTTAATGTTGTATCACTTGTGATAATTATCATCAACACATTTCACAAGCAACAGCAACATAATAACAACATCATATTAAATCACAACATAACAAACACTCTGTTTTTTGTATATTTTTTTTCTTTTGGCCCATAGATACTACAATCGTTACAGTACTGTGTGTATTATTGGTAATTCTGTGGCTAAAGATTGCAAATATAAAAATAATTGGTATAGTATAGGAGCTAAGAGCCATGTTGTGGGTGAGAATATCGTTGTTAATCATTTATTTTCATAATGTAAGTCTTATTGTGATAAATTCTAATGATATTTCCTATAACAACAACGACATTCTAATCCACAATAACTTGTGTTACACATGAATGTACAAGCAAAAGAAATACTCTAACTTTTATACTTATTTTTGTTCGCTCATAGATACTACAATCAACGTATTGTGTGTTATTGGTAATTATGTTGCTTTGGTTAAAAAAAAAATCAACAATTATTATCATAAAAACTTTATTGCCCAAATAATCAAAGAAAATACAGTTTGGAACTATACACAAACTATACACGAACTAAAAACATGTACGCGGTTTTGTTGTAATTGTAACAGTAATCTCTTTTATTTATTAATTATTTTCCATGTCCAAACATACTAAGTCTAAAAATCCCGCAGGTTGAATCAAATCACCTTCGTTCCTCGCCCATGCAAGATAATATATGATACTTATATCGCCCCCCACGTCACCTCGTCCGCCGCGCCGCGCCCGCGCATAATAGCCAGTAGCAACTGTGTATTTTTTTATTTGCAATCCTTAGCTACAGAATTACCAATAATACACACAGTACTATAACGATTGTAGTATCTATGGGCCAAATAAAAATAAAAAAAACATAAAAAAAAAGAATTTTTTACTTATTTTATTTTGCTCTTAGCTCCTATACTACAACGATTTCAGGGTTGCCGCTTTGGCAACATTATATTATATTTAAATGCCAATCCATTGGTACACAATTCATTTCTGTCGATTCTGGGTCATTTTTTGGACATCATCTTTAAAAAATGACCTCTGTAAACACTTATGATAACAGGGTGTAATTTTTTTTTAATCAAACAAGATGTTTTATGCATAAAGTTTATGAATGGGACTTGTGTTTATTTATATGAATTGTCAAATACACAATATCCATTCTTAATATTATAAATGTGAAAGTAATTCTGTTGTTCACCTCTTCACATGAACATGACCAGGTTTGACCTTTTATCCCGTTACAATGTTTCTATAACATATTTTCTGAACTCTACCCAGGCCAAATAGCAGGCAAACACTAGTCATTTGTAAGACAATTTACATTATTAGGTGTTTAATCTAAATTTATAGTTCAATCATGGCTTAAAAAATTAATCATTCTAAGGATTTAAAGAATTATTACTAGTCGCAGACATTCCAAGTTAATTTTGAATTCATTGATTACCACTCATAGTTGAATACTTTGTACTATTGTGTGTGTGTATTGTTCTAGCCTCTTGCAAAACTCAATGTTCATTGAATACATTAATTACTCAATGACCTAATTACAATAATATACTTTAAAAAATATTCAATGTAAGATAGCTATTACTACCTTTCTTTACATTTATGTGAAAGTAATTTTAGTGCATTTTATCTAAACAATTACATGCATGTACAGAATTTACTAAGTACAAATGCAGACTCAGAAATAAAATTGAAGAAGTATCTTGTATAATTTTTTTCAATAGCTCTCTTCACTTTGTACAAACCTCTATGCACTGCAAACTAATGTTTCACAGTAATGACAGGATGTAAGCAATTCGGTACCTGGAGGGCGTCGCGTTGCGCCCTCAGGCTCGGGCCTGGGAGGCGTCTTTATCACGAGATGGACTGTCAGCCCGTCCTTGATGTTGTGCTGTTTCAGGGAGTCGGCATCATTCAAGATCTTTCCGGCAAATATGAGACATAACTGCTCCGGTTCCGCACTGAATTTAGGGGACAACACTTCCTTGAGCTAAAATCAAATAACGAATTCATATTTTACGTTGCCGATTATCTAAATAAATGTCGTCAGAGATTGCGTGTGCAATATCTATGTTATTACGCCATGAGCAAAGTTTCTGACGGCGCCGTACTCACTTTTTTAACGTCAGCATCCTCATCAACTTCCACTTGCTGTTTTTCTTTCGGTGTTTTCACTGTAATAGTAATTTTTTTGGGTTCGTCCTGTCCCTCTGCCATTTTGGCAAATCTAGAATGACTCTGTACTTTGGCGGAAAAGCAGAAATATGTACAAGAATGTAGAATTTGACGATTTGTGTAAGTTGACGGCCGAGGGTACGGCCCACTTTGGTAATTTGTTAGAACTTCGAAAGCTTAAATGACAAGCACATTTAAGTTTTATTGAGTAAAAAATAGAGTTTAATTTGATTCCCACGTAACACATGCGAAGTTTGTCACTAATCGAGTTATCTATGAAATTCTATTGCTGGACCGGACTCAATGAACAAGCTAAAAAAATGGCAGGTGTTGCCAAAATAATATAAATCTAATTTAGTCTTTGGTATACCAAAGACAAAATAAGGGTGCAGAGACACTAATCTAGATAACATCGTGCCGGTTAACACCATAGACTATTGAAGGACGTATCCGATCACAACTTTTCGAATAACTTCTAGTCGTATCCGTTTCCGGATTTTCCGGAAAAGTTTGTATCTAAAATCAGCTGAAACTTATGTCTATGGCTGAAACGGAAACAGACTTTCGGTTTATTTTGACTTGACAGCTGACATGAAACAAAAACAAAAAACAGTTTCCAATAATGTCTCTCGCAAAATTTTAATGAAATTACTAGGTACATAAACCAAGTTTGGTAAGACGAAAGTTATACATGTAGCAATGACATGAACGTCTAGCCATTCAATTATTTTACTACAGAAATTCCTGTTTCAGCGGTTTTTAATTCTTGTTTTAGGTCTTCGTTGTTAGGTGACTTATTTCATAAGCACTGAGCGATATTATTGCATGCCGTAGAATGCCTAACACGAGCGTTTAGGCCGTTTGTCACTAATATTAATTCATTGCAGCAAATGGAGGTATGAATTGTGATTATTTGGTACATCTAGTTGCTCGTTGTTGTATGTAAACACTAGCACTTCGGCTGCGACTTCTTCCACGCGGATTTTATACCCTACGAACTTCAACACCCCGTCCATTCCCTTAGAGGAAAAGATTTATAATAAAAACATGCCGCCCCTAAGACGACCCACTGACCCATGGTTCAGAAAACACATTGTTAAAAAACTAGTACTTAATACATTACCTAAGAATCTTAGGAGCTAGATTTTCAATTTTCTTGGACTAGGATTCCCGGTGTAGTGGGAAATCATTACGGTCTTTATTACCTAGATAAGTAATTGTACCAAGTTTTAAGTTTCTTAATCAAAGGAGTGTGATTTTTCATACAAATAGCTTTCCCAATTCTTTGAAATCTTGTTTTTTTTTAATAGTTTGATAGGTTTTCATTATTTGACTTCATGATTACTTACGTATGTAAATTTTTTGATTAATCAAAGCAAGCAGTAAAAGCCTCCCCTAAAAATCACCCAGTTGAGGGTTGAATTAAGAACTACTAGAAAAATCCAAAATCTCATTATTTTTTATGAAGATTAATAATGCTGTTTCAAATTCATCGGACCTCACTTTAAGATTCTTATATAAGAAATTAATAGTGTCAAACTGTTTCGAGCTAAGTTTCAAGTTTATAAACACAAGGAAAAGAGTTTTTTTTTTCATTTCGCTCGGCTTCTAAGGATCCTATCATGATGTTAAATAGCCTATAGCCTTCCTCAAGAATTGGGCTAACAAAATTGCGGAAAAAAAATCGAATCCGGCTGGTAGTTCCAGAGATTAGCAAGTTCAGACAAACAAAAAAAAATCTTCAGCTTATTAGTATAGATAGATAAATGAGTTAAGTTAGCAGTCTCAACATTAAGATTCATGGCATTAAGTCCGCTTCTGTACATTTATGTGCTTGAAGTATTAAATACTTAAATAAATGTGTTGTTTTTAGGTGGACTTACAAGACACTTTCTTGCGTGACGAGGATCAGCAATCACAACACAGCCCAAAACCAACTCCAGCAGTGGCAAATAAAAGAAAAAGTGATAAAGTACAAGGTAAGGACTCAATTATTTTATTTTTTATCCCACTGCAGGTGCTGCTGTGCCTGTCTTTCTCCTTTCCACTCATCTGTGTCTTGAGCTAGTCTAGACCAATCCTGTCTTTAGGCGTCAAGCTCGTCCCGCCATCTTCTCTTGGATCTGCCTCGATGTCGTTGGAGGCATTTCGTTTATCGGGGTCACTTTGGCTAGCCTTGTTTGCTTGGCAGTTACAGACACTCGCCCGGAGATTATCACACTAGACTCCAGGGGGTTCTTGCATACTGACAATTGCTTGCCCCCCGGAGCCGCCGGACACTTTGGGATCGGGGATCGTTTGTTGTGTAGTCCACGAAGAAAGGGGCTCAGACAAACTTAGTTTTAATATTAAATAGCACCCATTTCTGCTGTTATTGAATACTTTTCAATTAACCAAATTAAAAAGGGATTAATTTTTACTTAGGTATAGAAAACTTAACCACAAAATTGTATTGTATTATTGCCCTTAAGGGGCACATAACTGTACTAAAAGTAATTTGTACTTAATTAATTTTGATTAGTACATACATGTTTTGATGAAGGATTGTTACAGTTAATTTTGTTATAATGTGTTTATGTGTTCTTTATCCTGCAGATGGGAAAGTAGTAACTGATCAGCAAGCAAAAGAGGAAAAAGAACAAGCTGAGACCATAGCTTCCATGTTAATGCGTAGCTATGACACAAAGTTTGGCGGTGAAGATGACACATCTCAACCAACTTCACAAACTGCACCCATTATACCTATAGAAGTAACACGCAAGAAAAAGAAAAGAAGGAGGTATTTAAGATCTACCTCAGTTTACGGCCACACACTTTATTTCCGTAAAATTATAGGACTTCAATAAGGCCCTTCCAAACTGCACTAGAGCAGTGGTAGCCCTGTGGTAACGACCACGACTTACGAGTTGTGTAGGTCGTAGGCTCGAACCCGGACAGGCGCTATACTTAGTGTAAATTATTTCATCACTCAAGACAGTGAAGAAAACATTGTGAAGAAACCGGCATGTCCTAGAACCAAAAATTCAAAGACATGTGACATCTATCAACCCGCACAGGGCCCGCGTGGTGTATTACGACCGTACTCACCTCTCACCGAGAGGAGGCCAGGCCTGTGTCCCAGCAGGAACATTAAAGACTGATTATCCATTATGCAAACTGCACATTTCATTCAGTATTATCATGATTTATTACTAGTTTATTTTTGCCGTAGCAGATCCCAAATATCAATATGTCTAACGAACTGCCGATATGAGTCAATACGCAAAGTTGCCAGTGCCTTTGGAATGCGAGAAGTGTCTGAAGATGATGCTTGGAACTTCTACTGGACTGACATGAGTGTCTCTGTCGAAAGAGCAAAAGAAATGAAGCGGTTTCAGCGCATCAACCATTTCCCTGGCATGCTAGAAATCTGCAGGTGAAGATAATGTCCAGTGTTTAAACTAAATCAATAGCATTTCTTGATTTTATATGTCATGGTATTTTCAGAAAAGATTTGCTAGCACGTAATTTGAACAGAATGCAGAAAATATATCCAAAGGAATACAACTTTTTCCCAAAAACTTGGTGCTTGCCTGCAGAGTAAGAATGTTTTAATATTTTATGAATTACAGTAAAAGCTCTTTATTCGCGGGGCATATGTTCCAAAAATATGCCGCGAATACAGAAACCGTGAATACGGAATGGTAATTTATATGGGATTATATGGGATACGTTCCTAGGTGACAAAATAAAAAAAGCAAATGTATAAAAAAATCGATTTAATTCAAGTTTTTGAAAATTTTGATTAAATTATCTTAAGGCTTGCAATAGTTTGAAGAATTTTGTTTTTCTCTTGCTTGGCAGTTTTTAAAAGCTCCTTCAATTCAGACTGATACGCAGCAGTCGCATTAGCAATTTGCCTCTTAAAAATAAGACTTCGTTCCATAGACGGATCATTGTTCATAAAGAAATCGCAGAGCTCATTTGCTATTTTACAATAAGATCTATTTTACTGTTTTTCTTAGCCATTTGACGGCATTTACAAAGAATATTGGGTAGTGTCGGTAGCGGGGTACGGCATCCTTTGACAAGAGGCGGCAGTGCTAAGGCGGCGCGATCAATTAGATCCGCGAATAAAGAAATTTTAGCCGCGAATATAGGAATTGGGTCGCATTTTTTTAATCCGCGAATAGTGAAAACGCGAATGAAGGAAGCGCGAATAAGGAGCTTTTACTGTACATAAAAATAATATTTTAGGAAACCTTTTGAACTGTCTCTTTTATTCAACAAAACATTTCTTTCAGTTTCGGTGAAGCATTAAACTACAGTAAATCACGTAAAAATAAGACGTTTATTATAAAACCGGAATGTGGCAGTCAAGGACGTGGCATCTATTTGACGAAGTCGCTCAAAGAAATCAAACCTACAGACAAACTTATTTGTCAGGTAACTTTAACTAACACAAAAGTATCTATTTTAGATTAAATAATATAATTAATTTTTTACATTGTACCGTTTCCCACTAGAACTAATCGCAGTAGCAACACGATTGTGTCAAGAGAATTATTGTATTATTGAAATTCCATATTAACGAAAGTACCCAATATAATTGCAGGTGTATCTTTCTAAGCCATACTTGGTGGATGGGTATAAGTTCGACATTAGAGTGTACACTCTTATAACGT
Organism: Luperina testacea; assembly: GCA_927399505.1. NCBI lineage: Eukaryota > Metazoa > Arthropoda > Insecta > Lepidoptera > Noctuidae > Luperina > Luperina testacea. Next base: position 12,159,540 of record OV656771.1, on the reverse strand, counting down.
CGTGCGATCCCCTCCGAATTTTTGTCTATAATGAAGGACTTGTAAGGTATGAGCTCCCAAATAAATAAAGCAAAACAATAAAACAACAACACAATAAAACATAGGTACATTAGATACGAATTTAAATTAAAGTCATCAATTCGTAAAGTAGAAATAATAGGGGACCAACTGTACTATCCTGAGGAACCCCAGTTTTACAGTAAAGACGGATTTATATAGATATTTCTTTACATTATTTCGTTTTCCTTCTAAAGACTTCAACTAATTGTTTTCTAGATACCTTTGAAGTATTTTTGGGCATATCCTAGTCTTAACGCAATATTCAAACATTTTATGTGCAACCAAATCAAATGCCTAACCTAAATCTAAGAATATGATCAAACGACTTCCTTGACTAAAGTTTTCTGTAATGAGTTGAACCTAATAATTTGTAACTAGCTTAGCCTTTTTAAAATCCTTCTTATATCTCTTAATAAATTCTGCTCAAGGTTTGCAACGAGTCGATACGCGGATCCTAATGTGAACAACACGACTAACGTGTTCATGCATCTGACTAACTACGCACTGAATAAACACAGCCGCACTTACGTGTATGATTCTGAAGCGGGCAGCAAACGGTGAGAAAATCTTTTTATAATAATTTTGTATCATACTGTATCATACATAGCTGAATGATTTTAGAACGTGATTGTATCAAATGCTTGGTAAAAGTACTTTGAAAATTAGTTTAAACTTATTTTCTATTCCTGTTATTTTCGACGACATTGCAATTTCGATTTTATTCAATTATTCACGAAAATGGAGATGGGATATGGAACACGCACTATCTAACCCTGTTTCGGCCCTCCGGCTCACGGAAAATAAGTTTTATCCCCATATCCAGACAGTAAAAAACGTAGCCCAATTAACACTTACCCATCTAATCGAATCTAAAGTCACGATGAATTTCCATTCATCAGCAAGATATCGACTTTGAACAAGATCCTGCTGTCGCAAGGTGTGGACTTGGACAGGCTGTGGCACTCCATAGACCAAGTGATAGTGAAGACGATAATATCAGCGTGGCCGATACTCAAGCACAGTTACCACGCGTGTTTCCCCTCGCATGACATGGTTCTATTGAGTTTTATATTTGTTTGAGCTTCAGATGGCATTTTATTTGAGTATGAAAATTTTATTGAAAGTATTGATAACAGTTGAGTAAGCATTATACATTCTTTAGGTTTGGTATCATCTGTAGATTTTGAATGCCCTATGCTTGAAGTTGTATTAGTGTAACTTTTTTCAATACTGCCGAAACATAAAACTGGACCTACCCGCAAAACTAGGAAAAATCAGGCATTACCCTGACCCTGACAGGACGGCTACTTACTACGAGTATTAGTAGAATTAGCCCAAATTAGCCTCTATTAGATTTCGATGTCGCATAATTTATTATCTATTTACTTATTAGCTCTGGACGCAAGCTACATTTCTAAACACATATTTTAAAGCATATAATAAATAAAATGTATCAATATATTTTATGAAACTTTTATAATGTTCTTTCTCATTTTGCTGAACAGCAAAGTTCAAAGTTGCTAAAGCATCAGTGGCATCAGCTTTATTCTAAGGTATAATATGCTATGAGTATGCTGTATGCATAACTTTAACAGCTAGCCATCCAAATTCTCTATTTCATATCGTTCAAGACCTTGATAAAACAGGAATTTGGTCAAGAGCCTGGCTTTCGATTTTTTGATAGTAAACAGTTCTCATTCTTCGTTTCATAATCTGTGTTAGTAAGTAGTACCTAGATATTTTTCAGCCATTCAATCATATCATATCATAATTAAATCAATCTTAATTATTTGTAATTGTAATCATTATTTTACTATCTTGCAGGTACACGCCTGTTTTGAAATACTGGGCTTCGATATTCTTCTAGATCATAAGCTACATCCCTATATATTGGAAGTAAGCACTTATTACATACCTAATTCAAATCTCGATGGCTAACCCTAACCTACTGTCAATCAATAGTAATTGAAATATTGGTCAATCTTGTAGACAATGGACCTAATAGATTGCGCCATACTTCAGTGTCACCAAAACATCAACGATGATGTGAATAATTTCTACACCAAATTAAATGTCCTCGCACTTAAATAAACAATCATGAATATAGTTAGAAAAATCGTTTTGCAACAAATTGATCCTTACTAAGATTGTCAAGGCAAAAAGAAATACCCGTTAAAGAGTACCATTGTAATATATTTATGTTGTTGCCTTTAGGTGAATCATTCGCCGAGCTTTCACACGGATACGCAGTTGGACCGTGAGGTGAAGGAAGGGCTGTTGACTGATACCTTCACTATGCTCAATATATGGCAATGCGACAAGCGACGAGTGCTGGAGGAAGACCGCAAGAGGATACGAGACCGGCTTCTACAAACCAATAAGTTAGTTTATACTACTCAGAAAAATTAGCAGACGATCGTAGCACAACGCGAGCTACGCTGTAGCACAACGTTAGCTACGCCGTAGCAGCTTTCGAAACCATGACTACAGTGCTTTCCGTTCACAATAGTTATTTTGCCTCTTGACTTTGCATCACTTGATCTTTATTATTGTAGTTAGGATAGGGTGATCTTAATTGTAGTTACGATGAGGTAAAATAACTCATGTACTTGAGTAATTAGTCAACTTTTCGCAGAACCTCGCATGTTTTCCCTGAAACACGAATGACGCATTGCTTCAATAGTCATACTCATACGCATTAATTGCTTCAATATCATACATAAATATTACAGGTTTGCAGAATTCACACCGACGGAAGAGAAAGAACCAGAAAAAAGTCCGTGGCAAACTCAAATACAGTGGGAGGAAACGCATCTGGGAAATTTTAGGTATATACCATGTTATCAACGTAATAAAAAAAGAAATCTATTTTAAATTTAAAGAAACTTAATTTTAATACACATTTAACATTTTTTCATAAATTATATTGTTTCATTTTTTTTTGGGACTGTCATTCCTAGCGTTTTAGATTTCATAATACATATATTAACTTATAGTAAACTCGTGAAACTAGAGTCCACAAAAATAGTCTTGGTATCCACTCACTACACTACACATACATAGATAGACACATGGCTGGCCAGGAACTAAAGTGGTCTATGATACAAAAAAAATAAAATCTCAAAATGTTTATTTTGTATCATAGTTTTATAAGGTTTTTGTGTTACTAACAGTATATGGACTACGTCTGAATTGAATGTCTTATTATTATTATTATAGGCCACTTTAGTTCCAGGCTGGCCACATATTATCTTGAAAATGAAGGACTAGTTCTTTTTTTTTGTAACCTATAGGCCGGACTCTGCAGACTGCCGTTATTTGCTATTTCCCCTCTTGCTTCTATCACTCATTAAATACTTTACTAGAGCGTCAAAGATTGCTTGCAAACGCCTGGTCTCTACTGTCTCTACTGGTCTATGTGCAATGATGCGTTGGTGCCTAAAAAAAACCACAATACTAACGTTTCATTTTCTTTGGTGGAAACGCAGCCGTTGCGGGCCGATTCCGTAGCTGCTTCTTCCTCACTCTAGTGAAGGATATTTGGACGTAGTTAAGCAGAAAGGACTCAATCCACACTTTGGTCAAAATTGAGTTAAGTATGCCATCGTACTCCTGAGGGTCGAATCTATCATGTAGTGAAAACCCTATTTTGAAAATGAACACGAAAACTAGTTTTCTCACTACCCTGACTCAACCCACAGTATGAAGAGCATACAAAATGTATTTGCTGAACGGACTCAGTCCGCTTGAATTGTTTCTGAGTAATGACATTTCTATGAGTATGTTCTTAAGGTCGATAAACCAGAATAAACTCAAACAGTTTGGATCTTTTCTAAGAATTAGTTTTGATTGGAAATATCATATTATCAAATAACTGAATCGACTCAAACAGGTTGGGTCGTTTCTGTGATATAGGTTTACTGACATAAAATATTTCGTTTTGTTTATCAGAAAGGACTCAATCCACAATACTTATGTCACTTTTGGTTTATGGGCGTTTGAAGTTTTAGCTGTAATTTCTCTGACCAAAAGTTACATTTTTTTTAATGTTTGCCCTATATTATTAAGAAGATTGTTTATATTTTATTTTTCCATCAAAATAACTATAAATTTTGCAATAGATTTTGAGATATTAAGTGAAATGTGGGTTGAGTCCTTACAATTAAACTTAAGTTTGTAAAGACAGGTATTTTTTATTACTTTCTCAGAATGGACTCAAAACTACCCATCGACTAAAAATACGTTATTGAAAAAAAAACAAGTATTATTATAAAAAAACGTTATATAAAAAATTGACCTTAATCATAAAGTTACCAAAATCACGTAAAAACGCCATAATTCAAATTTAAAGAATAGAAAAAACAGCGCAAAGATAAGTGCTCATATCAATTTCCCTCATCTTCCAAATCAAAGTCGAAGAGTTGGCCCGTATCCATCAACATCAAAGTAAACATAGATCTTAGATCTTCGAGCTTTGCTTGAGAAATGGCTTTTCCCTGGGGCCAAAGAACTTCAAAATCTTCTTCTGAAAATTGGATTATAACCCCTTTGTATTTTTTTTTGACAAACCTATCTTTTGAATATCTCCACTATCTGACGTCATAGTAATTAAGTAAGGATCTTCTTTTTTCAACAAAATTTGATTAGTTTTTAGCCAGTTTACTTTTTCTTTATTTGTACATATTTTGCGGTTAACTATATTACTTAATAAATCTTATACTTGAAAAAAAACGGCCATTCCTTTTTGCCTAACAACATTGATTTCAGCAAGATTGAATGTGAGCTTAAGCATCACGAGCGTATTTACACCGTAGAAGAATATATGAATATCATAAAAATCAAAGAAATCTGTAAAAAGAAAAAACCCCTTAAAGTTACTAGAATGAAGAAGATTTTTTAAGTACAAAAAAATAGAAAAAAAATAGTTAAACGCAAAATATGTACAAATAAAGAAAAAGTAAACTGGCTAACAACTAAACAAATTTTGTTGAAAAAAGAAGATCCATACTTAATTACTATGACGTCAGAGAGTGGAGATATTCAAAAGAAGATTTGTCAAAAAGAAACAAAGGGGTTACAATCCAATTTTCAGAAGAAGATTTTGAAGTTCTTTGGCCCCAGGGAAAAGCCATTCTTCAAGCAAAGCTCGAAGATCTTAGATCTATGTTTACTTTAATACCCGAAGATTGTCACGCATTTTATAATAACCTTAAAGGAAACAGCTGTATCAACGAGGATGTTGATGGATACGGGCCAACTCTCGACTTTGATTTGGAAGATGAGGGAAATTGATATGAGCACTTATCTTTGCGCTGTTTTTTCTATTCTTTAAATTTGAATTATGGCGTTTTTACGTGATTTTGTTAACTTTATGATTAAGGTCAATAATTATATAACGTTTTTTATAATAATACTTGTTCTATTTTTTTTAATAGCATATTTTCTAGTCGATGGGTAGTTTTGAGTCCATTCTGAGAAAGTAATAAAAAATACCTGTCTTAACAAACTTGAATTTAATTGTAAGGACTCAACCCACATTTCACTTAATATCTCGAAATCTATTACAAAATACATCATTATTTTGATGGAAAGATAAAATATAAACTATCTTCTTAATAATATAGGGGAAACATTTAAAAAAAATTAACTTTTTGTTTGAGAAATTACAGCTAAAACTTCAAACGCCCATAACTCAAAAGTGACATATTGTGGATTGAGTCCTTTCTGCTTAACTACGTCCATTTATGGGCTACAGAAAGTGGAAAGTGTGAATCCGGGATACTACTGATTCTTGATATTCCGACCCTAATAGAACATGGTAGACTTTCGTATTATAATATCAACAGACGTGTCTACCCGGTCGGCGAGCAGTACGCGTCGCTTTTCCAGCAGCCGTCAGGCTCGCTGTATACTGGTACGGCCTCATCCCGCGCCCGCGGCGACTGCACGCGCTTGCAACGAGAGGAGTTTCAGGTACTACACTACCGACTACATTCACGCGTTCTTGCGCTGCGTTGTTCTATATGATACCTAAAATAAACATTAAAAGTCCATGCTGTTCTTTGTAACACAGCAAACGAAAGCCAAAGCGGAAGCTCTAAAGAAACCATCGCAGCCCAAAGCAATTAAAGAAAGCGATAAGAAGTCCATTGAAGAAGCAAGTTCCACGACAACTGCTGCCACTGCCGCCACTGTTGCTACGGAGAAAACCACAAAATCTAAACCTCGAGTGGAAAAAGAACAGAAACGCAAAGATAACAAAGAAGATAAAGAGAAGAAGCTGACAACCAAACCGTCGCTTTCACTGCAACCGGTTAGTGATTTAATTTCAATAGAATCTTTCCCCATTACAGGTTCCCGGGCGAAGGGGGACACCTGTTGCCGCGTAAATGGTACAGCACACCAAAGCTATCTGGCGAGACAAGCGACGCCAAAATATACAATTCAAAAATATCTGCCTATTCCTACTATGTTCCTTCGATGTCACATATTTTTGCTGTCTGCTATATTAATGTATCAATCATGAAATTAGATAGTATTGCCGAGCTGTGCATGTTAATATATTTAAACTCGTGACTATACGTTCACTGGTCAACAGCACGCAGTAACATTTAAACTACTAAAACCGCTCTTACTACTAGGAAAAGGTGCCAAAGTCAGATTTTTACCATGGACATTCTGTGTAGCTGGCCACTTAGGTACTATTAATTTTGTTAACGTCAGGCAGTCTTGGTAGATCTTTGAAACAAAAAAAAATTCAATTCGCGCCAAAAATAAAAGCCCTTTCCCAGCATTTATTTTTGCAGGTACTTACTTAGTTTGATGTACAGAATGCGTAACTAGATGTCGGCTCCGTGATGGGTCTTTTTACACCTTGTATATTTTTGCGAACTAGGTGACCGAGTGCAAGCCTACATACGTGCTGTGCTCATTCGAGCCTGATCCTATCGTGGAAAAAGAAGAACGCGAGAGAGTCAACTTGTTAGCGCAGAGGGACTTCCTAATAAGGAGTTATGGCATGCTAGAACAGGTTAGACACACACACCTTATATCTCAAGCTCCGTTTAGCAAAAGTTGCGGAACATACAACATTACTGCAGCATGGCAGAAAATGTTGCCAGGTACAGACGTCAGCACATCAAGCTACTACAATCTGTCGTATTTCTATAATAGATTTTCAACTTTATCGCTAAAGCATAAGGTTCAAAGTTGATTGGGAAAATTTGACAGTTTCGGGTAGCTTGATGTGCAGCTGGCGTCTGTACATTCCAGGTAGATTCCACAACACAAAACAAAATTGTGAGTCAATGTTCTACAACTGTTCTTTCCATGAATTCGAGACTTTACTTATGACAATTCGCTATCAATTTAAAACGACTGAATTCTAAACGTTTTTGTTACCTGCAGATCTATTTAGTCATGAAAAAAATGGGAACATTAAGGCCCGAAGACGAACGCAAATATGGCGTCTACGGACGACTATCAGTGGTCTCTAACACCCCCAAGGTAAATGTGAATCACACCAAGACAATGTTCTCAGGCCACTTCATTTGATTTCGCTGATACTCTTTTTCTTACTTTCGTTGGCCAACACAATGTTTTTATAAAATATTCATCTATGAATTGGCACTTTGAACATTGCGAACATCCTCTAAAAATTATCGTCATTATTCTAAAATGTTGTGTTTGCCTACAGAAAGTGTGAATGTTTATGCTGCATGAAAATTAAGCTATATAATAGAAAAAAATTAGTTGTAAGAAAACAAAGAAGGGACCGATAAAATTTTTGTGTACAGACCACCTATAAGAAGAGCAAAACAGTCGCACACAGGCCTGACGCCCAAGGGGATAACTCGGACAGTGGTGAGTGGAAATTGGAATATAATAGGTACCATAAATTGCAATATGGGCTATAGTGCAATCTTTCGTACGGGGAATCCCGTACATAATGAACATTAACTAAAGATTGATTATGATTGTTTGTAGTTTGGTTAAGTGAAGTGTATGGTGTTTTACTTCAAAATCAATACAATTTTTATTTTTATTGCTATAATTTATTCATTAATTTCGCGATGGATATATACGGGCTTTCTTTGGAAAAAAACGAAAAGTTGAAGAGCAAATTGACCAAGAAGAACCTCACTGCTCAAAACAGGAGAAGCACAAAATACAATCGCTACTCCTAGTTCCATGGCTACAGGTTGGTCAACACATGTTGTTAATGTTAGCTATGGTATTCCTTCTGATATTGCATAAATCGGAGAACCAATAAAACAAGTTGTTTTAGACACATACCTATCCAAAACAACATAACAGGGCCTTTGTTTCCGATTGGTTCAAGCGTTATAAATGGTTGCAGTATTCTGTAGAGAAAGATGCTGCTACATGATGATACATTGATCGCCCTACCTGTAACCAATGCTGCCCTACCTCAAATTTGACTCTAGCTACAGCCCTGGGCCTAATATTGAGCCGCGTACAGACAGCGCGAGGCCTTGCCAAGCGAATATTTTGCCACGCAAGCGAAAGGCTAAACTAATCGCCGCATGCCAATCAAATTCGCCGCAGCGACAGATGCTTATAGTCCGCGCGGAACTAGTTGCCCGCGCCTCACATTGGATATATTGGCTACAAGTTGTAGTCTTGGATCCAATACACCTATGTGTAGATCGGTCTTGGACAGATATTGGACATAAACGGAACATTGCGTCCAATAGCCAGTCAACCCGCCGTGTGACGGTTTTTTGTACACGATCAAAGGCGAGGGGAGTGAAGGGGGTAGGCGGGCGGGCAACTTGGGTCCGACGTCGCTTCTCGATCCACACTTTATTTTATTTTTCATCAGTACGCGCTCTGTTAATAGTTCACAAAAAATATTTTGTAAATTAGTTTATTCGATCAGCGTGCATTTTTACCATCCAGAATCGCCTTTTCCTTGGTTTCTTTTTCCTAACTGCAGGCTGAACTTGATTGATTAAATAACAATAATACGTGCTCAATGCGTGGACGTAAGTAGCCAGAGCGAAAAGTTGCCCGTCCGACATGACTGCTGCTCGCAAAAAGAAACCTGCTCTAACTTTCAACGGTCCAACTTTCCTATGCTCTTGGTTAATGTGAAATAGTGTGTTTGCCAAAAGGTATTGCAGCGAATGTGTGGCCGCGTATCTTGGGTACAATAATTGGCTATTCAATACGAAGCCAAGCTTGGACTGAAATCATAATCCAATGTGAGGCACCGGCATTAGGTATGTGAGCGGAGGCGCTTTGTCATTCTTTACTCAGTGCAGTCATTCTATACGTGCTTTGCAACTACTAGGCAACCTCGGCGCCCTCACCCCCGTCCCCATCTAAGGCGTGGCCAACTAGTTCCGCGCGGACTATAGTGAGCACATACAAACCATTCATCTGAGACAGACATTGTGGTGGCGCGAGCCCCGCGCGGTTTTACACGGCACCAAACGGTTGTTTTTTACCGACTTCAAAAAAAAAAGGGTTATCAATTCGACACGTATGTATGTAATATTATTGGAACTGCATTTATTCACATAGAGTCATAGACAATCTATTAGGGTTTCCAAACAAACAAATACCTATACATAATTTTATAGATCTATGTATGTATGTTTGTCCACGCATTTCTCCGCAACTATTATTCGGATCGTGACCATTTTTTTTATTGGCTTACATTTACTTCAACTTAGGGAACAATGAAAGTTTCATCAAAATCGATTCAGTAATTTTCAAGATATGGACTAATACGTGTAAGTGTTACGGCCTGGATTATTGATACGAGCTACGGGTGTAGTGTCAAAGGGAAAACATCTCAAAACCTTTGTCAAATTCTATTGCAATATTTACAACAAAACTATTACCTACTTATTACAAACAACGAAATAAAAAAGTAATTTAAAAAAAATTTAATCTGAATTCAAAACAAAATTATGAAATATCTTTAATTTCGGAAGTCGGTGTCAAAAAACTAAAACTAAAATACAGATTCCAAGATACCTACTTCCGAAATTAAAGTTGTTTCATAATTTTGAATTTTTTTAAATTTTTTTTTTTTTTTTTTTTGTTTTCTTCTGGCTTCGCACGGTTTGTGCATTTAGCCAATGTCATGTTATTTAGTTTTAGGAGACAAAGGTAGGGAAACTGGAATTTATAAATATTATCTAAAACGGAATTTGGGATATAGGATCAGTAGGATTTTATCTAAAAACGGTAAAAATGAATGATGAGATACAATAAATAGGCGAGAAAAAAAAATTAATAATAATAATATTTATACATTACAATTTAATATTATTAATGATAATGAATGAAGCTATACATTTATATACAGGTAAACTATTTGTACAAAATAAGGAAAGAACTGAAGTAGGAAAAGGAATACGGAGAGACAATAGATCACTGAGAAAGGAAGAACGATCATATAGAGGACAGGAGAAAAGAATGTGGTTCAAGTCGCCCACATCTGTGCCACACGAACAAGTGGGGTCGTCAATGATATGTAGCTTGGCAAGATGGGCTGGAGTGCAAACATGACCCAGTCTCATCCGTATAAGAATGGAGGTCTCCATCTTACCAAACTCAGCCCTACCAAACCACGGTTTTTCCGGAACGTCAGGTTGAATTAATGAAAAATAACAGCCTTTTGATTTGCTACTGATATCCCAAGCTATCTTCCAAGTGTCTCGAAGAAAAGTTTTTGGTAGAGTCACAAGATCAGTGCTAAAATTTACGTAAGGAACTAAGTCTCCACACTGCACCGCATCACCGGCGAGTGTATCCGCCACTTCATTGCCGTGAATTCCAGCATGGGCCGGAATCCACGCAAACTGTATAGAATTACCCTCAGAGATGGTTCTGAACGCAAATTCTCTTATTAAATAAATGATAGGAAACTGCGATTTATGTTCGAAAGGGGATTTGTTGATGGCTAGAAGAGCACTTTGAGAATCTGTAAAAATTATAGTTTTTTTGAGTTTAAAAAGGTGGGAATATTCTAAAGCTTTTAAAATGCCGAAACATTCCCCCGTAAAAACAGAAGTTTCCGGAGGCAGTTTTATTTTTTGGACGATGTTGTATTGAGAGTGATACGTACCTATCCCAACACAACCCGTAGGAGAAAGCTTGGCAGCATCCGTAAATACATGGTGATACTCTAAGTGTTCCGCCAAAAAAAAATTAAAACTTGAATTTTTGTCAAGGTCTGATTTTTTAACACAGGTAAAATTAAGGGTGGGGCTGAACAGTAAACTTTCATAACTACAGTTAAACATGGGAAGTTTATTGGAACGGTGAATAGGAGAAGAAAGTGAAAGGAATTTTTTATAACTTATAACTAGACAGGGAGCACGTTTATGGGACCAGTAGTCTGAAGATTCTATTTGTAACACTAAAGAGTCTAGTTTAGGAATGAGAGGATGAGTTGATGACTGAAGAATCCGGAACAAATATTTGTCAGATAGGAATTGTCGTCTCAGATGTAAAGGTGCTTCCCCACATTCAATTTGGAGTGCATTAATGGGACTGGACTTCATGGCACCAGATAAAATGCGTAGAGCTTTGGATTGGATGCGATCCAATTTTTTAAAAGCCATAACGCTACCAGGTTCCAGTAGAAACGATCCATAATCCAGAGTGCTTCTGATGATTGCATTGTAAATAAGTTTCAATGAAAAGGGGTGCGCACCCCACCATACTCCAGAAAGGCATCTAAGCATGTTTATATGATTTTCACATTTGTTAATAATATAATCACAATGAGGAACGCTACTTAATTTACCGTCAAGTATTACACCTAGATATCTGAAATTATCTTTAATCGGGATAGGAGTTTCCTTATAAAATAGATTTATTGTGGGAATATTTCTCTTTCGGGTGAATAAAACGGTCGCGCTTTTAGACGGGGATATATCCAAGCCGTTAAGATGTAACCATGACTCCAAATTAGATAAAGCGGAATTGATAGCCTGGCTAGCCTGTTCGACGGATTTGCTTGAAGAATATAACAACAAATCGTCGGCATATTGAAGAACACTAACATGGTCAGTTATGGACGAGTCTAAATCAAAAGTGTAAATATTGTATAGAAGGGGACTGAGCACGGAACCCTGTGGGAGGCCTTTCCACACAAGGTGAGATACCTCTTGATCTCCAATTAACATACTAATAGAGCGTTCAGTCAGGATATTTATAATAAAATTCGACAAATTTAATGGAACCCCTAAGGCTCTTAATTTATTTTGTAAAACTGATAATATAACATTATCATAAGCTGAATTAATGTCGAGGAAAACCGCGACCGTGGATTGATTAGTAGAAAATGAAATCCGAATATCCGATATTAAAATGCTTAAACAGTCACTGGTACTTCTACCTTTTCTAAAGCCATATTGTGATTCTGCCAAAAGACCCTTACTTTCAACAAACCATTCTAGGCGATTTTTAATTAAGTGTTCAGCTAATTTCATCAGAACGGAAGACAAAACTATGGGACGATACGAAGAAGCGTCAGATGGGATTCTATTTGGTTTAAGGAATGGCAACACCATTTGACGTTTCCATTCAACAGGAATGTTTCCAGTGATCATAATAGAATTGATAAGATGTAAATAATAACTGAGGACGTCTTCATTTAAATTAGCAAAAAACGAATATGGGATGCCATCACTGCCTGGTGCAGAATCCTTAGTTTTATGAATAACACCCTTTAATTCTGTAAGAGTGAATGGGCCATTTAGAGTCGTATGAGTGTCTTGGTTATGGGATTCGTTGGCTAATGACAGTATTGGTATTAAGGACAGGTTAAGGTTAATATCCTCAGGAACCCAGGGCGGCGCTAAATTATCTAAAAATTCGCTGGCTAAAGAATCAGGTATAGGGGAAGGGTTCTTATAAATGGATCTAAACCTACGGATATTACGCCAGACAAGCGTTGGGTGAGTGTTCGGTGAAATTGATGAGCAGAAGTTACGCCAAGACTCGAATTTTTTCTTCTTAAAAAGTTTATAAGTTTCGTTATTTAAGTTAGTAACAGTTTCAAAATTAATATCAGACATATTAACGTTATAATTGTATTCCGCCTCTTTACGTTTGTTAACCAATTCTGTACACTCAGAGTCCCACCATGGAGGCGAGGGAATTGTACTATTATTGTTATTTTTTACAGGAAAAACTACATCTGCAGCTTCGATTAACAAAAGTGCTAAAGCTTCAGCACAGCTGTTTTCATTGTCATCAGAAATTACAGGCAATGAGCAAAGCTTGCTGTCAACAATGCTTCTAAATTTGTCCCAGTTATTATTATTTCTACTAGGCAATTTATGTTTTAAGTTAGATCTCCTTGATGATGCCTTTGATTTGGAAAGAGGGTAAGAAATAACTATTGGGAAATGGTCACTACCATGAGTGGAGGTTAGAGGATACCAAGTTAATAAAGAGGCTAAGTTTGGAGAACAGATAGATAGGTCAATTGCACTTTGATTTTGGTTGGGATCTGAACGACGAGTAGCAGCTCCTGAGTTCAATATGCATAAGTTATGTGAGTCTATTATATCTAGTAATTCCTCTCCATGACAATTAGAAACAGAACAACCCCATGATTGGTGATGGCAATTAAAGTCCCCCAATATTAAGAAAGGCTTTGGAAGAAAAGAAAAGAGATTATTCATCTCTTGAAGAATAGAAGAAGAAGGGTGAGGAATGTATATAGAAACAAAACAAGTTTGGTGCACCTTAATAGCTACAATAGAAATTTCCTCATTATGAGGAGGTAATGAAACAATGGAGAAAGGAAAAGAGTTCTTGATAAGTATAGCTACACCACCATACCCATCAGATCTATCCTCCCTAATGGTTAAATAACCATTAATTTTAAAAATATGATTTGATTTGAGCCAAGTCTCTGCTAAAGCAAAGACAAATGGCTCATATTTGTTTAAAAGGTATATAACATCACTCTTTTTGTTTACTAGACTGCGGCAGTTCCACTGGATTATATTGGATGTGTTGTCCATTATGAATGGATTGAGGTACATTGAAAGTTGAGGCAACGTTGGACGGTGAGATATTGAACTGAGAAAGAAGATTGTGTAATGCAGAGAGAAAATCATTTATAGAAAAGTTTACATCATTTTTATCATTATTTTGATTATTAGAAAAACCACAACCATTAGATGGCTGGGGAATTGTAAAATCATTAAGAATAGCATTATGGGCCTCTTTATTGTAACCTTGTATAGATTTGGGTGGGGAGCGTGGTTTCAGGAAGACTGTCTTTTTATAACTACCTGAAGCCTGCATTCTATTAGGTGAAGATATTGATGGAGTATCTGCAAAGTTTTTAGAAGGAGAAGATAAGAGTGTGTCAGCATACGATTTAGTTACTGGGGGATATACTTTTGCTGCTTCAGCATAAGAAACGGAGCTATGTGCCATGTATGATTTAATCTGTTTCTGTCGAGAGAATTCAGGACAAGATTTATTAATAGCATAGTGAAAGCCAGAGCACAGACAGCAAGATGCATTTTCTATTTCCCTTTCACAGCTATCTCCAGTATGGCCTTGACCACATTTATAACAGCGAGGTTTAGACCTGCACTGAATTTTAGTGTGCCCAAAACGACAACAATTGTAACATTGTACAGTAGGGAAAATATATAAATCAACAGGTAATGCATTATAACACATAAAGATTCTTTTAGGTAGAACCTGTCCATCAAAAGTAACAACTATGGATTGGGATGGCTTCCAAATGGTTGTACCATCAACAATGGATTTAAAATTAAGGCGTCTGATTTTTAGAATTGGACCGCAACCAATTGGAACTGTAATATTATCAATAACTTCCTCTGGAGACCATTCTGCAGGAACACCACGCACTAGACCCATTCTTGTAACATTAAAAGTGGGTATAAAAGCTTTGTAATTATATGTTTCCAGACTACTATGTGAAATAAAAGAATTTGCATCCAGAAAATTGGAAAATGAGAGTGAAATTTTATTGCGCCCAATTTTTTTGACGCTACCATTTATAATGTTTTGGAAGGCGTTGTGTTTAAGGAACTTACCAAAAGTGATGGGGTGCAATGTAGTACCATCATCAGGAGAGATAGTTTTCTTCTGTAAGTGGATAATATAAGGTGCACTATCGGTTTTGTCGTATGTTTTACGACCAATTTGCGCGGGAACAGCTACGGATGGAGCATGAATATCAGCAGCAACGGTTGGTATTACAGAGCAAATAGGTTCTGTTAAAGATGTAGGATCAGTGCAACCACAACCCGACGACTCGGAACCGTGGTTATTTCGGGTGCGACGGCGTTTGTTACAATGCTTGCAGACATGTACGCGGCTTCTTTTCCGGTGACGAGCCGAGGACGACCCATCAGTATCCATGCCTGACTCATTACTTACAGTTACAAATTTGCCTGCCGGGGGAACAAAGTCCCCCGGGTCTGGCGGGTCGTTCATTACACGGCTTCAACCAAAAATGGAGTAAAAACTTACCACTACCGAAGAAATAGAACAGAAAAACTACAAATTTATAAATAAAAGAAATTAAATCACTAAAACTAAGACTACTGTTCCTATATTAACGTAATTTAAAATAATTAATCTTAAATTCAAAAAAAGGACGCGTCCGCAAAGTTGAACGTTTCCCGCGCTTTCTTTTTTTTTTTTTTTTTTTTTTTTTTAAATTACTTTTTTTTTGTTGTAGTTATTTCCGTTTATCCACCCTAGGATACGCAGAAACGCATGTTCAAGAATCCACCTTAAGCATATAAATTCCTTATATCCAACTAGGCCTAGGGCTGATTCTCGGAATGCGTTTCCAAGTATCCACCTTAGGGTGTGTAAACGGAATAACCCGTATTAAGTGATCGCGTAATTTAGCTGTATCGACTCGTAAAACATTGAAATGGGAACTATAAATCAGTAACATTTTTTCGGTCGGCAATGCGTCGGTGCATCGTATTACCCAGTAACTGGGTTGTGCGGGTCAGATAGGCAGTCGCTCCATGTAAAATACTGGTATTCAGCTGCATTCGGTTAGACTGGAAGCCGACCCCAACATTGTTGGGAAAAGGCTAGGCAAATGATGAATGCGTCGCTGATAACTGACTGTTACACTATTACGTACGTACTATATAAACTCACATTTAAAAGTTTATGAATAGAGTTGGTTTTGAGTTGTTTTTGTGTGTGACAGCTATCAAGCTGCCCATTTATTTTGTTAATATTATTTTTATTTGTAGGATTTCAAGTGCAGTGCAGGGATGTAGTGATCTGGAAGCGGCCGTCGCCCCTGCAACCCACTCCAGAGCGAACCACCAAAGCACAAATCGTCCGCACTGCCTACACCATTTGGAGAATGAACTCGTTTGTGTTATACTCTTATCTATTTTGTATTTCGTTGAATTTTCTCCATTTCTGACAAGCAAGAAATTCATTGAATTTTCTCCATTTTTGACAAGCACAGGAACTTCATGTCAATCTGCTAAAGAATTATTTTCGCTGATTGTACATTCAGTCGTCTCGCTCTCATATGTACATACACTTGTTCTAGTGAGGCATGTGGAAGCACGTGCCTCGCAATGTGTGGACGTTCATATTCGTGGTGAGGCATGTGAAGCACGTGCCTCACCACGAATATGAACGTTCACACATTGCGAATCATGCGATGAGCGCCGTGCCCTGCGCATGCCTCACAATCTCTATATCCGCCTTTACGCACACGCGGCGAGCTCGTACCGAGAGCGATGACCGTCCGCTTTGCTGTAAACCGCCTAATGGACGGTTCCTGTTAACAAAAGCGAATAGTTGCTTATCAATGGTAGCCTTTTTTTTTGTTGTCAAACCGGGCATATAGATTCGTTAGTTAATTTTACCTGTGATAGCTACTTCCATGTGGGAGGGTCTAATACGAAAAGCTACGAGAGTTTGCTTCATGTAAAGGTACAATCTTCACAATGGTAAAGATACAAGATTCTTAATTTTAACTAGTAAATGATAAAGTGCTAATAGTATTTTCTTTTTTTCCAGATTAGTTTCGTTTCCCCTGCCCAAGTAAGCGTGGCGCGTGGGTGTGTGTTCCATACGACAATTTTCGACGTTCCAGTGTGTTCGTTGTGTTCATGAGACTGTCCATTACAATACTCCACTTGTTCGAGTGAGTGTTTGTAAACCAAATATAGTCGTAACTGTGTGATGATTATTGTTTGCTACAACTGAAAACAATTATTATAGCTTGCAATATACTCCAGTTACAAATAAGAAGTATTTTTATATTGTAATTGCTAACGTGTTCATTGTAATCATGATAATATTAACATTACCGATAATCCTTAATAATATTAGAATAATTTTGTCAATGTTCTGAAAATTCTGGTGCATAGAAAAATAAGCAATAACTAACATTATTTTTACTATAAACTGTATTATTATTTTTACAGTCATCATTGTTTTTATGGAATAAAACTATATTTTAATATCAAATCTATATTTTCTCTTATCAATAAAAAAGTTTAATAATATCAGCAAGTCTTTGCACTTCAGTTCTGTCAATTGGTTGAATCAGTTAAGTCTGTCTTTACAATCACCTGAAAAATACATAATCACGAAACAATACATTTGCACGTTTTTCTTAATCCATCACAAGTTTCTAAACACATTTTAATTTGCATAACTGTAGAAACCGCTTCTTTTGATTACATTTAACTAACTAACTTTATTAACAATCATCTGAGACGCTTTAAATATATTATTTCGCGTATATTATATACAGGGTCACATTAAATTAGCTAGCTAAACTCCGCAGACGTGACGGGTTTCGATATCTAAACATAATGGGTGTCAATTAAATGGTTAGCATAGTATTGTTATTTCTGTGAGCAGAAAAATATAATCGGTGAGCAGAAATAGCTAATTGGTCAGCAACTCATGGTCAGCAAACATTTCAAAATCAATCAGCAATTTATGTCATTCTGGATGGCTGTAATTATTTTTGTACAGCATAAGGTGGTCGATAATAATAACGACAAACGCACATATAAACTTTTATTAGTGGAGAACGTGCTGATATTAGAACAAAAATGAGTGACTACGAAAAGAAAGAACTTCACTCGCTCTTGCATCCAATGTCGACGGAGCCCCGCTTCGCGGGGCTCCTATTTCTGTGAAAAGGGTTTAAAGTAACCTAACAAAACCGAACCTCGGGGTGGGAACATCATATGAACATTATACATTTTGATCAACAGCGCAAATGTTGTTATCGCAAATAAATATTCGATGAAATGAAAATTATGTTACCTTTTCACGCCTAATCCACAAAATCTTGCCGCTCAAGTAGTTATTTTGCGGACTGAATGTTTATTATGCAGACTCATGTTATTGTTGGCTGCCTATGTATGATTTAATTTTTGACCATTATCAAAATTAGTTGCGGAACAAGAATTGCTGCCTGATTTTTTTTATTGCAAACAAAATCTTTGTATGCTGACCAAATTATTTAAATGCTGCTTTTGGGTGGCTCGCCAAATTTTATAATTGCTGACCCATTTAATTACATTTCAAACATAATTATGGTAAAACAAAAGAATAATTTGATGACTTTTTGTGAGGTCAACGACCGCGACAAACTTTTAATATCTTTAAAAAATCAGTTTTTGTGCAAGGTTTACAAACGTGATTGGAATCGATATTTCAACACGATAAAACAAAAGAAAAAAGATTTTCTCATCTGAGTATCAAAACTACCAGCGATTGTTGTCCCCCAAATAAATCAAATGTTTTTATTTTAATTTTATCATATTTAGATATCCCCATACCCATCACATATACAGAATTTGGTTAGCTAATTTAATTTAACACTGTAGAATGTAGAATTATATTTACCCACCTTCGTTTTATTGCACGAAGTTTACCCCTGTTTATAATGCCACATGTCATTTTCATCTATTCTTTACCGCAAGTCAATGTCATTAAAATCAACAATCATATAGCATGAGTAAATTGCACTTTCTCTCATTGTACTAAATCCAGCATGGCAGCAGTACTATGAATGTCTTAAATTGTTTGTTAGTCAAAACTGTAGTCTCTTTGCTAAGGAACCGCCATCAATGTTTTCCAAAAGCTTTCTCTTAAGTGATGGTTTATCAGCCTCTATTCGATTGCAAATACTCGTAGGCATGGGCAGCTTAGATCCTATCGAAGGAGCTGGTTTGTTGCTGAAAAAAAAGGTAGGAAAGATTTATTTTCAGTAAAAATTGAAGTGTCTTACTTCACTTTTTTTATTTCGTCGGGTCAGGCGGAAGGTTACAGCACTTTATGGCCGAAAGCGAAACCACGGTCGAAACTGGTGTATGGCGTTTGTGAGCTGTTGGTTTTTGATAGAATCCGAACAACTTACAGATAGACAGACATCATAGACTTAGTAATGGGGTCCCATTTTCACCCTATTTGTACAAAACCCAAAAAATAAGCGTTTACTTATAAATATACGTCGTTTACGTTCTTAGCAGAGATGTCGTTTGGCGACTCGTTTACTAACTTACTAATCGCAAAAGCTAACAGTAGCATACCTGCTAAGGGGGCGTTCAAGTATTACGTAACCCAATTTGGGGAGAACGCATCGTAACGTTTTACAAGACTCCCCGTCTTGTAAAACGTTACGATGCGTTACATGGGGGGGAGGGAGGGTCAAAAATCTTCAAAAATTGCGTTACCTAATACTTGAACGCCCTCTAAGGTCGTTATTTCAGTTAGGATTCATTTTTCAATCGTAATTTTGAAATTTTGTCAGTAGCAAAAGTATTTCTTTTATTTGGATACCTATTTGTAACAAATTACGAAAAACGATGGGTTGGGACGTCATTATCTAACTTTTTTTTTACTTCATAAGTTTCGGTTCCAGTTTCGGGCGAAATTAGAAGAGGTGCCTAAGATTCGGCTAAATAACATAAATTGCGTTAAACATACTCGATTGAGAATATTTCACAATACCTAAAATATGGCATCTGTAACGCCTGCGTGCAGTCGCACCGACTGGGAGGGTACAGAGACAGGAGGCTCTCCATCAACTGGATCAGATCATCCGACGCGGCACTGAATATGTGACGCAGCTGCTGTGGCGGAAATACCTTAAACTGCACATAGTCTGTCAAGTTTTTCATTCCCTGGAAATAAAAAAAGAGAGTGATAGAATTAAATCAGCATTCATGATGCATTTTAGGGTTAATAAAACATCAATTAATATGCACATGGTTAGGGGATCATACCGCCACGCGGACGAAGCAGGGGGCAAAAGCTAGTACTAGATAAAGGGGTACGCGGAAACCTTGTCTAGACTTATGAAAACGACCTCTTTATTTATGAAAATTCCTTAAGTTTCGTTTTGCGAGTGTAGATATAGCAGTAGAACTTGGAAAAGTAGTGGGGCCAGAAACAAGCTCATAAATACTCACAGGCCAAGTTTCTTCATTTGGTGTGCCGAATACTTGGAAGATCCGCGACAGTTGATCAAGGTCTGATTCTCCAGGTAAGAATGGTACTCTCAGAAGTAGTTCAGCTAATATACAACCTATTGCCCACATGTCAACACCTGTACCATATTGTCTTGCTCCAAATAACAGTTCTGGTGACCTGAAAAGAGATAAGATTTTATTTATACATCCATAAACTCACGCATTTTTCCTCATAAAGAAACTACAGAATGCCAAATGAATTTGCTTTGTTTTCATTCGTTTATTTGTGGACTATGGTGTATTGGCATTGAAAAAGTAAAGAGGAAATGTTTTATCATTTTTTGGCAGACCCTTGTAAAAGCCCAAATTAATAATTGCAGCCTTGAGACAGAATCAATCAATCAACTTAACCTATAGCAGTCCTCTGATGGCTTTTAAAATTATATATTATGTATATTCTTTTGTATGCATTTAGTAAAATGTTGTTATTTTGACATTAAAAACAGACAATATATAGATATTGACATATAGATTGATATTCATTACCTATACCATCTGGTCACTACTTGATGTGTGTTAATTCTGGTTGGAGACCCAAAAGCCTTTGCAAGACCAAAGTCGCCAATCTTCAGAATACCCTCCCGGTTTATAAGTAAGTTGTTAGGTTTCAAATCTCTGTGCAATATCCAATTTTGATGTAAGTATTCTAAACCTGCAAAACAAGAAGAGTTGATTAATATTATTGCAGAGAACTTATGTGGTTGTAAATTAATTTTTGTTTAGGTATTGCAACAACTTGAATTTTCTAATAAATCATGTTTTGCTAAGGACTTTGTTGCCACTTTTTCTTCCCAGCATTAACACAAAAAATTAGAGGGAGACTGGGCAATATCTTTGGCAACTTTGATTGCCCAAAAAGTACTAATTCTCAACCAAGGTCTATCTTTTTATTTGGATTACCATAATGCGTGAAAGTGGCTTTGGTCTTAAAGACAAGTAGGTATTCCCTGCCAGTCAACCATTTTTTGGTCATGAAAAGATCATCAGGGGATTGTTAGGGTTGGCTACCATAACTTTCACAACCCATAATTACTGGGTAACATGATAGGAAGACTGGTTATCAGACTTTGAAGCTTTTGTCAACCCATACCAATGTAGATGATGAAAATAATAACTTACCTTTTAAAGTCATAATCATGTAAGACTTAACATTAGCCGGAGTGAGTACAATATTATTGTCCTTAACAATTATTTCTAAGTCAGTGTCCATAAAGTCAAACACTAATGATACATTTGATTTCTGTCCAAATACATCTGAAAAGAGGAAGATGATGGTGTGAATATGTTTTAGCAAAGGATTTTATTATTTACAATTTAAAAACAAGCATTTCGTAAATATATTTGAGATGTCAGTCAGTGTATAGCAGCATGTACAGACACAACACTACTATTTTCAACTTTATCACTAAAGCATTAGGTCCAAAGTAGATTTGGAAAATTGGACAGTTTCAGGTAGCTTCATGTGCTGGCATCTGTACATTATGGGTTGGTTTGTAGGTTTGACAGTGACTTTGACTAATAAAATTTTGGTACATTACTTTTAAAATAGTATACCTATGTATAAACTTTACCAGTTGACATAAGGTCTGGTTACATTAAAATTACTACATATATACTATTGTATTAAAGAAAAAACCTAATAATCCAATGAGATTGATATGCTGTAACTCTTGCAACAGCTTTATTTCTCTCAGAGCAGTCCGATTGATGCCATCCCGTGCCTCAAGGCAGGAGCCTATTTTGATCTTCTTTACAGCAACTATTTTATCTGTTTTCACGTCTCTAGCTTTGTATACTGTTGCAAACTATAACAAATTTTTAGAGGTTATAATTAAAAGTTTATTTTTTTAATGATAAACAATACTTGTTTACACTTGGGTAGGTTAATATAGCAAAAATTACCTGCCCCTCTCCGAGAAAGTCAATTTTCTCATAGCGAAGAATTGGTTCTTCCATCGTGTATGTTTTGTCGAAGTTGCTTCGACGAATAGCACTTAATACGTAACTATTAAACTTCACCGACACTAATAAATTGAATCATAACGTTCTGTTCCACACGTATGTTTTAAAAAGGGATAAAAGACAAAATTATTGTTAATTTAGCTCCCGTTTGTGTGGATTTTATTTTAAATTCAAAATTTGACAGTTCGCCTTCGCAACAAACCATAACCATTTTTTTTTTCTTTTGTTCCTTGTGGCTAGGGTCAGGGACCATGCTGCCGCAAACCGTAACCAAGTTGAAGTGATGTTGATTCTGATTCTATTCGTTCGTTAACGGTAGATTATGAAAATCATTGTATGTATGTATGTACACAGCCAAAAAATATGTTTCATATAAAAACTGGCCAAGTGTGAGTCGGACTCGCACACGAAGGCAACATCGCCGCATAAGCAAAAAGATTGTTACACAAGAAGCTCCAAAAATATTTTTAGTATACTTATTTTATTTCTCGTACAAAAAAGTTGGGAACCCCAACCACACCACAGGCAGGCCACCTCATTCCGATCAAAGCATTATGCTCCATGAGTAATTGAGTAGTGCATTTTTTCGTATTATCCAGTAACTGGGTTGTGGAGGTTAGATAGGCAGTCACTCCATGTAAAATACTGATATTCAGCTGCATCCAGTTAGATTGGAAGCCGACCCCAACATAGTTGGGAAACGGCTAGGCATTTATGATATGAGTAGTGCATTTTTATGAAATTCGCTTAAAAACTGGACACGTCGAGAAATACAGGAAATCAGGAAAATTATGTGTATTAGGACATCGTGCCCGAAATTGGGTGCATACTGTAAGTACTAAAGTCAAATGATTTATGGAATATGAAAATATTTAGGTATAGGTACTCGAATAATTTTTATGGGCACACGGCGTTTATTTACACGCCGCCGAAAACGGACGTTCCCACTCAATAAACGATTTTTTATTAAACGCAATGTTTTTGTACTGCTAGTAGAACTAATGGTGTAACCACGGGTGTAACATTTCAGATTCAGAGGGCCAATTCTCGTAATTTTAAGAACGTGCACAGTCTGATCTCAGTTTCAATCTGTCAAAAATACCTCTAGTTTCCCTACATTTTTGACAACTTTTTGACATTGATGTTGCTGAGATGAGATTACAACTAGATTTGAACGGTTTTAATTACGGGAATTGGCTTTCTGTTTTCATTCCAATTTGTCCAAATTTTCGCATATGTTATGTCAGACTGATTGATCGTCTAGAGTCCCTCTTATGCATTCAAAATAATTACACGCTTCTGGCTGTGCTGCACTTGCTGGAAACTGCCCAAGGTTCTTTCTTGACTTTGGAGATGAGAAATTGATAAGTAAATTGTTATTGCTAATGCGCTCATATGGCACAGAGCCACACACTACTTTTCAAACAACTCATTTATCTGGACCGTATGTCATTACATTACTTCCCAGAATTCGATCCTTATTAGCGACACTATCGAATGATGTAATAAAATAGTGTTTTTTTTTTTTCAAAAATATTGATTTTTCATAATCCGATGATGCAGTTTTAGTTTTCATCAAAATCGAGCCCGGCACTCCTTTGAGTACTTTTCGCTATTCCTCATAGTTTCGGATTTGGCCATCCACGCCCACTTGAAAAATTCAACCTGTATATCCTTATTCTGTTTATTATGAAATATATTTTAAATTGGTCCAATATTGGAGGAGGAAATAGGCGAGAGCCAAACCTCGAATTATGACTTTTTACTTAGGCTATTTCAAAAAGTCTCTCCGACCGCATTTCCTCTTAATTGTAGGTATTTATTTACCTCCATGGCGAGAGTTTATGTATCTATGATGACTTGATGAGTACATATTGAAATTCTCAAATTTTGGGCTCGTGGCTAAAAAAAAAGTTTTTTATTAATCAATCTAAAAATATGATCAGTAAGCAGTAATTCGAGTTGGAGACCCTGTACATACAGACCCGTGGCATTCGTAGACCTTTGACAGTCGTTACGGGTCGTCAGAAGCCCGAAAGTCTATCAACCAGACTAGTCTTACCAAGGAGTATTGTACTACCCAGTAATTGGCTTGTGGAGGTAAGATAAGTAAATACTGGTATTCAGCTGCATCCGGTGAGACTGGAAGCCGAGAGCCAACTCCAACATAGTTGGGAAAAAGGGCTAGGCAGATGGTGTATTGAAAATACAATTGCCTACAGATTAGTGTACTATAGGTGTATTCCTATAATTATGTAGTTTTTCTTACTACATACAATAGGTATGGCCAGTTAGCTTACTAGATAAAAAGTTCCGATAGGTACCCACGGGTTTTATGGTACAGAATAGTATAATAAAAAGCCATTGAAAGGTTCTCATTTTATTTATCAAGGTATTACTAGGTAAATCTCTAGGGATAAGATTGCGCTTATATCAAGCCTAGCCCAGCCGTAAGATGTGAAAGTTACCAAGAGATGAGATTGGGGAAGGTGTGTGACTCTGTCATGTGTGTTTAAAGGTACGGACGCCAGCACATCAACCTACCACAATTTGTCAGATTTCTTTAATAGATTTTCAACTTTATAGCTAAAGCATAAGGTTCAAAGTTGATTGGGAAAATCTGACAGATTGTGGTAGGTTGATGTGCTGGCGTCTGTACATAATAAAATTAAATAAGTGGACTTAGAATAATTAGGTATTTTATTTCAGAAGTATTTTTTTTAAATTCCACCTCTCAACCTTAATACTAAATGCAACGTAGATTCCTTTTGGATATTGTAGTCCGATAGTGTGCGGCCATCTTCCAACTGTTTGCCGGCGAAGATCAATCTTTGCTGGTCTGGTGGAATCCCCTCTTTGTCCTGAATTTTGGCTTTGACATTTTCGATTGTGTCGGAAGCCTCAACCTCTAGAGTAATGGTCTTGCCAGTCAGGGTCTTGACGAAGATTTGCATACCACCACGCAGACGCAGAACTAAATGCAGCGTAGATTCCTTTTGGATATTGTAGTCCGATAGTGTGCGGCCATCTTCCAACTGTTTGCCGGCGAAGATCAATCTCTGCTGGTCTGGTGGAATTCCCTCTTTGTCCTGAATTTTCGCTTTGACATTTTCGATTGTGTCGGAAGCCTCAACCTCCAGAGTAATGGTCTTGCCAGTCAGGGTCTTGACGAAGATTTGCATACCACCACGCAGACGCAGTACTAAGTGAAGAGTGGACTCTTTCTGGATGTTGTAGTCCGACAGTGTACGTCCATCTTCCAATTGTTTGCCGGCGAAGATCAATCTCTGCTGGTCTGGTGGGATTCCCTCTTTGTCTTGGATTTTAGCTTTGACGTTTTCAATCGTGTCAGAAGCCTCGACCTCGAGAGTAATAGTCTTGCCAGTCAGGGTCTTCACGAAGATTTGCATACCACCACGCAGACGTAGCACCAAATGAAGAGTCGATTCCTTTTGGATATTGTAGTCTGACAGCGTACGCCCATCTTCCAACTGTTTGCCGGCGAAGATCAATCTCTGCTGGTCTGGTGGAATTCCCTCTTTGTCCTGAATTTTCGCTTTGACATTTTCGATTGTGTCGGAAGCCTCAACCTCCAGAGTAATGGTCTTGCCAGTCAGGGTCTTGACGAAGATTTGCATACCACCTCGCAGACGCAGTACTAAGTGAAGAGTGGACTCTTTCTGGATGTTGTAGTCCGACAGTGTACGTCCATCTTCCAATTGTTTTCCGGCGAAGATCAATCTCTGCTGGTCTGGTGGGATTCCCTCTTTGTCTTGGATTTTAGCTTTGACGTTTTCAATCGTGTCAGAAGCCTCGACCTCGAGAGTAATAGTCTTGCCAGTCAGGGTCTTCACGAAGATTTGCATACCACCACGCAGACGTAGCACCAAATGAAGAGTCGATTCCTTTTGGATATTGTAGTCCGACAACGTACGCCCATCTTCCAACTGTTTGCCGGCGAAGATCAATCTCTGCTGGTCTGGGGGAATTCCTTCTTTGTCTTGGATTTTGGCTTTGACATTTTCGATTGTGTCGGAAGCTTCAACCTCCAGAGTAATGGTCTTGCCAGTCAGTGTCTTGACGAATATTTGCATACCACCACGCAGGCGAAGTACCAAATGCAGAGTGGACTCCTTCTGAATGTTGTAGTCAGACAGTGTGCGGCCATCCTCCAACTGTTTGCCAGCAAAGATCAATCTCTGCTGGTCTGGTGGAATTCCTTCCTTGTCTTGGATTTTCGCTTTGACATTTTCAATTGTGTCAGATGCCTCAACCTCCAAAGTAATGGTCTTGCCAGTCAGTGTCTTCACAAAGATTTGCATACCACCACGCAGACGCAAAACTAAATGGAGCGTAGATTCCTTTTGGATATTGTAGTCTGATAGTGTGCGGCCATCTTCCAACTGTTTGCCGGCGAAGATCAATCTCTGCTGGTCTGGTGGGATTCCCTCTTTGTCTTGGATTTTAGCTTTGACGTTTTCAATCGTATCCGAAGCCTCAACCTCGAGAGTAATGGTCTTGCCAGTCAGTGTCTTCACAAAGATTTGCATACCACCACGCAGACGCAAAACTAAATGGAGCGTAGATTCCTTTTGGATATTGTAGTCTGATAGTGTGCGGCCATCTTCCAACTGTTTGCCGGCGAAGATCAATCTCTGCTGGTCTGGTGGGATTCCCTCTTTGTCTTGGATTTTAGCTTTGACGTTTTCAATCGTGTCCGAAGCCTCAACCTCGAGAGTAATGGTCTTGCCAGTTAGTGTCTTCACAAAGATTTGCATACCACCACGCAGACGCAAAACTAAATGGAGCGTAGATTCCTTTTGGATATTGTAGTCTGATAGTGTGCGGCCATCTTCCAACTGTTTGCCGGCGAAGATCAATCTCTGCTGGTCTGGTGGGATTCCCTCTTTGTCTTGGATTTTAGCTTTGACGTTTTCAATCGTGTCCGAAGCCTCAACCTCCAGAGTAATGGTCTTGCCAGTCAGGGTCTTGACGAAGATTTGCATACCACCACGCAGACGCAGTACTAAGTGAAGAGTGGACTCTTTCTGGATGTTGTAGTCAGACAGTGTACGTCCATCTTCCAATTGTTTGCCGGCGAAGATCAATCTCTGCTGGTCTGGTGGAATTCCTTCCTTGTCTTGGATTTTCGCCTTGACATTTTCGATTGTGTCGGAAGCCTCGACCTCCAAAGTAATGGTCTTGCCAGTCAGCGTCTTGACGAAGATTTGCATACCACCACGCAGACGGAGTACCAAATGCAGAGTGGACTCCTTCTGGATATTGTAATCAGAAAGAGTGCGGCCATCTTCCAGCTGCTTACCGGCGAAAATCAGTCGTTGTTGGTCCGGAGGAATTCCTTCCTTGTCCTGGATTTTGGCCTTGACATTTTCAATTGTGTCAGAAGGTTCAACTTCTAGTGTGATAGTCTTTCCAGTTAAGGTCTTAACGAAGATTTGCATACCACCGCGAAGTCGCAACACCAAGTGAAGTGTGGACTCTTTCTGAATGTTGTAATCAGATAGCGTGCGCCCATCTTCCAGCTGCTTACCGGCGAAGATCAGTCGCTGTTGGTCAGGTGGAATGCCTTCCTTGTCTTGAATTTTAGCTTTAACATTCTCAATGGTGTCAGATGCCTCAACTTCTAAAGTTATTGTTTTACCAGTCAATGTTTTAACAAAGATTTGCATTCCACCACGCAGACGCAATACTAAGTGGAGTGTAGATTCTTTCTGGATGTTGTAGTCCGATAAGGTACGCCCATCTTCAAGCTGTTTGCCGGCGAAGATCAAACGCTGCTGGTCTGGCGGGATACCCTCCTTATCTTGGATCTTGGCCTTGACATTTTCAATGGTGTCAGATGGCTCAACTTCCAATGTGATGGTTTTTCCAGTCAATGTTTTAACGAAAATCTGCATACCACCTCTGAGACGCAGCACCAGGTGAAGAGTAGATTCCTTCTGGATATTGTAGTCAGATAGTGTGCGTCCATCTTCCAGTTGCTTTCCGGCGAAGATCAATCTCTGTTGGTCGGGAGGAATGCCTTCCTTGTCTTGAATCTTAGCTTTCACATTTTCAATGGTATCAGAGGGTTCCACCTCCAAAGTGATGGTTTTCCCCGTCAAAGTCTTCACGAAGATCTGCATATTGTCCTGTAACAGAAGTAAAATAACTGTTAACACAATAATTCAAAGTGTTATCAATACTCATTATTCTTTTGGAGAGACCGTCATCGTATTTATGACTAGCTACATACGTGTTTGTGATGATAAAATATCACGTTCACTATGACTCGAGTTGTCAGACATCGTTCACTTGACTGTGCATATAAATGTAAGTCCTAGTTGGAAACAATAATTGGCGAGTCACCGTATATGACTAGCTACATACGTGTTCGTGATGTTATTATATGACGCTATCTATGACTCGAGTTGTCAGACATCGTTCGACTCGACTGCGCATATAAATGTAAGTAGGTTTGTAAATGTCTGAACAGAAGTTTGTAGTACATGTAAATAAACATTTAATGCGCATATTGTCTGACTGCTTGTGTTAAGGTGCTTTCTAATAAAATTTTACACAAAGGCTGGTCAAATAAGAATTAAACGATAGTTTGGGCGTTTCCGCAGCATTTATGTAGGTATTAAAAAGATAGAGTAAATAATAAAATATGGCCGCGAACAACGCATTATGTAGGTCACACGGTTATATTAAACTGGGGTGACCTACTACTGACATGGCCACCTTGAACAGTTTGAGAGTTATTAGTTTATTACCTACAGACTGAATTAGTGAAATTTATTTAAGCTTATTTAGTACACACAATAACATCCGTCCTCATCAATACTTACCTTTACGTAGGTTTAGGTTGGTGGAAACAGTAGGTGGGTAAGTAAATAGGAGTAGAAATAAGAATAGGTAAGTTTTTGTTTGGTGAAAACTTGGTAACATGGACTTATCAATGTAGGTAGACGATGGTTTAAAACTGGTAGAGATAAATTGTTACAACAATAGCTTTAGAAATTGAGCAATACATTGCTAACGGTTTTTTTTTATTGAGAATTAATACTTGAATTTAAGAACATTATGTTCAGAACAAAAACACTTTGTTTTAAGATCTGCAAAATCTGACGACTGTTATCCAAAATGGCGCACGCACGATCAATAATCAAAACTGCGCAGTTCACATAATCGCTTACCATACGAGATGGTGCTAAAATACTGAAAAACACAACTTGAATAAAAGAGAATTAACACTTACCGATTAATCACTAGAATTTAGTCTGTTAGAACACAAAATTTCAATAAAATACTGTTATTTCTCTGACGAACAACTCTAAAAAGTCACGCGCTTGTGAATTCCTTTTTCAATTTCTCGTTTTGAAATGCGCTTCGAGAACTGACGTCCCCTTTATATAAACACGTTCTCGTGAAAAATCAATGACTGCCGAAGTGCCGCCGAGAGCCCGAGACCGTCGAGAATAGCCGAACCTAAATTTTTTCTCTTTTTAACATAGCAGGAAAGACAAAGATAGCAACAATGTTCTAGAACGCATGCGTAGTTTCTTTCCTTTGTGACGCAAACTGTTTGGTCTGCTGCGGAATGAGAGGAAGCTCAACAAAACAAAGCTAATTCAAGGAATCATGGCGATCAATAAAAGCAGTTTCGACGCAAAACCGAGACATTGTTCTCAGTTTATGCTGAGATATTTCACGCGGAATGTTCAAATAGATACATAAGTACATATATTAAGTAGATATTTATTTATATTTTGACCCAAGGCGAAGCTGGTGAAGGTAATCGTACCTAATTAATCAGCTAAAAGTTGGTAGATAGGCAGGCCTATTTAACTAATTGTAGGTACCTAGGCTAGGTGTTTAAGTAACTAAGTACTGTACTATAGAACAATAGTCTACATAGAAACCCAGCTTTCCCTTTGTTTAGATCCGTGTGGCTTATTTATAAATAAAAATAATACCTACCTGCCGGTCGTTGATTTGAAAGGGGTCATTAACATCTTTCAGTGTTGCGACCTCTGCTAAGTTGTTTGGGTAGGTAGGTAGGTACCCAAGGTGTGTTATACCTTCGGTCTTCTCAAGACCCTGTTAGCTAGAAATTCACAAGTTCAATTGCATTATCCTCATTTACAGATATAATAAAAATATGCGCTTACAACAAGGCTGAATTAGAAACGAACGAAATGAGTATTAGTGTAGGTATGGTATGATGAGTCATCGCCTCATCGGTATAGGGATGCCTACATAAATTGAAATTATTGTGAAATAATCATGCAATATCCTTGTCATCCGACTGCGGCGGAGCCAATATCTTACATCTCTTTGGGCGGGGCCCAAACAGAGGGTAAGTAACGTTATCGTTACATCGTTTAATGCCCTTCTAATAATGGCCCACCCGATTTAACCCGAAGGCAGAAACCAAACCCTCTAAAACAAAATATAGAATGACCTCATTATCATTAATAGTTTCGCAATCTATCTGCACTGCACCCTAATTGCGCAATACACTACCAATCACAACGAATCATTTTGAAGGATATTGTTAATCCATTGCTTTATTATGTTCGAAAAAAAATTCTGCTCAACAACATAAAATAATAACGCAATGAATTTTGTTTACCACAGTATTTACACAATTACCCCGCTGGTTTCAGGATTTCTTATTCCATGCCCGAGTTGCCCGCGTATCGACATTGCAGATGCTTATGTTTATATTGTGGATTAGAATGGGTGAAGAAAATAAAGTCAGTCTTCGGTAGTAATTATTAAACTTTCTTTTATTGAAGTGAAAACTTCTTTAGCATCGTTGTGACTTGAAATTTTATGAAACGAAAAAGCGACAGTAAAAAGAGACATATAAGATTTAACGTGGGAGAAAATGAGATAGGAAGGAAACAACTCTCTAAGACCACGTAACTCCAAAGAATGATGATTTCATGAAACAGTAGTTGTTCTTTGGACTTACCTACGTGGTCTTAGAGAGTTGTGTTGATGACTTTAATGATTATAATTCTGTAAAATACATATTTGTTACGGCCGCGAATCATATAAATAAATAGAGTATCAATTTACGATTTTTAGTGAATATTTTAATATAAAAAAAAAATAAAAACATTTTATTTTCGAATGGTAATATTTTTTTTAGCATGTATGGATGCTATACTATTGCGGGTTAACGGGAACGCCCTCTGTTAGTTAACATACTGTATGCTAGGTAGATAGTGTGTGTGAAAACATAATACAACTAATTTGATAAGATAGAAAACAATTGTGAAAATACATCTAAAAACTTTCTTTTTACAATAAAAATCATACTATACCTATTTAGAAGTCGGTTAAAAACTTGCCTTTTCTGCGTTTAGGTCTCAACAAATGACGACAACGCAATTACCACATAATTATCATACGATATCTTTAGTTCAATTCTATCTAACGACACAAGCGAAGTGCCTTTCTTTATTTATCATTCAAATTCCTATTGTTCGACAATTATTGTGACTTGTGAACAATAGCAGTTTATAAGTAGGTATGTCGCAGTCGTTCGTTTCTAGACTAACGTCGAAATACCTACCAAAAGTTGTTGTCTTATCAGATAAAATACTTATAGTATACAATCATTCTGATTTTTTGTCAGATTATTCTACACTAAAGCACTAGTGTTTTCATTTTTTAGTCCAAACAATAGGTATATTTTTTGTAAATAAATAATTGCTTCATATTTTGCAATAAATTTAGCAGTGTTGTATCATCGCGCTTCTCTTTCTTTTCTATGCAGTCCGACAGTGTCCGCCACAGGTGTCCGTACTTTAGGTCATGTAGTCCCCTTAACTATCGGCCACCAAGCAGGGTTATTGGTAAAACATTAACAACCTCTTAAGAGGTCATTGTACTCATCATTATGATTTATGAACAACTTTTACTATGGGACCATACCTGAAATCGCGAAAAAAAATCAGCAGTTCCCTACATTTTGATGAGTTATACCTACGAACATAAAGGGTGCGCCAAAGTTCACCTAAAATTTTAACTCCGATAATTGGAAATCCGAAAATGTTCTTCCTAACATTTTTCATCCTAACAATCACAATTCCTAACAACTCTGTCTCTAATGTTCATAATTCCGAAGCATTCAACTTCATAATGTCAGTAGCAATAAACATCTATTATACTTTTATTTGTTTTCCTATATTTTCTCAACATAACCATCTTTTACACTATTATTCAAAGACATATCTTTTTTGTTTAGATTTCTTTTTATTCATAATAATCAGTATTATATACATTAATTTTGCGTAACTTTATTTTCACATAACATGTATAACATATAAGAATAATGGGATCCCTTCTTTTCGCATAATATTCTTTTTCCTAATATACTTTGGCATAACGATTTTGGCATAATTAGTTTTGCCATAATAATACTTTGCCATATTTTTTTTTGGCATACAGTTTATGTTGGCATAATTATCTTGAAAGCTAATTTGTTTTAGCATAAATTTAATTCGCATAACGTTACTAGGCCTAATGATTATTAGCATAATAATATTTAGGCATACAATTAATAGAAATAACGGAAACAAATTTGAGTTATTTTTACGTATTTATTTTGGATTTCCACGTTAATGATTTATTATACAAAAAATTATGTAACTTAACTATGTATTTTTATTTTAGGTGTATATTTTTAGCAAGAGCGAGCGAAGCGAGCTCGGGAATTGGGGCACCCCGACTCGGACAGGTTAGGTTCGAAGGGGATGACGGGGGCTCAAGTGAGCGAGCGGAGCGAGCGAACGAGCCCCCGTCATCCCCTTCGTGTTAGGTTCCTTTAAACCCTGCAGACAGAAATAGGGGCCCCGCGAAGCGGGGCTCCGTCGACTACGCCTTATTATTATTGTTATGCTTAATAAACTTATGCTTTAGAATGTTATGCTTAAAAAATGTATGCTTTAGAATGTTATGCTTAATCATTATTATGATTAGAGAAATTATGCGTAAGCTGTTATGCGTAAATAATTTCACCCTCAAATTAAAACTATTTAAAGTCACTATTTTAAAGGTATCGGCGTTTATTACACTTAACGCGTACACAATGTTTAGTAACAATAAGATTACATATATAACTTCCTGAGACATAAAAATGGCGTCGCGACTTAGAGTCGCGGAGGATTTTGATAATGCGACCGTGCGCGTCTACGGTCGGGGGCGCACTCTTCTGCCGCTCCCGGCATCTCGCTTGCGCTAGCGCGCGAATTGCGCGGGCGGCGAAGGAAGGGGCGCGCGTACCAACAACAATAAAATTCCCCGCCATAAAGTTGCCCACAATGAAATTCCCCGCGCTACATCCTCCCCCTCTAGCCTAACTAAATGTCCCCACAGTTGGGCTAGTCCAAATACCTACGCGGCCTGCCGCGTTTGCGTTTAGCTCGGACAGGAGGCTCTACTTGTCCGGTGAAGGGCGTGAGGTGCGAAACGTGGTACTTGCCTACGTTGCTACCGGTTTGCACGTTCTCTAGCGCATAAGTGGTCGGGCTGATGATCTTCCCAATTCGGTATGGACCGTCACGACGTGGGATAAACTTCGCGGTTTGCCCGCGGCTTGCGTCATTCGGTCCTTGCGTTTTTAACAAAACTAGGTCACCTACCTTGTATTCAGGTGGCGGCCTTCTCTTTTGGTCAGCGTGTTCCTTCTGGACGGCCTGTGCTTTCTCGTGAGTGTCCCTGGCCTCGTCCAGTGTTGCAGCCATCTTCTTCAGGTAAGGCGTAATGCTGGGCACGAAGTTATCGTGTTCCACGATAGCCCTCATGTCTATAGCAGAGTCGGAAGGAGCTCGTAACTCTCTACCGAACGTGAGATGTGCCGGTGAAAACCCTGTACTACTGGTAATCGCAGAGTTCATAGCAAACCTGATTGCAGCGAGGTGTATATCCCACGTGGTATGGTCGTGACCGACGAGCATGGCCAATTGGGGTTTGAGGTCCCGGTTCTTCCTTTCTATGGGGTTGGCCTCAGGATGATAATAAGGCGTGAGAGACTGGCTGATCCCTAGAACATGGCAGACTTGTTGCATTACCTCGCTCACGAATTGCACGCCGTTGTCACTAATGAGGCGGCGTGGTACTCCGTACCTGAGAAATACCTCGTTCGCGAGCGTCTGAGCACATTCTACGCTGGTGGCATTCTCTAAAGGAAACAATTCCACCCAGCGCGAGCAAACGTCTTCTACGATTAGTACCCACCTGTTTTTCCTGGGCGTCTCTACGAGCGGACCAAACAGGTCTACGGAGACTACCTCGAATCGTCTTGATACAGCAGGGGTTTGTAGCAGTCCTGCTGGTTTGCGGTTGTCAGCTTTATACCTCTGGCAAGGTACGCACTCTTTTATGTAGTTCGCGATGAACGTGCGCATGCCAGGCCAATAATACCTTGCACGAACGCGGCTTAAGGTGCGCTCCACGCCGAAGTGGCCGGCCGTCGGCGCGTCGTGGAGGTCAGCCATGACTTGCCTGCGTTCATGCCCGGGTACGACTAAGCAGCAGTCCTCTCCATCGTCTGACTCTAAACTGTACCTGTAAAGTATCCCATCGGAAATAGTGTACCCGCGGTCGGACCACGGTCTCCCCCTAGAGGGTTCGTCGGACTCCATGTCCTCAATGGTTTTTCGAACTTCTGGGTCCAACATTTGATTACTGCGGATATCGCCGCTGCTTCTCTTTGGCATATCAATGCCCGTCATGCAAAGGTCACACTCGTTCTGGTCCTCTTTTTTACTTCGCGATAACCTATAAGGTGGACAAGCAATCGGTTCCTGTTGCGGACTTACCTTTATTCGGTGCGTGGCGAAATCTGTCGCCGGTCCTTCGCGCGCGAACTGCGGCGCGCGGTGTTCGATGGATGAGGCGCTCAACAGGTCCGCATCGGTAGGGTTAAGCGAGTACGTGTACACGAAATCATAATAATGTTCCGGACTATCCGAAAATGACCACGTGCGTCGGGCGACGTCTAGTACCATGCCGGCCCGAGCCAAGAAGTCTACTCCTAGGAGTGTCCTATTATCGCTCCCGGGCAATATTAAAAAATCACACTTTACCCTACGACCTTTAATAATAATCTCTACCTCGGCTGACAACAGGTCTCTCCACCCTTGTGTACCATCAGCCAGGCGCACGAAACGTTTAGTATCGTTAAACTGAACTCCTGAATTTACTAAAAGTCGGTGCAGTAAAGGACTCGCAATACTATGCGTAGCGCCGGTATCTACAATCGCCACGCCGTTACGGCCCATAACGCTAATATTCACCATCGGGTGATGTTCGCGCGCACTAATGTTTGTTATTCGAACGCACGAAGCGGCATCACTCGTACTAATGTTATTACTATCATGACAACCACAATCTAAATCAACATTGTTCACAGATGTTTTCTCATCTGGTTTCGAAGATGATTTCGCGCAAACGTCGCATTTCGACCTCACGACGCCTTGTTTACCACAACCATAACAACGTAACTCCCTAGGCTTAGTGTCGTCATTATTTTTATTAGTGGTCGCTTTCTCGCGATTACGACACTCATCAGTAACATGCCCAAATAACTTGCAATAACTACAACGGGGTCTATTTTTGTTGTTGCTACGCGACGCATTCTCACTCGTTGTACTTAAACTCGATTGTGTGAGATTACGATCAGTGGTAGTCACTGGCGATGTTTTGGTTTGATGCATCGTATTATTATTATTATTACTATGAACAGAATTGGTTACCTTAAGCGCCTTGTAAGTATCCTCCGCAATCCTAGCCTTATACAATAATTCGTCTAGATTACGTACACAATCACGCGGCACTCTTTTCACTACGCGTCGGTGCAGTAACCCGTAACAAATGTCTAGCTGCACTACTTCATCGAGCGTATACGGTAACTTGGCAATTAATGCTCGCACTTTGCACAAAAACGATTCCGCACGTTCTTCATCTCGCTGTTCCGTAGCGAAGATCTGTCGTAGAACCTGGTGCGCGGGCTGCGCCACGCCGTAAGTCGCGCGAAGGCGCGCGATCGCGTCAGCCCACGTGCCCGCCGACGTCTTGACGCCGCGCCACCATACCGCCGCTTCACCTTCCAGCAACATCGGCAATCCGCGGAGGGCGTGCTCGTCACTTACGGCAGCGCACTCCTTGAAGATCTCAACGGCGTCCAGGAACGCTTCCAGGACCTCAGCGTCCTGGGATGACCCGTTGAATCTCGCCGTGCATTTCATGAAGTTCGCGTCGGCGCTCGGCGCGGTCGCGGCAGCAGTACTTCCGCTGCTCGCGTTAGGTGTTGGAGAGGCCCCGACTGGGGTGGAGGCCCTGAACTCGCCGTTGGATGTCATCAGCGAATTGATGAGGCTTCTATTGGCTTCCACTTGCGCTCGCGTTATCGTCTCGATCAGCGTGGACAGGAAGTCTGGGGAAATCTGAGGAGCTGGTTGCCGCGTCGACCTCGAGCCGGCGCTCGCGGTTTCGTCCGCGTGGCCGCGCTCGACGACGTTCTCCTCTTCTTCAGTGAGCGTGACGTTCTCCTCATCGTCTCCTCGTTGTTGACGGAGCGCTTCCCTTCTCGTTGTCGGCATCTTCACCTCGGTGATGACAACGGTTAGGTGAAGTGTCCGTACTTTTCCTAACAAGGATAGTAGGTATACGATCGGTCACGTAGGCACTGTAACGGTCGTAAACGGTTTATAACGATCCGTGCCCCACGTTGGGCGCCAGTTTAAAGTCACTATTTTAAAGGTATCGGCGTTTATTACACTTAACGCGTACACAATGTTTAGTAACAATAAGATTACATATATAACTTCCTGAGACATAAAAATGGCGTCGCGACTTAGAGTCGCGGAGGATTTTGATAATGCGACCGTGCGCGTCTACGGTCGGGGGCGCACTCTTCTGCCGCTCCCGGCATCTCGCTTGCGCTAGCGCGCGAATTGCGCGGGCGGCGAAGGAAGGGGCGCGCGTACCAACAACAATAAAATTCCCCGCCATAAAGTTGCCCACAATGAAATTCCCCGCGCTACAACTATAAAATCATCTTCTACCCGCATATATTTTTTATTACACTTGGTAAATGTTTCTTTCTGAGTATGAATGAAAATGTTATGGCAATTATGTTTAGGGATAAAAGCGTTATGATAAAAAACAGTAGGAGTTTAAATATATTTACATTAATGATATTATTGATTACAATTTTCGGAAACATGAGTGTTATGAACATCGCCGGTAGCGCTACAAATAGTATGAATGAAAACTTTAGGATGAAAAATTTTAGGAAGAGTGATCATTCGGATTACAAATCGTTAGGAAGAACAATTTCGGGTAAAGAACTTTAGGTGAGCCAATATGGACCCAACATAAATGTAGGGGACACGATTTTTTGAT
Source organism: Luperina testacea (assembly GCA_927399505.1). Taxonomy (NCBI): domain Eukaryota; kingdom Metazoa; phylum Arthropoda; class Insecta; order Lepidoptera; family Noctuidae; genus Luperina; species Luperina testacea. Next base: position 12,121,564 of record OV656771.1, on the reverse strand, counting down.
CCCATAGTAAAAGTTGTTCATAATGATGAGTACAAGTTGTTAATGTTTTACCAATAACCCTGTATACATATTATGTACGTTACATTTTCACGCCTAAACTACTGAACGGATTTCGATAAAACTTGGCAAGGAGATAGATGGCATACCTGGGGAACGACATAGGCTACTTTTTGTCCCAGTAGCACGTTCCCGTGGGATAATTTTCGACATCTACACGGGGGAAGCCGCGGGCAGAAGCTAGTATATTATATTATTATTTATCCATACTAATAATATAAATTCGAAGTCTGTCTGTCTGTATGCTACCTTTTCACGCCCACTAAACGGTTTTCCATAAAATTTAGCAGAGAGATAGATTGCATCCCGGGGAAGGGAAGGACATAGGATAGTTTTTATCCTGATATTCCCATGGGATCAAAACTTACGCGGGTGAAACCGTAGGTCGCTGCTAGTATTATTATACTCGTAAATGTGAAAGTAAGTTTGTTTGATACCTTTTCACGCCTAAACCACTGAACCGATCATCCTGAAATTTTGCATATAGGTATGTACATACGTTGTCAGGTACAGAAACGGACATAGGGTACCTTACATCCCGAAAAAAAAGTGCTGTTCCCGAAGAAAACAACAATAACGTTATTATGATAATAGATGGCGCCACGTGTCTTTTGAATCAAAAACAGGACAACGTCTGTCGGGTCAGCCACAGAGCATGTAACCTTTGGGTCAGCTAGTAATAATATTATAAATGCGAAAGTATTTCTGTCTGTTACCGCTGAACCGATTTAGATGAAAATTGGTATAGAAATAGTTTGAGTCCCGGCAAAAGTCATACATAGGATAGTTTTTATCCTGATATTCCCACGGGATCGAAACTTATGCGGGTGAAACCGCGGGGCGCTGCTAGTAACGATATATTATTATCAGTTCACAAACTAAGCATATAATACTTGCTTGTATTTATTATCTAAAAATATAATAAACAAACATCATAAACAAAATAAATAAAATTGATAAACAAATAAATAAAATCACAAACATCGATCAACAAAGTCAAATAAAATCACAAACATCATCAACAAATATCATAAACAAATAAATAAAATTCAAGTGTTTGTTTGTAGGCACTTGTAACAAAAAACAATTTTAATAGTTGTGTCTGTCTGTTTGTTCCGGCTAAACTGCGAAACGGCTGGACCGATTTTGATGAAATTTGGTATGGGATACTTAGAACCCTGGAGAAGGACATAGGACAGGACATATTTTAATCAACAAACCACGCGGGCGAAGCCGCAAACGGAAGCTAGTACTTACAAAAGTATAGCATTTAGATAGCTCATAGCAAGATGTGGTCAGTAGTTGAGCTAGACCTCTATACCTACCACCTCTAGATTGGTTACCCCTTGGGGTAATTAACACAGGCATGATATTATGAACATTGATGGGTGTGACACTAATGAATGAGTCTAAAGTCAGTTTCTGTTTAATACATACATAATAGTACCTACGGAAGCTTTTTGTACCTACCTATCCATCTGTAAAAGTAAAACAAAGTGAGTTTAATTTGGTATTTCCGTATCCAGGATAAAATAAAATGATGATCAATTGATCATACATTATCTTGATTCTTGAGTAGTGGCCTGAATACTAGAGGGTGTCGCTGAACTCGCAGAATGTAGGTAAATATATCTAAAAATATAAAACTGAAACTACAATCCGTTTTGACTTTTCGGTCGTCAACACGAGTAACACGACTGAAAAATGTTACAGTTATCTAGTATTTGGAACTTACCTACCTACTTACATAAAGTCGTGAATTGATGTAAAATTGCCTTCATTTTACGCTCTATAAAACTTTGTAGCCTTAATTATGTAAAATTTAACTACATATGTATAACGCAGTATCGAGTTTATCGCTGTGTTTTCTTCGAAGAAGAAGAAGGTCGAAAACTACGAAAATCTCGCTTAGAGCCAAACCACACGGGCGGCGCGGCGCCGCACCGCAAGCCATTTCGCCGCGCTGGCGACCACACGGGCAGAGCGGCGTCGCAGCGTTCTACGGAGCCGCGGCGGCGCCGCAGCGGCGGCAAAATGAGGGGTTGCGACAGTCTGTAATACTACAAACAACTGCGAGCGGCGCCGCTCCGGCTCCGCTCTGCTTACACCCCTCCCCGCCTCGTCTCGATTCCGATGCGCGCGCGGCGCGGCGCCGGAGCACACCGCACGGCGCCATGTGGCTACATTGCATTTTTGTATGTAGAAAACCGCAGCGGCGCCGCTCAGGCGCCGCGCCGCCGCCGCCGCGCCGCCCGTGTGGTTTGGCCCTTACTGTCACGAATAAAGGGGTTCTCAATGTCGACATCTTACCGTGGATGTGCGGTTGACTGTACCTATTAAGTACACTTAGAGTATGTACCTATGTCTAAACTATTACAGAAAATAGTTTTATTAGATTTCGACTTTCCGCGACCGCTCGAGGTCGCACGTGTATGTACCGACTTCAATGCGTAGGCACCTACGTCGTACCTGCTTCTAGCATTTATTATACGCGGAACAATTGGATAGGTACTATTATTATCACGCTTTAAAACCGAATGGCACTGAGCAAGGTTATATAGCTTTTGTTTTTTACCGAGTTGGGAAACGACGCGATTCCCGAGTTCGATTCTGGTTATGTGCCAAGTTTCTGAATTGAGGAAGTTTGAAAAAAAAAAATGTTCTCAGAAACGTTAAGAAGGCGTTTGTTTTTGTGCGTTCTTTCGTTAATCTCTTTATAAGTTTTTTCAACACACTTGCTCGTAAAGTGGCTCTTATTGAACCGCTTTTAGGTCCATAGTGCAGTGTTTTCTTTTTCTTTATGTTATTCCACTGCGATAACCCCACAGATATTTACTAGTCGGAGATGCGCGCTTTTTTAATCTCATCAAAGAGACTTCATGCCAAAAGAAATCCGCGGGCCATATTTAATATTTTTTTTATATAGTCTGTATTGTCCTTGGTCCCAAAATGGTGAATGCGCAGGGACCACAGACAGTTTAAGGTGAATACGCAGTGGTAGACCGCGAAGTTCAAATTTTCTTAGGTTTTTGCTTTTCTCAGGCCAAATGCTTATTAATTTATTACGGGCCATATAATTGCTTCATATTTTGCAATAAATTTCCAGCGTTGTGTCATCGCGCTTCTCTTTCTTTTCTATGCAGTCCGACAGTGACCGCGCTTTAGGTCATGTAAGCCCCTTAAGCAAATGAATAAGATTTTTCATATAAACTGGATCGACACTTTTTCTACTCTTATTTATTTTTTCCTTTTGAAAAATCGTCTGGGATGTTTCTATGTATAACTTGACTAAAAGATTATTTATACCAATTTTCCACCACTCATTAAACTCCCCTTAAAAATCTAATTATCCCCGTCAGGGGTCAATTTCCGAAAACCCCATAGAAATTTCAGCGCAATCCGTTCAGTGGTTTGAGCTGTGCGCTGATAGATTAGTCAGTCAGTAATGGTTGTCTTTTATACAATATGTATAGATAGATAATAACGCGACATCGCGCGACGTGGCAACTAAATGCACGGTCAGATTACTACATGGACTCAAGGTCCAAAGTATAGTACTATAGCCATTCTGATTACCTAGTTGATAACTCATAATGTAAGTAGGTACTAATTCCTGAAAAAAAAAGAAAGTAGGTACTAATACACAAATTTCCTATTAATAAGTACTTAATTGAAGAATATTAATATTAATTAGGTACTTAGTGGTTGAAACTAATGAGTTATGGTTACAAAATTATATACAAAAAGCAATAAACATTCCATTCATAAATAGAAACTTAAGTATAACATAATTTAATAGGACAATACAATAATTATTGCAATAAAAAATTAACTACATATTTTGCAACAAAAAAATCATTTTAATTAAACTAAAGTTAACAATATTTACAACAATAATACAACCAACACTTATGGTTTATAGCATAGAGTGCATTCTGTTCACTATTTTTGTTCAATGGCCTCCCATGGCCTAGGGCCTCGTTTGTTTTCCCAATTGTCTATGTCAAGTTTTTGTATTTCTTCATAAGTTTGTTCTAAAGAAACTTCTTTCTGTCTGTTAAGTCCCATTTTTTCTGCCTCTGCCTTACTGACGCCTTTTACATTAGAAAATTGATATCTGAAAGCAAGAGTTTGAACTTATACACTTCATGGGACATCACTAGCAAAAAAATCTATGTTTCTGCCTACACTTTCAAGACATTAATTTATACTGGTAGCCTCATCTCTACTTTGTGGGTTTACCCACACAAAAGTACTTGTGTCTTCAGAGATAACAGGTATTTACCTCTGTAAGTTTTAATGGAAAGTCTTAAAGTATTTACAGATAAGAGAAACTAACATTGTCTTAAATGTCATCAGTATATTTGAGTTTGTCTATAGTATTAGACTGATTATGCTATAAGTAACAACATAGATAATACATAACATCACACCTTGTTTCCCTGAAGAGTTTGGCAGATGTGTACCTACAGTGCACCCATATTTCGCTAGTTATGTTTAAGTCCAATGTTTTTCACCTCTACCATCAAGTACTACTAAGAAATTCTAGATAGATAAAACCTTATAACACTGCCCAAAGCTGGGAATCGAACCCAGGACCTCAATAATGATTGACAACGATTAACATAACTAGGTATATCAATATTTAGGTAAGACTATGCATAGTGTAGTATGAGTAATTTATTTTTGGATTGTTTTGTTACTATTTGCTGTACTCTGGAAGCTTTTAACGCGAACATCTTTTTTGCATCATTCTCACATATAATTATAAATTCAACATTAATGATGTAACTAATATTATTGTAAAAATATAATTTAAAAGAGTGTCCATGGAGTTTCTTGCCCATTCTGCTCCATAGGTACCTACGCTTTGGAATGGGCAACTAGCTTCATATTTTTTGACTGACCAACTTCTTGACAATTCAAAAGGGCCTGTAAATGGTTTAATTGAAATAAATGCTTTGAGTTTGAGTATTACTATGTTCTCTTATCATTCTTTTCAGTTATCTTCATGTATCTAAGGGCTCATTTTCAATCAATAATATATCCTAAAGGGACTACTAAAGGGGTTCTGTATTTAATTATTAAAGCTTAATCAAAGTCCTGCGAGGGGTGCGACTGTTTGTGTAATGCCGCGCATTGAAGAGTTAAGGAAAGGTGCCTATCTCATGTTACACTAATGATACGATAATAGAGAACCTTGTAAGCAGTATTCATGGAACATAAAAATCACCTGATTTGTGTCCATTCTCGCAAACCGAAAGATCCTCCAACCATGAATAATATGAAAGGCAAGCCATATTTAAATGATTTACGTTTGCTTAAAGCAGCAAATGAATTGCGCATAGAACATAGACGGGCATTTAGATTTTGTAACATTTTTTTAAATGAAGTGAAAAGACAAACACCGTCATTCGTGATATAATAACATAACCTCTAATTTTAATGTACTTGTCAGTCAATCAATAAGTCATTGTCAAATTCTTCAATGTGACATTGTCATCACAACGGGGCACAGTTTTTTTTTTTTTAAAGGCTAAGGTCTGAGACCATGCTGCCTAGTCATCAGTTACTATTTTTTTTTTAGTCTAACATGACATTAGAATATGGGTGTACACATTCTAATGTATTAGGAGTATTTGGCAGCAAATGTATAGAATCAAGTTTCCCGGAAAACTTCGCTGAGGTAGCCAAAACTACAAAAAAATTCTCAGCTCCATTTTACCGGGATCGCGTCTGTTTCAATGATTCCACATATTGTCCAGTTGCGCAGACACTTGAGATACAAATCTACACCAATTTTACATCACAATATCCACTAGGAATCAATTTGCGAATAATTAAAACAGCCAACTAGACTTCACTCGAAGAAATCCCGCCAAAAACTCCCAACGGGGCACAGTCTCCAACAAGGTGCGTTCAATTATTTAGCACGACAACGAATGGAGCGCACTTTTGGCATGAAGGTAGCTAAAATAACCCTAGTTGAACCACATTGACCGGCAGGGTTCAGTTACAATTCAGTTCAGATCAGTTTTACGGTTGCCGACGTTCGATCGATGATTTATGGACCGTTCTGATTGGTTTGCCAATGACCAGACGTTCGTTTCGTTCGTCGTCGAGTTTGAGCAAGCGTAATAATTGAACACACCCGTCGTGTCAAAGTAAGAAAAGTATGGTGTTGGGGCTTGGGGTATTGGTGATGCCCTTGAACGAAACTTATTTCTCTTGAAAAAGCAATAGCTTTTGTTTGATTGCGTCTAATTAATTGAAAAAGCACTTTAAAAGCTACAATGGAGGCTTAATCCACAAAATAGTAAGGTTTAGTAAGATACGAATTTGTCTTTGTTTCAGAACGTCGAGAACGTCAACTTGTGTCAACGTCAAGTCAACCAATCAGTCAACAAACAGCTGATTTCCGCCATTTTCATAGCTTTTTGTAATTTGTTGTTTAATGTCAACGCTGCCTTATTAATTACTTTCGGATAATCAGAAAATGCTTTTTCTAACAAACCTAAGTAGTAGAATTTTATAAATGTATCATGGCTTCCACCAGTCAATCTAAAAATATTTATTACGAGGATCTTCCACCCGGTGCTCTGAAAGAAGATGAGTTTTTCTGCACTGAGAGGATTGTGCCGCGCAAAATCAAGCCCCAAAACATAGTTATGCGGCTTATGGACAGAGAAATATATGGCTCTCGAAAACCTGGCTCCCACTTCCATGTTGTTCGAGAGTTTTACCAGAATGTTTTTCCAAATTTGACTATAGTCAATGTAGAAAAACCCCCCTGCTTCTTGAGGAAATTTAGTCCTGATGGAAAGCATTTCATTGCATTTTCCGCTGATCAAACGTCTTTAGAGGTATGAACTATCAACACAAATAGAAAATAGCATGGATTGTGTTGGAGCAAACATATGTAACCTCATGTCTGTCACATTAATTTGTAGACAGGCTGGTTGTGAATTTTAAAATGAGATTGTTTTTAAAATTGACAACTGTTGTTTGGAACAATAAGAAAATTTATTTTGATAGATTTATTATTGTTGTCAACGTGTGTATGTCCATCAAAGTTCGCTTTCTATATCTTTTATCTTTTCTCACATATATATTTGTTTAACACCAAATAAAGGTTTAATTATTCTGCGCTGTGTTTAATTAACTGAAGACACAACAACGAGTTCCAACAAAGGAAAGCTTTAGAGAAAGCATACAAAGGTTATGGGCCCAGAAACCAAATAAACCGAGAAATGATTGAAAACGGCGAAAATCATTCAGCAGTAACTGTAAGTAAGAATGATTCTTTGAGCATGGCGTCAATTGAGAAACTAGATGGTGCCATTAACTATAGTTCATGGAAATTTGTGATGGACATACACACGTTGACAACAATAATAAATCTATCAAAATAAATTTTCTTATTGTTCCAAACAACAGTTGTCAATTTTAAAAACAATCTCATTTTAAAATTCACAACCAGCCTGTCTACAAATTAATGTGACAGACATGAGGTTACATATGTTTGCTCCAACACTCCTCCTTAATCTCGTGTCCATTCACACACCATACATGTTTATCAAACACACACACCCATACCTCTCACACACCACTGAAACTTCTCTCTTGGAAGTGGTTTCGTTAAACCATCTGCGACCATGCATGTGGTCTCCTTATACTTCAGTATCACCTCATTATTTACAATTGCCTCACGCACAAAATGATACCTCACATCTACATGCTTAGTACGTTGGTGATGTACTGGGTTTTTGGCAATAGCGATGGCAGACTGACTATCACTGAAAATGGTCACGGCTTCATCCAATTTGTAGCCCTGTCCATCAGTTACTTCGGCTATTAGCCTTCTCAGGAATATTGCTTCTAGGGCAAACAGAACAATCGTTGAAAAATCTAGGAGCATGATCCAAGAAGCTGGATTAAGCAATAAGTTTTGGGCAGAAGCTGTGAAGACAGCTGTTTTTCTGAAAAACCGATCACCAACGAAAGCTGTTAGGAATAAAACGCCTGAAGAAGCTTGGACTGGAAAGAAACAAAATCTGACATATATCAGAGTTTTCGGATGCAAAGCGTTTATGCACATACCTAAACAAAAACGCACCAAGTGGGATCCGAAGAGCAAAGAGTTGCTTCATATTGGATACTGTGAAGATGCGAAAGCATATCGTTTGTTTGATCCAGAAACCAAGATGGTACATAAAGCAAGAGATGTTGTTTTCTTCGAAAATCAATTTCAACCCATAGAGAGAAGTTCAGAAACAAAGAAAGATGAGATATCTATAGTTTTTGAACACGAAAATCCACCAGTTGTACCAACAAACACTGTGATAGAAAGTGAAGAAGAACTTCAAGAACAGAATGAGACTGTAAGAGAAATAAATACAAATGATTTAGATCAAAATGAAGAACCTAATGGCAATGAAACAGAAAGCTGTGATGAATGGGAATCCCTTGATGAAAGAGACGAAGAGGTACTACAACCAGAGCCGGTACTTCCTAGTGAGAGAAGATATCCATTAAGAGAGAGGAAACCTAAACAATTTCCGGATCACATCACATATCAAGCTATTGAAAGTGTTTTTCCACTGACAGTGGATGAAGCTTTATCACGCATGGATAAAGACAATTGGAGAAAAGCAATTGAGGAGGAGTTAGATGCTCTACAAAAAAACAATACCTGGACACTGGTCAAACCACCAGCGTACCCTTACAACATCGTTGATTCTAAATGGATATTTCGAATCAAAGAAGAGGTGGGCGGATATAGGTATAAGGCACGCCTGGTAGCAAGGGGATATAGTCAAAGGAGAGGCATTGATTACCATGAGACCTTCGCACCAGTTGTGAGACACAGCTCACTCAGAACTTTAATAGCTCTCGCAGCTAAATTGGATCTTCAAATTGATCAGATGGATGTTAAGACTGCATTCCTAAATGGAAACTTAAATGAAGTTGTGAAACAACCACATGGTTTTGAACAAAAAGGAAAAGAGGACTATGTGTGTCTTCTGAAGAAGTCATTATACGGACTGAAGCAGGCTCCAAGAAGTTGGAACATAAAATTAGATGAGGAACTGAGGAAGCTAAACTTTAAGCGATCCTTAAATGAACCCTGCGTCTACACTAGGACTAGAGGAAAGAACATAATAATCCTGGCTGTCTATGTAGATGACATTCTGCTATTTTGGAACAATTTAACAGAAATGAAGGTAGTGAAGAAAGAGCTTATGTCGAAATTCGATATGAAAGATCTTGGCAAGGCAGAGTTGATGCTTGGTATTCAAATTAAACAAAATTTGAATAGCATAAACCTCAATCAAGAAAAATATATCGAAAAGTTGCTTAGAGAATTTGGCATGGAAGATGCAAAGACAGTTTCAACGCCGGAAGTAACTGGACAAAGGCTAGAGAAGCCTCCATCAGAACACAAGTCAAGAGATGACCTACCATATAGAGCATTGATAGGTTCTCTTATGTATCTTGCTGTGTGCACACGTCCAGATATTGCTCATTCAGTGAACAGTTTGAGTCAGTTTAATAATTCATTTGACGAGAGTCATTGGATCGCAGCAAAACGAGTACTTCGTTATCTCAAGGGCACTAAGAGTCATGGTCTAAAATATTTAAAAGGACAGAATGGACCTCTAGAAGGATATGCAGATGCAGATCATGCTGGAGAGTTTGATAGGAGATCATACTCTGGTTTGGTCTTCATATTGCAAGGTGGCGCAATCAGCTGGGAGAGCAAGAAACAAAGAACAATAGCTCTTAGTACAGCAGAGGCAGAATATGTATCGCTATCAGAAGCTGCAAGAGAAGCAATATTCCTGAGAAGGTTTATAGCCGAAGTAACTGATGGACAGGGCTACAAATTGGATGAAGCCGTGACCATTTTCAGTGATAGTCAGTCTGCCATCGCTATTGCCAAAAACCCAGTACATCACCAACGTACTAAGCATGTAGATGTGAGGTATCATTTTGTGCGTGAGGCAATTGTAAATAATGAGGTGATACTGAAGTATAAGGAGACCACATGCATGGTCGCAGATGGTTTAACGAAACCACTTCCAAGAGAGAAGTTTCAGTGGTGTGTGAGAGGTATGGGTGTGTGTGTTTGATAAACATGTATGGTGTGTGAATGGACACGAGATTAAGGAGGAGTGTTGGAGCAAACATATGTAACCTCATGTCTGTCACATTAATTTGTAGACAGGCTGGTTGTGAATTTTAAAATGAGATTGTTTTTAAAATTGACAACTGTTGTTTGGAACAATAAGAAAATTTATTTTGATAGATTTATTATTGTTGTCAACGTGTGTATGTCCATCAAAGTTCGCTTTCTATATCTTTTATCTTTTCTCACATATATATTTGTTTAACACCAAATAAAGGTTTAATTATTCTGCGCTGTGTTTAATTAACTGAAGACACAACAACGAGTTCCAACAGATTGTATGGTATTGCATTATTGCAATGTTTTGTTTGTAGATCTACGAGTACCGAGGCGCCGCCGCTGCAGGGGACCTTGTTGCTGGATATCCTTCAGACTTACTCAATGCTGATGCTGATGCACACCATAGAATAAGAACACACATTTTCTACAGGTTTTTCAAGGTACTTACATTTTTTGATTTTCCAAATCCAATCCAAAGTTGAATATTTTCAAATGGATAATATATAAGAATATCATTTGAAATTGCCTATAAATTGTTCTCAAATAATCCATTCTAATAACATTTCTTGTCTGTTTACCAGCCTAAATTTACTGTGAATGTGTGTCAACAAAGAGAAGTGCTAAGATCTGAACGCAACAATGCTGGTAACATGCCATTCAATGACCAACAGCTGAACCGAGAGTGCAGTCTGTTCACTGAAGATGGCAGATATGTGATAGTGGGATCAGCAGCACACATTCCAGATGACCTTAGACCACATTTTTACCATATTCATAGCAACAATGAAGCGGTCACTCCGACAATAAGGTATGTTTATAGGGCTGATTTTTTAATCAGCTGATAACTTTATTCGAGGAATCATTTTGAAATTTTAACAGTTATTTCATACAAAAACTGTCAAACATCAATTTTATTTCTTGAATAAAAGTTATCTGGCGATGGAAAAATCAGCCCTTATTCAAAGACTTATCTTTACACCTATTTATGTGATTTATAAGTTAAAAGGTCCATTATCGAGAAACTTTATGTTCTATTAAAGTAGACATTTAAAATTGCACTTGGCCACATTTTGTTTTTGTGATGCCCCATGGTTTGATTTATTTTATTTATCACACACAAATATTTTTAATTTATTTATTTTCACAAACAAAATAATTATCAGGCAGTTATGTCTTATATTTTTTTAGATCAGCTTTGGAAGATTATTCTCTGCATCTAGTGGACTTGCATCAAGGTAAACTTTGTGACACAAAACATTTCAGAATAGATAAAATTTACCTCTCGCACAATCAAGGAATCTACTTATACAAAGAAGTTCTCGCAGTTCTATCTGTTCAGCACCAAACAATACATTTATTTCAAATAGTTGAAGGCATGCTCATAGAAATCAGAAAAATTGGCAGATTTTGTTATGATGATGATCCTTATATTGTCAACTCTGTTTTTGTACCAATGCATAATGAAAGGCCTTTTCATGAAGAAACAGTAAATAGCCTAAAACACAGGTTACTTGTCTTCCTTTTTAAAAGGGCAAAGACAATCAGTGACGAAACGGGAGATCCCCTTGAATTGAGAAAGTTTTATAAATATTTTGATATGTTCAAGAGTTTGAGAATGTGGAAGATGCAGTTGTTAGACGAGGATCATCTATTCATAAAATATGCCAGTGAAGAAGTTGTAACATTGCGTGTGGCAGAACCCAATAGCCAGTCTTCGTTTTTTGTTATTTACAATATAAGCGAGAGCAAAATACTGGAAGTTTTTGAGAATACGTCAGAAGGACTGTTGCAACTATTCGAGAACTATTGCGATTGCTTTAGAAATGCGAGATTATGTGCTGATTCCCAATTCACATGTTCGCCATCCAATAATTTGTACGCCCGGCTGACGCAACAAAGATTTAAACAAACTATAGTGCGAGCCATTTACGGAGGTCGAACGGAAGCTACAAAGAGAATCCTAGCACAGTTGCCGATAAGTGCGCAGTCGTACAGTGGATCGCCATATTTAGATTTAGGACTATTCAGCTATGATGACAAATGGGTTTCTGTTATGGAGAGACCCAAAGCCTATGGAGAATACCCCATAAGGTAACTAAAGTTATTGTTGACTATACAATTTACACCTTAAATGTGTATGTTGCTACAGAATGATTTATCTTTTCAGATTCTATGCACGTGACTCGGGATTACTGAAATTCAAGATTTACGCGGGAGTACTAGGACAGTCTGTGCCAGCAAGCGCACGAAGACTCGTCGCGTTTACCTTCCACCCTACTGACCCCTTCGCAATCAGTGTGCAGCGTACTAACTCTGAGTACATCGTAAACTTTCACATTAGAAATGCAGTTTTCAGTTGTTAATATAATCATATACACAGTTAATTGTAATTTTAAGTGTAAATTTTTTATAATCTTAGTTAATACTACTGTGTAGTATTTAATTTAAAACATAATATGTATATCATGTATTTTTAATTTTTGTATTAAAACATTATCCGAGCTTATAAAGCGTAGCAAGTTATTAGCAAAAAGGAATTGCTACTGTTACGCACATTGAAATAATATAAATGTGAAATTACATAACTGTTCTTTAATTTTGTTGACACAGGGCCCTAATTCACTATGACCGTACTTCGAAGCCACGTCAACTCCTTATCTAATCCCGCCAATCTCGCGTTGAATTCGCGCGGATTCGTTCATTATGTCATAGAGAATTACGGCCCTGGTAAAGTAGCGTGAAAGAATAAACATAAAAAAAGTTTAAAAACTAAAACCCGACTACTGAAAAGGATGAAACAAGAAAGTAGGTACCTACTTACCTTCCCGTGGTCACATGCCGCTATACTAACGTACATAATAATTATAAGCTATCGCACTAGCGTGCGACCACGGGAAGGTACTTACTTGTTTCAACCTTTTCAGTAGTCGGGTTTTAGTTTTTAAACTTTTTTTTATTTGATTTTACCACTTTCAAAGAACGTGCCAATTTTAGTTCCTGAGGACCGAGCGGGACGGTTTGAATCAGCACAAAAAACACTGTCATTTCGTAGAGAATCGTTAGTCCAGCGTACTTGGTCAATGACATACATATATGTATGTATGTCATTGACCGAAGCAAAAAGGAGGGTTATGATTTTGACCGGTATGTACCGGTCAAAATCATAACCCTCCTTTTTGCTTCGCCGTAGTCGGGTAAAAAGAGGTAAAAGCTTTATGGTAGTTTATACAATGTACGAACGGCTACACATCAAGTTATACACAACCAGTATAAGCTGACTTCTGATTGTACGAAAACCTATACAATGTGAGGTAACTAAAACTGAAATTGTATAGGTTAATGTATCACCCGTTATCGCCATGTGTACAACCCGCAAGAGTTAACTTGATACCTACTTCGTTCGGGTGACGTAAGCGCGTGGTGCTGAGGCGTCGATGGCGAGCGAAAGCGGTAACAGTCCGGGGGTCGGGAGGGGCCGCTCGGGTCTCAAATTAACTCTTGGTGCTGAAACTGCGTTTTAAGCGGACGCCCGCGCGGTTCCATAAAAAAGTGCTCCGTTGCAGGGACCCGCGCGGGCGCCCGTCGCGGGCATGCGGGCCCCGCGCCCGTGCAACTGTGCCCTCTGTATGACGGACGCCCGCGCTGGGGCACGCGCGGATCCCACCACCGGTAACATCATACGCACTGGCTTGTTCAGTCAATAACGCGAATAACGCTATGTGATACGGGCCGCACGCACGCAAGGATTGTCCTTTTTATTAAAAAAAAATATAAAGCACGACTGCACTCGAGCAGTCGTGTAATAAATAATACCTATACAGAATGTCTCATTGGTGGTGGGTAATGTTAGCCGAAACTGGATACTTTTAGAGACAAGCACATTTTTGATCTAAAATTAACGATATCTGATAATCTTTAGAAAATGTGTTTGCCTCATTAACTCATTAAAAATCTATAAGTATTATTAATAGGTATTATAAAGTTGAAGTTTGTTTGGTTAAACGCGCTAATCTTAGGAACTACTGGTACAAATTGAAACATTATTTTTGTGTTGGATAGTCCATTTATCGAGGAAGTCATATAATATAACATCACGCTACGACGAATAGGAGCGGAGCATCAATTAAAAATGTTGCAAAAACGGGTAAAATTATTCCTTTTGAGAGCTTCCGTTGGGTACGCTGTGTAAACGGTTAAAGTTACGCAACAATCTTGTATGACGGAACAGGGCCCCTTAAAAAAAAATCCGCAACAGCACTTAGGTATATCTATCTTCACTATAACCTTTTTTATGGTGATTAAATTTGTTTTAAAATAATGCTTTATTTGCGAAGGTGTTCTTATAAACATGATATTAATCCAAATAAATACGTTATTCATCACAAGTATTTAATTTTGAACAAAATTGCCCTGACATCATTTGATTTCAATGAATATCTTAGGAGATATCATAGTTTTAAAATAACTGATTGAATAAAATAATCCGGGTCTCCTCGACGGCGACCGTCTCGCGTCCCACGGAGCCCACCCGCGTGTCCACGCGCGTAGAACCCGCGACGGATGCCCGTAGCGGGCGCCCGCTTTTAACGCAGTTCCAACCCTTATCTTAGGGTTTTAAGTGGGTACTAAGTATCAACGAAAAAAATTGCGAGTAAGTACCTAAAGATGTAATTGTGATGGGTAGAATAACAGTTAATATAACTAAGAGCCCCTTCACACTAGCGTTTGTCCAGCGTTATCTAGGCGTTCGATGAATCCTTCAACTCTGCAGAGGAAGACGCCGAGACATCTTTTTTTTTATTCGAAATGGGTTTGCTCTTGACTCTAACCTAAGTCAGAGATGACACAGATAAAGTCTATGATGGAGTGAGCTTACCCAGAAGAAGCCTGTTCACTCTTACTTTGAAGAGATTCGGGTTGTATTCACTCGGAAACACAAACAAACATCTGCGCTACGCATACGTTTATTGAACGCCTACGCAGGACAAACACACGGGTATGGGCTCTTAAGGCCGCCGAAACACTACTTCGTAGCTATAGACTTCTCAGTCCGAGTTGCAACTTAGCTTGGCTGCGATTAGATATGATATATGTTCGTAGGTACAGAATTGATCAGCCGGAACAGAATTAGGTAATCCTAATGCTGTTCAGCCAATGTGAACAGCATAAGCTGAAATCATAGGATCAAAGTAATTGAAATAATACTTACAGACCCAAATCTTATTTCATCGACATAATATCTATAAATCTATGATTGAACTGTCTAAAAAATTAAATATGTCATTCACAAAAAGTCAGACAAAATGCCCACAGGACTATGTTTATTTAATTAACAAATGGACATTACAGCATTGATACATATAAATATACATTAAAGCTATTACAGAACTACAACAGTATAGATATGAGTTGAAGAAATAAAGAAGAATCATTTGTACCGCAATCATGCAGTGCAACCAAGCTTTCTGTGGAAATGGTTTCACCAATGGACCATTTTTTAGTTCTTACAGTACACGTTAGTAATCTTTACAGCAATTACAGCTAAAGCCAGTTAGAAATATGTTGTAGCGAGACTGACTGCTCAAGACGCACCGAACATTTGTGTATTAGATCTACATTTAAAGAGTGTCGCCACTTATGCAGACTTTATATACTAATGCAGTCAGCGGGTGGCGCAATGAGCGATTGCGCTACGGGGTGCGGGTTCGATTCCTGCACGGTATAAATGTTTGTAAGGAGTGAGGATTGCGATTGAGGACGCACGCACCTATATTTTTTTTGTTAAACTATATTGTGCCCCACTGCTGGGCAAGAGCCTCCCCTTTTTCCTTCCAAACCTCCCTGTCTCGCGAGATCTCTTGCCATGTTGGCCCTGCAAACGTTATCAGATCGTCACACCATCTTTGCCGTGGTCTACCTCGACGGCGAAGTTCAACTATACAATAGTAATTGCCAGTAACGGCCAGCCAAAATAAAGAAGTGGTTCTTATGTACTTAACCTGTTTTTGTCTTAATAATTAAATTTACTTTTATAGCATTAAATGCCAATCAAAACATGTATCCAGAAATAGTGGGCGAAGGACAAGTTACCTCGGTAACATTACCAGATGGATCTGTGCAGTTCTTTTTCATGCCGACGCTCAAATGGTGGTCACCCAATGCAACCCAATTCCACCAATATCCAACCATACCTAATCCTATGTTTGCTAACACTAATTATAACATCCCACCACCATGCAACAATAATATAGGAACTTGGTTTATAAGAAGCATATCTAATCCGTGAGTTAATCATTATTTTTTTTAAATCACTGTTCAATTTTTCCCCTTTATTCATAAACGTTGCTTAAAGTTAAGTAATGATTAGCGACTGTATAACCTACCCTGTATAACCTGTGTATTTGACGTTATAATCTGAAACATATTTGTTCCTTATCCAGATGCTCTCAAAGTGTGTGTAACCCTCCAAGCCAGCGAAACGAACTTCTAAGCCTCAATAATACGGATTGCAATCATAAGTTGAACAGCCATGATCTTGGATACCAAGTAAAGGTAATATTAAAAAATAATATAAAATGTTTGTCTCTGAATCTAAACATCGACTAAAATAAGGCATATCTTATTGTAAAAATGTGATATTTACAGTTCCATAATGATGCTTGGACATCAACAACAGATTTGGTCTACTTTTATCCAAGCCTGCGACAATGCGACTTCGTGTTCACGCCGCCATGCGAAGATAAAACCGTTCAGATAGACACAAAGCTCGTCGCAAATAACACAGTGTGCGATCATGAAGTAGTATGCACCAAACCATGCATCTGTTCTGTCGGTGCTAAACCCATGAGTTTAGACTGCCTAGTGGACCCAAACTTGACTCCCAAGAGCAACAATACCTCTACAGACGACAGTTGCTGCAGTAAAAAACTTAATAAACGGGGCATGGTTCATAAAAAGAAACGGAATAAATCAAAAAATATAATTTGTCCGACGGCTAACATTACTTCTGTAGACAAATCAATTGCGACTTATGCAGATGAAGGTAGCAGCTGCACTCCTGCGGACGGTCGCGAAACACAAACATGTAAATCAGAAGAATCAAAATGTGTCGATGCTAAACCTATGAAGAAGTCTCTGTTGAAGCAGTCCCTATTGAAGCCAATATTGACTACCAAGACTTACAGCGGCTGTTCGACGACTGACGAGTGTTCGAACGACGATGCCAGTAAAGCACCTAACAAACGAGATGAGGACAAAGAATATAGACGGAGTAAACCAAACAAGTGTGACTGTTGTAGTAACTCGTCGGTCAACAGTGTTTGCAGTGTTTCTGAAGACGAAACAGTTGCGAGTAAAGGTACGCTTCTACATAGTACGGCAAAGTAGGAATCATTTTATTAATACAAACAAAGCAAAAAAATCCATATGCACCGTACGCTCCGATGCCGCCGATGTGGACCTTTATTCAGACGAAGGTATTCATTCATTTCTGCGTTTGCCTTTATTGTTACAGATACACCATGTACATGTAGTACATGTTCCAGTATAACAATGTTGAAGAAATCAAAAAAACGTTCAAAGGGTGCTGCACGAAGAACCTCAAGTGAACAGAACACATCATTGCAGTGGTTAAACTCCGATAATTGTGTGTGTGATAAATGTGAACATAAGGGAGAAGAAACGAGAGAACCTTCGGTCTGCCCTTCGAGTGAGAGAGCGACGGAAAGAAAATCTTCAGAGGATTTACTAGAAAACTGTAGGCTTAACTGTAATACTATAGCTAGCACTTGCAGGTGATGGGTTTCAATGTAAATCAATTAAAAAACATCTGTTTAGGTATTTATACTTTGTTATAATACAATTTATTTCTTAAAGTTAAAAATAACTATTTACATTGTTGAAAATAATAGTACAAGTAATAAAGAAAAACAATTGAGATTTTAATACCTTAGTTCTTATTTTTTATAAATTACAGATAAAAATACAACTGCAAACAATTCAGTCCTTACTACTCTTTAAAGACTAGTAAACAGTTGTACAATCAATTTAATATGTTGTCTCCATAAGAACTTAATACATTTGTAGTAAAAGGAAGACTTTAATGGAAACAGCAAAAAAATCAAGTTCCTATGCTTTGGCAGAAATCAAATGTCTTGCATCTGAATCGCTTCATTACATACTTAATTCTCTCAAAATTTCTGATAGAACATAAATATATGGTAAAAACAATTTAACACTTAAAACTAGTATTGCATAAGATTAAACAAAAGGCCTTAATAAATGTGGTAGTTGAATTTATAGTCTCATTTTTATAAAATGCTCAATCTTACTTTTTAAGCTTGTTGTAATACAGAAAAATAATATATTTGCAATTCTTTAGCGTAAATGATAAATAAGTACATGTATATTTATTTAATATTATCATATAGATCATTTTGGAACATGTATTTATTAAACAATTTTACGCAAGAATTTTACAAGTTTACAACAATAACATAGAATACTTGCATTTACTTGAGATTCATGGCTTATATATCAGACTATTTGTCATGTTTTACACAATTTTTTTACAACTACTGTAAATTATATAAAACTCTATAGACGCAAACGTTTCTTTTGTGTATAATTAAATTGTATAGGAAAAGATTTTAGGAGTACCTAGCCAAAAACACCGAATACAATTTCTTTTGGATTTAAATGATTTCGGGAGAATTCAAATAATAAGACTGACCTATGTTTAAGAGTATGTTTGCGTGTACCCGTCGAGAGATAATCTTAGCTTTACGATAGCACACAACCTGGTAGTTGGTTTATACAACTTCTCCTCACTATGGCTAAACATATCTTAGTCTATAACACAAAGTGTAAACCAATTGAACTTTTAACACATTAACAAAATGCACTGATTGTTTTAGATCATTATACTATCAGACTTTGATGCTAACGTCGTCGTAACGAATTAATAACTCACTCGAACAGCTGCTATTAATTTTTGACACAACACTGAATTTACATAATACTCCATGAATGTGAGTTGGATTGTACGCTCATTGCATTCAGTCCACTCTTACTTAATTTCTAGGAAATAAACTAACACACAAGTACATCTAAAATTGTAATACTTGTTGTTGCTTACTCGTGGCATTTTGTTAAAGAATTTTATTTTTTTTTATTTGAGCGATTTCTATAAATATTTTTACAACCGGTAGTGTATGTTTTTATATCATGATTTGTTTGCATTCAGTCCCCTTTGATTAATTAAAGTGCAAATACTATAATAATTATGATACAAACGATACTTTGACTAGACAGTACCATAGTACCGACATAACCTTCGTGACCTCTATTGGGTGGAATCTTTACGAAAATATTATGTTAGCATACATTGAAGTTTAGGCCTTCAATAAAAATTTATTTAAAAAAGATCTTTTAGTGGAACTGTTTTGTGTAAATACTTGTGCTTTATAGTTGTGTTCATTTTACGCTTAAAACTAAATATTATACAATGTTAGTTAGACAAAGGGTTGCAAGTCAAAAGGTTTCTTTGAGTAGGTACTCATGATTATGTTTGGTTTAGTCACTAGTAGGTACCCAAAAGTTTATTCAGAAAATAGCTGTTCAGAGAATATTCTTGAATACATGTTTTCAGGAATTTTATTTTAAAATTGTCTACCATTCACCCTAGGCGGCACCTTCTAGCGCTTCGTGCTTTACCGCTGAACAACATGGGTATGTAGATTGTAGAATAAAAATATTTATGCACGGAAATAAAGCTAACCGACTACCCTTTCAAATTAGTTCCCTCTTTCCGACTAACACAGTATAACTGGACAAAATATTGACATCTTTAAAGGTCTCTTTAATTTTTGTTTGATTGTGTGACAGGGACAGTGATTCCACTAAAAAATCCTCCAACACCTAACATCTGACACACATTCTTGTACAACACATCAAAATTACACATTATCTAATCTACATTACAATTATCCTTAGCGAGGGAGTGTCTTCAAACATATTAAAATAATTTAGTACTTACAGTATGTATTAATTAATGTATAAAATACATCTCGCCACCTTCACAGCACATTGCCTATCCTGTGTGTACATTTTACACTAATTCACGAAGACCCACGATACTTCGCCCGGTGACCTTCACTGTAAATAAATGTTTCGTGTTAGAATTGAATGAGGGAGTGACGTCACAAGCTGGTGATGAAAAAGTATTCTCAAGGTTTACTTTTGGAGGTCGATTTGATTTGGTCACAAGTTTGCAATTACTTTGTAAAACGTTCATTGTATTTTAATTATGCATCAACTTGATTTAGAGCCCAAATGTACTGCGCAAACTGATTTCTAAAAATTAGAATAACAGTCCATAGTTCTCTTAGAGTGAAGTAATGGAAACATACTAAACGATTTTTTTAAATCAACCCCTGTTGTGAAAAGGGGATATACCATTGGTATGAATAATCTCGTTGGATCGGCTAGAAACTTGGCACAAATACTCATCTAAATAATAAAGATTGTAATAATTAATTTTCCAAAACTACCCTTAGGAGGTGGAGGGGGCTTTGATTTTTCAAGGGGAAAATACGAAATCCGTGCACCTAGTCTTTCTCTATAGTTTTATTATTGGTGTCCCAGCTTGCGGAAGAAATGATTACTACAATCAGCGTCGTGCTCAAATTGGACGAGAGTTCTTAGTGAAGGCTACCTGATGCGGGTGCGGCTGCGGCGCGTGGTGCGCGGCGTCGCGCATGGCGGCGTCGCGCATGGCGGCGAGGCGGTGGCGCGTGGCCGCGAACGTGGGCCGCGCCGCCGGGTCCGCGTGCCACGCCGCGCGCATGACGTCGTAGGGCCCGGCCGGGCAGCCCTCCGGCGCCTCCATGCGGTACCCGCGCTCCACGTGCCGCACCACCTCCGCTAGCGGCTGGGGGGTGAACACGCTTATGTATTGTGCTGTATATATATACAATAATATTGTTGGACGCACTTTTTTACTCATAAAATGCACCGTTTTGAAAAGGCAGCAACCGTTATAAGTTTAAGGAAATATATGGCAAGTTTAAGAAATAATAATCAAGTTACTAAACGTAAACAATATACTTACAATTCGAGGGTACGGAACTCTTCCAAATGAATAAATCTCCCAGAGAAGGATGCCAAAACTCCACATGTCAGACTTGTTAGAGAATTTCTGAAAACAGTAAAATACTTTGATATAGGTAGTTATGATTTGTGGCTAAGTAATAACAGACGTACGGGTTGATCGATCACGTTAAGTTACGCTTGCCGCGGTTGGTCCGTGGATGGATGACCATCTTTACATACCAAGACCCTCTGCGCCTTGGAAACCACGTTAAGCCGTTGGTCCCGGCTATAATTCATAAATCTCTGACAGTCGTTACGGGTCGTCAGAAGCCCGAAAGTCTGACAACCAGTCTTACCAAGGTGTATCGTACCCAGTAACTGGATTGTGGAGCTCAGACAGGCAGTCACTCCATGTTAAATACAGGTGAATACCTGTATTTAACATGGAGTGACTGCCTGTCTGAGCTCCACATCCCCACACACATCATCACATGAGCTGCATCCGGTTAGACTGGAAGCCGACCCCAACATAGTTGGGAAAAGGCTAGGCAGATTGATTGATATTAAAATCGTTTAGTATGTACAGCATGCTCAGACAATCAGCTCTCGTATCAGAATGAACCTTAATAAAAATCTGTCACTGTTAAACAACGCACAACCTAAACCGTTGGGTCTAGAAGCATGAAATTTTAAACATTTATTTATTTGAAAAGAACTAGGACTTGTAGCTTACGTTGTACTTTAGCGCCTCCGGAGCCGTCCACTTGATAGGCAGCTTGGCCTGCAGTCGCGCGGCCTCGGCGGGGTCGTCCATGACGGTATCGTTCCGCGCCAGGCCGAAGTCCGCGACCTTCGCTGTGCCCTCGGCCGAGATCAGCACGTTGCGGGCCGCCAGGTCGCGATGCACTACCCGTTTGCCTTCCAGGTACTCCATGCCGCAACACGCATCGCTGGAACATCAATGTTTTTTTTATTAATTTGACACAATCAAACAAACAATACCATAATAGTTTGCATGTCAAATTTTTATAATAGGTACTAATAATTTACGTTTTAAAAATGTTGTCAAGTGAAATCTTTGGAATTTCTTATTGAAAAATAAATTTCTTTACCGTAACTAATTCAGGGCCGACTCAATCATGTCATCGAATCGCTAAGAAGTATTTGGAGAAAACTAAACTTTTCAATGTTGTCGCGACATGTACGACGTGAACAATGTGTCGTACACAAATAAAGTAACGTGTATATTGAATAGTCACAATACTCAAGTAAGCACACTGATGTGAACACCATTAAAAATACAAAGTGGTGTAAGTACTACTTACTAAGCAAAGTTGATCTGATTGAGTTGCGTGACGTAGTGTCGTCCGCGGGACCTCAAGTAGTCAAGCAGTGATCCTTGCGCGCAGTGCTCCGTCACGATGCACGTGCTACCACTCGATGTGAACACCAGTCCCAGTAGGCGGACTAAGTTGTCGTGCGTTAATGATCTGAGGAAAACAACAAAGCATTGTTTAGAAAGAAATTGATGTAGTTTTTACAGCATTGACATAGGGTTTAAATTGAAATAATTAACACGCGCTCATTAACATAATTGAGCCGAAAGACGGCCTTAGGGCCCTTAAGCCCTTTGTACACACACGTTTTTCTTGCCGTGAAAAACTACGGTGTATTCGCCGTGTGTAGGCACGGTTGTCAGTATTGTATGGATCACTATGGAAGCTTGTTGATAGACAAGTTTTTTCTACGGAGCGTTTTGAACGCTGTGCCGTGTACAAAGAGCCTTAACGACCAATCCTGTGCTTCCCGCTTCATAAAGGGTCTGACAGCAGGAAGGAAAATAAAATGTCGTTCAATTATATAATTATGTTTATACAGTCAAATAGCGTTGTTTTATTTATAGCACTTTTTCTGAGTAAATGTCCCTGTATAATAAAACAATAACAGGTCATATTATAATTATAAGCGGATTGGACTGTCTAAAAGCACTAATTAATCGACCTATTTCCTAATTAGTCGAAGGAACTTTTTTCAAAAACCCAGCCCCCACTACACTGTGTTATCATTACAAGTACGTTGTGATGACTAATACACGTTTTTAATTAACTCAGTGAACTTCTGTGGGTAGATGATAAGTTTTAATTTAATTAGTCACGTTATTTGACAAACATAAAATAACTGAAGCATGTTTATTTTTCCTTAGTTAATTATTATTGATAACTAGCTATAGCTAAAGTCAAATTATTTATTTCAAGTAGACCATTATAAGGCACTTGAACATCAACATTTCCAAAAGATATGTAGTTTCATGAGAAGAATTGGCAAGAAACTCCATAGTTACTCTTTTAAAATGTTTTATAATATTTCGTATGCATAGCCTATGGTTTTAATGTGTGGAACAGTGGAATTACTCATCAACCCAGGGGTACGATGGGGTGGGAACGACCGGGAATAAACGGATATAAAGTATCCTATTTGACTACGGCCCATTTTAGTGCCAACCCAGTTTCACCTAGATCCGTTCCGCCGTTTATTCGTAATTGTGTAACAAACGTTTTCACAAACTTTCACATTTATAATATTATAGTAAGGTATGTGTTACATAACCGGTCCAAGTGGCGATGTTTGGTGGAAATAGGTTCACTGCTGGACGTAGGCCTCCACGACGTATTTCGGTTAAAATGATGGTGATGTATTACTTACGCCATCACGCTTGCTTCCGCGCGGAACTTGCTAGCGGCTTCCCGATCCTTCAAGATCTTGACTGCAACCTTCTGTGACCCGTTCAGTATGCCCAGCATCACATCACCGAACTCCCCCTTGCCTATGTTTTCACGAATCTCTAGGTCACGCTCGTCTATTTTCCAGCCTGAAAAGTGAATTGATTGGTCATTATTTATTAATAATTGAGGCATTAACCGTGTCTAGACTGGCTTGCATTGCTGCACAAACCACGTATTAAGTTCATGCTTGAACGCAACTGTATTTTTGTTGCGTATTTGTTTGAACGTTTTATAACGTATCTATTTACAAAATGGATATAATGCGTCATGCGTGTTGTGATCACAACATATTAAATTTATTGTTTTCAAAATCCATAGAAAAAATATGTTAACGATATTTACGAGCATTTCAAATATCGCTTCTTTGCAGGACTATCCTAAAGTATGTTTTATTTTATTATTGGATTGATTATAAATTATGGATTATAATTTATAATTGTGAAAGATAAAACAGTCAGGAAACAAGACATGTCCGACTGCAATCAACCCGCACCGATCTCACGTGGTAGATTACGACCCACTTCCTCTCACAGTTAGATAAAAGGGCCCGAGTCCCAGCAGTGGGAACATTACAGGCTAGCTAGCCATCATCATTCTCTTGCCCTTATCTCAATATGTTTGAGGTCGGCGCAACATAATAATAATACCTGCTTCTTCCATACTCCTCTATTAGTCGTCATCATTATAGACTGATGAAGGATGGTGAATTACTCACGTGCATCGACAAAGTTCTGCGGTTGTAACGCGCTGTCCGTCTGGTCCGAGGAGGCCATCTGTGTGGAGTACGTGTGCTGGAAGTGTCCCGAGCTCAGCGCGCTGGAAACGCTGGGCGTCGGAGGGTAGGGCGGCGGTTGCTAGAAAAATAACGTTATAAGTTTGATATTGTGTACGAATCAAAGTCATTTTAGCGTGGCAATAGCAGTCATTGACCCAAACACATTTTCATTCTTTATTTCAAAATCTGAAGTAGCCCGTTAAAGTCTTGAATAAATATCTATCATGATCTTCAATATGTTCAATAACGAAAAACCATAAATAGATTATTGTTTGGGTTCCTACAGAGATATATTAGAGAAAGATTAATGACCGCTATTCCCATGCTAAAGCGACTCGGGTATAGCTATTTTGTATCAGAGAGAAGCAATGCACGATTTTTTACGCCATTGACACTAACACTAGGTTTGGTTGATATTTATTTTACTTAATCTTTACTGCATCATTGTAAACGCTAATTGAGCTAAAAACGTGCTAGACTTCAATAAATTTGATGTGATTTATTAACGAAAGTGCTCTTGTTGCAACGAATTGTTTTAAAACGATTATTACTCTTAGTAAAATCATTCTCTCGTGCATGACACACGTTTGATTTGTTAACTTTAATTACTATTCTATTTATGTTCACTTTGCAAAGTATGTAGCATAAGGGATTCGTGTATTGAGGCGTAAATTAGAAGAGGCGTACGTCTAACAGTGTTAGAATGAAAGAATTGATTGATAACTGAACTATAGTTTACGGAATATAATACAGGTCGTGTGTCGGTACCTGCGGATGCGGTGGGTAGGGCGGCTGTAGTACTCCATTGTTGTTGGCGCCATTCGGCGACGCCTTCGGCAAGCATCGCACTAGCTTCGTGCACAGACCGTCCGCGTCTTGTAAGTAGTGCTGAGAGTACATGAAAACAATGGCCATGTTACTGTGCTGCAGTATTAGATGTATGAGGAAAAACCAGGCGAACGAACTAAACGAGGTTCTAAGATGCAAAATCATCACAATGCAGAATGCTAAAGAAAAGAGTTAATTACTGTGAAAGGTTTACATGACTTGGTCAAATTATTTATTTCAACTAGGCACATAAAGGTCTGTCCACACATCGGGGCCCAGCCCGGGCCGTGACAGGGGCGTAGCACACGCAAGGCAAACTAAACTCCGTCGCAGGTACGTGTGTGAACGAGTTCATATAAAATATACACACAGAAATTTTTTTGAGCTCCTTGCCTTGTCACGGTCTTAACTTACAAGAAAATATAATTGATTCTAGTTGCCCCTTCCAAAAAGTAAGCTTCCCTTGGCTCTTTCTAAACATGACAAGGAAATCTTTTTCACATACAATGTACTGACTCTTAATGAGGTCTATCAGGCATAGTGATTCACTTACATGGATCAAATCCGTCATGTTATCGAAGAATTCTTCATCGTCTATAGTTAGACGTTGATTTTGGTTGTCAGGAGCAGTTGCCCATTTTACTCTGAAAAGAATAGCAGAACATTGTTTTAACTCGTTTACAAGGTATGCAGCAACTACCTAAACTATCCTTACTAATATTACAAATGCGAAAGTGAGTTTTGTTACACTTTCACGCTAAAACGTCAGAACGGATTCG
Source organism: Luperina testacea (assembly GCA_927399505.1). Classification (NCBI taxonomy): domain Eukaryota; kingdom Metazoa; phylum Arthropoda; class Insecta; order Lepidoptera; family Noctuidae; genus Luperina; species Luperina testacea. Next base: position 12,095,062 of record OV656771.1, on the reverse strand, counting down.
GATGAAAATTGACACAGGTTAGGTCCATGACCTAGGTTAGGACAAAGGGCTTTTATCCCGATAATACATTTCCGTGGGATAATTTCTGACCACCACGCGGGCGAAGCCGCGGTCAAAAGCTAGTTTCATATATGCAATGGGTGACAAAGAGTACAAACACATTTTTACAAAATAAATAACATGTAATGTATAGAACACGCCATTTGTGGTTATTAACATAATACGTATTATTATTCTCTGATGACGCGACTGCACATGTTTCAAGCACTTTTATTGTTTAATTATGTAGATAGACTATACTTCGTTTATTTACAATACAATAAATAACAAAAATATAGTGTTTTGTAAAGATATTTAAAATACAATATGAAACTTCTGGCTGCTGAAATTGAAATTCCATTGTCAAATCTCTTGAAATGAATTTAAAAGCAACAAAAGCATTTTTGTACAGAGTCCTGCCGCCAAGTATGAGAGCAGGTTTACACCTGTTCATCTCAGATTCAAAGCCTGCCTGTATTTACAGGCAGGCTTTGAATCTGAAATAGCAGCACATCTGAGACGACTCTGGGATTGTAGATATCCTTTTTCGGCCACTTACCTGGCCGCTTGCTTGTTTGTCACCAAAATAACATAAAAGACAATGTTTTTCTTACCGATAATGTTCGACTCGTCCTCGATACCGCACGCAGAGCGTATGGTCTCCGGGGAAGTTGGTACTCTCTCGAACTAGAAACACGCCGTCCGGAGAGCCCGATAGTAGGGCCTCTGCACGTTCGCGGGAGATCGCCCCGTGGTGCCATCTGGTGACAAAGTTGTAATGATGTCAGTGTTCAAGAATCTTTGCATCACTTGTCAAAATCAAGTGATCTTTATTCTCGTGCCAATAAGGGTGTTGTTTGGATTGCTGTCAGGTGTAGTCTTAACTGTGAAAGGACTGTACTGCCTCTTTGGTGTAGTGGTTGTAAAAGCGACTGCTGAAAAGCTCTGGGTGCGGAGTAAACCAAAGTGTAAATGGAAATTAAACCAAAATTAATTTTTGAACAAGTATTTCTCAATAGCAGCCGAGAGCCAAGGTTTTGTGTCCAGTTGTGCGGTTGATGGCGATAGGCTCGCCTTCCATTACATACAACCTAAACAGCCTTTTTTTTTTGAGGATGGGAAATCATCAAATGTTCCCGCTCTGGGTGGAGCGGAAGGGAGTGTTACCCCCGAATTCTCAAACGACACTTAACTTTAAGGTGTGCTTAAAATATGTATTTCTGTCACTACAATACACCTGATAGTGACAGAGACAGCATAATACTTAAAGGCGACTTAAAATTGAGTTGCGTTTGAGTATTTGGCCGTCAGACTCTTACTGACTAAAACCCACCCGTGTTCTTCCTTAGCCCTTTATGATCCGAGCCAGCGGTAACCCTTTCGGACAATCCCGCTGACCAACCTAAACAGCAGCCTCAGCCTGTTATATTTATGTTGCAACGCTTCCCGAAACAGCCTAACAGCATCGAATTTACTGCTGTTTGTTATGACTATTCTTCCCAAATGGAGGAAGGATAAAGGTGACAATTTAGTTTTGTAATGTTACTACTGTTACGACCTTCATCATTACTAGCACATTATTTGCCATGGTTCATTACTAAATAGATCGTCCTAGTTTTCTGAAGGATCACATATTTGCAACAATAAGATTAGCTATAACGCCAGGAACATAATAAAATTATTGATACAAAGAACGTTCTGTATTTGATTAAGACTAGGTCACTTGTAATCGTTACGTGTGACAGATATTGAAGATAATAATAATAACATCGATACAGCCGGCATTGAAATCTAGAGAGTTTCACTTGTTTTGTAGGAAATATATAGTTACAAACCGATTCCCAAAGGCAGATTGTTTGTTTTATCTCTAATGTGCGAGATTTAAATCATAATTACTTCGACAATATTCTGATATTAACCTGCACCCTAATTGCGTAACACACTATCACTCTCAATTTGAATAATTTTGAAGCATATTTCTAATCCATTGCTTCATACATATGTTCGAACAGACTAATTAGAAACTTATTAGGCATTGTGTAAATACTTATTCACGCCTTAAAAAGAACTTTCGTTCGACGTTTATATACTTTTTATAGAAGTAGATCTTGAATAGAAATCTTTTCTGGACCTGGGGCGCTTGCCCCAGGTCCAGACCGTCATAGGTTTATGACGGTTTATCTTCATAAACTATTGTGAAGACCCTGCCAGGGCAATGACTGAATGCCTAACTTCCATGACTGACATGGTAAAGTAACTCATAGCATTATCATGAAGCGACCTTGAACAGTAGATCATTCATTTTATGACAAACTAGCTTTTGCCCACGCCTTTGCCCGAGTGAAGCTCGAAAAGTATGCCACATAATCGTTCTACTACGTTTAATAGATATTTTTAAGATGAATCATTCCGTAATACATTGTTTTCATATAGTTGTATTGGTTTATGTGGCCCACGCCAGTGAAGCTCTCATTCGGCATGATTTTTTCCGACATCTTTACCAATCATTGTCATATTTAAGCCAATTTACACAAAACCGTAATTAATTATAAACCTAAACCTTCCGAATCACTCCGTCCATTAGTGAAATGAAAACCGTATGAAAACCCGTTCGGTAGTTTTTGAGTTTATCGCGTTCAGACAAACAGACGCGGCGAGGGGCTTGTTTTATATATTTTATTTATAATATTTAAGTAGTGATATTTCTCGTTTTGGATGCCAGTTAGATACTGTTGCATATACCCCAGTCCTCAAACCATCTAGTCTTATAGAGGATTTAGGCGCATAATGCCCACTTCTCAAAATGGCAACTGAGTCGCTAATGGACTAATTCTCAAAATGGCTAATTCTATAAATGACTAATTCTCAAAATGCCTAATTCTATAAATGACTAATTCTCAAAATGCCTAATTCTATAAAGGACTAATTCGCAAAACGGCCACTTCTATAAATACTTAATTCTCAAAAGGGCAATTATTGAAAAAAATTATAGAAAGAGAATTTCATCATAATAATACATTTTATAAACAATTTCCATATTAATCAACAACAAAAGCATAACATAACACATAACACAACTGTCCCGCTCTGGATGGAGCGGAAGGGAGTGTCAGACTCTTACTGACTAAAACCCACCCGTGTTCCTTCCTTAGCCCTTTATGTTCCGGGCCAGCGGTAACCCTTTCGGACAATCCCGCTGATCCGGCAGGCTTCGGCCCTTGCGGGCCCCTTCGTTTGATGCTGACATCTCTTTGAGGCGCGCGTGGAACACGTACGCGCCGTCCGGCACGGGCCTGGTCCTGATCGGACGGTGAGCTACCCATTACTCTCCGCCCGCAGGCCCGCGCCTACGGTGGCCGGGAGTCGTCGCGCGGTTCCCGACGCCCGGAGCGTCTCCCGCGGCGGCTGGGATGGGAGGCTCTCTCCCTCAGCCATCCCGCCGCCTCCTTCGCTAGCATGACTGCTTCGCAGAAGGAGGCGACTGCCCCCCACTCCTTCTCGCCCCGGACCATGGCTTGAACCAGGCCCGGACGCGAGAGGTCGCCGCCGCTGCCGATCGCTTCTACGAGGACACGGCGGTGCTCCGCCCAAGCGGGGCAGACCTCCACCGTGTCCTCTGGGCGATCCTGGCAATGGTGACACCCGGGCGTTTCCTGCCGCCTGATGATGTGCAGGAACCTCCCGAAACTTCCGTGTCCGGTGAGGACCTGCGTCAGGCGGTAGGTGAGGGCGCCGTGACGCCTCTCTAGCCACTCCTCAAAGAGGGGTCTTACCGCCGCTATCGTGGCGTGCCCTGCGCTGGGTTGCGACAGTCGCTCTTTCCATGCCGCCATGAGATAGGTATATAGTATATACCTTTACGTATCAAATGTGTGACATTTGTGTTATGTGTTATGTTATGCTTTTGTTGTTGATTAATATGGAAATTGTTTATAAAATGTATTATTATGATGAAATTCTCTTTCTATAATTTTTTTCAATAATTGCCCATTTGAGAATTAATTATTTATAGAAGTGGCCGTTTTGCGAATTAGTCCTTTATAGAATTAGGCATTTTGAGAATTAGTCATTTATAGAATTAGGCATTTTGAGAATGAGTCATTTATAGAATTAGCCATTTTGAGAATTAGTCCATTAGCGACTCAGTTGCCATTTTGAGAAGTGGGCATTATGCGCCTAAATCTTATAGAGGTCCATAGAAAAGGATGGCTTAAGGTTTAATTCGAAACTCTTTAAAGCTATTTTCATTCATTTAACACGCAACACCTTTCAAATACTGGCTGACAACAAATTAGTAGTAATTGAAAAAAAAAAACGATGAATATTTACTCGAAATCCTCGTACGCAAAGACCGGAGGTATGAACAATAACACTTTGTGTGGTTTGTTGTAGCACCGGGTAATGTCACACGCACACTCCATATTCGTTATTTCAGCAACTGATGAATAAACGCCTATTATCACTCAGATAAGTAGTGATAACGCGATCTTATCAAAAGTGTGCTGGTTGTTTAAGTAAATTAGTGTTTTCTAAATACAAACAAGGCGTATTGTGTCAATTTGATGTTAGTGTAGATTGTAAAGTAGTTTTCAGGTTCTCAAGAGTTTATGATCTCGATATAATTGTCGAAAGTTACCTAAAATTGATTTGAAGACTGAATGAGTTATTCCGATTCTCTCAGAATTCATAGCTTTATTCCCAGTTTCAAAGACAAGCCAAAGCCGGAAGAGCATGGAACTCGAAATATTAAGATATGAACGAGGTCACAGGAATGCTTATCTTAAAAGAACAAACGTTCTTCTGTTGAGGATGTTAAAGAACTTATCCCAAGAATTAAGATCGCTCGAACTAATTAATTTGTCGATACAGAGAATTCCCCACACAAACAGCTTGTACATTTAGATATACTCGCGGAATAAAAGGTTAAACACCGTTGGGTAACTTTTTGTTGATATGTGCATGATACTTATTTTTTTGACTATGCCCTGCGGAGGGGGGGGGGGGTAATGGCGTGGTAAAATGGTAGTGGTACACCAACAGTAGGAATGGCTTTCATTTGTATAGTTCAAAAACATTCATTGCGTTATTTACGTTGTTGAGCAGGCACATTTTTCGAACATAATTATGAAGCAATGGATAAGTAATATTATGCTTCAAAATTAATTAGATTGTGATGAATAGTTTGTTACGCAATTAGAGTACAGATCATGTATTTGAAAATTGCTTAAATTTCGAACCTCGAGTATACATTACACAGATATAACAAAAGAAAAGGTACATACGGCCACTGGGTCATGTTGACGAGCCTGTTGCCTGCGGGTGGAGGGTTCACGCACGTCGAGTTCACCAACACGTCGCTCGGCCCTTTGGACACCGCTGTTGGACAAATTAATTTTATTTATATGTTTTGCAGTTGATTAGCTCCTATATCAGAGCAGAACTTTGGACGTATGAGTGAACAACTCATGATCAAACCCGTAACTTTAAACGGGTGAGCGCTGTACGGATTGTTTATCCGTCTGTCTCAGTCGTCGTTCGAATACTTTTAAGTTGTTACGAGCAATCAGAAGTTTGAAGTAAATCTTACCAATACTCTTGTTCTGAGATTTCTCGCTAAATGCAAAATACAGCACACATTTGGCCACATCTGATTGTGCTGGAATATGACCCCATATCTGGCAACATGTAGCCAGAAGAACTCAAGTTTTTGCTATAATATCTTCGCTCGGTCATAAAGAACGTGCATAAAGAAGTGTCTCGAAGTAAATATGTTAACCAAAAGTTGCTTATTCATCTCCTTTGTATTAGCCTTTTCCCGGCCTGCTGTCAAGGTTCGCGCAGCATTATAAATAATACTGCAATGTAATATTTGCAAGTCATGAATGCCTGTATTCCTGTGGCGTCATCTTCTGGCATTCTGAGGTTTTGTTGTACATAGTTTACTTGTGACGAAGTGGTTAAACTCTGTTTAACCTAGAATATTTGCACTGATAATATGCCACAGATAGCGAAAGGGAGGATATGAGTCTGATTAAATAAAGAACAGACACCAATTCATCGGTCAGAATTCCATACCTAAGTGAGGTTTATCAATCTAAAACTAGTTAGTAATTAGCCTACTTTCTGCCCTCACCTGGGACAGACCAAAGAGATCAAAGGCTCCATAATCCTACTCCGCTTGCAACCAGACCGTGAGGCGATTGCAATTTAAAGAACTACTGCGAATAACGAGGGCCGATCGTGATTTGCATGTCTGAATACATTACATTAGAAAACGTGCGTAACTGTCTATTTACGCACACGCGGTATTCACATTAAACTACGTTACTACGCAAGTTAGTACTTACTTGTTAATATCACTAGTTCAGTTTGAGTGGCAGATTTATTGGTGACTGGCGCGGGCGTGACGTCAAACGCGAAATTTTCTTTTTCTTTTGTAACTTTTGTGCAATAACCTCAAGGTGCATGACAAACTTGCACATGTATGGAAGTATTTATTTATGAATCACTTGGACTCTGACTGTAGAGATTGAAAGTGTTTATATGAGTAAACTTTGATCATTGAATTCTGATCCGGTAGTCTGTCTTTGTAATTACATAACATTAGGTACTGTTTCACACTAATGTTACAGCCAAGAGAGATGGAGGAATCTTCATCATGACGGCCTCTAAGGACCCCAAAACACTATTGTTATGTTCTTTAAGACCATATACCATAACATACAAGAATATAGAAGTCACAAATGGACATAATAAACATAGTTAGATACCAGATGTGGTCTGCGAAGTGTGCATGGTAGAGGGCGCAGGCCCGGGCGGCGCAGGCGTCCGCACTGACGATGACATTACGATCTGTTGACAACAACATTATAAAAAAATAACTTTACGATTAGAATTAAAAACAACATACAAACTGCATTTCCCTTCCCTTATCCATTGTTTGAAAACAAAAACAATCCAAGAAGAATCATTGAAAAATATTCAGATTTCATAAACACCATTGTCAAGGCAGACACGATGCAATTTTATAAGGACTACGGAAACCTATACAAGTACTGGCATAAGTGGCATAGCACCTACATGGAATGCGGGTATTTTCTTGACGTGCATAAATGTAACTAGGTGAAGTTCAATTTGAAACTAGGGCAGAAGTATTTAGGACACATGTCGCATTATTCTTTTAATCCTTGTTACAAATATAAACCGTCATACATTGACGGTTTATATTTGCACGAGTTATATAAAACATCTCTGCAAGCACAAAGCAGCTAACGAAGAAGACCATTATACAAGTTGTAGAATGCAATGCACGTAGTCCAAATAGCTCCATTCGCAAGTATGTGCCGCAAAAATAATATAAATAAATTGCACTCACATTATGTGGAATGGAATTCTGCAATGCGGTGGGCGAGAGAGGCGCGTGTGGCCCATTACTACCGCTCACACTACCTCCACACTGAAACAAAGTTTTAGACTATCGTAAAAATAACCCACATGTATTGTGAAAATGCCTATTCTAGGTATCGAGTCTACGCTAACGCCACATCTGCCTTTAGAGAGTAAATATTTACGTTTGATCCGGCGCGGTGTCTTACTTTCTAAGCAACCGTGAGAATCTCCATCGCATACAATGCTCGTTGAGACAAAGGGTTTAAATGAATATGAACTCTACTTTCCGTCGCCAGTAAAGCGTGGTCTACGCAACATAAATATAGTTAACATTGAGACAATAACCTACAAATCATTTTTTTTTAAAACTAGTCACATGTCAGTGGAGTTTTGTTTCAACTACGTGCAATGGGAACTTGTCTCGCGCTTAGCCTTGTGAATAGATCAATGTGGCCGCACAAAGGGACATAAATTAAGTGACATCGTTGTAATAACTATGCCACTGTGCTTCTCGTTCTCAATGCTCTATGACGAATACAATAAGTCTCGCCTATCGACATAATGTACAGAATGTACTATGTTGCCTATTAAGAAGTTTCTAAACGCAGTCGTTTATTAGGATTATCGCGTCTTGTTCTGCTGGAGTTGTTTGCTAAATTACATTTTATGTTACATTCCTGCGTAGTTAATATATTAAGGATCATACATTTTATGTAATGATGAAATCATAGAATTTTATCTTACAGCCAATCAGAATGGAATTACTTACTTAATTAAAATTGTATACCTAAGAAGTTTGTTACATGCTGCAATTATAATTGCGTTGGGAAATTTTAGGTGTCTTAATAATCCTAACCGTGAAAATTAACAATAAGCCTTTTAATCTAGCTGCTTGTTTCAACGGTTAGATATTTTTTTAATAATATTTATAATTTGTTGGCTTGCCTTTTAACTTTTTGAGGTTGACTTAGGTTTGGACATGTATTTTGTACATATCTACAGGTTTCAAGAGGCTCCTATTTAAGAAAATAAAAATTTTTCGCAAGTGAGAAGTATATAATATGTCTGCCACCGGCTTAGGGAGCCGACATGTTAGACGCTTATCATATGATCGCCTGTGGTCAGTGGTAATCCTCGCAGTTAGAATTACAAGGTTGGTTTTAGAGCGCTTGGAAATTCTGGTTTTTGCACCCCGGCTTCATACGGCATACCCTTAACAGTAATCGATTGCGTACACAAGCAGGCCGCTGCAAACACAATTTGCCGAAGTGGGGAATTACTGACCCATCCAACATCCAGTGCGTTTGCAGTGCTTCTTTAATCAGACCATGTCTCACTTGCTTGAGTGTCCAAGTGCCCGACCATTTGCACCTTTGGTGACCTAAAGAATGCCACTGATGCCGCAATCAACGTGGCCAACTACTGGGCTTAAACGATATAATAATAATCAATCAATGTACCGTCAACACGAAAAGATGAAGAACAATTAGGTTTATACGCACTGGTAGTTGGTGAGGGGGCTGAGCGCGCTTGAGCCGGGCCGGGGCGGTAGGAGCCGGCGCGGCCGATGCCGAGTACCAGCCGCACGGGCCCACGCCCTGCGAGCCCGCGTGCACGCCGTGCTGCAACAACACATATTACTGAGCATCTAATCTTAATCGGTTTTTCTTAACGAACATTCAGAACACGGATCCTGTTCACAGTAAACGTCGGATGATACTGCTAGAGTAGGTAGTCGAAAGATGAAGAAACTTAAAAAACTTTTAAGAAGAAACTTAAAAAACTTAAACCTTTTTGCGTTGGACTCCATCAATTTCTTGTGAATACTTATTATAAAATCAAGTGGTCTGTGATGCCTATTCCCAAACAAAATTATTAATACAACCAAAAATGTCATGTGCTATATGAGAACAGAATTTAGGGCTCAGAAGTATTAGCAAACGAAAGTGGGGCTTGTTAGCTTAGGCTATAGGTAATACTAATATATCAAATATTTCAGTGGTTTCAATAATATTGCAGAAATAGGAGTTATCGATACTAAGTAGAGATGGGCCGAGTACTCGGTTAATACTCGGTACTCGGCGTACTCGGCGGGTTTTTTGATACTCGTACTCGGCCGAATAACTCGGTTTGAATGCCGAGTATACTTTGTTTAAGAAAAGCAATATATTTAGGTAGATATAATTAAAACAACAGTGTTAATCAAAAAGAAAGAAAAAAAAGAAATTGTTATAAAGTTGGAAATATACAATCAAAAAGTATTTATTACTAATTTAGGAAATCTTTGACAATCTCAATTAATAAAATCAAAATTATGCTAATGAATGAGTAGTAATGAGACAAAATTAAGAGAACAGTAATAAATAATAATCAATATTTAAAATTGCGCGAACCTGTTTGTACTTGTTTACGCGCGCGAAATGGGAATTTGATTGAACCGAGTTACTCGGCCGAGTACTCGGTTGAAAAAAAATTGAGCCGAGTAAAACTCGGTACTCGTTACTCGGCAAAAGTGTTACTCGGCGCATCTCTAATACTAAGCAAACATTAAGGCTGTAATTCAAAATACTGGGTGTATTAACTAGGATATCGTGTCATGAGTTGCTTATACACGAACGAACATTTTCAACAGCGCGAAATAACTTTACACGTTCGCATAGAGGTCAAATCTCAATGTAAAACAGGCAAAATCCTTGCAAAAATAAAAATGTAAAATCTGGACTTCAAAGTGCGTTTACTAATTCCTCGTAAAACATTGATAGTTTACACAGTAGCACGTAAGAAAATAAATTCGCTACTGTTGAATTTAATATCGTGACAGCCGAGGCTGACCGCAATCCGACCTTTCATGAAGACGAGTCATGAATGTGGAATTGTATAATATTGAAAAAGTAACCAAAGTTTGCAGCAGTCCTAACATAATGAAGGCGCGGATTAAGAATCCATTGATATAGTAACAGATAAACAGTGTACAAGACAGACAAGTGTTGTAATACAACCGTAATTGTTTAGCAGTATAACGAATTGGAAGCACTTAGATAAACGATAATGTTCCCAGTAACGATCCATTGAAACGCACAGCCTTGGACAGACGCCAAACTGTTGATGCAGGTACGCTGAATAAAATTTTTCATGCGAATTTTATTTTTCAAACTACTTTTGATGTGGAATATATAACGAAATAGCGGTTTCTAAAATGGTTACAGTGAAAAATGATTTTACTGAAGAAGTTGGAGATAAAATTGCTTTTATGCGAATTTTCACAATAAAACGTAGGTGGTACAGGAAGTATTTCAAGTATACGCATTAAAGAAAGTCGGGCACAACAGTGCATGCGGCACGGATCGAGGACGAACGTTGCGTACAGAGTGGCTGATACATCGATCAAGAATGTACTACAGACGTGTTGCTCTATAACTTTAGCTTACTTGCATATGTTACTGAAAACTACCACACAGATGATGTAACAAGGAAATCTCTTCAGTGCTGCGAATGCTTCGAGTCGGTCGTGTGATTGGATTCAATATAAATATACATAAAAATTCTATGTAGGCAACAATCTGATTTGTTAATGTTCCCCTTAAAGTCCTTTTGAAATAATATATGTATACGAGTAACAGTTTCGAGCTTTGCATTGATCGTTTTGAGAATTATATCGGATGTTAATACTTTCATAAAAACACGACTGCTGGTGCAAACTTTCAAGTAATAACGACACCGCAGATTTCTCCGAATAGTTTCACGGGTATTTTCCTCTATTCAATTGAATGGTCTGAATTATATAGCATGAAGAATAGTCGACCTCGTAATTGCACCCTAAGGTTGAATGTCACTGACATGTCGTCAAACGTCACGGTCGATTTTTGCTTTAAGACCAATGGGCATTTTTATGTCTAACATGACTATCATATTATCGTGGACGTCCATGGCATCACGATAACACGGGGAAGTAAAATTTATATGAAAACGCTTTTCAATTTCCGTCCACGATAATCCGTTATAGTGTAAGTATTTTCAATTTTCCATAGAAAGAGGGGTCCGTGGCTAAATAATAACAGCCGCACAGGTGATCAATCAGGTTAAGCTACCCTTGCCGCGGTTGGTCTGTAGATGGGTGACCATCTTTACATACCGAGACACCTCTGTGCCTCGGAAAGCACGTTAAGCCGTTGGTCCGGGCTGTAATTCGTGGATCTTTGACAGTCGTTACGGGTAGTCAGACACTCGAAAGTCTGACAACCAATCTTACGAAGGCGTATTACCCAGTAACTGGGTTGTGGAGGTCAGATAAGCTGTCGCTCTATGTAAAATACTGGTATTCAGCTGCATCCGCTTAGACTGGAAGCAGACCCCAACATAGTTGGGAAAAGGCTAGACAGATGATGATTTTCAATTTTCCATACATTTTATGGACGGGGGCGTGTGGACGTCCACGATAATATAGTTACGTTAGAAATTATAAAAGCACACAATGTGGCAGTTAGTGAAGTTCCAATTTACTGAAAGTCTTTTTCAAAACTGGAACTAGGTCTATACAATCTTTAAAAGTTAATGAAAATATATTTACCTGTGCCAATGGCGGGTGCGCCTGGTGACGGTGAACGTCAGAATTCATGTCGCGCTCCTCCTACCACGACTGATTACCCCTCATCATCTGTGGACAAACATTGTAAATCATTACTACAGTAATCAACAGCGACACCTCTTTCTTCTTATCCTTTCAGGTCGTAATTTAGTGATACGTGGCAGTTAATAACATTAAATTTATTTTATTGACATGTCGTCTAGTAATTACAATAGTTTTGTTGACGAATAGCTGCGGCGGGCTACACGGAGATAAATGGGTAATTGCCATAATGGCCATATAATACAATTTAAGGAAATTAGCTGATATACCAAAAGAGTGTTACAGCCCGAGGTTATGACGGCTCGGAACATGAGGCGAGTCGCTGTGTAGTAACAAATATGTGACAGCGGTGGTGAGGGGTGGCGTACTGCGGTGCGAATAGCCTACTTCAGAGCCGCCATAGAGTTTGAATCAGACTGTACTTAATGTAATAGATGTAACATTTCTTGAATTTTTCAAATGAGTCAAATCAATGATTTTCGTTCCTCCACGACTTGCACGAGCTGAGTTTATAAATCATCATCTGCCTAGCCTTTTCCCTACTATGTTGGGGTCGGCTTCCAGTCTAACCGTATGCAGCTTAATACCAGTATTTTACATAGAGCGACTGCTTATCTGATTTCCACAACCTAGTTACTGGGTAATACGATATCCCTTGGTAAACTGGTTGTCAGACTTTCGGGCTTCTCTCCACGAATGACAGCCGGGACCAACGGCTTAACGTGCTTTCCGAGACACGGAGGGGTCACGGTATGTAAAGATGGTCACCCCATCCACAGACCAACCGCGGCAAACGTAGCTTAACCTGATCGATCGATCTGTGCGGCTGTTATTATTTAGCCACGGGCCCCTCAGCTAAGTTTATAAATAATTATTGTAATTCGTCACAAACCTTACTAAACAATATTTTACGTTAGGATTAAATTGTTTTTCGTAACTTTCGATTTATTTCGTAACTTACACGAAAACAAAGTCATTACAGATGAAATATTTGACTATTTATTTCAGCCAATTATATTAACAGTCTGCGTTTCCATTTATAATAATAATACTTTGTTAATGTGGTCAGGTTAGCTTACATTAACAAAGCATGCCCCCATTTCCCATTCTAAAATAATTAAGAGTCTATATTATGATGTTTTGGTGATATTGGGCGATCTAGATATCGGTATCTGTAAGACTTGAGAGTTTGCTATTTGGACACATTAAACTTGGACTTATAATCTTTAAATTTGCAGAAGCGAAAACACGATTGGATAAAAAAATCTCGATAAAAAAAAATAACGAAAAAACCTCGTTTTGCACTTATTTTGAGTTAGATCTCTGAAACCCTATGGAATTTAATGATGATTTTTAAACTAATAGATAGGTAATAATATTATCTCAAATCGGCGAGAGGTACGAAATCGCTCGCGTTGGGCTGCATAGGCGCCGTCTTAAGTATGTAAGTGAAATGGAAACCCCCTTTTTGAGTAATTAGTGATGTTTGTTTATGATATACACGGAAACAAAAAACTTCATCTGCCCATTTCTGTGGATTTTCGGAATGCATGGCGTTTTCCTTAATTTTCTATGGCAAAAATTCTGTTATGCAGGTAGAACCTGTGTTTGTAACAACAAGTAGAGCGCTAATTGCAGAAGGCTCAAGGCGTGGGCAGGGAGTGGTGCTGATTCACTCTCGTCCTCCCACCGATGATGTGGAACTAACGAGGACGGCGCGCCCCAGCCAACCGTGGCGTATCGTGACTAGCTTCTGTTCATGTATGAGCCAACTTATGTAACGGTACAGGTGGAAATGCAGATGACAGCATAATCACTAACGCGTAACGTCTCTAGGAACTATTCGATGTAACTTTGCAAGCGAATGTGCAATAAAATTTATCGTTCATATCATAAACTTGTATGTATTTTCTTCTTTCGAATTGATTACGTGTAGTAGATTCGATGAGAGTGGAGGTTCGGAGCGTTTTCTCTCAATGAATGTAAACTACTAGCTGCAGCATTCATCGCTCTAATTGAGAACGGAATTAGTAACTAGGGGAACCAATCTAGTGCACCAGGCGGAGCGTCGGCTCTACCTCATAGGAGCCAATAAGTAGGTACTTTGAGCGGCTGTAGAACAGGAAAACGTAGTATTTTCTCGCTACTTTCCTTCCACAATTACGAGTTAAGAGGCTTATTACAAGTGAGTTTGCGTTACACCAGTTGTACAAAAATGTTAAACGTGGCTTATTTATACACAGGAATCTTATGTTTTTCTAAAAATCTTATATTATTGATCTTGAAAAATGTAATAAGTGTTTCGAATTTTCCATTGATTATTCAATCAAATTAACTGCGGCAGGAAACGATTACAATTTCTCTTGAAGTAAAAGTCTCGCGCAATAGTTCCGATATAGCAATAATTAATTATATCGATTTTCATTCAGCTGACCTAGCTCGAGTGCGAGCGTACGTACTGGTAGGTGTAATATGTTGTTCAACTAACGCAATTGGCTGATTATTTGCAGTTTTTTGCCTCATACAAGCGTGACGCGCTGTCGCACCGTGTAGCTACTTGCATATTTCCACACAAAAACAAATTTGTTTTTGTCATGCGGTCGTACGATAGCTTGCCGGGTAGAGGATGAACTTAGACAAATAATATCTAAACATACGCCATTTGAAATGATATTTGTGCAAAATATACTTTAGTTGCTACTACTTTGCTGGTGCAAAAAGTCTGAGCTAAACTGAGCGTTTAGGTTTTGGAACAGAGCGAGGAACGGAAACAGCAAACACTTATGAACTCAACAACGTTCAACAAATTACAAATGAATTATTTACAATGACTCCGTATTAACACATCTGAGCACATAACAACGAAGGTCGCAGTTAGCAGCCACAGTTTAATTTATTATCCTCACTGTTATGAACTTATGACTATACAAGACGACCGAATGTTCACCAACATGAAAATTTTATTACAGCCAACTTAACCTCATGCAATGGATAATGAACAACTAATAGGTACAAAAACTATAGATATATATATGCAAGCTCCTTCACTAAAGTGATAAATGGTTACCTATTTAGTATGTGCTTGGAAAAATAAAGGTCCAAAAGGGTTGAATGTGGTATATTGTGGTGTCTTTGATGATTTCTCATTAAGGCCAGGATCTTCGAGCGTCGTAGGCATTTAGCGTTACCTCCGTCCTCGCGTGGCAAATGCCGCGAAAGCGCAGTTCGAATGAACTCGCTGACCCCTGTCACGGTTATTTTTATAAGTAATAGTATTGTGAATCGGCCCTATTCTTGAAATATAGAGCTGCTCGTCTACATATTTTAATTTCATCATCCTACTTTAGTTTCTTTCTAGTTTTGTGATTGTAAATATTATATTTTTAACCGACTTCAAAAAAGGCGGAGGTTCTCAATTCGGATATTTCTATTTTTTTTTATGTATGTTAGGGGGGGCATAACTCCATCGTAAATAGACAGATCTGCAATTTTTTTTTTGAAGTGAAAACTTCTTTAGCATCGTTGTGATGTGATTTGAAAATTTTATGAAACGAAAAAGCAACAGTAAAATGAGACATGAGATTTAACGTGGGAGAAAATGAGATAGGAAGCATTATACAGTGTTTTTGTTTTTTATTATTACAAATGACATCACATTTAATCCTATGCTACTAATTTGTGGTGATGATGATGAGGATGATGGTGATGGCGATGGCGATGGTGATGGCGATGGTGATGGTGATGGCGATGATGATGATGGCGATGATGATGATGGCGATGGTGATGGCGATGGTGGTGGTGATGGTGATGGCGATGGTGATGGCGATGATGATGATGGTGATGCGATGGTGATGGTGATGGCGATGGTGATGGTGATGACGATGTTGATGATGGTGATGGCGATGGCGATGGCAATGGTGGTGGCGATGGTGATGGCGATGATGATGATGGTGATGCGATGTCCATACCATCGCCATAACCATCGCCATTGCCATCACCATCATCATCATCGCCATCGCCATCACCATCGCAATCACCATCGCCATAACCATCGCCATCGCCATCACCATCATCATCATCGCCATCACCATCGCTATCACCATCACCATCGCTATCACCATCACCTTCGCCACCACCATCGCCATCACCATCACCATCGCCATCACCATCGCCATCACCATCGCCATCATCATCACCATCACCATCACCATCGCCATCACCATCGTCATCGCCATCGCCAACACCATCCCCATCATCATCACAAATTAGTAGCATAGGATTAAATGTGATGTCATTTGTAATATTAAAAAACAAAAACACTGTATAATGCTTCCTATCTCATTTTCTCCCACGTTAAATCTTATGAATTTACATGTCTCTTTTTACTGTCGCTTTTTCGTTTCATAAACTTTCAAATCACAACGATGCTAAAGAACATCCATCCATCCATCCATCCATCACCATCACCATCGCCATCGCCATCGCTATCACCATCGCCATCGCCATCACCAGCACCATCTCCATCACCATCATCATCATCGCCATCGCCATCACCATCGCATCACCATCGCCATCACCATCGCCATCACCATCATCGCCATCGCCATCACCATCGCAATCACCATCGCCATCGCCATCACCATCATCATCGCCATCATCATCACCATCACCATCACCATCACCATCGCCATCACCATCGTCATCGCCATCGCCAACACCATCACCATCACAAATTAGTAGCATAGGATTAAATGTGATGTCATTTGTAATAATAAAAAACAAAAACACTTTATAATGCTTCCTATCTCATTTTCTCCCACGTTAAATCTTATGAATTTACATGTCTCTTTTTACTGTCGCTTTTTCGTTTCATAAACTTTCAAATCACAACGATGCTAAAGAACATCCATCCATCCATCCATCCATCACCATCACCATCGCCATCGCCATCGCTATCACCATCGCCATCGCCATCACCATCACCATCATCATCATCGCCATCGCCATCACCATCGCATCACCATCGCCATAACCATCGCCATCACCATCGCCATCACCATCATCGCCATCGCCATCACCATCGCAATCACCATCGCCATAACCATCGCCATCGCCATCACCATCATCATCATCGCCATCACCATCGCTATCGCTATCACCATCACCATCGCCACCACCATCGCCATCACCATCGCCAT
Organism: Luperina testacea; assembly: GCA_927399505.1. Lineage (NCBI taxonomy): Eukaryota > Metazoa > Arthropoda > Insecta > Lepidoptera > Noctuidae > Luperina > Luperina testacea. The sequence goes on along the minus strand of OV656771.1, from coordinate 12,077,809 downwards.
CACCATCGCCATCACCATCGCCATCACCATCGCCATCATCATCACCATCACCATCACCATCTCCATCGCCATCACCATCGTCATCGCCATCGCCAACACCATCACCATCATCATCACAAATTAGTAGCATAGGATTAAATGTGATGTCATTTGTAATAATAAAAAACAAAAACACTTTATAATGCTTCCTATCTCATTTTCTCCCACGTTAAATCTTATGTCTCTTTTTACTGTAGCTTTTTCGTTTCATAAAATTTTCAAATCACAATAATGCTAAAGAAGTTTTCACTTCGAAAAAATATAATATTTTACCTATACAATCACAAAACTAGAAACACAAACTCAAAAACTCAAATTTTGCAATTGAATATAAACCTTATTCCGTTGTAGTAAAGTTGAAAATCTATTACAGATATTACGATAATTGTAAATTTATGGTACCTACCGACCTGCTACTGCTAGTACTGTGACGAAAGCAAGAGAACCTATACAACTACAATATTATTCTGTCGCGTCGTCTTATAAGTGGGTAGTTATAAATACGTAGAAAAATAATAATCAAAATTACCTTATTTTTTTTTAAGCTTTGCAGTTCAATGCTGAACGTTTTTTTTTCTTTCTTCTGTTTTTATTCCCCATAATTTAATCTTAATTATCACTATATTACAACTATATTATAACAAACTAATATTTAGTTTAATTATTAATACTAGAACCTAAACAATATTTACAGACTGAATTTTGAAACTAATACACAAACACGGAAATTAACTAACAATATTATAACGTATATTTCGATCGATTAGCGGGAACGCGGCGAGCCAGCAAAAGCGACACAGGTCCTACCTCGGTAACGCCCGGCGGGCTACTGAAGTGAAGCGCGCAGGCCGCCTTTTTAGATTATATCTTGTTAAGACAATAAAAATCAGTTTTGAGAAATTAACCGTAGAATGTTCTACTATACATCATTGCCTATTTTTTCATATATTTTTTGCGAGTAAAAGTTAAGTCTACTTCAAATGCGACTTGAAAAACGATTAAAAACTTCGCTGTTTTCGATTTGTTTGCGATTTTTTATGATCGAGTGAAGTTGTAAATATCGTGTTTTGAACCATAGAATAATCAAGAATGTTAGTTAAACTATGCCATATATTTTTTTCAGATTAAAACAAAGAATATTTGATTGTTTAATGTTGAATCAAAAATAGGTCGATTCCGAGATTTCCGGGAGTCCTGGCCTTAAGGCCTGTATTAAAGTGGAGTCATTTTAATAGGTAACATTTGACAATTCATCAAATATTCAACAACGTAACCTTGTAACGGCGGGCATAAAATAACATATTTTTTCGTTTTGTTAGAACTGCACAATTGCTTACCTTTTTTCAATTACGATTACATATTTATTGTAATAATGACCGATACGAGTAATTTTACGATTTGCTTTCATTAATAAACCATTCTAAACATAATAAACAATTTCTGATCTAAAGAACTGAACGTCGTTACAAGGTTACGTCAGTTAACCATTTTTCTTTTTAAACACTAGGGATGTTACTCTAAAAATCGAAAGCTGATAAGTAGAATCGAATGCAATGATGACTTGTGAAGAAATATCACCATAAATTAATAATTAATAATATCTCTGAGTGCTGACAGCAGTGATGAAGATGACAATACTTTTAACAGTTCTGATAGTTCAACTGAATAAATGCAATTTTTTTGTTAAATTGTGTACTTGTCTTATTTTGCTCCTTAAATTTACGAAAAAAATAATAATAATGGGACAGGGATTCGCCTGATGATTTTTAAATTCGCATATGTTTCAAGTCCGTATCGATTCATTCACTTTAATCGATGTTTATAAGCAGGTCACCTCACTATGAGGATAAAACTGACAGACGTCAAATGTTACCTATTAAAATGACTTCACAATAATGCCGATAACCTTGAGCATTTGGGCGGAGCTAACGACCCCTTCTCCGCGCCACTCCGCTACCCGCATGTAACAGAAAATGTGCGGTTGTGTGCGCCGCCACCACGGTTTGCCTCGCCTAGTCTCGTCACAGAGTATCGAAATCACAGAAGGTCAAGTCATCGTGAAAGTTAAATAATTATGTGTACCACATATACAGGGTGTCCCAGAACTCAACGTCAAGCCGAAACGGGGTGACAGGATTGATCATAACCATCACGAGAAAAATATAAAAAAAATCTATCCCATGCAGTTTGAAAATTATGGGCATTTTAAGAAAAACCTAGAAATTTGATCAAACTGTACCATTTTTCGGTTATTGTAGTTATTCTTTTTTATTTTTGTTCAATTAAACTTTGGAAACGTAATCCTAAATAACATTTCTAGAATCCCAATAAAAAATAATGACACGATTGCCTCAAGTTTCCGAGAATTGAGACTATTCGTTAAACTACGAATTTAAAATTTTCAAGATTCGTCGACTTTGATTGGCACTCCTTTAAAAAAAAATGTACTAGAGTGCCTTGGCAAGTGGTATTAAAAGTTGGCGCGTTTAATCAGAATTCTAAAATGGTACAATACTTGTTAGTTCCATACAATAAAAAAACCGGCCAAGTGCGAGTCGGACTCGCGCACCGAGGGTTCCGTACAAACCTGCAAGGTTTACAAAGTTCGTTCATTACGACAATCGAGTCATAACTATGGTATTTTTATTGCAAAATGAAATTCATAACATTACAATGGGGAAAGATGGAGGAGCATAAAGGACACTGGCAAACGCCCATACTTCGTCAGGCCCACTTTTTCAACTCAACAGACAATAATAATACAAATGCTGAAATTACTGGTCATAAACATTATTTACTATAAAAACATCAATATCAATATTGATCATGGGAATACTGAGATATTAGTGAGATAACAAAAAACATTTTTCAGGTTATAAAAGTAAAAATATTTAAGGTAATTGAGAAAAATAAACCACTTTTCATTAGAATAAAGCTCTTTTTTATTCATTTTCATAAATAATCAATAACTCATCTAAAAATTGAGCTGGTGGGCATATTTTTGGCTCATGTCGAGCCCATGACAAGTACCATATAATAGACATGACATGAGCACAACACCCTACAGTGCGTCTGCCCACCAAACAGTTGCAACAATATTGCTCTATAGCGTTACGCCCGCTAAGATTATTATTTATTACAATGTAAACAAAGTACACTCTTCTGCTAACGTGCCGACTTTGGATTCTCCCTCTGAGCAACCATTTATTGTCATTTTGTGAAATAAGTCTCGTAAATTGCTGTTGCTTTCTCTGTATATTTCAATTTCATATTGTCCTCCACTTCGTATATGTTCACCATAATATGATCTAACATCATACATTTTATTTATAACAAGGTAAATCACAAAAGAAAACAGTCGAGTAAATCACAAGTACGCAAGAGTCTGTGGGAGTGAATGACATCGATTATTTGATTGATTTATTCATCTCATTTGACGTTTCTTGAGTTGACACTTATATTTAATTTGGCTTCTAGCATTTTGATCCATCATCGAAATCAACACAAACCCACTATTATTATGAACCAAAAACGTTGAAGTTAACAAAAATATTTGTGTAATGCATCAAATATATTTTTACTTTCAAAATGGATCTATTATTGATAATAATAATTAAATAATGAGAAATCATGACCTCTGGTATCTCTGCATAATATATTATATATTTTACCCCTGGCAACCCAGTCAATGACTTCTACAATTCCCGTGCATTTTCTAAGTTCATTCAAAATGACTTCCGCTATCATCTTCTTTTTATTGTGTTTTTCAGAACCCCATGGTTAAAAGGCGTTTAAAAATGACTGTAAATAACTATTTAATTAAAGATTTTTTTTAATATATATTTCATTCGTGTCCGCTCCTGGGCCTAATTTTGCCAGTGTCCTTTAAGACAAAGATCTCTTTATCGTTTAAGTAATCCTTTATTTTATATTAACACATATCATTTATCTATAATATAACTGAAACACTTATACTAGCCTTGCAGCAGACTTGCGAAAGTTCTTTTATTAAAGTTATTTATTTACTAAGTTTTTTAGTCACTATTTAGAAATCTGGTTCAAAAATATTAATTAAGTATTAAATTTGAACCAGACCTGTAAATGGTGACTGAAAAAGTTATGAATAGTACCACATTGAACATTGCAAAAAAAAAAAAAAATTTAAGGTTTTCGGAATTTTTCCTTTATGTGTGCTATAAAACGTTGCTTCATGCCAAATTTCAAGATTCTAGGTCGACTGGAAGTACCCTTTAGGTTTTGATTCCCTTGCGAGTACTTGCGAGTTTCAAAATATGCAGCTTAAATTGCTGTTTCTTTTGATTGCGTTGACATAGAAGTTTGATTTTGTTACAGCTTAAAGGTATTATAGACCTGAGTATTTGGTATGAATTTCAATTTAATACCTCTACGCGTTTATGAGGAAATGGGTAGTAAGTTTAAAATTATTAAAAAAAAATATATTATGTGATGTAACTAAAAATTTATTGTTTTCGTAATTTTTCCTTTATCTATGCTATAAGACGTTGCTTCGTACCAAATTTCAAGATTCTGAGTTCACGGGAAGCACCCTGTAGGTTTTGATTCCCTTGCAAGTGTCGAAAATTTGCGGCATAAACGGCTGTATCTTTTGATTGCGTTGGCTTAGAAGTTTGATTTTTTCACAGCTTCAAGGGACAGTAGACCTGAGTATTTGATATAAATTTCAGCTTCATACCTCCACGCGTTCCTGAGAAAAAGGGTCTTGACAGACGGACGGACGGACAGACGGACAACAAAGTGATCCTATAAGGGTTCCGTTTTTTCCTTTTGAGGTACGGAACCCTAAAAAGAGTAAAAAAATTAAAACCTCAAGTAACCCGATTTTTGCTATCTCAGTTAAAATGTTTTTGATTCGCACAAGCTCTAGGTAGGTTCTTAATTTTAAGGCAAAATGATGAGAGAGATGGATAGTGGGTATGTTTGCCATGAGTGAGCGAGACAGATAGTGACGCCACTTTTATTAAAGTGAAAAAAGTGAAAAAAAGTTAGTAAAATAATGAAAAATCTTGATCTAGTTTAATTTAGGTTTGTTGGAATAAAAGTCAGATAGAGAAATAACATTTTTATTACAATAAATGTTCAAATTGTTTACCATCAGCCTCAATACAAGCCCTACATCTTCTTAAAAAAGATCTACTTATTAGTCGGGCATATCTTCAAGAGTTGATCTCCTCAGCTGCTTGAGAAATGCGTTCACGCAGGTCGGCTACGTTCTCAATGGGCTTATTTATTGTAATAAAAAACGTTATTTCTCTATCTGACTTTTATTCCAACAAACCTAAATTAAACTAGATCAAGATTTTTCATTATTTTACTAACTTTTTTTCACTTTAATAAAAGTGGCGTCACTATCTGTCTCGCTCACTCATGGCAAACATACCCACTATCCATCTCTCTCATCATTTTGCCTTAAAATTAAGAACCTACCTAGAGCTTGTGCGAATCAAAAACATTTTAACTGAGATAGCAAAAATCGGGTTACTTGAGGTTTTAATTTTTTTACTCTTTTTTATTGTATAGAACTAACAAGTATTGTACCATTTTAGAATTCTGATTAAATGCACCAACTTTTAATGCCACTTGCCAAGGCACTCTAGTACATTTTTTTTAAAGGAGGGCCTATCAAAGTCGACGAATCTTGAAAATTTTAAATTCGTAGTTTAACGAATAGTCTCAATTCTCGGAAACTTGAGGCAATTGTGTCATTATTTTTTATTGGGATTCTAAAAATGTTATTTAGGATTACGTTTCCAAAGTTCAAATGAACAAAAATAAAAAAGAATAACCACAATAACCGAAAAATGTTACAGTTTGATCAAAATTCTAGGTTTTTCTTAAAATGCCCATAATTTTCAAACTGCATGGGATAGATTTTTTTTCAGATTTTTTTCGTGATGGTTATGATCAATCCTGTCACCCCGTTTTGGCTTGACGTTGAGTTCTGGGACACCCTGTATTTACAATGGTCCAGTTTTGGTTTTATTTAGGTATTATCTATTGATATGGATGTACTTTTCGGGCTATGGTTACGAATAAAATTGTTAAAAGCTTTCGAGGCCGTGAGTAGAAGCTATACCCTTAATATAAATCAGCCTGGCTTGCCATGTGGTAAACAACTTAATGTATCTTTTTAACTAAAATTAATGGCTAAATGTGCTGCTAAGCGCAAAACTCAAGAATGGCTGGACCAATTCGGTTTTTTTTTAAATATTCGTTGAAGTCTTAGGAAGGTTTCTATGAAGAGAAGAAGGGTAGGTAGGCATGTACGTAGATAGGTAGGTAGGTATGTAGGGTAGGTAGGTTGGTAGGGTAGGTAGGTAGTTAGGGTAAGGCAGATAGGAAGGTAGGGTAGATAGGTAGGCAGGTAAAGTAGGTAGGTAGGTAGGTATAGGTAGTATAATTATCACTAGTGTATGTCATATTATTTGTTATATTTTTTATAAACAAATATATTATAACTAAAATTCAGCTGAATAATCTTCAAGTTCTTCGACAGACCTTACAAGATGCTTGTGAGTCACCATGTCATCCAATAGAGACCGTAGTTTTTGAATGCCCAAATCATCTTGTTCCTAAAATGAATGCAGTTATACATATATTTACAAGTAAAACAAAAATATAGGTTCATAATTTGTAAAAAAAAATACATTCACATCCAAATCAACAGAATCACCTTCAACTTCTCTGGTAGAACTAATTGATTCACTACGTATAGGTAATGATTTTTTTATTTGATTTAATTAGTTGAATAATATTATTGACCCACTTTAGCCCACATGGATAGTAATGATAAGTGATAATTATAATAAAAAACATGACTACCAATTTGATTTTCTAATTTTATGTAGTCTGTGCCACCCGCGGTCTGCGATAGGCTGATTTAATTGATTGATTGATGTCACCCGCGACGATAGAAGTCGAGTAAAAAGTATTCGACTTTCGATCTGCCATAGAGAGATTTGATCCTTATGATTGACCCTATCGATTGATGCCATAAAAGTACAGGGTATTATTTTTTCGGATTTTAGGCGGTTCGATTCCCGAGAGCGGCAAGCGAATTTTCGAACATCTTTGATTGCAGATTTGTTTTTTTTTAATGAAGGGATTTTCCTTTGAGTAAAATTTGCAATCTCCAGTGTTTAGAGTACTTGCCCTCTAGGTGAGGTTAAAAAAATCCAGCCTGTATATACATATATATTATTGAACTACTACTTTTTACTATTGTATGACATTATTATTTTTAATTCCTTATTTTGTTGACTGATCTATATTTGGGTAAATATACAAAAGTTGTCCAACTTGCTGTCATCAGTCAATAAATACGAAAATTTAAATGCACTTTGTTATGTGCCGATATATTATGAAATTTTAAATTCCTTTTTATGTATCCACTCAATTTTAATCACTTAATCTAAAAGCTAATTTATAAAATAATGCAATAAATACTTAAAACATCAGTTCCCTGGCGTGTCACAATAACAAAAATGCTTAATGAAGTGGTTGTATAAAAAAATATTCCGTATTTATCGTTAATCTTATTATTTCTGTATATTCTATAATATTTATTTAAAATATATTTCACAGATTTATTAACAGAATCTGTAAAATACTATTTTAAAAGAATGAACAAACTTTGTCATTACTTTTACCCATCAGTCCTTTGTACTAAGTGAAAATTTAAAATTCCCGCAAAATATTATCGAACTTTGATCAACTCGTTATACAGCTAGAATGTCTGTAATGAAGTTAGGTGCAGAGCGCGCCACATCGACGGTAGCCATCACGAGGTCAGTGCTAACACCGTTGTCACCGGATGTGTTTGTACTGATCCACTCAAATTTTCAGTACTCTGGTAAGTCTATATTTTCTTTAGTAGCTATGTTGTGTTTTGATTTATGCATTTTTACATGCGATTTTCATAAATATGTTATGTTAATGATTAAAAATATAGATAAAAAATCAAATTTCAAGTATAACCTCAAATTAATGTCCAATTCATCAGTACCCTGTCGTCAGTCCGCTGTTCAAACTTGCGCCATAGGACTGACGTGTTTGCAGGGAACTGATGTTTTAAATATTTCAGATTTTTTTTACTACATGTCAAAGTATTAAATAATTTGTTTTACTCATTTCAGGCTATTTACATTATGCCGCCTAAAAAAAAACAAATATTATCGAGGGAAGAGGTGTTAAAAAATAAAAGAGAAGCCGAAAAGGCTCGTTTAGTGAGAATTAAAAGTGACCCAATTACATTAGCAGAGTATAAAGAGAAACAAAGGTTACAATATTTGAAAAAAAAGGAAAAAGGTCAAAGAAAATCAATTAAACAAATGACACCTCGAGAGCAACGAATAACTAGGAAAAATTGGAAACAATATTCATTAAAGTATAGGCAAAAGCTAACTTTGAACCAAAACACAAATCATTTTTTACGTCAGAACACACCTTCCACCAGTAAAGAAGAAGGGCCACCGATGGTTCTTGTAGAAAATAGACCTGTCATTATTAAGGAAGACCAAAGAGCAAATGAAGCAAGAAGGAGAAGTCAAAGACAGAGAAAAGACAGGAACAAGCAATTAAAGGCAATGAGTACTACTATTACAAATCTTAAAACTAAATTGAATACTGAACGTCAAAAATATAAACGGATTAAAAAAAAGTTAAGGAAAGTCAAGAAATCTGTTGAAAAAACGCCAAAAACAAGACTTGAAGAAATGAGTGAGGATGTAACTAAGAAAAAAGAATTAGTGAAGAAAGCTCTTTTTGGTGAAATCATGAAAACTCAACTAGAAGTAAACTACGAAAAAATTAAAAGCCATAAAGAAAAAATGAAATTTAAACAAGCTTTATCTGGGAGTGTAGTAGAGAAATATAAACTATGGAGATTTAAAAACAAAGTAGTGACGTATAAGAAAACTCGAAACAACCTTTCAAAACCAAAAACAAAGAATCGCAAAATGCAGTTGCAAAGATTGGTTGAGGAATTTTTAGAAGATGACGCTAATAGCCGCCTTGCTGCTGGAAAAAAAGAATTTATATCTCGACGGAAAATTAAAAAGCAAAAGCGATATTTGCTTGATAGTTTGAAAAATCTTCACAAGAAGTTTTTGAAAACTGTTTCATTTGTAATCAGTTATACCCTATTTATCCGGCTACGACCATTTTGGGTCGTACCGCCTTCTTTATCAAACCGTGATACTTGTGCCTGCACAATCCACGAAAATATGGACCTTAAACTTGCGGCTCTAAAAAACGCAAAAATTCTTACATCAGTTAGAAATCATCAAAGTATGCTGGACACACTTTGCTGTAATCGATATGCTGAAAGATGTTTGGAGAGAACGTGTAAAGATTGTTGCGTCAAAACTTTAACATACGAGGAATTTGATAACTTAAAACCGATCCTATTGAAACAGTGGGTGCATAAAAAGGAGACATTCATTGATCTCAAGACAAAGAAAGAACGGTTTGTGACGAAATATAAAAAAGAAACACAGAAAATCATCCCCAGAGAACTTATTTTAAAACTTGAAGATGATATAAAACATTTCTTCCGTCATGCTTATTACATAGTTCACCAGTACAACCAAATGAAACACCTGAAGGAGTCTTTATCTGAAAATGATGCCGTAGTACACATGGACTTTTCAGAAAATTTTTGTACTAAATACAACAAGGAGATACAATCCTTCCATTTCGGCGGTTCGCGTGCCCAACTTTCGCTACATACTGTTGTTGTGTATCTAAAAAACTCCGTTACTTCATATTGCACTATATCATCAAATTTATCCCATAATGTAGGAGCAATTTGGGCCCATCTGCAGCCAGTACTAAAGTCATTGAGTCCAAATGTTCACCATATTCACTTTCTCAGTGATGGTCCTGTAACTCAATACAGGAACAAGACCATGTTCTATGTGTTGGGATGTAAGTTGTCACAAATGTATCCGAACATCATGAGGTACACGTGGAATTATCATGAGGCCGGTCACGGCAAGGGAGCACCGGATGGTGTAGGGGCCACCTGTAAGCGAACCGCTGATCATGTAATCGCTACAGGAGGTGATATAACTGACTTGAAAGAGTTCGTTGCTGTCATTCGTGAGAGATGCCATGGTATACGCGCACATGTGATTGAAGATCATGAAATTGAGCAAATGAACTCCACAATCAACGAGAACTCTTCTAAGTTTGTTGCTTTTAAGGGGACGCTTAATGTGCATCAGGTGACGGGCTCTGTTTATTTGCCAAACCAACTTACAATGAAGTCTCTTAGTTGTTTCTGTGACCCTGATGGATGCCATCATTACAAGCTAGGATCTATTAGGTATGAAAGAGAACTGCCAGATACACATTTAAATGTTTCGACTGTATTCTCTGATTCTGAAGACGATACTCTTCCACTATCTACCTACGTAAAAAACAACAGTTACAGCTTTACTTCCAAATGTAGTTCACCTTTGTCAAGAGTTAGTGACTACACAAAAGCACAAACTCAGCATGATTATAGCAGTGGTGATTATGTTTTGATTAAATACATAGTGAGAAAAGCAGAATATCATTATGCAGGGATCTGTTCTTCTGTCGATACTGAAGATGGTGAATTGAGAGTAACTTTTCTTAAAATTTGTAGTGATGATGGTACCCTGTTTAAATTAGACGAAAGCGATGTGTCAGATGTACCAATGGACCAAGTAATAAAAAAACTTCCTGTACCAAACCTAGTTACAAAAGGGAATAGAATATTTTACCAATTTAAAGAGAAGATTGACGTTTTTGAAAAGTAGTTTTTATTGATACGTCCACTACTTTTAATGTTTAGATTTTATTATTTTTGTTGCAGCATAACAGCTGATCTTTGTCTATTTTTGTATCTAATAGTCATTATATTACGCAATGTTTACCTAGTAATAGAAAATACGGTATTGCTGTAAGCAGCTTTATTTTTGTTCAAATTTTAAATTTCTTAGAATTGTCCAATGTTAAAGAAACTACGTTAAAATGAAAATAAGCAGTACAAATTGAAAAGGCTGCCTTGAAGACTGACGTATTTTAAATTTTCAGTATTCATAATTTTAAAGGTAGTCTTAATAGTTACAATGTGATTTTATTGATAAGATACGCCTTTATTAGATTTTAAGATATTTGTACTTAAAAATACCCAGTTCAATGTGATTTAATTCTTAAGTAATGTGCCTTTATTATTTTCTAAGCTATTTTTGTACTCGCAAATACTCAAAGTAACATTAAATCTTATTTTTTCCTACGAATATGTGTTTTTAATCAGTACTCTGCAATTCTCGTCAGTCCTTTGGCAATAAAATTTGAAAAAATGCAAATAACTCCAAAAATATTTGAAAAACTGACTGGCCTGGCCATAGGATAGTTTATTAATAAGATAAAATATATATACAAACCAATATTTGTATACATTATGGTTAAAAATTATGTTTGCAAAATAGGACAAAAAGTTGTCCAATTTTTGTATATTTACCCATTTACGATAATTTTATTTTCAATGACATTGTACAGACGCCAGCACATCAAGTTACTACAATCTGTCAGATTTCTTTAATAGATTTTCAACTTTATCACTAAAGCATAAGGTTCAAAGTTGATTGCGAAAATTTGACAGTTTCGGATAGGTTGATGTGCTTGGCGTCCGTACTTTATTGAATAGTGAAATTAACAGTTAACATTCTTGTTTTATATTTGCACACCTTATATGGTTATTAACAGTGTACCATTTGACCTTTTTTAACATCCACTGAACCTGTTTTATGCAAATAAATGATTTGATTTGATTTTTTTATTTGAAAATAATTACGCCGGTAATCAATAAATTGACAAATTATTAGCAAGTACGTAACCTATAATCATAATTAATACCTACTTTAGGAGCATTTTCAGTTTTGTGTCACAATATGTCACAAATAATCGCAACGCATCAGAATAATGGACTTTACTTAGGCACCGACAAGTAAAATTTATAATATTGGCTGAATCATTTCGTGGACGTGGACCTTCTGTGATCATTCACTACTAGTACTTACGACTTTCGTTTGAATGAGGTAGGTATTTTATAAACAGTACCTATGTACACAGAGTAATGGACAGCGCATAAGTTTCATAAAACCCCGCTTGGGTAGGTACACTTTTTGTTTTTGCAGTAATATTTTACGATTTTATTTCGTAGTGCGGAGTTCTCGCAACGCGACATACGTCCACCTAGCAACACGATGCGCCCCGCACTAAATTTATGGACGAGTGCGGGGGTGATGTAGACGCAGTCCTTTATCAGAGGCCTTTTTAATTTATTATCATAAAAATAATACATATTTTAAAAAAGTAACAAAACCAAATTATTCTCCTTTGTATTGCGAAGATGTAGATATATTTTTTTACACTCTTTTGATAAAAAATGAAGGAGTAAAACGGTTTCATCTCAATGATTTGGAGGTGATTTTGGTGATTTTTTTTTAAATTAAGTGATACCGGTAGAAAAATTATGGCTAAACCAAATTACGTATTATATCATGAAGATTACTAAGGATTTTTTTCAGATGTAATTTCTCTGTAAATGCCGACAAAAAATGGCTTCATCTGCATGCTTTTTTCAAGCTTTTTTCGAGAGAGCGGCCTTAACTCAAAAGGACATTTTTGACCAATAGTTCACAAAATCCTGATTTATCGAGTCCAAAATTTTGCATTTGTCTTTTAGATTGTGGGCTCTCTTGAGTCGAATTTATGTCCAACAGGAAGTATAAAATATTTTCCCAAGACACAACGTAAGCAGACATTTAAACACTTTGTAAGTAGAAGTTTTAATCTTTTCCACGTCTTGAGACTTGGGGAGAAACGTGACCGAAGGATTTCAAGCCGCGCTGTAAGGCAAGAAGGACTTATCGTGTAGTTGTTATTAGATCACCGCTTTGGAATCCGTCACAGATCCGTATATGGTATCTCTAAGCGTAAACTACTTATGTACTGGCAGATACGCTAAATAAAGTATAGAAATTGTGGTCTCACAGACATACGAATGTTGTATAAAGAGGGCAAACATGACTAGAAAACTTAAGTTTAATGTAGAACAAACATACTATTGTACAACAAAACGAATTATGTATTGCGATTTGCGAGTTGTCGTAATGTACATTTACATATTTCGTGATACTGAAAGCAAAATACAGCACGTTTTGCAAGGCATATCGTGTAAAACTATAAATTGTTCTTTAATATACTTTGTATGCAAACCTAAAAGTTATCCAAATGGTCACTGGAGAATCACCAAGGGACCATGCGCTCTTCTTTCATGTTAACTTAACAAAATATTGGTATTCAAATAGGGCAGCATCTCCCAATGCGTACCTCTTCAGTAATCTGGGTTACGTCAAATAAATGCAAAATACAAGGCCTACGACCTAGAAAAGAGAAACTATAGACGCATAATCGAATGCCAAAAACCCTAATAAGAATTTTGACATTGTGTCAGCTCCTCATATCTTTTGTATTTTGTTTGGAATCGATAGAAATTTGCAAATTTGCCTTCGACACCCAGTTTGCTGCGCGCTTGCTGTTAAAGTTACATCGGGGCATTTGGCAAGCAGCACAGAAATCGTAACGAGTACAACACGAGCAACGAGATGGGCCGTCAGAGGATGCAGGCGCGTGCCGAGTTGAACGACCACGGGGACCACGCGTGCGTTTCACTTTCATCGCATCCCACCGAGACCGCGACCACGCGACCGCCATTACAGAACAACATCATTCATCACTTCATCACCCCGACCACGTTTTGATTGTTTGGCTTTTTAGTATATACCTACACGCTTTATAGCCGGACTTATTTGGACAACAGGAAATACAACTATAGTGTGGCTGGTAGCTACATTAGTTACCAACCAGTCAGTCCTGTCAACGATATAGCGATGTTAGCTAAATTAGCACAATATGCCCAATTCCGCCTCAAAATTATATCCAAATAGGTATAGTTTAGATTAGGGATGCATCCGATACCGATACCGATACCGATATATCGGCGATACTTCAGGTTTGCCGATATATCGGTATCGGCGATATTTTTATGGCCGATTCAACGATACTTTTCAAATTTCGCGCTTTAAAAATGTAATGTAAACGCGCGTGTTGTCAAATAAGATTAAGAATTACATATCGTAATTGTTTGTGTATTATAATTATGTCATTTTTATAACTAGTCGTTTGAGTCAAATAAAATAAATAGTAGTCATATCAACTTCAAAACACAAAAGTGCTATATGGAATCACTATGAAATTTCGACAGTTGATAATTCTATAAAAATCTTATAAATGTTAATGGAGATTGTTCAAAACCAGTCTAGGAAAGTTGCACGTATGAAAACCAAATTAATATACAAATTATTTGCTTATTTTTTACAAGCTTTTCACTTCAGGGATTTTGTTTTCGTATCCGGAATTATGATTTTAAGATAAACAGTAAATTAACGATTGCTAGGTACATTTCCGTATAGTGATGGATGATGGACGTTTCGTTCTCTTCATTTGTACGAGTTACGTAAGTATGAGCCTTTACATAAAAACATCACAAAAATGATATTAAACTCATAAATAGCTAAATAATTAGTAATATCATTATTATAACGTAGGTACTGTATATGTATTTCATAGCTCCGTTGTGAAAATATTTATTTTTGTGTTTCGTCTCACGCAGATGCAACTGTCAAGGCAGATGACAGACGTACCGGTAGGGATGACGATTATTCCTAAACAAGATCGATTTTTAAATCTATCCGAATCGCAGGAAAGAATCGATTCAGCAATAAATTGAGTTCTGATAGATCTGTTCCCGATATTATTCTACATCGACAGCTTTACCAGCATAATTAGTCAAATGTAATGAATAATCGAATACAAAATAAATTGAATAATATTGTTGGTTACAAAAAACAGAACAAAGAAACTGCGTATCAAAACTTAAAAGTTGCAATCCGCAGGAAAAACATTGGAACTCGTTTTCAAGTTTCTAAAATCGATTAAAAAATCGATCGCCATCCCTAAGCGCCGGCGCCTGCGGAAGCCGCCATTACTGTTTATTATTGTTTAAGTATGTGTCGATTGAGAATAGTCACCGCGATTAATCTCTCCACTTAAATAGTAATACTTACGGAAATTCGTTGGTGTGTTTGTTTTAAACAACTTAGCGTGTTTCATGTAACTAACGATAGGACGTTTTCATATTTTAATTATGTTTTATTACGCCAGGACGTTTTTAGGTTATCTCCGAATTTGTTTAATTACTTTAAAACTCGGATACTTGTGTGAAAATAAACACTATTATTTAATAGTATATAAACCGTAGTCTATAATAAATAAAGATTTATTGTGTTTCAACTTAAGACGGATTTCCATACATCAACGGTCATGATCCTTTGATTACTAAAACTATTAATTAATTGTGTTTTATTTAATCTACCTTCCTTTTTTTAATTCAGTAAGCGTATCGGTATCGGTATCGGTATCGCCGATATTTTTATAAGAGTATCGGTATCGGTATCGTATCGGCAAAAAGGCGTATCGCGGCATCCCTAGTTTAGATCCAGTTAATTGATTGTTGATTCATTTTAATTACGATCGTAGGAACATTGACAAATAAAATAACTCCGAACGGAGTTTTGGACAGATCCGTTCGCACCGAATGCATAAAATTAAATATTCTTTGATGTTTTACGGTTTATCTGACATTTAGCCTCTTGCCACTTTCGCCGATTACAATTTCATTGAAGTGAACGCTAATACTACTAAGTGATTCCGTAAATGATCGTACTCCGTTGGTTAATCGTACCATCTTTTATGAAATGGGTTCGTTTCGTTGTACACACAAGGTTGATAGAATAGTCACGATTAGAAGCTGCAATTAGGTTGTTTTATAAACATTTGTTACATAGTTGTATTGTGCGTCACATCGCTGAATTTAAGGTTAGAGTGGACTGTGCCGGTCAACGACTTTTAGCCTTTAAATGAGTGCAGGAACTAGGAAGTTATACGCAACAGCTGCAGCAGCAGACACATTTTCAATTATCACTGTTTATGTTTGCTGGCCTTTGTTTACGTTTTATTTTTAGTGTGTGCAATGTGTAGCATGAAATTTTGAGACAGTGTGATAAATTAAATAAGACCAAGTTCTGTTGCATCAACAAAAGAAAACGGCTCTCTTATGACCTTTTAATTACAAACATAAAGTAAACATTCACAATTCAATTCATTCATTGTACCCTATTTATTTGATGTTTAATTAAAACTGCCCGCTCCAATTTAGATTATCTTAGTGTTGGTACTTGTTGACGTAACAAAATTGAAAGCAAGCTTAATGATACGCGATATTTCGAATGAATCAACAGTAGCACAAACTGCAAAAAAATTTGGCCTTTAACCGGTAAAATCGTTTCCTTCCCTCGAGTAAGGTCACAAAAAACAACTGTCGGTGCATCACTTTGACTAAAGACCAGGTAGTACTTTGTGAAATTACATTCAAGTTAATTTCTAAACTCCTTTGTACTTTAGTTGTTTTATTTATTCGAAAACGATATAAATTTGTAATAAAATGTCGGAAATAAAACTTGCAGCAGTCAAGGTGGCTACGACAGTTGTAAATAACTACTTCCGGACGCCATTTCCATGTTCGGAGACCATTAATCCTGTTTTGGCGAGTGACACCCCGTTTTTATTGTTGTCCATAGGGTAAAGCCACTCCTCACTTTTTAAGTATCATATTTGTTTGTGACTCAGCAATATTAGTTGTCTAAGATAGCGGATTATGAGTACTTGTAATACCGATCAGCACACTTATTAAAAAATAATGCAATATTAATCATTTTAAGCCAATTAGCTAAAAAATCGGTTCAACAGTTCGGAAGCTACGATGTTACAGGCAGACACACACACACCCATACACAGACAGACACACCCCGACACACACACACACACAAACACACACACACACACCCCCACAGACACCTCGACACACACACACGACACACCCCGACACACACAGACACCCCCACCCCGACTCACACACACACACAGTCACCCCCACCCCGACTCACACACACACACAGTCACCTCCACCCCGACTCACACACACAGACACACACGTCAAACTTATAAATGAAAACCTGTTAACTGTTAATAATAACGAGGTATGTAATTAGAGTACGTTTTTTTAAGAAAATTGTAGTGATTTAGCTTTAAGAGAATGCTATTCGGATTGGAACAGTCCATATCGTAAAATAATGACAGGATCAGATTTTCAAAAAAATACGTAGCAATGAGGGACTGTTTGCGTAGGTACAGCTATCAAATAACAAAAGAAATCTCGAAAACACAAAAACATCATATTTTAAACTGTTCAACCTTCATGAAATCACAATTTTGAGTTACTTATAGTTTAGCAAAAGAATCTCCAATATTTGAAGTCAATTAAATTATTTGAGATGGCATACAATATCATGTGCATGGGTAGGAACACGGCCCACGTAGGGCCAATCAAGGTGGACGCGTTAACTTAACACATAGGCCTCGTGACACGATGATGTCTGCCGGTTCTACTTTATTGATGACTCCTATTGTAAATTCCCATTCAAAGCATCATAGTTTCATGTAAAAATAACGATTTTGCCCCAGTTTTCTTTGTTATTTAAACAATTACGGTAATCTTTTAATATCAAAAACTGAGTCACTGGCTTTGTTACAATTTTCGTGACTGTTTTATTGAGTAAAAGGTTTTGATTATATTATTTTATTACGTATACTGTTCTTAAAATAAATCATACCTAACATAAGGAAATAATAGGACTATAAATATGCGCGTTCGCGTTGTTACGCACAAAAATTACGTACCTTGTAGTATGTCAAACTTGAATATCTTCATTTAGAAGGAAGTTAAACACGGTAAAAACCTCCAATAAAAATCACATTCGTCACCAACACAATAATGCTGAACAAATGAGTCTTTTAACACTTTCCTGTCTTGTTTACACTCGATTTTCAGTAGAGAGTCAACTCGAGTGTCGTACAATCTTTGTTTATTTACATGGGGAACATGTTTATCACTGCACGGTAGATTATTATCAAGTTAACTCGTTTGTGCGCACATATTCTAAGCAGGCACTTTCCGTAATATAATAATAAACGTACATATGACGCGACCGCCAATCGCAAACTGTCAGTGGGGGAGTCGCGGTCTGCCCGCCAACTCGTGAATATCCCTATTAGTAAAGGTATTACACAAACGACGTCTATATCCATGCCGTTCGTCTTTACTGCGTAATCGTAAACGGAGGCCGACAGATTTGGACACAGAAAATCTTCACGGTTAGGTAGTGGTGTAAACGTTAGCGTTAGTAAACGTAGTGCTACTAATGATGACATTTTTACGCCATCTGTATGCTTAATCTAGATTTCATTAGGTCTGAGGATTGCTTTAGAATGCCTTTAGCTTGTTTCATCATCTTCTTCCAATATCAATCTGTCTAGCCTTTCCTCGACTATATTGGGGTCGGTTTCCAGTCTAACCGGACGCAGCTGAATATCAGTATTTTACATAGGGCCTGCCTATCTGACCTCCACAAACCAAGTGTCTGGGTAATATGGTACTCCTTGGTAAGGTTTGACTGGTTGTCAGACTTTCGGGTTTCTGACGACCCATAACGACTGTCAAAGTCTCAAAGAATCATCTTCTTTCATTGTAGTTTATTTTCCGGGGGTTACTTTTAGCTGGAAATTAAGCCCATTATAAGAGTATATCCTTGCAAATGCAATAGGTACATACAATTTGCATAAGGAAGACCGATCAAACGAGTGTCGATTTCCTGGTGCGATCGCTACGGTTCTCAGGTTACGGCAAGCCGACGCCGCAGCCGTTGCGCCGAACTGCACAGTTGTACACAGGAAACGCTCCAACACATTGATACCTTGTAATTGACACGAGTGCAGTTACCACGTGCTTATTGAGCTCCAACGAGCTATTACATTACGAAAGTATACAATATGACTCAACCTAGCCTAGCTCTACATCGAACGCCCGAAATTAGGGAACAAACGCGTGTTTAGTTGCAACATCTACATAAATCAAGAAATGTTTATAAAACAAGGTGTTATATTTTGAATTATTACGATAAATATGTTTCATAATAGACTGTTTCTAACCCAGTGTTTGGGTCTCCATCCATGCAACTATTGGATAGGATGATAAGCGTAAACCAATAGCAGTGGAACCACGATCTTTGCTTGCGCTGAAAGTTACACAAAAAAGCTACAGCCTTATTTTTTATCATTCGTGCAACGTTTTAAATAGCCATGGATAAATAAACAATAAAAAAAATAGATTGTTTATTTTGGGATTTGAGTTAGTGCAGGAAGTGGGTCTAAAACTGTTAATATAAACGAGAACAGAGAGACAACATGTCTGGCTAATGACCGCAAGAAAACAACGCGGCAATTGCGGACTAGCCAATGCCAGCGTCCCAGGAAGTGTCTTATAATGAAGACGACGAGAAACAATAGCTTGATAAAGAACGTGGCTATTTTATTTATAGTGCAACTTGGAGAACAAATATTTTTTGCACCAACCATGGCTATTTGTAGAAATAAATAACTTATTTTTTCTGCTTAAGGCAATCTAAAGGAAAGATGGATGAATATTGTGTCGAAGATGAAATGGCCAGAAAGGAAGTGAATTCCGAGATAACGGCTTTTTAGATATGATAAATATGGAATAGACGTGTTGCGTCAACCTCAAATAAATCGGGATAAGAGCAAGAGAATAATAACTACTACAACTTACGAAGTAAGAAACTATGTACTTAAAAGTCCAGCAACTAACATCAAGCGCATATCCCGTCGAAGACTCCAGTTTCACATCCGTGCAATGGCAAAATTCTATACAATTAGTGGTGTTTGTGGCAATTGGAGCGTGAGAGGAATCCGGGCACGGTAGAGTTCGCGGCGCAGTGCCCCGGAACCAAGAGTCGTGCCGACAGTTGTCATCGGTATGTCCTCTATTCATCGTCGTTCAGTGCCACAGATGACTACGTTTTGTTGGTACCTACTTACGACGAGAAAACTAGGTCTGATCGATACTAGCTGTTAATTGCTTACAGCGGCCATGCTGTCAGCTCTTTCAGCTATGCGACGGTTACCTTATCTAAGTAAGCGTCATGCTTTCGCTTATTTAGCTAACCATTCCAAACTGTCTAAACAAAACTTCAAAATAAGTTTTTATTTCATTCACGACAAAATCTTTGTACTTTCCGACTTTCTCTTTTATTTCAGACTGATTGAATTTTAAATTCAGCTCTTTATGTTAAAAATTGCAGTGATGCGATTCACAGTTTTTGGCAGTCACTGCAGTCTGAGAGATGTAGCAAGAGCAACTGATGGATGACATACTATAAGCATGTTTTAAATATTATTTCTACGCACTGTGTAAATAAATTGCTTTTAGTCATTATTATAATACCATTATTTCATAGCATTTTTTAAAATTTTATAGCTTGTTTAACCCTTTACCAGGCCTCGGACAAATCCTGCAGTAATAATGTTTTTTTCGTAGATTTAGATGAGTAATAAAATTTGGTATGAGATTTTATCAATTATATTTAGAAAATAAGCTGAAAACCTGAAAAAATACATGTGGCAAAACATAATCCCATTGCCTGTCTAGACGACGACTTTTTATCTATATATAAAATAAAAACAACAAAAAATACACTAAAGTAGACTGACATAATGACGACAAAAGTTTACACTACCCACAATTTATATATCGATAAATGACCGTGAGTAAATCCTAAATAAAACCTGTGGCAAAAACCTAGTATAAAATAAAGATTCTAATTCACCGGGCAATGGATATAATAACTCCCACAATAATTAGGCATTCACAGGCTTAAGGCATATGGTTCCCCACATGTTTTATTTCGTTATATCATGATATTTTTGAAGTTTTTACTTATAATTTATGCACAAATCACTAGAAAAACTCAAATTCTACAACATATCAAAAAATTGTACGACTTAAGTTTCTCCGATTCTCCATAATGATTAAAAATACGGTACACTTGTCACAAAAATGTTCGTTTAGCGGCCGACCACAGATAAAATGGCTGCAAAAGTGACATTTGCGTTCTGTTCCACTTTTTTTTTGTCAACATAAGTACCTACTATTTCTATGTTTGCGTTTTTGACAGATTGTGGTAGATTCTTTATCAAAACCTGGTAGAAACTCTTAAAAATGTATGTGGGAAATGCTCAATCCATAGCCTGGTTAAGGGTTAAAGTTTGAGGAAAATTATTGGTTATTCTAATGATTTTGTGTGTAAACAAGTAATCTTTAATGAAGGTATTGGTTACTTGGGTAATAATTACTAGCGGTAGTAGGTACCTACATGTACATGTCTAAGGTTATATTCCCCTATTAAACCGATTAACATGTGGTTATGTTATCGAGTCGAACTACTTGCTCATCAAATTAACTGTGCAAAAGCCAGGGCGTAGCGCGCACTCGATGATGTCACCAGCTCACCAGCACTTGTCAACAACGACCTATTATGAATAGTAGGTAATGATATGAACTATGGTTTAATTTAAATTGATATAAATATTTAGAAATCTTCATAAAGAATTTACTACTTTTCTCGTACGTATGAGGTACTCACGTGCACGTCAACCAAGCACTAATTAGCTGACATCCGAAATTTGCTAGAGCTAGAAGGCTTCTTGATCATAAAGTTATAATTCAGCTTAGCGAGCACAGGCATGGGTCTCTTGATCTTGTTATCATGTAGGTCAAAGGGAACTTTTTGCCGTCTTTATTAGCTTGATTGAATTATAATAACTTTCATCGCTTTAGTATGAACCCACTTCAAAAAATAGATGTAGCCGAACGGACCCCAACGCAACATCGTACGATAAAATTTTAACATCGTTAGTTGATACATTTTGGCCTGTTTGTTGACTTTGACAGCGCAAGGTCGCGTTTAATTCATTAGGTCTTTTCGTAATATGAAGTAATAATAATGATTAAAACAACCGTGACCGCTACTGTGTATCGTCGTCTGAGTCATTTTGTGTTGGGATGAATACTAATCAAGTTACGTGCGTAATACGCAAAGAATTAATTATTTATTAGAAACATAACACAGCTTGTTGTTAGGGTCTACAACAAAATAATATTGGATTAATTTAGTAAGCCTTTAACGAAGGCTTTGTTTACTCTGGCATTGTTTTCGCGATATTCTATTAAATAGATGGCCTTAGTGAGTTTTTATTAAGAACAACAACTCCATTGTTTCTTTGATTCTCACATTTATCTTTGAGTACCTATACTTAATTCGTTCTCAAGATGGTGTCATTATCTTTGTAAGTATCATCTTTACTGAAATGTTTTGCTGTCAGTCTATTTGGACGCTAAATTCGAGTTTCAGTAAAATCCTTGGCTGTTTTCGTTGAACCTGAAGATCCTTGCGTCCAGTTTTGATCAATGACATGGTGAGTCAGAATACGCTTCGACATCTGCGCACTGATGTATTCTCTAAATATAGTCACAGACACTGCGGCTGTTTAATTATACCTACGGTTAGCATTGGTACTGTGATAAATTTAGGATGTCAAGTCTGCTACGCCCTTAGTGCTAGCCTTCCGCTTTGTATCACCGATTCAGATTTCGCTGGCAATTTGTGTTGCAAGCTTTATTGGGTATATTGACTACTAAATTTTCCTTTTTTAAATTAGGTCTGCATGTCGAACTATTGGAAGCTATAATTACGAACTATATGCACAATTATAGTGACCTATTTGTCCGAGTTGGTTCACATTACTTAACCTCGGAGATAAGTTGCTGATAAGCTGTTCTCTATTCGTTTATCTTTGAGAAATGGCAGTGCATAATTTTAAAGTTTTCCTAAGGTTTCTGATGTATTGCAGAATTACTGTTACCTCGCCTGCTCCATAATGTTTTTTTATGGACCAGAATTTCGGTACCTAGCTATAACTCTTAATATTATGAATTTATGATGTTTTATTACCGTAGGTAATCTAATAATCCTTTACGATAATGTGTTGCGAAGCTGTTTCTGAGATCCTTTCAGAGATGAGAGCTCGTATTGACGCGGTACTTAATACGCAAGGGCGCGTATGCCTTCCTAATAAATGAGAATTCCAGGACCACTTTGAGCCGTCACTACTGAAGACTTGCCCATTTTACGGAAAATCTCCAGGCGGGGATGGTAATACTAGGTACTAAACTTCAGAAATTAGGAGGAACTTATGGATTCCATGTTTTATTGTCTTTTACTTATTACGTTAGCGTATTCGCCAAATAGTAGAAACCGTATCCTTTTTCGTATTCGTAAAAAACGAATTCGTCTTCTATCACTACATGTATTTTAGATCCTTTTTGTTAGAAATTCTATAAAAAATGGTGCCAGAGGCGCGGCGGAGTTGTGGCAGTTTTGAACAATAATTAACAGCCCATTTCTCATTAACAACGTTTATAAGTCATTTTCAAGAGTCACAAATGACCTTGCGCCGGAAGTCGGGTGAATTTCAGCTAACAGATCAGAGCAGACTTCTAAGACAATATGGTAGCTGTGACTGATTACACCGAAATTAGTTTTGACACAATCCTTTGCAACACAAATGTTAGTATTTGTGGTGTATGAGAAGATGTTTGAATCCTATAAGACTCACTCTGGAATCTCTGAAGTGATCCCAAATCGACTTGCTAAACTTTTTAAGTATTGGTTTTGGGTATATGATAATAAAACTGCTGCAATGACCATCCACCTAGTACCAAGCAACTAAACATCCACTTACATTTAAGATTGAGATAATGAGACATTTTATCCTTGGAAATGGGTAAGACACTGAACTGTTTTAATTGGAAAGCCACAGTTATCATACTCAAACAACACTTCCAGTTTGCAACTTGATATCATCATAATAGCTGAGTTGTTGAAAGTGTTCAATCTAAGAATATTTGTTTCGTAGGATAATATAATGGCCGAGTTATTGAAGGGGTTCCAATATTTGTTTTGTACAATAAAAATCTTAGAAGCCTCAAGAAACAAAAAGCACACTTGATTAAAACCACAATTTTCATAAATAAAATTATAATCTGGTTCTATAGCATTTAATTGAACCATAACTAAGTAATTATCTATAAGAGCATAGTAAAAACAATGAATAAATGCAATTAAGTACTTTTTTATGAATACTTAACAATACAACAGGGTTTCTTTTCCCACAATAGACAAACAAGAATATACCTCACTCATGGATACAATATCATAAATGAGATTCTACATTTTTGCACTGATTCAGTGTGAAACAAGGCACTTGTCTCATTTAGTTAACTTTTTTTTAAAGGTAATTAGTTTAACTTGTTTCAATACTCAATTTTCTTTTTCATTTTTTTTTTGGCTGTAGCGAATTTGTTTGAATCTTCTTTGTACCAAAATAATACATTTCGAACACTCGTGTTTTAATCTGAAGGGTAGATAGTAATGGTGGGTTTCGGCTGCTTTCCTGTTAAGACTTCATTTATAAAAACTTTCGTTTTAAAAATCGAGGGTCTGGGCTCCCGGGATCTACCTACCTAATTAGATTACTAAGAAAAGACGAGACTAGGGTTGTTCATGCTACGAGTATTGTTCATCTTAGAGCGGGCGCAATGCAGTAGTTTAGAACATTGCATTTCATAATGTAAATAAATTGTAGTAAAAAACTGCTGTAGTGTAAAGTTTGGATTTGAGCAATGCTTAACGAAACGAGGACGTTCCATCCCGCCTACAATCTACAGCCAACTACCAACACCGTGACAAACACTACTAAATACCAAAGACACTAAATATTAATCAACTTACCAAAATGACGACAAATAGATAGATGATAATAAGATTAAACAGACCTCACTTCATTATATAAATCACTGTAATACGATAATAAATGAAATTCATAAACACACAACACATACGTCACTCAAGAATCCGCCATTTTATAAATTTAAAACTTTTTTCTTTGTCACAGTTACAACGGAATGGAGAATTATCCATACAGCCTATATTATTCAAGTCGATCAATACTTAATAAAAAACGTTTTTTGATCAAATATTGATAATTATAACATTCATTCCAGCTGAATAGTTGTAAGGACAACATTTATCTTATTGCTAAATATCCTGATTGCCAGAAATCCTTGTCGCTGACAAATCAATGCACATATGTATTACTATTACACACAGTTTGATGGCTCAACTTTGTTTCAGTGAAATAATCATTTCTCTATTTACATAACAAGGTGTTAATGTAACGACACTACTATTATTGTAACATTTTTACTACAGAGTAGCATCATGGGCCATGGTGTATAATTGAAGGAGAGCGGAGGGCCAACCTAAGCCAGTCCTTGTTGTCACTGTCATTATTTGTGTCAGTTCAGTTGCTGTCATGTTGTTTGACAATTGATTGACATTGTTATTGAATCTATGATTTTTATTAATTTGAACGAATTTTCTGAAAATTTGTGAATTAAAACACCGTACCAAAGTTACTAATAAAATGTGGAACAACATACTTTCAATAATAACAACATTATCGACATTATTTTTATTAGGGAGCTGTAAGTATCGAATAAACGCACTGCGACTCTCGAAATAATATTAGGCACGATTTTTTTATGTATTTTTTATGTATTTTTTATGTTTTAGGCTCTATATATCATAATCTGAAGCATTTTGAGACTATACATGCCTCGAAGCTGGCACATAACATGGTCAAGCGTGGCGCAAAGTTATCCAACCACCCTTTTAACACAATCAAAGAGGTTCATTTCAAGACACTGGGAAAAGACTTCAGATTAATTCTCCATCCCCATAGCTCGGTATTACATTCTAATTTCAAAGCATATGCTGTGGATGGTGATGGGAAGGAAACAACTGTTCATGTTGGTGAGAAAATTTATCTTATGAATTTAATATTGTCTAATTTTTATATCTTGAAAATAGTGCATGAGGAGTGACAATACTTAACATAACTCATCCGGTACAGTTAACCCTAGTGAGCTATACTTTTATGCGGATGCAAAAGAAAAACGGGAGCTTGTAAAAGTCTTCCAATTATTATTGCAAAGCTATAAGACTGTTCATAAATAAAAAAAAATTGCCATCAATATTTCCTATGTGAAGTACACCCCAAAAAAAAAGTGCTCTCCAAGACTTTTAACTATATCATTGTGGGAGTTGTTTGCCTGAATTCATTGCTGCCACTCACCAAGAATGACTGTGTCACTGGTACAACAGAGTTTGATGTTTCATCACCTTTCTTAGATATGGCTGATTCTTATAATTTACAGACGGTTATGGGTTAAAATAAGGATTTTTATCTTTACCAGTAATGAAGCAAAGACCTCATAGCTTTGTATAGTAGACCCTCCCATATGGAAGTAGCTATCACAGGTAAAATTAGCTTATTTAGTGTACAAATCTATTCATATGCCCAGTTTGGCGATAAATGCTACCATTGGTAAGCAAAACAATTCGTTTTTGTTTATAGGAACCAAGCATAAGTCAGGGCAAGTATTTGCAATATTACCTACTTGCAGTGAAATGCTAGGTTTAACAAGGTTTATAGAAAAAAGAAAACTAAAAACAAACTAATAAAAATTGCTGCTTGGTACACATAATACTAATAAGTTATTTGAAGATACTCAAAAATGCTGATTTATAAAATGTTTAAACAGCTATTTGCACATTTTGACGTGACAACGTCTAATAAATCGATGAAGCTGGCTGCACTCACGAAAAAACATGACTCATGTAGCGTTACCTCGCGGCCTCGCTTTGTAGCGTGGAGGCGTTCCATGGCGGCTTGAAGTGCAAGCGAATATTAACAAATGCAATGCAACTATTCCATCAGTATTTTCTTATGACGTTGTCACGTTCAACTATCGTCAGTAAACCGACTTTACAGACAACCGATTTTTTGTTATAGATAGAGAAAACTTCTACACAGGCAGAGTGTTTGGTGAGAAGACATCAGATGTAAAGCTGCACATGGATGATGGTCTCATCACTGCAACTATTCACACTCCTGATGAAACATATCACATTGAGGTAAATAATTCAAATGATTCCACTACATCCATGTGTATTTTTAATGTATGTAAAGCCACTAACTTCAATTTTCTGACTAAAACACCTTAAAACATCATAAGTGACTGAAATTGGTTTTGAAATAAATGCTTTGCATTTAGGGTTACAATCCATTTGAATTTGTCCTGATATGTCTTTCTGGCGTCCAATTCGGACTTGGTCAGGCCTTGACATTAATCCGGATTTTTCAATATTGATGTGATCTTAATTAGAAAAATTAAAAATAAATTTTCTATTGAAACAAGAAAGATAAAATGTAAAATGTCTGGACTGACTAAAAATTATTGTCAGAAGACGCGATCTTATGGCTATTGGGCGCCACGAAAATTCCTAAACTTCGGTGCCCAAGTACATAGTCCCCTATTTAGGCCATTATCTCCGAACTGACTAAAAACTGGCAAAAGTCATGTTAGAAGCAAAGTTTTTCCTTGAAAAGGTCTGTCTATGGGTATACATCTTATGGCTATTGGGCTTTAGGCACCTTTAGGGCAGATACCCATAGTTTGTTGCCTATTTTTCGTTTCGGAATGGGAACCCTACTTGAAACACTGTTCAAAGGTACATATGGATGAGACAGACTAATGTAATTGTCATTTTCTACCTATTTTTAGCCTTCTTGGCGCCATCTACCACATCTAGATGACAAGACCATGATAACCTACCGGGCTTCTGACATACACTTCAGCTGGAAAAATGGTGAAGAAGCGAAAAGTAACAAGCCGCGAGTCTGTGGTTATGTGAAAGAGGGAAAAGGTAAGGGTAAAACAACATTTTGATATACTTACAAATATTGCACTGAATTGACTATGATCTTATTTGTTTCCTGTGTCAGAAAAGGTAAGAATACATTCTAAATCCTTAACATAAACAGGGTGGAGTGGCAATTATATACTGAATCCGGTAAAAATTTACGGTATTGCACTTTTCAACGAAACAGCAGATTTTTTCAAGCAGTTATAAAAAATGTACGGCAATGAGACCATACAGTAACTTATGGTATTACACCTACTATTTTCATACAGTTCACTTCTTTTATTATAAAGTCCTGATTAAGCCCATTCAATGATCCAATTCGAAGGACCATTGAATGAACCCATTCAGTTGGTATTATGATAAAAACATAAATGAAGTAACTTTCGCCTTTAGAATTAGAAGAAGACGATGAAGAAGAAACAGTCGTTAATATAGAATCAGAACACGAACAGTCAGAGAAGGACAAATATTTCGAAGAGAACACACATTCAAACAATACTATAGATATGACGCAAAGAAATAAGAAACGAGTGAAAAGACAGAGCGACTATGAATACACGCCGACGAAAACTAGGTGCCCGCTGCTCCTTGTGGCAGATTATAGATTCTTTCAAGAAATGGGTGCAAGTAATACTAAGACTACTATTAGTTATTTGGTAAGATAAATATTACAGTTTTTTAGTTATATGCTTATTATATGAGTAAAATATCATGAATATTATGGAGAAAGGTTAATTTCTTGCGAGAATATAGGCCTATTTTAATTACATAATCATGACTTCATGAGTTAATCTTTCTTATTTCAGATCAGTCTCATTGATCGTGTTCACAAAATTTACAATGATACTCTTTGGCAAGATAGGCAGGTTTGTAGCAATTATTAATTTACAATAATTATTGAGGTATTACACAACTTCTATGCATTAAACCATTGTTATTGAGATCAAACTTATGATAAATCTTGCCTTTGTGAATATGTTTCATGAAGAGTTATTTTATGTGCTCCAGGATATGGATGGTTTTAAAGGCATGGGTTTCGTAATAAAGAAGATTCTGGTTCACTCTGAGCCGACTCGCGTGCGCGGTGGCGAAGCACACTATAACATGGTGCGAGAGAAGTGGGACGTTCGCAATCTGCTTGAGGTAAGAAAGAAGAGAAGCCACAGAATATTGCTCATAAATCATCACGTATCAGAAGCAAGACCGAATGGGTAATTAAGTATTACGATGTTGGGTTAAAATCGGACTTCACTGTGTTCCCTATTTCTTTAACATAGTCCCTGCCTGTGGTAACGGCCGCGACTTTCGAGTTGTAGGTCGTAGTTTCGAACCCCGATAGGCGTTTTACTTTGTGTGAATTATTTCAACTTCACTACTCTCAAAACTGTGAAGAAAACATAGTGAGGAAACCGGCATGTCCTAGAACCAAAAATTCGAAGACATAACGACATGTAAGTACCAACTCACACTGGGCCCGCATGACGGATTACGCCCAATCCCTCTCACCGAGAGGAGGCCTGTGTGAAGTGTCCCAGCAGTGGGAACATTATAGGCTGATCATGTTAACCCATGGCTCCATTGTCGTAAGTAAGGACCTAACCTAAGTATAGACGACCCAAGTTAAAGCTTTAAATAAAAATAAATATAAACATCCAAATTGAGAACCTCCTCCTTTTTTGAAATCTGTTAATAAAGAAATAGCACTTCATTTAAAAGATTTCGGGGCGTATCACTCCAATTGGGCGATTTGTGCCGCATTCGGAAAGTATTATACTCTTAACCTGTCGGGATTGGATTGGATACAACTCTGCCCGATTGGAAGTACCATAGGAGCATATTATTATGACAAGGAATATTTAAGCACACCTATTAGGTACACCAGTGTACGGGCATATAAATAAGTTTTATATTTGTTTGGCAGGTGTTCAGTCGCGAGTATTCCCATAAAGACTTCTGTCTGGCTCATCTGTTCACGGACCTTAAGTTTGAAGGTGGCATCCTGGGACTAGCGTATGTAGGTTCACCACGACGGAACTCAGTTGGCGGGATATGTACACCAGGTAACATATTTGTATACGTGTACCTATGTCTTTTCCGTTTTATCATAAAGGAAAACATCCTGAGATATCCTATCAGGATAAGCCCAGGTTCGCACAGGCGCTTTTTTCCCGCGTTGATTTTTTTTCGCGCACTGGATTGTAAATCCAACAATGTGTTGATTTGACGCGCGGGGATGCGCTCTGTAGGATTCTCAACGCTCGGCTCATCACAAAGAGTTAAAAATCCAGTGCGCTATAAAATCCCGCCGCGATACTTTTACGTCCGTGCGCACGTAGGTTAACACGCACATCGCTACAAAATATTCAAAACGCGTCTCCCATAGAAAAGAGACAAATGCGTTTACACATAGGTAGTCATCTATGTCTTCAACGCGAGACAATACTTGAGAAAACCGTAGCCCATTAAAAAAAAAATTGTCTGATTGTCTGTCTTTTTGTTTCGGTTAATTTCCGAAACGGCTGGACCGATTTTGACGGGACTGTCACTGGCTGATGTTATAAAGAGTAATTTAGACTACTTTTATTTTACAAAAATAATTAGTAAAGTGACACATTATTGTTTTCCTTTGCACAAATAGTTGTAATTATTATTGTGTTATGTTTCTTTGTGTAAAGTATCCCAATTTTTTCAAATTTGTTTATGCCTTTTATATTATTATTTGATACACAATTTATGTTCGTTTTGTTTTCAGCTATTACGGTGCCTAGTGTGAGTGTCCCTCTTTGTTTTGCTTATCTATATAATATATTATATTTAATTTATCATGTTAGTTTTACTTTATATTATTATTAAAAGTGCTTCACTAACCACAATATTTATGCTTTTAAATAAATCACTATGTTAACAATATCATGTATGTTCTCAAGTGCCTGCTGCCCTAGTTTCTAAAAGCTTAATACACAAGACCTCCCGGAAGTCACACAAAAGATTCGACTCTTCAGTTCATAATGTAGTCTGTAGCCAAATTTCATGTAATGTAACCTGTATTGATTGGCCAAAATAATAACAGCTAATCCATTGACATTGATATTATTTAGTAAACTTGTTAAATAGAAGAGCCTTTCAGAAATCAGGTGCTAGTTGATTGATGGTCGTTTATTCGTCGTGATGTTATAACAAAACTTTTTTGAATAATTATTTTTAATAACAATGTTTGCATGAAGCCATCTATTCACTATTGTATGTATGTACCGCGACACGTATCATCACTCATCAGTGACATCGCGCGATATCCCCCGATTTCGCACGACATCGAAAATTATGAAATGTTTGTACACTTGTTTTGTGAATAGGTGCAACCTTATCAGTTATTTTATTGAAACGAAACGTTATTGTAACTAAAATAAAGATCATTATGATTTTGAAGCGTAATTTGAGGTAGAATAATTGAAAGGACTGTAGTTGGCTTAACGATTCTGCTAGCAGGTTCAGGTACACAAGTTTGATCCTTCCCCTAAAACATACACATTGTTATCCTAAATACAATTTTACCAAAACAGAATACTTCAAGAACGGCTACACTCTGTACCTCAATTCCGGTTTGAGCTCATCTCGCAACCACTACGGACAGCGTGTGATTACTCGCGAGGCGGACTTGGTGACGGCGCACGAGTTTGGGCACAACTGGGGCTCGGAACATGACCCTGATGTGGCTGAATGTTCTCCTGCGGCTAGTCAGGGCGGCTCATATCTTATGTACACGTATAGTGTTAGCGGGTATGATGTCAATAATAAGGTGAGTTACTGTTTTAATTACCTACTAGTTATATCCCGTGCGCAAAATACGCGCATTGACGTGGAGTTGCGGGCACCAGTCCATATTACCTATTATTAATTATATTATATCTGATATTCCTGTTGCAATGATTAATGTTTTAATAATACATGATTGCCACGTGGCGAATAAAACAATCGTTCGATTCACAACTGTGGCTGGCTAACTTTTATGTCTAAAGTTCCGGTAGAGTCCGGAACTAGCCCGTCAACTGTGATGCTCACATACACATATCAGTAGGTACAGTAAAATATATGAAAGTTATATATAAAATATTTACCTCTGCCCAAACCTTAGGGGTATTACCGGCGTGATGTTATGTTATATTTAAATAATAATATAATTATAGTAACAAGAATGAATCAACCGAAAAGGGAAAGGGGACCGAAATGACGGCGCGGTACTAGTTGGCCGCGCGTTATGTATGTGAGCGGTGGGACGGAGGGGCGGGGGCGCTTTGTCATTACTCAGTACGTGCGTTGCGAACAATAGGCAACCCCGCCGCCCTCACTCCCGTCCCCACCCAAGGCGCTGCCAACTAGTTCCGCGCGGACTATAATAGAAAAGTATGGAAGAAAAACATATGTTGTGCCGACCCAAAATAAATAGGGATAAGGACAGGTGAATGATGAGCTATTTCCTTGTTATAGCGATTCTCTCCGTGTAGTCTGCGGTCGATCCGCAAGGTTCTGCAGGCAAAGTCTGGTCGTTGCTTCTCTGAGCCTGAAGAAAGCTTCTGTGGCAACCTGCGCGTCGAGGGCGGGGAGGAGTGTGACGCCGGTTTACTCGGTAGTTCTGCTCTCTACAAAGTTATTTATCGGTTCATTCTGTCCTTTGCAACCCATTGTTTGTTATTTTAACTCTTATGCACGTCTGACTGATCCCGCGCAGTTTATTGCTCTTACTTTCTTACTAGTCAGCACATTTCAAAGTTTGTACTCGCCTTTAATTACAGGGACCGAAGACAATGATATGTGCTGTGACAAAAACTGTAAACTAAGGAAAAATCAAGGGGCTGTTTGCAGGTAATATAGAAACTGAGCTTGATAATATAATTGTCAGGTAAAATTAAACGTTATAACAATAACATGGCGGGTTTATTTCCAGTGACAAAAATTCTCCATGTTGCGCGGGATGTGTGTTCGCTCCGCCAGGTGTGGTGTGTCGCGAGGCTGCGCACTCGGCTTGCGAGGGCGAAGCCACCTGTAATGGGGCCTCTGCTGACTGCCCAAAGGTAGTATCAAAATTTTTAAGTACCTAATCGTTTTACTTATGTGCAATTTTCGGGATTACCCGAATAGTTTCAGACTCAAACAAGAATCTATTCATGAATTAATCACAGCGAGAATAATAACGGATCAAACTGTATTTTCTTCTCGCCACCTCGCATGGATGTGCTAGCTATAATAAACTAAATCGTATTTTTGCGCAGGCACCAGCAATAGCAGACGAACATGAATGTGCAGAGCGTGGTCGATGTCGAAATGGGACGTGTGTGCCTTATTGTGAGACGCAGGGCATGCATAGCTGTATGTGCGATATAGGTAAGATTTTATTTAAATATAGAAGCTAAGCCCAGGTGCGATTTTTTCTCGCGCACTGCATTTTGAACGCTCCTCTGCTTAGCGCCACAAGTTGAAAATTCAACAGTGTGTTTTTTTGACACGCTGGGATGCCTCCGTTCGATTCTCAATGGTCAGCTCAACATCGAGGGTTGAAAATCCAGTGCGCGATAAAATCCCGCCGCGATACGATACGCGATTACGTCCGTGCGAACGTGGGCTGAAAGTGTGACTAAGTCTGTGTCAAGCGTGTGTAGTTCGGCATACTACACTGAGACCAAGATCTAGTAGGCGTACTTAGACCTTACTTCAAGTTTCGTACAGTAAGCGACTCATACGAATAAGATTGATGTTCATATTCATCGCTCATTAGAATGTGCTTAATATGATACGAATAAGGTTCATATTCGTATGAAACGCTTACTGTATTTAGCTTGAGTAAAATCTATGTAGGTACGCTTTTAAAATGTCGGCCTGAATGTTTTACGTGCCGTTAAAAATATAATAAACTAGCTGACCCGGCCACGCGTTGCTGTGGCTAACGTTTTTGTGCAATAAAATAATATTGCGATTATAAATGGAGATGTGAGCTATCCTATCTTTCAAGTTGGATCAAACTGCACACGGTGTATAAATTTCATTAAAATCGGTTAAGTAGTTTAGGAGTCCATCGCGGACAAAACTCGTGACACGTAATTTATATATATATTAAGATAGTCTTGCATATAGCTCACGCAGTCTACAGACTTTTTTAAATTCCCCTAAACTGCTCCAACGTAACGTAACATTGCGGTTTACAGTTGCTGATGCGTGTAAACGCTGCTGTCGTAAGAGTCTGAACAAGACTTGCTTCCCGGTGGCTCATAACGATATCCTGCCTGACGGAACACCGTGTATTCAAGGATTCTGTAATAAGGTACTTATGTTTATGTAAAACAAGCTTTACATTCAGAAGCAAAGCGTGCCTTGGCGGGGCCCCGTATAAAAATTTGTTTGGGGGCCCTTAGGAAGGGTAAAGATTTCACACAAAAGAAAAAAAATGTGTGCATAAATTAAAAGAAACAGTTATTC
Organism: Luperina testacea; assembly: GCA_927399505.1. Lineage (NCBI taxonomy): Eukaryota > Metazoa > Arthropoda > Insecta > Lepidoptera > Noctuidae > Luperina > Luperina testacea. The sequence continues at coordinate 12,043,304 of OV656771.1, read as the reverse complement.
ATCATAATTATCTATCTGTCACTTTTTCCAAAATTTTTACAAACATTTCAAATTAAATACCTACGGGGCCCCCGTGGCCTGGGGGCCCCGTATAATTGATACGGCAGATACGGCGGTAGCTACGCCCCTGTTTACATTTCATCCCTTCGGTGTCCCGTCCACATGCCAAAATACCGAAAAGTGTATCGTTTACCACTATAGTCTGACGTCATAAACCTACTATACAAAACAGTTGAAATAGCTGCCATAGAGATTCCTGTTTGAACTAAAAACGTATTGTTTCTCACAGGGTGTATGCGAGAAAACGATCCAAGATGTGGTGGAACGGTTCTGGGACATAATTGAAGACATCAACATAAACAATGTGCTGGGCTTCCTTCGCGACAATATAGTGGGCGTCGTCGTTTTAGTCACCGCCTTCATATGGATACCTGCTAGTTGTGTGGTAAAGTGACTTTATACCTGTTGATACAGTACAAATTTTTGTCACAATATTCTAATGCTTTCTGCGATATTTAACAGACTAGAAAAAGAGGTTTTGAATTTACCTCGTATGTTTGTATATCTGAGATTTTCAAAACAAATGAATCATTTATGACACACAGTCCAAAGTTAATCGAGAATTCTGTAAGTTTAGAACATGCATTCAAATTGCTGAGCCATTTATTTTGTAACTTATCGCATTTCAGATCAGTTACGTGGACCGACGTCGACAGCGACAACATCAGAAGTTCTTGGACTGGGAGCGACAACACGACCTCATCCATCCTTCATCGCCAAGGAAAATTATACACACAAGGTAAACTGTATACGGTATCTTGGTTATTTGATAATGAAGATACAACTCCTATTTAGGCAACTTTTTGTGTGATATCTTTACTAGACACTTGTAATTTCCTTATGTAAAAAATGTGTGCTTCTGATGGCATTTCCGGTCTTATTATCATATGAGTCTCGTGGTTCAGAGGGACTCGTGACTAAATGATAACAGCCGCACGAGTCGATCGAAGGTTAAGCTGCGCTTGCCGCGGTCCGTTTGTGAATGGGCGACTATCCGTTACATATCAAGACCTCTTCGTGCCTCGGAAAGCACCATAAGCCGTTGATCCCGGCTGTCATTTGTAGATTTTTTTGGGCTTGTGATTACCCTTAACGACTGTGTTACAGGTAGCCAGAAGCCCAAGTCTGACAACCAGTTTTAGCAAGGGGTGTCTTCTTACCCAGTAACTGGGTTGTGGAGGTCAGATAGGCAGTTGCTTGCATGTAAAATACTGGTATTTAGCTGCATCCATTTCAAAGTCAATTTATTTCAAATAGGCACATAAAAGGCACCTTTGAACGTCAAAAATTACAACAAAATATAATTGATTCTAGTCGCAGTCGTAATTGAGTTATAGACTGGAAGCCGACCCCAAAATAGTTGGGAAAAGGCTAGGCAGATTTATTATAATTATAATTAGTCTAAGGGATTGACTGAATATTATCGTTTAAGAAAATGTAAACTATTTTTTTGTTTTCTAGATTGCCAAAACAGAAGCCTCCCGGCATGAAGTCCACAATTCAAGGCACAAGTCAACTCTAGATGTAATAATTTTACATTTACAATTCCCAAATAAATATAAGTTTATAAAAGAAACAACTAGTTTTATTAATATTATTTTATTTCTTGTTCATATAAATAGCGTGCATAACGTTAAATGTTTATTACTCAAGCTCTATAACATTATATTATATCGGTTAAATATAGAAAGCGCATAACAGCTAATGTATCGAATACATAATCTTGAAAGTTGCAACATATTTTTCCCCAACAGCAGATAAGCCGAAGAGGGATGGTGTATAAAAGTATAGTTCGACATAACATAGAGGTTCCATCGATTGCCCTAAAATAAGCTATTAATGGACAACAAAGTAATAGTTTATTTTTGCTTCATTTACGAGTTATTAAACGTTGATTCTGTCCATACTTTCCTTGTTACTTTTCATAGATCGGAAGTGATCGTGTTTGCCGAATTTAGCCGATGGAACCTCTGTCTGTGTCGTACTACATGGTTGTTCAGTTGAGTGCAGTCGAGGTGAGTACGGCTACGCCCCTCTCGTAGAAGGCGTGTGGTTCTTGTCCGGGCGCTATGGGCAGACGAACGGTGAAGAGTAACTCTGAACGAGCGCTGTTCAGGTATACTGGAAGAGTCAGGGTCTGACCGCCTGTTGCGGTTTCGGGGCCACTGAAAAAAAAAAAAACATTTTGTTACGTTGACATGACAAAGTTTCATCATCATCAGCCTATAATGTTCCCACTGCTGGGACACAGGCCTCCTCTCAGTGAGAGGGAGTGGGCCGTAATCCACCACGCCAAACAAAACCGCCGCGACAAAGTTTAAGTCGGTAAAAAAACCTCAGTAATTGTCGGGACTGTTGATGATTTCTTTCGATAGTCATAAAACCGCGGCAGTCGATTTTCATAAAAAGTTGTTAAGCAGATGTTTCTATGCGTAAATACTGGCATGAAATATATTTTCACACTGGGTTAAAAAAAAACGAACCAAGTCGGCTGTTGTTATCGGTTGACAAAAATAGCAACAATTAATCAAATAAACACGATACTTGGTAATAGAAAAAATTGTAGTCTCAGAATGTCGGTATAAGATGTTATTTACCGTATCCAAGTAAGTACAGTAAGAGGCAGGTCGACCATGATGGTATTGGTGAGTAGCAGTCGGTTGCCCTTCACAGTAGCGCCCTGCAGCTTGAGTCCAGTCACTGAGAACGACCACTCGGTCTGGGCGTTTTCTGTCGGGGTTCCCGGGTCGGGGATTGTCACCTGGGTAGAAGTAAAACATATCAAATTGTAAAAAAAAAATAGATCCATAGAAGATAAAAAAAAGATGGATGGATTCAAAGTCAGTCATATAATTAGGCACATAAAAGGTACTTTTGAATGCCAAAATTTACAAGACAATAGAATTGATTCTAGTTGCTCTTCCAAAATATAGTTTCGTACGGAGAATATATATTGGAAGGGAACACTGACATGACGGGTGATGAAGATATATTTGAGATGAAATTTTGCGCCGACCCCATACAACTCTGATTACAGGGCAGCATCCTTATACCTACTGCGTGGGCAGGATGATGTCTCATAGTGGCAAATTATATAAGACTCGAAGGGCAAGTTACCTGCAGATGGAGTTCTTCAAGAGACCAAGAGTTGGCTTGTGCGACGCACTGTCGGGTAGCGGTGATGTACGCTTCAGGGTTCAATAGACCGCCGAGCCATACCGGGATACTCTGTAAAGATAGAACGAGATTACAATGCAATATTAATAACGAAAAACTATGGAAATAAACGGGCCACCTTCTACACCACTGTCTAATTGTCTTGATTGGCTACTGATGCTGAGTCAGGAACGCAGATGACATTTGGTTTGGTAATATACTTATCTGAAAGGCTACGTCCGCACAGACAGGCGGCTTGCTTAGCGCCTAGAGCCTAGCGAGCAGCTTAGTAAAACGAACGTTCTAGAATGTTCGCGACCGGCCGCACTGCGCGCTTGGCACCTAGCTCGTCGCTTAGCGTGTATCGAAGTAAACAAACGTGTTAGTTTTTTGCCACAAGGAGCGAGGCATTTAAAAAAAAAATGGATGAATTTATTAATTGCATCAGTTTTTAAAAGAGAACCTCTGTCGAATCCGGCTAGTTAACTCCATAAAAATGCCAGTTGTCTTAAAAAAACTATGGGAAGAGGTAGCAGTCGAAGTAGAAAAAGATGGTAAGTACTTAAAAGTTATTTATTTATTTATGATGTGATATATATTTTTTTACAATGAGAAGTTAATGCTGTATACAGAACATTAAACTCCCCATGACTTATTTATGTCATGAACCCAACATGATGGATAAGGCTATGAAATGGTATATTTTAAATGTGAATTTTCTGTAAGTAGCAGTTTTCGAGCTATTTTTGAAAGTGACATCTCGTCAACGTACCGACAAGCAAATGACCAAGGCACTTAGCGACCCACCTCGCAAACCACCTGCAGTGCGGCCACCGTGTATCCTAGCAAGTAGCCAGAGCGCAAGCTACCTCTAGTCGCTAAGCAAGGCGCTTGTCTGTCCGGACGTGGTCAAAATGAGCTATAACTGTAGGACGCTTACCTGCAGCCTCTTGGCGCCCATGTCGGCGACGGTGTCGGACACGGCGGCGAGCTGCGTGACGCGCTGCGCGAAGTCTCCCACCCACTGCTGCACCGTGCAGCCGCGCGCCACGGCGTAGCGCCGCCAGCCGCCCGGCAGCATGCCGCGCACCAGCGAGCCCACCATGGCGCGGGTCTCGTTGGTTTGTTTCATCTCGCCCTGCATTTACAAGTGTCGAGTTAATACTTTACTGCTAAGGTAAATTACTGTTGACGTCAACTAATAAAAGACTGACCTTCAATGTAAGCAACAAATACAGAATATTAACAACAATCAACTTTATAAAACAGCATGTGTGCAATTCACACGTGGTAGAAGTGAAACCTTCAAAAACACTGTATAATGCTTCCTATCTCATTTTCTCCCACGTTAAATCTTATGAATTTACATGTCTCTTTTTACTGTCGCTTTTTCGTTTCATAAACTTTCAAATCACAACGATGCTAAAGAACATACATACATCCATCCATCCACATCCACACATCCATTAAATGTGATGTCATTTGTACTACTAAAAAACAAAAACACTGTATAATGCTTCTTATCTCATTTTCTCCCACGTTAAATCTTATATATGTCTCTTTTTACTGTTGCTTTTTCGTTTCATAAAATTTCAAATCACAACGATGGTAAAGAACATACATACATCCATCCATCCATCCATATCCACACATCCATTAAATGTGATGTCATTTGTACTAATAAAAAACAAAAACACTGTATAATGCTTCCTATCTCATTTTCTCCCACGTTAAATCTTATATATTATGTCTCTTTTTACTGTTGCTTTTTCGTTTCATAAAATTTCAAATCACAACGATGCTAAAGAAGTTTTCACTTCAAAAATATTAAATTAACAGACAACCCACAGCCTTAACTGCTAGGTCTAGAAGCTTGAAATTTTGCAGCACCTTACATAACAAAAAGGAGCACTAAGGAAGGATTTTAGAAAATTCAAAGTAAATTAGGAAGCTTGTATGGAAGTTCGTCATTTTTAACAATGGGAAATCCCATCGGCTTACAGCTTGCATAACCATAACTCTCGGCTTGGTGATGTGTCTTTTCACATCTGTAAGAGTGCATCTAAAATTCATCCGTAAAGCATTAGAATCAAAGCCTGCTATTTCAATGCCAAGATCCAATATTCCGAAGTATGAAATAACTCCAATAAAGCCCACATTTTAACAAGAGTGATTACCTGACAGATAGAGAGCACGTTGCGCAGATCATGCAACACTTGTTGCAGCAGCGACGCGCCAGCGGCGACCTCTCGCTCAAAGAAACGATACAGCGGGTCTTTGATGTTCTCCACGGTACGACGCAATGTCTGTAATGAAAAGTATATTATAATGATCTACGGAACAAAGATGTATGTATTGCATAATTAAATAAATATTTTACGAAATAAAGACATAATAAGGAATAGTTCTTCAAATTTAAAAATGCTCATATTCGTCTCCGTCGCTGGTTATTATTCAGTCAGTGTCCGGGACATCTGAATAACGAATTTCGTCAATTTGAACGTATTGTGTTTAAATAATTTCCAAAGTGTGCGTGCGCAAATCAAATTTTAAATAAGACCTATTTATAGGTTGATCTTAGATACTTCATTCTAAAGTTGTTTTTTAAATTATTCTTTCTTGTATTATTGGAAGAATGAAAGAAAATCGAAATCCTTATTCGAAAACGTTTTTTTGGCTTATTTCGGCGAACTCGCCAGGAAAGTTCAGCCGACAACGCTATGGGAAGTTTAACATTACGCCTAGAAGGAGTATCACGCATAATAGTAAATGTATCTTACCGGTAGCTCTTGCGGCAACAGTTGCAACCAAGTAGTAGCAGTTGAATGTAACGTCTTCATCCACGCGGGCCTTCCGTCGATCGAATCTGGAACTTTAATATTTTGAAGCAAACTATATTTCAGAATCAATTAGTGCTTTCATATTTCAGAAATAGAATATCATTTATTGACTTATTTCTATTCACTTATAGAGTATGTGAATAACTGTAGAAACAATAAATGATATTCTATTTCTAATAAAAGTTGTATAGCGTCTGTAAAGTTACACAACGCTTTGTCTTCTTCTTTCGAAAGTCAAATTACTGACGACTGAAAGAGTGAAATGGGTGTGTAAATATTCATCTAATACGACGTATACGTTACGTTACGTATACGTCTAAGTATTAAGGGGATGAAAGTTGGTCAAAGTGAAGAAAAGTGTTGTGTTGTGAAAATTTAAAATCCTTTTGATTAAAATTACACAAATGTTGGAAACATTGCTTTAACTCAATTCAATCTCTGTAGGTTTAATCGAAGCTGGAATTGTGATATTTAAGGCCTTGCATTATTGTTATAAGGGCGTAAATGTGACATAGAGGTTTAGAATAAGACTCAATCAGCCCAGAATTTTCGTAAATATGTTGAGGTCGGCTTCCAATCTAATCGGATGCAGCTGATTACCAGTACTTTACATAGAGCGACTGCTTATCTGACCTCCACAACCCAGTCACTGGGTAACACGATACTCCTTAATAGACTGGCTGTCAGACTTTTGGGCTTCTGACTACCTGTAACGACTGTCAAAGATCTACCAGGTATCACTTGTAAAGACGACGTTCCACAAAGCCGAAATTTCTAAAGGTAGTTACAGTACACGCTATGACCTGCATAAATCGGGGACATAACCATTGCAGCCCACACTGCGGACCCTGCAGTCAGAGTTTCTTTTCTTAATAGTTCTGGTATTGTAAAAATACTTCAAATATTTATAGGACATTGCCAGGTTTATCTGTGTAATACCTGCAACTACATCGTGGTCCACGGCAGCTGCGTTGTATGCTAATTCCTCTTCATCTTCTAGTTGCTGCATCTTCAAAAGTTTAGATACCAAGTCACTGCCTTGGTTTGTAAGTAGTACCTGTATAAAACATGTCATTGTAGTATAGGAAAACAAAACTACCTATGAAATGAACATACACCCCAGTATATTCAATTGTAGGTATTCTTCTTTCAAAAGAGGGATTTTAGATTATTTTAAGTTTCAATTGTACGTCAAACTTTTTGCCTAAAAGGTTTGCTCCCGAGTAACAATATGCAACTCGGGATATGACAATATTATATTCACTGTATTTATATCAATTATTTTACCTTCTCGGCGTTGTTGGGTAGACCAAGCCAAGATGGAGTCTGTCTATCAGACAGATCCTCGATCCATTTGAGGAAGTGGTCGCGACGGTTTCCGTCCGGCATCGTGATATGACGTTGATTGCCGCTTGCCTGTAGAAACAAACACGTAACAATGAATTGGGAAAGTCTAGACTTGTTCAGCATTTCTTCTTAGACGAAACTCAGTCGCAAGCCTCTGAAAATCGCGTTATGTGATTGCGCGTTGTGTTTTTATTATTCATTCAAAAATCCAAAATACGATAAAACAAGGTAAATGTAAATACGTACCCCATCAACATTAGCGACAAGTGCGAAGTCGGCTTCAAACGACTTGGGCGTGAACAGTTTGCACAAGAATGAGTGCAGTAGTCGCTGGTCGAACGAGTTATCGATCTTGCCTCCGTAGATACACTGTGAGAGGAGGGTCACTAGTGCCTCCCATGGCACCTTCTCTGGGGGCAGGTTGGTGCGGCCCTGAGGTGAGAAAAAAAATACAATTACATGCCATGACACAAATACGACTTTGATAACATCACATTTGTTCGGAAATAATAGGAAAAGAAGACCTTGCAGTGTGCCCAGCACAGACGGTATAATATAATAAATAATCGGTCTTGCTTGGCAATGGCCTTTGGATTTTTTATTTGCAATTTAAATATTAGCCGAAAAAGAAAAAACGCACTTTGCAAATAGGCTTATATTTCTATTGCATTAGCACGAAAAACTTTTTATAAACAAGATTCAATACATAAAGAATTTCAACTTTTGTTTGTGCATAAGTAGACATGTATATCTCCTTAAATCTTTCTAAACCAGAATTCGTATTGAATATGCACTTACCATAGCCGTAGCATCGATCCACGTATCAAGAGTGTCGCAAGCAACTCTCAGATCCGACTCGTTGAACTCGTAGTACTTAGCCCAGCCCAGAGGCACGTAGCGCAGACGTTCTTGAACAATACCGTGGAACCAAGCGAGTAGGAAATACAGTCTTGCGCGTTCCGATGGTTGCTTCATCATGCGTGCTGCCGGGACCTGTATAAACATCAATGATTTTAGATAAGAAGAAATAAATTATCTTGACGTCAAAGTTCGTTAGTACGGACTGCAAGTTAGGAAATTAATTGTAATAACTCTGCAAGTTAGGAAATTAACTCTCTTAATAGTGTAAATGATCGCTTGTTACTCACGGTAGCAAAAGTCCTGAGCAGATTAGCCCTAATACCGGGCGGCGGCTCAAATACCAGCACTCGGCCAGCTCTCAGTAAGTTAACAGGCAGTTTGGGACTGATCTCCGTAGTTAGGAACAGACGGAAGTTCGGGTGCGGCTGCAGAGAGTGTAGCTTCTTCTCTAACTGGACTAGCCAGACGGGGGCTAGGTGCACGTTCTTTAGCATTACCCAGCTGGAATATAAGTTTGTGATGTAATTTCAATGTGACTAACTTTTTAGGTTTTAAAATAAATATGAAAAGATTTGCGAAGATTGTAACGGGCTAGAAAAACAATGCTAAAGATACAAGTATTCAATGGGCGACAAGACCCCTATTCTTGACGTTAGTAGCCACTTTCCGTCCACAACTTACCGTCCAGTCTTGCAGGCAGTGTTGATGGCTCGCTCGGCTTGGTTGAAACCTTCGGCGGAACCAATAGCAATGCTGGAGAGTGGCTTGTTCAACTCAGTTGCCATGTCGTCGACACGACCTGATTACGAGTGTGAAGATATTAATAGGCATCTCAATTGTGAAACAAAAATAAACAAACAATGAGAGCTAATATTTTACAGGTTCTTGTTTTATTGTTCACAAATCATGGATATCCTTTTAGAAGTTTTCAATAATGAAGTAAATTGAATATCAATCGTACACCAGCTGCACAAATTGAAAGTGGATTTTTGTGTAAAAAAAATGTTTAAATTACGATTTTAAACCGAATATAACGTCGAGTGAATGGTCGTCAGGTTCTGATTTTCCGATTTTTCGCTGGCTGTTGGGTGTAGAAAATTTTAAAAGTGGGTATAAGTACTGACCGCTAGCATCATATCCGGGCACGGAGCAGAGAAGCGCGGGCGTGGTAGCGTTAAGCTGAGTCTCAGTGATGGAAGACAAGTCCAGTTCAGTTTCGGCTTTAGCCATGTATCCTGCGCCTAATACTGCTGTTACCAGTTGAGTTGCTGCTGCGATCACGCGGTCAGGACGGAAAGCCTGGGGAAAAGAGTAAGTTTTTAGTGAGATGAATGGACTGGTCCATTCATCGATTTGGTGATGTGATGTCATGGCAGTCTGATTGAGAGATTTTACTAGCCTCTAAGGAGTTACGTTCAGAGATAAAGTGTGAAATCAGTAGAACCCTGATAGATCCTATTCATATCAATACACCATACATAAAAAATTGTTAATTTTTGAACAAACAATTTGCAACACGAGTTTATGGCTATTTGTTTCAAATAGAGCGTTTTTCTTAGAAAGCTTGCTCATAGTATGAATGAATAAATCAACCATTAAGTATCTTAATGGAAAGTATTGCGATGAACTAAATACTGAAGACAGTGACATTTCTATTTCACTACTAATAAGATGACCTCATACCTGTATAAGCAACAACCGGTACATAGCCAACGTATGCGGCGCGGGCGGCGACGCGGCTTCTCCGTCCCATAGTGTAGGCACGCACTGCTCGGGCGCAGCTTGTGATAGCCACGCGGATAGCTCTGGTAGCTCGTCCACTTTGTCGAGGAGGCGACGGAAGTGCGGCAGCCTAAGAAAATGAGTGACTTACTAGAATGGCAAGATAGAAATAAATTGTTTCTTTCTGCTCGAGTAAATCGGCTAGGAAATACTTTAGATACGGTATGCGACGGATACGGTAGCATATTAGTAAAATAAAAATAAAAGTCGTGTTTCGGTTGTATCACCTGGAGCTAAGCCTAGCCGCGGCGTCATGTTGTTGGTGCGTCAGTGGTTCAAGCGGCGAGGTAGTGGACACGAAACCCTCTTTGCCACCGAGGAACACGCCGAAGGAGCGCTCTAGTGTGTCTTCAGCTCCTGTACCCTTGAGGTGAATGCGGCAGAGGAGAAGAGCGAAGGTGAGGCGGTCCGTGTGAAGCATGCCGCGGGCTACGCGCTCGTATATCACCTGGTGAAGATTGGAAATCATGAAGTTTATGTTGTGAACTGGTAGAAATACAAAACAAAAGAAACGGTATCTGTAAGTCGAAAATCTAAGCTGTTTCAGATTCTATTCTCAGGAGGCAATTAATACTCAAACTACAAGTCTGAGGGCGAGACTCTCAAACTGCATCTACCCTTTGCTGAATTAGCATTTCATAGGAATATGGACACTATTCGTATGTTAATTATCGTGTGAAACGCTTGATCGCGACTTGGCTATGAATACTTACCGCAAACAGTTCTTCAGTAATAATCTTGAGCCTAGCCGTGTAGTCTGTGGTGCCACTTAGCAAGGGACACACCAGTACCGAGCTGAAGATGTCCAGGAACATCTTCAAAGAGTATTGGTACAGGAAGTGTACTTGGTGGAGCGACTCCATTGTGAAATAGATGCTGCTGCAGGCCTGGGAAGTAAAGATGTTGAGTTGTTACATGTAGAACTTAAAACTTCGTTCTTTGTATTCATAAAATAAACATCTTTGTACTGAATGAAATGATGTTGTAATGTATTGCTTGCTGTCTCGCTTTATTATCACTAGGTTGACAAGGTCAGAAAGTATTTATAAAACATTTACAAATGCCAAGCTTTTAAGATACTCTAATCTGTCTGAAGCTCGGTAAACAAAATAAATTAAAAAGGAGTTAATCCTGAAAGTCTTCTTCTCGAGAGTTTTACCAGCGAATGAGCGAACATGGTTTAAAAAAAAGACATTACAGGTCTATGCCTGTAATGTCTTTTTTTTCGCGAAACATTTTAGGCATAGACTGGTGCCTATTCACCAGTCTATGCCTAAAATGTTTCGCAATCTAACCAGATTATTATGATCTAACAATCGGGTTAGACGATAGTAATCTGGTTCTCTATGGTCTAACCACCGAGGTAGAGCATAGTAATGTGGTAGTATTGGACGAAAAATATTACAACAGGAATTAAATTCCTACCAACGAAACATGTGAGTACTTACTTGCGACAGCGGTAAGTACTGCTGGCTGACAGTCTCAATCTCTCCAATAACTTTGTCGGTCTCTTCCACCTTCTGTCCAATATCATCAGCTTCCTTCTTCAGGGTCTCAAGCGTGGCGATCACAGAGTCATCGTCCAGGATCTTGCCTTTAGCGTCGTTTAGAGCTTGGAGCAACGACTTCTCTAGCTGACGTAGACGTAAGTGGAACTCGCCTAAAATAAGAATTATTACGCAAACCTTCATTTTACTCCGGAATTTTATATTTGAAATTAGCAAGGCGGATATTTCTGTAAACTTCTTTATTAAATATGTTATTTGCGTGAGTAGTAAGAGCACACAAACAAAAATATGGTGACTATAAACTAGAAATAGGTCGAATAATTTTTACTGTGCATAATAAATAAAACACAATTCTAAAAACAGGGTGTTTAAAAGAAGGCAGTTTTTTTGCTAAATGCGAAGATATACCACCTTCGGATGGAGCTAAGAGAGAAAAAGAAACTATAGAGCAGTCATTCCGAGGGCGTAAGCAGAGAATTGAGGTAAACTTTTATTTGTGTCTCAAATGTTTTCGAGCCCCTTGATAGATATGAAAAACAAGTTCAAGTGGACACTACCATTAAATACCTTGCAATACACGTAAAATATACAAAATATTTATTTTGGTTTATACTATTATCTTTTTATAATACGAACTTACCTTGCAACTTCAGCAGGTCAGACCTCTTGGTATCAATATCAGGTCTTTCAGCCTTGAGCACTCTGTGCAAGCACTGCGACTGTAGCGAGGAGCGGGTAACGGTGAAGTTGACGAACGTCACTCGAGAACACATGTCCGGAGGGAATTCTACTGTCGGGTCCCTAAAACCAAGTTGTGAGTTAGTTAGATACTTAAATTTTATTACGAGTAAAAGCAGGTTTCGAATAGGAAGCAGATAAATCAAAAATGTGAATAGAAAAACACATCCTGAACTTATCCGGAAAGGTAAAATTCTCACAAGTGATACTAAAAGCAATAACTCACCTGGTGCTAAGGAATATGACGAATGAGGGACTAAGATCAATGTCCTGGTCTCCGAGAGTGATGAGCACTCGGCCTCCAGTACGACGAAGTTCCCTGTTCAGTACGGGGTTCAAGATCGGGTCGTAGTTCTCTACATCCTAGGAAAACAAAGATGTAAACTATATTTCAGAAGTAGAAAACAAGCTTTGCATTCGTTAGGAAATAATTTACAATCAAGACGTGACGTTTAGCGACGTTCCACAGCAGCATGAGAGGTTGCCAGCTTGCGCGGATCATAACGAGTGCCTTACTACTGGATAATCAACGTTGCTAAACCGAAGAATATCGCGGTTGCACGTTACGTTGCGCAACGTGTCACGTATCATGTTGCACGACAAATTTTCTAGTGTATATACGTTTATATATACGTACAGTAACTTATTTTCTTTAGACTACAGTTAAAACTACTGCTACGGCTACTGTTATAATATAGTAGTTTGTTATCATGTAATGTCATAAAATTAACAAATGCTTCCTCTCTTCTACCTCACTTATTTTGCTGTGCCCGACAGGGTCCATATGATCTAACTATAAGTTTACCACCTAAGAATACCTACATGTGGAATGCAATAAAAGTATTGAGTATTGAGGACTAAAGAATACAAAAATTCTAAACAATACTTACTTGCACAAGTAGTGGGTTGCCGAAACGCAGTGCAGACTCCAGGTTCTTTCTGAATGAGTCGTCCAGGAAAGACGTCTTAGTGATCTTGCGTTCCTTGAACTCTCGCATTATGAACTCTGTGGCTTGGCCAGACGGATCGATGATGAGTGGATAACGATTGAAGCGCTAAAATGAAACAAAACAGTTGAATATAGAAAACGTTTTCCAGAGACTGAAATAAATTTATGATACTTAACTGAGACTTGAAGATTATTTGAAATTGTTTATACAAAGCAAGATTCGGAGGAATAGTTGTTCGGTTGTAGGAGAGGTATTGTGACATTTTAGAGTCATGATAGTTCCAGTGTACCAGAGAGATGGAGCTATTCAGGACGGATAGCACTATTTCTTTTTCGCAACGAAATAATGTGGGATTTAATACTTCATAATACGGCCCCATTTCTCTACTCAGAAGACTAGGTATAATGAGGGTTTTCTGAAATGACGTTCGCTAGGTGGCAGCACTGACACGTCAGGTCCAGGCATCTGTCGAACGCCCTATATTTTCTTTAGTCATGACTGAATGATGAACGAATGAATGCATCGAATGATGAACGTCATCATATATTTTATATTCATTGTCATAATGGAAGACCTCTTGTCAAAGTGGTGCCAACTGGTGTCGTAAATTTTCACGAAAACCCCCATTCTCGTAACTTCTAATTTTAAGACTTAGTTTCAGCTGTCGCATAAATAAGGCACCAAACAAAATACAACTTACCCTAAGCATGATAGCGTTCTCCACACACAGTTCGTCTGTAGGCAAAGCGTTTGCTTGCCAACGCAGTCGCTCGTCTGGGTTACTAAGGTATTCCGTGCGAGCTATGTCCGCCCGGTATTTGATGTTAGCGGCTGCTAAGTGCGCTGTCCATGTTGTGAATAGGTTTTGACGGTACTGGGGAAGAAGAATTTGGGATGGTATTTTCATTTCGAAGAGAAACTGACATAAAAATAAGACAGCACTAGCGTATCTCTTTGTTTATTTTCCGAACAAGGTTGAGGTCGGCTACGATGTGGTTCTTTATTATCAGTATTTCACATGTAGCGGCTGCCTACTCATGCCTTCTCTGTATGAGAAAAGGCCTTTGCCCCGCAGTGGGACAATAATAGGCTGTGTTTGAAGTGAAAACTTCTTTAGGCGCGTTGGGCATTTTTTGAGATGGGAAAAAACCATTGAACTCGCGCCACTGTTACCGTAAGCGACACCTCACGTGTTTTACTTATAAGACGATTAAAAAAATACCCGCTTCGGATGTGTTCGGCTGTCCTCGGGATGTACTCGGTTTTAATGTATATCCGATATGTCAGTGAGTGATGGCAAAGTATACTGTTTGTGTTTTGTTTTCACTTCTGTCGGCACTCCCAGAGTGCCACTGTTTTTTTAACGTATATAGTTGGACTTACATGCTGATCGAAGTATCCACCATACGCGATGAAAGCGGCAGACAGCAAGACATCTCCGACGATGGTACTCATTTGTGAGCGGAAGGTCTCCGAGCTCGACTCCCAACGTTCTCGCTCGATTACCAAACTCTTCAGTAAGGCTATGGACCTGTCCACCTGCGTCGAATCAAAATAGTTTAGTAATATTATTAGCATTGGAAAATAATTAAGAGATAAGACTGTCTTTCTATAGAGTTTGCTGGGTTAGAACAAGTCGGAGATTTGTTAAGTTTCATCTAAACATGTGTAACACGGATTCGATTTGCAACAAGTTTGATATAGAAAGTTAGGCCCAATTGAACCCCGTCCTATAATGTTGCACCGAGGTAAAGCGTTTTTGATCAATATCAGATCCTGCAACGAAATGTTATTGTGACAAATCATACCCATATTTCTCAATAACCAAACAAATCTCCATTTATCTATACTCGTCATTTAACCAAGCCTGCCTCAATAACTTACCTTAGCCTGTACATTCTCCAAGTCAGTTTTAATAGCCTGAGCTTGACTGATAAGTTGCGCATACTCTTCTTTGTAAGACGCAATAGACTTCTCGAGCTGAGCAATCAACTCGCTCACTTCGTCGCCAGCCGTCACGTTGCTTTGAGCACGGTTTTCAAGAGCTTGAAGCTCGTTGCGAAGAGGTTCTACCCGTTTTAACATGTCTGCGTATTCGATCTGTGGATATGAAGTGAAAAAAAAATTGACAATATCCGCATTGCCCTTGCAAATGGACAATACCAAATTGAACAGACAACCGCAAGTCCATGATAAGTTTGACATTAGAGCAACTATATGTCGTTGCAGTAAGAGCGGTTTTCGTACAGACGTACAAAGCTGGAATTAGTTTGTTTAGCGCTAATAAATTAATTATATTCTAGTAAATATATTAAATGTATCTTACCTGAGCGATAGCCCATTTGACCATAGGACCGCAAGCCATACTGGCTCTGTTCACTTTCTCGAAGTTGTAATCAGGGTTGCTCAGGTACCGAGTCCTCATTTTCTCGCGAACATCATCACTGGTATACACACACATTTATTCATTAATATAAGGATCAGTTTCTTCAAATGGCAATATTTTAACTTTATTACGTGCATCGTGCAATGTCAATGAACCAGACCATCTCAATGAATGACTTTTGACCTTGTACCAGAGAAATTTTGACTTGTATGTACGACACGGTATGCTTACTGACGGTCAGATGCATGTGTTAATGAAATTGGTAAATATTTTAGCGAATATACCTTAGGATTTGACAGGCAGTAGGTTTGGGAATTTTTGTGACTATTTGGTTTAAAAAAAAGCAGAAAACTAAGATCTCTGTTATCCATGAATTTGACCGACAGTGTAATTTACACAGAAACCGCGTCCAACATGCACATCTTGTTACTCCTGTACCTCACTTCAAATATAAAACAGGACGTCACTTACCCACACAGCAAACAAAGATTCTAGAGATAAACACATTGCCTTCCCCTGCTCGAAGGACACATTAGATAGCAAACAAAACAAAATAAACATAATATTAAACAGAAAAAACAAGCTATTTCACCGTCGGTAGTGAGTCTCTTCCTCGGCGGTTGGACACGGACATTATTTATTGGCAAATACATTCATGCGTCCTGAATGTCAAGGTAATGTACGAGTATGGTGTATTGCATATTTTGAAGTGTAATTTTGGCGTTGGTCGTAAGTTTTTAGTATAAGTTGTTACGTGTGTAATTAATAAAGTTATTGAGAATGGAACGGTTGTTTCAGTGATTAATATCTACTTTTTGTATTAATGCGTTCAAGTTGTCTAGGTGTTTTAATTTTCTAATAATGTCAACCTACCACCACATACGTACCAATTACCGATACATGCGCGTGCGTCGTAACATCAATAAAAATGCATACAAACTGAACATACCATGCGAAAAGCATGCAGCAAGCATTAAAAATTTAGCATAACTTACTATGCAAATTGCACGCGATTTTCATTTTTGAATAAAAGTAAACATTATGAAAATGATGGTTAAAAAATCGTGTGAAACTAGCATTGGAATACTTCGTGATCCAAAGATCAAAATCCTTACATACCACCACCAAACCAAACAGAGGGGACAAATGGGAGGGGTGGAAAACAAGCGGCGGTGCTCACGTTATGTCCTCGGTGGAGAAATTGGAGACGATGCTGTTGATGAAATTCTCTCGCATGATGACGGCGCGAATCGCCTTCCAGTCGGTGGCATTCTCCCCGAGCAGGAGGCAGATGGACTCCAGAGCGACCTTCACGAGCGCCGGCGGATTGCCCATAGATCTCACTTCCACCAAATGCTGCTTCTTTATAGATTTCACCGCTGTACATTACAAACGGTTCGGCGAAGTTCGTAGGTATTCGGCGAAGTTCGTAGGTATTCAGCGAAGTTCGTAGGTATTCGTGGGTGTTCGTCAGCGCCATTGGTGCGTCGCGTCGCGTCCGTCACCAGCACGAAGCGAGAGCGAGAGAGTACAAAAAAGAGAGAAACAAAAAAGGCATTTAGCTGCTTTCTGTGACACATGCGGCTGGCGTTATTATTTATCGTTGAAATGATACCGCTGCTACCAGCGCGGGTGCCGAGGAAACTGTTATTAATACATTTATCCATTGAACTTTACACTTAATTAAAACAATTGATAACAGTTTCCCATAGCCCCAACTCGCTGAAACGTAAATAAATAAAAGTTTTTTTTTCTGAAAAGAAACGGTTAAGATACGTAATGTTAAAACAAATGTTAAATGATTCACGACGATGCTTAGCGGGGTTAGTCACGAGTTTTCACTGTATATTAGTGTGCCTTACATTATATAGATGCCATTTTACATTACAGTGATCACAGCGTTACGTTTTCTTCTATATTAATAACAACAGTCACATAATGCAAGCGAGCTTAGCTTATTTACAACAACATATATATATCTATAAAATTCATTCATAACAATAAAGAAAAATGTTTAAGGAATTTAATACATTTAAATGTTTCCGTTTTGTGTCCAAACTTACAAAATATATCAAAATATAATGCATAACATAACAATCAAAATAGGTAACAAGGTAGGTAATGTTTTTGCCAATAAATACGACTAGGATATTAGAACTAAAGAACACTAAATTGCTATCTAGGATGTTGATCTCTAGAACATTACATTAATATCAAAATCAAATGTTTATTTTTTGTAATTCCTGTTGAGATAGTATGTCGTTTTATACCCGACATTTATGCTTATTCGTCGCGTAAACTTGTCAAAGGGAATACTGAAAGAAAAAGGTGCATGACAGAGAACAGCCAAGTTCTTACAACCGACACTTCTAGACACTACACTCTTCGCCCGTAGCTGCCCACAGCTATTTGGGTACACAACAACATCTAAAAGAGTGAAAGCGACCAGTTAGTGCCATACAACAACAACAAAACTACGACATGCTATCTCACAGTGAGAATAATTGACAAAACTAACGTGATGTTCTCAGTCTCGAAGTTAACGATGGTTGATATGAAGTTGTCCTTCATGACGACGGAGCGGATGCCCTTCCAAGTGTCCCCTTTCTCCCCGAGGAGGGTGCAAATGGACTCGAGCGCCATTTTGACGACGGACGGCGGGTTGGCCATGGACCTCACTTCGACTAGTTGCTGTTTCTTGATCGAGCGCACGGCTGTTTTATAGGATTGTCTTCGGGTTTAATACTAAATGTCGTTATAGTCAAGACGTTTTCAAACTTCAAAACTCCTCAAGTATTTAAAACAAAGTGTTAATTTATTTTATGATTTGATATAGCAGTTGTAATGTTTAAATGAAGTCTGAGTGAATGACTACAACCACGCTGCTATAAAATAAATTAGATTGATTTCTGAATGGTCTTTCAACTGTTGCACATGACTGTTACATGTACCACATTCAGAAAACAAACCTTCAATAAAAAAATTAATTGATTATAGAACATATAACAGAAATAAACGAGGCATCTTTCTTGTGACTGCAAAATACAAACGTTAGATCAAACTACCGATATTAAAGTTAATCAATATGTCAGCAACAAACTATACTACACTAATAATTTATTGAACAGTGACTAAACAAAGTAACGTCGTGGTATTCATTAAATGGACAAACACAAATAATATGAGGAATGGTATTTCGTACCGGTTTTAGTTCAAAGGCAAAAGATACTTGTGGCAAGTCTCGGTCAGGAAACGTGCGAGTAGGACTTTGAATATTTTAAGTACGGGATTTCTAACAATAACTATAATAATACTGAGTCTCTTGTCATCTCGCTCCCGTGTTCTATGACTGCGGCTAACACTGCCCACTTGTCGGACCCAGATTTTTAAACAATTTTTGACAAAATCATTTCATTTATCTCAACATTTGTTCATGGAATTGAACAAATCAATTGGGGCCTTATATTTTCATTTATGTATTAAAATCTCAACTAAAACCGGTACATAATTGTATGAATACCACATGAGTGTCATGCGAGTACAGTAAAGAGTCAAACCATTTTGCGCCTCAATGACGGCAGGCTCCACTTGTGCGAGGTCAGCCATTACGTCGCGACGCTTTGCTTCTATTTCCTTCGTTTGTTTTTCTAGAGCGACCTAAATCACAAAGTAAATCATTTTAAACGTCGTATTATAAAACTTATCAAGATTGTTGTGTTGGAGCCGGACGTCGCGAGAGAAGTCACCCCATTTTTGTATCATGACATTTTCCATGTTTTCGATGTCGCTAAACATGTCGGGCGATGTCAGGAGACTTGGTAAGATGTCTCGAGACACATGCTTGTTTACTGTGACGGTATTGTTAATCGTATTTAAATATTTTATCGTGAAGATTTCTGTTAAGGATTTCAGTGCATCGTACCTGAATTTCTTGACTTTCAACTTTCTTCTTTTCAGCTTCTTGTTGATCTTTCACCATCTGCCGAAGCTTGGCGTTGGCAGCTTCGTTCTTATGTTGCAGCTCCTATAAAGAATTTTGCAAGACATCAATGAGTACATCTTCGTTTCTACTTTTTAGGTAAAGTCATAATTCTTAGTTTAGATAAGTAACTGTGCGTATCAAACGTCTCAAAACTCAAGGACTTTGGAAAGCATTCACAGCGGAAGTCTCGCTTCTATGCGTAGTATAATTATATTTTCTATTGCTTGAATCTGCAGAATTTATGAATATAAATTACCTGTGATTTAACAGCCAGACTCTTCTGCATCTCTTCAACCTGTTCAACCGTTTCAGCGATCTTACCCAGACCCACGTTCAAGTGAAGCTGTTGTTCTTCAAGGTCGGCGCGCTTTTCCGCGTAAAGCTTCACCATTTGTTGGATGAAGTCTAGGTAGTGTCTGTATTAGTGGAAGAAGATTGTGATGAAATCATTTGTATGAGTTGGTTGATGTAGTAAATACTGGTTTCAGCTAGTGCTATTCAGCTACTGCTGACATTATATAATTTTAAAATCAAAAGTAATGATGTAACTAATATTTTTGTAAAATATCATTTAAAAAGAGTGTCCATGGAGTTTCTTGCCCGTTCTTCTCCATAGGTACCTACGCTTTGGAATGAGCTACTAGCTTCATATTTTCTGACTGACCGACTTCTTGACAATTCAAAAGTGCCTGTAAATGGTTTAATTGAAATAAATGCTTTGAGTTTGAGCTGTTCTGCTGTTAGACTGGAAGCCGACCCCAACTTAGTTCCAAAAGACTCGAGATGAGGATGGTGAATGTAGCAATCAAAACTTAAAGGAGTACTGTAGCAGCTCTTGTGACATATTTTCAACGTATCGAAAACTTTTAGGATTAGCTTTTGATCAATGATAGAAGTGTTCATGGTCAAAATCGCTTTTTGTACAGATTAATTTGTCCTAGTGTGAATAGATCGGTGAAAAAGTGCTTTAAAAGAACTTGTTTGGCCTAGTAGGACAAAACAATCAATAAAAAGAAATTGTTGGCAGGTAACACATACATTATAAACCTATTTGAGATGGGGTCATTTGGGGTATAAAACTACAAGTAAAAACCAACTTACCTAGGAGTAATAGCCATTGTACGGTTAGCTCTCTTCGCAAGACTAGCATTAGCTGTATGTAAAGTCTGGTGCACATAGACGCAGGCGTTAACCACGGCTTCGCGGTGTGACGGACGCTCGCCCACCTCGCCGCAAGCTGACGGGAAACCGTCCGGCGGTGAATACTCGGCTGAGTCAAGGTCCATGCGTTGAGTGAACTCTTTGCCGACCTAAATCAAAAATATTTTATTGATACAAGACTTTCTGAAGCACCTTTATTTTTACGTTGTTAGCACATTGGTGAAGTTTCGAATTGAAAAGTAAAAACAAAGATGATAGATAGCCACGTATTTCTTCTGAATGTAACCCAATGCCGTTGACGCAATCTTGTCCTTCAGAGTGGACCGTGAATCCGGAAACGCAGTGGAACGCCCTCAAGTTAGGAAGAACGATGATATTTGCGGTGGTAGTTGGTAATAATTGGAAGAGAGAAGCCGAGAAAGGCCTAGCGTACAATTGTTGAGGACTTTGTCTAGCAGTGGACTGAAAGGCTGATGAGGCAGATGATCAGCAGTCTAAACAATAACTTACTTGGAACAGAGCTCCATCGCTCCAGTCTCCGAACCAGTTGAGCACACATCTGTTGAACAGAGCGGGTGACGTCGCCGCGCGGTCCTTAAGACCCTCAGACGACGGATTCATTGTGAACACCACGTGCAGGTTGCGCATTACTTGGCCGGTAAACCTGGGTTAAAATAAGAGTGATATAATGTAAATAAAAAAAAACTTGACAGTAGAATACTAGCTGATTTCAGTCACTCACACAGACTCGTAGTATCTTCTCAGAGGGTTCAAAATACAAGAGTCCACGCAATATCTTTGGGAGAAAGTGGGTTTGGGATACTTATATTATGGTATTGATATTCCAGCTTACCATTTGTACAATTCATCGTTAGAATCCAACATCAAGCCTTCCCTCTGGGCACCTTCTTTGCACTGAGTCATAAGAGCAGCGAATTCGTCACCTTCGAATAGACCAGGGACCTAGAGAAACACAATTAGTTAAGCACATATTCGGAATAGTATCAATTATTTTTGTGTTCCATTTGGGAAAGATTTTTTGATTGAAAAGAGTGTCCATAGAGTTTCTTGCCCGTTCTTCTACACAGGTACTTACTACGCTTTGGAATGGGCAACTAGCTTCAGCTTTCTGACTGACTGACCCCTTTGACAATTCAAAAGTACCTGATTGGTTTATCGGAAATAAATGATTTGTGTTTGCGTTTGAAATTTGGGAAAATTTTAGTTTATTGCAAATTTTAGGAGAAAAATGCTTACGTCAGTGATTCTAATGATAGACATCCGATTATCATTGGAGGAATCACAATCAATCAACCAATCATACGTGTGTACGAGATGTTCTAAGTATTATGATCGCATAATACTTAGAACATCTCGTGATAACAGACTAGGCCTCGATATCTAGCTATTTTTACAGTTCATGTGTAGTTCCTTGACCAATAACTTACCTCTCCATTAGCAAGTAGAGTATTCATTCTTTCGAGGAAGCCGCTGTCGAGTACATTGGACTCGTCCAGTATGAAGGCCACCTTCTCATCGCGACAGCCCGCACGACGGAGCACTGAACGAAGGTCTTCGTCGAAATCAGCTCCCGTGTATTTGTTGTGCACCTTTAGGAAAGGAGATTAGTGTTATAGTGTGTGTAATGTGGTTGTAAGCTGAAAATGTGAGATATAAGGAAAAGGAATAAACGATGAGGTTAAACTAATAGAAGTTGTACCGTAGTTTGTTCTACGTGTGTACTATGCGTGAACCATTTCAAAACGTTGATTCATGAAGGCAGTTTAAAGCTTTTGTTGCTAATTCATACACGAGCCATAATACCACACAATATTAATGCACTAGAATAATCAGCCTATAATGTTCCCACTGCTGGGACATACGCCTCTCACAAGAGAGGAGTCTCTTGTCAGAGGCAGCGGGCTGTAATCCACCATCCTGCATGGTGGCCCGCTCCCTAATTTAAAACTGAACAAATATATTTTTTGGGTCAATTTCAATTCCGTCCTCAAAATTCTTTACAAATTAGCAACTTAAGAGTTTATTGTCTACTTTAAACGTTCTCTTACCTTGATCTGGAAGATGCTAAGTCCATTCATCCAGGCGACGAAGCGACTGAGGGTAGTTTTGCCGGCGCCCGACACACCAATCAGCAGTAAATGTCCCTGAGGCTGTCTGAAGATACGGTCGATACGTAGCACGTGGTCTAATACCTCGTCAAATAGTACCAGAGGTACATCGAGTTCTTCTTCGTAGAATACCTTGGGAAGTAATAATAATAAATATTTAACCAGAATCAAAATTGGGAAAATATAAATATGAATCTTAGATATGTGTTAGATGCCTGTACTAGGATTAAGTATCCAGTGTCACAGGCGGCCGGAGCTCTTTAAAATACAAAGTTTTTAGGTAAAAAGTTATGTTAGGAAACATTTTTACTTTACCTTGAGCCTAGCCTTAACGTATTCTCTCAATTGATCTCTAAGTACTGGCACATAGTCCTTGCTGAGCCAGTTACTGTACAGAATAGGACGAGCCAACGCTTGTTCTCTATTAATACCTGAAAACATTCAAACACATTAGAAAACCCTACCTTAACACCACAGCAATAAAGTTCAATTTATAATGCTAGGTTACCGGTGCCAGAATCAAATGGAATTCTACCTTAAAATTAAGGAGATAAAGTTTTATTTTCAATAATTTACCTGGGAAGAACATCATTGCAACGTTATCGATGTTCTCGTCGGTCCATTGTCTTTCAGTGTCGTCAACCAATCGATCTTGGAATAAACGGAGGGCTTCGTGCGCCCATAGTCTTACTAGGCCTTCAACGTTCAGGTTATCTAGAGGCCTACAGAAAAAAAAAATGTAAGTAATAAAAAATACTCATGCGCGATTTAAACTCGAAGACGTATATTTGTAGATTTCACATGGCTCATAGAGCACATAATTTTTTTTCTTCTAATATTTTGCAAATATTTTTTAAGCATGCTTTGGAAAATGAACTTTTGATACTGATAAGGGTGATAACTTCCGTGAAAAAAGTGTTAAATAATACACTCCTGGATTCCTACATCGAGTCACATTGCATTTCCATGTAAGGAAAAACAACAAAATAATAGTGAGTCAAAGAAAAAGTTTTCATGCCGTTTTGAAGCCGAAATACTGGCCATTACTTTAGTGTCATGAACTCATGAGTGTTCCGAATTTGAATTCACGACCATAATACAATGTACAGTCGTTTATACAAAAAGTGGCTCGATTTAGGACTTCGGGAGTATATTTTAGCAAGTCAAAGTTCAAGCCTAGCGCGGTCGTAAAAATTACGAGACTGATGACATGAGACATCACTTGACACACACTTGATCTTGCATTTCTGGTTCGCGCTAAGTTTTGATAATAAAATAAATAAATACTTTACCTTATAGCCTCGCAGATACCGCGCACCCATCTAGTCATCTCTCTGGGCGAGTATACGTAATGCGGCTGCATGTCTTGCGTGAACCGTTCTTGCGATGCGAGGTACAACTTCACCATAGCTTGTGTTAGCGGCTCGGCGTAGCCACGTAACGCTGGTTGCATGCGTAGCATTGCGCGGGTGAAGGTGCCGTAAATCTGTAGAGGATATTAAGATGGGTATGTTGTCAAAGGGTTGGGTAGCAAGTTACTTTTCTTTGACGTCAGTGTCTTAAACAGCAGTATAATCAGAAATTACGAACCTGAATTGCACCACAGACTAACTAAAACAATACCTTTTCCTATTTTTTACTCGGATATAAAAAAATGTGAGGGCGAAGTAAGCCCTAAAATTAAGTTGAATACCATATAATGCTTTTATCTCACGAAGCGACGTGCGCTTTAATTGTGGTTACAAACGAGTGTACAAACACGCTGTAAATGTGTGTAAGCGCAGGTATTCTCGGCACCGACCGTGACAATGGTGAAGTCAGTAGTGTGTGTGCGACTGTGCGTGTGTGCTATGTGTTGACGCAACTTGTCTTCACGTACACACTTACAGCGTGTTTGTACAGTTGGTTACAACAAGTAAAGCGCGCGTCGCTTCCTGAAATAAAAATACTGTACAAGTTTAGACGACACCTCTGAAGTTCAATATGTCAACTAGTATCAAAGCTGCCTTCATCTTCAATTTTTTAATTTGCCTGTTTATGAAAGACAACAGCAATTTTCAAATACTTACTGACAAGTGAGTGTTTAATTTACCTGTTCAAGTGAAGTCTCTCCAGGGTAGTCGACGTAAATGACGGGCACATGACGCAGCAGCCGATGTGACAGCGGTTTACGTCCCGGGTCGGTAGGCGGGTTACAAGCACCCACGAACTGGATGCGTTCCAGATGTACCCATGAGTGATCTGTATGAAGTAGACGCCACATTAGTATTTTGGGGAGGTGCGCCACTTCTTCCAAGCCCAATCGTTAGGTAGTGGTGAAGGATGGACATTTATAGAGGTTCTTCTTTCCTTTTACGTTCAAAAAGCAAAATTATTAAAAAAAAATACTTATATTAATGTGATATTTGTAAACCCTTTATAAGCACATCCCGATCTTCATAAAAATAAGAGTTAGATAGTATTAAACTGAAACGCCAATTTAGTTACAAGACATTTACAAACAGCGGTTTCAATAACAGTAGTATTTCAACATAACATATGTTTCAACTCACCGCTAGCTCTGTAGAAGCCCTTGTGTTCGAGCAGTTGTCTCAAGAAAGATATGACACGCTGTGTGCCGTATTGATCCATGTCTGGCAAGTTAATTTCATCGCAGAATAGTACGAGCCATTTGCCGAGCTATAACAAACGAAGAATCGTTTTATTTATACCTCACAATCGAATCTTAGAATATAATTAAAATAGAATATAAAAAGTTAATTTGCATAGACCGCAGGTAAACAGGTGAGTTGTGACAAAATAATGTTTGGTTTCAGGTATATTCTACCAAGTCAAGACCACTCAAAACAAACATTTGTTGCTTTTAAATTAAGCTTCAAAGCCAGTCGCACAAAAACAATTAGTTTGACCCTGTCTCTCCGAAAAGCCTATGTAAACATAAAAGTCAAACAATTATTGACTATATTAGTAGGACACCAAGTCGAATCTAAATTGTCTTACAATTTACAAACTAAACACTGATAAAAATAAACATTTCGAATTATAAACGTAATTGCATAATAATTTACCTGTACTGGAGCCAATACAACTCCATTAGGAGTCTTTCTATACTCGCAGTAGTGGTCGAAGGTCTTCAGCAGTAACTCAGGAGTGGTCGCAGACGAGAAGTTAAGGCCGACCACCTCCATGTCTGGCAGAGCTCGGAGTGCAGAGAAGAGGGTCATTGTCTTACCCGAACCAGGGGGACCGCAGAGTACTGTTGAATGTATTGTTATTTACTATTTATTTTCTTTGGAAGGCTTTCAGCTCAACAAAACAGATTAAATATAATAAGTGTGACTGTCAGCCATTTACAAGTCCTACATAAACTTTATTATAAGAGAAATGTCGGGAATATAATAAGGGCTACGACACTTTTAATGTTCCCACTGCTGGGACACAGGCCTCGTCTGTGAGAGGGAGTAGGTTATAATCCACCACGGGGGCTCATTGCGGGATGAGACATGTCTTCGAATTTATGACTAGGACAGGGTTTCTTCACGATGTTTTCTTTCTTTGAGAGCAGTGGTGATGAAAACAAATACACGAAGTTAAATGCCTACTCGCTAACTCGTAAAACGGGGCCGATATCACTGGGCACCACTGCTCTCTCATGATATTACCAAAGAATACTTATCTAGGTACCTTTAATACAACTACAAAATATACGAACCCAAAGGCTTATGTTCGGCCAACCAGGTATACAGCAGCGCTTCATGACGAACCGTATCAAGAGTTGGTACAACCACATCTGGTGCGGCTACCTTATGTGTTTCTACTTCAATCTGAGGCACCTTCGCTGACCACGGCACCCATTCTCCGGTTATACACACCTAGGGTAAAAAGTAAAATTTAATAAAATACAAATTAATTTCAGGCTAAGTAAAATAATTTGTGGACACGTTGGTTGGTATGGGAGCAATAAACGAGCTTCCACAGGTGACGATAAATAAGTGATTTGATCAGTTGCACCGTAGGCGGTCAGCCCGTTATGATAAATATATACTGCGACATAGGGTATTGTGCTACACCTCGTGCGGATAAGAGAGAAAAAAGTTGCTGAAAAAAAAAACAAGGAGTAAAAACTCGTTTGTATCAAAATTCAAAATAATGTAATGTGCAAGCTCAATTGTCACTTACTTCAAAGTCAATAATGTGCTGATTAGCACCACAGTTAGGTAGCTGCATAGTGCTAGCTGATCTGATAAAGTCTCCCAGTTCATTGCGATCCTAAAAAAACCATCACATTTTATTTTTATTCCATTTTGGAACAGGCGATAATCATCACTTTACGGCTACATTGTCGCGATATGGCGAACTACTGTTCGTGCGCTCTCTCTTGCACACCGCTCGACATCTCGCTGTATAACGGAGAGCGCGCGAAGTGTAGTTCGCGTTATCGCGGCAATGAAGCCGTAGCATCAGTGAAACGAAGTATCAAAATTGACTACTCATTTAATTCATTTGTTTACCTTAAGTTTGGCGTCACCAGCAAATGACCATAGAAGAGAGTATACGAGCCATTTAGGCACGTAGGCTTCTAGTTGTTCGTTTGTGATCGGGAAGTCAGGGTGTTGACGGTTGTAACCAAGGATATTCCTAGAAGACAAACAAGTTTATTGAAAGCGCGTTTTGTGCAACCATTTTGACACTCAGTGTCTCAGTGTAACAATCTTGAAAGAAGTTTGTTGTTTATGCAACCTCGATACAGTAGAACCAGTTATTGGCCCTTTTTGGTTATGTTCTCTATTAAAATTGAGCTGTAGGGTAAAAGTATATTCATGACACATAACGACAACATTGCAACTATAATAGCTGTATTCATTCACAAGAGTATCACAACAATCAATATCATCGAAAGACGTTTGTCCATTATTGATCGCAGTCTGTCTTCACTTACCTCACACCGCGGTTAAGCATAGAATGCAGCGATGAAAGCGCTCTATGGCGCGTAAAGTCCATGATATGGTCGAGGCTGACGGCGTGTTCGAGACACTTCACTACTAAGCCGTCACCGAAGAATAAGGGCTGCAGGATTGAGGCTACATCTCGTTGAGTCTATAAAAGAAACATTTACATAAGTTTCCAGTAGTAACAGAACTCACTGATCGACATTCAAACAAAAGGTAACGATTTATTGTTTTGTGAAGACTGTTAATAATAAACAAATCAATTCTTCAACTGGTGGAATTTATGGCTTCCTGATGCATTACCGGTATGCTTTTCTTTTAAATGACTATATCTTACTTGTAAAGCAGGAGATAAGATGTTTTCTGTAGCGTTCTGATCGCCACCGGCAGAAGGAGCAGCCATAACGATGCTGAACGAATCCTCTTCTCCATCTTCGAGAGGGATGTTCCTTAATCTAAAGTAGTAGAAAGAAATTATTGCAAACCACTGAACATACTCCAGATACATACTAAACTAAAGACGGCCCTCTCGTGGATTAGTTTTGAACTTGATAGGCTTTTAATATTTATTCGATGATGTTAAAAGTTTGTTGTTACCTCATAAGATAGTTTTCGAAAATCATTTCCGTTGTAAGGACATCCTGTGAGAACCAGACCATACCGCAACGAGAGACGGTGGCGAGGGTAGCGTACTTCAGATCTTGTACCTAAAATACAACACACGAATTTTAACACAGTAATCTTCTGCCTCTATAACATTTTCAACGAACAGAGTACTTCTTTCGGGTCCGAAACAATGAAAGCGTTAAGTTTATAGCTATAGTTTATCCATTTTGCTGGAATTAGTTTTTGGTCTGTGCTTTTAGTGTCAACGTTTTAGGCAGTGATGAAACGGGAAACCAGTCGGTCGATACTGTAAAAATCTCACCGTGAAAATTTAGGTGAAGTGAGTTTGTTTTTGCTAGGAATTGACACTATAGACAGCTCACTCCACGCTCACTTCACCTAAGTTTTCACGGTGTGATTTTTGCAGAATAGCACCGCTGCTGGTCTTGGGGCGGGGAGAATGGGGTGATTTGGGTAGAGGGCTACCCTTGAACTTGTAATCGTAGGTTTAAAGTAGGCCTGCCTTATCATAAAAGCTAACACACACTTACCTCAAACTACTATTCCTACCTCTACATTTTTTGTAAATTTGGAACCCAGCCCAAATAATAAACTGGTTAAAAATATCCAGTATATCCATCACCAACGCATTAAAATCGAAGACCCACGCAAAACAAAGACTATAGTACAATGTCAAAGATGCCAGCAATATGGCCACTGCAAAAACAACTGCATGAGGCCATACAGATGTGTCAAATGTGGAGAGGGCCACAAAACTTCAGAGTGCCTCAAAAAAGACAGAAATACACCTGCCAAATGTGCCCTCTGCTCCTGTGACCACCCTGCTAATTACAAAGGTTGTCAAGTTTACAAGGAAATACTCTCAAGAAAAATGAAACCGAGAACTTTCCCAACTGGAAAATTCCCTAGTAATATACCACGCATTGACACAGAAAGCTCCGCCCTACCCCAACGAAACACCTATCGCAGACCAGAACAAAGCTACTCGGATACAGTCGCTGGACGTACCAAAGATTGTCCACGAGACAACACCGCCACATCTCATCACATAGACAACCCTCAACAAAACGTATCCGTTATGGAACAACTTTTGATCAAACAAAATGAAAAAATCGACCTACTCCTTCAACAAATAAGTACCCTAATGGGTCTCTTAACTACTGTCATTACAAAACTAGCATCATAAATGGCTCCTCTACGAATTGCAACCTGGAACATCAATGGATTGGCACCCAATATCCAAGAACTGGAGACTTTAATAAAAGCAAACAAACTAGACGTGGTACTAATTTCAGAATCACATAGCACGTCCCGAAGCTCGTTCCGCATTAAGGGCTTCAACATCTACCATACTCCCCATCCCGACGGTAGTGCGCACGCTGGCTCAGCGCTGGCCATTCGAGGTAACCTGAGACATTCACAGATAGAACCATATTCTACAGTGCATCTACAAGCAACTTCTGTTAGATTGGAGGACCGAGCAGGCCCTATTATTCTCTCCTCAATCTACTGCCCACCAAGACACAAAATAACTTCAGAGATGTTTAAAACCTACTTCAACACTCTTGGCCACAGGTTCATTGCAGGCGGTGACTGGAATGCCAAACATACATTTTGGGGATCCCGCTGTAACAGCACTCGTGGACGCGATCTGAAACGTTGTGTTGATGAAAATCATCTAAAACCTATATCTACCGGTGAAGCCACCTACTGGCCTAGCGACCCAAAAAAACTTCCGGATCTCCTAGACTTCTTTGTAAATAAGGGCATAGACAGTTTACACACGACAATTGAATCGAGCCTAGACGGATCATCAGATCATACACCGGCGATCCTCACTATTAGCACTAGTGAGCTCACTCGAGAAATGCCCGAGTCTCTGACAAATAACAAAACTGACTGGAACGGTTTCAGGACTTGCCTCATTGACAACTTTACTTCTACTATACCTTTAATGGATCAAAACGACGTAGAAAATGCCTGCCTATATCTCACGAATGCCATTCAAGTAGCTGCCTGGATCAATACACCCTCTCGATCCAGAGGTTCGACCAACCCCTCTCATCCGCCAGATATCATGCAAAAAGTGCTAGAAAAACGCAGACTTAGAAGAATTTGGCATCAGTCCCGTCATCCGCTTGATAAACTCTACTTTAACAAGGCAGCTAAAGAGCTTAAGGCTATAGTCCAGGAATCCATTAATTCAACGGTGGCAACAAATCTACAAACGATGTCGTCTACGGGGGTTGGTGCAAACTCGCTCTGGAAAGCAACTAAAAACTTAGATAACCCTCAACAGTCTTATCCTCCAATTAGGTCACAAGCTTCCTGGGCGAGAACTGACTTGGAAAAGGCCGAAGTGTTCGCAATGCATCTGAATTCTGTATTCAAACCCAACGAGAGCGTTGCAGATGAGCGTGATATTGATGCAATATTAGAACAAGATCTGCAGATGTGTCTACCCATTAAACCAACAACACCTAAAGAAATTGCGAAGGAAATCAGACAGTTGGACTCGAGAAAGGCTCCGGGGTTTGACCTGATCACACCTTCAATACTTAAAAATCTTCCAAGAAAATGCATTGCCTTCTTAGCTAGTCTGTTCAACGCTATCTTTCGAACATCTCACTTTCCAGACCTTTGGAAAATCTCTGAAGTTGTCATGATCCACAAATTAGGCAAACCTGAACACGAACCGTCGTCGTATCGGCCGATAAGCTTGACACCTGTACTGTCTAAACTGTGGGAGAGGATATTCCTTAACCGACTAAAGCCATGCATGGATGTCAATGATGTCGTTCCTCCTCATCAGTTTGGCTTTCGGAAATCTCATTCAACAATAGAACAGGTTCACCGAGTTTATCAAACAGGAAGACAGGCCTTTGAACGCAAAAAGTACTGCTCAGCGGCATTTCTTGATGTTCAACAAGCTTTTGACCGTGTCTGGCACAAAGGATTACTGGCAAAAGTGAAGGATAAACTTCCACACTCAATGTTCCTGCTCATCCGGTCGTACTTATCCGAACGCTACTTCCGAGTTAAACAGGGCGAAGCACGATCAAGATTGTTTGAAGTGGAAGCTGGAGTGCCACAGGGTTCTGTTCTTGGCCCTGTGTTGTACAACATATTTACATCCGATTTACCCACATTAGACGACATAACAGTTGCAACATATGCTGACGACATAGCCTACTTATCAGTTGATGACAACCCTGAAATAGCCAGTAAGAAGCTCCAAAATCAGTTAGACGAGACACACAAATGGCTCTGTAAGTGGCGGATACGCGCCAGTGCATCCAAGTCTAACCATATCACCTTCACACTCAGGCACGGAAACACCCCTCCTGTTAGACTTGGACCTGATACCTTACCACACACAGATTGTGTTAAATATCTTGGCTTCCATCTAGATAGGCGCCTAACATGGAAGCATCATATTAAACAGAAAAGGGAGGAGATAAACCATAAGTTCCGCAACCTGTATTGGCTCATGGGAAGAAACTCGGTACTCTCTGTAGACAACAAGTTACTCATCTACAACTCTGTTCTTAAACCAATATGGACGTACGGAATCCAATTGTGGGGCGTTGCCAGCAAATCTAACATTCTCTGCCTGCAAAGGGTTCAAAATGGCATCCTAAGAGCCATAGTAAACGCACCTTGGTTTGCTCGGAATAGCGAAATTCACGATTACTTGCAGGTGCCGCTCGTAAACTTTGAAATCGAGCGGTACAAAATTCAACACAAGGCACGCCTAACCATGCACCCAAATCCACTAGTGACTGAACTGTTAAACCCGACAGCGGTGGTAAAAAGGCTGAAGAGGAACCACCTTCTATAAGTGGGAGGGGCAGCACTGGCTGCTCCACCACAACGCCATATGAACTGCAACAAATTCGCTTATGGTCTGACGACCGATTGCAAATATTAAAAATGAAAAAAAAAAAAAAAAAAAAAAAAAAAAAAAAAAATTACCTCAAACATAACTCGAACATTAGGAGGCAATGACAGACGCTCGCCGTTGGGCAAAGTGAGCAACTTGTTATCATCAAGTACTGAGTTCAAGTTCTCAACCCATTCAGGGTCGACATCACCGTCGAATATGATCCATTGACGCTTGTTGATCTCACCGCGGACATTGTCGATGATTTTCCTTAAGAGTAAAATAAGTTACAGGTGATAAAGGAGGTGACACAATGATTTTAATGGCTTTCCGTTTATTGTATGCAAAGAACTACGTGTCATGTGTAGAGAAAGTACAGAGAAAGTTTAGCCAGAGATGGTAAGATGAGAAAAACTTTCAACCTATCATATCTCTGGGTAAATTAACATTAGAGAGCGACTTAACGACCACTCTAATTTTACTTTCATCATATGAAAAACCGGTACAGCCCGATTCCAACTTTATGGCGGCTCGGAACTTGAGGCGAGTCGCTGTGCAGTAACAAATTCACCTGTCAGCGGGGGTGAGGTACTGCGCAGTGAGTAGCGACACTCAAAAGCGCCACAAAGTTGGAATCAGACTATAGGTACCATGTAATACAACATTCAAAGGAGCTGAAGTCTATCAAGGATTTATTAAAATTTTGAAACTAAGCTGCACTCAGATAATCTGCTGTACTTTATTATCCAGCTAATTATATAAGCTGTACCTGAGTATATGAGTAAAGAGACCGTCGGTCCATTCACGGGTATTAGGATCCAGTACACCGTAAAGAGTTTCCTTGGACATCGCCTTCGGGTCGATGACATGAGCCACACCTTCCACGCCTTCGAATCTGTGTAAAGCAAAAGAAGGTTTAAAAAATGGAACAAACTAAACAAATGCTCTAGATTTTCTGGTACTGAAATTAGAATTCTTCATTATTACGTAGAACGTAATACGTAGAGGCATAACATTTTAGTGGCACATGACCGTAGAAATCTTACCTCTCCAAAGCTTTTAACAGTACGCGCCACGCAGTAGACTTGCCACTTCCAGACGGTCCAACCATCATGAGACCATGGTTCAACTTGCAAATTTGGTACAATTGAAGGACCTGTACACATACATCATGAGTCAGTTTAAAGCATTAGCACATATATCCATAATCCCTTGTTTCAGTGGGATTAAGAATCGTTTATTTTGTAGGTATCCATTTTTAGCACAAAAGTAAGATAGAATAAGTAATAACGACATTTTAAAGTTATACGGCCTTATTACAAATCAAGGTTTATCTTTAGACCCAGGTTCAAACTATCGAACCATTTTTAACTTTCGACTTTTAAATCCGACAAAGTTAAAGTCAATTTTGCATAAAGAACTATACATTTGTCGGAATAAAGTTAATACATCTTTACATTTGTCGGAATAAAATACAGTAACTAGCTCGAAGGTTTAGGCTAGGTCTGAAGTTAGAACTCGTTTTGTAATAAGACGGATAAGGTTTAATGAAGCAAATGACAATTGACGAAATATTAAAGGAGAACAATTTGCCTAAGTAGAAAGCTTAAAGAGAGGAACATAATGCGATACAAAACAAGGGGTTGGACGAAGTAAAGCCCAAAGTTGTTGCTCTAGAACTTATTAAGAACCTTCGAATATTTGAGCAGTGAGTGGCAATGAGTGTTCAATAAGTTATAGCAAAGACGAGTACGCATTAAAATATATTATTACTCGCTGTGCCTCGCGGTTTCACCCGCCTCAAAGTCAAAGCATTTATTTCAAATAGGCACATAAAAGGCACTTTTGAACGATCCGATTTTGACGACCTCGCTCGGTTTCTTAAATTCGTAGCTCTCTCAAGCTCGGCTATCAAATGCAAAAAGATTTTTTCAAATCCGACTAGATATAAACGCAAAAAAAAAAAAACTTTCTTAGCTTTATTATATTAGTAAATATTATTAAGTTACTTGAGCATGCGTACACGTCTTTAATCTTTATGTCGTAATTTCAGCAATATTCAACCTTTACTACGTAGGGCCTTTTTTTGCAAATATTGTATGAAATCACCGAAGAGTTTCTATGACAAAGTAGCTTTGCATTACTCCTGATGTGAAACCTAAAAGGCGACATTTTAAGCCCACATAATAATACATAAAGATATAATAGGACCCGGGTTGAGTATTGATGGTTCTATATGAAGAAATATCAACAAAATACTAGTCATAGCAGAACTGCAAAATAGAACCAACTAAGAAAATATCCAGACAGTGACGTGTTTGGCCAGGTGTAGTGGTGTGTAAGCTTAGAATGAAGTACAAGTCGTCATATGTGAGTGGTGGCTGGAAAACCAGGGAGTTGGTAATCAGTGGAGTACTTATGCGCCTCATAACGTTTGCGAACGTTAACTTTTAGCGGGCAATGGTGGTCGTTGACAGAAGAAAGTATCCTCATGTATTTCTTGCGTATCGAAGTCAGTATGATCAAGGATATTTAAGTAAAAATTGGATATATCTTGACATGTTAGAGTGATTATTTCATGTTTGATGTGTCGAACAAATGTCAAAGACAAAACACACAAGAATAGGATCAGAGACACTAGCACTCCATTTACTATTAACTCCGTGTCGAAAAAACACACACATGAACAACAGAACAGAACACACCCACACCGCTCGGTCACTGACCTTCTCGATCCACGTGCTGTGTTGCGCGCGCGACGATGCACTGCGCCTCTACGTGCCATTAGCGGGTTAGCATGGAAACGCATATGCATTCACACTCACGTACTACCGTATTATGGTAGAATAATAGGTAATATGGGTATGTAGAGGCTGCTTTTTACTTTCATAGATCATTGTTATAATATTAGAAAAGATTAAAATAAAAAAGGTCATAACCCTTTATCTGGCGCAGTCGGGTAAAAATTAAGGAAAAGAGAAATCGTTATCATTAAATAATGTAAAAAGCAGCCTCAATTTAATTAAAATGGATAAAGCAAATTGTTATGACTGATTACCTTTACATGAAATATATTAATTGATAAATTATTATAAATATAAATTTTCTATATTAAATCTTGACACACCATCACCTTCTTGGTTAAGATGATTGTTATATTATTATGGATGTTAAATGTTATATAATAAATCAAACGAAGTGCATATACAATGGACCTGGTGTTCAAACACATTGACTGTGCAGTCAATGAAATGAATGTTAACAGTTAATTCCGTTAATTTTGGCTTATTCACTGTTAATATTATTGTTTTAAGTAGCAAAATAAATTACCTTGTCCATCCAGGTGGAGCCCTGTTCATCGCCTTCACCACAAACCAAGAATTCTTCAGCGCATACAGCTCGAATTTCGTTCTTCAATCCTGTTGGAAAAGTGTCAATTAGTACCTTCGAATATGTATTGTCAGACACACTAACGATGTGACATAAGCATAAAAATAATCAGACTATAATGTTCCCACTGCTGGGACACAGGCCTCCTCTCAGTGCGAGGGAGTGGGTTGAAATACACCACGCGGACTCAGTGTGGGATGAACGATATCACATTTCTTCGAATTTTTGGTTCTAGGACATGCCAGTTTCCTCAATGTTTTCCTTCACCGTTTTGAGAGCAGTGGTGATAAAATAATTTACACAAAATTAAGCGCCTGTCAGGGTTCGAACTAACGACCTACAACTCGTAAGTCGCGGCCGTTACCACTGAGCCACCACTACTCTAACGATGTGACTCGTTTGAGACCATTTGCTTTCATAATCAGTATCGGAAACTTGTTATGCTACTAAGTTAAAAACTTTTTTCAAGATTCATTTATAGCTTCTAGTTCCGAGTTAGACATCTCTCCTGCACTTATTCATATTTATTTAGGGTCGATGCAGCATGTCATATTCATCCAAACATTTCTATTATAAATTCAATCCCTTTTTAACCATATCTTTCACACAAAGATTCATTTATCTTTTTCTTACTTTTCCTCTGTTCTTATCGCCACATCCAGACTAGCATTATATAGTGAATGTAGTAGAGCTCATTTAGAATTGTCTACAAAGTTTATAATTGTTTATAGTTTTTTTTTTAGTCTAGCACAACTTACCAGTCATCTCAGCCCTGGTATATCCAACATTAGGGAACACATCGTTCAGCAATGAGAACAGTAGCGGTATATCTTCAGCCACCAGCTTGGGCACCATAGTCTCACACACTGATTGAATCAGGATGTCTTGTTCGGGTAGAGACTCGGCGATCGACGCCTCATCGGGTACTTCCGTACTGCGTTCGATCAGGTTCTCCTATAATACAAAGAGGAGGTTAAAGTTTTTGAAACAGTTCATAGCAGTTTCCCAACCATTTTACATGAATTATAAAAGAATATCGTAACTGACCCCTTGAAAAAAATATCTAAAGTATTAAAAGGGATCACCACAAGGTATCTGTAAACAAAATATAGAATATTTTGTTTACAGATGCCTTGTTTCATGCTCTCAAATCCCAGGTTGAGAAACCCTGAAGCAATAAGGCAGTTGACAGTTTTTTTAAGCATATGGATATAATAGTTATATGTTTCGAAGGAAGGTAGAGATAAAATATCGAGACACACAACAGTGAAATAGGGCAGTTGACTACTTTTACACATACGAAAGAATTTAATTTTAATTCACAAAAAGCTGTAGAAAGCACTCGAAAGTTATAAAGAAATAAAACATCCTAACTATTGGATATTTACATAATATATACTTCATGCGAAACTGACATTGTATACAGAGTAAGTTTTTGAGATGGGTCTGCATGGTTTGGAAACAATTGGATTATTTGACGCAAAGGGGCTTCTAAATTTCCTTCAAGTGTTAATTTTTCGTTGAAATCCATTTAAAAAACTTATCCTGTATAGCGCTCGACTGACTCGTACAAGTAGTCTTTGGTAATTAATAATTTATAAAACATTTATAAAATTTACAATTTTATTATTTTCTTTAAAAAAAAGTCAACTACCTTATTGTTTGTTTTCTTTAGCTTACCATATTCTGAAAAGAGTTTTCTAGTTTCTGTTTGTTCCGAGCATAAACAAACAAAACATGTTACAATTTTATTTCACATAAGTCGGAACCCATCCAATCTCAGGACTTTTTCATTGGATTTCAAGCTTTCACTGTCGATGCAGTGATAAAGTGGCCTAGCGAGCATTGCTGCGACAAGACATTCTACGAGTTTTATAAGAAATTAATTTATTTGTGGTGCATTTAAATGTAGCCAGTGTATTCCGCAAGGCAGTCAGCTCAACTGCTACTTTGTAGACTGGCAAATATTTTTATCACAAGATTAGCTTTTGTCAATGAGGGTTTACTGAAATGACGTTCGCTAGGTGGCAGCATTGACACGTCAGGTCCAGGCATCTGTCAAAGAGCCTATATTTTCTTTAGTCATGCATGACTGAATGATGAACGAATGAATGAATCGAATGATGAACGTCATCATATATTTTATATTAGAAGACCTCTTGTCACAGTAGTGCCAACTTGTGTCGTAAATTTTCACGAAAACCCTCATTATGTCGTGCTGCTGATACGAAAGACGAAGATATTGTAGTGTATTTATAAGAGATTCGGCGCTTCAGCCAGATCTAGTCTTGTCACGCCATTGCACGCCGGCTACCCAGATTGTCAAGCCATGAGAGATGATGCCATGAAGCTTAATCATTAAAGTGTCACATACCTTGATCTTCTGGATACGATCACGTTTCACGTTACCGGCAGACACGAGCACAGACTTGAGGGCTCGCAGTCCGAAGTCGTAATGCGACTGGTTGGATAACTGTTCGTCGCATAGTCTGTAAGATCAAAGAATAGTGATTGAGTATCGTTTTTTACATGTAAGCGGAAAAGCGCTGTAATTTCGCTTCATCGTAGATAGTTATAATGTCCTGAAAGCACCATTTCTAGGCGGCAAAAAATTACCCAACATTGTGGTACATTTAGTCTGAAGCCGATACGATAATAGTAATTGGCTTAATAGCTCTATTATTGTATTTGGAACAGTTTTTTTAGGGACCTCCATAGTAATTCATCTGTACAAAGCGAAACTTCTTTTTTAAACAAAAGAAGGGGAATATTTATCGAAAGTCGAACAAAAGAAACATTTTGACTTACTTGAAGAACGGCACAATCTTGCAGGCCAGTTTCTCAGCAGTCCTGAACCCTTGACTGAACAGCATCACCTCAGCGATCAGCTGTCTATCCGGGGTGGTCATGGCCAAGCTTCGGAACAACTTCTTCAAGTTATCAGGCAAGTTGGAACGACCCGCGTATCCAGGGTTCATTGTTATGAAGATTGCCATGTCTTGACTTACGCGGACTTGTTTGCCGACCAGTTCTACTGTTATGGACTTGGCTGGAAAGATTTACTAAAGGTTTTAGGTGTTAAAAAAAAGGATTGTTTTTGAAAATCGCTTCTAGAATATTCGAATTTGGAATTTTGATCGTATCACCTTCGCATTAGTGATTATAGTCAGTGAAAAGGTTTAATTTTCACAAAACAAATTAAATCGAAAGACATTTATTCAAACTACGCCGTATCCGTATCTGTTTGAACGTCAAAATTACAGAAGACAGTCCCCCAAAACGCCCGCCCGTCACCAAGTCACTGAGCTTTAGCTAGGAAAAAGTGGCGCAACAAACTCAGCAGCATAGCTATGCTGCTGAGGAGTTTGTTGAATCAAGTCTTTCTAACTTATCAGACAGCTGTCTGATAAGTTAGAAGGCCTTGATTCTATAAAATAGTATGCATTTTTTTTTTAACATTACAAAATAACGATGCGCTAAACATTAAATGTTATTATTTGCCATATGTCAGCTAGCACTAAAAGTTTAATATTAGGTATTTACCAGTGTTATCTCCTTCCTGGTGACTCTTGAGAGCCTCCTGAATGGTTTGCACTTGCTGTGACACGGCTGACAACATTCTCTCTTCCAATCGATTGAACTCGTCGAAGCAACCCCAGGCACCCACCTGATTTATTATAAATTAAGATTAGTATTGTTCATTTTATACAAATTGGAATATAATCTATATTACAACAATTTTAAAGTCTCTTTTACCTGACAAAGACCGACGAAGATACGACCCATAGCTTGGAAGTCGAAAGTCTCGTCACAATTGAACACCAAGACAAAACGACCGAGTTGGTTTCCGAGAGCTTTCACCGACTCAGTCTTACCGGTACCGGCGGGACCTAAAAAATATGGTAACTTACACACACAAGCCGAATACGATAAAACTCTTTTCAAACTCAAGTTCTACAAGCCCGATCAAGTGACTGGTCAGGAAATCTGTTGCCAAACCTAATGCTTTTGTGATTGGATGAGCAAAATATCTTTAACCAATCATATCACACGATATGGGATTGGACAACAGATTAAGTTAATTAGGTTGTCAGAAGCCGGGGGAACTGGCACTTACTCTCCAAGTATTTATCAAGTATTTATTTGCTGGCGCAGACGCGTCTGATTTATTTAGTTAGAAGTTGACCCAAAACAGCATGACGCAAAACGCAATACAGCATGTGCAAAACGTCACTTACCGAATGGTGATCCTCCAAGCCTGGCCTCCAAAGCTTGAGTCATGGTGAGGTAGCAACGATCCGTTAAAGGAGTCTGTACCAGGCGGTCTTGCACTCCAAGGTATTCGAAACCGTACAAGAACTTGGCGTTCGCCATGTGTATGGTCAGCTGTTGTAATACCTAAAGGAGAATTTTTTTTATGAGTTTTGTACCAGAAACGGTTATTTAAAACAGCACACTTATATTCTAGACGAACATTGATTGCTCTGTGCAGTTCAAAAACTGCGTGCGTAGCATGTTCACTCGCTTACCGTTGCGTTGTCATTTACCGAAAGACCGAATGCATGCTCGGTAAATGAGTGAGTGAAATTTACTCGCTCAGAATTCTAGGTTGGTTTGCTCAGAATGTATAGTCGTTAAATACTACTTAGGCCATGAAGGCTCAGAGGTGGGAATGTAGTTTTTCTCTGTATTATAGTACTTTTTAGGGTTCCGTACCTCAAAAGGAAAAAACGGA
The DNA here is from genome assembly GCA_927399505.1 of Luperina testacea. Taxonomy (NCBI): domain Eukaryota; kingdom Metazoa; phylum Arthropoda; class Insecta; order Lepidoptera; family Noctuidae; genus Luperina; species Luperina testacea. The sequence continues at coordinate 12,002,820 of OV656771.1, read as the reverse complement.
ACCCTTATAGGATCACTTTGTTGTCCGTCTGTCCGTCCGTCCGTCCGTCTGTCAAGACCCTTTTTCTTAGGAACGCGTGGAGGTATGAAGCTGAAATTTATATCAATTACTCAGGTCTACTGTCCCTTGAAGCTGTGAAAAAATCAAACTTCTAAGCCAACGCAATCAAAAGATACAGCCGTTTATGCCGCAAATTTTCGACACTTGCAAGGGAATCAAATCCTACAGGGTGCTTCCCGTGAACTCAGAATCTTGAAATTTGGTACGAAGCAACGTCTTATAGCATAGATAAAGGAAAAATTACGAAAACCATAAATTTTTAGTTACATCACATAATATATTTTTTTTTATTTAATAATTTTAAACTTACTACCCATTTCCTCATAAACGCGTAGAGGTATTAAATTGAAATTCATACCAAATACTCAGGTCTATAATACCTTTAAGCTGTAACAAAATCAAACTTCTATGTCAACGCAATCAAAAGAAACAGCAATTTAAGCTGCATATTTTGAAACTCGCAAGTACTCGCAAGGGAATCAAAACCTAAAGGGTACTTCCAGTCGACCTAGAATCTTGAAATTTGGCATGAAGCAACGTTTTATAGCACACATAAAGGAAAAATTCCGAAAACCTTAAATTTTTAGTTACATTACAAAATATATATTTATTTTTTAATAAATATAAACTTATTACTTTTTTCCTCATGAACGCGTAGAGCTATCAAGTTGAAATTCATATCAAATACTTAGATCTAATTGCCTTTATACCCGTGAAAAAAAAAAATTCTAAGTCAACGCAAAAACGCAAAACGCAAAAGTACAACCATTGATACCGCATATTTTGAAACTCGCAACTACACGCAAGGGAATTAAAACCTAAAGACCACTTCCCGTTGACATAGAATCTCGAAATTTGGTAAGAAGCAATAGCTTACAGCAAAAATACCATAGTTATGACTCGATTGTCGTAATGAACGAACTTTGTAAACCTTGCAGGTTTGTACGGAACCCTCGGTGCGCGAGTCCGACTCGCACTTGGCCGGTTTTTTTTCAGGATGGGAAAATATGTATTTTAGTACTTACGTCATTATTCCTAGGGTCGAAGTAGAATCGCATCTCACAGAGCCACTCGAACGAGCGCGGGCTGTTGACGTCGGAGGCGATCAGCCGGCGAGTAACCGTACGCTTGTGGACGAACTCGTTGATCTATTTTATACAGAAAAAAAGTAAAATATTCAATTTGAGACGACAAAATTATAATACAAGTGTAGAACTGGCTGGCGACAGTCAGTTGACATACTCTGCATTCGCGAATTATTTGCCAAAAATGTATGAATTTATGCAAAACATGACTTTAAATCCTCCATAGTAAAGTTCAGATTACGCTACAACTTCAAACATTTTTATAACTTTTTAATAGTGCTAGTCACTCTGAAATCAATTAATCACCATTAAAATAAAGTTGATATTTGCTTAACTTGAAATAAGATTAATTTGAAACTTATGTTTGAATAGATATTAGGTGTCTAGGTGAAAGGGTGAAATGAAACGAAGAGGTCAGAAGTGAGAAACAAAATAATAATAAAATAGGTCATAACGAACTTCAAAAGGCTACTCATATACATAAGTCAATTGCGCTTACCAAATGTTCAAGCTTCCTCCTCCTCAGCGGCGGCTGTTCTTGCAGCACGGAGTCAGCAAGTATATTCAACATGTTCTCCACATGAGCCAACACTCTTTTCAATCCTTCTCCACCACCGTTTACTAAAGCTGCTTCCACGTCTTCGGACCAGAGGATCTGAGCGGCTAGCACTACGATTTGTGCCTGTAAGGATAGTTAGGATTAATATGCCATTCAGAACAACAACAATTTATTTGTCAAACTCGTTCTCAGTATTAGTAGAGTGCCTTTGCAATGCAGTGGGCAAATCTAGCGTTAGCAGGGTCTTAAAGCCGCGTCATAAAAGAAATGAATGGAAAATGGCGGCGCTAATCATGCCCGCTCTGTCACTCGCTATACTGCGCGAATGAAAGAGCATCATAAGCTCCTTTGTTTGGCCGCGATTTTTTAATGGCGCAGGTTACAGAAACCACAACTTACTTGGTATTTATCACACCAATCGATAAACTTCTGAGGGTCGACATTTCCGTCCTTGAATTGTTTGACGTCACCAACAGCGTCTTTGAGCCGACACGCCAAGGTCACGCGCATCTCACGCTCCACCATTGATAGCCATGAGTTGATCTTAGGATTCTCGATCGTTGATACGGGTGATGTGAAATAGACCTAAAAATAGGGCATGTTGAGTTAAAAAACATTGTACTAAGTCCCAAGTACCAATAGCAGATATTGCAGTTCCGTGTAAAACATTTTCAAAGCTAAGGAAAATGAATTAAATTCAGTTTATTTGAGTAATATCGACTACTACTCTTGGACATTACGTTGGCCCAATTAGCTGAGTTATTATGGATTAGTTAAGCTAGAAGGTAATACTGGTTCATAAAAAAAGGAATTTATAGAGGTACAGTCAATAGTTACACTTGAATGACGAAAACTGCTCCTTATTATTGCGAAATAAAGCCGTTCACTGTAATGTGCTATAGTATTAATTATTCACTTGTTTTGTTCATTACCTCTTCACCCTCTCGGGAAGCAATACCGTTGATAACAGTGTTGTCCTCATTGAGAATAATAGCCGCGACTCCAGCGAACATCTTCTTGAAGTGTTTTTGTAGACGAGCGATGTTCTTGCTGTTACCGATAATCTCGAGGAGGTCCTCGTCTCCCACGAAGTAGAATCTAGAATTAAGTTAATGATCGAATTTGACCCTCAAAAAGTGTAAATAGTAATGAAAATAGAAATATGACATCTTGGAAGGTGGTGCTCCCAGAAAGTGCTCTAAGCATAGAAAGTGTTCTATGATGTCATATTTCTAAGTTTTAAAGTGCTAAAGAAGCCGTGAGTATAACCATTGCCTACAAATCTTGTCGATCTTGGGTCTCACAGAGTTATGACATTTCTACTAAAAACTTCACATGTAAACAGCAACATAAATAACGAAATTATCCATATTTTTATTTATAAATCTAAACTGGGCGTGTAACACGCCCTAAAGGCAACCGCTCGAACTTTACACGCGTTCAAAACGGAGTTAGGCATCTAAACAAAATTTAATTATTTTTCTACGACATTCAGATTTTAAAGGGCTATACATAGTGGAAGACATAAAATCATTATGAAGGGTCACATACCTAGGGAAGCTGCTTCTCTCCCTCTCCAGATATTCACCGAGCGCCTTCTGTATCTTGCCGAGCAAATCGGCGAGACGCTCTAGAGAACGTTGTACTCCTGGGATGTTCAGTACGTCCATCACCATCGGGGACTTGCTCACTTTCTTCATCAGGCCCAAGAACTCCGAACTATTGGAAGATAAATGGAAAATTATAAGGAAATAAAGATATTGCATAATAATAGTCAAGCGTAGGATCCCAAAACAAACATCCTGCACAAACTCGACGCTAACGCCGTATCTTTGCTGTACACTACGCGCTTACGCTAAACACACCCACAATGCGAAGTTACTCGAAGAGTTGCTTGTGAGCGTATTTAAAAAATCGATTGTTTCTTTGATTTTAAAATTGCTGTCATACCAATATACTAAAACGTAATTTAGTTTCTAAACATTAAAAAAAATGAGTTTTGGAAGAAATACTTTAATACCTACACATAAAGTTGAAATTGCGCTACTACTAAAAAAAAAGACTTTTTGAATAGTACTCATACTAAAATCAAATTTACTTACACAAGCATAAGGGCGATAATATGTATTTGTTCAAGTGGAAATCACGCCAATTGGAAACAAGGGCTTGAATATGTAGTTTAGATTCAAAATGATAATACAATGTTTAATTTGTTACCTGATGCTCTGGAACCGGCTAGTTTCAACAGGCAGCAAGGTCTTGATATCAGCAGACCCACTGAAGATACCTTCCAAGTACACCCAGCGACGTTGCACGTCGATCCACACGTCGAACAGGGCGTTGATTCGGTTCAATTTCTCTTCCCAAGTTAGAGCTTCCTCTTCGAATACCTTTGGTAATTAAAGAAGATGGTGAGATGCAACGAAAGAATAAACTGCAGGCAGGTCTCAGGCAATTTTCGCACGTTTAAGTTGTTGGGTAAAATCACGAGCGTGGGTCATGTGAATTTTATTTCATTGTAATAAGGTATAAATTAGAATGACTGACGCGCGTTCGTGAAATCCAACATCTGTAGATTGCGAAAGCTATGAAAGCTTTCGCATTCAATTCGGAGCTACCTATCCGGCAGTTCAAACGTATGTAATGTGGCACAAGTTTGTCAGTTCATAAGTATTTGTTTTAAAGATTTAAACAGTTATTTAAAATACTATTCTGATAACATTGTAGAGTTAATGGAGTTGAGTAAATCCACAGTAAACATTATTAGAGGCAGGTCAAATATGTTTTGTGGTTCAAAATAATAAAGGGGTTACAAGAGGGAGTTATATCGAAATAAGACCTATATTGGTAAATCAAGTATCAAAATCATACCTTGTAATAAGGCGAGAGCTTCATAGCAGCAACACTGTTGATGTGTTCTTTCACTTTGTTGAACAGATCGTCCCAACCGCGAATGATCTTGCATTTGTTCTGGTAGTTGATCAGGTCCAGTTCATAGCTCTGCCATGACTCGCGCACCTAAGAATAAGAAATATTATCAGTTTTAGACTGACAAGTGTAGCTGATAACGTATTACATTGTATTATGTTCGTCTCCATTTTATTTCATGTTATTCAGTAATGAGACGGCGGTATTTTTTTTGGGTGTGATTTTTTTATTTTTGGAGCATTGTGTTGAAGAAAGCCCAAAGTTTTTAAGTAATTAAGAATGCTAAATTACGAGATTCAGTAAAAAATCGAGAAATCAAAGTTAGTATAAGTTTCGTATAACTTACCTGTTTCAAGAACTCTTCGAGCGCCATTTCTCCCTGAGCGACAGACACTACATCCTTGACGGTATGTTCGTTATGTAACAGATCGGCGTCCCACACTTGTCCTAGGGTTAGTTCAGATAGCGACCAGTCCACTTTGAGCGCGCGGCACAGCTGGCGCCAGTGGCGCTCTTTTAAAGCGTCTGATTTCAGCTCTACTATTAACATGTTGACCTGGTGAAAGAGTAATTATTAAGAGTTTTATTTCGTAATTTTTTAAACGGTTCATTTAGATCGCATTATTAATATCTGGTGGAGAAAAGAAATGTCGCGTTAAGTCGATAACGTGTAAATAAAATAAAAATCATAGAAGGCGAACCTAGTATTGCCAATACTGCCGTCATCGTCATAAAAAAACACGGCAATACAGGGCTTGTCTAGGGGCCCGAATACACGTACCATAGCCACACCACATTGCAGCGACAAAATGTGGGTAAACAGTGGTTACGTGTGGATAGTGTCGCTGCAGCTTCTTGCAGTTGCGTTGTGGTCACTACAAAATTTCGTTGTTGTTGCTTTGTCGCCCACACGGTTGATCTAGACTGCTATATGTTGCCCATGTGAGTACACTATTATTTTTCATACAAATTAGCGCCTGTCCACATGGTGTCAATGTGGTGTAGTTGTGGTACGTGTGATAGGGCCCTAATCTCCATCATAATTTTAGAGCCCTATTTATTTAGAACGGCGGAATGGCTGAAAAAAAATGTCTTCCTAACAATAAGATAGGTCATGATTATTTACCTTAGTGTAAGACTGCAGCAGCTTGCGGACAAACTCGTAGCTGTCATACATACGCAGACGCGCCGGCAGTTCTTTGAGCTCATTCAACATTGCTTCCAGTTGTTGCCTAACACAAAAATATAGTATAAAATATAAAAATAACTTCTAGATGCAAGAAGAAATTCGTAAGACAAATTTATTGACACAGCAAAAGGTATAAGTAAAAAAAAAATGTTTTACTTTAAATAAATTAGACTTTACCTGAGTTTTCTAGGCTGTACAGACAACCAAGGTTTCTCCCTGATATCATCAATCTGCGTCCAGATCTTGCTGAGTGAAGACCAAACTCCACGCAAGTCTTGCAACTCTTCAAGAGCGACGGTCATACGCTCGTTGTTGACTGAGCTTCCTATAAATACCGAATTCACAAACAATGACTAACTTTTGAAGATTTGAAGACAACAACTATTAAAGTGCAATGAACGAGTTAATACCAGGACAAGAGCAATTGACCTTTGAGGCCACCAAAATCATTAAACAATACGGTGACTTTGAAAAATACTTTAACAAGAAATATTTGTGTTTAGAAGCTGTTTGATTGGCTGCCCCGAATAGGCAAGTGCACCAAAACTTTAAGACGCTCTTAAAAGTCCTTTATGAGCGCCTTAAAGTCACCAGGCCATTAGTTTATTTTTTGCGATCCTAAACTAAATCATCTAACTTACCAGTGTCATGCAACTCAAGAGCTTCCTTAGCCTTGGCCACATTGTCTCTCTCGTCCTTCAGCCTGGTGTATCTGGTCTCCATAGCCTGGAGTCTGCCCAACGCATCTTCGGGTCTTGTAGAACCATCAGTAGGCTTGCTGCGTTCCCATTCAGTGAGGAACTCGAGAGTACGTGCCTCAACCGCTTTGTCTTCAGCTACTATCTTCTGTTGTAGAGATGCCACCTAGACAGAAAATTGCAGGATGTTTTAATTTTGTGCATAAAGTTGTCTGGCAAAAAATAGTGTCATATCAATAGAATATTTTTTTTAGCGCACTGGATTTTTAACACTGCTGCCGAGAATTGAAAATTCAACAGTGTGTATTTTTGACGCGCTGCTGGGATGCGCTCTGTTGGATTCTCAATGCAATCACTATTTAAAGTTCAAAATCCAGTGCGTGATATAATCCCGCCGCAATATTTTTGCGTCCGTGCGAACGTGGGCATAAAATCAGTTCAGAGAGAGTTTTTGTATCAATCATTAGCCAGAACTTATTTGAGGGTGAAACCGGCTATTAATGAAATGAAGACTGAAAATTAATATTACATATTATTTTACCTGGGTCTGAATAGAAGAATCCTTCCTGCGCATAATCTCATTGAACGCACTCCATTCGCCTTCGATATTGTCGACATGCAGCCATTGCGCTGGGAACTGGAATCTACAAGAAAAATAACATTCTGTAGAAAAACTGATAACCATATTGTTGAAGTATTTAAAGATTAACTGCATCCTCCATTTTTCCCCTTAGGCATTAAAATGTAGGAAAAAGGGCGATGAATGCTGGCGTAAGTATGTACACAAAAGACCATGTTGTTTACCTCTGTCTTTCCAGAATGCGTTGCGCCTCCCTGTAGATGTCGACTTGTTTCTCCCACGCTAATACTTCCCTCTTCAGTTGTTGCACATATGTGATGAGGGATACGGCATCGCTCGTCGATGCTGCCTCTGTTGGAGCACAGTCACATTAGAATGGGAATAATTACTCAAAATTCACAGGGGACAATAATGACACTATGATTTCTTTGAATATTACAGCAATTACGTTTAACAAAAACCTTCAGTTTATATATATTAGGTCAAAATCTAATCATTTATTAAAACTAGGATACGAATCAGCACTTTTTGAACGTCAAAATTACATAAGACATTCCCCGAAAACGCCCGCCCTCCACCACTTCCTAGAGCTTTAGCTGGGAAGAAGAAGTGGCGCAAAAAACTCCCTGCAGAGGTAACAAGCATGTATAGTAAAAATGCTTTATTTTTCGCAATGCATAGAAAAGGGCTCTTATCGTAAAGAAAAGGTTAAGGTTATCATACAGCCAAGACGATTGCTGCCGTATTTGTTTTCAGTGGTTTTTTTATCCTGAACAACTCAGTTTAGTCTAAACTAAATCTTACCAATGGTCTGCTGTTCGAGCTGGCTGCGTGACTTGGCTAGCTGCGAGTGGAAGGTGACCATCTCTCCGCCGAGCAGATTCCCGAACTTGCCGAGCACTTCCTTGTGCCACGCGTCGTACTTCAGAGCTACTTTACTCTGTACCCGAGCAAAGTCGATGACTACTGGCCCATATTCGCGACGAGTGTCCGAGGTGTCAAAGGTTGTGCGGGATTTCCTGGTGGGATAAGTAATGGAATTGAATAATCTGGAGATATTTCTTCAAAAAGTCCGTATCTAGTTAGATAGGGACTTTTTGCTTTTTTTATGTCTGTCTGTTATTATTATTATTTAAATATTTATCAATCAACTAACATAGACTCAAACAATTATTAGGGATACAATGTCAATAGCAATAAGTAAACATATAAACAAAAAATGAAATTAAATCGCACTTATGAAAATTTCTTACAATCCAGTAGGTCTACTCTCTAAGTCCGTTTACGAAGGTACCGGTCCGTCCAAACGTAGTTGGTTAAAACAAGTGAATTAATGTTAGGACTGTCCATTAGTAACAGAGTAGGTAAGGCCCGAAAGGCCGCTTTCACATTAGGACATAGCAGCGCGGCAGATGAAAATGTCTTCACATTATAAAAAAACAGCCGCGCGATAGCAGCGCGGCTACCGCGCCGCAGTTGAGATCAGTGTGGCGCACTTCATGTAATAAAAATGGATTCCGACGAACTCGTCGCCGGCTCGCATGCGGCGCCCGACGCGCTTCTTTTTATAATATGAAATTCAGACTGGGCGAAGATCGCGCGTCTGTTGCGTTGCTAAAGTCGCCTAAATGTGAAAGTGTCTGACTTCAGCTGAAACTACGGACTTCGTGCTTAGAAAGATAAGAAAGAGATAATTTACTCAGACAAAGTATAAGCAGTGAAGTGATATAACTTACTTGATATCATTCAAGCATTTAATCCAGAGAGTGATGTCTTCACCTAAGCGGCCATACAAGCTTTCAGGTTGCAGATCCCACAGAGCTTGGTAACTAAAATAAAAACATAATTTCAATACCATACTAAGTATCCCAATAAGGTCGAATTTAACCAAACTTTTATAGTTACGTCTTATCTTGAGAATTAATGTTGAATTTTAAGTTTTTTAATACAAAAAGTACAGAAACTGACAATTATATTGCACAGAGAAAATTGTAAAATGAAAGTGTTAAATTTCAGTAAAATCAGGTCTCTTACCGTAGCCATTCGTCGACGTATTCGCGAACTTGCGAAATCTTTTGTTCGATAGCGTCGTATGCGTTCTCCAAAGGATTGGATCCGGCGGGCAGCTTGGTCAACAGGTTTCTGTAGGTAGCCGTCTGAGCGCGAGCTACGCCTACTTGGTACCTGTGAACATAGAACATTTTGTGAAACTAACAGTCTAACCGGATGCAGCTGATTACCAGTATTTTACAAGGAGCGACTGCTTCTCTGACCGCCACAACCCAGTTATTGGCTAAATTTTTGCCGGGACCAACGGCTTGAAGTGCTTTCCGAGATACGGAGGGGTCTCGGTATGTAAAGGTCACCCATCCACGGACTAACCGCGGCAAGCGTAGCTTGACCTGATCGATGGATCCATGTGGCTGTTATTACTTAGCCATGAGCCCTCACAAACAATTAACAAAACAATAACATGCAATAATACCTGGTGCTTTGTAAACGGTGTTGGCTGGTGACGATGGCTTGCCAGGCGAACATCTGTCGCATCAGTTGGAAGCGAGCCTCCTCCAAAGACGGGAAGAGGTACATCTGCTGGTTTGTGATGCGCACCTCGTGGACTACACGAGCGATCTGGATAACGACGTAAGAAGTAATGAAGAGTAAAACTTGGAAACAATTGAGTAATTAAACTTTTGAACACAACGGTAAACATAAAAGAGCAACCGACGATGCGCGATTACATTGATGAATAAGTGAAGTTCAAATATGTCAGTTCTAATAATTAAGGCTCGACCGAGATGGGTTTTTCGTTCTCGGCCGAGACCGAGACCGAGACCGAGAATAAAATAATATCTCGGCCGAGACCGAGAGCCGAGAACGAGAATAGAAAAAGCGTGAAATTTTTTTTTTATACTGTTTGCTTTTTAATACACTACTAATTGTTTAACAAAATTAATTGTTTTAATAATCAAAGTTAAATAACATTATATTATAACATAAAAAAAGCAATTTTTCGGCATTTTCGCCCTTCAAAGAATGTCGTCTCTCGTCATACAATTGTCCAGCTTTGCTAAAAAGTTGTTCACTTGCTACGCTAGTAGGCGGCGCAGATAAAAACTTATTTGCTGCGGGCTTAAGAACCTTATAAGGCGACGAAAACCAATACTCAAAAATATTACCATTTCTTTGCAGTCTTGGCTCTCTAAGAAAGCTTTCTAGCGCTATTTCGATCACAGAGCTTGAACTGTATTCGTCATTGGTCATTGGCTCGTCTTCCAACTCTATCGAATCATGAGCTGCCCATAAGTTGGATTGACAATTCAGCTCTCTCACGCACTTACACCAATCGACTACGCGCTGCGGCGCGTTGCCACGCGCGGTAAAATTTGAATGCCGATCCGAACAATGTTACAATCTCGGTCATGACCGAGAATCTCGGCTATAATTAGCCGAGAACCGAGACAAGTTTCTCGGTTGGATTTGTAGCCGAGAATGCCGAGACCGAGACCGAGACCGAGATCTCGGTCGAGCCTTACTAATAATATATTGTACTCTTCTTGTTAGAAATAAATCTATGATTTGCTGGTTTAAAGCTGTTATAGTATTTTTGTCTCATGAAGCGACGCGCGTCTTACTTGTGGTTACCAATTGCACAAACACGCTGTGAATGTCTGTGTAAGCCCAGAAGTTCTAGGTATCGTCGCGTCAGACCATGGCGCAGTTGGAAGTGTGTGTGTGTGTGCAATAGGGAATATGCATGAATTTTTTTCATGGCATTTATTAACAAAATATGAAAATACCGTAGTAGAGATGACAAAAAGTGAAATTAAAATTAAAATCGGCCAAGAAACACGGCCGATATGAGCATTTAAAACTATTGATTACACACCAATTAGACAGAGAGATCCGACATAGACTGTGACGTCACATGTCACAACGGCCATATAAACTCCGTGTTAAATTTCGTTTTGCGAGAAAGAGATAGAAACAAATCTTCGATGGCTCATATCTTTTTTAATTTCATAGTTATCCGAAAAACAGTTTTACTAAACTGTTTATTACATGAATGAGGATTAATTTTTTAAATAAAAAAAAATCATGCATATTCCCTATTGGTAACCACAAGTAAGACGCACGTCGCTATGTGAGATAAAAATCCTGCATCTCTTAGTGAACAATATTTAACCCGATTTAACGATTCTCCATTTAAAAAAAAAACATGTAAACTGGCAGTTAAATACTAATTAAAATCAGTATAATAATGCTGCAACGTTGCAATGTGTTTAATACTTGCCTGAGGTTCTCCTCCAGGTTTGTGAGTGGGCTCAGTGGGAGAGTAGGTGTCCATGGATAGATCCAATTCATGGCTCTTGCCGAGTAGGGCCGATGTCCACGCTTCGACACCGGCTTGTAGACGAGCGGCCAAACTCTTTTCAACCTGGGAAAACATAAAGTTGTATTAGTTACACGGAAGTAAAGAATTCAAGCATCTCTTTTATATATTTTGATTGTCTCAGTAGTTTATTGCACGTTTGATTGTTTTCGCACTGAGTGCAAAAACGCTGCGCAAATACAATGTGCAAGTGGCGACTATGCGGCATCAACGGCTACATTCGATAAATGCTTACGCTACCAGCATTAGGTATATAAAAGGGCTATAAAGTCCATTATTTGCCAACAAACCTCTTCATCAAGGCGCTGCACCCACAGATGCAAGTTGCTGTACTGCCTGAGTGACAGGTCATCAATGGCCCTCTGCAGCCTGCTCAGAATATCTGCCAGGCTGACTGCCGAGTAAGGACACGTTTCTAAGGAGCGAGCATCCACTGATATCTGTTCTTCAACCGCTAGTAAGTCTTCAACCTGATGGGAATGAGAGCAAAGTTAGTTTACGGGCATGGCGTTTACTCGACACAGAAAGGTCATTAGAAAACGGGGTTGATAGAAGTCACTTCGAAATTATCAAGTGAGTTATTTTACGCTATGTTTTGAACAAAAAACAGATAAATGTAAAAACATACTATTTGTAGATATTTTTTTTGTGCATAATAACGAGATTTTAATGTTAAAATGTATAACTATTTTTCTCTGATCGATTTTCAATATTTTTTAACAATATTATTAAATGTCGACAATTTATCTAGCAAGATCCACATCGGTGGCAGATAAAATTGATATGTCTCCAAGAAAACCAGAAAGATTGGAATAATAACACTAACCTTCTCTTGGAACAGAAGCACAACTTCGCTAAGCTTCTGAACATACGGGTCCAGTTTGTACGACTCCCACACAAGAGCCATTCCTTCCGACACTTGATTCAGCACATCACGACGAAGACCAGCCACGAGTGGAATGATGGACGCTTTGTCCCGAATCTGAAGGTGTTCCAAACATATAGAACGGCAGAAAGAGAAAGTATAACTAGAGGGAGAGGCAAGGTTTTGGATAAAATAAACGGATAACTTAAATACTACATGAAAGAAAATAAAGCGACATCGACATCAGACACAAATATATTGAAAGCTAAGGGTTTTTGTTTCAGGAAACTTTGTACTGTAGAACTGTTTACTGTGGAAGGTGCAATATTTCTGGGTAACTATTCTAATACTAAAATGAGACGGCAGATGAAACATTGCATTTACATTTATATGAAACAAGAATTTCATCCTCTCTTTTAAATGACGTGTTGTGCCATCATTTGAGGGCAGTTGATTCTATCTTCTACAATTTGTTTTTAATCGGTGCCATCTAGATGTTTGAATCTCCATCAAGCTTTCCATTATCTTTTTATACACGTAGTTTCTTGAAACAAATCTAGTCTAGGTTTTAAAAATAAATAACAAAAATCATAGTGAGTAGAAGTGTTTCTAAATATGATAAAACAAAAAAAAAAACATTGATATTACATCATGCAACCTATAAATTTATAAACTACCTTTGTATGATTCCTATTATTTAGCTGCACAAATGAAAACGCACCCGTGTTAGTGTTGTCACATACACGCACATACAACATATAAAATTTAAATGAATTTTGGGCCCCTTTGCACCACTAATAACTAAAAAATGCTTAACATATAAAAACATATTTCTGTCTCTATTCTTCAAATGATTGACAGAAATGGAACGATGTTTTAAATTCGCTGATTGAGTGATTTGTGGTGCACTCGGGCATTGTGTTCAATTGTAAGAAAAATCGAGTGTTTGTGCGATTGTTGTGTTATGTTTCTAGTGCTATAAATCTGTGAATTCACACTGTTAGTTTCAAAGTGTTATCGATACTTTACCTTTTCCAAAGTGCGTTCGTATGTGCGCACGCTTTCGATAAGGGAAATCGCAAAGGGGTACAGTTGGTTTGCTTGGTGAGCCTTGTTCACTATGGCTAATGGTACTCTGTGGAAGAAAGTGTCACAATCATTTGTTGATATACAGACGCCAGCACATGAAGCTACCCGAAACTGTCAAATTTTCCCAATCAACTTTAAACCTTATGCTTTAGCGATAAAGTTGAAAATCTATTAAAGAAATTTGATAGATTGTAGTTGATGTGCTGGCGTCTGTACTATAGGTACACCTTTGCCTAACCCTTCGGGGAATACAGGTGTGATGCCATTTTGTAATTTGTTGATTACTTTACAGTTGGCGGCCTATTATTAAAAGAAGTAGGGCAGTATAATCAAGTAAGTATTAAAATATATGGAATGCCAGAAAACCTTATACAGTGTGTTAGGTTAAACGAGGGACGTACTTTAAGAGAGTGTAGTACTCATGAAAATGAACAACTTTTACTAAGAGACCAACACTGAAATCGAGAAAATAAAACCAGCCTCTCTATACATTTTCTGTTCGCATAACTGGACAAAATGTAGGGAACAGCTGTTTTTTTTTCATATTTTTGAGTCAGCCCCATATTAAAAGTTGTTCATTTTCATGAGTACTACACTCCCTTAAAATATGTCCCTCGTTTAACCTAACACACTGTATATTTATCTTTATAACAGGGGTTTGGATTTGTATGAAAATTTTATATTACCTGATATAACTGAAATGACAAACAATCTAATTAGAAGAAACCAACCAAAATAAGAACGACGGTAACACATAGTTTTACAGCTTCCTATGAATACAGTAAACACGAAGGCACATACCTGAATCCAAGGTTCTTCAAATTTCGCACTTCCTTATACAGGGTGATAATCTCAGGCAAGAAGTTTACTTTCAGCTTCAGTATGGTACCAGTTTTGCTGGAGCGAGCGCGGACCGACTCTATGGCGAAAATGCGACCAGATACGCCTAGGTTACGTTGTTGGACCTTCAACAGAAAAAAAAAGAAAATAATGTAGATAAATTTACTTTACTATATTATGTTGTTGTAAGTCACGAGCGTGCATCAATCATTGCAACTTAAACCTTATACCAATGACACACGACTCATATGACGCGCGCTAGTTCCAAATTACTATACTTTATTTTACCTTGCGAGCCCAGTCATCAAAGACTTCTTGGGTGTCCAATTTGAGGCGGAAACTGTCACCATCTGCCTTCAGTTTTTGACCTTCAATGTGGTTCTCCCATCCTTTTCCTGGTGAGAAGAAACAAATGAATGAGCAAAAAGATTCAAATAATAATAAAACCTCCGCCTATCGTAAGAAATTCTTACCTAGTACATCCTCGACTCTCTTCAAATAAGCAGTGAGTTGGTGGTCGATCTGCTTAGCCCAAATAATGGAACCGGCCACTGGGGGCAGATCTCGCACTAAGGATAGGCGACTGCATTTCGATTGAGGATATTGTACCTGAATAAATGAACATGTAAGGTTTAGTGAATCTTATTTGTTTATGTAATGGTAGAAACATTGTAGTAAAATTTGATTTCCAATCGCTTGACAAGAGTCCCCACAAAATTTGAGGTGGCGGGAAAAAAGAATGACTGGAAGAACTTATGGGAGGTTTTGCCTAGCAGTAGGATAGTACAGACTATAAAAACGTCGCCTCTCCGGCAAATATTGCTGCTTCTATTATTTTCTCAATCTGTACTCAGCAAAAGTAGCTTAGTTTTCATTGAATTTTTAATTATAACAATTTTTTGAAAATTCTCCCATAAATAAAAGACAATATTTTTTAATTTTCTCTTTTTCTACATTTGTATCTGTAATTTTGATGTTGCACATAATAGAGAGTATTCTATCTAAATATTACCTTGAACTTCTCATGCAAAGCCTCGATATCGTCCTTCACTCTCTGTATCAGCTGTGTCTGGTATTCTCGAATAGCGCCTCGGATGTGCGGGCGCACGAACAGGGCGTTGAATCGGGAGAAGATACGGAACATTTCGTTGGCGTTCTTGGCTGTTCCGAGCTGGTCACGGAGGTGAGCTGTGATGCGGGTCTCCACACGATCTAATCAAATAAATACATGTAGGATGTTAAGCAAATGATAAGGTCCGTTCGCGAAGCAGAAAAACTTCGTTCAATGACCCCTCATAACTTAACTCTATGGCTCGCGTATAAATGTATTTATTGCACATTAGAAGGACCGTCCTTACTGCGAGTGCGACGTCAATCATTGTACATTGATGGGGTCATTGTACGAAATTCTATCTGTTTTGAGACCGGACTTTATTAAATATATTTTTAAAGAGATTAGGACTTATCTGGGATCAGCAGACGTGTTAGCATGTTTATTTGCTTTTAGTTTTAATATCTTCGTATGACAGTATACTGCCAAATCTAGTCGTGCAATCACTCCATAATTCTTCTGGAAGCACTATAAATGTTGAAATCGTAGTGTTATATAACTTACCGATTCTATCTTCATAGCGACGAACAGCCGCCTCCCAAGCATCACATCCCTCGCGAGAAATATCCAGACAGTCAACTTCCTTCACATTCTCATATGCGAGGTTCACCTAAACATAAATAAAAAGTAAAGTTAACAATTGAACATGGCTGAAACAAATTAATTCGCCCCCATTCTCTCATAGAAAGAGGGCTTAAGTCCCAGTAGTAGCAACATTATTAGTTGAATATGTATAAAGTACCAACAACTACAATCTGCATTAACCTTTTCCCAACTATGTTGGAGTCGGCTTTCAGCCTCACTGGCTGCAGTTGAATATCAGACTTTTATATGCACGGCGTAACACAATACCCTTTGGAAAGACTGGTTGTCAGACTTGTGTTGCTTGAACTTGAAGATCGTCCCGTGCAGCTGTTATTATTTAGCAACGAGCCTAACTACATACTTACACAGGCGTTAATATATCTCATCAAGGATTATTAGGAGACTGTCACCCCATTACAAGTGGCAGAGAAGATTCTCTAAAAAGATGAACTATATCTATAATAGTTGTGTCATATTTACGCCCGGGTATAGCATCAATGTAGATGGATACATGTTTCATTACCTCTGCAATAGCATTGGCATCAGCAGCATCCATGGGTAGTGAATGTGGCTGGGCGGGCTCACCGCCAGCGCCTGCGTCAGCTGCCACTGTAGCGCGAGGGCGAAGTACCTTTACACAGAAAATATTATCTTGTAAAGAATGAAGTTGTTAAAAATAAAAACCGGCCAAGTGCGAGTCGGACTCGCGCACCGAGGGTTCCGTACAAACCTGCAAGGTTTACAAAGTTCGTTCATTACGACAATCGAGTCATAACTATGGTATTTTTGCTGTAAGCTATTGCTTCTTACCAAATTTCGAGATTCTATGTCAACGGGAAGTGGTCTTTAGGTTTTAATTCCCTTGCGTGTAGTTGCTAGTTTCAAAATATGCGGTATCAATGGTTGTACTTTTGCGTTTTGCGATTTTGCGTTGACTTAGAATTTTTTTTTTTTCACGGTTTAAAGGCAATTAGATCTAAGTATTTGATATGAATTTCAACTTGATAGCTCTTCGCGTTCATGAGGAAAAAAGTAATAAGTTTATATTTATTAAAAAATAAATATATATTTTGTAATGTAACTAAAAATTTAAGGTTTTCGGAATTTTTCCTTTATGTGTGCTATAAAACGTTGCTTCATGCCAAATTTCAAGATTCTAGGTTGACTGGAAGTACCCTTTAGGTTTTGATTCCCTTGCGAGTACTTGCGAGTTTCAAAATATGCAGCTTAAATTGCTGTTTCTTTTGATTGCGTTGACATAAAAGTTTGATTTTGTTACAGCTTAAAGGTATTATAGACCTGAGTATTTGGTATGAATTTCAATTTAATACCTCTACGCGTTTATGAGGAAATGGGTAGTAAGTTTAAAATTATTAAATAAAAAAAAAAATATTATGTGATGTAACTAAAAATTTATGGTTTTCGTAATTTTTCCTTTATCTATGCTATAAGACGTTGCTTCGTACCAAATTTCAAGATTCTGAGTTCACGGGAAGCACCCTGTAGGTTTTGATTCCCTTGCAAGTGTCGAAAATTTGCGGCATAAACGGCTGTATCTTTTGATTGCGTTGGCTTAGAAGTTTGATTTTTTCACAGCTTCAAGGGACAGTAGACCTGAGTAATTGATATAAATTTCAGCTTCATACCTCCACGCGTTCCTGAGAAAAAGGGTCTTGACAGACGGACGGACAGACGGACAACAAAGTGATCCTATAAGGGTTCCGTTTTTTCCTTTTGAGGTACGGAACCCTAAAAATTAACAATAACAAGGTGAACACCTCTATAGACTACTAATCTACTTTTAATATGACGTGTAAAAGTTATATCCTATTTACAGAATTACCTACTATATCTAGTCCAAGAATAATCTTATTTTTTGGAATTATCTTCTTTCTACTACTGTTGATTGATGGTCTAAAAAGTTGGCCAAGTGTGACTTACCCTAAGCATGACAGTGCGTAGTTGTTCATGGTGTCTGCGGAACCGGCGCATATGTTCCATGCGAGCCTGCAGCCGCTTGTGTGACGGCGACACACGCCACACCATCTTCAGGTGCTCGTCACGCTTCTTCTTTACAATGTCACTACAAATATTTGCATTGATTAAGAAGAGCTACAACTAAAATCTGCGCTTCGAAAAGGTGCGTATATAATTTGCAAAATTATGCACATTAAATATATTTCAAGGTATCTTACCGCAACAAACCCTGCAGTTTTTCGTATTCATCATCCCAGCATGAGAAAACTTCGAAACACTGAGTCATCACACGTTCAAAGTCTTCAAAAGGAATATGCATCAAACGGCGAGTTCCCAGCACCTACACAAAATCATTAAAAATTATCACCAGATTATGAGAAGCAGTCTGGGTTCTGAGGGTCTAAGCTGCCTTCAAGAAATAAATGATAGGAATTCAACATGATTGTCTATAAAGTATTATTTTACCTTAAGGAGTTGTTGACCAAGATCTCGCGAGATAGCCTCAACCAGTCTCAAACCACGCTGTATGGGGTATTTGGTTGAGCGAATCTTTCGCAGATGGGAGAAAATCTGTTGCACCGCCATCCTGTTTAATAAAAAATAACACGTTCAAATAATAATAGACATATCTTATTGCTAACGGCACAAGCATAATCAGCCTATGTTTTTTTAATATTTTATTTAAATTAATTTTAAAAATGTATATCGCAGAGTTTAAATCATTATATACTAAAAATCACAGAAGCCTTTTGTGGCTTATATATATGGCTAGTGAATTCGGAAGTATATATCTAATATACGTACAATAGCACAATCAAAGATGGTAGTAACTTAGTAAGTGTATCAAACTAAAGTACATATTCATAGTTTGTAATTTGCAGAAAATGGTTTCCATTGCTGGTACCCAGGCCTCCTCTGGGTGCTAGGGAGTGGGCCGTAATCTACCACGAGGGTCCAGTGTGGGTGGGTAGATGTCAAATGTCTTCGAATTTTTGGTTCTAGGACATGCCGGTTTCTTCACAATGTTTTCCTTCACAGTTTTGATAGCAGTGGCGATGATTATTTATACAAAATGTAGTGCTTGCCTGGGTTTGAACCCATAACCTACAACTCGTAAGTCGGGGCTGTTGGTACTGGGCCATCACTGCTCTTTGATTGAAGAGTAAAACTATAATGATGCACAGGTAGTATTTCTCTTACCTGATCCTTTCCAGCTCAGTGGCACTAAGTAAATCATTGATAGGAAAATCTTTCATGAGAGGGTTGTAGTCGGAGACAGTTGCAAGTGCTTGCTTCAGTCCAGTGTCGGTGTCAAAAGATACAGTTGCATGGAACCGCTTGCCATACTTCAGAATCTCTAATGTTAGGGCAACCTAGAAGAAAAACATAGTCATCATCATCAACTGCCTAGCCTTTTCCCAAATATGTAGGGTTTGCCTTCCAGTCTAACCGGATGCAGCTGTATACCAGTATTTTACATGGAGCAACTGCCTGTCTGACCTCCACAATCCGGTAACTGGATAATAAATAAAAGCATATAATCCTATACAATAAGGTTTGATGTGAGTCACTGTGCATACAATTTTAATATCATGGATTCATAGATATGCTAATGCATGAATGTGACATTTACATAAACCTATTATGGAACAAATGATGTCAGAATCATATGCCATTAAATGGCATACAAACTGAATATGGCAATGCAATACATAGTGAAACCAAAGCTAGGAATAAAAATTAAACGAACCTCAATGCTTTCCCTCTTCTCCTGAATGCGATGGAGAGCTCTCTCCAGGTTGAGCCAAAAAGAGATTTCTTGGAGGGCTGTGCCGTTTGACGGGTCGCGATCTAACTTGGTGACCTAGATAAAAAGAACTTGTTATATTATGTCAGTACTTAAATATATGACATTGAAAATAAAAACTAGTTTGGTTTAACAAACCTTTTGTATTTCTTTGATCCAGCGGTTGACTCCATTCTGCAGTTGATTGAGGAATGTTGAGTCTTCCACTTTATCGCCGAAGTCGGCAACGCGAGGTTTGCGCCCTTCATCAGCAGCTCTGATAAAAAAGAAACACAAATGATTGTTAGATGGCTTGTGAATGATAACATATTTGTACCAATGTACAGATTTCAAGTTAAAAAAGATTTATTTTATCAGTTATTTAATTCAAAGTACAGTAAGAAAAGCACACAAACCGGCCGAGTGTGAGTAGGACTTACACACGAGGCATTCTATACCACAATGCAAAATATGCCGAAAATGGAGACCTCCTTTAATTTTTAACTTTATTTTATTTTTATTATTTGCTGTTATTGCAGAAACAGAAATTTAAATGTCTACCTATTATAGTTCATGAGGTATAGACGATTGAAACATAGAGGGGCGGTCAGCAGAGGCTTAGTAATAGGGTTCCGTTGGTACCCTATGGGTACTAAGTCCTAAAAAGAAAGCAAAACCAAGAACTATGATAGCCTTTTTTATCAAGGGAGATATTAGAGCTCTTGCCTTTTAATCACAGCTGCTACCAGAGGGTGAACAGGCAGAGTAATCTCAGGGATGTCAATGTTCTGCTGAAGGTGAAGCAGTCCCATCTCCAGCTCAGCAATCTTCTTCTCCACTGATGGTGCCATTTTGTCTCCATCCCTGCAAAACATTAGTGTTTTACTTGGAGCTTACTACATTGATCTATAGTAATAATATATTGTCGTTGCGCTTGCCAAAACTTCTTTGTGATTATAGTCAAGTTTTTAGGAGAGACAATAAACTATTTTATTTAAAGATTGATGGACTTATCAATAAATTAATAAAAAATGAAAAAAAATAAAAAAAATGAAATGAAAAAAAATTAAAATGAATGAATGAAATGATTAAAATTATTTTATTTATTTAATTAAAAATGCAGTATGCAGTTTGTATCTTCTTCTTCTAGAGGGAAATAACATATAGTTGTTTTTGTAGTCAATGTGCAATTACATTTAAAGGCCATCTAGTGAAAAAGAAGAATAATAAAAAAAAATGCACATAACAGTTTTGGCAGACGCACCAACCATTATGAAATCCTTTTACAGTAAAATATTTATATGTTTTAGGGATACACATGAAGTGGGTTAAAAATATGTTAATATTTTGATTTGGTTTTTAGATGTAAAAATATACTAAAGCTATAAATGGTGGTATGGTATCAGATAATAGACAGAAGAGTTTTAATCTCTGATTTCAGTTAATTATTGACTGACATCATTATTCATTCATGAAGCCATAAAATAAATACACTTGATTCTACAATATTATCCCCTAACCTGTCTGCTCTACCACTCTCTTTCACATAACTCTTGAAGAAAGGAGCCATAGTTTTGCTGATGAAAGCATGTAGGGTCTCATAGGGGGAGCCATCAGATAAGTTGATGAGCCGCAGCTGACTGTGGATGGACTTGTCAGCTTCGATGACAGCACTACGCTTGATGCAGACGAAGGCTGCCACTCGGGATGATGAGAAGACCACCTACAGATAATAAACATTTGCTATTATAAAAAAAAAATAGTTGTAATTTTAGCAAAAGTAATATTTGTAGGGTGGGAATATTAATGTGTGGGTTTTTTTTGTCACTTACCTCATTGCTGATCTGGTAAGTAACGGCTTCCTTCTCCTCTTCGCCTTCAGTTGGCTGTTCACTGTCATCTTCTAAACATTTGGAAAACAATATTTATTGATTAAATTATGTTAAGAAAATTATGAAAGTAAGAAGAAATTATAAATGAAATACTAAACTAGGTAACCAACACAAAATTAAACAATGCACATTTTGATGGATCAGAATGTGTAATGCTGTATGATCTCATACCGCAGCAATGCAGCTAGAAAGTTGACAATTGAAAAAAAAACGGGTGGATGTCGCATACCTTTGGAAGAAAATCTTTGCACGTACAACGAAGACACCTGAGGGTCTGAGAAGAACTTCCTGATGCAATCTTGATTCACTTTGTCGTCTAACGCAGCATTTAACGCCGGTGGAACGATATCATCTTCGGGCAAAAGTACCGTTGCGGCTCTGCGCAAGTAGTTTGCAAAGTCTTGGAAGTCGACCACGACGACATTTTGCGACTCAGGTGAATTCTCACTTCCATCCAGAGAATCTCCCATGATGTTTCAGGGAGATTCTAATATTTCTATGGGAATCAATAAACTTTTTTGGAAAACAGCCGCTAGTTGTTGCAGTAGGGCAGCCGTCAATTGACAAGTGATGACGCATCGCCGAGGGTGGCAAGCTTAAAAATAGTTGACAGCTGATTAAAATTCGTGTTTTATTTATTTTTTATTGAGATCGTATCTCTATCTACGGGTTTGGATAAGTATATAAAAATGATGAAATTGGCTAGATCTCGTTTATATTCAACAAGAGCATAGACTACATTATTATTTTAATCATTTGTTTGTGATATTATCTTTCTGGCAATGTTGGTATTTGAACGTTCGGATACAGTGTAACAATAACTAGAAGGTAGCCCGCGAAATTCAAATTTTCTTACGTTTTTTGCAATTTGCTGGTCAGTATTAAGTTGTACGTCGATCAAAATATGAATCGCGGCCGTAGACCGAAGAGTTCAATAAACTTTATTTGTAATTGATTAATGCAGTGGTTTTTTCATAAAACTCGATTTTCCAAAGCACTTTTCGAAATTTTTTACGCGCCCACTGCCCATCACTGCTACTAGCTCTGTCAGACACGAAACCAGGTGAAACAGCGTGCTTTTTGGCCATGACCACCAGTGAGTTCAATTCAAGCTCGCGACTAGTTTGCTCTTAACATTGTAAATGAAAAACATGTTCTACATTCCAATTGCAAATATAAATTGGATGCACAATATTAAGAGATTTATCATGTTATTTTAAGACCTTAGACTTCTTATAGGTTTTCCTGTAATCTATGAGTACTTACCTAATGAATTATAATTGTCTGTATTTTTTCCAAATTTTTATGCTCAGTAGTTTCGGAGATAAGGGTAGGATTTTCATCGATATTCATAAATAGCCTGAAATATATTTAATTTAAAATATTGAGGATCTTACAACTAGCTTTTTCATTTTATCCGTCAACCGGTACAGTTTGTAAAACTTTTATTAAATTTTCTAATTTGTCCCACAAAAGGTATCCCCAAATTCAAAATGCATTTGCTTTCGTTACACGTCCTTGTTTGGGTCACAGAAATTCATACTTCAATCTCACTGAAAATAAGCCTTAGCTAATTTAGTTCTAAAGACCTACCTACCTTTTTATTCTGGCTTTTTGCTGATTGTTGTATTTCATAGTTACATACGGACCATTTGTGACATTACAATAAACCTAAATTATTTATGGTGTTAAGATATAGAAACAGCTTTTCGAGAAGAACTTATCCTTTGGATTATCTACGAGAAATATTTAATATTATAAACGAGCTACGAGTCTCTTCAAACTAGATATTAGTAGATTATAGTATAGGTAATCAAAATGTCGTCTTATAGTCAAAAAAGTGTTTAATTGGTCCAGTAGATTCGGTGCCAATTGGCTGTGACAGATGGATAGACAGACAAACAGACACGAGTGATCCTATAAGGGGCGGCGGGCTTCGTTTTATCATTTGAACATACGTTACTTACCCTAAAAACAAGATGGCTGCGTTAGTTCCGATTTTGGCCACGTGACAAAATATCCTTGTGCAGCTATGAGAATATCTAATCTATAGTAGGTAGATAGATCGGTAGGTAGATATACCAACCGACTTTTAAATGTAGGTAAGTAGGTAACATATTTTCCGGAGTTTTTGGGCTACGTTTGTTTCTGTGAGCATAATAAAGACGTTTTCCAGAGCGATAGAGCATCCGATATCTTATTACGGCGAGCTTGTAAACTGACGAAATGCTCCTCGAATCACTGCCTTTATGACCTGAGCTACCGATATTCACCTTCTTGTACCACTCTGACAAAAAAAATAGATAAAATAAAATGAGTTATAAATCTCGATGACTAAAGTTGTGATTCCCTTGTCGGAATTTAGAAAGCTGTGTGGGCTAATATAGGCAGATTTTTTGTCGACTATGACGGGTAAAGCGAAGGAGACGCGGGCGACTTGATTGAAAATGTTGTTAAAGGGACGAGGTACTTTTAGGGGTTTTTGAAAGTCTTCAAGGAATACGTATACCTAAGGTGGGTGGACCATGGAAGGCCACCCTAATAAATAAACAGTTATTATTCGTTTATTTACTGGATAAATAAAACTAACAAATATTTAAGTAATACTTTGTTTTATTACGTAATATATAAACCACTTTTTTGAATTGCAGATTTAATCAATATTGATTGAACTTAAGTTTCATTGAACTCTTCCAAATGGCCTTGCTAGGAACAAGGCTCCTTAGAAGGCCATTATAATAAATCAGTCATTTAACAATAAAAGATACTGAATAGCGATTAAATCTACAATAAAAAGAAGTGGTTCATATGTTACGTAATAAAACAAAGTATTACTTAAATATTTGTTAGTTTTATTTATCCAGTAAATAAATGAATAATAACTGTTTTTTTTTAGAGCGGCCTTCCATGGTACACCCACCTTATTTTAACGTCGTCGATTCCCGATAGTGAAGAAGCGAGGGACCGTACTGCCAAAATAGTAGCGCAAGCGATTCACCGCCGCGTCTGCGATTTCCAGTTGGATGGGTGTTTGTGTAAATAGAAGGAATTTGTCATCACATGGCAATAACTACGAAATTTTAATAATTGGCCTTCGAAGGAGCATGGCCTTCCATGGTCCACCCACCTTAGGTAGATAGGTATTGCTTGATCCAGAGTCCAAATAATCTATCGCATCTTTGTTTTGTGAGTTCATCATTTAAAGGAGTTTCAAATCTTCGTCGCATAGGTATCCGACCCGCCGCCAATTTGATTTTCTTTTAAAGCTTCCGCGCATGATGCACACATAAAACGTCAAGTAATATGGTACCCTAAAGTGTCACGCACACTGACCTGTATTATACAAGTTTAATAGAGGTCAGTGGTCACGCACGTTCCCGATATATTTGAAGGTAAAGCTCGCCATATGAGAACTATGAAAATCATACCTACCTACTATTTTCAAAGTGCGCGTATACTTAAAAAAAAAAAAAACACTGGCACTCCGGTAGTGCCGACAGAAGTGAAAACTTGAACAATTACGAGTGTATTTTGTGAATCGTCTTATAAACAAAACACGCGTGTTAAGGTGTGTTCCTTATTTTATAGGGTTTTTTGCAAATCAGGTATGATGACCAAAGTGACTGGTTTATTCTTCTCGTGAAAGGAATTTATTCAGATTTGCTCGTCGTCAGTTATATATCCGTGGTTCAGCGCCATCTCGTCGTTGTTGGATGAACTACGTAGTTAGTACGCGAGGCCTACGTAGTTAGTACGCGAGGCCCTCGTAGTTCTTCCCGATGTGCATAGATGGCGCTGTCCTCAACAACGCGCTCGTCGTTGTTGGATGAACTACGTAGTTAGTACGCGAGGCCCTCGTAGTTCTTCCCGATGTGCATAGATGGCGCTGTCTTACGTTTTACGTCTTACGAATTTTCGATCAGGGTCACGTGACCTGACGCGAATTTAGAAGTTTTTACCCATTCCAAAAAAAGTACACAGCGCCGCTAAAGAAGTTTTCACTTCAAAAAACAAAATGGCGGTGGGTTGATATGCCAGCTTCCATAGAAAAATGTTCGAACCCCTTTCTTTCTACCAAAAAAATAATGACCTAAAAGCTTACAATTACCACCATTATGCATTTCTTCCATTTCCTGCAACTTGTATAGGTACTGAATAAATTAGTTATACATGTTTTAAAAGTGTTAAAACACAACGATCGTTTGAAAAGCACCCAAGTTTAAAAAACCTAATTTGTTAAAAATGTTCTCTATTTGCTCTTCCAGAGTCCCATCTCGTTTCACAATTTTGTAAATGTATGTTACTTCATAAACTAGAATAAATACTCGTTTTACTCGGTTGATTCTATTACAAAATAAACACACACCAACTTTTACGAGGGAATTTTTATTCCGTAGGTGCTTAATTACTTTAAAAGCAAAACGTACAAAATGATACTCACCGTAAGTGGGAAAAGAGAATCTATTTCGAATTGCCCATTCAGTGTTAGATACTAGAGTTGAAATTGATCCGAAAGTTTCGTATGTAACTATGCCAGCTACTGTTAAGTTTTCTTTCTGTAGCGATCCTATTTTCGCTTGTTCCCAAGTTTACGAAGAAGGGGTGAAACGTTTTCGTGTGGTAATTTGTCGCTAAAATCCTTATTTATTGCAACAGAGAAGTTGGATCGGCCCCGGGGGCAAATTCGCAAACTTTGCTCCTTTAACTTCGCTTCACCGAGTACCGGGCGGCACCTTGAGCACATATTGAGGTTGAATCCTTGTTTTCATTTTTCAATAGAATTATTGAGGTTTACTTTAATACTGTTTTATTTTCCATTCCTCTTTTTTTTTAGGTGGGAAATTATCAAAGAACTTCTTCCGCTCTGGGCGGAGCGGGAGGGTGTGTCAGACTTTTACTGACTAAAACCTACTCGTGTTCCTTCAGTTGGCTGTGCCAGGGGCCACGGTATTTCTTTCGAACAACGCGCGACCCTGGCAGGCATCGGCCCTAGCGGACCCCGTCAGTTAGTGCTAGTGAACATTGACGAGGAACAGAGCTCCCACCTCATTCTTGCCTTTATTGGCCGGTTTGAGTGGAGATTCGCAAGAGCAAACGTGCTCGGAGGAAAGAAGTGTTCCAGTAAGATGATGGTAGGGATCTTGACCGTACCGTTCCGGGATTGTCCTGATAGCCGTGGAATACATCCCCACTCCTCATAAGCACCTCAGGATATGTTGCCCCCTTGTTGCTACGACACTATGTACTAGCGACCGTTTTTGGGGGCTCATTATTGAGTGTGCAAGTCACCCCCTGCCTTTTTATCTGTGTAATTATTTTAAGTAAATATCGGTCAGGCAGGGGCTATAGACTTTCCATATTTCTAAATAACCAGTTTACTTTAGCCACCCAAACCCATAATGCAATAACTTTGTTTCCATATCCTGCAATAGTAAGAAACCAACCGGGGGATGTTTACCAATGTTGGTGTAGGTACTATAGGCCTACTGCCTAACCCTTTGGGGATGCGTGATGTTATGTATGTATGCAATACTACTATGTTCATTCGGGATTGCAATAGGCTCATATCGTACCAAACTTTTACATTGAAAAATACCCTGTATTGTATTGTTGTATGGCAACTCTCACACAATTCCATTGTTACAGTGGGTTATCGCACTATTCATAGTTGCGGTCAAACAATGGGACATCAACTGTGTTCAATACAGAATCAATTGTACCTTATAATAGTGTTTAGAACAAACTTCGCTGCGTTGCGGTGGAATCGATTTCAAAATGGAATCCCTACACATATTTTGACGGATTCGGAGTATTGTAAAACTTTGAAATGGTAAGTTTTGTTTGAATTGGTTCTGAATAATGGTTTACTAATACTATGGCTAATACTAAGGTAAATATATTATTGTAAGTATTCGATTTTGTTAGGTAAGTATATCAGTTAATAATAAGCATCATTCTGTTGGCCGTCAGTGGATTTTATTTTCTTTTACAACTATAACTTCCAAGCACTGCCTATTGTCTAATGTTACGTCACCAGCCGGGAGTCACTGCTACGCCGCGCCTACTCAAAGCTGCTACGAGTTTGATTACAAGTTCTACGCACTGCTTAATGCCACGCGTTGCTATTCCCACCGTGAGTCACTGCTATGCCGCGCCTACGCAAAGCTGCTACGAGTTTGATCACAAGTTCTACGCACTGCTTAATGCTACGCGTTGCTATTCCCACTGTGAGTAACTGCTACGCCGTGCCTACGCAAATCTGCTACGAGTTTGATCACAAGTTCTACGCACTGCTTAATGCTACGCGTTGCTATTTCCACCGTGTGTCACTGCTACGCCGCGCCTACGCAAAGCTGTTGCAAGATTGATCACAAGTTTCATGAAATGCCTAGTGCTGCGCGTTGCTATTCTCACCGTAAGCCACTGCTACGCTGCGCCTATGCAAAGCTGCTACGAGTTTGATGACAAGTTCTACTCACAGCTTAATGCTACGCGTTGCTATTCCCACCGTGACTCCGCGCCTACGCAAAGCTGTAACGAATTTGATCACAAGTTCCATGCACTGGCTAATGCTAGACGCAGCTATACCCACCATAAGTCACTGCTATGCCGTGCCAACGCAATGCATCTACGAGTATGATCACAGGTTCCACGAAACGCGTAATGCTACGCATAGCTACAACGGCGTGAGTCACTGCTGCACCGTGCATACGTAAAGCTGCACTACGAGTTTGATTACGAATACAAAGTAATTTTCTTCAATTTAATTACTGTGGCTACTGAGCGAGTGTCTAATCATTTTCTAATAGCTCTTCTAATACTTGCATGGATAGGTACCTCTCACTTGCACCCCTTCTCAGTTATGAATAATTTCACAATAGTTATGCATTCAGTAATTAGACGAGTGATAAAGTGCAACGTGACTGAAATAGCTGATACACTGAGATAGACGATGTCTATCAGCATTAATAGTTTGAGACAACGTCTCACGTTTCTGGTTATTATTACTTTAGTAATAAATTATCCATCTGCTGGAAGATACTGTTGTGGCATTTCTATGTGTTCGTAAGAACACGGTTCGAAAAATTAATTATTGTTATGTCGGTACTCGGTAAGTAATTAAGTTAAAATTCGAGACCGTGGTTGTCCTATAAAGGCGGACATAGGCCTCCGCTCTCTGCTAATAATAATAGGTATGTTATCCTCGTATTGCGTTCTTTGTAGCAGTCCTAGGGTGCCCATAATAAGCACAAAATTAAAATTAATAATGAGGAGATCTTGTAAAAGGATACCCTCCTTTAACAAGATCTCCTCATTATTCATTTACATAATAGGAAAGTCAAAATTGTATTTATTACATTTTTTTATCTGATGTTATAGGTACGGTTCCCGACATTTTTTCACGCTACTCCTAAAAATAAATCATTACATATAAACATTACATGTCGCAAAGTTTTCCTAGAGCTAGTAACTCTGTAAGTTTTAGCGCACTTGCGCTATTCAGTAATTACATTTAGCGCTCTCGCATATGTAACTCAGCTCATAAAATGAAGCGCGCTGCTTTTTATAAAAATATGGTACTAACTATTTTTGATGCTACAGTAAAAAAAGAATTTGCCAAACAAAGTGAAAACAGTACTTTGATGAGAATTTTTGGTTATAAAAGGCTTTTGTTGATGTAGATAGTCTAATTTCGAAAAGTATGAACTGGAATTATTTTCTCTTGTTTGTGACATAGCGGAGAGTTGTTTTACAGGTGTTTTTAAGTCCAGGTATATTGTAATTATTTTAAGTTAATGAAGGCGTTTTTTACTAACATATTTTATAAGCTCCTGTTGTTACTAACCATAAATGATCATGTTAACTGACAAATAAATAAATAAATACTCGATAGCTCAGTCACGCTAAAGGTAATAATTAATGTGGCTGCACGTATTTCGATGACACTCGACGCAGTAGATCAGGTCCTGGATTATCTCATAAAATACTTGGTAAATAGGTACTTGAATTAATTCCCCTAGTATGGAAGTGAATCCGTAGGTAACAGTAATAGCTATTATTTAATACAATGTACTTAGTTGGGATTCGTCGGTTCCAGAACCAAAGAAATTGGTTTAATTTGACTTTGACATTTACACATGAGCTCCGAAATTGCCGATAGAATGAGGTTTACAACTTGTTTTAAATAAGTCACAGTAGAAAAACGACATTGTTTCATATTTGTCGAAATTCAACTAAAATTAAAGCGGTTTATTTAACTTTTTAACTTTCCCGACGAGATCCCGCTCTGAGCGCTTAAAAGTGAACGTCTGTGTACGTGGGTAACAATGTCGTCAAAATACTTGATGTTATTTTTAATATTGTCATGCCACTGCCACGATTCCCGCTTTTCTTATTCTGTATGCATATTTTGTTATAAGAACTGTTTTAAAATAGATTTAGCATTTTCAGGGAAATACGTACATGGGTAGGCAATACTGCGATTGGCAATTATACCTACCTTTTTGGAATACCTTTCCTACATACATTTGAACATGCTAATTAATTTCCGATGCCCGCAAGTAATGAATTTATTTTGGGAGCTTAATAACAGTAGTATAACGTTAGATAATTAAGTTTATGATCAGCACGCCTCGTCTCGTTACATTATTATTAGAGGCCTAATTATTATGACCTACATTGTAATATCGCCAATAAACTAGAATGTTATCATCTTCTACCAAGTCTACAAACGTCTGTGGTTAGCGGTAGTACACAAAATCTTCTAATCACGGTGATGAGGCCACAGCACAAGGCCCAAAGTGCAGCCTGTGGCCTCTGTGGCGTCTGTGGCCTCTGTAACACTGATGTGCACTCTCCTTAATTATAGTAAATGCACAATGATGGTTGGATTTGTGTTTCGATGTCGCGAGTTTTCATAAACAATATATTAGCACAGGTACGCGAGGCTTTTCAGCAGATTACAAAAGTTACCAAAGAAGCGATAATAGAGACCAACGAACGCCGGAATAGAAACTGTCTACGTTTTCGTCTCAAAGAGAAATCTCAATTCGTTCTACTGTTAAATGTGATGTGATAGATGATATTGGACTTTCTCTTGTAACGGAAAGTTACGCGGAGAAAAAGTTACGTCTACAAGCTTAAGGAAATACTTATATCTTGAAGATTGTCTTTTTATGGATGCCGTGTAAAGAGCTTTCAGTGGAGCGTTGATAGCTAGTACTGATTTGAGGATAATCAAATTCTTAGTGAGCATAGTTGTAGAAACATACTTTATCGGGGAAGGGACTAATTTGTGGCTGTGTTATTAGCTTCGTATTTAGTACTGCAATCGCGTCTAATTAGCAACAGTGATTATTTGGGCGTATAATACACCCGCGTTGCGGTCATGTTAATTATTGACAAACTTGTAGGGACGTTGCCGCGTATCACATTCGTATCGGCCATTGTGTTAATGATTATGGCATCGTTGCGACCGATAAAGGATAATTAAATTGTTCACGTATTGTTATCTCGACTTTAGAATAGTAACAGCCGCCGCGTTTGTGAAATATACTGTTGGGATATTCCTCGTGGGTCCTATACGAGAGTGCTCTAATAATTTCATTGTGTAAAATTTCAAAATACCTTTAGTAAAGGCTGAAAATAAAAACATACCTACCAATTTTTGTATTGAATGAAGGTTATGCTGATTAGTTAGCAAACATTGGTCTCTAATAATATAGTAACAAAAATTTAGAACTATAATTAAAACGTAACGAAGACAGCTATCGAATACTGTGTAACATTATGCGAGATCATTAAGTTTAATGACAATAGTAACATTAATGAAAACAAACAAAACGACTTGAGTCACGCAACAATCTTCGCAAATGTTTCTATTTAATTGTGATATTTGACATGCCTTCAATTTTTGAATAAAGACCATTTCAGGCATGAAAGTTGGCAGAATTCGGGATTAGTGTGGCAACCCTGAGAAATGGGAGGAATGGAGGATGGAATTGGAAAAGTTGAGGCGGGGCGTCGGCTCGCGAGGATTACTGCTAGCTGTTTGGCACATTGCGACGTGTACAAAGTTTCATTGGTACCTACGTCACTACAATGTCTGTTTCCTTGGAACTTGCATATTTTCCTTTCGAAAAGTACTTTCAAAATGTGTTTTCCTCAGATCAAGAAGCTGACTCGATGCTTACCTGACTGGGAAAGTTTCTTACATAGTTTTTTTGTCGAGATTGTGTTGCCGTTACAAAAAAGGGCGACCTAGTTAGTTAGTGTAGTACTTAGGGTGCCATTTGCATGTTGACAGGATTAATTATGTAGGTATCTAACTAAAGTGTCTGTGTCTGTCTTTGTCTCTGTCTTTCTCTACTATGGATAAACAAGGCGAATATTAGTCTTTTGAATGTCCTTTATTGATCCGACAAACAATGGCCAAAAAATTATCATCATTCGCTCTCATCTGCCTAGCCTTTTCTCAACTATGGTGGTGTCAGCTTTCAGTCTAACCGGATATACCAGCTGAATACCAGTATTTTACATGGAGTGACAGCCTGTCTGACCTCCACAACCCAGTTAGTGGATAATGCGATGCTAATGGGTACCTAGCTATTTTTGGAATTTTAAAATTAAGTCCTGTAGTAACTATTGCTACGTGCATAGCTTACGCAATTGAAAATACAAGTTTTTAATTCACTACATAATTTTATTTTAATTTGGTCCCAAATTAATTGAAGCCAGTGTTGTGCATTGTGCAACAGCGCAGTGTGTAATTACTGAAACGAAAATTTATTTAAACGTTTGTGCGTGTTTATTTCTTCATGTTTCGCATTACAGCAAAGGCTTTGTACGACCAGTTGATGAGCTGAAATATAATAAGGCTATTATAATTCTAAAATTATTTGTCTCATAAATTAACTGTGTTTCTGTATTTATAGCGCAGCAGTGGTTTCCCAGCGGTAACTAAGGAGTTGCAGGTCGCAGGTTCGAACCCAGTCAGGCACTGCTCTCAAAACGGTGAAGCAAAACATCTTGGGGAAACTGGCATGTCTTAGAACCAAAACATTCAAAGACATGTGATGTGACCTCTACCAACCCGCATTGGGCACGTATGGTGGATTACGGCCCATTCCATCTCATTGATAGGAGGCCTGTGTCCCAGCAGTGAGAATTATAGGCTGATTATGGTGTATTTAAATGAATTTGCTTTCATAAGCAGGTTAGCGTAATTATCTCATCTGGATAAATAAACTAAACCAGTTAATGAGGTGCAATTGATTTCTAAGAACATATTACATGTAAGTATAATATTAACTGTTCTAAATAATTGAATATCTAAGAGTCAATGAGATTTGAATATGTAATCCTGAAATGAGCGCGATGCAGACTAAAGTGAGTTTGAAGCAGTAGCGGGCTAGCTGAGTATTCATTTGTTTTTATAATTTCGATTTTACTGCAGAGGTTAGCGATAAAAAAAAATGAAATGGATTTGGTCTTGACTCTAGTCTAGGTCAGAGGTGACAGAGACAAAGTCGACGATGGAGTGAGCTTATCCAAAAGAAGCCTGTTCACTCTTACTTTGAAGAGATTCGGATTGTATGCGCTCGGAAACACAGGCGCGGGTAGAGAGTCCCACTCTTTTGCTGTGCGCATTATAAATGACAGCGATGAGGTAGTGTTACGCGGTCAAACTAAGGTTTCCTAAAAAGAGCGGTGACCACCCACATAGCGTCCGCAATTTACCGGTGAATGACGTCACTAAAACGTTGTTTATGAAAAGAAGTTGGTGTATTTTCCTAGAGAGCGTTTTTGACACTGTAAAGTCATACCCCGGTGCCCAAAGATTTAATCACTAGATTAACCCTCTCCGTATTTAGTCACACGAAAAAGTGTCCATATGTGTGAAATACTGAGCTCAAATATTAGTATATATAGCGTTTCTATGACAGTTAAGTTAAGTTACTGCGTCATTGTGTGTCAGAAGTGTCAAAACGAAACAGAAATTATCTTTAGACGCGGTATCTAGCGATTTAAATCTTTGCCGCTGTCATCATTTTCATCATAGCCTCAAAGATGTTAAGTGCGGTCACCGCTTTTCTGGGAAACCGTAGTTTAAACGCCACACATATTTGATTTCACGGTTTATTCGCCGAAAGTGTTAATAAAGGTAGAAACATACCAGACATATCCAAATAGAATCAAAGACGTGTCAGTGTCATCACACGCCGTGCAGAGACATTGCTTCCGTGTCACGTCAAGCACTTTCTTTTCACGCTTTTTACACTTCTTGCCAGGGAGTTGCCGGCAGTTTCTTGTGTTGTGGTAAAGTGATAACAAAGTGAACACCTAAGTCTACGAGACACGTTATTTATGTAATTATTTATCTTTCTGTTAAATACTTCACCACAGTAACCCTATTTTCGAACAAGAAAATTTCTTCTGATAGTCAAAACTATAGGCTGTCAGTCAACAGGCAACATCGTATGCCTCGACACTGAAGCTTGAGCGTCGGAACTGACATTGACGTGTGTGAACTAGGTTTTACAACTCAACAGATTTTTTTTTGCTCTCCTGACAAAGCGTGGCCGTGCCAAGTCCGTGAGACTGCGAATGTATGTGGATCGATGTTTATACGAAAAAGTGTGGTTACATTTCCACTACCATCCTATTAAACTAGTCGGTAACAAAACCATTTCTTTGTTTTGTTCTATAGATTACTCTTGGACCTATCAGATTGAGATTGCTGAGAGCCATATCGAACTCTTAGTAAAATAGAGGGTGTCTACTAGACACCCTCTATTTTACAGTAAAACTCCTATAGCATAATTAGCCTATTACGTTCTCACTGCCTGGGACACAGCCCACAGGCCTTCTCTCTGTGAGGTCGAGTGGCCAGTAATCCACCGCGCGATCCCAGTGCGGAGGAGTGGATGTCACATGTCTTCAATTTTGATTATAGGACTTGCCGGTTTCCTCATGATGTTTTCTTTTACCATTTTGAGAGCAGTGATCATGGAATTAAATAGACAAAATGAAGTTCGAACTCACGACCGCGTAACTCGTAAGTCGGGACCGATTCCACTGGGCCAGCACTGCTCATAAATAATATCATCCGTTGTAAAGCTTGAGTTAAAAGGCCAGTTCCAAGGTATTTAAACAAAAAAATAAAAAAACTAGTGCTTTAGTATGTTGCTTGTAGAATAATCTGACAAAAAAAACAGAATGATTGTATGTATATTAGTATGATTTATAATCTAAAAATAAAGTTTGTGGAGGTATCTTCATGATTTTTTTCTATCGTATCAAATTAGGCGTCTTATGTTTTCAACACACTACCTACCTAGCATATATCCTGAAGAATATCATATATTTTTCTGATTTTGTTTACTCTAGTCGATCATATACTTTTATTGCTTCTAAAACTTGCGTTTAGGTCCTGTAATCCCCTTAATTTCCCTCATTAGAAACACACAGAAAAAAGTATACTGTGCATAGTATACTCTACTTTTCTGTTGAATATTTAATCTCAGATTACATAGATACTGTACGACTTGAGAATTACTTTGTTACCCAGCAAAAGCATCTTAAAGCAAACTGAAACGGCGTTAATTTATTATGTCTATTGGTTTAAGCATGTCTGGCTTTGGATGATGGAAATCTAGGCAAGAATACCTATCTTAAACTTAGACTATAGTTTTCAATTAACTAGCGCTATCTGCAATTAGTTCGCTTTCATTAATCATTTAATGACTGTAAAGCTATTTCAATAGTTAAACTGGTTAATTGATTAATATGTTTCTTACGACTGTGTAAGTGTCGAGTGATAAGGTGAATATCTTTCCAGCTGTGAGTCTCAGGGGAAGTTTGCATCTTTCCAGAAATATGATGATGAACATGTTAGTCTTGCGGTCATTGTTCATCCACGGTCCTTCGAAAGCTGCTTTTGCGAGGTCCATACTCTGTAAGCATATCAGACGTATGACGAGTAAAATATAAATATGTAAGTACATAATTAACAATGGGGTTTTTGGATTAACTTATTCAAGTAATTAATTAAAACTTTAAAAAGAACACGTGTAACGTTAGCTAATACTCGTACATGCTGAAATTAAAACAAAACTCAAGAGAGGGTAAACTATGCATACATTATGTTAATCTTTTGTAAAGTTACACCTTATTTCTTGTTCCTGTACGATAAAGTTCGTTCGCAACACAGCTAAAGGGGAATTTATCGACTGCAACGGCGATTACCTTCCAGATCAATTCATCTCCGAACCAGCAAAGTATGAACACTTCAATCAGCATGCAAGTTAGATATATGCCCATCCACGCTATCTGCATCGGATGGGTGGTCGGGTTCTCGATCTGTACGGAAAAGCGAAACCGTGAAAATCGTAGCTTATTGAGCGTGGAATGTTCTCGAAAAGACTTAGTAGGAGTATTTCCGTGTTCTCGAACGATGTTCAGCTTTTTGAATCTCGATTTCTCAATCTTATGTAATCTGACAGATTTTATACTAATCTGAATTCAATTTCATTAAATTGAGATTAATGACCGAGTATTGTTCTAGAATACGGGCCCGAGAAGCCTTTTGACGGCTCGAGAAAAGGTATCTACGTTTCTGGGAAAGACGTCGATACTCAATGAGTAATTATACTTACTTATCGGCTGTTTAGTTTCTGAGAATTACAGGCGACAATTAATTCCTTCACTGGCACAAAATTATATGGTTCATTTTTCTTAATTTGTAAAAACTGCTAAATACTCAAAAGGGTTCTAAATTAAAATCCGGGGAAAACTGAACAACGTATCAAGAGTTATTGTATTTGCGCTAAAGAGTTGTGATGTATCTGTGTATTTATCATGACATGTGTGTTTATATAAATACATGCTTGCACTTTGCCATCCCGCCTCAAAATCTTTCAACAAATGTCCAAATGTTGAAAGCTATGTCTGGTATATTTGTTAAACCATAATAATTGTACACACATAAACAGACAAGAAGAAAATAACAGAATTATACGTACAAAGGTGATGCTTACTTCTAAAGAAATCTCCTCGAGCATACCTGCCTTAAGCTAATTTGAAACTACAGTACAGTGAAATTTCTCTTCTTAAACATTTAGAACGTTATAGCACCTACCGACAGGAACTGAATGCCGATCAAACAAAGCACCATCACGCTCAGCATAAACTGCAAAGCTGACGCCAAACTGAAAGCGCTCTCAATCATCGACACGTATCTGAAAATCAATTTGTTTTACAACACTCGTTTACGAAGGAAAAATAGTGTCATCTATTTTATTTATCTGTGAAAATAAAAATGTGGCTTTTTTCGAGTTAAAAGCTCTGTTGTGTTTACGGTATTATTTTGTCTATAATCTCCTGAATTGTCTATGTATTGTTGATAAAAATAGCTCTCCTATTTATCGTGAGAAACTTTTATAATACGAACTTTATAACGCCTACAAAATAAATACTAAAGTAACTAGAAGTCCCTTAGGCGGGGAATTTTAACCCCCGACAAAAACGGAGGGTGTTTAAGTTTGACGTGTGTATCTGTGTCTGTCTTTGCCATCGTACCTCCCAAACGGCTGAACCGATTTTGATTTTTTTTTGTTTGTAAGTTGATGTGGTCGAGGACGAGAGTGTTCTTAGCTATGATTCAAGAAAATCGGTTCAGCTGTTTGAAGACTATCAGCTCTTTTCTGGTTGATGAATTGATGTGAGCATCTTTCACAGGTCTGATTGAGTCGAATACTCAACTCCCTTAACTTACAGCAGTGGTATCGTGTTTGAGCTCCTTGGAGACTTGAGACCATTCTCAATGAAAAGGTTATAGGTAGATGGTTACCAAGGGCTGATGATGGATTGGGAAAGAGAAATAAAGGAGGACCGAACAAAATGGTCCCCACGGCCAATAACAACCAAACATATGTCATTAGATAGGCATTTTAATAAAGAGCCATAACTACTATGGCGGTTCTTATCAAACCGCTGTGTGAAAAAAAACATCAAAATCGGTTCAGCCGTTTGTGAGCTACGATGGCACAGACAGACACACAGATACGCAGATACACACGTTAAACTTATAACACTCCTCTGTTTCTGTCGGGGGGCAGTGACGGATTAAGACTACTTGATGCCCTAAGCAATCCATGCCTGTGGGCCCCCCTATCCGTATGTCAACTAGAATCGGTCTTTAAACCTTTACCGCGTAAAAACATTAGCTTTTTTGTAAAATAGGCCTCTGCATTTTGAAAAATTTAATCCACAATGTTCTTCAAGGTATTGAAGAGTCTGCTTTGCCAGTTCATCTCCTGTGTGATGCGTTTCCAACTCAATAAATGTAAGAAATCGCTCTACTGGCTGCCCATCTTTTATATAGCGAATAACTACGCTGAGCTGGTCCATGTGCATCAAATCCGGCGTAGAATCTACTGAAAGACTATCATATCTAGAATCTTTTATCTGCGATATAATTTTACCATGCACTTCTTGGGCCATTATCATAATCAACTCTTCGTAAATCCCATGCCCACTCGCTGCACAAGAGGGCAGCGAGTGCCCAAGCGGGAGTGGGGTTATGAGTGTTATGACTCTAGGTCGGACTCTATGTCAAATTAAAACGCGCAAATCTTCAAATTAGTCCTAGAAACTTTTTTGATGTGGTTTTTGGTGACGTAAGAGTGAGACGTGATGCCCTAAGGACGGGTTTTTTTGTGCTTCTTCTGGTGCCCCCTCAGACGTGATGCCCTAGGCAATTGCTTAATTTGATTAAGGGTTAATCCGTCACTGTCGGGGGGTTAAAAGTTATGGCGATGTTCCGTAGGACGGACCTGGATAGTAGATAACGGAATATTTGCATTCCGATGATAACAAAATAATATGGTACCATCGAGCTGGCCAGATGATAGAGCGACGCTAGATTACGGAACTCTTGAATAACTGCTGGTAAACCCATCGAGTGTGTGCTCATTAGATATGTCTCTACTAGTATTGTTCATTTTACCTGATGACTGACCAGGGTGCTACATAATGAAACTCTAGTCAACCGATCGAATGTGGACTCATATGATGATGAGATGTGTCTTAGAGAGTCCAAATAAAAATGTCAAAATTAAAAAAAAGACCAAGCAGAATAGATAAACAGTTGTACCTATATCTTCCACTATTATGTGTCTATGTTTTGGTTTTTGCGTAATCAGGGCGAGCGAAGCGAGCCCTGCTATATCCCACAACCTGAGCATTTTGTGGTACACTTTACGGAAAAACTATTACGCCTATTGATTTGTGCTTTAACATAATAATTTCTATAAATATGTAGATGTGTTATCAGTAAAAAAAAAAAATAATTTAAATTACGAAAAAAAATATAAAAAATACTGCCTTAAAGATTATTACCACGCAGAAAAACGACGCGAGCCCTCACAAAGCTCTGCTTTTAGCTAGTTATATTAATTGTAGAATAAATAAAAATATAATTAAGCCAAAATATTTGGACTAGTATCATTATCCAGGGAGAAAACAGAGGAATACGTTAGTATGGAATGAACGCCAACGACCACGAGTAACTAGCTTCACTCTGGTAAAAATACGTAGGTACAGCTGCGCAGATTTCGGCGAGTCACGTGTCGATCGTAGCATGCTTACTACTTATATATTTATTATAAAGTTTAAAAAGCAAGAATAAACGCTAAACCACAAATTTTAAAAACCCCCGACTCTAAACCTCTAAAAACTAAAATAATAATATATTATATTGGCCCTTTAAGTTTAATATAACTTGAAGGAAATATTTTGATCCAAGCGTCCTCGCGTCGGGAGACGGCTAATGAGAACGCTAAACAGATGAGGCTTATACCCAGAAATTATGAATGTATGCTATTGTAGAAAAGATAGCTGCTGTTAACTTCCAATTTTCATTAGCTGTCCGCCGACGCGAGGACGCTTTTTATTAACTTATCAGTTTTCTATTAAATCATAATTGAGCTCGAAAGATTAACCCCTCACTCAACACCAGGTATTATTGACTGTTCAGATTGCCATGGGTAGAAGTAGTGGCGCGGGCCACAAGGCAAGTTGTCTTGCTGACGGCTACGTGCTACCCGTACCTGATACTGTTAGATACGGGACACAGGACAAGTAAAACACTCGCTGGCTGTAAACGCACTGTCGTTTATTTGAACATGTACTGTCACAAAGCATCGCGGGGTGAGACGCGCGGGGCGCGCGGTCCCGACCACAGGGCTGTCTCGCTCTCACTCGGCGTGTTAACTATGCTTGTACACAACATCTCCCCACCCTATTCTGACAAGCCCATTTAAAAATAATATGAATTAATAAGAATAAGAAATAACAACAAAAAAAATAAAAGTAGCAGTAACACAATTGTAGGTAGGTACACAACATACATGGTATTATCATAATATAATTAAGTTAGTCCGCTTGACACATATTATTATTAACTATCTTATACTAATCATTTTCCTAACGCGAGGCTTCTATAATTTACCCTTGGGATATCGCGCAACACTCTATCGGGATGTTGGGACGCCACTGGCGGCGGTGGTGACGAACCATTCGTTGTACTTGCACCCTGTATCTCTTCCCCCGCGGAGTCGACTTGAAGGGTGGGTTGGAGACTCGGTGATGTTGATCTTGACGAGGTGTCGTCAACCGAATTGTCCAATTCGCTGATATCCCAAGATTGTTGTGAGTTGGCGTAGCCCTTATACAATACAATTTGATTTTTATGCTTTTTCACTACACTTCCTGTTAGGTGGTCGTTAATCAAATAGACCACCTTACCGATTTTGTCTGTGATTGTGCCTCTGCACCACGTAAACTTATCTTTATTCAAAAATTTTTTGTATAACACTTCGTTTCCGCATTTAAAAGTCTGGTCATTTTTGCCGCCGTTGTATTTACTCTGCAAACACTGTTTTGATTTTACTGAAGTGTCCAATGACGTGTCTGAGGGTGACAACGGTTTTGGCGATAGCATATCCAACCGTGACCTCAGTTTGCGTCCAAAAACTAATTGTGCCGGAGAGAACCCTGTGACAGAATGTATCGAGTTTCGGTAATCAAAAAGATATCTTAACAGCCTGACCCTACTCTCTTTCTGACTTTGACTAGAGAGGATACACGATTTTATACCTCTTTTTGCAATCTTCACAAAACTTTCAGCCTGACCATTGCTCGCGGGACTATATGCCGGTGACGTCACGTGGTTAATCCCGTTTATTTCGCAAAACCGTTTGAAGTCGTGTGACGTAAAAGCCGTGCCATTATCGCTAACAATTGTGTTGGGTAGTCCAAATCTAGAAACAAACTCGCAAAGTTTTTCTACTGTGGCTGATGAGGTCGTTGTACCACACATATCATAAACTTCCACCCATTTAGTATACGCATCTACCACTATTAAATAATGCTTATTATCTATGGGACCTAAAAAGTCTATATGTAACCTGTGGAAGGGTTGGGGTGGATATTGCCACGGCGCAAGTGGGGCACGTGGGGGGGTTGGTCGTAAGTGTATGCACACAGAACAGGAGTTAATCATATTTTCGATCTCGTTGTCAATACCCGGAAACCAAAAACGGGAACGAGCTTCGGCCTTTGTTTTTACAATTCATAGGTGGGAAATATGGAGTTCGTTTAATATTTTAATTTTAAGACTTTCGGGCAAAACTACTTTATGCCCTCTCATGACACAGCCCTCTTCATATGATAATTGATTTTTGCATGCATGAAAGGGTTTTAATTTTATATCAGCCATGCTCCTAGGCCAACCCTTAGAAATAAAATCGATCACTTTTAACAAGCTAATATCCCGGCCAGTTTCCCTGCGCAATTCGTCTAGTGTGACCGGCATGTGACCATCTATAACGAAATGAACGTACGACGCGCGGTCAATGGGAGCAGCAGCGGCGGCAGCGTGCTGTGTACCCCCGCACTCCCCGCCCCCGGGTTCAATGTCCGCCGTCGTCGTCGCTGCCCGCGACTGCGGCCCGTCGCCCGCGCTTTCCGCGTCGGGGAGACTGGCGCGGGACAAATAATCCGCGCAGTTATTCTCGCTGCGAACGTATTCGATTTTATAATTATATGCACTAAGGAACAACGCGTATCTTTGTAATCGGTTTGCCGAAACCTCTGGTATACCTTTGTATGGTCCAAATATAGAGATTAAAGGTTTGTGGTCGGTGCGAAGGATAAACGGGTCTGATTTACCGTATAGATACTGATGGAACCTTCGAACTCCGAAAATAATAGCTGTTGCCTCTTTCTGTATCTGGGAATATCGTTTTTCAGCCGTGTTAAGAGTGCGGGATGCAAACGAAATAGGACGCTCGCATCCGTCCTTGTCAATTTGCGACAGTATCGCACCTAAACCATTAGGTGAAGCGTCCACAGTGAGAATTATCTTTGCGTTCGGGTCGAAATGCGCTAACACTTGGTCTGACGTTAACTGTTTTTTTATTTCGACGAACGCTTTTTGACATTCGTCAGTCCAATTCCAATTAACCCCTTTCCTTAGAAGATCATATAAGGGACTGAGAATTTCGGACGCTCTCGGTACGAAATTACGGTAATAATTCACTAACCCTAAAAATGATTGAAGTTTACCTACATCCGTAGGCATTGGGGATTCCTTAATTGCTATTACTTTATCCGATGATTTTTTGAGCCCGTCCTTGTTTATTACGTACCCTAAATAATTTATTTCGTTTTTGAAAAATTCGCATTTCTCTTTTTGCAAGGTTAGTCCTGCGTCTTGTAGCCTCTGTAAAACTGCAGTTAGCCTTTGTAGATGTAGCCCGGGTCCGTCGGCTGTTACTAGGACGTCATCTAATAGACATAACACACCGTCCATGCCT
Source organism: Luperina testacea (assembly GCA_927399505.1). Classification (NCBI taxonomy): domain Eukaryota; kingdom Metazoa; phylum Arthropoda; class Insecta; order Lepidoptera; family Noctuidae; genus Luperina; species Luperina testacea. The sequence continues at coordinate 11,960,304 of OV656771.1, read as the reverse complement.
GACAATATGTTTTCCATAGCGCGCTGAAAAATGGACGGTGCGCTCGTTAACCCAAACACCATACGTGTATATTGAAACAACCCGCGGTGCGTATTTATGCATGTAATTTTTTGGGAATCCTTGTCTAAAACAAATTGGTTATAGGCCATGGACAGATCTAACTTTGAGAATTGCTGGCCTCCGTGCAACTTCGAAAATAATTCGTGGACCGTAGGTAACGGGTATTGTTCTACAACTAATTGTTTATTTATGGTTACGGAATAGTCTGCACACAGCCTTACACTCCCATTGCGTTTTAATACTGGCACCACGGGTGATGCATACTCAGAGTGATCGACCTGCTGTAATATGCCTAAATTTACTAAACGGACAATCTCTTTATCTACTTTGTCTCGTAATGCAAATGCGATTGGACGTGGCTTGAAAAACATTGGTTTTGCATCGTCTTTTAACCTTAACTTGACTTCGAACTTCGTGAATTTACCTAATTTATCTGAAAATACATCTTTAAATCTACTATGCAAGTTAGCGACTGTATTTGCTTCATTGTTTATAAAATTACAGGGCGCTAATTTTAATTTAAATAAGGATAAAAAGTCCCTACCGAGCAACGGCGGCCCTTCGCTACGCACCACGTACACATCCAGTGTGTGTGTACTCAGCCTATAAGTGATCGGTACGCGAATTATGCCTAAACAAACGATACTAGTGCCCGTGTAGGTAAATAACTTTTTTTTAGGGGGCAACAAGGGCAGGCTGCTAAAATGTCTGTTGCAACAATCCTCTGAAATGACTGTGACTGCGGATCCACTATCTATTTCAAACCTCATTTGTGAGCCGTTGACAAGCACAATTTCTGTCATAGGTTCCCCCCGTTCTGACATGATATTATGTAAAAACTCACCATCGTCGTCCTCCTCACCCACGTCATCGGACACAACACGTTTTACTTTACACACTCTACGCAAGTGTCCCTTTTTATTACACTTCCTACACGTAAAGTTCGCGAACCGGCACTGGGATGACGGATGGTTATTTCGACCGCACACGGAACATTTCTCCTTGACCGGTTCCTTCTCTGGAGCCGTACTCGTACCCTGCACTTTGAACACTACATGTTCTTGCTGTGTTGATGGTGACGCTGTCGTTGATGCGGAGGCGCCTGCCCGCGCACATCGGATGCTCTGCGCCAACTCCACTGCCTTTGCCAGGGTCAAAGTGTCCGTATCCTTCGCGAAGAGTTTGTCCCTCTCGGGACCCGCCGACATACCCATTACAAAGCGGTCTCGAAGAGCTTCTTCTACATTGGCGAACTTACAGTGTTTCGTGAGCCCGCGCAGTCTTGCCGCCCACTGCGCATGCGTCTCACTCGCTTGTTGCGTTGCCGCGTAAAATGCATATCTTTCTCCGAATCCACACTTTTTCGGCGAAAAGTGAGCATCTAATAGCTCCAAAATGTCTTCGAATGGCACCTCCTCCAGCTGTTTAGGCAAAGCCAAGTCGGCTGTGAGCTGGTAGGTACCATCCGTGAGTGCGCTCAGCAGGATCGCTCGCCTTCTTGAACCCGTAGCGTCGTTTTTTTCGGAGATGTCATTTGCTATAAACCACTGCCGCAGGCGACTTTTATACGCCTTCCATTCGTGCACTGTGTGGTCAAAGTTATTTAAAATCCCGAAATTAAACTGAGCCATTGTTTTGTGATAAATCGTAAGCGTGGGTTGCTTGCGTCGTCGTCGCCACTGTTAGATACGGGACACAGGACAAGTAAAACACTCGCTGGCTGTAAACGCACTGTCGTTTATTTGAACATGTACTGTCACAAAGCATCGCGGGGTGAGACGCGCGGGGCGCGCGGTCCCGACCACAGGGCTGTCTCGCTCTCACTCGGCGTGTTAACTATGCTTGTACACAACAGATACGATCACCCCTTTTACTCACTTAACATTTGCACGAATAGATACACCACCGATACACTGTCTGTTGTTCTTTAGAACCTAGATTAGCTGAATTTACAACACCGATACGATTCTTTTACAACTACCTAACTCTTAGAAATCTTTGTCGAACAACGAACGGTGTTGACGTTTATTATCGAAAGTATAAACTTTGTAGACTAGTTTGTTAGTGGTAAAGCAACATTATGAGGGACGCTTTTCAGTAAATTAGAAATTAACTACTAATTCAATTGAATTTTCTATCGTCTAAAACAACCTGGAATCCACAAGAAACCTTTAAGAGAACGAAAGTCACTCCAAAGTAGTTGCAAGTTACGCGCTAAAAACACGTCTCGTGCATTTATAACACTTTTCATTTACTTCAGCTTTTACTAAAGCTTTAATACAAAGTAGAATATATAGTATTACCGTATAATGCAGTTGTGGTGTATGATGCAGTCTTTGAGCACTGAACGCACGTAGTACTGTTCAGAGTACTCCTTGGTATATTTGTTCTCTGCTACGTCTCTTTTGCGTTGTCTGTCGGCCACCACATTGAAGTTTCGCAGGTTGAACGCCAGTATTTCTATTTGCCCGACTGTTAAATAAAAAAACTCAAAATCAAAAGTCAAATTCAAATTAGGTTGAGAATCAGCACTTTTCAAACGTCAAAATTACATAAGACAGTCGCCCAAAACGTCCGCCTTTCACCATGAGTATATCCATATTGGGAAATAAAATGGTATCTATCCGTTTGTAGATAAAAGGCAGATTTTAGATAAAAGCAGTTAATATACAGAAAATTGCGAGTTTTTTCTAAACAGCGGCAATTTGCAGTAAGCAACCAACAAGGTGAAAAATTATGGGTTGCTTTTTGAATTAAGAGGGAAGCATCAGGGTAGCTCGCGAAATTAAAAATGAAATATGAAGAAATGAAATATTAATCATCATCATCATCATTTCTGCCGGAAGACGTCTACTGCTGGACATATGCCTCCCCTAAGCACCTCCACTTCGACCGGTTCTGTGCTTCTTGCATCCAACGAGTTCTTGTGGCCTTCACAAGGTCGTCGGTCCACCTTGTGGGAGGCCTTCTAACGCTACGTCTTCCGGTACGCGGTCGCCACTCCAGAACCTTTCGGCCCCATGGGCCATCTGTTCTGCGAGCACTGTGCCCTGCCCACTGCCACTTAAGTTTGGCAATAAATAATAATAATAATTAATTTAATAATAATTCTTCAGGCTATGTCAGTTACCTTGGTTCTCCTGCCGCTCTCCTCATTCCTGATTCGATCACGCAGGGAAACTCTCAGCTAGCCAGAGGGCTAGCTGAGAGTCACCCAAAGGGCAATGGAGAGCCATTGCCCTTTGGGTGACTTTTAGCCTTCTTATAAGGCCCAGTGTGAGCGACCACGTTTCAGTGCCATAAGTCATTACTGGCAACACGCACTGGTCAAAGACTTTCATCTTGAGACACTGCGGTGTGTGGGACGAGAAGATATTGCGTAGCTTCCCGAACGCTACCCAGCCGAGTCGGATTCAACGATTGACCTCTTTCTCGAAGTTAGACCTATCTAACTGGACAGTTTGTCCTAGGTAAACATACTCGTCCACAACTTCGAGTGTAGCGTCTCCGATCTTTATGAGAGTGGGTGTTACATGAATATTTGACATGACCTTCGTTTTGTCCATGTTCATTTTAAGACCCACTCTTTCGGAGGCTCTACTGAGGTCATCGAGCATTCTACTGAGGTTCTCCATAGTCTCAGCCATGACTACGATATCGGCGGCAAACCTAAGATGAGTTATGTACTCGCTACTGATGTTAATACCAGCCCCTTTCCAGTCCAGAACCTTGAAGACGTCCTCCAGTGAAGCGGTGAACAGTTTTGGAGAGATAACGTCTCCCTGTCTCACACCTCGCTGCAGAAGGATAGGTTTGGAGGGCTGATCCTGGAGTCGGACTGACATAGTGGCATTTTCGTACAGACACTTCAGCACCTCGATGTACCGATAGTCAATCTGGCACCGTTGAAGGGACTGCAGCACCGCCCAGGTCTCGATCGAATCAAAGGCTTTCTCATAGTCCACAAACGCTAAGTAGAGAGGCAGGTTATACTCTTCGGTCTTTTGTATAACCTGTCGCAGCGTATGTATGTGGTCTACGGTGCTAAAGCCTTTACGGAATCCGGCTTGTTCGGGAGGCTGGAAGTCGTCAAACCTGCGCACGAAACGGTTCGTGATGACTCTCGAAGACAGCTTGTAGACATGGCTCAGAAGTAAGATGGGCCTATAAATCTTAAGAAGGGCATAGGGCCCGTATTCATGGAACCGTTTTCATTAGTCGATAGGGAACGAACAAAACTTTTTAGAAAATCCGAAAATTAAAAATACACATAAATACTGCGACGTAATGACCAATCAGACCCCCCATCCCCCATGTCATCAAAAATAAGCAAAGCAAAGGCCCCCCCGCCCCCCTATAATGCTTACGTAATACTTGAATGGCCCCCAGTTGCATTGAAGGTTTATTTTCATGGCGTATAGATTTATTACTTTCATTAGTCATGACCCCGCCTACGGGGAGTCCCCGCATGCTGTATGTCGACCGAATTATTGACTAATAAAAATCAGCCATACATCTTTAGCGATTACAAAGTTCTAAATATCTTACTGGCTGAAGCGACGAAAGATGCTAATATTGTGTCCATAGCCCCATCAATTATACACGTAGCTGGCTTGTAATAAATCTGAAAACACATTGCAAACACGGGCTTAATATAATTCATTATTCTCATTTGAATAGGTAGATTAATCCTTGTATATTGGTTGGATTTGGTTAGTTTTTGTTTACTGAATGAAATTTTATGGATAAATGAATTAGAAAGTTTATAAGACAGAGATTAAAACAGAAGAAGAACTAGCAGGGGATAGAGGAGGGGGGGGAGTGGGGGTTCAGGGATCAGGGGGCTTACTCTCCAAACTAATTTTAATTCCAATGAGATGCCAATATGATTCCAATGTCAATTTTACAGTCACGTGATTCGGTACTCTTGAAAACAATATTGTCAACAATTACCCCACGCCAAGCCCGAACCCATTAGTTCTCCAAAATGGACACCCAATCTAAAAATCATTTGGCGCATCGAACTCAAGAGTATGAAACGTCACAATTCCAATGTCGATCTATCGGAATTAAATTGAAGAGTAAGCACCCAGACCGGAATAACTTATACTGTAGGAACAATTTTGATTGTCTACTTTTTTATAGGAATTTGCTATATAATTTTGCAGAAATAATGTAATTTTGATTTTGTTACTTGTATTTTCCAATGCAGTTTCAAAATAATTATATAGGTACGTTTCTATTTCTAACCCAGTCTCTAAAAATATATTTTGGAAAATCAATATTCAATTAAAATATTCTTCCCAAACCCTTACGTCAAACGTTGTTAATTGAATTAACATATTCAATTAAAATTTGAGTGATTGCAGACTTTCTTATGTAAGCAGTTTAACTTACGTGATGGATGTAAACGGCTTCGTATGCCGGAGTCTTGTAAACGTCGAAAAACGGATACTCCACGTTCGTCGGTAGGATCTCAAAGTTTTCAGTTAGAGGCATTATTATTCCAACTAGAAATAAAAGAAGATTAACAATTTATTCGTAATACGAGTTGATGAACCATTTTTGTTATTTCTATAGCCCAATAGAGCGTATTCATACCGCCGTATTGGTATTTTATGAAATAAAAAATGTTTTGTATATTATTTAATAACTTAGTAAAGAAAGTTTACAATCAAACCCACCTGACACAGCCCCGACGCACATAGTGGAATAGTATGTCATAATAAAACGCGCACTTTTAATACTCTTTGTTATCATTTCTTTATGCTCCGGTTCTTTCGGCTTGAATTCCTTACAATGTAAGTATTCTAAAAGATTCACGATTTTATCTCTATTTAGCCAGAATACAGCGATCTTGAAATACGTGTACATCTCGCTCAAAAATAAATAGAGTCTGAAAAAAAAACAAATTGTATCATTCTCATTTCTCATGTTTGTTAGGAAGTAACCAATTCGTGATCTCAGACAAACAAAATGTAAGTGAACTGGGATATATCTAGCCTACCCTTCGGCGACATCTCCGATATTTTCCGTTTGCCTCAGTAAATAAACGACTTCTCCAATTCCGGGGAAAAAACAGACGAGCCATAATACGGTCAGCGTGTACATCAACTGTACCCAAAACATGATAGTGTACGGCGAGAAATTGTTGAACCACATGCCGTAAAACTTGAGCCAGTAAATGTGAACGGCGTGGTACAGCCGGGGGTTGAGGTCCTCCCACGACTCGATCACGCCATAAGGCAAAACCGGCGATAGAAATGCCAATTTGTTTTTCATATTTTCACTAAGAATTATAATTTTTCTTCTTAAGCCAAACGCGAGTGAAGCCTTTGCCGAGTAACTCAAGAATGCTTCTTATACCTCATCATATTATGGCCCTTTGTACAAAAACAGAATGAGAGAGCGACGTTAAGTGGGTGTTGTACATTATGTTGTGATATTGTTAAGTGGAAGTGCTATGCGCCTACAATTTCTTCGTATTGAAGACATTGATGCCAGAATCGACACGTACTTAGTATCGAAGATATCATTAAGCGTGAAATACGTACGGAGAAAGTGTAGATGTAGACACTTGGAAAATAACAGTTTTCATATTTGACCGCTTTTTCCTGTCATTACACTTTGCGCCACTGCCAACTATGTCTCTATTTTATTAGATACTGAGCTCTTTCATTTTATCGGTTACGTTTTGTCTCGGCGAGCTTATAAGGAACGCACCAAATGGTGCAAAAGATAAGAATATACGTATAATATTTGAAAGCTAAAACTGCTTACTTAGAAATTCAGAACGAGTCAGAGAAGGTACAATTGGCAAGACAGTAAGCATAACTTGGAATTAGTACAACTTCCTCAATAGTTTAATAACGTGCAAACTGTCGAGGAAACATTTGACACCGGTTAAACTACGAACCTTACTAGAGTAGAGTTTAAATATTTTAAACTTGATGTTAGAATGTTGAAATGCATCCCCTTAAAAGAGTTAACTTAATATGTCGACAAAGGCAATTATTATAATTACAACAGCAATGTAATTACGGCCACAAGAAAAGGCACCGCTCTCTTAACTACGTATAATTGTGTTTTCAAAGAGGCTCTCAGATATTCATAATTTTCAAGTGGAACACAAAGAAGATTTCCAAGCAAATAAGTAGATTGATGAATATAATACATCGCATTTTCTATGAAAAGGGGAAAATGTAATAACTGCCGCAATCATGTGAAGTTAGTACAGTTGTGGCAAGTATCGATAGAGTGGGATTTTATTAATATCAGTAAGTTACGTTCTGAACATGATATTAGGGGAGAAGAGAATTATTTTTGTTTATTAACCCTTAGGCAAGTCGAGGGGTGTTATGAGATTGATACGGCGTATTTCTGTGTGTGTGTCATATTTTATTAGAAGAAGTTTCGATTAATGTTGGAATTGATTTTTGTTCTGGATTGTCAATCCTTGAGACATCGGTAATACGCCTGTGTAAGATACTTGTATTAAACGTATTAGTTGTTATGAAACCACTTTCAGTTTCAGCATAACCATTATCAAACTTCTTTTGTTATCTGTTTTCCATTCACATAGTATTCGAGAGTTTACAGCGTTGTAGAAGTGTGTGAATGTTTCAAAAACATGCATCTTTTGAATACAGAGATTTCTATAAAATTTCGAAAGCATTTCACCGGAGTGATCATTCGAGCTGTCACTTAACAAGTCCTTCCTTGTCCTTCTCATCGGTTCTACGTTATTTCACGTGCCTTATGATGACGAGACATCAAACGATTTCAATATTCAATCATTTGCTTTTTATCTCTTTATTATTTTTTCACTCTTACGAACATGACTGTGGGTGGCCGCATGTATTGATTTCAATTGAGATAATTATTTTCTTATTTCTACTAACGTCAAGTCATATTTAAGTTTGTTTTTCATTAGATTAGTTATGATGAGATGACTCAAAATAAAGTAACTTTAGGAGAAATTTTATAAAGGTAAACAGTTTTTTGTTGGATTAGAAAGCTCCGAGTATCCAATACCTTTGAAGAGGAAACATTCTAAAGTCTCGTGTCTCAAGACGCTCTCAAGAATCTTTCGGCCGTAGAATGCAATTGGCTCTGAGTAGTTTGCAATTGTTAGTGATTGAGTCACTAGAGGGTCCCAGGAAGGATGAATGTTTTGATAATTTGACAATAAATGAACGCGTTTACTTGTACTATTTCTCAATGAAATTTTTCGATTCAAATTCATTCAGATTCAGATTCATTTTTCGATTTACTTGATTCGTTGAATAATACAGATAGACTCAGAACCTTATTTGGTGATTGCGGTAGGTACGAGATGAAAAAATAATAAATCATCCGTCAAATGTAGGTACCTTTCAGCGATGAAGGGCGCTGACTGATCGTCGGCTTACACAAAATATATTATGCAAAAAAGTGATAAAATATGAAACGATTTATGTGATTCGCACAGGGGCGGTCGATTTGCATAATCACCGCTGGCGCAGGCCGCACACAAAATGAAATACGTCATCTCCCTAACAATGAAGCTACAAGTGAAAACTCGCTTTTTAACAGTTTCATCAAAAGGTGGATACCTGTAATGGACGCCGACTAACGCATATGCCGAAATGTTTGCTGGCCGATAAAATTGAAAACATGTCGAAACAGACTGAAAAGGTTGTAAAAAAACTTTATTACTAGAATGAGGAGTACCTATGTTTATATGAACATAAATGTACTTTTATGAGGTTTGTGAAGCTTTATTATATTGTTACGTATGAGAAAAATTATTTTATATTGTTACAAAACACATAAAAGTGGGTAAGTGTATTTGAGAGATCGTTGAGTGATACCAATGTACTTTACATTACTCATATAATATATGATTCAAAGTATTTTTTATATTTTAGATAAAGTAGTAGTTACGATAACATTTCAGTATTCACTTACAATCGATTGTAGTAATACTAGCAGCATCCCGCGGTTTCACCCGCATAAGTGTCGATCCCATGCGAATTTCGGGATAAAAAGTATCCTATGTGTTATTCTGATGAATAAGCTATATTATTGTAAAGTTTCATCAAAATCCGTTCAGTAGTTTTTGTGAAAAAGTAACAAACATCCATCCATCCATCCTCACAAACTTTCGTGTTTATAATATTAGTAGGAAGTAGGATAGTATTGGCGTATGCTAGCTGACATATGGCAAATAATTGAATTGAATATTTCATGTTTCGTAATGTTAGTTACTTACCATTAAAGAATCAAGTTTTTCTAATGGTACAGACAGTTGTGCTGCTGGGGAGTTAGTTGCGTCACTTCTTCTTCCCAGATAAAGCACTAGGAAGTGGTGGACTGTTTTATGTAATTTTGACATTCAAAATGTGCTGATTCACAGCCTAGTTTAAAAAAATACTTTTGATTTTGAAATAGTAAAATTGTTTATTTCTTCTACAATATTTAACAACACTATTTACACTTGGTACTAAATTAAACGAGTAACTAACTATGTTAAATACAAAAATAACAAAAACACTTATGCGTCGAAGTAGTCGTCCGCATCGTTGAGACGCCAGCATCAAGCTACCCGAAACCGTCAAATTTTACCAATCGACTTTGAACCTTATGCGTTAGCGATAAAGTTGAAAATCTATTAAAGAATTTGGACAGATTGTAGTAGCTTGATGTGCTGGCGTCTGTACAATGTAAATAGTAGGTAAAATGAGTCTGCAAATGTGATGGCGACTGTACTCTCCTTAAAAATATGGCACTCGATTGGTACCATGATTAGAACGATCGATTGAAAACAAACAGTGATCGCTTGTTGACTGACATTATCGCAGTTTCGTTGCAGTAATATAATGAAAAGTTCCCAGCACTAGTAGGGTAATTAATATCAAGTGGTTATAACATAGCTGATATGATGTTCAGGTACCACGCATTTTGCAGAGGTTGTTGTTGTTTGTTTTTTGTCAAAGATACTCAATTAATATGATAGCAATATCATATTAATTGAGTTTCAAAGGACCCTTAAGTTCTCTGAAAAATGATAAGGCACTTGAACCAAATAAATACATCAGAACTGTTTGTGTGTTGATGTCTCGTTTTAATTTTAAAACAGCCAAAAATTACAGAATTGAGAGCCTTACGTAACCAGAATTAATTTAATTTACTTCACAGGCCTTTGTTTTCATTGAGAAAGGATAGCCATCGTGCCTTTATTAAAAAACTTTGATGGCAATCAGCCTTGCTGTTTTAATAAAGCTTTGAGTAATTATTATCGATGTATTCTCATTTCAGGTGTGCCAAGTCCGTTGGAAATCCCAAACACGTTTACGTAACATTGTTTCAGCGTCCATAATTCAACTTGAAACGGATTTAAACAGTGTATTTGCGATCTAGATACCGTTTATTATAATTGCAGATCGTGGTGGAAATTTCAGCAGGTACGGTGGGGTAAGTGTTTGAAGACATTTAAGGTATTTGTATCGCTTACAATTCTTCTGTGAACATCCGACGGTGGGTGAGACAAATGGGTCGTTTTCACGCGATACTTCGCCATTAATTAGAAACAACGCGTGCAGCGGCCCCCGATTGCTATCTGTCAGCGAACACGCGAATGCTTGTTCGCCACACCGTATCAGCGGTCAAGAGTCAGTTTGCTTGCTATCGGTACAACTGCTGTAGATCTCGGAGAACATATGTTTATTGTCACTAAGTTGACGAGGATACAATGAATGTATCACCAACTTTTGCTTGTGTCAATGGTTGATTGACTATAGGTTTGTTTGCCTCTCGCATTCAAACCCTAGGGATCCACTAGTGAGTGTGTGACAAGCATCACTGCCGCCTTTTACTATTCCACTCTAACTCGTATATAAGAATTTGTTTCAGTTTAACGACCAGCCAGGGAGCTAAGTTAGGGCCATTACATATAAAGTATCACATAACTAAGGTTAAGATTCTGTGGTATCTAGTAGTAAACGAAATAAAAGTAGGCTTGCCTCAAGACATGCATCTCTCGGCGAAGTACATGACTTGCAGCGAAAAGCAGGATAAAGAAAGAAAAGAAAGCGCTTTAACGTGTTCAGAGTTGAGTTTTTACAAGTGGCTTTATAAGGGCGCCCAACTCATCGTACTGCCAAGCCAACTGCCACCAATCTGAAAAACACTCGAACATTATCCCAATTTTAATAATGTACTAACGAATCTATAAATTTTGCCAAATTAAAAAATCCCTGGAAGCATCTGTAAATGTAGGGTGGCTGGGGCCTCGACGCGCAACCTGTTACCATGGATTCACTACATGATTTAGAACATACTGCGTTGAAATTTGTCGGTTATTAAAAAAAAACAATTAATCAGCTGTTTCATACAAAAGTTCAAAAGGTACCTAACCTATTGAACTTTTGTATGAAACAGCTGATTTTTTTCGTGATTTCAGAGTTGGTCCCATAGTGAAAGTTGTTCATATTCATGGGTAGAACACCCTTTAAACATTTGGAACTGGTCAAAAAAATCAAACTGTATATATCTATGAATCCAAATTGTTCTCGACTTTAACACCTTAGTAAAAATAATGAGTTATATGTGTACTTTAAAAATATGTAATTATTATTGATGTCCGCCAAAAAAGAATTTCCCAGAATGGGTGATGTCCTTTCTACGCTAGGGGGCTAGAACCATTTGCTGAATTCATGGTTACACTTTGTGCGTCGATATCCCGCCACCCTGTATAATTGTATATTCAATCAACGAAATAATGTTATGGTGTAAATTATTGTGTAGTGACACGAAAAATGTGTTCTCGTTTATGCATCGTACAAAGGTACTTTGTAGTTGCACGAAGTAGTTTACAAAGTCGGTCGAGTGCTCTCCTGATACGTGTTGAGCCTTTACAGATCAACTTTGGAGCGAAGCTTTGTATGTATCTAGTATGAATTAAGACTAGAACTCTACTAAGTTTATAACACTGTGCACGGGATAATTCTACAACTTCGATGTGGATCTCTCGGGTAAATAACGACCATGCGGGTCGATCGAATGCAGATCTTGTCTCGGTCAGTCTGTGCATGGGTTATCTTATTACCGTAATTTTCATCTAAAAATCTGGTAATCTGTGCCTTAACCTTACAGAAACAATTAAAAAGTCATTGTGTCTCGCGTGGATCCACGTTCTGGCTTACGAAAGGTTAGTTCTCTGTTTTCATGGTCGTCGTTATGGGTAGTCAAGCCTGAAAATCTAACAACTGGTTCAAACCTTCGAATACAACTGTTATTTCCTTGTAATTGGGTTTTGGAGGTCAGATGGCAGTTGCTTTACGTTCAATTATGCATTGATTTGCAGCTGCATCAGATTAGAACGAAACCCTATTCCAAACAACTTGAGAAAACACAATTCGGATGAATTCTTTAATTTCAAAAGTATTCATTGATACTGTACACCAACTGTAGGTATTAAAGAGAATTTATTTTTTATTTTAAAAAGGATTGCTCAAATATTTTAAAAGTTATCGCATTTTTTATAACCGACCCGCTTTCTTTGCGGCCCAGTGCATGTTAGCTAAATATTAATAATAGGTATGTAGGTACATGTACCTATATAAAAAAGAGGGAAAAGAATCATAGGGCATCAAAAAATTCGTGCGCATCGCTGTCAACAGGAAAACTGCCCAAAAGGCTGGCTTTGCCAAAAAATAGACCATGGGGCCTAAAAAAGTCAAGGTTGGCAGAATCATAAAAGGATAACATTATGAATCATAATGGACAGTTAAATAGCAATCAATCCAATTCAAATCCAATCCCAATCTCTTTGATTATACCTACGTACTGCTGCGAAAAAAAGAAAAACACGGGCTGTCTTCGTCATATAATGATTCAAAATGTTATCCTTTTATGATTCTGCCAAAGTGGCCTTTTTAGGCCCCCCTGCTCTCTGGTCACGTCATTTCATAAGTAGACAAACGAATGTTTATAGAAATACGATCTACAGATTGTAAAATAATGGTTATAATACATAATTATTACTATTCTGAAGCCATTTTAGACTTCAGCTTCAAACTTTGAGACTGACGGGACCGATGGCATGCGGTTCACCAAAAAGAGCTGGTTATGCTCTATTCCCTTCGTCATAAATCCTCCATCATAAAGTGATGCAGACTTGCAGAGGCGGAGAGATTATGTACAGACGCTCACATCAAGTACCTACAATCTGTCAAATTTCTTAAATAGATTTTCAACTTTATCGCTAAAGCATAAGGTACAAAGTTGATTGTGAAAATTTGACAGTTTCAGGTAGCTTGATGTGCTGGCGTCTGTACATAATTGTGGATCTATCATGCCACATTCGAAGTACGTGCTAACGTTCAAAATTTAGTCTCAATCTCATCTTAGCGACATTCCATGTCAAAAATGTAGGGAAATTGGAGGTATTTTTGACCGATTGAGACTGAGATTAAAAGCGAACGTTCTTAAAAACATAGAAATTGCCCCTCTGATGTCACACAAATTCTACATGAATCGTCGGGAAGTAGCCCACCAGACAAAACACCCGTCTGATCAGAGGATCCTCTCTTTTGATCTTTTCTATGGAGGATTGCATGCTCAAACAAAGAATTTCTGTGATTACAATCTGCTTACCGTGATCGGTGATCATGACAATATTATTAACAAAGTAGGTAATTGTTGCGTTTTATTAGAATGTTCGGCAGTGGTTTAATAAGGATAAGAAATATTGATACTATTATGATAAAGTAGAAGTACGGTGTACTTTTAATTATAACGCGTAATTATCTTTCATATTTTTATTTCGTCAGAATTTGGACGGTTTTTTCCTGCTGTTACAAAGATATCGTTGGTTTTGACAAATAGTGAGTGAAAAATGAATGGAACGTTTGTATTGTTGCAGTTGTAAGCGGAGAATGTGAGGATTCTTTGTGCCAGCCCTTTCCTCGGAGGAATGCGATCTGGCTCGCGGAGGTACACAAACACATAATTTCATGATACGTTTCTGTTTATAGAAATACAAGTAAAAATTTTTTTATTTTAGTTGACATTATATACAGACATAAAAACCAAAAATAACAAAATTAAATTCTAACTTAACTAAAACTATACAGAAACTAAAAAATTGCGTCGAAAAATTCATCCACATCGCTGTCGACTGGTAATGTAACCAAGAGACTGGCGGCATTACGTTGTATGGCGATGCTTAGCCTCTGGCCAAGGCAAAAGCCAGCCCTTGGGTCACGGGAAGTGTCAAGTAGATAATAAATTTGAAATACAAGTAGATAATCTTTTTTAACCGCGTTCCAAGTAAAGTTTTCTTACGTTTTCTTCGATCGCATTATTAACAAAGGACGGAACTGGAACGTATTATTGTCTTTTTTGATTATTCGTAGTTGTAAAACTTTGTGAAGCTTGTTTATTTTATTTTTATTTCTTGGCTACATAAAGAATGTAATGCTGAAAGTAAAAAAAAAATATCCGCCTTGTGTTATTGCAGGTATAAAAGTTTTATTAGAGGTGACCCGCTGCCGCCCGTCATGTTAGATTTTCACCACAAATTTTATAAAGCAATTGTTCAATGTAGTTGACGTAACTAGTTCTAAGTAAATTAACCAAAAACTATTAAAATAAAACTATAATATCATCATCTGCCTATCCTTTTCTCAACTATGTTGGGGTCGGCTTCCAGTCTAACCGGATGCAGGTGAATACCAGTATTTTACATGGAGCGAGTGCCTATCTGACCTCCACAACCCAATTACTAGGTAACACGATACCCCTTGGTAAGACTGCAGGTTATCAGACTGTCAAAGATCTACGAGTGACAAAAATCTTTTGTCCCTTGAATTTGGCGCATAGGTTAATCTGGCAGGCAGTAGATAAGTATATTTTCGCTTAATTTTTTATGGTATTTGAGTCACTCGGAATGAAAACATTAAGACTATCTTCATCGGCTGCGGGTCGTTGACGTACCTACCAGTATCGTACGTACGTCATTGGCCCGTAAATAGAGAGACGGGTTATGGATGGTGGTCAGTTAAACAGCCGCTCCATGTAAAATATTGGTATTCAGCTGCATCCGGTTAGACTGGAAGCTGAATCCAACATAGTTGGGAATAGGCTAAGCAGATTAATTTGATAAACGGTCTAATGAAACAGAAATCGACCGCGGTAAGTTAAAAATACAGCTCATCACGTTGAAGAACCGTCTGCCCCTAACGATAAATAGTTTCTAAATTAGGTTCAACTTATCCCTAAACTAGTATAGAAACTCAAATGGTACAGAAACTCATCCAGCCCTTGCCTAAGTCATTAGAACTTGACGGCAATGTTTCTGATTAATGAATATTGATTGCTTCAATCTGATAATATCGTGACTTTCGTTTCGTTAAGTTAAACGCATGTTTTACGTTTCGCTTATTTATTTAGTTCAACAATATAAATGAGGGCCGAAGGGTCGAGTAAGTGATTTTTTTCGAGTAATGAAGAATGTTTTTTCCAAATGCTATTTATTTTATTTAACAATAAACGTTGTATAGCGCCTGTATAGTTACACAACGCTTTGTCTTCTTGTTTCGAAAGTCAAATTAATGACTGAAAGAGAGAAATAGGTGTGTAACTATTCATCTGATATAATACGTTTATTAGTAAGGGGGTAAGTCTGTTTCAAAATTTACTTCATTTCTGATTCTTTTCGTCTATTATTTATATTTTAGTTTAGATCTTGTCTGTGTGCTTTATCTGTACATAGACCTAGCGTGTCCTTAGTCCATGTGAGAACTTATTGTCCTACAGACTGGCTGCTACGAAAAGCTAAGAAACAGTTTTCAGAAACAAGCAGCTCTTTAAAAGAACTATAGAATCGTTCTCTTTTACTTCTATGCTCAGGTGACACCGTGGCCCACTGTACCAAAGACAAAATGGCTGAAAGTCTGAATTCAAGGTATGCATGCAGTACGAAAATGTTATATAATATTAGGTAGGTACATTTCTTATTTTTTAAATAATAGAATGAGTGATTTTAATATTCTATTAATAGGATATCTCTTTGAAGAGTTTAGTAATTTTAAGTAAAAGTAATTTTCTCAGAATGTCAGCGTTGACGGAGCTGTGAAATTACTCCGCGATGAAAAGATGAAGGGATTGTAATTTAAAAAAAACATAACCCTCCTTCTGGCGCAGTCGGGTAAAAAGTAACCTTAGCTCTTAAAAATATTAGTTTAAGCGAAGACAGTCAATCTTCAGTTTCCAAAATTAAAATATAGTGAAGTACTTAATCTTTTGCAGCTAATTAAATTTAATTCTAATTTATTTGTTTTTGTACGCAGAAAAATCTAGATCGTTCCAAGTAAAGAGTAAAGTCTAAAAATGCTTACTTTTTATTTTTTTTTGTTTATTTGGATCTTCAACAGAAGTTACAAATTACGTGCAAGTAGCAAAACGGTGTGAGGAGACCTGGACTTATAGAATCCATACTATCCATATTAATATTATAAATGCGAAAGTGTGTCTGTCTGTCAGTATGTTACCTCTTCATGCTTAAACCACTGAATCGATTTAGATGGGTATAGAGATAGTTTGAGTCCCGGGAAAAGTAAGATAGTTTTTATTCTGATATTCCCACGGGATAGACACTTATGCGGGTGGAACCGCGGGCCCCCCCGCATAAGTGATCCAAAGTGAGTTTGAAAATATAATAAAAATGGTATGGGTCCCGCCTGCTTCCAACTTTTATTTAATTTAAAATGGGTTTAGTTCAGTTTTTTTAACTAATATTTTTACTGCAGTCAGGTTTTTAGTTATTTTATTACTGTTTTTTTATTTCCAGCTTTTTAGTTTACAAATGTGAACGATTTCGCAGATGATTTAGTTCTTGGTACGTGTTTTTTACGTTTTGTCACTTTGAATTACTTTTACCCATATAAGTTGTTTAGATTTTTGTAATCACCGTTTAAAAGCCTTCATTTTGTTATCCCACTCGATGGTAAGTATTAGAAGAAAAAAAATTTTGAACTCTACAATATGCCACCCCAAATCCGCCATTTTACTTTGTTTTTGATTTGAACGTAGCCAGTGACACTCGCGCTATCAAGACAAATCTAAAGACCTATAATTTATCCAAATCCGTTCATTCATTTAGAAGTTACGAGGGAACAAAGAAACGGACATACATACATACATACAGGTCAAACACAGAACCCTCCTTTGGGCTTCACCGCAGTCGGATAAAAATGAAATGCTGTTCGTTGAGAACGCCTGGATCGATTTGGCTATTTTTGGTTTTAAAAGGTTCGTAATAGTCCGAAAAAGGGTTTTAGGGAAAGAAAAATTGCAAAGAAATAATTAGGAAATTAAAAGTGTTTTTTTATGGTAATTCCATGGTCAGCTAGTAGTTACCATAAGTCAGAAATCACCAACCCGTCTTGAACAAGCGCGGTGACCAATGCTCGTGCCTTCTCTGTATTATAGTCCTCGCGGAACTAGTTGGCCGCGCCTTAGGTATGTGAGATGTGGGACGGAGGGGTCGGGGCGCTTCGTCAAATTACTCAGTACGTGCGTTGCGAACAATAGGCAACCCCGCCGCCCTCACCCCCGTCCCCACCTTAGGCGCGGCCAACTAGTTCCGCGCGGACTATAGAAGAGGCCTTTGCCCTGTAGCGGGATAATAATAGTCGGTATTATAAACAGACACAGAGACAATGATAAGTAAGCTCTTCCAATTTCAAGACACCACACATTATTTTAAAGATCAGTGGTGGCACAGTGGTAACAACCTCGACTTAAGAGTTGATGGTCGTACGTTCGAACCCAGTCGTGCGCTTCACTTTGTGTAAATAATTTCATCACCACAGTTTACGAAACGGTGAAGAAAAACATCGTGAGGAAACGGGCATGTCCTAGAATAAAAAAATGGAAGACATGTGACATCTACCAAGCCGCACTGGGCCCGTGTGGTGGATTACGGCCCACTCCCTTTCACCGAGAGGAGGACTGTGTTCCAGCAGTGGCTCATTATGCTACACATTCTTATATTCTACGTAAAAAAAATTAAAAGCATTCAAGTAAAATAAACAGCAAAATATAACAAACAATGCTAGTCTCTTCGCAAATTATTTGGTGCGTATTTAATTACGTCATCATAACATACAGTATTCCATCGTCAAAACTAAATGCAATCTACTTAACAACGTCCTCATTAGTTGCGTTAGAATTCGGAATACTGCTGCAAATTAGGTTAATCATGTGTTTTAGTTCAGAAGGGTACTGAATTATTAATTGCACGACTTGTTCATTAAGGAAATTTACGATCATTAAACGTATTGCAGGTATAATAATATTGCATACGGGGTGAAGTTAAGGGAAATTTGAATTTCAGTAAAGTTAACAAAGAAACGATGTAGGTAGGTGCTCGATAGAGCTGTAGCAGTCACTTCTGTGATAAATTATGTGTTGTTTAGGAAGTTCTATCTTGTCGTGTAGTGAGCACAAAGAGGCGGCAGAGCTTTTAGTTGCGTTTGAGGTGTTGAATTTTGTAAGGTTCTTTAAAATAAATGATTAATTAATATGTAATGGAGTGGAGAGAGAGACGCTTCTGCGAGGTTCTACTAATTATGTGAGTAAGGATACATAGATATATGCAAGACTGATAGAGTGAACTAGAACTAAAAACCGACCAAGTGCGTGTCGGACCATCACAATGAAGGGTTCCGTAGTTGGGATGTATTTATCGTAAGAACTAACTAAACTTTGTAGTTGAAAAAATGGCACGGCACGATCAATTCTGCAACTGCATACGTATTTTTTTTTAAAGTTATTTTTTAACAAGGCAGAATATACCTCTATCAAACAGTGCCAAGAGAATGTCGTAGGTAATCATCACAATGCTTACTAAGCGGATTGCTGATATCATTCAACAACTTACTACCCTTATAATTAGTCATATAACGTGTACTAACTCCTATCTAAATGACGATAAAGCCACTCATACACCGTTTAAAAACCGCTTCCACGTCACTTTTCACTAACAGCACATTTCACTAAACACTTGAGGTGTTTTGAGTGAGCTCTTGACGGTGGATGTAGTAATTTATGTGGCGAGGCGTGGCGGTCGCGAGTAAACGCCCTCCTCGTCATTAGTGTTAGGCGAGAACGTCACTAGCTAATTACAGAAGATTGATGAAGGCCCGCTCTTACCGCACTTCACTACTAGCGCTTAGTCCGCCAGTAAAGCTGCGACTTGCGTGCCACCAAAAGCGGAATGTTACTTTTCTTTTGGGCCGTTTAATGGATCAGCGAGTTTGCAATGTTATTTCGAAAATATTTTTCCCAATTAATACGGTTCCAAAGTTTTATACCGACACCGTTAATGAAACAGTGTTGGAGTATATTATTTCTGCAGTAAATTCTTACATTGATTGTAAGTATGCATTCGTTTTAATATATTACATTTTTATAGCAATAGTCACGTATATTATTTTACTATGTTATACATAGTACCTACTTGCAACCGGAGTGTGTATATGACAATAAGATTTATGAACGTAAACGAGGCGAAAGGAGTATATCAGGATCGCAGCAGGGGGTGTCCTTTAGTTTCTGCCTACCCTCGTGGGAAGAAGGCGTGAGCTTATGTATTATTATGTATGTATTTGATACTTCCTCTTTCCGCGTTACTAGAGTTCGAGCCTTACTTTAACTGCGTTACATTTCTAAGAAAAATTAAGATCGATGCGAATAAAATTAATGGAGTCGCAACATAGTTTTTCTCGGTAGTTAGGTATAGTATTTTCTCATTGTGTGCGTTTGCGAAGCCAGCCAGCGCTATGGCCGTCTTGTCGGAAAATTAGCGCCCTTTTAAGAGATGAAAAACTCCGTTCCCTTAGGATAGAATGAAACGGTTTGCAATGGAATTGTAAGGGTTCGATGATATATTATGTATATACGTACAGCAGCTGATGTGTTTGGTGGACGTGAGTATTCGTTGCTTTTTATGAAACGATGAATTATTTGTAGGTACGCATGGTCTATTGAACAAGCTTATTGTTACTAAAAGTGAACATAGTGCGAATTTGAGTAGCATGAAAATCATTACACAATGATTGTTCAAAAAAAATCTGCCTGTTCCTAACTATGTTGCGGTCGGTTTTTAGTCTAACCGGATGCAACTGAATACCAATATTTTACATGGAGCGACTGCCTATCTGACTTCTACAACCCAGTAACTTGGTAACACGATACCCTGTGGTAAGACTGGTAGTCACACTTTTGAAGTTCTTACCCGTAACGACTGTCAAATATTTACTAATTACAGCCGGGGGACCAACGGCTTAACGTGCTTTCCGAGGTAGGGAGGGATCTTGATATTATGAATCGACCGTGGCAAGCGAAGCTTGACCTTCAATCGCCCCCTGCAGTTGTTATTATTTAGCCACGAGCCACCTACCGAGCCCTATCTATTGATTATTCTGCGTATTTTAATTCTACACATATTATTAATAACTTCTAAGAAGATAAATTCAAAAACTTGCTGAAAATGGTACGCAAAGCGATTTCTAGAAGTCTGCGAAACACAGACTTAACACAAAATGGAGCTTGCCTCGTAAATATTTTAAGCGGAATTATTTTGTCTGGCAAGACGAAACAACTGCTTGTGTTTAAAATTTGTATAAATTAGATACGATACTACGTAATTTACGGCTTCAATCGTCTTGTACATAGTCTGTGGAGCTAACTTTAGCTCTGAGGATAACAAGAACGCCTGTAAGTTATTTCAAATGACACACTTGCTTTTCAACGAAGTTGTCGACATTCGTAAGTTCCATAGTTTTCTAACAAGCATTTTATAACTTCTGTATATGTATCGTTATATTTCCCTTGTTTTTACAATTTATTCGAAACGTATTTGCTATTCGTATGGCAAATTACTTTTAAGCTGAATGTCTACTCTTCGTTTTTCAGCAACCAGTGAAGCACTTTATTTGTAAGAATAAATAATGACGTACAATGGCTAAATTGCGTTTGAAGTCGAGTAGCCTTAAATGCACTGTCGAACAAGTTTGAAGCTAAGTGGACCGTCTACGAGAGGTAAGTTATACAGTTAGAAGTCTTTTCGAACACCTTACGTAGACGGATATCATTTGGTCTCATTTACTGTGTTTTATAAGCCTCCTAATGGGGCTGTGTATCAGATCAGGCTTCTGATTAGTAAATCAACTGACAAGCTTCTGGTTCGCTTTGCGATTCATTGAGCGGATTAACAATAGCCAATCAAATTACTTTACTGGAGATTGGCCTACATAGTAACAGACTCACTCACAAGTGATCAAAGTCAAAGTTTTCTATTTGTTAAACATAGGTGTTTGAAATAGAATAGTTACAGAGATCTCTATGTTTTGATGAATTGATGATAGGCTAGTAAAAGTCTAGTTATTTAGTACCATGTTGAAATAAGAAAGAAAATAAATTTATTTAGCACAGATGTATAATTATAGGTACCTACATCAGATAAATAGATAGATCAATTAAAAATAGTGAAAAGTCCGATGTAAGAAATTAGTAGGAAAGTGTGCCTGACGGCTGCGCCAAAAAGGCCTGATTCAGCAAAAGTGCTAGACAACTAGTGCCTTACGCTAGTTTTCAAGTGGACCTGGAAATAATATAGTTTGTTGCCAACAAACTCAAACTCAAAGCATTTGTTTCAATTAAACCAATTACTGGGCCTTTTGAATTTTCAAGTCAGTTAGAAAGATGAAGCTAGTTCACGTGTTTACTGTTTTATTATTAACGATTAAGTGAATAAGGACACTTAATCATTAATTATAAAACAGTAAACACATTAGAGACATTTTTGGCAACACGCTATATTATTCAAATGTTAAAATCCCTTTTCAAGTTCCGTCCCGATTCGCTCCTGCATCCCTATTCACCTCGTTTTACGGTACCTATTCGTCAAAAGTATTAGACGGTCGTTACTTCAACAGGATAACCCACCCCGCGGGATTATCTAAATCATAATCATTTATTACTAGGCTGAGAATCAGTACTTTCTGAATGACAAAATTACATGAGACAGTCCTCCAAAACGCCCGCCCTTCACCACTTCCTAGTGCTTTAGCTGAGAAGAAGTAGCGTAACAAACTCCCCAGTAGCGCAGCTGTAGTTAGAAGAACTTGGTTCAAAACAACAATAAGTAATTGACATTACGAAATAAAACACATTAGATAAATTAAATTATTTGCCATATATCAGCTAGCACATGCCAATATACTAACAAAAACATTAAAAACTATGTTCAAGTAGAAATAAATCATACATAGTAAACAGAATTTAATACCTAAATAAAAACCTCCAAATAGAATGCTTAGAGATACGTTATGATGAAGGTGAGTATTTATGAGTGTTAATCATAGCTGTCATTGCGGTGCTCATGTTTAATTATTATGATGACAGTTTGATAGATGAAGATATATTTATATTATTATAACAGACCTACTGACATGTAGGTACTTCGTTACCTTAAAACCACTGCTTATTTTTCTGAAGAATTATCTAAGCATTTTCCAAGAGAAGAGAGAAAAACTTGGCTCTCTCTTCAGATGATTTAAACTCACCAAACTTTTATATACACACAACATGTTCACGGTTATACCCGAAGATAAATATAAAAAGGAAATAATGAAACGCACGCTTGGGAGCTATTTCCGAAGACCGGATACAGGCAACCGACGAATGCGTTCTCTCTGGAACATTTATATGTAGCCTTCCTTCATATTTGCTTTTGTGTAGTCGTATTATAATACGTCTTATATACTCTTGTGTAGTACTTTTGCTATCATGAAAGTTATGTTATTTCTTAGTATTTGTGGAAATATTTTCAGTAATACATGGTTTGCTGGTATTCAGTTTCTGAGAATTGTCCAGAAACAATATCCCTATATTGTTGCTGGGTTATTTCTTTAACTGAATATATTGAACATGTTTCGCAGTAGGATATATGAAATAGTACTATAAAACATGGATATAAAAGTACTATTAATTTATTTTTAACTAGTTGTGCCCGCGACTTCGTTCACGTGCATGTCGGAAAACAAATTTCATAGGTTTTCATTTTATTTGCGCGGAACCCTAATTCTATTTCTAAAATAAAAGTAAGTTACTCCTTATAACATCAGCTATCTGTCAGTGAAAGTCCCGTCAAAATCGGTTCAGCTACAAATAGATATAGACAGACAGACACACAAAAAATTAAAAAATGTTTTTTTGTTTTAAGTGCGTTTAAACTTTCATATACATTTAGTAAAAGCTGCTGTGTTGACATTTCAAATAGACAATTCAATTTCATTTATTTGTATTATTGTATGTATAGATACCGAATTAATTTTCGACTTTACATTCTACAAGATTAGACAAAAAATGTCTGATTACACTTATTATGAAATGTTATTTAAAACGAACCAGATTCAATTTTATCGCACGCTTCTATTCAATAATATATTTCAGTGGCTCTTTCATTATAAATCCTCACAATAATACGGTTAGCTATTGATTCTTTTATCCAACAAGCAAGCACAGTACCTACTCTAGCGTAAGAACGTGTTCAATTGTCGAGAGGGAGGGTAGTGCTGGCTATAGAACTGGGTAGGTACACACTTCCGCGTGTGTGTACCTCTATAGACGAGCCAATAAAAGTCGAGAGCCCGTTCTTTGTATCCCTGAATTTGAAATTGAACAAAACAAAGAGGGTGCGACATAACATCAATCTTCATTTATTTGTTAACGACGGACTTCATAATGGCTGTTTTAATTAAAAATAAACACTTGTTGTTGAGTGTGTGGATCTAATTGTTTAACGAAATTGCTCATTTTGATTAATGGTACAATAATTGGGTTTGTTTTAATGTCAATATTGATATTTTAAATTGGCTTGTTTGTTGTGAACTCATAAGGATTGCCTTTTATAAGAATTCAGAATATTATTACTACAGATAACTTAAAACAGTCTGAAGAATATTATTACTAAATATTGGAAAATAAAATCTGAAGAATATTGTCAATAAACTGGTTTCCATTTTCTTGATAATATTCTTCAGATTTCATTATAGTAAATAATAAGAAAATATTATGCCTACGCTGAAGCCACCTTTTGCTATAGTCCTGAATATTTTTCAGAAGAAACCCAACTGCTTATGTAAAGGCAGACTTGACTAAGTTCGGTACTTTATTTGGAGCCCTAGGGATTTATTTATTATTTATCTAAATCTTAGAAAACCGCTCCACCGTGTCCTCTGGGTGATCCTGGCAACCCGGGCGTTTCCTCCCGCCTGATGATGTGCGGGAACCTCCCCAAACATCCGTGTCCGGTGAGGACCTGCGTCAGGCGGTAGGTGAGGGCGCCGTGACGCCTCTCTAGCCACAGCCTACAAAGAAGATTTTCAAAATTATTACTATGTACTCAAAACTCTGAGAATGAGTAATAAATAAAGGAAACTTCTGCAAACACTGAGATATTATATTCCCCAACAATTTTCAATTATAACGTATAGGGGCTCTCGTACAATTTATAGAATGTTTTCAATATCTTCGTATACAATAATACAAACAAATCTGTTCAAAAAGTGGGACAAGAAATGAAGAAACCATAAAAATACAGAACATAAATATAACTGTACACATAATATCGAATGCTTCGTGAAAATTAATTGCTTGGAAGAATGGTGGCTCCTGCCTTACTGCTATACATTAGAATACACTTATCATTCAATACTATATACTTACACATATAAAAGCGTGTCAGTTTACTAAAATGGATTTATGGAACGTTTATTGTTATCATGTTTTTTGTTAGTCCAGATATACAGGGTTGAATCAAATTAGTTAGCAATACTTTTTATTTTATTTATTTAATGTTTTTAAATTAGTGGCGTTACTTGACTTGTTCTCTAAGTGCGTCAACGAAGATACGGGCCCGTCTGAAAACAAGTGATCCACTAAAACAAGTGTCAAATTCAATTACTCGGACGGGAAAATACACATCGGGAGTAGGGAAAACTGTCAAATCGTGTTGACTGTTGTCATTCATTATTAGTTGGGGCCTCGAAATAATCTTATGCGATAAAGAGTAATAAGGACCCGTAACTTCGGCCGAAACTACGGATTTCGTAATTAGGTCGTAGACCCCCAGACGAGAGGTACTGCAGAGATTTGCTAGCAAATTTAATCTAACCCTGTATTTGGAAGATATTAAGTGGTCTTCGAATCTGTGGTTTAGTGATCAATATAATATTTATTTGTTTAGGTATATGGTTTACGTTACGTTGTCATGGTATGGACATTATTAATTTAGTAAACACCGTTCTATGATTTATTACGACGAAGTCAAGCCCGTATACAAAGTAAACATTATTAGAAATAATGGAATCACGATCGGATAGTGAACTTGAATCCACCCAATAGCTGTTTCATGGCGTCGTCCGAGTGCCCACTTGGTTTTTCAAAACATCGCCAAGAGGTTAGTCGTATTTATAAACACATATAAACAGACAAGAAGAAAGTAGTCGTAAAATACGAAAAAAGAAGAGATCGCTTTTAGCGACAAGACGACCCATTATGTATTTTTTTACAATTATATCTGTAACTCATTTGGTATAAATAACAAATAGTATTCTATTCCATTCTTGGATAACTTCGATGATCTCATATGTCTAGCAAAGGTCCCGACCATTATGGTGCCGATATATGCGAAAAGCTGAAAAATAAAAATAATATATTCCTTTACCTGGGTCACTGGGTCACTCATGACCTGAATGATGACCTGGACATAGAGAGGGAGCGCAGGGCGATGGCTGTCCGAGGTAATATGCTGATCCGCAGATTTGCACGTTGTACGACGCAAGTCAAAATAACCCTTTTCAGAGCATACTGCCAGTCTTTTTACACGTGCAGTCTGTGGGTCAGGTATACGCTGAGGGCATACAACGCCCTGCGTGTACAGTATAAAAATGTATTCAGGATGCTGTTGGGTCTACCACGATTTTGTAGCGCTTCCGGAATGTTCACCGAGACCAGGGTTGATGGTTTTCATGCCATTATACGGAAACTGTGCGCTTCTACTCTCGGTAGAATGCGAGCTAGCTCCCACAGCATTCTGAGTGTGTTGTGTGATAGGTGGGACAGTCCCATGCTGGTTCACTGGATTCGGCTGCACACGTAGGTGTCAGTCGCTTAAATTTTGTGTTTTACTAATATTAGGTTAAGATTTTTTACTAACAGCATATTATTTTATTTTTGTTTTTATGGATTTTTAATCTGAAATAAATATATTAATATTATTATTATTTAAGTAGGCGATGCGAAGCAAAAAAAAAACATTTGGTGTTAAATACAACGAAATCCCAAACTTTCTTTTTCGCATTAAGAATAACCCTTCAATGTTTTTCGCGTGTAAACAGCTGAAATTTTAAATAACAGCTGTTGAAACCTCGCGCAAACATTGTTGGGTGCGAAAAAGTTATACAATTCACGTTTACGATGCACTGAACCAGCGTAGCGCTTTATTCCACAAATAAACAATACCAACCATTGGTTTTATTAGGCGATAAAAGCCAATTTATAACTCTGATTAAATAGTGAATTTTTTAAATCCTTTTCTAAATATTTAAAATGTCACATGCAATATCTACTCGTTGATTTGTAAGTTTCGACAATGATATTTTAATAACATTGTTTTATTTAACAACTTATCATATTATCAGGTTTCAACATATTTTATATTTAAGCTAATGTATACATGTTTTTTCACCTTATCAATTTAGGCGTAATGTTTGTAAACAAAATTCTATTAAGACCTGGAATTTCCTTCACCGGTACTGTTACTATACAAAATCCTTATAAAATCAGAGAGAGCTTCAAGAACACTCGCCGTCTTCAATATAAGTAAAGTAAGTTGAGAATTCTACATACATTTGTGAGAGAAGTTCTTATCCGCATGAAATTACACGTTTTACTGTCTCTTTGTAGCCGAGCTGCAGCTAGCATCGACGTGGCGCTGTGAACGCAGCTCCAACTGTGTGGCGCACTTGACACAGATGGGAGACGAGGTAAGTGCAGCTTAGTGCTATGTTTAGTAACAACGCATTCTGCTTCGTAGCTAGCGAAGTTGCTCGCACAAAGCTGACCCCACACGGAAATCGACTGCGTATAAAAGATTTTATGCATTCTCGATCAAAGTGGCCGTGTCAAAACCGTAACAGGCGCAGTAACAGTTGTTGTCGGCGTTTGCACGAAACTTTCCCGTTGTTGCTTTGCTTGTGATAAATCTCTCGTTGGGGTACTCTTTTGTTCAGGTTCGTGTTGGAAAATTGGCACCGCTTTTACTATTGTTAGCCTCTGTAGATGAATTGTGTTCGATTTGAGGGAATAAATTACAATAAAAACGTCTCTAGAGATTTATTTCTGGGGACATATTACTGCGATATATTTTTCTTTGTGTTATAAACATCCGAACATCCTACTCAATGGATAGAATTTTTCTTCGGGCAACGCATTTTATTATAAAAACAATAGGTTTAGTAAAAAAGTTAACAGAACTACGATATTTTAAAATAATACGTACAAAGTGAAATGCTGAGGAAAAAATATAGTTAATAAAAAAAGCCACTAGATTGCAAAGGTCTGTGACAATAAAAGAACAAAGAACATGAAACAGATTTTGCTTGTTTTTATTATCATCTCTATTTATATGTGCAATAGATAGAAATAATTAAAAGACAATTAATGTAGTCTATCCATCACATTTGCAAATGAATGACTCACTGAAGTGAGTAGGTGTTCTTGTATAATAACGGGTCTACGACAAAAAATAAACAAAATTGTAATTTGAATATTCGAGGAAACAAAAAGCGTATTATTTAAGATACGCCCGGCTGTGATAGCGGGTCGCCATAATTTATCATAACCATCTTTTGACAAACTCTAAATATTTCAGTCCCTTTTGTTCCTGTAAAATAAACCACAATAACAGCAACGGTACAAATCAGCTAAACGCGGGAAATGTTACCAATTCCAAGGGGGAAATTCCGGTGGGAAAATATCTTTGGAATAAATGTGAATAAATAGGGCTTGCGAGATTAAAAGCGGACCGCTTGATATATGGCAGTCGGTGGCGGCACCCTGGCACCCTTGGGCGGCCACGAGTTACTGGCCAGCAGATAAAAAGAACTAAGATTCGTAAATAAATTTACAATCGGTGCGTACACAAATATTGTCTATGGTTTACTGTTGTTATTTAAGTCAAAGTCAAAAACTTAATTTGTTTCAAATGGGCACATAAAAGGCACTTTTGAACGTCAACATTTACAAAAAATATAATTAATTCTATATAGTTGCTTCTTCCATAGGTAGTTTCGTATGACGAAGAAACTCCACCGGTTCTCTTTTAAAATGTTTTACAATATTTTGTATACATAAATTACATAATTATATGTGAAGACGATGTACTCCTAGAATAAAATTACTATACCACAAAAGGTTAAAAGAATCACACCAATATTATAAAAGCGAAAGTTTGTGTGTGTGTGTCTATTTATACGTTTGTTACTTCTTCACGCTCAAACGGCTGCACCTATTTTGATAAAATTTTGTATGGAGGTAGCTGACACCCTGGATTAACATGTAGGCTACTTTTTATCTCGATATTCCTACGGGATCGACATTTACGGGGCGAAAACCCGGGGTGAAACTAGTTAAAAATAAAGCAATGAGCCCGAAGTGGTTAGGTCGCTTATGTTACATAGCTATTCAATTTAACGGCATACATATACATATAAACAACGCTTATTATAGATTCTGAAGCAATCAAAATATTCACGTGACTCTAACTATTTTGTTCTATAAAATATTACGGAGAACAGCTTACCTTATGACGTAAAGACCAACATTCAAAATGAAAATTGTTCAGCTTGGAGTTACTTAAATATTAAAATAGCTTTATAAAAACACGTGAAAGTTGGAACGTCCTCAAAACACTGGCTAAGCGTGAAAACAAAGTAGAGGTTGTAACGTTACAGTTTCCTGGGTAGGATCAGAAACTGTAAGGTCACACTGTGAGCACTCACCTACCTAACTTTCAGTTTGGAGGGGAGCACTATTAAAAGAAATAAGAGGACGAGTTACAAGAGTTTATTATTAACTAGCCTAGGGGGTGAATAAAAATGAGAACAAAATAGAACTGGAGAAAAGTGGGCTTCTGGTCTGTTAGTGGCCGAGGGACTTCAGCTTCAGGCTGTAGAGGCCGAAGGAGGACCTCGGTCTTCAGGTCGTAGAGCAGGGCCGAGGGACGTCACTCCTCAGGCCGTAGAGAGGGCCGAGGGACGTCAACCCTCAAGCCGTAGAGAGGGCCGAGGGACGTCAACCCTCAAGCCGTAGAGAGGGCCGAGGGACGTCTACCCTCAAGCCGTAGAGGAGGGCCGAGGGACGTCTACCCTCAAGCCGTAGAGGAGGGCCGAGGGACGTCTACCCTCAAGCCGTAGAGGAGGGCCGAGGGACGTCTACCCTCAAGCCGTGCAACCCGAAGAGCCCGGTGCGGAGTCGCCTTGCTACGGCGTCTTCATAGTCGCTTCGGCTGTAGGAGGGAAACTGCCCTCCAAGAACACTCCTACTTTTCCCGAGCTTGTGGCCGAGCTGAGCTCCCAACGTAGACTGACCAAATTCACCACCAGGCTCCTGACATCGACTTTTTAACATTTGAAAATTTGAAAAGAAATTCTAGAACATAATAAAAAGTAAAAAATAATGAGGTCGATGTGAATTACCTATACGACCTACAACTAGCTCCAGCAATGAATTAAAAATAAAACTAGGCCTGTCACTAACTGAAATTACAAAGGTAAACAAAGATTCAAGAGATAAAAATCTACAGAAAAACTTAAATAACATGAATTACAGGTAAAAGATATGATAAGCCTCCAGGAAATGAGCATGAAGCTACCTAGGGAGGACTAATGCTTAAAATTTACAGGTTAATATTGTCACAAAAACGTAAGTAAAAAAGCATGTAAAAACATACACATTACATTACCCCAAAAACCCCGGAAAATTTTTGAATACTATGAAAAAATTTTCTTATTTAGCATTAAGAGAGTATTAAACAGCAAAAAATTAAGCTAAATGAGTATTTACAGTGATACAGTAAATTATAAAAAATTTAAACTAAGATTCCCCATAACCCCAGAAAAATTATTAACTAGAAAAATTTCGAGGTTGAAAATAAGACCTTGCTCTTTCATACACCTTTCAACCACCCTACACACTTCCTCAATCATACATCACCAGCATACTTAGGGGATATGGTTCACATTCAATGACGCATACTCCACAAGGAATTATTTTTAAGGTTTTACGAAGGCTTATTTATTTAATTTAGGTGTCGTAATCCGCACCTGTTCTAAAACCCGTTAAAAATTAAAAGAAATTATTTACAAGTTTTCAAGTTTTTCTGCTTAAAAGAAGCAGCCAAGGTTTAAGAGCGTAAAGCGCTTAAGAGAAGCCTTCAAGCTTTCAAGTTATTTCTGCTTACACGAAGCAGCCAAGGTTTAAGAGCATAAAGCGCTTAAGAGAAACCTTCAAGCTTCAAGTCAAGGTTCAAGTAGGGTCAAGGATAAAAAAATATTATCTAGGTTAAAAAAAGTACACTAAGGCTTATTTTACGAGTTGTGAGACCGCTCGACACAACGGCTTATTTAAAGAGTTGTGCACCGCTCTGCACAATGGCTTATTTAAAGAGTTGTGCACCGCTCTACAAAATAAATAAAGGGATTAACTAGCCAAAAGTTTTAGGGGAAGGTAAACCTTGTGGAGTATTCACAAAACTTAAAATCTAAATGGTTTTTACAAGGAATAAGGTGAATTTATAAGTAATAAGTTGCAAATATAATATTGTATAAAATAGCAAAAGTACAAATATAGGAATAGCAAAAGAGTGTAAAAGAGTATAAACGAGCCTACAGGATCTCAGTTCGAAGAGGGATTCTAGTCTACTTGAGAGTGTTAAGTTGAAGAGGGAAAAAAGGGTTAGGTCTGAACCACAACACCGTCAGAAAACGCCAGGGCAGCTCCCGTAAAACAGTAGACGGTACGCTCCGAGTAAAACGTCAAGGGCAGCAGTAAGTAAGCTCCGAGTAAACGTCAGGGCAGCTCCCGCAATACAGTAATCGGTAAGCTCCGAGTAAAACGTCGAGTGTTGGACACGGTCCAAAAGTGTATAAAAATTTAAGAGTAAGACACAGAGTCTAAAGAAATTTTGGTATGATTCCCAGATATAAGTAAAGTGTTTTTGTGATAGGAGTAACGTAGATGTATAGGTTTGTATAAACGTCCACAGGATATTGTCCTGTTTCTGTCGTGAAGTGTCCCAACAACCAACTTGGGAGTGTCCACGGATGGATTAGCACATCAAGCGGCCATTGGGTACGAATACCAGAGGGTAAACGTAGTGGTGTGCAAGTCTGTGGGGTGCAGTATAGCGATGTTTTGGTGAGAGTAAAGTATAATATGAGAAACGACCACGGGATATTGTCCAATAGCCGTTGTAGAGTAACCAATCTCCAACCTTGGTAGTGCCCACAAGTGGGTTAACACATCCAAGAGGCCGAAAGGGTGCCAATTATCTTTCGATAACGGTATGTGTGTGAGGTGAAGAATACCTAGATGATGTTTAGTTGTAGAAGAGTTGAGTAAGAGATGAGACGGGTGAAAGATGAAAAATAATAAAATGCTTACCAAATAATTATACTCACTTGGAGGAAGTGTAATTTTGAATTTTGAGAATGGTAGAATGCCTAGAAATAAAAAGGGGTGGATTAGTATGAAGTTGGGCGCCAGTCTGTCACGTTACAGTTTCCTGGGTAGGATCAGAAGCTGTAAGGTCACACTGTGAGCACTCACCTACCTAACTTTCAGTTTGGAGGGGAGCACTATTAAAAGAAATAAGAGGACGAGTTACAAGAGTTTATTATTAACTAGCCTAGGGGGTGAATAAAAATGAGAACAAAATAGAACTGGAGAAAAGTGGGCTTCTGGTCTGTTAGTGGCCGAGGGACTTCAGCTTCAGGCTGTAGAGGCCGAAGGAGGACCTCGGTCTTCAGGTCGTAGAGCAGGGCCGAGGGACGTCACTCCTCAGGCCGTAGAGAGGGCCGAGGGACGTCAACCCTCAAGCCGTAGAGAGGGCCGAGGGACGTCAACCCTCAAGCCGTAGAGAGGGCCGAGGGACGTCTACCCTCAAGCCGTAGAGGAGGGCCGAGGGACGTCTACCCTCAAGCCGTAGAGGAGGGCCGAGGGACGTCTACCCTCAAGCCGTAGAGGAGGGCCGAGGGACGTCTACCCTCAAGCCGTAGAGGAGGGCCGAGGGACGTCTACCCTCAAGCCGTGCAACCCGAAGAGCCCGGTGCGGAGTCGCCTTGCTACGGCGTCTTCATAGTCGCTTCGGCTGTAGGAGGGAAACTGCCCTCCAAGAACACTCCTACTTTTCCCGAGCTTGTGGCCGAGCTGAGCTCCCAACGTAGACTGACCAAATTCACCACCAGGCTCCTGACATCGACTTTTTAACATTTGAAAATTTGAAAAGAAATTCTAGAACATAATAAAAAGTAAAAAATAATGAGGTCGATGTGAATTACCTATACGACCTACAACTAGCTCCAGCAATGAATTAAAAATAAAACTAGGCCTGTCACTAACTGAAATTACAAAGGTAAACAAAGATTCAAGAGATAAAAATCTACAGAAAAACTTAAATAACATGAATTACAGGTAAAAGATATGATAAGCCTCCAGGAAATGAGCATGAAGCTACCTAGGGAGGACTAATGCTTAAAATTTACAGGTTAATATTGTCACAAAAACGTAAGTAAAAAAGCATGTAAAAACATACAAATTACAAGGTTCCTTGAAAAAGTACGGAAAATATTTATGCCAAGTTGTTTTGCTGCTGTCCTAACGTTTTTGATGATAATACGTCAAATCCATTAGCTATAAATTAAAAGCGAAAAGAAAATAACAAAACGACGGTTCTGATGGAAGTTAATCATTTCCGCATAATAAAATAATGCACGGTAGAACTGGAGTCCAAGGAGTAGAATATTTTGTTCGCGATTAAGATAGAATTTTAAGTGGGAAGTTGTGCCCAAAGTACTAATGGAAAAGTTGTTCGGATCTGTCCGGGATCTGGATGAAGTGGGTGGCAGAAGGGAATAACGTTTCAACTTGAAGACGAAATTGTTGTTAAATGTAAAACACACTTAAATTAATCTTGTGTCCGGATTTCGGCTAGACACATACTTATCTTAAAATGGGAGTAAGTAATTTGTGGACCATTAAGTTTTTAGGGTTACACGTCCAAAGTTCAAAGGGTCAGAAGAACAAACCAGTTTTTGCTTGCGTCGCTAATATCCATCTACTAAATTTCAAGCGTAACATTCAAGTTAAACATTAGACCAATTTATTTTGAAGTAAACATTAATAAATAATTTTCTGGAGTAAGGCCCTCGGAGTAAAGATTCTAACCGAATTACACCGAGTAAAGTGGGCTTGTATGTATCCACACTTGTTTACTATGTACATTGCAGGTCCTCGGGGGTTAAAGACGAGCGTCATTTAACGTGGACTACATTAAGTACTGCGTACGGTGAAAGACCACCCGGCTCCATTTAGTTCGTGGCACTAATTAGATTGTCATTAACGCAGAGTCTGTTTATCTACGATAGTAATTATCACTAGAAAAGTAAGAAGGTAAGGAAATGGACATGCTCTGAAAGTAGAAATATCAAGGATCGTAATTGCTACCAAGTCTATGTTAAACCTTTTTGTGTTACGTTAGAAAAACATGAAAAACAACCATTACAATGAGTTCTTTTAGTTGATAACCAACGAATTACCGTAATTACAGTGGTTTAATTCTATGAATTATTAGTGATATCTATTTTTGATGGCTATTAAAGTTTGAAGTTGTTAAATATTTATAGAACGATAACCATTTTCAGGGACTAGTGGTGGCCTAGTAGTAACGGCCCCGACTTACGAATAGTAGGTAGGTCGTGGGTTCGAACCCAGGCGCTTTACTTTGTGTAAATAGTTTCATCATCACTGCTCTCAAAACGGTGAATTAAAACATCGTGAGGAAACCGGTATGTCCTTGAACCATAAATTCGAAGACGTGTGACATATACCGACCCGCACTGGGCCCGCGTGATAGATTACATAACAGCCCACTCCCTTTCGAAGAGAGGAGGCCTGTTTCCCAGCAGTGGGAACATTACAGGCTGATTATGATAACCATTTTACAAGTGCTTGTAAATAGTCATCAAACTTGTACATTTTATTAGTAAAATCTAAAATCTAGAACATTAGTGGTACATAAGTCTTGCAAACATGTTAAGCTCCTGAAGTTTATAGTAACACTACTAACATAAGCACTCCCTGACCGATATATTAAGCTGCTTACGTTAAGTTCCGAGTGGTTCCTGTTAGTGAGGAAGTAAGAAAAACATTGAGTGCAATTTGCATTAGATGTAAGCGTGGAGTGAGGAGGTATTGTAATCTTTAAAGGCGAGTATAAGAACTAAATGGAGAACATTCAGCTCAAAATAGCTCACCATTCGCCACGGGATTTGCCGATCTTAGAGTGCATACCTGTAATTTATATGGTGTACATCAATCTGCCTAGCCTTTTCCCAACTATGTTGGGGTCGGCTTCCAGTCTAACCGGATGCAGCTTAATACCAGTATATTACATTACTGTCTATCTGCCCTCCACAAGTCCACAACCCAGTTACCGGATAACACGATATCCCTTGCTAAGACTGTCAAAGATGACAGCCGGGATCAACGGCTTAACGTGCTTTCCGAGGCACGGAGAGGTCTCGGTATGTAAAGATGGTCACCCATCCACAGACCGACTGCGACAAGCGTAGCTTAACTTGATCGATCCGTGTGGCGGTTATTATTTACCCACGAGCCCCCTATATGGGGTACGTAAAAGAGTATTCTAGTCTGTTCTATAGAGCTAAAACATATGTATGTGTCTGAATTTTACGGACACTGACCTTTCGAACTCAAATAGCAATGCTGCTTAGCGTCAAAAATAGAACAGTCGTAGTATTTTTAAGACGAGTTCAATACACGGAGACTTGGTACCTACTATAGAAATTCTGTGTTCTGGTCGACTTTCAGACTTGAACTGCAAGCTCGCTCAGAAGAATTTCTTAGTTACATAACTTTTAATTTTTACTCTGCACTGAACACTGAAATACCCTATTTAATCTATCACTCCTCTACTTTACTGCAATAAAGTTACTTAACACCTAATGAAAGCTACGATGACGTACAATAGTGCTAAAAAAACTTGTTTCGTTAGAGTAGTTCATTAAGAGGGCACAGCCCGCCTAGAGAGCAGTTTGTGAAGCTCGCGCTTGACCTAATTAGTGTTGCGCCACTGTCACTATGACGAGGATTTGTTTTTGTAAGTTCTTTTGTTTTTAGTAATGTTTAACAGTCAGGCGACAGCACACACAATACATTACGTCCCTACGTCCCGACTATGGTAATGAGCTATTCTCAGATTGTTGTGCTCGCTGAATTTTTATTGCGCTACAAGTCATAAAGAAAAACTATCGTATGACGACGCGACGGGTTTTTATATTACTTGTGTACGGTTGCTAAAATAAAAAAAAAAAAGACATTAATAAGCTTTGATGTAGGTTTTTTATTATTAAATTTTTTTCTGTTGGGTCTTTTTATTTTAGTAAAGGAGGTATAAACTAATCATGTACCATCATGTGTAATACCATCATTGTCACCAGCTTACAGCAGTCCACTGCTAGAGATGGGCCTCTTCAATTGCACGCCATTTAGCTCGATTCTCAGCAACTCTCATCCAGCTAACAGGCACCCTGCAAAGATCGTCGCTCCACCTAGCCTGTCCTACCTTACGTTTACAGATTCGCGGTCTCCACTCAAGAACATGGTTATCCCAACAGTCACTAATGCAATAATAGTAGTTTATAAAACTGTTGCATAATGAGGGGTATTAAACACGAGTGTGTGTTTACAAACCGAGCGGAGCGAGGTTTGTAATAGTACACGAGTGTTTAATACCTTATTATGTGCAGTTTTATACAACTTTTTATCTACTTTCATACATTGAGATTGAATATACTAAATAAAAGATCAAAGTTCAAAAAGTAAGACATACTTTACTGCTTATGATAATTATTGAAGTTTTGTATGAGTCATTTCCGTCGCCGCATCTAAAATATCGGGCGGAGTCAAATTTCCTTCACATTCACTGGTATCAGACATTTTTAAGCAATAATAGAATAAAACACTAAATTCAGAAAAAACGTAAAAATGGCGCCAAAAACCCAGCTCTTCACCGCACTTTAGCGCAACCACAGATAAGTAAAATTTACACAACAAAACTTCACGCTCCCGTATATAGTATGTAAAGCCCCATCCACACGCTGGCTGTTTGTCACAAACACCGCAAACAGCAAACAAAGTGCCAAACATCCTTTGATCTGGCAAGAAAAACCGACACCGATGCCGAACACTGCCCAACACAAACACAAACAGGCAAACAACGACAAACACCCATCCACATGTCCGTGTTTGCTGTTGGCTGTTTGCCATTGTTTGTCAAGCATGTGGATGGGGCTTAACGAGTACGATTAAAAAAAGTTATGCATTCTCCTTCGTGATTTAACTTCTTGGTTAACCTGTATCGTAATGGAAAAAAAATTACTTTATAACATTATTTTGTTCGAGAAATAATGTTATAATGAAATCTTTTTTTTCTATTTCGGTATTGTGTTTATAAAGTATGTCAATATAATAGTCCAGTCAAATTAGTCCTTAAAATAGAGGTAAGGTTACAATAATTCCCATAGAGCTAAAAATTGGTATGAATGTTCAGAATACTATTATAAATGAATTGTGAAAAGTCCCCATCAATCCCCCTTGTGCAAAATTTTTTATTGATGGTGAAAGTTTGCAAAAATAGGTTTTTCGCGTTTTTCAGCTAAACGGTGAGTTTTACAGCAAAAATAGTTCAGACAAAAATTGTAGATCATCCGATTCTCTACAAAAAATGTATCCACACTTTTTTTCATAATTATTGCCATTTCCGTGATATAGCGGTTGAAAGAATTGAAAAAAATATTTTATTCGTAATATGCACGTTAATGTACTTTTTCACTTCTCATGCTCTGAAAGTGCTTCTTTGTGCAGGGTATAGGCTGCACAAAATCGAATTTTGTGCACAAGGGCATTAACGTATCTACTCATAAATGTATTATATTAAGGCAAAGAAAATGAGCCATACTGCCAAATGCAATAAGAAGTTCATAGATAGAATTTGTTATTATATAATATTTACTTTAATTTATTTGCCTTATGTGTTTTTTAAGATATAATAGATATTAAAATTTTAATACAAGTACGGTAGGTTAGTTGATTTAAGAAAATTATTATTACAAAATTAATTTAATAGTAGGCTGTATAGGTCTGCAGCCTAATATCAATGCCGTAAGATTTAAAAAAAAAAGCGGCGGGAAACAGCTCTTGTTTTTTTTTTCGTGCATTTATTAATTTCTTCAATTTGCTAAGATTGTTAAAAATGTCCAGTGAAGAAGAGGATTTAACAGTCTCTCCTAATACGCTTATGGAAATGAATGCACAGAGAGTTGTGCAACAGATATTACCGCCAAAGTCTCGGGAAAAATATCTCAAAGTTTACAATAATTTTGTAAATTGGAGAAGAAATGTTATGTTATACTACTGTTTTATTTCTTCGCAATCGAAGTGAAAAGCAGAGTTTATAACTCGTCCACAAAACCATTTTTATCCGAGACTTTTAGCAGCCCGAGCCGAAGGCGAGGGCTGATAGTAATGTCGAGGATAAAAATGGTTTGTTTTGTGCACTTGTTGTAAAATCTACTATTATATACATTTTTGAACCGTTATACGAGTAAACATATGAGTCCCTGTCTTATACATACAAAATACCAGACATCTGTAAAAATCATGTGCAGTGTCGAAAAAATTATACTCGAAAAAGTAGCATTGATACCGTGAAAAGACGGCGCCAAGAAGAAGAAGCTGGTTCATCAAAAAGTGAAACTACATAAATCTTACGTCGGTACTGCAGTGCTTTTTTCTTCTCCAACTCTTCATTTAATTCATTGCCGCAAAATAAACAACACTGATTGAAGCAAAATGTAGTTTCACTTACTCGTGCTCTAGTACGAGGAGGACTTATTTTTGATGAACCAGCTTCTTCTTCTTGGCGCCGTCTTTTCACGGTATCAATGCTACTTTTTCGAGTATAATTTTTTCGACACTGCACATGAATTTTTACAGATGTCTGGTATTTTGTATGTATAAGACAGTGAGGCGAGGTCGCGGCAGACCACGTAGGAGATGGCGGGACGAGCTGGATAGGTTCCATCAATTTTATTTCATTTATTTATTTATTCTTTAACTAAAACGGTTTACAACCAATTACAGAAGTTAAAGACAGTTTACACATAGGTACACATAAAACATTAAATATAAAATCAAATAAAAAGTTAACAACACTTTCATACATCCCTCTCACAGTACTTCTGACATGCCGACAAAATCTTCGTCCATTCGTCCGCAAACATGTCGTTTGTTGGATTAGAGTCAAGAGATCATTAAGTGCGGCCAGAGTACGTGGTATTGGGGACTTAGCATGCGCAACTGTGCGACATGGAGGCACAGCAAACAGCCTGTGCCTTCTGCCGCGGCAGTAGTTGTCTGGCACAAAGAAGCGAGCCAGAACAGCATGTAGATCAGGCGCGTCAATATTGCCACGGAGCGTCTTACAGGCTATGGTGAGCTGGTCTTTTGCTCGCCTTACCTCTAACGAGTTATATCCGAGGCAACCCAGTAGAAATTTAGTCGGATAGAGGTATGGGTAATAGCCGTGTTTACGTTTATAAAGAAACCTAAGGAAAGCTTTTTGTACCTTTTCCAATATAAGTACGTAGGTACTTTCGTGTGGATTCCACACGCAGGAGCTAGATTCCAATTTGCTACGTTAAATATAATTTTGATGGCATGTGCGGTAGGATTCCTTAGCTACCTTGGCGATGTGGTCGTGGAAAGTAAAAAAATCAAAACTGGAAGGAGGACGCGCGGGCTCGCGAAAGATGGAAGGAGTGGAGGGAGGCCTTTGCCCATGAGTGGGACAGCGCAGGCTAAACAAAAAAAAAAAAAAGACAGGGACTCATATGTTTACTCGTATAACGGTTCAAAAATGTATATAAAAGTACATTAACGTGCACATTACGAATAAAATATTTTTTTCAATTCTTCCAACTGCTATATCACGGAAATGGCAATAATTATGAAAAAAAGTGTGGATACATTTTTTGTAGAGAATCGGATGATCTACAATTTTTGTCTGAACTATTTTTGCTGTAAAACTCACCGTTTAGCTGAAAAACGCGAAAATCCTATTTTTGCAAACTTTCACCATCAATAAAAAATTTTGCACAAGGGGGATTGATGGGGACTTTTCACAATTCATTTATAATAGTATTCTGAACATTCATACCAATTTTTAGCTCTATGGGAATTATTGTAACCTTCAAAGTCTTATTTGACTGGACTATAAACTCGTTTAAAATTTTATAATTAGAATTTTACGACATGAAAGTAGATAAATTATTTTTATTATTCCTTGTAACCTTCTGTCCTCATCTAAAGAATTATATAAACTACCACCAATTCTGTGACTTAATTGCAAAAACATGTACCCAGAAAATCGCCAAGTAAGTATCTCCATCGTGAGCCGAGTGGTTATTTAGTAGCGCGTTTGGCAAAGGTGCAATATTTCAACCCCTACACATCCTTCTGCTTGGCACATGCTAGCGGATAAGTGTGTGAAAAAGAAAAAGAGTCACTTTTAAATTAAACCCCTTTTCTTTTAGCAATTCACTTAATTTATTTATGACGATTTTTTATAGCGTGTCGTACTTTAACATGAAACTCTTCGTCTATAAATGTCGCGATTTTTCAAATCTCTTTGTTAGGTACCTACATCGACATCCCATAATTTTGGAGATGCTTTTAATCTAATGGAAGTTTTTAAAAATTCTCTTTGGTCTATTAGTTAGTTAGTATTTTGATTTAATATTCTGGAAACGTTGTTATTCTATACAATTCTGTCGAATTATTTATGTTTGTCTTAATTTTAATATGAAGAATCTCAAGTTAAAGAATAATAATTATTGAGTAACAAAGGTAGCTTCTTGTGGGTGCAGGATTCCCCAAGATGGCTAATTTATTTTTTTATAAATATAGAGCCAAGGCAGACATCATAACTTAGCTGCTTTCAAAAGGGTGAAGGAAAACATCGTGAGGAAATTGGTATATCATAGAACCAAAAATTCGTAGACATCTGCCTTATACTAACCCGCACTGGGTCCACGTTGAGGATAACCTGTTTTCTCTCACAGAGAGGAAGCCCATTCACCAGCCCTGGGAACACTGTAGGCTGATTATGCTAAACAGCATAATCTAATTAATTTACCCAACTATAAAATCATTCACCATCAACTGAATTGATATCGCCACATAGTTCATACCACTCAAATACATCTAAATCGTGTGTAAATGATCATCGCATGGCTTTCGATTTGCTTCGTTGAGGCGGTAGTTTGTGTCCACACTGAGTTATGGCGCCATCTATTGCCGTGAGCAGAGAATTACGCGCGCTTAAGAATTTATTACTAGAGGCGGTTTGCTAAGTATATTTTATTATACTGTTTACGTATTGGTAACATAGTTTTCAATATTGTTTGATTTGGAATCAAGCTGTTTTGATGCTTCCGTATTCCTTTTGCAGTGCAGTATGAACTTGCCTAATTCTTCACTGACCAAGATGCTAAATAATACTTATAGGTTAAATTTGTTGTACTAGTTTCTACTTTTAACGTCTACACTTTTATCTTCAAATACGTCTCAGAATTATATCACACTCGCCTCTCGAAGTTTTTTTGATACGTTGTCTGAGCACCTACAACGAAAAATGCAAAGGTTATTATTGTTTCAATCGTACCCACAATCATTGTTTCATCCGTCCCCATACCTACCCCTACTCAACCGTTAATTAAACAAACATAGCGTCGAGACAAAACAACATTTATAAACAAAAACGAATCACGGTTTTCGAACATTCAAAATCTAACAATAAAGCAGAAAATCACTCTAACTACAAATGCTAATATTAACAAAGTCATTTGAAAAAGAAAACAATAGAAAATACTAAAAGCTCCTTCAACCAGACGTGACACGCGATAAAATCGCGCGCGACACAAAGGCACCGCAAGTCGCGCAACGGGCGGTGCCTTTGTGTCACGCGCAATTATATCGCGTGTCGCGCCTGTTTGTAGGAGCCTTTATAGAATAGAATAGAATACTCTTTATTATGTGTACCATATAAATTACAAACATATAGAAACTGTACAAAGGAAAAAAAAATGAACGAATGAATGATTCGTCGAAAAAATATAATAACCCCCCCTGGAAACGTACACAGAGCGCAAAGTGCAACGCGTCACTGTGATTCATGTTCGGACTCGCCGGCCGCGTCTCTCTTCTCTTGTACTCCTCACCACACTGCTAATATTTTACGAGTTATTAGGGTTGTTTCAACCGTTCCCAGTCTCCCCACTAACTGGACCTACCTTCAAAAAGTGAACACAAACAGAAGTCTCGAATCAATATTCGCAATGTTAGACGTATAGGTGGTTTAGAGGACACCTTTATCTAAAGAAACTAGCCTAAGTATGAAACATGTTAAGAAAATCTCATACAAAATGCTATTAGAGCGGTTTTTTGGGTACCTAATACATTTGGGTATAAAATACCTTCAGATCGTATTTGCACAAAACGATTTTATAATTTCGATACCATATTTATAAGATTCACACGATTATGTGAAAGTGACTTTGATGCGATTACAAGGATAAGAACTCCATTAAGATTTTTATTAAAGGACACAGTTAGAAATACAAAATTATTCTTTGCTCTCTGTATTAGTTCCATTATATTTGAGAAGTTTTGAAAGTAATAGGGCACACAATTATAGGTAATTGTGTGCCCTATTATTTTCAAAACTTCTAAGGTAGGTAGGTAAGTATTTAAACAAAAAACAACCGGCTTTTATTTAAACGGCCTACCGTTTAAATAAAAGCCGGTTTTTTTTTGTTTACTTATCTAATTAGATATCGAAACCCATCGCGTCTGCGGAGTTTAGCTTGCCAATTTCAAACTAACCTGTATGGCCACAGTTATTCCAAAATGTATGTGTTTGTAAACCGTAAAATACCTAGAATGTGTTTATCCAATATTGTTTGATGCTATTAAGATAGGTACAGCCAGCATAAACAGTCGATTGACACTGTTACTATGTATTACACATTCATATAATCTCTAAATTGATAGATACAAAATGATTAGATATTGCTGTTCAACATTTAATGAGCTAAGGGTTAATAAATCTTATATCAGATCCGAATATTATGATCAATAATTAATTAAATACCTAAGATTCAATTATATAAAGTTTTAATCGACTTTTTTGTTGACCGTACGAGTACCTATTACAAATTATTGAGCGCTATTTACTTGGCTTAGGTTATTCTGGGTATTGTATTTTATGCTGCTTGCACGCTTAGACAGTGCGCATACCTGTGGGGTAATTGCGTAACACACTAAGATTAGCAATGGCTTTCATTTCGACAGTTCCACAACATTCATTGCGTTATTTACGTTGTTGAGCAGACACATTTTTAGAACATATAAAGTATGAATGATGAATTATCAAAACATGATTCAGATTGAGATTGATAGTGTGTTACGCAACAACATGGTCTACGTATGGAGTGTGGCGTCGATGAATATAGATTTTCTATATACAAATACATAAAATTGAAGTGTCTGTTTTTAATGTCAAAATAACAGCTATTTACTAAATGCATATGAAAGTACGGTACTGATATAAAAAAAAAAACATTTTTTTTACATTCTGTCTGTTTGTTCCGGATAAACTCCGAAACGGTTGGCCCGATTTTGACGGAACTTTCACTAGCAGATAGCTGCTGTTTGCTTTTATATTAGAAAAAAATCTTTTATTTGAGGTACCGCACAAAAAAGTTTACCCGTGATATGCATGCCAACAAAGCCGCGGGCACAGCTAGTTTTAACTAAAAGCCAAGACCCAAACTGAAATCAGCCAAAAAAATGTGACGATTGACGCGGTAGACAGCGGGATGATTTAATTATCAATATGCTCAACATATATAACATATATAACATGTGGTTGTTAAAGTCGAATTTACATTACGAAATTAGTTTCACGTGTAAATAGATAATTATTTACATTATAGAGTTATGAGGAACAGGGTGTAAAGTTCACTCATCAATAGAAAAAAGAGGATCCTCTGACCAGACGTGTATTGTGTCTGATGGGCAACTGCCCGATGATTCATGTCGGGCCGTTGTGTCTATGCTAGTTGCGCAGTAAATACTGCTTGCGAGATGCAGGATTTTGCGTGACGTCATTATGACGCGTTGTTCACATGTGGCGTTGTAAATAACGCTACATCACTCCCCTCCAATGAATAACTAAGTTTGCGCAACTACGATTACACTGACGAGCAATATAAAAGAAGCCACAAACTTATCACACTAATATAAAGGCGAAAGTTTGTGAGTGTTTGTATGTTTGTTACTTCTTC
The DNA here is from genome assembly GCA_927399505.1 of Luperina testacea. Classification (NCBI taxonomy): domain Eukaryota; kingdom Metazoa; phylum Arthropoda; class Insecta; order Lepidoptera; family Noctuidae; genus Luperina; species Luperina testacea. The sequence continues at coordinate 11,916,421 of OV656771.1, read as the reverse complement.
ACGCACAAACGGCTAGCCGGATTTTGATAAAACTTTACAGTAATATAGCTAATACATCAGAATAACATATAGAATACTTTTTATCCCGATACTCCCGCGGGATCGACACTTATGCGGGTGAAACCGCGGGGCGTAGCTAGTCTTGAAGTGAAAAGTAACATTCAAATGTATTTAATTTAATAACGCATTAAAACTCCTAATAGAAAGAAAATGTGCGTCAAAGAAGGAAAAAAAAATAGGGACATTTGAACAAAAAACAATTAGCTACGATACGAAATTGAAACTTATTTTTTTAATCTTTCATTTTTTGTATTGTCTCAGTGTGCTCTCAATACGGCTTCTACACGATTTGACATGCTGAGCATTAGGTTCCTCAGGATATGCTGAGGAATATTCTCCCATTCTTCAATAAGTGCATTTTTCAGGGCTTAAAGTGTGACTGGAGATAGATTTCGGATTCTAACGCCTTCTTCAAGCTCGTCCTAGGCATGTTCAATAGGGGTTAGGTCAGGGCTTCTCGCTGGCCACTCCACTCCATTTGATCAATTTCCACGTCTTGAAGGTAGTCGTTTAACACATGAGCTATGTGGGCCCGGACATAATCATGCGTAAACAATGCATTGCCAGCTTATCGGCCATATTGACCAAATACGGACAAATCTGTTCATTGAGAAACTCGTTTACGTATATTATCTCACAGCGGTCAAATTGCCAATTACTATTGGCACTAGCGTCGTGCGACCATCTGATGAAATACCGGCTCACACGTGCACAGAACCTCCTCCGTATTGGACTCTTTCTTCGAAACATGCTTGTGTAAAATCTTCTCTTGTACACTCGATGTCTCCCATCATGATTATACAACACGAATCTCGATACATCAGCAGAGAATATTACTCTTCTCCATTCATCCTCACCCCATTGGATGTGCTCACGGGCATATTTTAATTTTGCAACTTTACGATGCCGTTCGTGTTTTAGTCCATTTGTACAGGTTGGCCCGTAAGGCATTAAATTGGCTTCTGCAAGACTTCTCCTGACTGTCCAGTCCACTCACTGATTGGGTCCCTTCGGGTCTGCAAAAGTGGTTGCTGGATCGCAACACACGTCTGATGTAAATTTATTGACGTCGTTGACACAATGAATTGGTCTTTTCGGGCCGTTGTGCACCTTGGCTTGCCATTGCTTAGTCTTCTTAGGTTAAGTCCAGTCTCCTTAAGGGGAAAGCGCTAAGGTAGCCCGCGAAATTCAAATTTTCTTACGTTTTTTGCAATTTGCTGGTCAGTATTAAGTTGTATGTTGATTAATATATGAATCGCGGCCGTAAGAAATATGTGTTTACAGAATTATAATCATTAAAGTCATCAACACAACTCTCTAAGTCCACGTAAGTCCAAAGAATGATGATTTCATGAAACAGTTATTAAAAATTTTCAAACCCTTATTTTTCGAAATGAATGAACCGATTTTAATGAAACTTCATACGCATAAGCAGGATGCGAAGGTCTAAAAAGTTACTTAACATTTTCGAAAAATAGTGTTACCTACAGCCAAATTCGACCGATTTTAAATTTTCCATAGAAACAGAGATTACTAGTTATCTTTTTAAATTTAGACATTTCGAAAATGTTCTGAAGTAACTTTTTAGACCTTTGTATCCTGCTTATTGCGTATTAAGTTTCATTAAAATCGGTTCATTCATTTCGAAAAACAAGGGCTTGAAAGTTTGTATGAAATGCCGTACGGCGTAAACGCTCTAAAAAGTTATTAGTTAGTTATGTGAGGAACGAAATAAAATTCATTTGTTTTCAAGTCCCAACTTTGTAATGGTCCTGAATTCTTATACGAGTATTGGGTAAACTACGTACCTAATTGGATTTCGTTTCGCATTCTTTTGTTTTCATTACGTAGATATCTGTATACATGGATTACAAATGTATGGATCCAATTAAATCTGAAAGTGTAATTAATTAAGATGTACTGTCTTTGTGGAACTTGATGGGACGATTTAGTCAACTCGATTTTGTACGTGTTCCAAATCACATTTCACATTAACCGAGACGATAAAAGTTCAGTTAAAACTGCAAAATAATACTTAGTATCACCCCCGCTTATCTACTGTAACGGTATATAAATATTCATTCAATTAAAGACTTCTCGCAGTTCATTTGCAAGGATTCTTTAACTTTTTTGTTCAGGCAAAATTGCGATCATTGCATCGGCGTGGGCGCTAAGCAATTTTATGTTAATGTCAGTCGCTTAGGGTAACGACCAACTTATAGAAGCACAAGTAGGTAGATGTCTGATCAATATTCCAAGAATGTCAGTCGACAACGATCCGTAGCATCTGCAGAAAGTTGCCTAATGATCGTTACGGCGTACATAAACGCCAGTTTCAAGGTAAGCGAGTCAAACTCTATCAAACAATATGGAAGTGATAGACAGCCGACATCGACGGCGCCCGTGTACGGAAATATTCACTCCGCTCCCAAATTGAATTCCAATATATACGTCGAAATTACTTGTACACCTTCGTGTTCAGTGAGGAATTGAATGACATATAATATAGTTACCAGTTTGTAATTTGGACGGTATATACCTTTATACTATTACAATTATTATATTAGAAATTCCTATATACCTACTTACGCTATATAATTATTATACGTTTCATATGAAACATTTTTATTGAAACGAACCGTTTATGTCGTATGAATGTTACCTATATTTATGGTAGGCAGAGGGAATATTTTATCACATTAAACGAGTTGGCGCGTTACTAGTGAGTGTCAGTTTGGGATAATAAAAGCGGTATTTATTAAATTTATTAGTTGTGAAATCTTAAGCGGAACAATCATAAATTGCAATGTGCGCGAACATAGAACAACTAGTGGCGGCGCTAGAGGACGTTCACTCAAATTTATGAGTCGCAGTGCGGAATATAAATTCTTGCGTGGCTCTCCGACGATGAGACAGCGAAAAATGTATAAACTAGGCTCGATAGTAAACACGATGCTTTTGTATTCTATTATAGTATAATTTAATTAGTGGTAACACGAAAAAGCTTTCTCTGTTTAGATTCATAGTTTGTTTTGGCTATTTTGTTTGGATTAAGCCGCAATTATACTTAGCCCGCGCCGCGTGTCGCAACGCGTGGGTAAGCTATCGGTTACATACATTTAGTACTGGAGTGATTACATTAGTCCCGTCCCGCGTGTCGCAGAGCCTGCTGACGCCACGCAGACCGAGCGATTTCGATCGGCGTGGGGTCGGTGGTGGGGGTTGTGACGCGTCAGCCCAGTCGGGTCTAGTGTAATCACGCGTGGGCACGCGCAGACAGCCGAGTGGCGACGTAGAACAGTGGACGTGTGTTTAAAAATGTCCCTAAAAATGTGTTTAAAAAATATTTATTGGATGTACCCAATATCTCCTTTTCTTTCTTTCCTTTTTGAGTAAGCTTAACATGAGCAGGTATGCTACATTTTCTTCAAAATCCGTATCAGAGTCTGAAGAAAACATTGTAGACGTTTACTCCAAAGGCCTCCACTGTACTGACTGAGACGAATTTTCGTCAGGGCGCGCGGCGACACGACACGCAAATGTAATAACCCGCCGTTGCGTCAGGCAGCGTGGCGACACGCGGCGCGGGCTAAGTATAATTGCGGCTTCATTCGAGCCAACATGTGTAGGTGGAACCCATGTAAAGTGAAAATTTTATAAAAATCAGACCAAGCGGCAGTAAAATGACGATCTCAACAATAACAAGTAAATATTTTGGCAAACGCGATCCACAAACTGGCCTTGTTTGTTAAAACTAAGTTAAAAGATAAAGTTATCTGTAAAGGCTGATTTTTTCCAATAAATTATAATAAATTTACTAAGTTTGCCTTCGTTATGTGGGTTAGAGGCCTGAGCCTTCCGAACTTATGCGTAAGCAATATCTTTCATAAGATTTAATTCAAGAAATACCTGACTGAAAATACGTTTGAAGGGTCGAAATTTCCGAAGTTCTCGACGAGTTTCGAGGACTCTCCATTTATAAGCACGTTTATTAAATGTTTATAGATTTTTATGGTTTAAGAACTTATAAAAAGTTTGATTTTATTATCCATTTAAAGATTTTTATGCACGCTCTTAGATTCTCTGTTTATTGCTTATACTGCTAAGGAGTTTAGAACAGTTGTAAAAAAATGCTTTTTCTTAGGACTTTCAACTAGGAGAAGCATTAAATAGTTAGGTACCTATTAGTATGTTTTATATTTTTATTTTTACATCAGCTAAACATCGTTCGAGTTTTCACAAGCACATTTTTCCTGGATATTTATGTTCCTACGTTTATGTAAATCACCAACACATAACACACTTGGCTCACTAGGTGCGCCTGTCTTTCGTTCGTCAGACCTCCATATAATGCGGAATAACCCTTTTATCCGTTTATCTATTCAAAAAAAAATTTCTCTATGAATACAAATAGACACGTTGAGTGAAAATATTTGGGTTGAAATTGGCTTTGAACGATGCTCGCTTTTAGGATTCTTAATAATACTTTTGTAGTTATTAAAAGTAGCGCAGTTCGCGCAGCTGAATTTTGGGCCAAAGATGTTAGAATTTTTTACCATCAATACGCTAAGAAGAAGATTAAAAGTAGCGAGCTCAATTTGGTACCTAAATGAATAGATTTGTAGGAGACATTAATTTTAGTTCTATTTGATTGTGAGGTTAGGTCAGCAAATAAACTTCCAGAGCAGTTGCCATTTTAAAGTCAAAACGACACTTTAGTGGACTTCATTATCAGCTAGAGAAACCAAAATATTAATAAGATAATTTAACTGACTTGGAAACAGACTTCTAAAAGATTTGCAAAGCAAGTTTCATCGTATTGTCAATCCTACTTTTAGATTTTTACTTTATTTATATATTTATATAGGTATACTTTATTGTACACCAGAAAATACATGAGTAGTAACAAAAAAATACATTTAACACTACAAAACATACAATAGGCGGCCTTCACAATTTGTTTGTGTTTCTACGTACAGAAATAGTCACAAAAATCCTCCCCATGAATAACGTAACCTGATAAACTTACACTCACTTACCACGGGTTCCTTTCTTCTTTGCCATGACTATTAACCAGTATTTTACGTCGTAATAAACGGTAAAGTCTGGCAATTTAGAATGCTTAGGTACGGAGGTAAGGCGCCGCGACGAACGCCCGTACAACGGAACGGGACGGAGCGTTAAGGTGCGCTTACATAGACCCCATTAATTGCTCAATTCAATTCAAAAAGTTAAGCAAAAACGATGCATGTTTGCGATGTCAAAATGTAGAAATTGTTGCTACACATACCGCTAGAGAGTCACTTGACCAACTAGGCGATTCATTAATACATAATAGAGAAAATAAGAAGCAATGACGGCAAAATGCCGCATTTTTTGGATTACTAAACTTCATTAGAACCGGAAAACGTATGCGCTTCGGTTATCTTCGTATTTCAGTAGTAGCACGAACGTTACGCCATAGAGTAACCCTCTTACACAGGCAAAGCTTCTAAGTTTTGAACTGCTGCGCTTTTTGGTAGTGCACCTACCATTTCGTGTTCGTATGAAGTTCTCTCTCTGTCAGGTTACCTAATCCGGTTATGTTACTTAAAAGTTTTTGAAATTGTAAAGAGTTGTTAATCTATAACTTTATAATCTTGGCAATACAAAATAGGCAAGTACTTACATGGTTGTAACGACTCTATATTAGATCTCATCTCCGCGCGTTCGTATTTCCGAAGATAGACTGTGATTCTCGAAGCGTATACTTTTCTTGGGATATCTGTAGATAGCTCCACTACATCCGACAAGAGTAGCAGAGTAATAATTGATGAAAAAAAAATGCTCATGTAAGCGCAGCGTTATGTAATAAAGTCATCCTGGAGTGATAGATTTAGTAGATTGTTCCTCGTTCTCGCTAGAATGAGATCCCCTTTGTGTTTGACAGACTGGCTTTCTCATTAACGAATACGTACGATGGTTACATTATAAAGTTACTGTAATTTAAGCTGTAAGCTCACAAGAGATGATGAGAAAGTGCATTGTCAAAGGATTTTGGGTTTCTGTTGCATGTGGAAGGGAAGCTGAAAAATTATAGATACAAACTGTTTCGAGACTCAGTTTTTGTGGGTTAAAGAATGTAGTTTGCCCGTGACGGCCAAATTTGTACCTTCTGGAAGTTATTGATCAGCGGAGTAATTGCGTAACACACTATCAGTGGCAATGGCTTCCATTTTGACAGTTCAACAACATACATTGCGTTATTTACGTTGTTGAGTAGACAGATTTTTTCAAACATATAAAGCAATGGATAAGCAATATGATTCAGATTGAGATTGATAATGTGTTCCGCGATTAGGGTGCGGGTTCTAATATTCAAATAGTTCTGCAGTTAAAAGGTCTTCTCATGCGGCCCCAGTATACCAAAACCTTTTTTAGAAATGAATTTTTAGAATCTACACAAGGACCAAAGTAAACAGAGCACGTATGAACACTCGTTTAATAATAAAATCCTTTTAAAAATAAGAGAAGAAAAAAGACAATGTGTTTTTTTCTCTTTATTCTGTGTGCTAAGTACTGCCGTTGCCTTGCGTTTGCAGTGACGTAAATGCTAAATACGTTCTACCTAGTACAAAGTCCAAATTCTAAGTTTACTTCGAAACTGTTTTAAGTTCTACCCACTCCCCATGAAGGTTTTTAAACCGAGAGCACTGAAAACTTAGACAAAGTAAGAAAAAGAAAATGAAAAATTTTTGCATTCATCCATTTAAGTGTTTTCATTTAAGAATATAAATCCTTTTTGCGCAATACTCTTTTCAAGGTACGATAAATGTTAAACTCACAATGTGTTTTTTCTAAATATCTTACTTTAGGGTCAAATAAAAAGAGTATACGTGAAGATGCAGTCAGCGGAACACGAGAAACGTAATCTATACAGCATCTACATTTTATAAATTAAAGCCACTTTTCTTATCTGTCTGTGGGACTTTTAATACTAGAAATAAAGTTAAATTAGATCAACCTTTTTCAGATTATCTAAAGTACTTACATCTTTTATGGGGTACTGTGTTAAATGCAACAACAAAATACCTTGTGACATATTGCAATTAAATGAAAGAAAATTTAAAACTCATATTAAAAGTACACTATGTAAACAAGGATATTACAAATTAGAGGAGTATATCCAAGATAAGAATGCTTGGAAACATGCTGGTTCTGCTCCATAGGACAATCTAGAGTCTAGACAAAATCAAACTGGTTCCTAATTTAATTTATATTTTTAAAATTTTATGACATTGATTTTTACAATCTGTGACTACAGTAACTCACACAGTTGTTAAAATTCTAGGAAAATCATCGACTTTTACAATATTTGTAAATAATTTGTATTAAATAATTATATATTGAATGTGAGCACTATGTATCTATCACATAATTGATTAACCTGTAATTGCTTCATTTTTAGTTCTTTTTACTTTTTGTGGTAGACTAATTTTATTCTGGGTGCATCGTCTTTACATATAATTATATTATGTATACAAAATCTTGTAAAACATTTTAAAATAGTAACGGTGGAGTTTCTTGCCCATTCTTCTCCATACGAACACTACCTTTTGGAAGGGGCGACTAGAATCAATTCAATTTTACTGTAAGTTTTGACGTTCAAAAGTGCCTTTAATGTGCCTATTTGAAATAAATGATTTGACTTTGACTTTAGACCGCGTTGTTCTTCAAAACTGACAATAATAACTGATAATTTAGAAAATTCATTCTGGAAGGCTTATGTGTATAATACACTATAATAAACTTACTTATAATATATGTATACGTCTCGATATTATGTCAAGTCGTAAAAACCGCGCGAGGCAGGGTCGGGTCGCGTAATGCCAGACTGTATATTACCAGAGACATCCATAGTCCGTGCTGGACCGCTTTGTGCTCGTTACACTAAAGAGCAAAATGTATTTCAACAGACATTCTCTGTATTAGTATAAATTATTTTTATTATTTATTCATCAATCAAGTAACATAGACTCATAGAATTATTAGGCATACAATGTCAAAAGCAATAATTACACATATAAAAAAAACTTAAATTTAATAAAATAAAAAATTACCAAAATAAATAAAAAAATAAATTAAATTAAATCAAATTGCTAGGCCATAAAATGAAAATAAAAACAAAATAAATAGATAAATAAGACGGAATAGTCATAATTTTCTGACCGGCATTCGAACAGCAACATGCCTGTCACAAACATGCCGGATATAATGGCAGTCCAGCCTGTCGGCGATCATTGCCAAGATGGTATTGGGGCTGGCCCACACCCGGCGCACCGCTTGCCCATAGAAGCGTGGAAACAATCAGTGCGTGCAATCGCGAACATCCCTGATGCGCTAGAGAAACCGGGCAGCCCCAACACCGCCCTGAACGCGTTGTTGTACTGGACACGGAGGGCACTGTATGCCCTTTCAGTATAGTCAATCCACAGGCTGCACGTGTACAAGGATGTGCAGTACGCTCTGAAAAGCGTAACCTTAACATTAGCAAAACAACGCGAAAATCTGCGGGCCATCATGTTGGCTCATATCGACAGCACCCTCCGCCCCGCTCCATGTCAGCATGGTCTTTCAGGTCCTCGGTGAGCAGATGCCCTAGATATTTAAATTGGTCCACTCGGTCCATTGGAACACAAGATGGGCAGCCGGTATGTTCATAGGGCTCGACACACCGATGGTCTGAAAAACCATGTATTGGCTTTTCATACATATTTTAAACCATGTCCACGCGCATATTTCGTACACGTACTGAGTAGACTCCTCAGCCTAGAGATCGACGCGCTCAGCAACACCATACATAATCAGCCTATAATGTTTCCACTGCTGGGACACAGGCCTCCTCTCAGTGAGAGGAAGTGGGCCGTAATCCACCACGCGGGCCCAGCAACACCATGTCGTCCGCATAACTTATATTGTTGACACAAATAGCGTCAACATATCATCCGAGATGTTGACTTGCTGAGCGAGTCGATCAGTTCGTTCATGTACAGCACGCTTCATAGAAACGGTTACCCCTTGGTAATGACATCGAACCTATTTAAGTTTTTTGAAATGTATCGTAAGTGGCATGTTGGTCTAGTGGTTAACACTGCGGCTTAACAATACGATGGTCTCGAGTTCAGTCCGCGGTTGAGAAGATTTTTTTTATTTTATTAATTTACCTTTATTATTATTTTTTAGTTTCTTTAGTAGTTAGTTTTGTTTTTTTCGTTAATTATTATTAAAAAACAAATGGAGGTTTGTAATAAAAGCTTAGCATTTTGCATAAACAATATTAATTTATTTCTTTAATTACATTTCTAGGACTTCATGGAATCCACTTCCTGGTTGAATATACAGATTTCTATCTGTGTTAAATTGGGGTTATTATTCTTAGAATATTAACTAAACACAAAATAGATACCCTAGTTTGGTTTAGATAACGGTTCGTTTATAGATATTTCTAGAAACTGTGAATTACAGAGGAAGAACCAACATGCTAAACTATAACAGTATAGCAATATACATCTTTCTCTTTTATCACATTTTCTGATAACCCTTATTTAACACAACATTAGAAAAATATGTGAGGTCAGATGGTGCATCGTTAACACATTACAAGACTACTTGTAAACAAGAACTGGATTGATAATAATAAAGGTTGTTTATTTTTGATTGACTACGAGATAATGATCCCACTGATAATGGAATGATATTGGGAATGATTAACACTACACACTTGCTCATATAAATGTTCCAATGCATTTTTATCAAATAAGTTACACAGTCAATCTGGCGAGTTGCCTATTCATAACGGATAGGATGGCCGTCACTGTCTAACACTTCTTGAAGTCAGCATTTGAACGCGTAGTTTTGAAGGGTGCCACTGAGTAAACTTTCACAATACATATTACGTTGTCGCTTCGATTCATTAGTGTAAGCAATCGGGCGAGGGCCTTGGTGATCACATTTCATATCACCCGTCGCTTGATACCTTTGTATCCATCTACGAACTGTTTTTCTCTGTAATGAAAATAATAATATTAGAAATACATAAAAAAAATCCAACTTGTAAGTAATAATGCAACATGATTGCAACAATAAATAGGTATGTGTAAGAATAACGTAAATCTTACCGTTATACTTATATCTCGTGCTATTTTCTTTATGTTTTGTTCCTTTTCCCACAGAACTACAATTTTAGCCTTTAATAAAGTTGTTAATCGAACCATACCATCGATTAATAGAATCAACTGGTCAAAAACTTAATAAATTGGATAATATTACGATGAAGATAATTACACACAAGCGAATCGGCACGAAAATGAAACCATTTGAATAGTAAAAATACCCTCAATCACAGTTTAGTAAATAAGGCGAAGAATAGTATACTAAATTCAACCTTAACTCGCAGTTCATACAGCAGTTAAGTTTCTGAAGTAAAATGAGGGTAGTGCAACAATCGGAATCAACACATTCTATTCAACCAAACAAGAAATCTATGCTAATTTCAACCTTATGTTTTAGTTAATAGAGGAGTTGCGTATTGCATTTTGTAAAACAAGACGGTAAGGTGCTAGTATTAAAATAATATAAGACGGAAGTTGAAATTTAAACCTTAATATCTAGAAGATTAGACCGTTAATAACCTTGTTCGATAAAAGGAGTAATGCTATTCGAATTTTCGTTAAGATTGCTAACTGAGCCAATAGCCTAGTGGTATAAGGCGCGGTCTAGATGATCTCGCGATGTGGGTTCGTATCTTAGTCGCACGCAGTGTCTTTTTGTAAGTTATTTTTGGTATCTATACGGTTCGGCCAGAAGGAAGCCGATAAAATACCATATAAATTATTAAAAACATTGCAAATAATATTTGAGGCGGATCGGTGGGTGCACGAGATGGGTGCGGCGGCGGGGGAGGGAGCTGCTCAAGGCTCACGTGACACGCGGGCCCGAGCGTGCTCGGGCGATAATCTTTAAGTCTTGGAGGGGTACTATTTCTCTGAAACTGACTGTACAGGTTGAACAATGTAGGCGAGGTCAGACCGCCCTGCCTTACGCCATATTCGCTAATATAAGGGTCCGACATCGTCCCCGCCCAACGGACACTATTGACCTGGTGCCCGTACCAGTACCGGAGTATGCTGATGAGTCCCCACGGTAAGTCCGTGCTCTCCAGCTTCTCTCAAAGGATATCGTACGAGACCAGATCAAAGGGTTTGGATAAATCGAAGAAGCATGCGTATACCGGGGTCTTTCTCTTCCAGGTGCGGTCCGGCGTGCTGCAGGTGCTCAATGCTGAGTGCGTCGTGACCAAATTATTTCCGTCATGTCCAAGGCAACCTACGTACGAGTGCAGAGCACAGGCCATAAACAAAACTAACACATCTTGACATAGTAAAACACAATGAGAACTTAGGATGCAAGAGCGAGTGATGCGAGTTCGGGACTTGGGGCATTCCGACTCGGACAGATTAGGTGCGAAAGGGATAACATGGGACGAGTAAAGTGAGCGAATGAGCCCCGTCATCTCCTTCGTGTTAGGTTCCTTTAAACCCTGTAGACAGAAATAGGGGCCACGCGAAGCGGGGCTCCGTCGACTACGTCTAATTATTATTGCTTGTAAACCTACTTAGACCCGCCACGTGATCTTCCCCACCCTGAATACTTGCACTATGTACCAATACCGCCATTTTTTTCTGGCTTTGGGGTTTTAAAAAATACTCTAAAAACGGGTCTATTTTTGTGAACGGGTAGAGAGAATAAGTCAGCATCCAAAGGTAAGATATCGCCTTCTGGTAGAGTTGGTTTTGTTTTTCTAAACTACTCCCTGAAGGGGAATTGTACCCAGTCATTGTGGCTGTCTGTACACGTACTTATGTGTTTTGCTCCAAGATTCTAATCTCAAATGTATTTCAACACAGATTTTGTCTGTGCTAATATGTACTATACTCTTCATTCATTAAAACAAACTACCTGCGAGCACAGAGCAACCCGTGTCTGTGGTAATATACAGTCTGGCATTACGCAGGCGGGTCGCTAGTCATCAATAAACACAATCGGCAAACTTTACTAGATTACAGGGAACATTCGAGAAGGTAATAGACACATGAAGACGCTTTGATATTATTCACATAATATATGACATTACGTACGCACGAGTGTATTACTCATGATACGGTGAACTACGACCACTTCACCGCAACGAGCAATCTTAGGACAGATACGCATGCCGGCGATACGGCCACGCTCGGCAGTGTGTACAATTCACGTTCCGATCCACTTGATCGAATTGTATAATAAGCCTGTCGATGATCTGGAGTGGCTTTGAATTACCTACTAGGTTTTATTTGAAGTGGAATAATAGGGGTTTGTACTTATACAGCGTGCCGCTTTAATGGCGAGAGTAATTTAACACGGTTTCGCATTTTCGTTTTATGAACATATTTAAATTTCATTAAACGTTATTATTTATTTTAAATTTTCTAAAAAAGCATCATTTGCCGGGGTCACGGATCATAACATCGCATCAATGAAATTAAAGGCTTAAAACGAGTAACGTGCAAAGAATAGGCGAATTGAAGGAAAGAGAGAGAGCGACCTATGTCGGCGAGCGGCGCAGGCTTTCAAATTACGAAATATTTTACATTGTTATAATTTTTATATTTACTGGCCACTAGCCCTGTGTGTGCTAAATTAATGTCGCCATTTGAAGCTGCATGTCGTTGTATGAACGAAAAGGTATTGTAGCGGATTTAATTGACTTTTATGTATAAATATTGTTTAATAATCCACATCCACGAAAGTTATAGGTTACAGGCATAAAGATGTAAACACTATTTCATATTTAAAAGAATAGAAAAAAGACAAGAGCCAGCTTGGAGAGCTGACAGCCAACGTCTAGAGTTCTAGACATAAAATAAGTAGTATTAATTATTTTCGAAATAATTGTCCTTTATCAGTAATAAAAATGCCTTTTATTTAGCCCGGTACAAACATAAGTAACTATATATAAAAATTACAAAACGAGTCTCATTAGCTCCTAATTAGGGCAAGGGTAATTCATAAACAAGTTTAATGTAGGTTCATAAGCCCGATTAATTTAACGAAACCTTTTTGTTAAACAACAAAAGTTTATTTCTAAATACGTGAAGGATTATATCTGACAGAATAATAACGGGTTGTTCCTATTTCGCGGATGGTTTCCAATATCTTTTTCGCGTGTTCGAGCCCAATCCCCTCAGATTACTTTTCTTTCCCCTCCAAATGTATTGAATGAATAACGAAAGTGAATTCATTGATTGACGGAAACAAATAAACGATTCTAAGAGCGTTCTTTGATGCGGTCCCATAATGTTATTGACAAGTATCCGATATTTTGTACAACAATTTAGTAGGATCGTGGCGAAGGGGAAGACCAGATGTAGAAAACCCGGCGACAAGCAAAAAACGCCGAAAAAACACGTTTCTTGTATGTAAAAAAATAAAAAATGTAACCGCCGAATAGACTGAAAAGCAAAAAATAATAAACCTTTTTGTTTAACCTTAATAACTAAATTCTTAAACTAATTAACTCTTAAAATACTAACTAATTCTTAAAATATTAACTGTTATATAATTCTACTTTATCTATTATTCGATCTGTGAATGAACAATAAATCACCCCCACCGGTCCCGTTGGCACGGAACCTTAATATAATTAATTTTTTTGTTAGGAACTACATCGAACCAACGCTGTTTGCACAGATTTTAAAAAGGCTTTTGATAGGGTGGACCATTCAATTTTATTAAATAAAATAGCCTTTAAAGGCATCAGAGGTAACTTACTGCGTTGGTTCTGTTCATATATCAGCAATCGTAATCAAACTGTAGTGAGAAATGGATACAAATCAGACCCATTTCTGGCGAGTTTAGGCGTTCCCCAAGGATCTGTTCAGGGCCCATTGATGTTTATTATAAACGATATTTGTAACTGCTTTCAAAATAGTAATTTCTTAATATACGCTGATGATCTAACGGTATTTAGAACAATAAAAACATATAAACATCCGAATTGAGAACCTCCTCCTTTTTTGAAGTCAGTTAAAAACACTGTTGATAGCAGCCTTTTGCAGGAAGACTAGAATAGATTATCTGATTATTGTAATGAAAATAAATTAAAACTAAGCATCCCTGAGTGCAAATACACACATTTTACTAAAAATAAAATGTAACAACTTACGGTTATTCATTCTGTTATAAGACTCAGTTAATGAAACCTATATCTGTGACTTGGGTGTTCTTTTTGATTGCAAACTTCACTTAAATCTGCATACAGATAAAATTACTTGTAAAGCTTTTCAAATGTATAATCTTGTTATGAGAACCACTGTATTTATTTATTTCTTTAGTTCGCCTACAAGTTGAATATGCTTGTATGATCTGGGATTTCTATTATATTAAATATGAGATTGCAATAGAGTTCAGCGTAAGTTCCTCAGTACAATGCAGTATAAAATGTCGTATCGAACGTTTATCTTACAAAAACGCTTTTAATAAGTTAAGGCTATTAACATTACCCTCTAGACGCTTGCTGCTCCAAGGAATGATGCTCCATGGACTTGTATATAAGAAGTTTGATTGCTCTGAATTGATAAGTAAAATATGCTCTATTGTACCTAGAACAGTAATGAGACGAAAGGCGCGCTCTTATCCACTGTTAGCTACAACTCCCTGTCGTATAAATGCAGGAGAGAGAGCGCCGCTCCAGATTGGTTCAAGTTTACAATAAGTTTTTTTTAAACTGACCTCTAAAAAGGAGGAGGTTATCAATTCGGATGTTTATATATATTTTTTTTATGTATGTTCGGGCATAACTCCCTCATATATAAACGGATTTGCAAATTTTTTTTTTGTTCGAACTAGGTTTATTCCGAAATGGTCCCATTTAAATTTCGTAAAGATCTGATGAGGAGTTTCGGAGACAGACAACGGAACTCTTCAATAAATGCCAGCAAATCAACCGCGTTTGCTGCTATAGCTTAAGTATGCATTGTTTACGCAATCACACTAGATAACATCACGTCTGTACCCTTTAAAGGGGTAGGCAGATGTGTTCAATAGCTTCCTGTCACTGATATTCACATAGCAAGTAGTGATAAATGAATTTGTTTGGGGTAGGTAGGTGCAACTAAGAAGTGAAAAATAAAACTGTTTTACAAAAAAAAAAAAAAACAAACGTCTTCCAACATTTCGATAGACGGTGTCAAAAAACGAAAATTCCGAACCAACGACACCGACTTTCGAAATTAAAGTTATTTTTCAATTTATTGTGTTTTTTTGGAAGTCGGTTGTTTTTTTTTTGTAAAAAGGTTTAAAAAAAATAAAAAAATTATAAGTCTGTGTTGTGTCTTTCCACTTTTCCCAGTCTACTGCGATTGTGGGCTAATCCTTTAATAGTCCAGCTCACCCAGCCATCTGTTTCTGGGCCAATAATAATTTTAACGATATCGGTGTATTTGCCCTATCTAAACATGAATTAAAAACAAATTATTAAGCGCCTTGCTCAAAATTTAAAATTATTATTTATATATGTGTTAACTATTGAAATTTAAGCTATCGAAACATTTTTATTGTTGTACCTCTATTGATTTAATTTAATTTTACCAAAACTGTATCTAATATAAGCTAGTAACATGTGGAAACGTGGTGGATTGTACATTTAATTATAGCATACGGTGTATCTCGATGTAATATACAATGTACGATTGTTTGTTTTCCCAAATAAAATAAAATAAAACTTAAAATATTTCTGTCACGTTTTTCATTCCCGCCGGGGAAAACCTAAAAGGAAATTTTGGGATAGATTTGCGAGACTTCCCATGTGTGGGCGTGAGTCTATCATCATTTATCGGGCACATTTCCAATCCTGGGCCATAACTGAGAGTTTTACCACCGAAAACCTCGAACTAAGTTCCACATTTTGCCCGATGTGGTAATCGAACTTGAGATATCGAAGTTTGAAGTAGTCCAGACCAATGAATAGCGATGGATAGTTAACACACACAGACACAGCTGTTATCGCAGATGATCTGATCGTTATTGAGATAAACCGATATGTTGCTGTGAATATCAGTCGAATACTTTACGCTTAAGGTATGTAGGTACTTGAATTCCCTCGCTAGATCAAGGCAAATAATTATGAAAGGTCATTCAAATTTGCTGTAATAAAGATAGACATTTTGTGATCAGCTATGATATGATTCAGTTCTTATTAAGAGCAGTGTTGGCCTAGTGGTAACAGCCCTGACTTACCAGCTGTAGGTGGTGTGGGTTCGAATTCAGGCGGGCGCTTTACTTTCAATAAATAATTTCATGTCCGCTGCTCTCAAAACGGTGAAGTAAAACATCGTGAGAAAACCGGCATGTCCTAGAACCCAAAAAATCGAAGACATGTGACATCTGATCTACCAACTAGCACTGGGCCGGCGCGGTGGCGTGGTATATCCCACTCCCTCTCGAAGAAAGAAGGCCTGTTTCCCAGCAGTGGGAACATTATAGGCTGGTTATGCTAGTTCTTATTTGAATAACCTCTTTACGGGTAAATATTCTAAGATTTCTGTTTGGAAAATTAAACAAGAAAAATATAACGCGTCTAGCACTAGAGAAATGATAATAAAGGTTTATAGCACTATGACTATCCTCCGTCCCTTAAGCTAAAATAAACTCTTGGCGGAGGCATTAACTTTTAGTTAAAAATGTTGCAAAACGCAGCACTATTTGTCACGACGACTTTGCGTCACAGACAATAACTCCACGTAGAGAAATCCCGCACCACCTCTTTGTCACATTTTGCGAAGAAAAACTATTCTCCTTTTATTCATTTTGTCACTTGCTCTTTGCTTGGGTGAAAACGCGAACGCGAGATGCAGTTTGTCGTAACTTTTTTAGGTGATGCAGAGTTACTCATAATTTTCCGTTTTCGTGCGTGCGCCAACTTTGTTCGCGAGAACAAACTGATTTTAATACCTACGTATCATTTTAAGAGTTTATGAAATTTTGAAATGGTACTAGTAGTTTCATATGAAAGTAGATAGTGCTGTAAAATTCGGCGTAATAGTGATGTACTTTTTGGTTTTATTACTTTTAAAACGTGATTTTTACTCTGCAATAAAAAATGTTCGTATAACTTCAATCTTTAGCCTTTGTAGAGTTAACAATTTCTTAACATTGTTTCACATAGAACCAGATTGCTTACTTAGCATCAATGTAAGAGTAAAACATATGTTCTTTGAATATTAAAACACTTTGTTTCCAACACGCCTGGCTTGCCTGCATTCGCTCATACCTATATGTAGATCAGAATTATATTCCGTCATCTAATACATTTACATAAATAATATGTTGAACGTCCAGATTTGCTCATATTAGTGGGGCTATGCGATTTTGCGGTTACTCATGCATAGCCCATTACGGTCGGCGGGGAGGATCGGCGGAATTGTTCATGTGCGCGGGGCCCTAGGCATTCAATGCGTCCACTACTGCCAATTTGATAACCTTTGCGGTTATTTCCGAGGGCCACTGTTAGGGATGCCCCATTCTCCTCGTGACCGCTCCGCTTGCTTTTGTGAGTAGAAGGAATTATATTGGTAGTTCGTGATTTTTTTACTTAATAGGAACCTAATTTTCGTAACCGGGTCACTGAATTTGCACGGAATGGCTGTTCCTTTATAAAAAAAATCTTATACATATATAATAGTTGGATACCTAACTTACCCCTCGTTTCAACAATAACCTGGGACTAAAATAAATGGCGTAGTTGCTTTTCGTCTCATACAAACGGTGAGGACCAACTGGTAATACTATTATACTGTACCCATTTCTCGTGGGCGATATGATAGCAAACTTTGCACTTTACTGAACTCCCGTGCGTATATCTCGTTTACTACGAGTAACTTGCTGCAGTAACGACACATTTACGTTAAATTTATACTTTGGTACTGAGATCTATGAAAGCTTTATTATTTATTAAAATGGTTATTGGGTTTCAAGGATTTCTTGCTCGGAGTCTGAAATTGTGACTGGTTGATGGCAAAAGGCACACATGCATTACATGGGCCTTAAACATAGCGGGCAAAATGTGGGCGTACTATATAGGGACACCTCTGCCTAACCCTTTGGAGATTAGAGACGTGATGTCATGTGTGTGTATACATACACATGTATACACTCACACATGACATCACGTCTCAGTCTATAATGTTCCCACTGCTGGGACACAGGCCTCCTCTCTGTGAGAGGGGGTGGGCCGTAATCGACCACGCGGGCCCAGTGCGGGTTGGTAGATGTCACATGTCTTCGATTTTTTGGTTCTAGGACATGCCGGTTTCCTCACAATGTTTTCCTTCACCGTTTTCAGAGTAGTGACGATGATACAATGTACACAAAGTAAAGCGACTGGCTGGTTTCGAACCTACAACTCGTAAGTCGCGGCCGTGACCACTGGGCCACTGCTCTGATGTGTATGTATGTGTAAAAATAAAAGCGATTATTGGGCGAAGTGTAGGTGTATGACAGGTCGCCTCTAACAACCACATCGTATATTCACCCGAGGTTCAAATTGGATTCCAAAGCGATTCGAAAGTGGAAAAAACAAATGTCGAGCGCTATAAATGGGGACCGGAGCAGCGTTGGAATAACTTGAATTGTCTTTTCGAAAAGACGAGGTCAAACTACATGTGGTTTTATTCTTAGCTTACATATTTTATTTAAAGTTGTTATTTTCTACTTAAACTTTATTAATTAATTCAACTATTATTTCGGGTTTGTCCGATTAATTTCGAACTCGTATAAAGCTCATTATGAATATGTAATCGCGTATCTCTATAGAATAGAATAGATTATGTTTATTTGCTTTAAAACATGGTACAAAGGTCTTATACATTGAATTATTATCTTACATGTTTCCCCAAGGACTGGCATATAAATATTTAAACAATTTACGTGTAAAAAAAGGAAAATGTGTAAAAACATTGTTACATGTAAAAAACTAAATGGATAACAAAGTGTTTCAAAAGAAACAAATGAGAATCCTGAAACTAAAGAGTGCTCTTCAAATAAGCCGCTAATAAAATGTACATTGTAAGTATTACTTGATAACCCGTGCCGGACTGAAGAATTATTTCATCATAAAGCCGCGACTAAATCGTCCATGAAACCGGGCCGGCTAACTTTTGCACAACGTTCCGCGGTTCATGGCTAGTTTAGAATTACCTGAATTTCACGAACCACGTATTCGGATACGTGCGGTGGATTGTTAATTTTTTTTACCTCATTTAAGCATTAGATAATATCAGTATCTACTTCAGCTGTTTTTATTTTGTTTTGAAGATGGTAGCAGTGATTGTCACAAAATGCTGGTATTTTTTTGTTAACTTATTTCTAGGGTTACGACTTAAAGATTACAGGCGACATGAGAGTGGACTATAAGTACCTCTGCCTAATCTTTCGGGGAACCAGACGTTATTTTTCTTATTTCGTAACTTTACTGATTAAATCGCTTTGTGAGCGAACTTTATAAAAATATAATTAAAACTTATTATGAGGATATTTACGCCAAGACCCTAGAAATACCTTTGGTGTTTCCATGTTTACTTCTGCTAATATATCGCCCGGCACGTGATTAGTTTTAAAACAGCTTTTTAACTAATTGCTTTGCAATCAATCATGCTTGGATTCTCTATCCACTACTAATAAACGAATTGATTAAAATTCTGTCATTTATTCTGTGATTTGGTAAAGCATGAAATGAAATGAACCAAATTTAATAAAAATGCACCGTCTTGGAAACTGAACCAGCATGTAAAATTTCAACTCCGTAGGATAAGAGGAAGTGTTCTTAATTCAGCTTGTAAGATTTGACCCTTACCCTTTTTGTGTGTGTAACACAAGCCAAGTTAAATACAAACTTATAAAAACAACTGTTGGTACAGTTGTTTTGTGCAGCCAGTATGATTATTTAAAATTATGTCAAACTCGTGTGAAAAAAAAAAGTTTTCAGCTGTAGTCGAGTTTAATTTTAACTAGGTACCATTTTTGGCATTAGTGTTTTCCAGGAATGTTGCAATACTCTCGTTATTTATAAAAAACTTTATGTGGTACACACAGTGCATGTTGTTGAAATGAGCAAATTCACGCTGTTTCATTTATTTATTATATGTAGTTAATACGATGAGCCCACAAAGTACGACACGAACATAAACGATCAATTCAAAAGTGATCACAAGTCATTACGGGGATATCATTAAAATTGTTAAAGTAATTTATTAAAGTTTAATTGAAATTGAATTTTCTGTACCGAGATCGTATTAACAGGTTTATTTTGTGAAGGTATTTGTAGTGTTTTTACCAATGCAGAATGAGAATGCATCGAATCATTTATTATGCGGCGATAGCCAAACGGTTCGGCGTTGGCTGGCGAGCGAAAACTCGTGAAAACGAACTTAACGAAACAACGAGTAAGTTCGCACTCTTGGGGAATGAGGAATAATACTAGTAATGAAACCCCGACATGGCTGGTGATCTTTGGAAACATGTAGGTAGGTAGGCACTGGTGGTATATGTAGGTGTTACGAGCGCAAACACTTAAGCAACCTTTCGTTACAAGCGACATATTATTTAGTCATCTTTCGCTTGATTTCCTAGCTGAGTGAAGCCAATTGTTTTGTATCCTGATTAGGTATAGCTGTTAACCCAAGTAAGTTTGAAGACCCAGAACCATGGCTAGAGCCTGCGTAAGAGTGAAATCCGGTCCTTTGCTAACGCTAAGCTCATGTGGTTACTGTTACTGTTAGCCTGCATCATCTCACTGCTGGGCAAAGGCCTCTCCCCATGACTTCCAACTCTTTCGATCGAGGGCTAAAGTGAACCATTGGTCGTTTGTTTTGTCCAGCTCGTCCCACGATCTTCTACGGGGCGAAGGCGTCGCAGCAGACCCCGTAGAAGATGGCGGGACTTGTGGTTACATGGGTCTAATAATGCGCAATGCCTTTTGAGGAATTCAATCTCAAATGTGATGTGACATTAACTACAGATTTTCTGCCACTGCACTGGAAATACAATTACTTACCCACTAATATTTATTATCCAGGCTAGTTTCAAATGTATGTTTGTGACTCAATTGGACCGTATCTGTTGAACGGATTTGAATGAAATCTGCATGAAATTTAGTACTGAATGTGTTCTGGCTATTCTGTACCAAATTTCATTCAAATCTATACATATAGGCTACTTTTTATTCAGTTAACTAAACTTCCATTGGGATTGTATCCATGGACGCTGTTGTAACAAATACCGGGTATTTTAATGTTTAGTTAGATGTATTATTTATATATTTTAAGAAGTGGAGTAAGGTTGTGATAGAATAGAATACTCAAATCAAATCATCAAGTAATTTATTCAAACTAGGCTGAGAAACAGCACTTTTCAAACGTCAAAATTACATAAGACACTCCCCCAAAACGCGCGCTTATCACCACTTGCACATACAAATGAATCACAGATATAAATGTATGAAATTTTACATAGGACAGAATGGTATCCCAAAGATGGTAATAGGAACAGAGAAATACAATGTAAAAGATAGATGAGGAATAAAAGTTTACAGAGGAAAGAGTTGCTAGAGATAGGAAACAAAGGAAGAAGTCAAAAGAGGCCTTTGCTAAGAGACACATCGAACTAAAAGAAATTATGTTACTACCGAATTATATCATATAGGTAATATTATGTGACGAATAAAGAGCATTTTGATATATTATTAAACAGGTTCATGACTACAATGCAGGTTCCCAAGTAGCAGAAACAATTGCACTTAAAACGTACTTTAAATAGGTGTAATCGCAATTTATGATAGCTATTTGTTGTAACGACAAACTGCGTCACTTAAGCCTTGGATTTGATTATACAGCGAACAAAGGAAATTGCTATCGTTCTGTTCTTAACAGATCGTGAACATTGGAAGTGTTTAGTGAATTGCTGGGGAGTTTGTTATGTCACTTCTTCTTTACATGTTCAACAAACAGGGTGAAGGTAGTTTCAGGGTTGTCTATGGTAATGTTGATTCGATCTGAACTCGTTACTTCTTCCGACCCATTGATATAATATAGGTATAATTTTTGTAGAAATGCATGGAATAAAATGGTGGTAGGTACGCTGTATGTTAGTTTGATATGACTTTATTTTATACTCCAAGCAACTTTGAAATCCGTTGAGCAAAGTTCAGATGTAAGGACAACAGACGCTGAATTTATGTTTGTGGAGATGTAAGATTGTACACAATTTAATTATAAGTGCTAGCGTAGGTACCTATTTCTTATTCCTATTAGTTGTTTATGCAGCCTGGTGGTGGTTTGGAATGTTTAGCAATACTCCACCGAGGCTAATTTAGAGTTCTCTGAACTCTATCCAAACATTGAAATTGGCAATACGCGTGGATTAAATGTAAAGGTCATAATGTATTTTGTCCGTCTGGATGTCGAATACTCACTGCTGATATATCGTCCAATAAAGTCGTGATGTGAAGAATAGCTCCCATCCCATTAACGTCACACGCAAAACGATTTCGCCTCTGCCGAACACGATTTGTAGTGGCAGTGATTTGTGTGTCCATATTGTGAAGTTGAAGTTTCCAAATAACGGACTATTACGGAAAAAAGGAAAATTGCCGGTCGCTAGGGAACGACATTACCGAGCTATGTATGCGGCGAGAACAATGCGAATTATTCCTGTTATTCGCTGCCTTACTGACCAGCGAGGTAGCTCACTTGCCTTCGTAGTAGATTGATGTTGAGTACCTACACTATATTTCCAGTGTTAATTCTCGCTGCAAAGAAATCTTTTGGTAATTGTCCGTATTATGTAACAGCTGAAACGTTTGAATTCGAACTTTGGAACTTTGCTATTTTCCTGTTACCAAATTAGAAGCATTTCAGTTTTTAGTTAATAACGAAAAACTCCTTCATACCGAGCGGAATGGTTTCCTTGCTGTAATTAGTTTTATGGGTTTTAGTAGATATATATTATATTTTAATATCTGAGCAACATATATTAGACAGTAGGCGATAAATTAATTTCCAAGAAACCAGACCAATTACAAACATATTTAAATATAAAAAATTAATAATTTCCATAGTAACAGGTAACTACTTACACTACAGATAGTGAAAAAGTAATAAAAATAAATCCTTACCTAATATTTTTATTGCGATATAAGAATAACGTATTTAATACAATTTTATTTCCATAATTTAACGTGTGTTATAGCAGAGCATGAGCTAGGAGCAGCCATAACGTGTGGAACACTTACGGCTTTATGCTTGTAATATTAGTGCTCTTTTATGTTCTTTAGTTCCAGCCATTTAGTAATTGGCAACACAGGATGACTTTTTGAAACGAGACGGTGGTGGAGTAAAAACTGAAACTTGAATTGACCACTTTTCTCTAATCCTCCTAGTTTGAAATCCTCTAGTTCTCCGTTCCTTTTTAGTAAAGGGTACTTATCTATACTCGTACTAATAATAAAGCTGAAGTGTTTGTTTGTTTGAACACGCTAAACTCTGGAACTACCGGTCGAACTTGAAAAAACCTTTTTGCATTTGATAGCCAAATTCTCGAGGAAGGCTATACGCCAACATCACGCTAGGACTCTAAAGAGCCAGCAAAAAGAAAAATAAGTCAGAAAGTACGCTAAGCGAATACGAAGTAATATTAGCGCAGGCTGGTGATGCGATGCGAGCGACGGGGTGGCTCGAGGGAAAAAGAAATTTCACGCGGACAACGTCGCGATCAAAAGCTAGTTGAATAATATTTTATGATTAAACGAACTTACCTGTACGTGAAGTTCGATCATAATTATACGATGGCTTCGTCCGAAGAGATTAGCATAAACACAATGTAGTAACACGTACGGTGTTGCCTTTGCGCACTGAAAGTAAAAAGCCCTATACCCAAAACTAAAAAAAAAAGCGTTTATTTTGAACATATTTAGGTGAGGGTAGACGATAACGCCTTTGCTCGATACCCCCTTCTATTGCTCATTTAGTTCAGAGCCTAGATCCTCAATTTCTGTTTTTGATATTTCAGGGAATGTCAAGGGATATTCTTTTTGGAGAATAAATAAGGGAGGGTGGGTTGCTAATCTCTTCGGACGAAGCCATCGTATAATTATGATCGAACTTCACGTACAGGTAAGTTCGTTTAATCATAAATTATACTCAGCTTCGTCCTCGAGATTAGCATAAACACAATGTAGAATTTGAGAGCTACTGAAATATCAATGAAACACTTTTGTGCAACAAGGCAATCAAATTTAATCATTAGGTAGGTAGCTATGAGTTTAAATCACAAAATGATGATTATTTAAAATAAACACCAGTGATTCATCAAATTAATAATTCTGCTTATAATAGAATTTTAATAATAGTTAAAATGAACTTGACTAACATAAAAGCCTTTGTCCAGCCGTGGACGTCTTTCGGCTAAAGTGATCTCAATAACATAAATAAGTACTCTAATTATCATGAAACTTAATAATATTTAATTACTTAATTGTTTAATATTGATCTTGCAAATAAATCATCTTCTTCTGTAATTTGTACATTTCTATTATAGAATTTCATAAAAACCTGAGACGAACCGCTCCATCCCGCGGTTTTTCTAATTGTTTCTAAGTTAATTCCTAATTTGTGGGCTTTAGATGTGGCAGCATGTCGGGTGCTGTGAGCTGTAAAAATAGATATATCTATACCACACTCTCCGAGTGTAGTCTTAACCCACCGACTCAATGTTTGTGCCGAAACTAATCTATGCGGTTTTCTTACACCGATAAATAGGCTATTTACATTACCACGAAGTGAACTAGTCAAATCTAGATAAGCTAAAAGGGTCACCACTGGACAGATTTCAGGTTTTTCGCGAAAAAATGGTAAAATAAGATTTGGTTGCACGGTTCCTATCTTTGATGTTTTTATAATATCAGGTATCTTAATTGTGATCTTATCAGCATGAATTTGAATGTTATTTGTATAAATCTTTGTTAAAGTTTGCATGCGGTGTGCAGTAACCAATGACAATAAAGTGACTAATTTACGTGAAAGTTTATCCAAACCCAACTTATCGTTAGGATACCAAGAGGACAAGATGTTAAGGACTTTAGACGTATCCCAAGTTGTGTTATACTTGGGTAAGGGTGGTCGAAGTCTGAAGATACCTTTAAAGAAGCGTCTTACAACTTCACTATCGCTAACTTTTTCAATTAGAATTAAGGCCAAAGCCGATCGACAACTGTTTAAAGTCCCATATTGAGCACCAGAATCAAACAATGTTGTCAGAAATAGAATCGCATCATTGATTGATGCCCCGAAAATGTCGATATTCTTAGATAAACAAAAATTATACCATTTCTTGAGACAGGTATCGTATTGTTTTATCGATGTACCGGAGAGGGAAGCCAACATTATGCCAATTGCAGGTGATGGAACATTTCTTCTCAGCAACGAGTCCCGGACAAGAGACCGGCAGCCAGGGTAAACCGAGGGTGTGTATTGTTGTTGCTGGAAGGTGATAAGATTGTTTGATTATTTGGATCAAAATACAAAACAGATGATACAAGAAGTTTCCTGAATAGAGGGTACCAAGGTTGGGTGGGCCATAAAGGGACCACTACAATGCCAGTAGCTTTGTCTTTAACTATTTTTCGTAGCGTTTTTAAGACCATTGAAAAAGGAGGGAATGCGTAAAAGTATATTTGTGACCATGATAGGGTAAATGCATTTATGGCCATAGCGTCAGGATCTCTGAACCAGGATATATAGTTACGACATTTTTTGTTAACACGACTTGCAAAAATGTCTACATCAGGAAAACCAAACTTGTTTGTTATATTGTAAAAAACTGAGTCGCTCAATTCCCACTCAACATCTGGATGAATTCTACGTGATTCCGCGTCGGCTATTATATTATCTGCCGAACGTATGTATGATGCATACACAATAATATTCCTAGACTGACACCATTCCCATAGATCTTTAGTTATGCGTGTTAGATGTGGATATTGTATGCCTCCCATCCGATTTATATAGGATATGGCTGTGGTGTTGTCAATACGAAGTAGTATTTGACAACTTTTCATTGTTACAGCAAAAACTTTTAAACCAAAAAAGGCAGCAACGATTTCTAAATAATTGATATGATGTGATCGTTCTTCAATTGTCCATGCCCCACTTGCTGTCTCTTTTCCACACGCCGCACCCCACCCCGTAGTTGAAGCATCACTAAAAATTTCTAAGCAGTATTCATCATATTTAATTTTACTAATGGGGTTATCTAATGCGTTAAGCCACCAATATATATCTGACAATAAGTATGACGGTATGTTCATATACTTGTCATAGTTAAAAGGGTCATTTCTTAAGTTTAAAAATTTGGTTCTTTCAAATTCTTTTGTGTATAGCCATCCGTATTCGACGGCAGGGCATGCAGAACATAATAAACCCACTAGACTTGCAAAATCTCTTATTTTACAACGTGACATTTTTCGAAAGGTAAGTAATTTATTTTTTATTTTATTAGATTTTTCTATAGGTAAGCTGATTTGAAATTTTTTAGTATCAATTATGTAACCAAGGTATTTACATGATGTCGTAGGCGATAGGTTACATTTATCTTTATTTATAATGAACCCTAAAACTGTCAATAGTTGTAGAGTTATCGCCATGTTTTCTAAACAATCATCGTAAGAATTACCAATTAGCAATAAATCATCCAAATATATACTAGACACATAACCGCAGGATCGGAGCAGCCCGACAACCGGTTTCATTATCTTTGTGAATACAAAAGGTGCCGTGTTTAGGCCGAACGGTAACACATTAAATTCATACAAAACATTGTCAAATTCGAATCTAAGGTATTTTTTATAATCGTCGTGAATTTTTACTAAAAAATATGCGTCCTTTAAATCTACCGTTCCCATAAAATTATTTTCCGACACAAGTTTAATTGCTGTGCGTAAATCTTCGAGCTTAAAATGTTGTGTTTCTATAAATTGATTAAGATTTTTTAAGTTAAGTATGAATCTATGTTTACCGTTCGTCTTAGGTATCAAGAATATACTTGATAGAAACTGCCCTTCGCAAGGTTTGCAATGAGAGATAGCACCAGTGCATATCAATTCCTCAATACATTTTTTGAAATTTTGATTTTCTGATGTTGAGTGGATTCTTTTACTGGGGATAGTATACTGTATAACACGAGCTGAAAACGGTATTTTATATCCAGAAATCCATGATAGAACAGTCGGATCAGAAGTTAGTTCCGACCAGGTGTCATAAAATAGTGCCAGTCTACCAGCATAATTGCTTACCCCGGTAACATCTAGCGTCGACTTCGGTAGCTCGCCCGTGCTGCAGGCGTTGTCTGCTGCCGACCTCGATATGACCCGCGCGAGGTGCTCGCGGGCTGATTTCTCTGTGCAGGCTCCCTCGTCCTCTGAGTCCCCGTTTGCCTGCGACTCGGGGGAGGAGCCCGCCAGTTTAAATTGTTCCGTTGTTGGAACGTCGATTGAGGCGGAGGCGGCGGCGCTGTCTTCGTTTTGTTGATAGGTGGCCGAGATATGGTTGATTTTAATTCTGCTCCTGTTTTTGTAATTGTCTTTGCAATTTTTAATGTTTCAGCTAAATCTGATCCGAAAAGGTGTTTGTCAATTATTGTTTTTTGTAATTGTTCTTTCATCTCCTTTTTTAAATTGTGTAAAATAAAGTTCCGGCGGAGTGTTGAGTCAGAGTGTTGGTTGTCACAAAGAAGGCGTACAGTATCCATCATCATTTGTATTAATTCAGTATCCTTGTCCTCTTTAGCAATCATAAGAGTAATAGCATTACTTAAGCATGAAATGGCACAACCTAACTGTTTTTGTTTCAACTCAATACCCTTATCTCTCTTTAAGACAACTTCTGATATGGCTGCTTTTATTTCTAAATTAAGTTCCGGCGAGTCAATTATCTTGCAATTACTAGGAGGTAAGTATTTTTCTAACAACTCCTTACGAAGTTCGCTAGACAAGCCTTTAGTAGCCACATGCTGTAGCCGAATAGCTAAGTCAGTCTGAATTTCTTTGCCGTAGATCTTTTCCACCGACGGATCCTCTCCAAATATTTCTAAAATTTTCGAGTCCAGCTCGATGCTTGGAGGTGTGTCAGTTGCAATAAGGACTTCAGTCTCCAAGGAAGGGACCTGTGGCTGTGATGTACTTGTGGATGGAATTGGTTCTGCGGCGCTAGTTGATGGAACTGGTTCCAAGGCACTGATGGAAGGAATTGGATCTCCTGCGCTCATGTATGGCTCATCATTATATTCTGGTTCCGATTCCAGGACTTCCTCAACGGGTTCTTCGTCGTAGTATCGACATCGAGGAGAGGGTGTATCCTCTGTAATGTGCAGGTTTTCTTATGTTATTTAAGAAGATCAGTCTTCATTTTTATTCAAATGAACCGGACTAATGGATATTAATTTAAAACAATAAGATAAGCGCACGCAGGTGGGCCGATGTATCTATATACATAGATATGTACCGCGTGCGGCTTAGTATCGACGGTGAAGTGACAATCCCAAAGACTGCCCGCATCATCCGTATAGTTTCACGTATACTAACAAGGTAACAGTTCTTAAAACTGATCGCAATATTAGCCTTAGACGTGATATAAAACAAAAGAAGTTACTTAAATAACGTTTTCGATATGAGTCCGAAGTGTTAACCCCAAAAGTTAACCGCAACGACTTATGACAACGTTAAAACGTTGGTGTGATTATGCACGTTATTATTATAACGAATTTACGTAATAATATGAGTAATGACACTTGACTAACCTCTGATATTCGACGTCGATCTTAATGTCTCACGTTGAAGTTTCTTCTCCCATTTCTTTAATTTTTTTGTAATATAGTCGTAATCATGTTTAATTTTTCTTTTCCCCATGACACTTTTTACACTTTAACAACACTATATAATAATTATTTTAAAAATTATGTGCGCTCCGGCAGAGCACTGAACTGTGAATGAGCAATAGAAGGGGGTATCGAGCAAAGGCGTTATCGTCTACCCTCACCTAAATATGTTCAAAATAAACGCTTTTTTTTTTAGTTTTGGGTATAGGGCTTTTTACTTTCAGTGCGCAAAGGCAACACCGTACGTGTTACTACATTGTGTTTATGCTAATCTCGAGGACGAAGCTGAGTATAATTATTATGCCCCGAAACTAAAATCGAGGGTAACCTAATTGCAAAAATAACAGTCTGTATTATTATTTACTACAGTTTCCGATAAAATTTCGGATCAAGACCAAAATCATTCTCATGCTAAAACCTAAAACAAAAACTACCCCAAATTCCCATCTCTAAAATTCAGCCTGTATATTTTGAATGCGCTACATTTACTCCAGTGACTGACAGTTAATTCTGAAGATCACTAAGTAGCAGGATTATACATGGTTATACTCGCTTTAAATTATGTAGATTCTGGGCCCGTAGGGAAATATTTATAATATAACATTTTGAAAGACAGACGGTAAGCACGATGCGTGAATCCAAAAATATTTATAGCGAATTATCATGGCCGACTTTGGAAATAAACAAGAAATACTGAAATTTTAATATAGCTTTAAAAGAACATGTTCATCATAATCATCATCTGCCTAGCCTTTTCATATCTAGGTTGGGGTCGGCTTCCAGTCTAACCGTATGCAGCTCAATGCCAGTATTTTACAAGGAGCGACTGCCTATCTGACCTCCACACCCAAGTTACTGGGTATTATTATACCTCTTGGTAAGAGTGGTTGTCAGACTTTCGGGCTTCTAACTACCCGTAACGATGGTCAAAGATCCAAGAATGACAGCCGGGACCAACGGCTTAACGTGCTTTCCGAGGCATGGGAGGTCTCGGAACGCAAAGATAGCTTAATCTGATTGATCGACCCGTGCGACTGTTATTACTTATCCACCTGCCCCTCTAAGCTATAAGGACATGTTATGTAATGGTATTTTACTTGTACGAATGATTGATATCTGAAGTCGCCCTCGCCGTTTCACTAAGGAACACTAACTACCCGTAACGATGGTCAAAGATCCAAGAATGACAGCCGGGACCAACGGCTAACGTGCTTTCCGAGGCATGGGAGGTCTCGGAACGCAAAGATAGCTTAATCTGATTGATCGACCCGTGCGGCTGTTATTACTTATCCACCTGCCCCTCTAAGCTATAAGGACATGTTATGTAATGGTATTTTACTTGTACGAATGATTGATATCTGAAGTCGCCCTCGCCGTTTCACTAAGGAACACTAAAAAAGACATCAAGAGTGAGAGCAGGTGCGAAAAACTTATTCACATTACTTTTCTCACCGAGAACCTATTATACAGCTGCCCGTGTTGCGTGCGCTTACTTTTATAAATGTTTTCAATTGAACGAATTGCTGTAATTTAAACTTGTACAAGCAATTTCATTTGTAATCTAAATTTTTCTCAAGATTATTATTCCCTTTGAACAAAGAAAGGCAAAACATAGAACACATTTGAGGGCGTCGAATTTTACATACCTATTAAAAAACGTCATTTGTCTACGGCGTCATTGTTAGGCGAAGGATCGCTCGTTGAGAGACCATTGAATATGCATTTATTGAACTTAGTGCTCATCGAGGCATGATCTCAGTATAAAAACGTGAGTACTGAAACGTGATCAATGCGAGCCAAACAAACCGACGCAAAAAACCTACGTGAAACATTTGAACGACGTCGCAAAATTACATGGAGCGTAAATAACGTTTCATTTAAAATATCTTCATTAACATCATTCGTTTTAATGCAGTGTAGGTAGACCTACAATGGAAAATATAATGTCTCCGTGTTGGGAGGTCTCGGAAATCCCGTCCTCCTGCGAAATGAAATATGATTCACATTAACTAAAGCTCTTGTTGTGTTCCGTTTTTGTCGCAAACCGTTTGATACACTTGTATTTGCCACTGGATTCACTTCGAAGTGGTAAATAAATGCGGATCGGTTGTTCCTCTTTTGTTTTAATTCAATTATTCTTGCCTCGCACGACTGGATTGGATACTTTTTTTGGAACGGTCTCCGCGTTATCGGCTTTTGAGACGTTAGTCGACTGAAATGCAAGTCACGTTTTTGATACTCGAAGCAGAAACGGGCGTTTGCATTTCATTAGTAGACTTTTGATCACAGAATATTGTTACGTGATTAAAGTTGAAAGTTTAATTTCAGTTAGACTTACAAAGATTGATGGAGGGCGTTTTGATTCATTGAACAAGTTTGAACAAAACCTTGGGTTCTTATAGATGATTTTGCGAGTTAACAGAACCTGGATTCATTTATTGTGAGTGCTTGATTGTGATCAGTGAATGGCATTAGAAAAACAGACAATAGCTTCTGAATTGCTTCCAATATTGAAATAGATGAACGATGGTAAAACACAAAGCTGCAGCGTTAACTTTTGTCAATAAAGCACTCAATATCGAAACACAATCCAATACACGAGGTCGATATGTCATTAGAGGCATAGATTCAAACAGATCATAAAGCGGGCACTGTAAGCGACGTCTACTAATTTTCACCTTTGTAAAGGATCTGGTGTTTGACGCAACAGCAGGCAGGTCTATTGTTGTCACATCCATGACGCTTATTCAACGCTTTGATAAGCCTACGTGATAAATTACCGACTTGGGAGACAAATATTTTTATCCGCTGTGGAGAAACAAAAAATAAATTCTGCTCAGCGTTAGGTTTATTATGTCTTTGTTTGTTTATTGCGTCGTGTTTCGATTTAGGTTGTGGTGTAGGCATACTTCTTACATCAATGATGAGAAAGATACGCAAAAAGGCTAGTCTTTTTCTCATCATTGTCATCAGCTGCTTGCTTACTTGCGGAGTAATTGCGTAACACACTAAGAGAAGGAATAGCTTGCATTTTGACAGGTCAACAGCATTCATTGCGTTATTTACGTTGTTGAGTAGACAAATTTTTCAAACATATGAAGCAATGGATTAGCAATATCCTTTCAAATGGTTCAGATTATGATTGATAGAGGGTAACGCAATAAGGTTGCTGGTTTCACTTATACGATTTTTTTTTAAGATACAGCTGTAACTTGTAAAAAAAACAATGATTAAAAATAGATAATTGTTCGCAATTTAGTCGATGGGCAGATGTGTTTATTAAAAGCATACTTCCATAATAAGAAGAGGTACACGCCGAGGGTGCAGTTACTGAAGTCTCGCAACATTAACTTTAAAGCGTTCGTAATGCGTGTCGAAGACTTTTGGCCGCAGGACGTGGGTGTTCCATCGCTTTCGTGGGCAAGTATCACGGGACAGCACAGAGTCAAACTATTGCAAAGTGAAGTGCCAACTCTTAAGCCTTATTTATTAATACTAGTTTTGTTTTCTATGAAAATGCGTGGGGATCCTATGGGCCTGTGTCGCCTGAAATAAATGGGTTAGGCATTTTTTTATATAATACTAGCTGTGCCCCGCGGATTCTTCCGCATAGGTATCGATCTCGTGAGAATAGAAGGATAAAAAGAATCCTATGTCCTATATATAGCTAAGTCATGATCTACCTAAGTTCCCAATTGTATCCGAATCCGTTCAGACGTTTTAGCGTGAAAGCGTATCAAACAAACATAAAAAATCTAATATTTTATCTTTATTTTAATTAGAAATATTTAACTTTGTTGATAAAAACTAAATCTCAAAAAACAAAGCGCTAACTGCGAATGTTATAAGACAACAAAGTAACAAATACTCGACAATGCATGGCCCTTATTTTTTAGTATCTTTTTCATCAATTAAATGTATGCAGACCGTCCGTCAAACGCACATGGTACTCATACACATTGGATTTTTTTATCCTTAAATAGTGTGAGAAAACTGAAAAGTAAACACACTATACAATTGACTTTTATTTTTATTTTGAACCTGTTTTATCCTTTGATGTTTTTGTGCCCACGGGCGATACATACACAAGTCATCTGCGAAAACACAGAATCCTTTGTATTCAAAATTCATATCAGACTTTTTATCGTATTATAAAAGACTAGTTAAACCCGACTAGTTGTTATCCGCGACTTTGTCTACGATCCAGGATGAAAAAGTAGTCTATGTACTTACTTCTCCAGGTCATGGTCTATCCATGTGCCAAAATCAATTGAAATCCGTTCAGCCGTTTTGGTCTGAAAGCGTAACAAACATACAAAAATCAAATCTTCTCTCTTTATAATGTGAGTTTAGATTTAGATAGAATAAACACTTAGGTACTTACTCGTATATAAATTAATCAAGCGTTTTGCTATTGATTACCAAGAAAATTGTAATTATGTGATATTTGTAGGGTGTTACGGTAACGTCACATCACTCCATCATCTGCCTACATCCAGGTAAACACATTACCATGATTTCAATTAGCGGAGTATGTACACAGTGCGGCCCGCACCACGCCCTACCTGCGGCGTGCTATTAATGAAGATGCCACGTATATCCCCCGCACGTCGTCGCCGGGACGTCCCTTAGATATTTCTGGAATGATAAATGAGTGTCGCACGTGATGTAATGGTTTGGAACTCCCGGGTGTCCGAAGTGAGGGATGGAACATATGTACGCCGATATTGCAGCCCTGTGAAAGTACGAAATGGGCCTCCTTTTTATATTTGCACACATAACACCCACGAGAATATTATTGTGTGCATAGACGGTACGCTCTTTTGGTGTTTTGTATATTTTACTCTACAGGTGTTATTGCGTGCTCAAATGCGACGGTTCTCCGCAGAAATGCATGCTAAGATTTCATATTTTTTCTTTGAACAATCCTGCTGTTGCTAGCATAAATAGTCAGATTTTTTATTCCAACGGTTTACCTAAGTCGTATTGTCAGCATGCCAGGATGCTTAGCCAATAACCGATAACCGCATACGAGTGTTCATATTATGCCAAACCGGGTGTTTCGGACCCGTCCAACTAGTCAAATGGTTTGATGCAATTTATATACTCGAACTCGTAATTGCATTTGGATACAGTAATTTTTCCGTTTCAGCTTTATTCATGAGTGAACTAGAAGCGACCAAAACAATGACCCGGTATACTGGAAATGTAATCATGCCTTTGAATAATTAATCAATGATTGTGAACCATTAGATATAACTTACTAGCTTCTGCCCGCCATTTCGACTGCGTGAAATTTCACCCTCCCCCCCTATTCACCTACTTAGGGATGGAATTTCGAAAAACCCTTTCTTAGTCACCCTCAAAATTTCATGTCTCTAGGACAAGCAGTTTAGGCCGTGCGTTGATATATCAGTCAGTCAGGACTTTGAATTTTATATAGGTAGGTATATAGATTCTATGTGTGTCAATTTAGCTAAGAAATTGTGTGTGTCAGAAGCGACTAACCCGAGACAAGTCAAGTCAAAACAATAATAACAATCAGGCAAGCAGTTAACGATCAATTATCGTCAGTACACGCTGGATGTTCCAAGACTTTTGATTACAGTACTAATAAATAATAGAGTGCATTACTTGCAGTACTGATGCTTTAACACGCACGTGCCGAGCTTAGGTATGGCTCACTATTATGCGCTATCGCGTGCTGGTCTTCAAGTGGATATCCTACCCTACTGTTTTGTATGACGCTGCAAAGTTGCTTACAAGCTTGCAAGCTGTTTTATTTACATCGATAGTAGGTAGGTACTTAGCTGACATGCCTTCATAAGACTTCGTTGGTTTGTTGCTAGTGGTGGGAAGAGTTCATAATAGATAGAATAATTGGGTGGCGGACCTAAAGAGACGGGCAATTGCCTAGCTTGGGGGACACTATCCAACCTGTTCTCGAACAATCTGATTGTTAATAATTTAATTTGAAATTTGATTTCTTATGAGTATTATGTAGGTTGGTGGTTAAGAACATTGCCGGTATTTTAATCCTTGGTTAACTGTTTCCCAACCTCATTTTTACCATTCATAATTTGCTATACGCTCCTATGAAACGGATAGCGAGGCTGTATCTGGTAAGGGCTGTATAGTACCATCTAGTCTCCGTTCCTAATTTTTTTATTTAATGTAACTACAAAACGGTTTTTGGATTTTTTCCTGTACTTACATGACCTTGCTTCTTGCTAAATTTCATGATTCTAGGTCAACGGGAAGTACCCTATAAATTTTGATTCCCTTGAGAGTGTCGAAATATACGATTTTTGCTGCATAAAAGGCTGTATCTTTTTTTTACATTAACTTTGAAGTATGATTTTTTCACAGCTAAAAGAGACTGTAGACCTGAGTAATTTCAACTCGATATCTCCACGCGTTCTCGAGATAAAGGGTCTTGACTGGCAGACAGACGGACAACAAAGTGATTCTATAAGGGTTCCGTTTTTTCCTTTTGAGGCAGGGAATCCTAAAAATAACAGAAAAAGTGATATTGGTCGTGCACTTATGAAGCTTCCGTCGGGCACATATCCAACTCCAGTCTACACCATTAAATAACTTATAACGTGAAAGCATAATAACATTTTGCACAGTATAATAAACGTATCCGTAATCATACTCTGCACGCTTCCTGGTTATTAGAACAATAAGGCTGGTTCACGTTATTTACTTCCTTTCCTGGTAATTTTTGTTATAATATACTCGTAAGGAACTGAATGTGATATATTAGCCCCAAGTTTAAATGGAATATATATAATTATGTGGCATTTGTATGGTATTGGGAGTTTTGTTATAATTACTCCAAAAGCATTTTTTTAAATCTTAGCTTGCATTGTCCCCTTTTTCGACCAAATCCTTCCAGGTATCCTTTTCTAGAGCCACCTCGATCCAACCCTTGCGGTACGCGTCTAGGCCGTCTCACCACCTTTTCCTGCTCCGGCGGCGGCAGCGCTGACCATCCTCAGGCACCCACCGTGGTTAGACTGTTGCCCACCGGTCATGCAGCACGCAGCCGACGTGTCCCGCCCAATCCCATTTCAGTTTGGCAGCCTTTTTACCAACGTCTAGCATTCTTAAAGCATTGAATCAAACACTTTTTAGGGTTATCTAACAAATGTGATGAAATTAAGTTTACAATTTCTTGTCTTTTTTGTGACAGCACAAAGAAGTATTTTGACGCCTCTGTTTTCATCAGACGTTTTTGAATGGCCTTTGTTCAACGTGTTTCTTGTACCTACTAAAGCTTTAAGGAATGGCGGATAAAACTGATAAGTATTTTTGGAAGTTCTTTATCGAATATTTTATATTTTGGTACCTAGAATTTAGTATGTTTCGCTAGTGTTTATGTAACTTCAATCAACATACGTATCTTAAAAATAGAATCAACTACAACTTAACAATTAGACAAAAATTATCAACTAGGTTTTACGATTCACTTTCCATTTATCGTTAAAATTCACGAGGTGCTTTCAATGGCTATCAAACACAAACGCAATGGCGCGGTTTGCTCAGATTTTTACAGTAGTATTTATTAATAGATGGCATTTAACGGGAGCAGTGTTGCCAAGTGCACTGCGTATTGCGCGGTAAATTCAGTCACCGGCTTATAAAACCGCCCTGGAATGATTGTTACTTTTTATGATTTCGATGACTCCAAAATGTCCAACAAAAATTCTCTGGTAGCATACTATGGTAGCACGTTTTTAGTAAAGGACCGCGTACCAAAGGATTTATCAAAAGGAAGTAATTAACTCTTATAACATTTTATCTGTTTTCTCAAAGCCAATACGACAGTCATACACATTAAAAAAAAGCGTATCTGCATAACGCACAGGCAGATAATTACTTCCCTTCGGTTATTTACGGGAACCCTCGTCACAGTGAGCGCTTGTTTTACACGTCATTCTTGTTTACTAATGAAAAAAAGTGCTGGTGGAAAAAATAAATTGCTTTTTATTGTCCAGCCGCAGTCAGCCTGCCGGGTGCGTAAATCAGAGATTATAAAGGATTTTTTGAAATACCGTACACTTTAAACCAACGTAAACATTTGTCACCGACGTGATAACACACGTGGCCGCGGAATATACGAGTAGGTATTCGTGAACTATTCACGCGATGCCAATGTAAGGTTTTGCGGTTTTTATATGAAATTGGCTTCTGTTTTATTTGTGAAGTAAATAAGCAACAATATATTATGTGTAGTGCAGTGCGATGATCGTTGTTTAGATTTATTAAGATGTGAAATGAATTCTCTCTTCTCTCGTACAACAAATCGTGCAAAATCATCGGTCTTATTAAATCTGATTTATTCAGACCGATGATTTTGTGTGATTAAACCTAAACGAGATTAAGAATTATACAGATGCAAAATATAATCGCGTTATGAAAAGAAAAATTTAATGAAAAATACACAATCCCGTTTTTCACTCATCAATAAACATAACACTTTCTTTTTATCGTGAAAATGCTCCGCCTGTGAAAAGGTTAACGCCTTATCATATTATCTTTAGCTTACAAAGGTTTTTTTGTTTTGGCATTCCTGTATAAACCCTTCACCAAGATATCAAACGGCAGAAACAAGTTTACGCGAAAATTGAATTCCATTTATTTCGCAGACGTGAATATGAAAAACTTTATGAGAGTGCAATCTCTAGCAGATACTTAAAACTATTTGTCGAGATACAGTACTATAAAGTGGAATGAAGTTATCCTTCGCATTATTGTAAAAGCTTTCACGTCGTATTATGAAATGGAAAGTAGCAAAAACAAGGATAGAGATACTAGACAGATTCAAACTAAGTACCTACCTGCTCCAGTCGTGAGCCTCCTCACAAACAAATTGAATAAGAATAATCCACCGACTCGAGATTGTTTTATGTTTGTTCTTAGATCGGGAATTTTTTTAATCCATTTTTTTATCTGACTTGTTGAACCTTTATGTTGAATATACTCTTTCATTGCTTACAACTTTTTATTGGATTGCAATCTTATTTATGTCGAGATAAAATCGTCAGACCTGAACATTTTATGTTTTGAATGACGTTTATACAATAAAAAGATGAATTCTTATTGCATTTTATAAAATTAACTCTGTAAAGAACTTTCTTTTTTAACTTCTACACAAATTGCAATATTGTAAAAAATTACAAATCAAGTGAATAGAAAGAAACGAAACATTTAATATTCAACTTACGAACTCGCAAACTTAAAAATATGAAAAGTTTTGGAGTTTCTACCGAAATTAAAAAAAAAATATGCCGTCCGAAAAGTTTTGTAGCAGAGAGTAGCGGGCCGCCCAGCGCCGCCGAAGTTTTGAAACAAATTGGAATTCAACAAATTACTCAAATACCGAAAATAGTACCTCAGTGTTGTAGGTGCGTGATGAATAATTACTGTTATTTATTTATTCAAACTTTATGCACAAATAAAAAAAAAAAAGCCTGAGGCATTTACTACCAGTCAACCTACTAACTATTTGCTTTTGTATAGAACACATTTTTTTGGCAGAATTATAATTATCTAGGTAGACACAAAAAATATATGAATTTATTGACTTCCGCTTTCAACCAGTCCTGTGAAACTCCGAACAAATTATTTTTATTAGGTCCTTACATATGAAATTGGCGTTTTGTACGGGAGGAATATAAAGTAATTTTTTTTTTGTAAAATATTTTTAATTAATCAAAGTATGCACCGTTGTTATCTATGCACTTTTGCCATCTCATCGGTAGTTCATTGATCCCTTTACTAAAAAAAACATGGGGGCGAGAATCAATGAACTCTTTGAAGGCGGTTTGGACTGCCACATCGGAGTTGATTTTTTTTTCCTTGTAAGATGTTGTCCAAATTCCGGAAAAAATGGTAATCTGTTGGAGCAAGATCCGGGGAGTATGGTGGATGTCGCAGACTTTCCAATTGTAGCTCATCTAACTTAGTGGTTGTTTGTTGTGCAGTGTGTGGTCTTGCGTTGTCGTGAAGCAGCAGTGGCCTAGAGCGATTGACCAATCTCGGTTGTTTGGCAGCTAGTTCTTCCTTCATGGTTAGCAGTTGCTGACAATAGATATCTACCGTAATCATTTGGCCAGATTTTAGAAAGCTGTAGTGAACGACACCGGCGCTAGTCCACCAAACACTCACAAGTAACTTTTTCCGAGTCAATTTTCGTTTAGGGCAGGATTTCGCTGGTTCTTCAGGGTTCAGCCATTGCGACGAGCGCTTCCGATTATAAATCGAATCATTACTTGTGATGAAAAGTGGATACGGTACGATAATTATCGTACCGTATTCACTTTTCATCACAAGTAATGATTCGATTTAAAATCCCTTCATTATTGTGTCGGTTGAGCAAAGTAACACAGCAGTCGACGCGTGTTTGCAAGTTCGATTCACTCAATTCATGAGGTACCCATCGTTCAAGTTTTTTTATTTTCCCGATTTACACTTACCCCGTAGCCTGCAGCTATCTCTGAAGTGCTTTGTGATGGATCCGCTTCCACAATAGCCTTCAATTCTTCATTTTCCATTTTGGTCTCCGGCCGTCCACGGGGTTGGTTCTGAAGGTCGAAATTTCCAGAACGAAGACGTTGAAACCAAAAACGTACCGTGCTTTCTTTTGCGACACCAGCGCCGTACACATCATTAATCCTTCGAGCTGTTTCTGCAGCACTGGTGCCACGGTAGAACTCGTATACCGATATTTCATGTTTTCCATTGTAAGCGACGCCAAAGAAAAAAATAATGAGGAAAAAACAAATGAATGACTGTTTTCAAAACTCAAATGTAGGTACCAGCTAAATGAATGTATAAATTTGAATTTGGAATTCTTAACCAAAGAGGAGATATTTCAGATCAAAGTGGTCAGTACGACAAAACGCTAATGTCATATGTAAGGACCTAATATATGGAATTAGTAACCTTCTTTAGGCAACATTTAGAAACAAACGCAGAATCTCGGGATGATCAACATTACACTACGAAGTGACCACCACGTGACCATACAAACAAACATGTCTGCCTTCGCGTCGCTCTGCTTCGTCTTGTGATTTTTCTGTTTGTTTTTTCCTTTTTCTGTAAGATTTGGGAAAAAAACTTATCATAATAATTTCTGTCGAGCATCTGGTCAGTGGGTCGTCTTAGGGGCGATCTGCTTCTTCGTTTCATCCTCACACAGTTTTATTGAGATATTGACTATTAGTGTAAGTGATTCTTGCGAGTTATTTGACTCTTTTTCTGTTATTATTACTATATAATAACGAGACGGTGACTCTAGTTTGTGAACCATCATGGGTGAGGGTCACAGAATATGTGAAGTTTGCGGTATCAGGGAGGCCTGACATAATGGAAATAAGTTCCAAGTTTCCTCTGGATCCAAACCGGTGAGTTTTACCAAACTAGTGTTAATGTGATCTTGTGCTCACATGGCACTACCTCATTGTAAATTAATAGCATCATTCAAATTCTGTAATACGACCCTCAAGCCATCAATCAAGATTAGCTGAAACTCTAATGAAGAAATGTTTTAAACATTTGTGCCTACAGTAATACCTACCTATTTGTCTAATCTAAATAGTAATTTAATTTAGTCTAAGTAGGTTGACTGCTAAAGAAATGGGTCAGAGAGTCTAAGACATTATCTACCTACCTTTAGGTACATAATGGTGTCAACCATTATGTACCTAAATATGAAATAAATCTAGAATTTCTATTCCAAGTATTTTTTTTTTCAGGATGGGAAATCATCAAATGACCCCTCCCGCTCTGGGTGGAGCGGATTCCAAGTAGGTATAATAATCTCTTTCATTTAGTTGCGCTGATAGTGTAAATTTGGTGTTTTCTTAATTTTGAATCACACTAAATGAATTCGCAGTCAAACATAGTCGGTTAGAAGTAACCTTTTATATTTTGTATCTTTTAGATGTCGAGAGTGGCTAAAAGCAGTTGGTAATGAAGAACTGGTGCTTCTATCAATAGAAAAACTGTATGAGCAGCAACGGCTGGAGCGATTTTGACGAAATTTTCAGGAAATCATCAGATTAGCCCAGCGGGTGATCCTGTGAAGTTTGGTAGCGATAAGGCTACCCGTGCGAAGCCGGGGTGGGTCGCTAGTAATTTATATAAATTAATAAATGCAGAAATCACATAAATCAGTGTTTTATTTTACGAATTTTAAAATTAGTTTACTGTGAACTCTAAATATCGATAAGTTTATTGATTTCTATACGATGTGTTGCGCATCCCTAACTATGACAGTTCTTCCCGTCAACGTCATGATTGTCAGTGCTACTTAGAATTTTCATTTTGGTAGCTATGTTTTTTTTTTCATGCGGTTGGCTAAAGAAGGTTAACAATTTCTCACAAACTGAATGTTCTAAGTTCCGTCTCTTAAAAGGTTCCATGCTCTGTGCTTTCAATCTGGCGGGCCCCAACGAGATTTATCAATAGGTGATAGCTTTTCATAAAGGCATTGTTTTGTACCTATAGAAAATAAATAAGATATATTTTGTACCTCGACAGTTTTTCATTGAATGACGTTTTTATGAAGTGTCTAGCTAGCGAGCCCCTTATGATTATTTTGCCCTTATTGTTATTATACTTTCAGATCGCCGAATAGTACTCGGAGTTTGATACTGTTTTGTACCTTACAAATTCAAAACTTTGACTTTCTGTGAGCTATACTTCAAAAGATATTCGTTGTTTAAACAAACGTCCAGCCAGCGGGCCCTTTTATAAATACTACTCTTATATTATATGAAAGCTTGATAGCTTGATAGATTTATCAACAGGTGATCCTGTTGATAAATCTCGTTGGGGCCCGCCAGATAGACTCACACTTACAATACGGCTGAGGTGATTTGCAAAATCATTGTTTTATCGAAATCATTCATTTTTACGAGCATGACAACCTCATAAATTATAATTATGCTGTAACAATGTTGTGAGTGCACGAGTTATGTAGGGGTAATAAAAATAATAACGGACGGAACGGACGTCGGAAACGGACGACGGAAACGTCCGAGTTGACGCCCGCCGCGGTGAAATTGTCGAGTGTGCGGGAAGCGTGTCGTGACTTGTGACGTCAGTTGCTACGCGCGTAACCGCATGCGCCGCGCCACGTAATATTTGAAATTCAAACAGATCGGTGACATGGCTTACCTGTGTCTGTACT
Organism: Luperina testacea; assembly: GCA_927399505.1. NCBI lineage: Eukaryota > Metazoa > Arthropoda > Insecta > Lepidoptera > Noctuidae > Luperina > Luperina testacea. Next base: position 11,874,159 of record OV656771.1, on the reverse strand, counting down.
TGATGTTTGTAAAAAGTGTATTATTAATGATTTTTCAACAAGAACATGCTATGTCCATAAATGCTATCTACTGCTGAACAAATATTTGATGACTCCGAAATGATGGTCATAGTCGCAGGAAACATCGTCGCATCAACCGTCCAACCATCATAGTGCATCTGAGACGATTGATAATTTCCCAGCACTGTGCAGCTCGGTTTAGTTAAGCAGTTTAGGGATTACTAGCAAAGTTGATCTACTATCTCCAGTTTTCACGACACCAGCTATAGGTGAAGCCGTGTATGGTATGTACAGATTCTCATGTCAATGTCATTGATTCGATTCGCGAATACTACTATAATGGTCTACGATCATATCTATCTTTATTTTTTTAAACGATGAGTCCTATTATTGTAAAGGCTAGAAAATTTAAAACATGAGTTTTCTATTTTTGAAAGAGAATCATTGATTTTTATTCTTTTAAGTCTAGACTTAACAGCAACAAAAGACATGGCATTACCTTTGAAGTGGGAATATTTATCCTTATTTATAAAATATATAGGTACCTACTACACCTGTCTCGAAAAAAAATTGTTAAACTTTAATGAGCCCGCAAAAAAATATAGAAATTTAGTAAAAGTCAATCTTGAATTTTACGAATCAACTCGACTGAAAGGGCCGTACGTACAATGTTTTTTTACTTTTCAAATATTATAGGTATGAAAGAAGCTCAAAAATAAAATTGTGTGATTGAACCTGTGACTTTTTTTTCAAGACAAATTAATTGTTGAGCAAATTGACTACCAACATAAATTGTCCGTAAACTCAAATCATAACCAACATTCTTTGACAGTGTAATATAGCTAAAACAAGGGAAATTGATGTATGGGGACTCCCCATCTGAACTCTTAATAGTTTACTTGATTGATGATTTGATGTTCAGAAGCTAACAAATACCTATCTAGTGACATAGGACATTCTCTAAAAACTAGAAAATGATGAATATCTACTTCAAATTGTTAGGAGACAACTCTTATGTTCATATTCATAAATAATTATCTGTTAAAAGCTCTTTTTCTTAACTTTTATTATTTGATTATTTTATTTGATTTTATTTTAACTTAGCTTTTTATGTTAACATGGGCTTAGTGACACCTCAATTTGTATGCAGATACAAGATAAGAAAAGATAATCATTTATTTGCTCAAACATGAGTACAATACAACACAAATTGTCAGCATGCAAGAGATGTTAAAAGTAGGGAAAACACAGATCATCACGTTTCCCTTAAAAATTGGCATGCAAATGTTAATAAAATAAGTATAATATCACTCAAAATAAATGTTATGTTAATAATGAGAACATTAAAAATACTAAAGATAATAAATTAGTAAGCATGGTTAAAATCTGTCATCGAAAAATTCATTGAAACTATAATAGGCTTTATCTGCTAGGAAATTTCTAACTTTCTTTTTGAACGCTACGTCAGTTAACTGCTTCCAGATTTTAGGTAGTTTATTATATAGTTTTAGAGCCATGCAAAACACACTTTTTCCGCATAAGTGACGTTCTATATTGATGTAGGGAAATTTGACTGTTGTCACGTCTATTACGAGGAAATCGATCTGCCATGCGAGAAAAGAGGCGAGGGTTGGATCTTAAGAATATTGCATTTTCTATTATAGTATAAAGTGCAGTTAATGTCAAGATTTTGTATTTTTTTAAATAAGGCTTGCAACTCTGAGTGGTTTCAAGTTTGATCATCGATGCAAACGAAAAAACGACAAAACATCAAAAACGTTGCAATCAATGTTTTTGAGTTTTGATTATAAGTTCCGGGTCAGTTGAGGTGCCCCAAAAGATAATACCGTATCTTAAAATTGACTCCATCAGGCCGTAGTAAGCGGTGCGCAAAGCATCTACACTAATTAATGCTGTCAGTTGTATACTTGAAACTATTTGTCGAGATACACTAAATGTGTAACTAAATCGTTACCACAACAACCGAACAGGAGATAAGTAAACGACCGTTCATCCTACGACGCATACATAAATACATCCTACGAAAATAGGGTTAGGCCACTGCAGGACAATATCCTACACGTACTAACGCATCTAATGTTGTTGGGCCGATTGTTTGAGCAGTCATGTCCGGAGAGAAACACACGGCCATTTGTCATGCGACAACACCGGCTAGGTACCTCTGAATGGCGACCAACTCTCTTGTTCTATTGTCTCGGACATAATGACCACCTCCGACCCGCTACGATTAGTGTTGCTGAAACACCCCAAATTAGGTAAAAGTTATGCTGAATGAACGAACGGACCTAAATCTACATGGAAATATTATTTTTGAAAATGTTTTTGTATTTTAGAGCGCCGAAACAGTTGTTAATTTTGCGGTTCGCAAAACGGAGTGGTTCGTATCGGTTCGAATGTAAAACTACCGGTTTTATTCTAAACAACAACCATGGACTGAAATACACATGCGGTGCAAAAAAAAAATTAAAATTGATGCGTAGTGGTTTATGCGCTACGGCTACGGCAGAGTAGTGGCGTAGTTGTGACGTCATCACATCAGCTACGTCGTAGCAGTAGTGTTTGAAAAAACTTTACAGTAAATCTGCAACGCGCATAAATATTATCTACTCATTCTGAAAACACAATGTGATGCCAAACGAAGCTGACCTCGTAAAACGTCGCCCAGTTAATGTATAGTGTGAACAATGTACGAGTATTCCCTAGAACACATACATTAATTCTCTCTCCCAATACCGAAGCACTTAACTTGTATGTAGCCAGGAGAGTAGAGAAAGTGTAACCTACGTTCCGAGCGGACTCAGCGATATTTATGACCCTAGAAAGAGTGCTGCAATAAATAATATATTTTAAGTGAAACAGAACTTTCTATAACAAAATTTTAGGCAGCGAAGATTATTCTAGAAAAATTAATAATATAAACATCCGAATTGAGAACCACCTCCTTTTTTGAAGGCTGTTAAAAAAAACATTTTTGTCAAAATTCACAAAAGTGTACATCGAATTAAAATTTCCTCAGTGTTCCCTTTGAGAGCATTAGAAAAGGCAGCAAAATGCTTCTGACTACTCAAAAACACTTCACCGTTTGCTAACGTGCAAAATAAAAAGACGAGAACAATTATTTCACTTTTAAGAAAAGTCAGTAAACCGAGCTGATTGCCACTTTTACGGTATTCCGAGCGAGACCCTCGTCACTCCTTTTTGTTGTATATTTACAAATGCAAATGAGAATCGCTACGGAACTAAATAATTTTATTTAATGTACTGTAATATTAACGATATGGGATCGGTTCGCCTAATTATGCTTCTAACTGTATACACGCTCGAAGAGAGAGAGAGACTAACAAAAAGCTTTTACGATTCAACAGTTTAATATAGGACCTACGATATTGGCTTATGAAAATACTACACATTTTAGACAACATACAGCTATTGGAGTAAAGTTAAACTTCAATTCAGAACGTTACTAACTTTAAATACGCCGTTGTTGATTCATGTCAGTTTTTATTACCACAACATTTATGTGTGACGTTTCACTACCGCGAATTGTGACGAGGGTTTTTTGTTGATATGATAATATGGTATACTTATTGTGAAGGCTGGCAGGGACATTGACGCTCAAACTGTGACCATGAATGAATTCAATATAATATGATCGTAGCTGTTTCATACAAAAGTGCAATTCCACATTATTATCATTTGAACCTTAATACGTCCACTGCTGGACATAGGCCTCCTCCAAGCACCGCCACTTTGACCGGTTGTTGTGCTTCTCCTACCCAGTGCATTCCTGCGGCCTTCACCAGGCGCCAGCTGAAAAATTGTGCCTATGCGGTCAAAATGTATGGGTCAGCATTTTTTTAATAACCTTTATAATATTTTAGCCCAAGGGGTTTTAGAATCATGTAGGTACTTAATCCGTGTTAACAGGTTGAGCGTCGATGTCCCTGCCACCCTGTATGGGTATTCTTCCAAATAAATAAGTAAAGTCCTCCAGACCGTATTTCGGCCACGGCGGCCAATCTCAACGGAGACTAGCCTTGGGCTACTTCTGTCTGCTCGCATACTTGTGCAATATAATATCTCCCGTGCATATAATATCTAACAGTGCACCTGCACTCCCTCTTCCCTCACTCTCATAGTCCGATGGAACGGAAATCCGACACGATCGGAGAAAGATCAGGCTTCCAAGTAAGAAGTAGGGGAAAAATCCAATATTTCGGGTTCTATGAGTTTTTACAGTAACGGAACCTAATTTAACCGACAGTCATGTTTTGTTGTGTTTCATCCGAATTCCCACAACAAATTAACAATTCAAGAATTCGCAGGTGTGTAGACTGCGGTAGTATAATTAGATTGTAGGTTTTCTAAAAATAGAATTCTGTTAACATCCATGGTAGGTAGATAACTACTTACACTACTACAGTCATGTCGTCGAGACAATGCTCTCCTGACACCTGTCAGTGCGACAATTCTATTAGCAAATAAAGATCAAATTCACAAAATATATATTCGTTTGTATGAAACTGACAGGTGTCAAGAACGCATTCTCTCGTCGGCCGCACTGTACAAGCATCTTTTGGCGCTTGAATGACATTGACAGAAGGTGCTGTTTTGTGAAATTGTATTGAAAAAACAAGATGTCGGCACTAGTCCCCATTTTCGCCACGAAATAAACCTTGTACAGCTGTAAACAGGTTTTTTTGGGTTGGGAAATTATCAAATAACTGACGCTAACGCTCTGGGCGGAGCGGGAGGGCGTGTAAGACTTTTACTGACTAAAACCCACTCGTGTTCCTTAAGTTGCCTGTGCCAGGGGCAACGGTATCTCTTTCGAACAACCCGCGACCGTGGCAGCCTACGTGTATACTTAAAATTATCGCAATGAAAAGGCTTATACCGTCACTGAACGTTCCCGGGAGTTTTACCTTGAGCGTGACGATACATACCTCCAACAAAACTATTTGTATTTACCGTAACTATTGTTAAAAACACACAAATCCCCAGATAAGGGGTTGACTATACTCACGCGTCTGTATGACGCGTAAATTTGTTGATTTAGTTGCTGATACAGTAAATAAAACGGAAAAATGGTCGGCAAACCCGCGCGTAAAAAAATGATTAAAAAAAGGGGAAAAGAAAGATATGGAATGTGTTGTGATGTAACAGCCTGTGGGATCTGTTGCACATCGTACGGATCTCATTCATTCAGTATTTCTTATAGAAACATTGCATTTAAGTGTATTGTACTTGTTTGGGTAATTTTAAGCAAAATAAAAAGGTGATATGTGAATTTTTGTCAAATTTCTTTAATAGATTTTCAACTTTATCGCTAAAGCGTAAGGTTCAAAGTTGATTGGCAACATTTTACAGTTTCGGGTAGCTTGATGTCCTGTCGTCTGTACTAACTGTACACCTCTGGCTAAGCCTTCGAGAAATTATACGTGAAGGTATATTTGTGTATGTTATGAATAGATCACTGCCTCGTTGGTCTAGTGCTCGCAAGCGCTACTGCTGAACATGAGGTCCTGGGTTCGATTCCCGGGTAGGGCAGTGTTACAATAGGCTTGTCCCCTATTACATAAGAATTAAAGATAGCTGGCGAAATGTGGGCTAATCCAACCTAACCTAATCTTGCGGGGAAATACAGACGTGATGTTAGGTTACAAATATGTATTCATTTTGTTTTTTTGACAACTTCTTTAGGCGCGTTGGACATTTTTGGAGATCGGAAAAAAACTATTGAACTCGCGCCACTGTTACGGTAACCGACACCGCTTCGGATGCGTTTGCCTGTCTTCGGGATGTCCTCGGTTTTAATGTATATCCGATATGTCAGTGAGTGATGGCAAAGTATTCTGTTTTTGTTTTGTTTTCCCTTCCGTCGGAACTCCTGGAGTGCCACGTTTTTTTTTAAATTCTGTGTTTTGCTTATTTTCTAACAGAAAGGAAATACGTTTATTTACAAAAAACATGACGCAAAGAAAGAATACAAACGCAAAAAACAACAAGTTGGGTGAAAATATGCGTCACATCTACACAAAACGGCCATAGCTCAGCATAATGCTACGACCCTATGAGACATTCGACCCGTGACAAATATTGGGACGGTTGCTGTAGCACGAAAAACTACCACATCAAAAGAAAAAGTCATCTAAAAGATACTTAAAATAGAAGTTAGTAATGACCATTTATAGAATTAACAGTTTTTTAAGTCTTACAAGTCCCCTTTGTTTGAAGTCAGTGAAAAGTTGGGCACAAGAAGTTTCTAACACCGCAGTACTTCATTCTACTAATTCATTGCATTAACTGCCACGGATGGACAAGCAGCTTACAGCACCTTGTATAAGCTGCATGTGAAAGTGAGTGTAAGCGTTGTGCACTTTACGCGGAACTTTGATTATGGAACTTTATGTGTAGAACACAAGATGCTTTTTACCGGAAAAGGTTATATTTGGGTACCGGTTGAGGCGCAGCGCGAAGAATCGTGACGTATCTTGCTTGATGCTCTTTCATGCATTTGCTCGGCTTGTCCCATCACGCTACCAGTATCCGCGTAAGTACTTACTTAATAGGTTGCTATATGCATATTAAATATTAATTATCGTCAGCACATCGTCTCATTCCTGTGAAAGCGCTGCCGCTGTCCAAACCATCATAAAACCTTTCTGTCATACTTTGCGAGCGCGTTGAGGGCACTTTTTCAAAACTAAAAGTGTAAATTTTGCACGTATTACGTATTTCAAAGTTAGTAAGTTATGTTAGAGTGTAAAGGCACATTTTAGCGGTGCCATGTAAGTATTTCGTGCAGAGTTCATGTTTGCGTTGTCATCTGATAAAATAATTTTCGTTACTTACGACCTTCACCAGTCAACAAAGTATATATATTTTTTTAATGTTTGAATAAGAATCTTCCCTCACGAGACAGGTAAATATTGCACTGAATGTCACATATTTGAGGGAGTTTTCTATGCAATTTTATGGATTATATTCATGGAAAATCATTGCGAAATCCTTTTGCGTAAATATTTGTTTCAATAATATATTCCTGAAAATGGAACCTTTATACAGGTATATGTAGGTATAAAACAAAATCTCTTTTCCTTACTGTCTGTGTGACCACTTAGATCTTCTAAACTACAAAATGTATCTAGATGTGGTTTTCACCATCATTTAGGGCATTTTCTCCGGAAGGCTTATTGTTTAATATAGTATAACATATAACTTAGATATAACACATAAATCTCGATGTTTCGATATGTCACCATTGCACCCATGCGAAGCAAGGACGGGTCGTTACTCTTTTATTAAATGACTAAATACCCATTTTGAATTTGAAATATTTAAAAGTGTAAAAATATAATATTTTTTTTGTTTTTAATGTTAATTAATCAATTTCATAATCGAAAATAAAGGCCTAATAGCTTTTGAAATATATGTACTTAACCTATATACTTTATATAGTTACATGGGCACTGGCTATCGGCCTGTTTCACAAATTCCTTCGGCCCGTACTAAGAAACCGAGGAGATATTCTTATCGCGACGTTTCGGGAGACGCTGGATCTCTTGGCGGATGATAAATGGAAGGCCTACGTGATTCACCGACTTTGCTTCTAAAGCTGCTTTAAATCCCTTCTACCTAGATTATATTTGTGCATATTATGCAAATAAGAAGTACGTATTTCGAGTTCGGAGTTGGAGGTACTTTTAAGTGATGTAGGTTTAATGATGGCGAGTCGTGCAGTATTTTAGACATTCAGATGTCTCTAGTTGCGTCGTTTTTAATGAGCAACTTTGTTTTTCTTAACTAATATTATGAAGAGATTTTTTGTATATTTGTTTGTTACTCTTTTACGCTGAAACGATAAATGGATTTGAATGAAATTTGGCAATTGGGTAGACCGGTGACCTGGATGAGGACAAAGAATATTTATTGTGAAACCGAGGGGCGCAGCTAGTTTTTAGTAAACAAACCCTTCCAACTAGCTGGTGATTAGTTTAGTATTCTTTGATTCCTTTTTTTTTCAATAATTAGAAAATAACAATTTTATTTCAGTCAAATTTCAATTTAAAAAATGAACCCTCAAAAGGATTTATTCCGGTCTGATCCCCTGAACCCCCCTAGTTTGTCTTTAATAGCCATAAAAACCCTGAATTTATTTATAGGATTTTACAAAAGTATGTTATACGGTACCTAGTTTGAAACATTCGTTATTTGCTCGTGATGTCTATACATATGTATGTTTGAAAACACATTGTCCCAGAGTGGAGTTCAAACTAGCTGCGTCCGCATTTCTGTCCGATATTATTATTCGCTGAACAAACGATTCTGAATAAAACCGATTCTATGTAAAACTCACTCAGTTTTTGTAGAAGAGTTTTAGCCTAAAACTGTCAGAATATATTACAACTGGTCTAAAGGTGACATGTAGATAAATGCGATAGTAAATCATGTCTATTTTACGTTCGCCATCCAATCGTAATGTGATGTTTGAACTACGTTTATTTTTTAGTGCATTGACTTCTGTAATGGGCCTACCACACGCACAAGCTTCACCACAGTTTTGTCTGCGCAAGCCGGTTTGTACAGCGGCGGCGACCTCTCGCGTCCGGGCCTGGTTCAAGCCATGGTCTGGGGCGAGAGGGAGTGGGGAGCAGTCGCCTCCTTCTGCGAAGCAGTCATGCTAGCGAAGGAGGCGGCGGGACGGCTGAGGGAGAGAGCCTCCCGTCCCAGCCGCCGCGGGAGACGCTCCGGGCGTCGGGAGCCGCGCGACAACTCCCGGCCACCGTAGGCGCGGGCCTGCGGGCGGAGAGTAATGGGTAACTCACCGTCAAATCAGGACCAGGCCCGTGCCGGACGGCGCGTACGTGTTCCACGCGCGCCTCAAAGAGATGTCAGCATCAAAGGAAGGGGCCCGCAAGGGCCGAAGCCTGCCGGGTCAGCGGGATTGTCCGAAAGGGTTACCGCTGGCCCGGAACATAAAGGGCTAAGGAAGGAACACGGGTGGGTTTTAGTCAGTAAGAGTCTGACACTCCCTACCGCTCCACCCAGAGCGGGAGGGGTCATTTGATGATTTCCCATCCTCAAAAAAAAAAAAAAGCCGGTTTGTACACGGAACACCGTGCGTGTGGTTGGTAAAACTGTATCGGTGTTCCGTGTACAAACCGGCTTGCGCAGGCAAAACTGTGGTGAAGCTTGTGCGTGTGGTAGGCCCATAAGACGAGGTTCGCATAGGCGCGTTTCTCCAGCGGCGATTTCTTTTCGCGCACTGGATTTTCAACGCTCTGCATAGCGCCGAGAGTTAAAAATCCAACATTGCGTTTTTTTGACGCACTGGGATGCGCTCTATTGGATTCTCAATGCTCGGCTCAACACCGAGAGTTGAAAATCGAGTGCGGGATAAAATCCCGCCACAATATTTTTCCGTCCGTGCGAATGGTGGGCTTGTTGTAGCTCATCCAAGCGTCATCGTTAGTCGTGAACCGTCATTTCCGTCATCTCATTTTGATGGATAATAAACATAGTAGAAAAAGTTTGGAATAGGTATCTACTTTTTGTTTGTTTGTTCATGAATTTAACCATTTATATGTAATATCACGTTTCACATTTCCTGTCATATTTCCTTATGCACACGCCCACACACACACGCCCACACACACACACGCATACACACACGTACACATACTAACCTAGAATAAGTAATAATCAATGCTGTAATCTGTCTTTTTTCTAGTTTTATATAACTTACCGTATTTGTTTACGAATGTTCAATTCGAAATAAATGTAACTGCTTCTGAAGGGGACCAAAAAGCCAATTCCAGTAATTTAAAACGTTCAAAATCTGGTTGCAATCTTATCTCAGTGACAATTAATGTCAAAACTTGTTAAAAATGTAGGGAAATTAGAGGTATTTTTGACAGATTGAAACTGAGCTCAAACTGTAAACGTTCTTAAAATCACGAGAATTATTGTCCCTCTGTTGTCCTGAAATACAGGCCTTACGCATAGCTTAGGCATCAGTCTCCCACAATATAATAATTAAAAGTATTATGTATTGTTCTTGATTATTTGAAAATGTCCTTGTATATTATGGTGATCAATAAATCATTATCTTGTTATCTTATGTACACACAAGACAAGATGAAAGGAACATAAAAATACGCACAAAGGGGATGCTTAAGAAATCTGTTCTAGTATACCTGCGACAGGAAAATATATGTACACACCGTGTTTACGAGTAGAAGAGAAAACATAATACATAAAATCAAAAATAATTGATACATATTGTTGTTGTTTTACGATATTGATCGATAACAAGACACACTTTTAAAACAATACACAAAACATCTGTATTCCTATGGCAAAAAGGTAAAATTATATTAACGTAAGTACCTACTTAAAAGAAAAAGCAAACAATTCACAAATGACACGAGCCGGAAGTACCCGTTTCAGATGTAGCAAACATAAAGGGTATATTTTAAACATATTAAATGTTTTTAGACTTCATTTAAAAATCGTAGGCGACCCTCGTCAACCTTTGCTAGCTTACTTTAGCTTATAAAGAGATAAAGTGATATTCATGAGTAATTTATATGAGCAAATTGCTCTAAAAAACGTGTGTATTGCGTTTATATATGTTCTTACTTTGCATATTGCGATTATATCTGTTTAATTAGCAACCTTTTTTTGTAAATGCTAATGTTAGCATATGAGGAGCAGTGGTAGCCCAGTGGTAACCAGTGGCGTGCCTAGGGGTCAAAATTAGGGCAAGCCCACAGATTTTCAACGTATAAAAAAAACGCCCAACTGAGGGATTGGCTTATTAATGTTTGTGTTCGAGTTCATTGATTGATATTTTTTTAATATATTTATTTATTGATAGGTTTAAGTAAGTTTGTTGTTGTGAATTATGATTTTATTAGGGCAAGCCGGGCTTTTTGGTTTTTATGAAGGTACCGCCCCTGGTGGTGACCGACTTTTACGAGTTTGAGGTCGTGGGTTCGGTAGCAGGCACTTTATTTTGTGTAAATAATTTCATCACCACTGCTCTCAAAACGGTGAAGGAAAACATCGTGAGGAAACCGGACGTCCCGAACATTCGGAGATATTTGAAATTTACCAACCCGCACTGGGCCCATGCACCTGGTAGATTACAGCCCACTCCCTGTCACAGAGAGGAGGCTTGTGTCTCAGCAGTGGGAATGTAATAGGCTGATTACGTAAATGTTAGTAATGGTAGATTTTCCTTATTCTACACTTAATATTATTATAATTTTGAGTATAAAGCTAAAGGAAACAACTTCGAAGTTAAGTTTAAGTCAAGATAAGTCAATGTTATAAACCTACAAGTTCTGGGTAAACTTCTTATACTAAATTAACAAACGAAGTATTGAAAGAAAAATATAATAACCTAACCTAAATATAAAATATGGCATTGTAAAATTCCTCCGTAGTCGACTAGTAATACCCGAGAGACTGGTGGAATTGCCACGTTGTATGGCAATGTTTAGTCTCTGGCCAAGGTAAAAGTCAGCCCTTAGGTCACGGGAAGTATCTACCAGCCGTTTGAAGATTTCGTTGAACAAACCATAAGCACTCGGACCCTACGGCTCGGGGATTTAAACCCCAAACGGCTCGAAAATATAATTACCGACTAGCTGCACCCCGCGGTTTCAACCGCGAAGTTTCGAGTTTCTAATATACTTACTCGTAATTCAATCATGATTCGAAAGACACGTGGCGCCATCTATTATCATAATAAGGTTATTCTTATTTTCTTCGGGAACGGCACTTTTTTTCGGGATGAAAGGTACCCTATGTCCGTTTCTGTACACCTGACAACTTATATGCAAAATTTCATGATGATTGGTTCAGTGGTTTAGGCGTGAAAAGGTAACAAACAAACAAACTTACTTTCACATTTATAATATTAGTTAAGATTAAGATAAGGTTATTATATATAGTTTAATATTGTAACTGTTTGCTGTTCCTCTCAATAAAAAATAAAATAAAATAAAATTATACTTTCGCTGCTTGATATCTACATTATATAAACTAGCGAGGTAGCATCGTATAAATGGGTAAACGCACCTATAATTTGTTAGTGCATAGCTATCAAGGATTCCGGGCGTCTCCGTAATAAGCTGGACATCCCCGAAATAAGTGCACGAATAATGTCACCATCTAAGAATATAAAACTAAATGAATAACCATTGATTCCACACGAAGTTAAGCTTTGTAAATATGATTTGCTGATTCATCAAAACTGTGTTAAATAGATGAAATTCAGTTTAATATTTATTATCCTGACAAAAGGTTCAATTGTGGATTATGCCTTGTCACTGCCTGTACATCTACGAGGGGGCGTTTTTAAGTTCGCGGAATGGAGGGTGAGAAGTGAAAATAAAAATACTAAATTATTTTTCTTTTTCAATATATTCACCTGCTACCCTTATACATTTTTCAAATCTTTCAATTAGCTTATGTATACCTTCATAAAAAAATGTTTTGTCTTTGTCCGAAAAATAAGCTGAAATCGCGTCCTTCACTTCTTCATCAGTTATAAATTTCTTCCCACGAAGTTCTTTTTTCAGTTTTGAGAAGAGGTAATAATCACTGGGAGCCAGGTCTGGGCTGTAGGGTTGATGGTCTAAAATATTAAAGCCCACCTTATCCAGGGCAGCCAACGCAACACGGCTCTTGTGAACAGGCGCGTTGTCGTGAAGAAGAAGGACACCTTTGGTCAATTTACCCCTCCTTTTTTCTTTAATGCCTTCTTTCAACCTCTCGAGGATAGAAGCATAGTATTCTCCGGTTATAGAAACGCCTTTATCTTTATAATCGGTCAACAGGATCAGTTCTGAATCCCAAAACACTGTTGCCATGATTTTTCCGCCGATTGTGACACTTTAAACTTCTTGGGTGGTGGTGTGCCTTTTTTGTGCCACTGCATAGAGTCCTGTTTCAACTCAGGTTCATAATGATGAACCCAAGTTTCATCTCCAGTAACAATTCGACTTAATAGTCCATCCTTATCTTCGTTACAGAGGTCCAAAAACGTGCGAGAACACTCCACGCGGTGTTGTTTTTGAGGCGGCGTGAGCATTCTTGGCACCCATCTTGCACTGACCTTTGTCATGCCAAGATGATCGTGTAGAATTTTGAAAATTGTCGTATCCGATACTCCAACCATTTCTGCAAGCTGTTTCTTCTTTAGTCTGGCATCTTCCAATATTATTTTTTCGACTTTTTTAATGATTTCCGGAGTAGTCACCTCGATTGACCGTCCGGGCCTTGGGTCGTCTTCAAGTGAGGTCCTGCCTTGTTTAAAGAGACTGTGACTCTTGTAAACCATGGTTTTACCCGGGCAAGAGTCCCCGTAAACGGATTCCATCTCTTCCAGTATATTTTGAACTGACTTTCCTTGCTTGGTAAGGAACTTTATTATGGCACGGTACTCGATTTTTTCCATAGTTCACACTTTCTTCCCGATTGAGTTGTTTGCTTGACGATAGTTCAAAGACCAATGATCCAATTAAGATAAAACCTGGCATATATACTAATATTGAGTGGCTGAAGTTGTGGCCATCCCGATAATGACCTATTGTTATCCCCTCCCCCCCATTCCGCGAACTTAAAAACGCACCCTCGTAGTTGAAGTATTCATTCATTACAGTAAGCTCATTGCTCCGTTCGCCATGTTTTACACTCATTCATCCGTTTACATATATATGGCGCAATTTAAATGCTCCGAGCACGCCGGATTTCTAATTACTGTGTGTTCTATTAATTTAGCGTCGACAAATACATCCACCATTATTGTTGAACAACATGTTCAGGGACTATTTCCAATGTTAACAAAATGCTTTTGTATTGAAAGCCTGAACTTAATGCGTATTTTTATAAATGGGTTGAAAAGTTAAAACGTATAAAATAAAATCAAGTAAAAGTCTTTGTGGAATTGAATACGTTAGCAATGAAAAATATAAATGTGTGCGTGTGTAGTAGTCACGAAAACACATCTAAGCCAAGAGATTGCGGCTGATTTTGTGACTGATGATGTGAAGAAGTTACAAAGACAAAGTCATGCTAAATAAAAATAAACATTTAGAAAATACAAACAGACATGTAACAAACTTACACTTTAGTCTGGTTTACCCACAAAACTGTCAGCAGCTTACATTTTATCTTACACATAAGCCAACGAATTAAAAGTTAAACACCACTAGATGAGGTTCAACTCGTGTTGGTCTGGTAAACTCCAGAAGGTAACAATTAAAAGTGTTTGAAGAGTAAACACTGTCCAACGCGCTGTTGTGTGCGGACGGCGAAGTTTCTGATGTACGATGTAATGACAAATCACGTGTGTGTTTGAGATTTGTAGCTCTAATACGGGATTTGTCTTAAAGTTTTGGACTGGAATAAGAAGACGTATCCAATATAACATGTATGTGAAAATATACACTTTTTGAAGATTCTACACACATGTATCTTTCGTAGCATACTTCTCGTAGCGCTGCGCTAGGTGCTACGTAGCGGCGTAGCTCCCATTTTATTCTGCTCCCGAACGTTTTAAAAGTTCTTCAATTTATTTTGTATTTCTTACATACTTCTTTGACTTAATATTTTTATTATTTGACATTATATACAGACAATTCTTATATTTCAACTGTTTATTAGTTGTTGTTTTAATCATATCACTTGGTTTTAATAGGTTTTTATACTGTATTTGTATTTATTTATCCTTCTGATAGATTCTTATTTTGTACATTTGAGGACTTTGTAGGCTTTGTAGATTTAAGATCTGTAGACCATTTTTTATTTTATCAAGTAGCTAGTACTTGTTGACAGGCCTACGCTGTCCTCCCACACCTACTGTAATTTGAAAACATTGTAAAAGCCAATTATAAAAACTAAAAACTAATTTCAGCAAAAAAAATTATATTTCCGGCATGTATACTCAATTTACAAAAGTTGCCAGTACATTGATAACGGCTATCATATTATGCTACCAAAAAATAAAACTCGAATGTAGAATCTATCAAAGTCAACTGAAAAGAGCTTAGGCAACTGTGTCGCGTCTATGAAATTATTATGGACAATTTTTACTTTCGTTTTTGCTTTGCATTGTTGCATTGCATTTAAGTTCATTTAATTCATATTGCATTTAAGTTCAACTAACCTGGTGTCAGGATTCATTTAATGTGTCAATTGGAGGCAAAGCTTTGCAAAATGGTGGTAAAGTCACAAGCAGATAAAAATTATTTAAATTTATTAGCAGATGTAGGCACTGACAGGTGGATTTCTTGCAAAATGGCCAATATTTTCCGGACTTCTGTATTGTATAGTAGATTTTACAGTTTTAGCTGCAATAAATTCGGTTATAAAGATTGGATTTTTATGATCTTCGAGTTTCTACTGCCACAATAAACATGAATGAAAAATGGTGTATGTCTATTCGTGTCGACGCTCAATTGACATTCGATCATCAAAACTGAGCGGATGTGCGCGGTACTGACAATTTATAGCCATGTCGATCGTCAAAATAGAGCAAATCTCTCTTCAAACAAAATTCTAAATATTAACAAAGCGCTTACACACTTTAACACCGAAGCAAACAACTGAAGAGAAAAGACGTTGCCGTACATTCTCGCACGCAGACTTGTCGAGCAGTGAAGGTACCAATCGAGATGATTCGGCATCTCACAACCGCCAAGCGTTAGATCTTTATGCGTCATGCCGCATTATATTCTCGAATTTAATACATCCATATGAGACTGTAAGCCAAGACTCAAGTTAACGTTAATTAGACGCCGGTTGTCTGTAATGTTATGCTTGTGTTATTAAGTTAATAATGTGAAACAGTTTCTGTAATATTCTTTTCCGCTGAATTCCCGGCCTGTTACCATAAATTGATTTTTCAAGGTTGAATGCTTGTTAGTTTTAGCTTTTATTTTGATTCCGCGAAGGCTTTGTGGATCCGGATTTTTTCATGGTTGAAAATCAGATGGCATCACGTTGATAGTGATAGTTCCCTCCTGAGAAATCAACGAAAAAGGTCTTCTATTATTCGAGACGTCCTCGTGATGGTGCGTTTTTTTCTAATGTAACTCTTTGAAAACGTAGCGTACCTATATGGAGCTAAGAAAAAAGGTAATAATAATTAATTAGTCCACCCTTTTCCACTCTAATTTTCTTCTGGAGTAAATAGAGAAAAGCGCTTTATTTAATTTTGCTACCGGTTAACTGGCAATTTTTATTTAAAGGAAGAGTTTGAAGTTATTTTCAGTCGATGAAAACAAAAACAAATGAATAAATCGAACAGGTATTCCGCCCACGTCATTAAGGGCTGATTTTTCTATCGCCAGATAACTTTTATTCGAAGAATAAAATTGACGTTTGACAGTTTTTGTATGAAATAACTGTCAAAACTTCAGTATTATTCCTCAAATAAAGTTATCAGATGATTGAAAAATCAGCTCTACGTCAAATAAATATTGCTATTTGCTACTGACCTACTGTTCGTGAAACACGTGTAATGTGTATCCTTCACAAAATACACGAGTTGCGGTTTTGCAGAGTTTAAATAAGTTTATTTGAACCATTTGCTATGCCATGAAACTGACAGACTTACAAATGAAATAATTACTTCCAAGCTTCATGGCCACGTAGCTAACTCTTTTAGTATAATACTTTAATCAACTCTGCCTATTGCGGTCCAGTGCTGGATGCCACTGATGGATAGGCCTGTACCAGTCTGCGCTACAACACCCTGTCTTCCGCCTTCCGCATCCAGTCTGTCCCAGTCACCATCTTAAGGATATCTGTTAAGAAGCACAGCTTTCTACACACTTGTTAAGAAGCACAGCTTCTTACATACTGTTTATTGATTAAAACTTGCCTTTTAAATGTAAAATCAAGTCCTATGTCTATTTACATAAGTTCTATTGTTGAACGGTCGTTCTGTTAAGACCAAAAGTAGATATAAACATATTATAATTTGATTGCCTAAGTTGGTTTGACAAAGTCCCAACTATTATCAAAACAAATCATGTGATTGGTCGAGACTCGCCATTGTATTCTGTATTGGGCGAGTCCAACTGAATTGAGGTCACAGGGGTGAGGAACGGGGAGTCGAGGGGCAAGGAAATGTCTGCTTCCTCGCTACATATGGCTAAAGGAAAGGGGGAAAGTATAGGGTAATCCACTACTTGTGCCTATCCAAAATGATATAACTAAGGCACATTTTGGCGGATTTCGACACAGTTTTTAATCGCAGTGAATAGTCGATCTCAGCCTTCAAAGTCAGCAAGAAGTCCTCAAGCCCTTACTCTGGTATAAGTTGATTATTTGATTATTGTCTCTATTGTGTTTTCCATTGTGTTTTTATGTGCATTGTGTGTCTGACTGTAATAAACCAATATACGGTTTTAAACTCATCTTATCTGTGTTGTTCGTTATTCAACCCTTGCGGCCTGATCCTATCTAACAATTTGGTCCTTCGCTGCCGGATCAGAGAGCACGCAATAAGATGAGTGTTAGAAGCACCGTTACAACAAGGAGTAAGTTACGCAAATTAGAGACAGAGATGAATAAGCGGCGAGAGTTGGAAGCTGACTCTGGGGTGCCGTCTGAAAGGGCCCCAGGCTCTTCTTCAGTTGCACCAACTGCAACGCCGGTTCGAGTCCCTGTGATCCCACTGGCGGGAGGTCGTGTTATCGACCACAGAGATATGTTCACGCCTGTGAGATCGGATACAGTACAGAGGGCAAGTTCCGTGATAAGCCACGTCTCCTCGAAAAGCGGCCACAGAAGCGCCGATTTCCTTAGGAGGAGGGTCGAGTACGAGGCAGAGCGTGAGTTGGTACGTATGAAAGAAAAACTAGTGAAGAAGAAGCTTGAAGTCGATCTCGCTGAGATAGACGCTGCTGCTGAAGAGGACTCAGGCTCAGAGGAGGAGGGAACAACACGTCGTGTGGAGGAATGGGTCACAGAAACGGCTCCCGTTATCAGTGAAAGTCACACGCCCGCTGTGTGCCGCGACCCGTCGCCGCCGCGTAAAGTGTCCGCGCCCTCCCGCGAGGTGGCAGCACCCGTGCCGCCGCCCGAGTATATACCTGCGCTCCCTCAGTGTGCGCCCGCGTCGGTACAGTTCCGCGAACCCCCGTACCTAGGGAACGTTACGCCCTTAGTTACGGCCAGTGCCCCGCAAGTGAGAGAACAGGCTAGAGAAATGCCTGAATGGGGAAACACGTTCGCTGACGACGCGGACAGGAGCAGGTCACGTGACAGAAAAATAGACCAGTTGGCGGACGCTATAACGAACTTAGCACGTCCGCGACCGGTACCAAAACAAGCCTACGAGTTGCCGTTCTTCAGAGGCGACCCGGCAGAGTGGCTGTCGTATAAGAATATGTACCACGACACTACGGTAATGTACGAATTCAAGCCGCACGAAAACCTAGCTCGCTTGAAAACATCGCTACAAGGCGACGCGAAGCTAGCTGTGGAGGACTTATTGCGCACCTCTACTAACCCAGCGGAAATAATGAAGACACTTGACGAAGAATTTGGGCATCCTAATCTAGTGCTTGAGTGTGCCCTAAAGAAAGTGCGTGCATTACCTAAAGTAACTGAAAGTGGTCGTGAACTAAGAAAGTTCTCAACAACCGTGAGAAATTGTGTGTCGCTTCTGAAAAGCGTACGGGCCAATGGATATTTGAATAACCCACAGCTGGTAAGTGAACTCTTAAATAAGCTTACATCTGTACAGCGGGCTCAATACGGTGATTATGCATTGGGCATGGCGACGAGCCAGGGCATAGATGTGCGAGTTTCACCGAGTTTAGAAATACTCGCAGAGTTTTTGAGTCATCTAGCCCGAGCCACGTCCTACTATGTACAAATGGAAATGAACACGCCCACACCGTCAGCTAGCGCCACAAAGTCCCGAGCTAATAATGTACAGTTTGTAAAGCAGACCAGAAATGTTCAACGGCTGCACGTTCACTCCGATAATGACCAGCCAGCTAAGGAAACAGAGGAACTATGCACTCTATGTGGGGAAAAACATAAGTTACCCAAGTGTGAAAAGTTCACTGGGTTAAGTGTTAACGAAAGATGGCAACACGTCAAACAAAATAAACTGTGTTTCAAGTGTATCATAAAGAAACACGGCAAGAATTTCTGTCGAGCAAGTAGGTGCGCGTCGTGCAATTACGCCCACCACATATTGCTACATGCCGACAAGAAAAATGATAGTGAGAGCGTCACGAATATTAGTGATTACACTGGGAAGGCGCTACTGAAAATTATGCCTGTATGTGTAACAGTGAACGGTGTAGATAAGCATTGTTACGCCCTACTGGACGACGGGGCAACCGTTTCACTGATAGACGACTCATTAGCTGAAAATGCCAGTGGCAAACAAGTGCCGCTAACCTTACACAGTGCGCGCGGTCAAGAAATAATAGACAAAACGTCAAAAATAATTAGTGTATCAGTGCGTGGACCGAACGGGCAAACACATAAAGTGAAGTGTCGTACAATAAAAAGCCTGGACTTACCCGCGCAAACAGTGCCCGCCGCAGTGATAACGGAGCATGCCCACATTCGCGACTTGGGCTGCGAGGAGATGAGAGGAGCCAGACCACTGCTATTGCTGGGTCAGGACAACTGGGAGCTACTGATCAGCCAGGAGACTCGCCGAGGAAAGTCCGGTAAGCCAGTTGCCTCTTTGACCAGTTTAGGGTGGGTTGTGCACGGACCTATAGGTAGCAATTCCGATAGTAGTGAACATTCTCTAAATTGTGTGGTAGAATCAACAATTGATTTACACGAGATAGTTAAAAAACAGTTTGAGCTAGAAGCTATAGGAATTTCAGAGGTGCCTAGAAAGCACAAAGATGTGGAAAGAGCTAAGGCTATTTTAGACTCCACTAGCCGCCAGACAGAGAGCGGCGCATGGGAGATAGGTCTGCTGTGGCGTCGGGACAACTTTCAGTTGCCTGACAACTACAAGTACGCACGTCAGCGATTAGCGGGAATAGAACGTCGGTTACATAAAGATGCTGTGTACGCTTCAGATTATACAGCACAAATCGACAGACTAATAGCAGAAGGGTACGCGAGTAAAGTAGAGGGCGGTGTCAAGTCCGATTCGGTGTGGTATTTACCCCACTTCGGGGTAACGAATCCCAACAAACCGGGAAAATTAAGATTGGTTTTTGACGCCGCAGCTAGCTACAACGGGACGTCTTTGAATGACAATTTATTGTCTGGGCCCGACTTGCTCAACTCTCTGTTAGGTGTGCTGTTCAAATTCAGGTTAGGGCCTGTAGCGTTTACCGGTGACATAGCCGACATGTTCCTACGTGTTTTCATTAGAGAACAAGATAGAGGGGCACAGCTGTTTCTTTGGTCGGCTGACGGTAATAAGGAGCCTGACGTGTACGTCATGAACTCCATGATATTCGGGGCCGTGTCGTCACCTACATCGGCAATTTATATATTAAATAAAAATGCGAGTCAGCATAAAGATGTATACCCCGAAGCGGTAGCCGCCATACACGAAAAACACTATATGGACGACTACCTGGACAGTACTTGGTCTGCCGCGCAGGCCAATGATTTAATTGAGAAAGTGACTCACGTCCACGCCAGAGGCGGGTTTAATATACGGGGGTGGGTCACTAACTCTCCTGAGCTGCGCGACAAACTAAGTACAGAAATGCCTAACAGAGTCTCTTTAGATAAGGGCGAAGGTACGACGGAACGCACGTTAGGTATGATTTGGTCACCGAACACAGACGAGTTAGCCTTCGATTTAAGCTTCAAACGGCTACCTAAAGCTATAGTAGAGGGACACGTAGTTCCAACAAAACGGGAATTTTTAAGATTTATCATGTCAATCTTTGATCCCCTAGGTTTCTTGTATCCGTGTGTCATACAGTCGCGCATCCTGATGAAACGGATATGGCACACGGGTATTCAATGGGATGAAAAGTTGAAAGACGCAGAAGCCAAAATATGGTTTGAGTGGCTACATAATCTGAATCACCTTAAAGACGTGTCTATACCTAGGTGGTATGGTTTACAGTTAGAGCACCTAGAATTGCATGTGTTCGGCGACGCTAGTGAGTCCGCCTATGCGGCAGTAGCTTACATAGTAGGATTAAATTCGGAGGGGAATAGGGATGTCGCTATAGTGATAGGCAAGGCTAGAGTAGCGCCACAGAAAGTAACATCCGTCCCAAGGCTAGAGTTACAAGCAGCTGTGTTAGCCTGTAGACTGGCTGACACAGTTGTCAAAGAGCTAGGAACAGCAATCAGTAGTGTGCATCTATGGACAGACAGTAAAACTGTCCTCAAGTGGATAAATTCAGAAGCCTTAGAGTTTCAAAGGTACGTGTCACACCGCTTAGCTGAGATAGATAGGAGGTCAGAGAGGGCCAACTGGCGCTGGGTTCCGTCGGCGATGAACCCCGCTGACAAGGCTACCCGGATGGAATGGCCTGATGATAATAATGAATGGTTGTTGGGTCCCTCGTTTCTTCGCTGTCCACAGGAGCAGTGGCCAACTGACACCGACCGAGACATGGTGGCAGAGCAGGACCTGGAGAGAGTACAGCGCGTGCACACCGTTGCACCCCAGGCTGAACCGCTGCTGCGGTACGAGAGGCTGCCCACCTGGACGCGCGCCGTAAATGTCATGGTGCGTGTACACATATTTTTAGAACGATGCCGCAAACGGCGTCAGACATCCGCAGTGTCAATGGATGACCTGCATGAGGCCGAGTTGCGCCTCCTACGTCTGGCGCAAGCAGAGAGCTACGCAGCCGACATCGTGGCGTTGCGAGAGGCACGCCCCCTGCCCAATAACAGCAAACTACGGGCACTGGACCCGATGCTGTTTGACGACGGACTGGTGAGAGTGCGCGGCAGGCTAAGCGCCTGTAGCGAGCTCAACTTTGGCGAGCGTCATCCTATTATCCTGGATGGGAAGCATGCGCTCACGCGGCGTCTCTTACTACAGTACCATGTAGAGGCGCTGCACGCCAACCAAGAAGCTGTGGTGAACAGAGTCCGCGAGAAGTACTGGGTGACTAATCTGCGGTCAACAGTCAAGGCCGTCACAGCGGCCTGTCAACGGTGCCGTCTAGAGAGGGCCCAGCCGGTGACACCCAAGATGGGTGACCTTCCGGTGGCCAGACTGCAAATCACAAGGAGAGCCTTCGTCCACTGTGGGGTCGATTACTTTGGCCCCATGGAGGTCGCTATCGGTCGGCGCAGGGAGAAGAGGTGGGGCGTGCTGTTCACTTGCCTCACCACCCGCGCCGTCCATCTGGAGCTGGCGGCGTCACTGAGTGCCGACTCAGCCATCCTCGCCCTGCGGCGCTTAATTGCGCGCCGCGGGCGTCCCTCAGACATGTACTCTGACCGTGGCACTAACTTTGTCGGGGCACACGCTGAGCTGCGCGCAGCTTTGCGCGACATGGACCACGACAAGCTGAGCAGTGAGGTTGTCGGGCGAGGGATTGCCTGGCACTTCAACCCCCCGGCGTCCCCACACATGGGTGGATGCTGGGAGCGACTGGTGCGCTCAATCAAGAACGCACTAAAGGCAACGCTACGAGAGCGTGCCCCTCGCGAGGAGGTCCTTTACACCCTCCTTGCTGAGGCCGAGCTGACCGTCAACAGCCGACCTCTCACGTACGTGAGCAGCGACGTCGAGCACCCAGTGGTGCTGACTCCGAATCATCTCCTGCTGGGCACTGCCGCGGGAGATGCGCCGTGCACACGTCGGCATGCCGTCGACCTGGACTCCCGCCGCCTATGGCGCCGGGCGAACGCGCTGGCCGACCTCTTCTGGAGGCGCTGGCTGCGCGAGTACCTGCCGACGCTTCAACGACGGAACAAGTGGTCTAGTGACGTTCCAAACGTGAAAGTGGGTGACGTGGTAGTGATTGTGGACGCTAGTAAACCACGAAACCAGTGGACCAAAGGGGTCATAAAAAGTGTTTATCCCGGTGCGGACTCTATAATAAGGGTAATAGATGTAAGAACTAACCATGGGGTCCTGCGTCGACCTGTTGTAAAGGTAGTTGTGCTTCCTACAGACGGGAATGTAGTCGGATGAACCCTTCTACAGGGGGTGGAAATGTTAAGAAGCACAGCTTTCTACACACTTGTTAAGAAGCACAGCTTCTTACATACTGTTTATTGATTAAAACTTGCCTTTTAAATGTAAAATCAAGTCCTATGTCTATTTACATAAGTTCTATTGTTGAACGGTCGTTCTGTTAAGACCAAAAGTAGATATAAACATATTATAATTTGATTGCCTAAGTTGGTTTGACAAAGTCCCAACTATTATCAAAACAAATCATGTGATTGGTCGAGACTCGCCATTGTATTCTGTATTGGGCGAGTCCAACTGAATTGAGGTCACAGGGGTGAGGAACGGGGAGTCGAGGGGCAAGGAAATGTCTGCTTCCTCGCTACATATGGCTAAAGGAAAGGGGGAAAGTATAGGGTAATCCACTACTTGTGCCTATCCAAAATGATATAACTAAGGCACATTTTGGCGGATTTCGACACAGTTTTTAATCGCAGTGAATAGTCGATCTCAGCCTTCAAAGTCAGCAAGAAGTCCTCAAGCCCTTACTCTGGTATAAGTTGATTATTTGATTATTGTCTCTATTGTGTTTTCTATTGTGTTTCTATGTGTATTGTGTTTCTATGTGTATTGTGTTTCTATGTGCATTGTGTTTTTATGTGCATTGTGTGTCTGACTGTAATAAACCAATATACGGTTTTAAACTCATCTTATCTGTGTTGTTCGTTATTCAACCCTTGCGGCCTGATCCTATCTAACAATATCGGTCTATCTACCTGAGGGCGTCCCACGGTACATTTGCCGATACGCGGCCTCCACTTCAAGACTCGTCTGCTCTACAATAGCTAGGTTACCTAAATACTCAGATATAATTAATTTAAATAATATATCAGTGTAACGGCATAAGCAAGGCCCCTCTTTTAACAAAACTTAATAAACTCCTAAAAACTTCCATCGACTATACGGTTGTAATAAAGTCTTGAATAAAATATAATTTCCTGTAGTATCAGTTTTTGTTAGAAAACACAATAAGAAAGTTTTGAGGTAAGCTTAATGAAATTGCTTATAATAATCGTTACAATGAAAGTAATTATGTCTCGAAAGGAGCTTAAACTGAGCATGGGCATTGTTCGTCATGATTAATAGTGTGTGTCGAGGTCCCTTTCATTAGTGTTGTGTACCCGCCACTAGTGGTAATGGATAATACATATAATACAAATAACCCGTTTCAAATAATTGTCATGTGTGAAAACGGTCACCGTTTTCATTCCATAATTGCATATTTCGGACGCTGGATATTTTATTCAACGCCGAGTGAAGCACACTCGTGTGGAATAATTGCTGTTTTAGTTGATATAGAAAATAAGCGTAGTTTATGATCAAAGTTGTACATTTAACTTTGTGACATCGTTTATTCGTATGTTGGACAGACATTAACTGTTTTCGAATGCATGCAAGTACGTGGGCACGACATTCTCATATTTACACAGTACAAGTTCAAATATAATTTTGTAATTACAGTGGAATATTGTTGTGATTTTTTGGTATTTTATTCTCAAGTTTAGCGTGGGTTGTTGGAGTAAAAATATGGTAATTTGCGTTAAAGTAGCTCAACCCTGAAGTTTTTGAATAGTTAAATAGTATGCATGGTCACGTATTTGATTTAGATATTTACTGATAGAATGTGTATTGATCCGATATCAGTTTTATTGAAAGGCTTGTTTCTATGCCAATAGATTAGGTTACCTAAATTCATTTTATACTTGGTCATGTTTAAGTTAAAAAAAGCGGCTATGTTCGAGTCGGACTAGCACTAGAAGGGTTTCGTACTACAAGGCAAAAAACACAGAAAAAACACGTTTCTTGTATGGAGACCCCCTTATTTTTTTTACTTTATTTTAATTATTTTTGTAACAGCGGAAATAGAAATATATATCCTGTGAAAATTTCAATCGTCTACCTATTACGGTTCATGAGATACATAAAGAAAATTGAAGACAAACTTAAAAAAAAAAAAATTGCCCGCTGACAGACAGATGTATGGACGGACGGACGGACGAACTTAGTAATAGGGTCCTTCTGGCACCCTTTGGGTACGGAACGCTCAAAAGCATTAGGTAAGTACTTACACTCTAAAATTTAAATATATCCCCAGACGATGTTTGTTATAAGTATAATATAAGTACCTATGTACCTTTGATACCTATAAGTACCTAAGTACATACAGTATTGATTTGGATGTGTGTTATTGAAAAACACCCAGTCTGTACAAATTGGAATGTATCGACTATATTGAAAAATAATACGTTTTTCTAAGAAAAACGGCGCCACTTAGAAAGCTGAATGATAAATGATCAATGATTTATTTTCTGTAAGTAGGTTTGTACAAACACTTTTACACGTCAATTATATTTTTTTTAACTAGATGAGGTCGGCGTTTCCTATCTGAGTATTCTGAGAAGAAAGGCCGAAACAAACCCAGATGTCACAGTCTCTTTTAAAGTCAAGACAAAATCTTGGTTAGATCGTGTGAAGACCATGTAGATTGGTGTCTGAAATGGCCTTTTGAGGAAAGAACCACACAGATTGAGTAGACCTGTCCAATCAGTCAGTGCACGCATTTGTCAAAAATTGTGTAGCTCAACTCAGAACTTGAGGAGCTCAACGATTTGACGAACATTATCAAAGAAAGCACATTTGGGTAGGCCACGTAAATTACTCACATGATTAAAACTAACTAAGAAGGAAAACAGAAAAAAAAGAAGGAAAAAAGTAAATTTTAAAAAGTAAAACAAAATTAAGTTTTGACGGCGGCCTTTACTATTCTGTTATGACATTGGTCATACGTTCCTATAATCCTATGACATTGGTCATAACAGAATAGTAAAGGACGCCGTCGAAACTCAATTTTGTTTGTCCTGTCTTCTCGAAGAACGTAAAAGGGTGAAACGGTTATTCAAAACATTTTAATGTCTTATTCGCCAATTTATTTGTACGTAATATTCTGAATCTTAATACCCCAAGGGCCTGTATTTTTGCATGTTGTAACACACAATAATACGTTATCAACAATTTTTTTTAAAGAAAAAACTTTGCATTCTCATAAAAGTTTCAGCAAATGCCTGCAAAACGTTCCTGTCTTATTGCCTCCCAGAGAGTTATTTCGCAACTTTTCAATCCTCAGCCTACTTATAACTTTTCCCATCACAATGACTCCGCTTAAGACGATACAAATAACAAAATTCGCGAACAAATCCATATGGGGAGTAACGAGATCTCCAACAGAATGCGTGCGCTTCCAACTTTTAAGTGAACTTACATTTGGTTTAAGTTATACGGGTAGAAAAATTGAAAAGACATTTTGATATAGACAACGCAAGATTATCAGATGGTTTTCTTCTCTTCTTTACAGTTACGTGAAATTGGATTAGGAGTTAAGGGGGATGCGCTAGGTAACCCGCTACGTTTTTAGCAATTTGCAGGTGAGAGTCAGGTTGTATGTTGAACAAAATATGATTCGCGAGCGTAACAAGTATGTATTTACAGAATTATAATCAACTAGCTGCGCCCCGCGGTTTCACCCGCATAAGTTTTGATCCCGTAAAAATATCGGGTTAAAAAGCCTATATGTCAATATCCAGGGTGTCAGCTACCTCCATACCAAATTTTATCAAAATTGGTCCAGCCGTTTGAGCGTGAAGGAGTAACAAACATATAAACACACACACTCACACACTTTCGCCTTTATAATATTAGTGTGATAAAGTCATCAATACGACCCTCTAAGTTCATATAATCCTATTGATTCATATTTCATGTAATAACCATTCAATAGGATTATATGAACTTAGAAGGTCGTATTGATGATTTTAATGATTATAATTCTGTAAAGTCATATTTATTACGCTCGCAAATCATATTTTAATGACACTGACCTGCAAATTGCAAAAAACGTAAGAAAATTTTAATTTCGCGGCCTTCCTAGCGCATCCCCTTTAGGATAAAATGCTTTGTATTTTATGTTCCTTTTTTTTTTACTTTTGTTCAAATAAAACATAGTTCTAGGAATATTTGTACCTATCTAAGCCCCTTTGTATTGTGTGTAGTTTCCATCCATTTGTAAGTACACATGGACATCGATATTGAACGTTATAGGTGTTTATGTACGATATATTCGATACTCAACGTAATTTAATGCCATCATCGGGCCCAAATTCTGGAATATATATTTATTATAGGTGCTTGTATCTTGAAGCAATTTAACCATGGACATTAGAATATACCTATAATATATAGCTTAAAGGTAACCAAAGGTTGTCTATAAAATATCGCTTTCAGCGATAAGACCGCCCATTGTGTCACCCCTTGTAAAATTTCTACATTTATTCAGTAATATGTATAGTGTCCATAATAAAGAGTATTTTATTCTACTCTAAAATATAAAGGCTCAGTATTTTTAGCCAATGAAATAGTTTTGTTTTGTTACTAAAAACATTATGGTGTACAGATGCCAGCACATCAAGCTACTACAATCTGTCAAATTTCCTTATTAGATTTTCAATTTTATCGCTAAAGCATAAGGTTCAAAGTTGATTGGGAAATTTTGACAGTTTTGGGTAGATTGATGTGCTGGCGTCTGTACATTGTCACGAACACTCTTTTTAATATCAACTAGATTTTTTGTAAAAAAAAAACTCGATACTGATAAATTAGTTTTCACTATGGTAGACATAAAGACTGAAAAGAGTAAGTTTGTAAAGAAGATTAACCTTCTACTCAATACCTAACTAAAGGTGTAAAAGAAGTAGTTCAAAGTTAAAACTTTTCAAATTAAAATAAAGTCAGTTGGTATTTCTTGCCTTTTCTCACTTGTTACACTATGTAAGTTGTTGAAAAGTTGGTTATCAAGTACCTATCTAAATGAGTTATTAGAAAGTCTCTAAGCTAATTTTCTCGAGCAAGTCCCTCTACAAGTCCGATTATTTTAATCAAAAATGTTAATTCTGTGTCTTTTCTACATAATCCCTTTAATGTTTCTTTGTCACAAGTTCTCGTCGATCATTATTTCTGCAAACTTTTGCGGTCAACCGATATTAGTAGTGAATTTTATTCCACTGTTGCCACTACTAAAACCTATGTTTTTGAGATCAGACGTCGCCTCCAGCCATCACAATAAATTAAATAGGTCGAAAAACTTATTCCACCCCAATTGTAATTTAGTACGATCGTTAAAAGTTTTACGAGCAATCTTCGGCTTTCTCGGCAATAATCTGTTTTAGTCGTCGCCATCAAACCGTTTCGTATCCGATTGTTCGTTCATCTCCGATCAGCAAATTGACTGACGACGCCCGAATCAATTTTTCTTCCCCTTTTATTACAAAAGAAAGCGATAAGCGCTAATCGATGGGATTTTTCTTGTCTGAAAAGACATTTTTCGAACTTATACCGAGAAATATGAAGGTCTTTGTTTTATGCTTTTCGTTGTAAAGAAAATACTTTTAGCGTTCTTTTAAATAAAACGTTCAAGAAAGGAGTTTTTTTTTCGAGGAGAGCAAATCTCATCAATGAACTTTAGTATTCGTCGAGGGTCTTTGGTACAGGAAACCATATTAGGAAAATGAGGTTATTGTATTTGGTGGAGCTGCTTTGATATACGCAACGGAATTAGGCGCTTAGTTTATAAAGTGCTTATTTCTTGTATTACAGCCCACAACTTTGTCTAATTACATATTAATTACATAATCAGCTTATAATGTTCCCACTGCGGGGCACAGGCCTTCTCTCGGTGAAAGGGAATCGGCCGTAATCGTAAAAAGTGGGTTGGTAGATGTCACATGTTTTAATTTTTTTTGTTTTAGAACATGAAATTGTGTGTTTCCTCACGATGTTTTCCTTCAACGTTTTGAGAGCAGTGATGATGACATAATTTACACAAAGTAAAGCGCCTAGCGCGGGTTTGAACCTACGACCTGTAAGTCGTAAGTCGCAACCATTACCATTGGGCCACCACTGCTCTCCACATGTTACTCATTAACAATTAGAAATCGTCTGACCCACGTTGTCTTTTTCCCAGCGTTGTTGTTGTAGTTGTTTGCCAGACTATCGTATCGATTACTGCGAAATACTTTCCGTATCGTCTAAATCTCTGAGAATAGACGATCGCATTACGTGCGCGTCTAACGAAAGTCACCTAGGGATTCTATTCGATGTTTGATAGTATGTTGCAAGTGCAATATATTCTAGAAAATTTTCTGCAGTCACTAATCCAACAGGAATTTACAACGATCTTAGGACATATTCATGTGTTTGACGACTTCTTCTCTGGTACAGACAACCGCACGACCATAGTAGCGATATGACTCCGTTATATTTTTAAGTTGTAGCATTATGGGCTGTTTTGGTAGTGTATATTAAGAAACCGCCCAAGTGCTAGCCGGACTCGCACACAAAGGGTTCCTTACCACCGTACAATATTTAACACTACATATTTTTTTTAAAGACACGTTTCTTTTATGGGAACTCCCTTTACTAAAAGTTTTTTTTAATTTTTATTATAGCGGCAATAAAAACACACTCTGTGAAAATTTCAACTGTCTACCTATTACAGTTCATGAGATACAACCCGCTGACAGACAAATGGACAAAGGAGGCTTAGTGACAGGATTCCATTGGCACCCTTTGGGTACGAAACCTTAAAAACAGACGTGCGGTTGACCCTATACTGATCTCCAGTAAAATTTATCCACGTAGGATTATTTAAATCAGGTCAGAATAAGCCACCACGTATTTCATATGAAAAATATTATAATCCAGTCAATAAACATCAAAGTGCAAAGAAACTTCCAAGTTCCTTTCCTCGCTGCATTCTCCTCAGAAATTCATCGTAGTTTTAAAACTACGAATACCTATCTATTATACAATCAGTTGGCAAGTGGCCCATAGTACGAAGAATGGATCTCTTTTGAGATCTACTACTTATATGTGAGTTTGATTGTTATGCTTTAACGCTAAAATCGCTGAACAAATCTGGATGAGATCTGGCACTTTGGTAGACCATGTCCCGGCTTACGACATACGATACTTCCAACCCGACACTCCCATGGAATCGAGACCTATGCGGGTGAAACCGGAAGGCACAGCTAGTATAAGTTAGGTGTAAGTGTCAGTTCAAGTGTAGGTTGTCGGTTAACCCTGCGACAATGTCTTGGGATCGGAGGAAGCGAAATAAATCTTCTCCCACTAACCATGCACACAAAAACCCGAAAGTAAATAATTTCGTTATTGAATCTTAGATACAATAGACTCAACATCGTCGTAGGTTTTAGTCGTAAGCCAATCAGTTACAACTTCTTACAGTCTCGGAGTTTCATAGGATATATACTTCGTTCTTTATTCAGCAAGTTGTATAGGTAGGAAGATTACCTTGAGTATTGTCTTTTAGCGAAAACAGATCTGAGCTTGACAGTTGGAGCGACTAAGTAGCTTTTCTGTTTTTAGGCTTAGAGGGATCATACGGGAGGGATGTATGTTTTTTAGTATGAGTTGAAGCAAATAAAGCTTTCTTACAGAATAAAGATCAAATAATATAGAGGCTTTGGGTAGGGAATTAGGGTTTAATGAAAATTACCTGAAGCAAAGTTCTCTGCGCCCTCTCAAGTTCTAAAAGTTTTATTTTTTTGTCCCTCCCCAGCAATACAAACCGTATGTGAGGACTGATTGGGCCAGTGATATGAATACTTACTTCAGAAGTTGCTTTGAAGCCGCATGTCGCAGTGTTTTTCCTAACTCTTTTCATAATAAGTTCCACAATCCAGTTACTGGGTAATACGATGCCCCTTTGTAAGCGACTGGTTGTCAGACTTTCGGGCTTCTGACGACCCGTAACGACTGTCAATTATCCATGAATGACAGCCGGGACCAACAGCTTAACGTGCTTTCCGAGGCATGGAGGGTCTTGGTATGCAATGATTGTCACCCATCCACGGACCACCCACGGCAAGCGTAGCTTAACCTGATCGATCGACCCGTGCGGCTATTATTACTTTGCCTCAAGCCCCTTCGTATAATATACCCGTGTGTAATAAACATTAATTTCAAACTTACATATAACATTGGAATCTCGATCGTTTTTCAAGTAGTTAAAACCGTGCGAAGCTAGGGGTGGGTCGCTAGTGATAATTAATAAGAGTAAAAAGTGGCATTTTATTATAGTCATTTATCATTGCTGGCTCTGCTATATGCTAAAATGCCTTAATTTCTTCACAGTTTTTATCTTATAATGTCGTACAAAAATAATAAAATATTTATTTCAGCTAAAACAAGTGAAATAAAATTCTTGAAACAGTCGGAGATTGACGATTAACCCGAGGCTAGTTAACAATAATGAACCATAACGTCTGCCATTCTTGGAATTTTCTTTGATAATAACAAAATCTCTAACAAAGAACGAGTTCGTACAAAAGTTAGTTTAAAAAGCTTGACAGTTATTAAATGCTAAGACAATAGTTGTACAACTGCGGAAAAAAAATAGACCAGTACCTTCTACTCTCATTTCGTTTATTTAAATTCACTTTTCAAACAGAGTCTCGGCAATGTAAAATGTTATAGTAGAGGTACAGCCGTACAGCATAGTAGGTACAGAAGGTCGGCTCTCAACGAGCAAAAACGCACGCACACACTACACTGCGTTTCACATAAAATTATAATAATAATTATGTAACGAAGCGACGCGTGCTTTCGTGTGGTAACCAACACGCTATGAATGTGTACATGAAGACGAGTAGCGTCAGCACTTAACACACACAGACACTTCCGACTTCGCCATTGTCTCGCACGGTACCGATAACTCCTACACTGAATGTGTGTAAACACACATTCAGAGCGTGTTTGTACACTTGGTAACCTTAAGTAAAGCGCGCGTCGCTTCGTAAGACAAAAATATTATATAGAGAATGCAAGCGTGGGAGACAGAGTCGGCTGTAATCTATCACGCGTGCCCAGTACGGGTTGGTAGATGTGTACTGTCTTCGAATTTTTGGTTCAAGGACATGCCGGTTTTCTCACGATGTTTTCCTTCACCGTTTTGAGAGCAGTAGTGATGAAATTATTTACACAAAGTAAAGCCCCTGCGGGTTCGAACCCAAGAACTACAACTCGTAAAGTCGTAAGTCGAGGCTGTTACCACTGGGCCACCACTGCTCCTGGAGCCTCACACTATTAACCTCATACTATTATGAATTATCTCAAAAATTCTATCGTTATTATTCGAGACAATTGCTTTTGAATTTGTATACGTGAAAGTGTATACATATAGGTATTAATGCTCGTCGCGTACGCACGCGTCTATGTGTGCGTGCGCTTGTTTTTGCCCGTTGTATGAAGCCGAACTTCTGTACTGTTCTGTGGTAAAGGTTAATTATATCGGTTGCAGACGTTTTCTGAATATAAATATAAAGTGAACGGTGTACCAATATCCGTCTCTGAGACTGCGGAGGTGAAGTATTGCTTAAGCACGATGCTCGGATTTCAGTGTATCTTTTAGAAGAGAAACGTGGTTGGAAGTGAATCATTGGAACTGCAGCTGTTCCGATTGTCTTTGATTAATTAATTTAAGGAATTCTTAGAAACATGTCTGGTTGGAAACACAATTCAGGAATTGATTGTTCAAGTTTTCAAAGATTTCATTGCATTTCCCTATTATAATTATATTATATTTTAGGATTCCGTACGTCCGAATAAAAAAATGAAACCCTTACAGGATCACTTTTATGTATATCTGTTCGTCTGTCTTAGCCAATTTGCTATAAATCTAATGTACCGGTTAAGTTGATATTTGGTACATATAATTTTTTTCTGTGAGACAAACGGATGTGTAACGTAAATAAATGAATTTTAAAGGGGTTCAAAACACTTTCGGCTTACTGTGAGGATCTCAAAAATATTTTGTAAATCATTTTGAATTATGTATATTTTTAAAGTTATTTAAATACGAAAATAGACGAAAATTTACCATTCCGCCCCTTTTATTCTCGAAATATTCAGAAAGTAGTCCTATACTTATAAGAAATTATAGGTTCTTATAGAAATCTATAAGAACCTATAATTTCCTCTATAGGAAGTCAATAGTCTAAATGGTAAAATAACATGTTAAATCTCTCAATATTGTGCGTGCAAACTTAGATTTTCAGTTGAAATGTAGGGGATGGGAGTACATTTTCTTCAACTACAATATTAAAGTATTTGGGATAAATTCATCCAAACTACGGAACGCTTCATTGTGCGTGGCCGGTTTTTTTTATCACCAAGTTAAGCACTTGAGTTCATAACGAAATAATAGTACGTTTCAACAAAATTACTACAAACATTATAAGCTGGCTATTATTATGTAAGTGCACAATTATGCTTCCATATGCCATTTTATAGTGCAATATAAAAAAGTTTATTCTTCCTTATTATATACATCTACTTATGTTAGTGGTAGTTCGTTTGCTGCACAATAAACGTTATAGCTTGTAAACAGTGCTGTCGTAAAACCATTCGAAGAGCACGCTTCGAAAGAATTACGAGTTTTATCTGATACTGTAAACAGGGAAAAATTAAATTACCTAGCGAAGCTCACGTGATTGTATCGATATCTAATCATGATAAAACAAAAAATAAATTAATTTGTATTTTTTTTGTTGGTCGATGACCGCAGTTTTTTTTTTCATTTTTTTATTCTTTATTTTATTTAGGAACTTTTGAACGCAGTTCATGCCAGTTCCATCATAACTTAATCTATGACTAATACAAAGTAATCATTATGTCTATAATAATACTAAAGAAATTATACTAAGTACCACTGTTGTTATTATTAACTAAAGTGTAATTCATTTTTGCCTCCTGTGACGAAGGTTGAGCCAATATGTTGGTGGATGACCGCAGTTAGTGTAGTCACTAACGGGCCATGCTTGGAGTTTCTCTGAAGCATCGAATCCGCATCGCGGTGATCCGGCAGAGAACCAAAGTTATTCTTGAGAGACCGCGAATCGGCAAAAGTAAGGTGGGACGCCCTCAGGCTAGGTGGAGCGACGTTCTTCGCAGGATGGCTGGTAGCAGCTGGATAAGAGTTGCCAAAAACGAATTGAATGGCGTGCAATAAGAGAGGCGTATGTCCAGCAGTGGACTGCTATAGGCTGATGACGATGTGTAGTCAATAGAAAAATCAGTTTAAAAAATCCGATTTTTTGTGTTTAAAGATATGGTGGGTGTCGATAAATCTTAATACGATAAAATAGAAAACATATTTTCAAGAAACAACACTACCAGTGGCAGACCCCCAAAAATACGTCACTTATTTATCGTGTTTAGATATCTAATTTTACTTGAACCCGTAGATAAACCGCGATAATTACTACTTACCGAGAAAGCCTTAGGTATTTTCACGTATTTTGTTAAAGGAAAACCTAGACTACCAAAGGAATTGTTCCAGTTCCGTCACTGAGAAAATCTCTCAGGAAACATTAACTACAAATCAGCGTTTTTATATGAAGTAATTACAATATTTTAGACGAAAAGAAAACAGACAATAGGCTTTCCGAACTCATTGTAATACGCTTACAAAGAGACGAGATAACCCAAGGCAATTTTCTTGAACCTCAGCTAGGTACTCGACACACAATCATCTCTATACATAACCCTAATAATTGTCACTAAGAAACGTAAACATCGTAACAAGTGGGTAGGTGAAAAGTAAACGGAATTACTCGCAGGCCGGACGCCTAGTACAATTTACGAGGGGTAGCGTTACTAAAAAGTAGAATACGTTTGTGTGGCGCTCATTCCTCGCTGCAAACGACCGTTTAATGCTAATAGGAAGAGTGCTTACAATGGGCTTACGTACGTACTGATTGTAGATCTGCACCGCTCCTTTTTAATTCGATTCCTGCAAACTGCTGTAGTTTTCACCCTTTATTACATCACTTTATCGATTCTGATAATCTTTTTCGTGTGGTTCTAATGTGACTATTTGGTTTGGTAAAAACCGGTGTTGGTTTTTACCAAACCAAATAGTCACATTAACACACGCTAATGAGGGTTTTCGTGAAAATTTACGACACCAGTTGGCACCACTGTGATAAGAGGTCTTCCAATATAAAATATATGATGACGTTCATCATTCGATTCATTCATTCGTTCATCATTCAGTCATGACTAAAGAAAATATACACTATTTGCGCTGTAGCATGGTGCGGGTGACAGTTTCAGTAACATTTCGTTTCACTCTTGAAAGTTGCCGCGATTTACAATTTATGACTTAATATTTCAGTTGTACCACATTCGTAATATATTAAATAATTAATAACTGTAGTAAATTAAATTAAACCCAACCAGAATGTTCTAATCAAGAAATAAAATCAAATTGAATGAAAAATTAAGCAAAGTGTTATGCGTATAACGTAACGCCATAGACGTATTTAGTGATGGGATGTACTGCTACGATGGATAGTCGATATTTTTTATAATAAAAAACGTATATTGTGCGTAGGTCAATTTTTATTTTTAAAAGGAAAAAAAACTTATAACAAATAACAATTTAACAAAAATGAAAACAAACAATGAAATCGTAATACGTGTCACATTAAGTCACAATATAACGCGCTTGCACTCGTACTCGCACTCACAGCATCGCACGGGTAAACAACATGGCCGCCGCGCCGATGCACCATAGAGCAAAAATGTTGTCACGAAAAAAAAAACATAAACCCGATTTTGATTATTTTATATAAGTACAAAGATAATTATGTAGCCATAAAACATTTATATTGACAAGTTTATACACGTAGCACACACGTAGTTACACTGCACAACTGAATAATACACTAATTTTCATAACAATATTAAAGAGAACTAGATTCACGCTGCGAGTATCGTTAGCGATAAAAATGAATTGCATAACCTCACATCCCTATGTACGTGGTACTGACAAATGTCAACGTCATACGGGCAACTGTCACCCGCACCATGCTACAGCGCAAATAGTGTAGGCTCTTTGACAGATGCCTGGACCTGACGTGTCAGTGCTGCCACCTAGCGAACGTCATTTCAGAAAACCCTCATTGCGTTACACCCACCCTTTCAAACTGAATGATTTTGAAGGATATTGCTAATCCATTGCTTGACAATGTTCGAAAAAGTTGTCTGCTCAACAATGTAAATAACGCTATGAATGTTGTTGAGCTGCCAAAATGAAAGCCATTGCCACTGTTAGTGTGTCATGGAATTATTCCGCTAATCGATTTAAAGAAGTAAAATCGAATCAGCCGGTCGATTCTGTAAAAATCTCACCGTGAAAACTTAGGTGAAGTGAGTTTGGTTTTGCTAGGAATTGACACTATTTAATTGGCAGCTCACTCCACGCTCACTTCACCTAAGTTTTCACGGCGAGATTTTTATAGAATAACACCGCAGGTCAAGAATTAAATAACAAGCAAATGCAAAAAACTAATCAAATGCTGCTGGCAACTCACGTCATAAAGCCCCTCTGTTTTTACAAAACGCAACATAACAGGCAATGGAGATACGCTTTAAGCAAAGACAGCTCTTTACTTAGAATGCTATAAAATTTTACCACACCTTAAACTAAGTAACACCTGAAGTTTAAGGTGTTGTAAAAGCGTAGTAACATGGTTTCTTACGAATATTCTATTTCAAGTTCCCATTAGCATAAATTGCCAATAAAATACACAGTCAAGTGAGTGAAACACGTGTGTGACAGGTTTACTTTTAACTAGTTTTTGGCCGTGAATAAAATATCCCACAGGATTAAAAGTACCCCATGTATCAATCCAGGCTATAAACTATCTGTGTGCAAAATCTTATCCAAATTCGTTCAGCCGTTTTCAGACCAACCCAGAACATACATCCAGACAAATCCATACTAACCCATACTAATATTATAACTTCGAAAGTAACTTTATCTGTCTGTCTGTATGTTACCTTTTACGCCTAAACCACTGAACGGATTTCGGTGAAATTGGGCAGAGAGATAGATTGCATCCCGGGATAGGACATAGGATAGTTTTTATCCCGATATTCCCACGGGATCGACACTTATGCGGGTGAAACCCCTGGGCACTGCTAGTGGAATATATTTTAGTAGGTTTTTTCCTCAAATTAACGCAGGTGAAACCACGGGGCACAGCTAGTATTCTATAAACTATATTTTCGACATCAGACTCGTTCTTAAACCTCGTAGAAATAACTTTTTTTTTTTGCGAAAATTTACTATAATGTTTTGATTTCATTACTATTTTACTATACATTTTTAGAAAAAGCATATTCCGACTTTTTATTTTATTTTTGCGTCACTGAATTTCGTATTCGTAAATCACTCCAGTATTTTGTTCGTTAACTTTTAATTACAATTGTCTCAGGCAAGCTTCACACCTCTAAAGCAAATCTTAGCCGATTAACATTAAACCAAAAACCCGAGTAAACAGTTGTTCTGTATGCATTACGTTGTTAGTCCGTCTGATGTCCCCTTAGTCAAGACTACGGAACCAAATAGAGTTCCCCAGCTAAAACACGGCCGGGCATATCGCTTGTAACATACAAAATACAAGTAATTATGTTTGGGGTAACAACGTTGTTAATTAATTTGGTCGGTTACTGTAGCTACAGTGGAAAATACAAAATCATAAATTATATTCCATTGTTACATAAATTTTATTTTATAGTTTAAAAGTAAAACCATTTCCGTAACAATTTCTAGTAAATGGCACGTGTTTAGAACTTTTAAAGTCACAATAAAGCAAAATGCAGATAAGGTCTTTAAATGACGCCTCATTACCATTGAGGCCAAACAAGACAAAAGTCTGTTTCATTTCACTTTATTGTTATGGCCAACATTTAAAAAAATAGGCTTGTTTTTAACATAAACAATTGAAACATCAGCCCGAGGCAGCGTACATTTGAATGAATATGACCACTAGCAGTCAGTCAAGAAACCCGTCATAAGTAGTTTGCTCTTAGTCTCTGATCGCACGGCTCTCTATGCCGCTATGTCGTTTAATAAAATAAAAGTGATGAACAAAAACATTGCCGCAGACGTTAGGCTGGTTTTTTAGCGATAGTTACAAGAATAAAAACAGCTAAATGAAATATGGTTCAGTTTTGCCTTACACCAGAAAAGGAGAAACGAGCGCTGGTCGGTCAGCTCAGTCTAATTTATGTGGACGACGCCGCTGAATAAAAATGTTACGAACCCGAAACGCTTGCAAACCGAACTGAGCGTAATGTTAATAGGACTATAGATTCACACCAGTCGAATTGTGTTTGACTTGGTCTCTGTAACATTTCGCTCGTCTTAAGATTACACTAACTATTTTTATTCAGTCACGCGAACAAAATTATACATTCTAATTTTTATACGTCATTATCTCGGAATATTTTATATCGCGTTCTTTGCTAAATGTAAGAGCTATAACTTACTCAGT
Organism: Luperina testacea; assembly: GCA_927399505.1. Classification (NCBI taxonomy): domain Eukaryota; kingdom Metazoa; phylum Arthropoda; class Insecta; order Lepidoptera; family Noctuidae; genus Luperina; species Luperina testacea. The sequence continues at coordinate 11,835,546 of OV656771.1, read as the reverse complement.
TTATATACATTATAACCTTTGTAGAAGGAATTCATAAAGACAAAAGTTGGTTCCTTTGGCACTGAAAGACGTTTTTAAAAGTAAAGAGTCTATTATTCGAAGTTGGTTCTGATCTACAGTAATTATATGTGTAGATATGTCATTAGTAAGCGTGCAACACGTATAAAATAAACAGCTATAAATAAACCTGATCAAATGATATCATTGAAACACACGAAATGTAATAAGTACCTTAGAATTTTCTGAAAGACAATGTCAGGCATGTTGCCATCACTAACTTCTTTACTCAATTTCATTCGCAAATCCAAGCAGCAAATGAGGTCATAGAACGAACACACGTCTTCATTGGCTACATAATACGTGAAGTGCGGCATGATTTATAAAATAAAATGGGACGTCTAAGGCGGCGTCCCACGAGACCTCTGCGAACATCTATTTCGTTAGTTTCCGCACAGTCACCGGGACGGTCGTTTGTCATTCCGCCCTTATTGAGGAGCAAATTTCAGTGACCGCCTCCTGCCTACTGTTATCCCCGTGATATTTTCATAATCCGGTTTGAAGGACACGTCCTAAGGCTTGTTGTTGGATGTCGTTTGTTGTCCTAAATTTGTATATTAGGGTAATCATCGTTTGGTACAAGTACCTACCCACTAAAAGACCCGACTGATATTAAATCATTTATCGTGAATTATGTATTTGTCAGTTGTTAAAGACAAAGTCAACACAACTTTAAAATTGTTTTGTGACTCAATGTAAAAAACAACGTTAAAACAATAAAGAAAAAAGCGGCACAAGAAGGTCGTTAAATGGCCGCTATATTAAAAACCCGAGCACGTTGTTAAATTGCATGCGGTTTTCCGAACGATTTGTCAAAGGAATGCAACGAATCTCTCGATGAAGGCGTTAAGTGAAATAAATCGAGATTAAAACATACTCTGCGACAATCGGTGGGTGTACGACAAGACCCCATTTTACAAAGAAGAAAAATTCATCATATATTCACGGCACGCTTTCCCTAGCAGTCTATAGAGACGGGACGATAAACAAACTACTCTATTGCACGCCCCTCCATCGATTTATCACACGTCTATGATTAAGATTTATGGCTATAATAATAACTTTTATAGATAAATTCTTTCTGAGGACTATGTGATGTCATCCACACTGAAAGGTGAAGACTTACGTAAGTACCTGTGAAAGTTTGTCTTTAGTGCTGAATGTCTTTGTTTATTTCTTTGGTTTAAGATCCAACTTCGCTTGGAGTGCAATTATAGAAGTTGTCTATCTGGCTATTCAGAATGCATACAATTATGAAGGAGACTCTAGCGGAAAGCAAACAAACGGGCCGAAACGGAAAAAAGTTGGTACTCCGTCGTTTCATATTTCTGAGTTTTTTAGTCCGATTTGATGACTGCACCGGTCTTTCTACGGTAGCGACAAAGCAAAACTGTAACTACTTATCTATTCTCACATAGACTTATCTATTCTCAAATAAAATGCTATTTGAGAATAGATAAGTCTACATAATGTCAATAGTCATACATAATGATGTATCACAGCTCTGGTCCCCAAGATACAGGCGCACATATACACATAGTTTGGGGTCCGTCGTCAAGATCAAAATAAAGATCGCTAACAGTTACAGACCCTAATTAAGTTAAGTTAATTATAAGGTAATAATTTATTATTACTGTCTACATTGGTACAAAAGATATCTCGGTTAAACATCAGTCTAAGAGGATGATATACATATTGGTATGGATTTCTTATACTACTGGCGCGAGGTGAATGATCTGTTCTAAAGATATTCCTTCACGCACTGCCGTCATCGCTCACTTCCCGACCTCTTTCTGTATTTCCACTTACCTACTTATTCCACTCACGACATTTTCAAACACTGAGTTGGTAATACGTGACACAGTCAGCTGTTATTATACCCCCGACATATTTGTATCTCGAGAGTACATTTCTCAGAATACTTTAATAAGAACGCACAGACGTTTATAAAAATCATCTTGAAATCTCATGTGAAAAGATGAAATATTTCTGGAATTAAAAGTAGTAAAATACTCTCTGTACCTATGTGGAAAATATAAATTCCAGCTCTCAAAAGATATTTTATTTTATGAGATAAATGTCTTAGTTATTCTCTATAAGATTCTGTTATAAGAAACGAGAGTGTTATTAATACCTATTAGGACTTAAGTCGGATTAACTGCATGTGATTGAGTTGAGTGATCCCGTGTGTCCATTTCGAGTGGGTCCAGTTGTCCAAAGACACTTAATAGGCTTTTCTGCTCATAATTATTGTGAAGAAATAGAAATATGTAGTAGGTACCAGGTAAGTACCAGGTACCAGGTAAGTATGATCATCAACATCATTTCAGCCGAAGGCGTCCACTGCTGGCCATAGGCCTCCCCCAAGCACCTCCACTTCGACCGGTTCTGTGCTTCTCGCATCCAACGGGTTCTTGGGGCCTTCAACGTCTCCCTGTCTCACACCTCGCTGCAGAAGAATTGGTTTCGAGGCCTGACCCTGGAGTCGGACTGACATAGTGGCGTTTTCGTACAGACACTTCAGCACCGATGTACCGATAGTCGATCTGGCACTGTTGAAGAGACTGCAGTACAGCCCATATCTCGTGTGGTCTACGGTGCTAAAGCCTTTACGGAATCCGGCTTGTTCGGGAGGCTGGAAGTCGTCAAACCTGTGCGCGAGACGGTTCGTGATGAATATCGAAAACAGCTTGTAGACATGGCTCAGAAGTGAGATGGGACTATAATTCTTAATAAGGACATTGTCGCCCTCTTAAAGAAAAGTATCACCACACCTCTGTTCCACGCCTGAGGTGTTTTACTCTCGAGTATGACGGAACTAAACAGCTTCTGAAGGGGCTTAAGAACGGGTTTTCCGCCAGCTTTCAGGAGCTCGGCCGTAATTCTTTCATCACCAGGCGCCTTGTTGTTTTTGAGCTGCTTCAAAGCCATCCTAATCTCGTACAGGCTGACGTCCGGGATGTCTTCGATATAGTGACGGATTAATCTACTCGTAGTTCTTGTGTCATTTGTCAGATTCGTAACGGGGTTACTTGTTAACGTGTATAACTGTCCATAGAACCTCTCGATCTCTCTCAACAGCCCAGTAAGTAAAATTAAATAAGTAAGGTAAGTATGATAATTATTTTAATTTTATAACAAAATAGAATCATTTTTATATATTGTAGGTAGGTAATTGTACGTCTAATTGCTAGTACATAATAATTATCTTCGGTCTACGTAATTATTTTAAGTGACAAAATGGAAAACGGTAGACAGTTAGGAACTACGTAAACCAATTAGACCAGTTTTGTTATGCATAGTGTATAAATAGTGTTTAAAGACTATGAAGTTTTCGTGCCTTTGTCTTTATGAAATAATTAGACAAAGAATAATTAGCCTATAATGTTCCCACTACTGGGACACAGGCTCCTCTCTTAGATTTGGAGTGGGCTGTAATCTACGACGTGGGCCCGTTGCGGATTGGTAGATGTATATGTCTTCGATTTCTTGGTTCTAGGACATGCGTTTTACTTCACTGTTTTTTATTTACACAAAGTAAAGCGCCTACCTAGGTATAAACCCACTCGTGGGCCGGGGCCGTTACTGTTGTAGTATTGATTCAATAATTTTTCTTATACGTCCTCGCGAAATGTGTGTGAACTATACATATACAGGGTGGTCAAAAAGTCGTGGATAAAACGATATAGCGAGATAAAAGAGGTAATTTCCAGCGCTTTTAGAAATAAGATTTGGTAACGCTTCAATTAAAAAAACAATGCTCTTGAAATTTGGTACCTAGAGCCGCAATAGAACTTTTGTAGTGCTGATACATTATCTAGTAATAATACAACACCGTTTGTTTTATTGTCTAATATCACATTTTTTTTAAATTAGTCTTATTGTAAAAGAACTCGGTATACGAAAATATTCGTAACTTTTAGGGCAATTATGGTCATGCTGTAGAAAGATTTTTTGTTGGAAATGATCTCCTTTATCTCCCTGCTTCGTTTGATCCACACTTTTTGACCACCCTGTATAGGTACAGCTCTGGATAACCCTACGGGTGTAACAGGCGTGCTATTATGTCTATGTTATCCTATAATATTTGTCTGAAACTTGGAAGAAAGGCAACATAATTATCTTACGAAAAAAGACAGGTGTCAGTATTTATAAGTCTACTCTTAGCTAATTTGGTAGTCAAAATATTTCCATTATTAAAAATAGCGCAAAAATATCATTTTGTATTGTATACACGAAATTATTATAACTAATTTACGGCTTCAGAGTTGAAATAATGAATAGTGAATAAGTAAAAAGGTTCCATTTATACGAGCGTGGCAGCCGCGTAACGCATAAGTGTTTACAGAAAACTTTTCTGTGAACACAAACCCAAAAGATTTTTCCAATTTAGCGAAAAGGCTCGAATGCTAGAGAGGTCACAAAGCGAATAGTAAAAATACATTCCCTATACGTGACCGTGAGTTTTGTTACCCACGGGAGGACACTGAGGATGCTAGAGGACGCCGAACATGACGTATAAACGAAAATGCCATTCGAAGCTAGAAAAATGTACAAGGCACGAATTTTACGCCGATAGCCACATAAATTTGCCATTTTAGTCACTGAAATATGTACCAATTTCAAGTTTTAGTTTTGTTATTTTAATTTAGGTGCGGTTTAGACGCTTGTAGGTTCTTGTATAAGTAGATATTTATTACGTTTCTATTGCTCCTAGCTTTTGTGCAAATTATGTGCGTATCTAATTTGAAAGTTTGTAGCTAACCTTTTACGTTTAAGTCTTATATATGTGTATATAAAAGTCTCGTCTTGCCTAAACATTTAATTAGATTTAGATAGATTTATTTCAGATTTCATTCTATTTAATTTATTTGCAGTAAGTGAGATACGTGGGTATTTAATTGTTTATTTCACATACCTATTGCCTCTTTACTGAAGACCGTCGCTCTTTCAGATCTTTTTATTAGCTCGTAATGAACTTTACGACCCATTAAGTACATGTAATCTCAAGAAACCGTCTAAAATATACTAAGACAGTTATTTTTGACTTTGCTAAAAATAACGGAGTTCCTGTTACGTAATTTCGACCTAAATGTATGTTACTGGGAAGTGGGCGAGTTACCAAATTGTGCTATGTTTATTTTACTAAGAAACTTGTTCATACTGGCCGAATTTACGTGATTTATACGAAGTTGCGCGCGCCCGAGTATCTTATTATCCCCAGGGAAGGTTGCAACTTTACCCGGATAAAAAATTACCTGCGCCTATCTGGGCATAAGAAAAATATATGCGGGCAAGCTTATAAAATAAACATCACACGTGTTAAACAAATAAACTTTTTAACCTTTTTCTCATCTTTTTTTATTTGGATCTTCTGATTTCGATTTTATTGGGGCATAAAAATACTACAATTTAATTAAATTTGCGTAACCAGCCTATAACGTTCCTACTGCTGAGTCACAGGCCTATGTGAGAGAGAATGGGCCGTAATCCACTAAGCGGGCCCAATAAAGTTTCTGCAGGCGGGATGGGATTGTGTTTTGTTTTCGTCGTGTTTGATGAGACGAGTAGGCAAGAAGACGCGGGTGAAACTTGATTTTTTCTGGCTTAATGCGCCCCATTCACTGATTTTTCCCTGAAGATTAATTATAAACCCTTTAGAGGAGGTTAATGTCCATTTAAGATCCTCTAAAGACTTTCGTAAATATAATTTTACATTAATTTTTCTTTATACCTTTTATAGTCTCTGAACTACAACCGCTACTTTAAATATTAAACACGTGTACTTTTTGTACAGTGGGTACCTAAGTACCTAAATACCAGCTCGTAAATATTGCACTGCGTGGTTTATAAAAAAGAGCACACGCTTATGGCCATACGATCATGGGATGTACATCTTTGGGATGTATGGAGAAGCCTCCTCATGTAGCGCAGTTTGTTCCCCCAGTTACTGACTGAACCGAGCGCTCTACGCATCCTGGATAGTCACACCCACAGACTTATTAAGTCTGTGGTCACACCCAACACCTTCCCTTGCGGTGGTAGGGCTAACGCCCGCCTGGTTTGCGACCACCCTCCTACTGGAGGTCAGCGTCAAGCAGCCTGCTGTGTTTCGTCGATGCGTGGGAGTTCCAGTGCCTTAGGTATCTTGCGGGCACGCTCGTTCCGTAATAGACCTCATCCGTCGCTTTCCATCAGGCGTGATCGAGGTCAAGAGCGGGCTCATTCAGAAAAAAAAGGATAGAAGTGAAAACTTAATGACGACTGGATCCGAGTATACGCGAAATGAAATGAAATTGTTTATTCTGTAAATAGGATATCGGAATCACTTTTACACATCATACTCGTATATTAAAAAAAAATAAGCTATATGGAGTCGACATTTCCTATTGGCCCCTGAGATGAAATGATGAAATAAACTCAGGGATCAAAGACCCTTTTAAAGTCCAGACATAATCTTGGTCAGATTATGTGAGGACCATCCGTGTTTGAAATGGTCTTTTGAGGAAAGAATCACACAAATTTGAGTGGACCTATCCAGTCAGTGCAAGCATTTGTCACTAATCTTGTAGCTCCACTCAGCGTCACCCGGTCGGTGACCGACTGAAGCGTCACCGACCCGAGTGTGACGATTCAGTTTCGTTCACTGTTAAGAAAGAGCGCAAAGTGCGCCTAAAGAAGGCTTGACTTCAAAAAGTTCGGTATTGTGTAGCGTTGTCTCTGTAGGAGTACCAGTATGACAGTTTCTTTCTAAGACCGGATACTGTAACCTTTTATTCTTCGATATTTGAGAATCACAAGTGGTTCGATTGTGTTTGATAGATAAGTGTATTAAGAGATAAGGTTTGTCTTCGTTTTCAGTTTTCCTAGCACACTAATTGCGTAACGCACTTTGTGTTTATGCAATGCATTTAGAATTTCCTTCAAGACCACGGGTATCTAAGGAAATCCCAAATCCATTGCTTCATAATTTTAAAAAACTCGCGTGCTCAACAACGTCAATAACGCAATTAACGTGGCTTTAACTGTTAAAATGAAAGGCATTGCGCTTGATTGCCATTTCATGTGTGTTACGCAACTATCTCGCTGGTTTCCTAACACATACTACCTTCGCCATAATTCAGTACTTATCCAGTATATAACTATACTCACATAGTACTATTTACCCGTTGACCGTAGCCGGGAAGTCATCGGTCACGGAGCAGCCCTGCCACGTCGCTCACTGTCTGCCGGTGATGAAACACTCCTCCCCTATCTAAATCACTGCGTTTAACCTAAATAACGGTCACCCTGTATAAAGCTGTTGTTATACTGACGTGTCTTAGTGGGTTTTAAGCAGTTTGTTTTCAGTAGATATGTCAGTGGAGGTCGTTTATTTGGTCGGTAATATTAACTTGCCTACCTATGAAACTTTCAAAAAGGTAGGATTCTTAAGTCAGCGAGTATTGTGTGTTTAATTAGTTATTATTTATTTATTTTTACCTATGTTGTCCCACTGCAGTGAGTAAAAAGAAGAAAGGGAGGCCTTTGATCTGCAGGTCAGTCCTCTGTCTTGAGCTATTGTGGACCAATCCGGTCTGTAGGCATCAAGCTCGTCCCGCCACCTTGTCCTGGACATTTTCTGGGAGATGGGACATGGTGGTAGTTTTGGCCCATGACTCGATCGACATGCGGCAAACAACCGGCTCAGTCCCACTTAAGCTTGGCTGCTTTTTTGGTGACGTGTGCTTTGGAGCGCAGCACTGTGTTCAAGGAACTTGATTGTTTCTCAATTTGTCTACAACATTAATTGTCCATACATAAATCACAACTGCAATCTTTGACAGTTTTATGAAACGGCTTTTACACGGCACATTGACGTAGTTTATCAATTGTGTTCATGTCATTTTGCACGAAAATATTTATTTTAATGTATTCAGAGCATGCGTACTGGATAATGTGTAAGCTGTGGTTATCTGCCCACAGCAATTGGGTGTGCATTACAGGATAATATTATAGAAGTTCTAATATTGTAGAAGATACTAACTTGTAATATATCTCTCGTTAGTAATTCTGAAACAAATATTTTATTTTATTATAATTACTTTCCCTGACCGTATTACCAGAACAGTCAAATAAATATTGGGGGGAGAGGGAATGAAAATAATCAATAGCATTCGAGTAACCTAATACCAATAAGCAATTTTGCCTATTGTGTTTATATTTACCACCTAGTACATATCTCGCTGTGATAAAAATAAACGTGAATATTATTTTCCGGAAAAGTTATAAGTACGTAGGCAATCCAAACCCTTAGCAACAACACCTACGCAATCGATTATAGCAAAACGTTCCCTCGTCATAACTCACTCGATGTGGGAAATTCCTACATTTGGTGAAGAGAATACAACTGGAGAAGATTAGCAGACTTAAATGTTTTTGAAAACATGACGCTTCTGTTCTCCAAAAAGAACTCCCACAATATTTTATTTTATTAATTACTTTAATATTCGTTTATGTAATAACATCCACACGGGTCGATTGATCAGGTTAAACTACGCTTGCCGCGGTCGGTCTCTGGATGGGTGACCATCTTTACATACCGATACCTCACCAGCCTCGGAAAGCACGCGGCCGTCATTCGGGGATCTTTGACAGTCGGTACGGGTTGTCATAAGCCCGAGATTCTGACAACCGGTCTTACCAAAGGGTATAGTGTTACCAAGTAACTGGGTCGTGGAGGTCAGATAGGCAGTCGCTGCACGTGAAATACTGGTATTCAGCTGTTTCCGGTTAGACTGGAAGCCGACCCCACAAATGATTGGAAAAGCTAGGCAGATGAATTAATTTAATACATTATTTTTTCATCACCGATTCTTTCATTTACAAACCTCGAGCCGCGAAGCCCCTTCGAGTTTAGTTTAAAATATAGTGATTAGTTATTATCTTTCAAGCTTCCTTGTACACTGTTTTATTACTACAGTAAAATGAAGAAAGAAAATATCTGTATTATTTGCTTGCTGGCTTAACTATTTAGGTACCTACTAAAGTTTTGGTTTCCTAAGCAAAAGTGAACGGTCTAACGGCTGACTAAAGACGGAGCGTTAATGTCAAATACTGGTAAAAATAGAGATTTTTATGACAGCCTTCATAATGAAAACTACTATTAGGAACCACTTTCCTAGAAAACCAAAGCTTAAGGCCTAATTACACCAGAGATCACTAATTACGTTTAACTCTAAACGAATTTCAAACCTCGTTCTGTCTCCGTCATCTTCACATGATTGACAGAAACAGAACGATATTTTAAATACGTTAAGCGCGAAATGCTTTTAGTGATCTGTGGGGCAAGCCATATTAGAGCCAGGAATTTGAGATAATTTTTATGTTATGGAACAACAAACTAAAGGTCACACTTAACAAGGTTCAAATTCCATTGCAACCGAAACCTTATTATTACCTTTTTGTTACAAATGGTCACTCAAAACTTGTGGCGATTGAATGTAAATTATCTGAGATTATGAACACTTAGGAACACTTAGGAACTGAGATTTTAAAACTTAGGTAAGTAGTTCTAGTTAGTAAATTTAATTGTGAGAACAAGATTATAGAAGAGACAAAGTCGTTACAACTAAAGACTTTGTGACAGGATTAAAAGAAAAGCCTTAAGACAAATAGGTACTAATTCCCTTCAGTGTTCGTGGGCCTTTACAGTTTCTATATCAAAACCTAATATGCCTCTTCATCCTATAATGCCTATCCATCAACTGTGAAACTATTTGACTTAGTACTCAGTATGTAAGGCAAAAACCGCACCGTGCGGTAAAATATAATGTTAAGGCATAGTTCACGCTAAATTCTCGAAGCTCTATCATGTCGAGACATTTAGGTTTCAGCGAAGATCTCACAAAGCGACGCGCGCTTTACTTGTAGTTACCAAGTGTACAAACTCGGTCTGAATGTCTGTGTAAGCACAGGAGCTCCCATTACCCTCCGAGATAATAGCTAATCCGTACGAGTAAGTGTGTGTTATGTGTTGACGATACTCGCCTTCATGCATACACTCCCAGCTTGTTTTTCCACTTGTTTACCACAAGTAAAACGCGTGTAGCTTCGTGAGATAAAAACACTGTAATACAACAGCAGTTTACTGCAGGACTTCTTCTTGTCTTATACACATAATGTGGCTCTGAATATCAGGATGGCAACCAGTCGGCTCACATTTAAAATAAAAGCTCGGGAACACATCCATAAGGAGTTGGCAGACTTGTCCCATAATTAATTTGTTGGTTTTCTCCATCTATGTTTTTTTATTTTTTTATCTTTCCTCACTTTGCATAATTTGTTGTATGTATGTATATAAGTATTTATTATTATATTTTATTCCTCAAATTTTTATGTTCTGTTGCACCTACTGTTTTGTCTCTGCATCACCCTAAGGTAGACTGGTAGAAAATGCCCAAGGCATTAAGTCCGCCTTTGTACATTATGTGCATAAAGTTTTAATAAATAAATAAATAAATATATATGAACGAAAGTGGCTAAGTCACTATTGCTCAATTCTCTTTGTATGTTAATGATTTTGAGATTTTCTCACATTGAAAAGTCACGAGTTTTTACAAAAGAACGAAAATCGTATTTCTAATAAAAATAGGCACGTTTGTAGTTCTTACAGCTTTGTAGGAATACATATCAGAAACACTTTCCGTGACCCAAAGGTTGGCTTTTACCTTGGCTAGAGGCTAAGTATTGCCATATAATGCCGCCAGTCTCTTGGGTACATTACTAGCCGACAGCGATGCGGAAGAATATTTTTCGACGCCACATTTTAGTTTGTTAATAGTTTTACACACATCAAAAAGTCTAAGCAACATGTACGGTTTTGAACTTTTGAACGATTTTACTATTGTAATATATTTTTCAACACACTTGCTCGTAAAGTGAGCCTTATTATATCGTTCTTAGGGCCATAAACCGAACTATAACATACACGTGCATAATAATATTACACACTAGTGCATAATAGAATGATCCCTACAAAGTTAAGTTAGTACCTAACTGCAAATTATATGCGAGTAAACAGAGCATTTTCAATTTAACCGGGTAATACAGTTTTTTTTTTTTTTTGTAACAACAAAGAGGTTTTATGCCACCGAAAATCTATTTACATTTTTGAAATAAATAAATGTGTCCCTAATTAAGACGAAAAAACATTATTATCAAATTATTTATAATTCACAATAATTTCTTATAAAATATTTGCATTTTATCACAAAAATTATCATTTTGAAGTAGGCTGTATGGCTGTAATCAATCAACTTACATTTGGCGCGTGCAAAAAAAAAAAATTGCGCGCCATTTCCCAATTTTCCCCTAATTTTCATATTTTGTTTGTATCGCATTTGTTGCTGTGTGGTAAATAATTATAAAAATGTCAGGTTTTAGTACAGAAGATGAACAATAGATTGATTTAACCCCGCCAGAAATACTAAATGCAGCACAAAATGCAAACGAAAGCCTAATACCTGCAAAATCTAGAGAAAAGTATTTAGCTGCTTACGATAGTTTCCTGCAATGGAAGAGCAACAAAAAAACCCAGTCATTTTCTGAAAATGTGTTTTTGGCGTATTTCTCTGAACTCGCCAATACATACAAACCTAGCTCCCTGTGGTGCATCTATTCCATGTTAAGAAGCATGGTTAAGCTCAAACATGGTGTTGATATCAAAACGTACTGTAACCTGATGGCATTTTTGAAGAGACGCTCGGATGGATATATTGGTCGGAAATCTAAAGTTTTGTCACCAGCCGACGTTGAAAAGTTTTTGAATGAGGCTCCGGATAGTCAGTATCTAGCAACAAAGGTACGTGTTTCATATTTTTAATCGAAACGAATCTACAATATACAAGTGTGTAACTTTAGCATAATTTCTTAGAACTAATTAATTGATTTCTTTGCAGGTTGCCTTAATATTCGGTGTTACTGGTGCTTGTAGACGACAAGAGCTGTACAATATTACAACAAAAGATGTAGAAATCCACGGAGATATGCTTCTTGTCAAAATTACCCAGACTAAAACCAAGATTCCACGATCTTTTACAATCCAAGGAACGTTTCGTGAAATAGTGAAAAAATACCAAGATCTCCGTTCAACAAAAACAAAGAATGACCGCTTTTTCCAAAACTTTCAGAAAGGAAAATGTACTGCACAAACAATCGGTATTAACAAATTTGGTAATATGCCAAGAGAAATAGCGAAGTATTTAGGTTTGCCTGAGGCCGATTTTTACACTGGACACAGTTTTAGAAGAACGTCGGCTACAATGTTGGCTGATTCGGGGGCTGATATACTAACTTTGAAGCGACATGGTGGATGGCGTTCTGACGCAGTCGCTGAATCGTACATAGAAGACTCAATTCATAACAAAGCAAAAATCAATGACAAAATAACGCAAGCCATTAATTTGGAGCCAAAGGCAAAAAAGTTTTGCCCCGAACCACAACCATGTACATCTACTAGCGTGAGTTATTTGGTGCCCTCTCCTTCCAGTAATTTGTATGATTTACCTTTGTCGCCGACATTTACACAAGAAGTAAATGAAGGTACTAAAGAAGTGGCAAGTACCAATGTAACACAAACTGTGAAATTGCCATCAAAAACAATCCAATATCGTTTTGAAAATTGTACATTCACCAATTGTTTTAATAATTAAACGATTTATGCAATACATATTTGTTTTTTCCTCGCAAGTGTGTTGAAAAACGTCGTATGATACACGTGTGTATTGATGATTACCGTCCTCGGCTCTCTTAAGACCTTCACCTGACGGCTCGGGTCTCAATGGCGCCTCAGCGGTAATCACCAACATTACACACTTGTACCATAATGTACTATTATATTTCTTTTATAAATAGTAACTTACCTTTGTACTCAATTTATAAACATGTCATGTCCCTTTGTATTTTACTGTGTGTACATAAATTATAAAATAAATAAATAAATAACTAAGAATTTTTTGATGCATTAGTGATTAAAGCAACAAAATCCTTCATTCAATTGTTCATTTAATCACAATATTTAACAAAATGTGTACCGTAACATACGTAGTATAAAATAATGTTAAAACGAAATTAAACTTTTCATGTTTTACAAAATTAAATAACGACATTTTGTTTAATTAATTGGTAATTCAATACAAAGTGTGACTGCCTCTGTTGTTTAAAACTTGTTGGCAACGATTTCTCATTGAATTAAGATTGTTTATCTGATTCTGCGGCAATCGCTCCCAATGGAATTTTAACAAGTCTCAGTTGTTGGGTTGTCGACACTCCGTTCAGGTTCTCTAGAACACATTTCTGGAGCATGTCTCATGCGTGCTCGATGGGATTGAGGTCTGGCGATTGTGCAGGCCACGGCATTACCCGGATGTTTTCCATTGCCAAGTACTCTCTGGTTCTCCGAGCTGTGTGCCAACGCGCATTGTTATGCATCAGCGTGAAATGTGAGCCAAGGCTTTGTGTAAATGGATGAACATAAGGCCCGAGGACATCTTCAACGTAACTTTCAGCGTTCTTATTGCCATCTACAAAAGCGAGCTCAGTTCGTCTGTTCTTCATAATAACCGCCCATACCATCACTGTGGAGCCACTGTAAGAGAGCACTTCCTGGACGCATCTGAGCCGTTCAGCATTTCTGGGACGACGATACACTATCACACTTCTCGTATCAGACCTAAATCAAAACCGGGACCCATCGCAAAATAAAATTTTATCCCATTGCTCCTGGGTCCATGTCAAGTGTTCCCCTACACCATTCGTTTCGACGTGCGCGATTCCCATGACGTATAGGTGGGCAACTAATTGGGCGATGTGCTTGTGGCCGTATTCATGCAGCCTATTTCTCACGGTTTGGTGGCTAACAAGAACACCGCTTGAGAATTGTAGCTTTAAACCTATCTCCCGGGCGGTTAACATCGGCTGATCGTGCAGTCAGTTGTAGGTATGTATCGGTCCTGTCGAGCAATTGTATTCCTGTATTGTAATTGTAATTCTACGTCCTGGGTGCTGCTCAGCAGGATCCCCTGTATTAACGTAACGCTGCCAAAGACGACCAATCACGCTCCTATTGACGCCAAAATGCCGAGATACCTGGGACTGATTTCTTCCCGCTTGTAGCATTCCTACAGCTCTATGCATTTCATCAACAATGAAATGGGTTAGGGGGCAACTGGCCTCTGGTCCGCGGCCCACATTACACGGAGTAGGAACAGTAGTGGAAAATTTGGTCGGATGCGTGGGCCAGAATACCATGGGAAAAAGTACGATACTTTTTAAGTTAGAAGAAGTTTAGTTAAAACGATTCATTGGGATGACGTCGCTCCATGACATAAAAAATGACTCACTACAAAAAATTTTTAAAACTGTATATCAAAATAATTTTGATTTTTGATTTTATAAAAGTGAGATAAATACCAAATTTATCAAGCAACGAAAATTAAGCAAGAAAATTTGGTCGAATGCGTTGGCCAGAATACCATGGGAAAAAGTACGATACTTTTTAAGTTAGAAGAAGTTTAGTTAAAACGATTCATTGGGATGACGTCGCTCCATGACATAAAAAATGACTCACTACAAAAAAAAATTAAAACTGTATATCAAAATAATTTTGATTTTTGATTTTATAAAAGTGAGATAAATACCAAATTTATCAAGCAACGAAAACACATGAAATCGATAAAAAAGAATTAGCTTTTATTTTAATGAAAACAAAACACAATCGAAGAGGTTCTATTTTTAAAATCAGCCAGTATATGTTTCCGAGAACAAAAAGATTCTATACCAATCTACTTTGTTAAGAAAAAAATAAAATACTCGTATCAACTAATAAAGCATGCAGTTTCTGTAAATGATGCGTGTTGCTTAGACTTTTTTGATGTGTGTAGTTGGGTTAGGATATTATATTTTTATTTTAATTTTAGTTTTTTATCCAGTGTATATGTTTTTATCGTCCTAAATAAATTTCATTTCCTTTTGTTAAAAACGAATATATCAGAAATATATGAGTACAGTAATGATAAAATATATAAGCTGACTTTTTTACCGTCGGGACAAAAACAGGGTACTTATAAAAGGTTAACGGAGTTAGTAGAAAGAAGCCTGGCACAGAAATTTCATCGCAAAAATTTAATAAAAAAATCTTTTTTTTTACATTCACATTCATTTTGTGAAATGTCGCTTGGAATTCATTGATAATTTCCGTGCGTAGAGAGTGTCGATGTATGTTTTTTTTTTGGTGAAAAAAAAAGAAATGTCTGTGCCATAGGCTCCGTTCACCTTATAGACACTGTTTTTTTCAGACGGTAAAAAAAGTCGGCCGCCGGTATTACTCTACATAAATCATAACGCAGTTGAGCAATCACTTGGATCCCATTGATAAAAGTTTTCACGGAAAAAAATAAGTAATATAGTCTCACTCTTTCGCTTCAATATAATTTGTTCTGGGGACCGTCGGCAGGTGGGTTGAGTTCAGGAGGAAGAAGGCAAACAATATGAGACATATCCATTATTATTAATTAGATCAATGATTTTATGAAGAAATTAAAAGTTGACTTAAATATTAGACTAATTATATTCTGTTCTTATTATCTCTTTGACTTAATTTAATCTTTTTGAAATTCAGATTCCTAATATTTGAATAATTTGCAATTTGAATGTTATCCTAATTTATTTAATTCAATGTTAAATCTAACAAACTAACCAAAACCCTGAAAATGTGGAAACGTAAAAAACGTAGGTACGCTGGAAACGGCAGAATATTTATTATGAACTTTTAAAACTATGTAACAACTCTGTAACAATGTTCTGACAAATAAATGCACTACGTATTACTATTACAATAATTAAATACATTATAAATCTGCGCGAGCTCGTTCCAAGGATATCGCCCTTGAATTAAGCCTAAGAGAACGTTACCGAGAAAAATTCAATATTACCCTTTACTACTTCTTACTACGAGAGTACTTTGCTGATGATAATAATAAAGTAGTAAATTAATAAAGTTTTATTTGAGTTTAGATGGCTGCCCTATACTAAGAAAGTGCCTTCCTTGAATGAGAAGTGCTTCCTCCACAAACTTAAATAGGATTATTGAACGGAAATGTGCTTTGTACTAAACGCGTTGCCGAGGTGATGCTACTAGACATTCATGTAAAATCGACCGTAATATACATTTTCCTTTTTCCTGGTATGGTTATGGTGAGAAAAAAATGATGTTTGGCCCAACGTTAGAATGTATGTGATGTATGCGGTCCCTTTGCACCAAGTCACATAACTTACGGGTCATAAAAATAGACTGATGTACTTAGTAAACGTCGCTAGGGGCTTGGTATCTAAAAACAAATGAATAGGCATGTTCATTTGTTTGTAGATATTATGTACCGTCTCAGAACAATAACCGTTTCATTCAATAAACGGTTCGGGTTAATATTTCAATAGAACAACTGAAATAACAAGCATCCGAACTAGTATTGTTGATTTTGCGAACTTTACGTTTTGACTTGTATTGTTGGCCACGTCCTAAAGTAATTTAACGTGCGAAAGATTACAATTTATTCATGTTGATATAAAAGTGAAGTTTAAAATGATGCATGGAATCTGTTTTCATTATGTAGTCGCAATAAATTGTATGATAAAGCGGTGTTGCATTAATACAATCAGTTGGCTTGTTTTTCGTGCTCAATCATTTTGTTTGTATTCATAAAAGACAGTGGTTGGGTATTTTTAATGGATATATGTATATTGTATTTTATTTATGGTGAACGCGACCTGTTTACATGGAGAATTATTAATTGTACGCAGTAATTATAGTGTTTGTAGTTATTGATTAATTCTGACTGTTCCCTTTAAAGCCCTCAAGATGGGCGGTAATAGAGTGTTTGTTACACGGGGCACTTAATAATTCAGCGCCAAGTCGTCTGAACTCGTCTGGCGACGCTGCCGGTGGCCTTGACCGAATCTTCTTGCATTAAGGCCGATGGGATTATGTATATTAAATAGAATTTTGAATGATACCTTGAAGAATACTGGGGATGTGATTTGTCCGGGAATCTCGTGGAAGTGGATTTTATTTTGGAGTGAGAAAAGGTTTTTGGTTTTTGTCTGCTTTTCATTGATTTTTTCTACAATATTTCAGAGTTTTCTTTAAAAAAACTTACCGATTTTATCTGGGCACGGGCGAGTTCCAATTCATAATACTTACTTACTTTCTCGATTTATAAAGCACCTTTGCATATATTATAAAAAAAAACCACTTAATGTAGTCTAGTAAACATTCCGTACGTATTTAGTAAATAGTCTCCCTATTCACCCCATCTAAAGGCCCATCTTTATATATTTATTCCTGAAAGGCAAAAAATGTTTTGAAAGATAAATTCGGAAGTCTCTTTGGCAAGGAAAATAAAACAACCCTTTCAATAAAGCGGGTCCACGCATGATTGAATGAACACGTAATACCGCGGTGTACTGTCGTATCAACCGAAATATATTCAATATAATTTCTATTTTGACTCCTGGTCTATATTAATTCAATGATCGAGAAGGGATTACATTTTGATTTTTTTTTTCGATTTTTTCTTTATTGTCAATCGCAGTAGACCGGGAAAAGTGGAAGGAGAGAAGGGAAGCCTTTGCCCTGCAGTGCCGGATGAAGGTAAGTTATACCACGGGTATTCTGTCACGAGTCGCCTGGCCAACATGGCCAGAGAGTAATGGGTAGCTCACCGTCCGATCAGGACCAGGCCCGTGCCGGACGGCGCGTACGTGTTCCACGCGCGCCTCATAGAGATGTCAGCATCATCCGAAGGGGCCCGTCAGGGCCGAAGCCTGCCAAGTTAGCGGGATTGTCCGAAAGGGTTACCGCTGGCCCGGAACATAAAGGGCTAAGGAAGGAACACGGGTGGGTTTTAGTCAGTAAGAGTCTGACACTCCCTTCCGCTCCACCCAGAGCGGGAGGGGACACGTGATGATTTCCCATCCTGAAAAAAAAAATACAGCAAAGCTTGTAGAATATAAAAAGGCATATTTTACAAACTTGGCTGTATTTATTTTTAGTCACATGACATGCACTCTAAAATGGTTCCACACCTTTTGATAAGACATTGCTTAACCGGTAATTTCAACAGATATAGCCGGATTCTTGAAAAATTTCCGTGCAGTATTTCCATCATTTGAAAATTAAACCTAATTTCTGCCAAAACTCGTTCTGGATCCTCAGATTCTTCGTCAGTTTCACAAGGTTTTTATCTTCATCTGATCTAGCTTACCATCTATGCGTTTGTAATTTATATGATAAATGAATAAAATATTCAAAGAATCGGATCCATGAATGTGACATATACCTACATATGACATCGGAACCATTCGTGGATAGCCACAGTTCAAATATAAAACCTCTTGAAAATTTTTCGATGCACTTAATATCTGGAAAAAAAAAAGTTTTTCAATACTTTCGTGGGTTTCGCCTACGCAAGCGTAGCACGCTTATAACTATCCAATCCGCAAATTTCCGCAGACAATAACTTAAGGCCGTTATTTTAGACACATGTGGCTTCTTAATCAAGAAAAAGTTAGCGTTAAATATAATTCAGAACATAGTTAAAAGTTTAAGTAAAGAATAATTCTACAGATTTTTAAAACAAAATTTGGTCGTCGCGTAGACACATCGTTATTTCAATATTATTCAGAAAAATGTCAAAACGAGTATACATAGCAAAACAACATACCTGATTATTGAAGCTTCATTGTAAAAAATATCACTTAATTAACAGAATTCTGAGAAAACAACCACTAATTACCGGTCACGTAATGAGTCACTGATGATAAGGGTGCACGTACAACTGGTTGTGTTCACTTTCGGGTTTCACTTAAGAATGAAACTGATTAGTTATCGGGGATCTATTTATACTTAATTGTAGTATATGTATCGGCCAACGAGATGACAGTGTTCAAGATTTGAAAATACTATATGCGTTTTTTTAATTTTGACCTCTAGCGGAACCACCCCGTGCAGTGGGACAACACAGGCTCATGATAAAGGTCTTTTAGGGAAGGTTTAGGCGGTTCCATAGCTGTGATTGTGTCTTATATGTGATAAAAAGGTAACATCTTTAAATACGTCACAAATTCGTAGCTAAGGGGTTTTGTTGCTTAAAGTTAAGTGATTAGTGACCGTTTTACCCTACATATTTGACCGTCTGTTAATTTTAAGCAACGGTTATAACTACAAGGGTAACACTTCAGTTGTTCCCCTTTTTGTATATGATTAAAGTGTTCCAACACCGGATACAACTATCTATGAGTAGTTGTAATCCAATAACGTTGGGCTCGGCTATTGTATGGTGCCTAATAGTTGTGTGGCTAAATATCGATGTTTTACACGAACCGATCACCGTCTAGCCTCCATTATTATGTCAATAAACACCCATGTATATGTATGTGCAACTTCTTGTTTCAGTGTAAATTCAAAAGAGCTATGGAGTAATAAACGGGTAGGTACATTAATAAAGGCCCTAGACCGCACGTAACGGGTAATGAAACCTTGTGAATTATTATGATTATATATTGTATACTGTAATAAAAGCCAAACAAAGCTAATGTGTTTTACGCATATGTAATGTAGGATTGATACGAACAGGCTCATTTCTCCAGGCTTTACTTGACATATTCATGATAATATGTATAGTTTATTAAGCCTAGGTACGGACGGGTGTGTTTTTCCCGTGGCGATTTTTTTTCGCACACTCGATTTTCATCGTTCTGCTTAGACCCGAGAGTTAAACATCCAACTGTGATTTTGACGCGCTCGGATGCTCTTTATTGAATTCCCAATGCTCGGCTCAACAATGACAGTCGAAAATCTACTGCGCGATAAAATCCCGCAGCGATATTTTTACGTCCGTGCGAACGTGGGCTTAAGGTGTTTGTCAAAATATAATATGGATGAAGAAGACTTATTTTTACTAGAAAAAAGCTCGAACTAGTTTGAGGACCGCGATCTCCGCGGGGGCCGCCCGCGCACCCACTGCGGCCACTTGTATGGACGAGCCATGGCGTGAGTTGCCCACGCGCACCCCGCGCCGAGCAGCCCGCGCCGCTCAACGCGCCCGCGTGCCCATTATGGACACTCAAATGAAGTTATGTTTGAATACGCCGCTCAGCCCGCTCTGCGCCCGCGCTGCCAGTCTGGCCAAACACTAAGAGTTAATGTCAACCGGAATCCTGTTGTATCTTTCAGTTCACAGTCGGACGAATATTTTCAAGAGGAAGAATGAGAAAGAATGAAGATGCTGAGGTTGATATACAGATACTTACATAGGTACGTACTAGGCTCTCGCGTGGTCCGACCGCATAGTTGTAAACGTTTTATCGGCGCTTTGACATCCGTTACATCGCGGATGAGCAGTGTCTCCTTGGATTATTTGGCCAATCAAGTCAGCCTTGGTCTGGTTGCTACCAGAAGTACCAGAAAATAATAGAGTAGTTATCCAGAAAGTCGTTGATGTATCGTGATTTTTCAAAGTGCAAGAGATGGAGCAGGAAGCTGAAATCTGGCAAAATAAAACTCAAACTCACTCAAGCGGAAGTGGTGAAGGGCGGGCGTTTTGGAGAAGTGTCTTATGTAATAATGACGTTGAAAAAGGGCTGATTATCAGTCTAATTTAAATAAATGACTTTTAACCGGTTGAAACAATTAAAAAACCACTGAGTCTCGCGTGGATCACGTTCCGGCCAAACGAAGGGTTAGGTAATTCCAAATTGGGAATACCAACTTCTTAAGTACAGGCTAATCCAAGTGAAACATGATATTTGGAGTTTGAGAAACTGATATTGTGCGCAGTTCTCCCATTTTTCATGAGTCTAGGAGAGCTTTATTATAAGTAACTTAGTCACTTTATTCTGGGAAAATAATTTCGAGAATGTAAACAGTCAGCTACCTACATTTTGCTGTGTTCAGTGATTCAGCTCAAAAGGAAGGATTTATTTCAGAAGTAAGTAATTGTTTGTTTATGTTTAACAATTTGCTTCCCAGGCTTAGTTTATTTTGTTTGAATATTTTTTATTTAAAAACTAACCTACTATGCAATCTATTTTTAGTTATTTAACGTTATTTTTTATAGAATGTGTTAAATAGGATTGTGTAATTGTTTAGTAAAATCATTTTAGATAAAGTAATGCGGGTCGATATTTGGTATAGTAGGTACCTAATTAAAAAGAAAAGAAAATAGGATGGTTAAAAAGAGTATTCTATTTCTTGATTCTTTTACAGAACTTTACACAGATTCCCGGTGTTTCGCTCTGTGGCACTCCTTTAGCATGGGTGACTAAATTTAAGTACTTAGGTCATTGGGTCACTGATGATCTTAAGGACAATATGGACATAGAGAGGGAGCGCAGGTCGTTGGCTGTTCGATGTAACATGCTGGTTCGAAGATTTGCACGTTGTACAAATCAAGTTAAAGTCACTCTTTTCTAAGCTTTCTGTCAGTCATTCTACACGTGCAGTCTTTGGACCCGTTTTACGCAAAGGACATACAGCGATCTGCGTGTCCGATATAATAACGCGTTTAGGATACTGTTGGGGCTGTCGTGGCGTTGCAGTGCGTCCACTATGTTTGCGGAGGCGCGCACAGACAATTTTTACGCCATCGTAAGAAAAAGGACCGCCTCCATAGCCGGCCGGCTACGCACCGCCACCAATAGTCTCCTGAGCGTGTTCTCAGATCGGTGGGACTCCCCTCTGCTGCGCCACTGGGTGAAGATCCACACCAATTAAAATTTTAATGTATTTCGCCTTATTACTAACACTAGTTTATTCTATTTTGTTGCTACTAACACTATGGACTCATGTCTGAAATAAAGAATTTGAATTTGAATTTCATCGAACAACCTTTTTTCCGAAATTATATTTATTTTTTTAATCAATAGTTAAATTTTTTGTAATCCTATTAATAATATTATGGATGAGCTGTGTGAAAGATGATATGAACGACTAATAAAGAAAGAAGTATGAGGGAAGAAAAAAATTTTTACAGATAAAAAAAAACAACCGACTTCTAAAAAAGACACTACAAAATCAAAAATAACTTTAATTTCCGAAGTCGGTGGCATACAACGAAAATGCGAACCCAACGACACCGACTTCTGAAATTAAAGTTATTTTTTTTTAGTTTTTATTTTTTACTATCAAGTTGTACTTACCCCACACAAATTAATATAACACTACAGCTACTATAGGTAGTCATTATAGCATCCTAGCTAATATTATAAATGTGAAAGTAAGTTTGTTTGTTTATTACCTTTTCACGCCTAACCCACTGAACCGTTCATCCTGAAATTTGCTTATACGTTGTCAAGCGTGTGTAAATAACCCCAACTATCGCCCTGTTTCGTTTGATCCACGATTTTTTGCCCACCCTGTATACTGTGGTACCTTCTTCTTCTTTTCAATACCTTTTAGTTACTTATGTTTACCTTTGTCGTTCTCGTCGTTGAGTTTGTTAAACAAATAACTTCCCTATTTGGTTTGCTTCATTGACCGTTATTTACAAATGCTGGGTAGGTATACTTATTGCTTTGAAAAGACAAAAGTTTTCCCTTCTCATTTCCTTATTTTTGTCGTAGGTTATGAAATTCTGCTCTGAGATTTCGACAAATTTTAGTACTTATATAAAAATTGTAGTGTAAATTAAAATATACATTTTTGCAACACATTAACTCACATGGCTGTAAATAAAGTACATATATAACTCCTAAGGTAGCTACCGAAGGCACAAAATAAATTCATGCTATAAAAAGACCATTCATTCACATTTACTTTCCGCAAGGTTCTAAGTAAATATTTCTGTCGAGAGGAATCGTAAAATATTGTGTTCCTTTCCCAGATATAGAATCTTAAGGCCGCAATATTCTCGATAATATGACTGTGGGTATTATAACGTGAGGTGGAGCAACCCTTGCTCGTACATCAAGTGGACTAAGACCCCGAGTCGAACATACACTCGTATCTACTCCTGATAGGACTAAAATATCCCGCTCCCACTGTTTGCTTTCATTTAGATACGCTCGGTTTCGGGCCTTTATCCCCTTTCCTCAATTTTGTCTTCATCTTTCTGCCCTACTTCCATGGCCGCATTACTTAATACAATGAAATTTTTGTCCTTAACTCGGTTGAATGAATTCTTTTTAGAGATTTTTTTTTTTGTTGGTGATTTCAGCTGGATTTGCTTCATGTAGCTGTTTTAGCAGATTTAATTTTATGAATCAACATATCTTGTTAAACGGTATTCGAGGAATAAAATTGACGTTTGACAGTTTTTGTATGAAATAACTGTCAAAAGTTAAAAAATATTTTTTGAAATTTTGAGTTATTTCCTCGAATAAAGTTATCACATGATTGAAAAATCAGCTCTAAGATAATTAAAATTTAGGTTAAATATAATGATACTCATAATATTCCTCATTGGTTTTATTACTATGTTCTGTATTCTTATAAATCGTACGGTAACATATTTAAATACATCTACAATTTGATAGTTTATTACACAACCCTTTTGTTAACTACTTGTTAAAGATGGCGACGTTTGAAACCGTTGCCAAAGTAATCTGAATACATAAAATGTATATTTGGCTGTTAAGACATTACAAACATAACATTTAATTCATTTTATTTACATTCAAATATTTACAATTGATCAGCTATTATGTACAACATACGATCTAAACCTTAGAGTGTAACATGATTTCATTTATTAAATCTTTAAATGCAAAGGTACAATAGCCAATGTCTATAAATCATCTAGAGAAAATCAACATTTTATACAATTTAAACTTGCCTTTGACAAGTATTTTACTTAAGTTTTAAACAGATGTAAATATCAATAGAAAGTAACAGAGATTTAATATTGACGTAGTAGCAAAACGACCTCGAGTTTACCCTTCCTTCGTACTTGAAAAGTCATAAAACTGTTTTTGTCCGTAGTGCTAACATAAGTAAGGAAAAGGACGCGCAGAGAATAAAAACAGAACTGACTGAGAGCAATGTTAAGTACCAATCTGCCAGATTCGCTACATGAAATGAACTCGAAACGAATGATGTCTAAGGTACGTAATTTGTTTCTCGCTGTCACTAGAGACAACTTTTTGGGACGATGCCTTTTATTTTGGCCAGTAAAGCAACCCTAATTCTAAACTTTGATTGTGCAATTTTATTCCGGTAAGACTGTGAAATGCGAAAAAGTCAGACGGATTCACAAAAAGGTATGCGATGTTTCTTTGTTTGAAAGTCAGGGGAATTTCGGTCGGGATTTTGCTAAGTGCCCGTGTCTCAATTGTGGGATACTGAGTACACAAATTTCGTAATAACAACCTCAGGATATTTCAGAGGTTTCAATAGCTGTCAGATCTACTTGATGTCAAGAGACGTTGAAAGACTCATTTCAAAGCTACTCTAAGATTGACGACTCCGATTAATTCTTAGAACTTTGGTAGAAACCGAAGTAAAATGGTTTTGCGGTAGCTGAGAAATCAACTCGATTTAGTCCCATTTTATGTTTGAGCGCGCTGGAGATGAAATCGTTTAAAGATTGGATCGATCTCTTGGAAAATATCTAGTCGGAAGGGACTAAGAGAATCCTAATTTCTCGTCAACAACCAATTGTTTCATAAGAAGATTGCGTTGTAACTTATTTATTTAGTAAAGTTTAATCTAAGATAAATTAAAAATAACCATGGCTGCGACAAAATAAAAATAATGAGAGAGTTAACAACTAATTGGTTTTTTGAATAAACTTTGTACAAAAATGAACTTAAATTTTGTCATTTAAGTTCTTAATTTCATATTTGATTTAACATTTTTAGATACAGAAATTATGATACAGAAGTTACATTTTATTCATTAACTTGTAAACACGAAAGTTGTCGTAAAAATTAATTTCTGGCAATACATTTGTATGTCCCAGGTATGCTTTAGTATTAGTACAGACACTGTTTGTTCAAGTTGATCGAACGTAAATAACGTGGCAAAGAGAGCAACCGACTTAGATATACGTTACGCATAGATAAGCTTCCCGCTTCGATTGAATCTCGGTATATTCCTGTGTTGGACTAACGAAATCGATTTGCTTGTAATCTCGGTGCCGGATTAAGACGACGAACGTAGGTAGCTGTGAGAACAAAGGAGATTCAGCTTCGGATAAATCATCAGATGGATTATCTCATGCGTCTCACATTAATCTCTCCGGTCGTTATTTATCGAAATTACTAAAATCCTCTGGTCTGTTACTGTTGACAAAATAGAAATTTAGAGATTTTCAAACAATAATATCATTTTTTAAATTGACCATACATGCTATTGATTTATCGCCTTAAAATTACCTCACAGGAAACATTACTGTCTATATTTTATCGTTGTATTTTAAATACGTTCAATTCAGATATCATAACCCGAAGGTCCGCCACAAATTCGCTTGCTCACTCAATCATATAAAATACTTCCTTAGTTTAAAACGTTTGGGAAGTCGCGTTTGCACTGATAGGTCATCTTGAGGATGTCGGTTCGTTGTGGGCTGTCGTATATTTTGACAGGAGTTTGAGGAGCGCGTTGGCTAAGAGGAGAGTGATGAGTAGTGTTGGGATGGTGAAGTAATGTGCGGCGACGAGGAGGGCGATGATCAGAGCAGGCCGGGGCTGGCGCAGCGTGGTGAGCGCGGTCAGCGTAGCCAAGATGGCCCGGTTCAGGCGCGGTGGCGTGGACCCCGAGCTCTGCATGGCCGCCGGCCGCTCGCCGCTCAGCACGTGGACTATCACTGACGCCGATTCTGTATAACAAAGTTTGGTCATAAATCAGCCTATCTAGTATCACGTAGCATTATCGATTAACTCCGGGCACCCCTGATTGCTTACAAATGATGTAAAGGGTTCCTCTATCTTGCTCTTTAAAATATGTATAAGCTTCAATTATATTGGAAGTAAACTTTGGACAAATTTTAAAAAGTTTAATGACGGTTCGATCGAATGTCTAAAAATTTGGAAAATCCAAAAGTGCGGTGATCGACGAAAACCATAGATATAGATATTATATTAGTTAGGTTTTTATTAATTATAATTAAACTACTTTGAATAAAAGACCCATTTTTAATAAGGTTCCTGGGTGAAAAGAATCTATTAAAAAAAAATTGGCTCAATTAATAGATTTTTGCGCAAGCTATAATGTTTTCAGGTTTCACACTTGATTAACGGGATTTTTTTTGTAATATTTTGATGTTTTTTTCGTTTCTACTGCATTAAATAATTTTTTGAAAAGTACAGAATTTTAAATAATCTATACAATGGTATATAAATTAAGTAGGTTATGTGTACTAGCAGGAGTATAACAATAGAAACAGTTGCAGAAAGGCGGCAAAAAAAAAATCGTAAAGCACTCTGCAAAACAAAGTAAGAAAATTTAAGATAATTTTCAACGACCGACTTAGAAACAAAAGGGGTTTACGACCCAATAACTTGGCAAGAAATATTGTCACAAAACTTTTGAATAACGATGCCTTTTTATCATGACATACGATGCTATCAAACAGAAAATATGCAAGCCACCTTGAATGTTGATCTTAGATAAATGAAACGTCCTAGCACACTACTACCCTACATTTTAAAGTCACGATGTCGCTAGTAATGCATTAACTTAGAAAAATATGAACACTTTATGTTAATAGTGTACTGCATTGTAATCACAAATAAATACTGCAATTTTCCACACACAAACACTTAGGAATGCTCAAATATTTTTAGACTTTCCAAGAACATCAAGAACATTGAGTTTTCTTTCAAAGCCATTAAACGACGTCAATTAAAAAGTTGGCAGCGTTTAAACAGTCGTGTAGGTAATTGTGGAACATAGCAATAATGTTCAGGTTCTTTGTAAGAATCCAGACTGGAATAATTACACAGCAGTTTGCGGCAAATCCTTGTAATGAATAATTTTAATATCAAGGATGCAATCTAAGAGTTTGTATGTACGTGGTTTCATTTGAAAAGGAACGAGATATTTAAAATAAAAATACTTTATGTACCGGTTCTATTTCCTTATTGAAATGTTGTTTATATTTTTTATGTTTATGATGCTCTCTTTTTCCTGTATACATTATATTGGCCTGAATTTTATAAATATCTTCAGTCCTACAAAAGACCGAAAACAGTTTTTTATTAGAATATAAGAGCACTTTATAACAGTGCACAGAGCGCGAGAAGCAATTCGCGGTCGAATTGGCGGTGCTTCGGGGAGGCTTATGTCCAGCAGTGGACGTCTTTCGGCTGAAATGATGATGATGAAGAGCACTTTATAATAGCGCTATAGAAACCACTCCAAAACTTTATTCAATTCAATAATAGTTTTGAAATAAATTTCATCTGAGCAAGATGAACTCTATCTAATACAACGAATTGAATAATTTTAGAATTCTGACCATACATTCTCATACAAATATTTTATTCCTTTGATTAACATTGAAAGTTTACTAGCCATCTTCATCATAGTTTTATGATACATTTACACACCGTACCGGATAGTTGATCCTTACGATAATTAGGGTAAAATCGATAGTCGTAACGATGAGATATTGACCCATACGGTGACTTTAATCGGCAATAAAATGTATGCGTTCGCCCTAATTCCTCATTCAAACAGGAAGATGTTTGTGTTCCTAATTAGATAAATAATTATATTTTCATGTAGTTATAGTAATTTGTGGAAGCATTTCTGGTTTTAATAAAGTGAAAGAATGATGTTATCTATGTAATATGAAGTAAAGTAAGGGATAATAATGTCACTGTCTCATGGAGTGAAGTGAAACGTCTTGGTTTTTGTCTCAATGAGGTGAGGACGCCTAGTTTTATTAAAACATGGTATTTTAGAACATTGTATTTTGCAACATTGAAAATTAATTTACAGTCCCATTTCGGGTAATATAAGTTATTTTTCACAAATACTAGGTAGGTATATATATTGATGAAAATGTGTGATTTTCACAAGGTCTATGGTGTGGGATTCAACCTGTGTTGACACCCTCGAGGCATCCTATCTTCCTAGCGCGGCGGGCTGAGCTGGAGCAGAACATCCCAAACAGCGCAAATATAACATACTTATTTGATCGTTGATGTTTGACTTGTTTAAGGTGGAAACACTTCGCTTCACAGTCTCACTCCCCCCCCCCCCGCACAGCGCCTGATACCGCCGCGCTGAGCATAGTTCACTACTTGCTCTCCTCGATACCAGTAGATGAAGCTAGAGACACAAAGATTGTGGTCAGTGTCAAGTACCTCAGGCAACGTCTTAGTTAAGCGGCTGGCCTATTGTAGTAGCGTGTATGGTAGCTTGTATATGCCCGTGTAGTAGCTTGTATAATAATATATCATAACACACATGTACATGTATGTACATGTATGTATTTTAGTTGGAAATTGAATGTGTTGATTTGTCTGCCATCAATATCAACAAATTCAATTTCAGTCAAAGAACAAGTACCATGATAATTTCTATGTCCGTAGCACATTGATAGACTTTTCGTAGCTTATAGCTACGCCGTAGCATGCTGCTACGACATCGTAAAATGACTGCTGTTTGTATGAATATTTGCTTCCCACCGAACGAAAAGCTATATAGAACATTACATAAATTTTAGGTTTCTTACCAGAACTGCTCGGTGCACACGTATAGTTCCCCGAGTCATGTGGCGCAGCCCGTGCGATGAGCAGTCGGCTTGTGCGCGTGCGCTGCTCTGTCTCCACACTGATACCGCCGCGCTGAGCATAATTCACTACTTGTTCTCCTCGATACCAGTAGATGAAGCTAGAGACACAAAGATTGTGGTCAGTGTCAAGTACATTAGTAATTGTGGTGATAAAAAATACGTGTGTGACCTTACCATAAAACAGAGCATGAAAGGTACTCGTAAATCTTGGTGATGTAACTTTATAACTTTACGTGGTCAATCTGAAGGGCGATTTGAATTGTATACTAACCACCTTTAGTAAAAGAATACATTCCAAAAAGTGTATGCAATTACAAAAAATCTATAGAAAATCCATGCGGTTCTTACAACTTAAATCGCCTTTAATATTGAGAAGACCTTATCACAACATATCTATTTATTTTGTAGTACATTAGACAATAGACGCTGCAATTCATATATTAAAAGAAAAAGAAAAGCTAGAATCACAAAACATCACGAGAAAAGCTAGTTGCAAATATTGAGAAACTTAAATCAAACTTTAAGAATAAATACAAATCTCATCTCGACAAACAAACAGAAAAAAAGATTTATGTACATTCGCATCAAAATATTATTATGATCCTTTAAAAAATATTTTTTTTTCTTGGCAAATTTAATTCAGTATACAATCTCATCTAATATTGGGTAAGTGGTCACCGCCTTTTATGATTTGTTCGTGCGTTGCTGACGCCGCACAAAGAGATTGACTTTTCTATTCATAACACGAAGTATATCAAGGCAGCGTTTGAGGACCCCACATAATTCGAAAATAGTACCTACTTCACATTTTTTTAAATTGACTCGTATTTGGAAGGCACAGCATCTTAGGTAATATCTACAATGTATTACTGTATTAATGCACATGAAAGTATTTTATTCAGAATCGTTCACTGAATCGATTACAGTAATTACAGTCACATTTCCACTTATACGCTTCCGCCTTCTGATTTATGTGTGCGACTGTGTGCGTGAGTATATTTATAATGTGACCACAATTTTATCCCACAATCAGTACAACTAATAACCTATAATTGGCGACTGTGTAAGACCGAGACTATTGTGATCTATAGTACTTGAGATAAATTATACGTAGAAGCTGTTGGTGTACCTTAATAAATAAATAACTAACTTACGAAATAAATACCGTTTTATACACAACAGTAAACATTCAGTGTATGTATTATGATAATAATGTAGCGGTATCTATAACGCCACATGCAAACAACTCGTCATACTGACGTCACGCAAAATCCTGCATCTCGCAAGCAGAGTTTACCGCGCAACTAGCATAGATAAATAACGGCCCGACATGAATCATCGGGCAGTTGCCCGCCAGACATAACACCCGTCTGGTCGGAGGATCCTCCCTTTTCTATGAAGTATGAGTGAACTTTAAATCCTGTTCCTCATATTTTGTCAACTATTTTGGGGTTGACTTCCAGTAACGAAGTAAGTATACTTCTAACTTCTATACTAATATTATTATAAAGAGTTCAAATTGTATGTTTGTAAACGGTCACAATTTTACTGATAGACAACTACATTATTCTCAAATAACATATACATACTTTTTGTCAGGAAAATGCATGATTTCTGTAGGACTCTCAAAAATCGCGGGGCGTAGCTAGTTAGGTATATAGGTTGCAATAGCTGCGAATGACGGCTTTTGGAACTTAGCCCACAGTCACGAACAGAAGATTACTTACTAGATTTAATGTTATAGCTTTATAAAATAAAGATCCACTAAGGAACATTTATTTTATCTACACAACATCAATAAAATAAACGAAAATTAAACAACACTTCAAACTTAAATACATAAGTCAAAGTTTTGTGTTGATTGTGTATATGAATCCAACACCTTAGGCAGGCTCATTCTACTCTAATTACATGTTATTTCACGTCACACAGCTGTTTATCACACTCAAGGATGTGTTTTGAACGGCAGCAAGTAATTTTAGTTTAATAAGGAGTCTATTTGGGTCAAATGTTTGAACAACTATGTAATTTAATGTATTTGACACTTATTTGAACATGTTAAACTTTGGTTCACATGCTGAAATATGTTTGTATTCGCCCCAAACGTTTTTCGGGTCTGTCCTAAGCTATTTATTTTGTTTATTTATAAAGTGACATTAAAAAAGTTTTGTTTACTTTCAGAAATTGTAATTTATATTTATGCATTCCATTTTATGCTATGAAATGCTATTTACTGGGAAAAAATCGACTGCATCAAAGCTGTACCTACTCATAATAATCATGAGTCATGTGAAACTCGACAAATACAATCGAGCGCTACATAACTATATAAGAGTGGTGCACATCTCACCGCAGTCACTCCGAAACATGCAAGAATAAATAAAATGTTGTTTGGCTTCGTAATTAACGCAACGAAAATGTTCGAAAAACTTCTGCATTGAGTTATGATAAATAATTCACGAAACGTCGGAATAAAAAGCGATATCTGTCCACATGGAGCGTATCATCGTTTCAATATTCAAATTGAAGGTCCCTCGATAGATCTCAGACATAGGCCACCATTAAATGTTGATAGCCAAAGAATACCTCACTTAGGGACCTCAGCCGACCGACCCTTTTATCTGAAAATAAGCTTATCATGTTTATGGATGCGAACACTAAATGTATAGGCTCTGTGCGGTGTGAAAAGGTGCCTACACGATAACACACTTCCATTATAAGATCGTAAGGTGGATGTCGGGGTCGCCTATTCACACCGCTACGATTTGTGGCGGATATTTACTCGGAGTTGCACAACCGCAAACATCAATAACAAACATCAACTTTTTCGTCACGTGGATTATTTTAGGCGTATTTGTTTTACATACACACGTAATTCAGTTACGTGAACGTTTTTAAACACGGATCGAATTTTGTGCTCTCGTTTATGTGGAGTATCTAGCTGTTGTTGCTACTCAATTAAAAAAGCTGCAAATTTTATTTTACATTGTTGCTCTCAAATGTCATTCAATCACAAATGACTGAATGAAATTTTTTGTTACCTTACCAAAGTAGGTACCATAAAAAGATCGCTTATAGTAGTAGAACTATATTACACTGCAAGCTCTAGAATATAGTGTCGGCACATTGCCCAAGATATGATACTTTTGTAGGTCGCAGAGTGCGGGAAAATATGATCTAACTAAACAAGATGGTCTCATTACACATTTGTCACGTACGCCGACACAAAAGTCCCGCTCGGAAGTTATTTCTTACTTCCTCGTTTTTATGTTGGCAACCCACGCTTTCATGTGCTGTTACTGCCCTTTTCGAGCAAGAATACGGCACCTCCATGGTCCATTTCCTTCATAAGCCGTATAAAAAGATTCGCCTTTTTCAGTCAAAACGGTTTGGCTTTCGTACTTTTAAAATGAATTCATTCATCTAAAAATATATTTCATCACTAAAAGCCAACTTGTGTAACAGATAAAATGTACTTTAAACTTTATTCAAAGAATTGTTTTTTGTTTAAATTAATCACAAAAAGTAAAAAAGCCTTGAAAAACGTGTATAAAACATAGCTCTGAACAAACAAAATAATAGTAGTAAACAAAATAAACAAGAAAGCTAATACTGTTAAGAAAATCTGCTATTAAATAAAGAAAGAATTTTGTAGCAATTCATCTCCATTTTTTTAATGTCTAGGGTTGGTAGGAGGTAAAGATTTTCGCATTAGTTACCTTGGCGGGTCCGGGGCGTACTTCGCCACGCAAGTAAGATTGATGTCTGAACCGGCCCTGACGAACAGCTCTGGTCCTGACAGTATCTCCGCCTTTGACACTGTTGAAAACCATGGATTATTACTACAAAATACCTAGAACTCAGATAATGTTAATACAATATTTGATGAAGAAATTTTAGTCAAAATTCAAAGAAGATAGTAAGAACTGTAATTCCCTCGATTAATACTAACAAAGATGGTATTAAAAACGACGACCTATTCACAGGAATAAGGATAATCTTAAAAGATGACGCCATGTGAGTGAAATTAATTTATGCTAAGGAAAACAGTTTCTTTAATAATAAAGTAAGTAAGTAATGCATAGACACTACGTTGTAGCCAAGATAATTCATCAGCAACTTGCTCTGAAATACAGCTTTGTGAAATCTGAGGTGCCGTACTACAGGTATGTATGTGCCCGACCCAGTTCTCGGAAATGGAAATATCACATTGTACTGTGATCGATCCTCATCAATGACAGGACTAGTGTTGCCGCCGGTAGCTTGGACCTCGTTCCCGGTACCGGTTGGCGACTATTTTTTATATTTACAAATGTTTTTATATCCCTATATTTAAATATATAATCTATGTGTAAATAATTAAATAAAGAAAATAAGTAAGAGCGAATGTTTTTTTTTTATTTGAACCACTTATATAGGTAGGTACTATTATTTTAAAGTGAAGGGGTATCTACTGTTAAAATACAAATACAATAAAAATACAAAAAGTTTCACAGATCTTACGATAAACACAATTACGTTCTAGTACATCACAATGTTTTGGTTTGCCAGTTGACCCCCAAACTAAGCAAGGCTTGTATCTTGGGGGTCGGCGTGCGATTGAACAGAAAAAAATATGTCAGTTTACAAACCTAGTTCAGCAAAGCGTGTATTATGTTGTGTTTGTGCGAGTGTCTGTGAGGGTGATTCTATGAGAGAGGGAAGTTGTTTGCTGGGTCTTTGGCTTGTCGACAAACGTTAGAGAAATGTTTCTGTTTCGGTGTATGTTAGTTCCAGAAGCCATTTCTTTAGTACACTTTTTAGGTGAGCGGTTAACAAGTCTTTGATATCCAGTGATTTGCAGACCTTGTTAAACTTGTGTAGGTACTTATGATTATAATTCTGTAAATACATATTTGTTACAGTCGCGAATCATATTTTAATCAACGTGAAACTTAATACTGACCAGCAAATTGCAAAAAACGTAAAAAAAATGAATTTCACGGTCTACCCTGGCGCTTTCACCTTAACTATAACAAAATTGTAGCTACATTATCATTTCGTTCGTTATTTAAATTGTTATTTCACAATAAATAATAACGCTGGTTAACTTTAATGAATAAATGATGTGTGTAATTATGAATTACATTGTTCTTTAAAATATGCTCTGAATTCAACGTAGTGTTTACAGTTTTCAATGAAACTGTTCATTTGCGGCTTTTGCCAATTAGTCCAGTTGCATAATAAAATTGTGATGTGCTTTTTGATGACAGTTCAGTATTATTTTGGTAGATACAATTTGAATTATAATTATTATCAACAAGTCCAGTGAAAAAACTTTTCAACTAATCTTGTAAGAACATCATTATCTGCTAAGCACCACAAATTGATATATTTTGTCTAACGTAATAATACTCCATAAAAAGAACGAATTCAGAGATCTGGTTGCGTAAAGTGTTCCTTATTTCCGAGTTTAGAAAATTCTCTAGCCTTCCTAACATTGGTCGGACATCAGTGTCTTGGCACCGCAGCTGAATCGATTTCCTGTACCCACGCTTGATGGGCTTAATCAGTATACGTAGCTGCTTCGGCAAACAGAACGCGCGATACATTGATCAAAGTTAAAGGTCAGCACATTGCTAAGTACAGGCACAAGTCAAGTCCAGGCAATATTAATGAACAGGTCTTGCATCATAAATATCTGCCTACTCAGTTAAATTCAGAAGAATTTGATACCTCGTTGTGATCGAAATGTCTGACATCACTATGGCAGCATAAAAAAAACCTGACAGAATAATGTTTCGAGTTTTCTTCTACATAACTCGCATTTTTTACCTGAGATTGACAGCATGTTTTACTGTTTGAAGACTTGATCAGGCTTT
Organism: Luperina testacea; assembly: GCA_927399505.1. Taxonomy (NCBI): domain Eukaryota; kingdom Metazoa; phylum Arthropoda; class Insecta; order Lepidoptera; family Noctuidae; genus Luperina; species Luperina testacea. The sequence continues at coordinate 11,800,853 of OV656771.1, read as the reverse complement.
CAGTTATGAGTTGTTACAGTCTTTCTATAGTTATTTTAGTTCTGAGATCTTTATTCACGTTACACTAAGGTCGCTTTTGAGTTGCTGCCGTCAGAGGTGGTCAGAGGTAAAATAACTGTGTAAGGACTGTAGGTGTAATCTTGCTCACCAACAACAGTAAGTCTAAATGACAGACTGATCTTCGGTTCGGTGGACACTTGGCACTCGTAGGCGCCGGAGTCGCGCGGCTGTGCCGGCGCCACACGGAGCGTCCATTCATCGGAGCCGTCGGCGTGAAGCGCGGCGAATCGCGCGTCGCTACTGTATGTGTGCACACCCACTGTGAGAATGTGCAGGTCGCGCTTGCGGATCCAGGATACCTGAGGACAATGTATCAATGCTAATCTTAGAGATTCTTTAGTTATTGCAAATACTTACAAACATCATAAGTACAGTTTTCACTTAGTTAATAAATATATAACTTATAGGGAAAGTGCAGTTAGTGTGTGTATGTTTGAAAGAGACTAGAGATGGGGCTGATGTGATGCAAGTATCATCCACCAGACACAGCCAAGACTGGTTGCATTTGTGACTATAGAGGTATGCGTATGAGCAAATGGGTGTAAAGTTCACTCATCCTTCATAGAAATGAGAGGATCCTCCAACCAGACGGGTGTTGTGTCTGGTGGGCAATTGCCCAACGATTGAAGTCGGGAGGTTGTATATATGCTAGTTGCACGGTTAACTCAGCTTCATCATGTGTGATGCGCAGTTCGTATGTGGAAATGTAGATGCCGCCACATGATTATTGTTTAGTGCCTAGTAGGCAAACATTCGGAATTAAAGTCATACCTATCTTATGTAATTGTATCAGTACGTTCTGAATAGAAATCAGTATAAAAACTACGGTAAAATAGATAATATCCGGTTAATCATAAAGCAATTTTCCTATGTCTATAAAATACTTGAAGTTTTACCAAAGCAATTTATTTCATTACCTATAGATTTTATTGGTAGTAAGTACGTATCACACAAGACGTCCAATTCAATAAGACATCCTAACAAAAAACCAAACCATTTCAATCATAAACTATTCTAGCGTATACTTGAACCTATGCAAGAATTTCTCATTCTACATTATTGGTGAAATTACTCGTGTGTAATTTAGTGCATTATTGAAATGCCTGTGAGTGTCTCCAACCTACCCTCCAATATACCTAAAGTATCCGTCACGAGAAGCTATAAATTTTGTAAATAAAGAACTTCTACTAAGTTACGTAGTGACAATTCAATTAACAATAATTAATTATCCAAATTCAATCAACTCAAAATAACATACGTGTAATAAGAAACTAACGAGCAATTTCACTTGGTCGGATTATATATATTTTAGCGATATAAAGCGCTGTCGTCTAATGTTTTGTGGTACTGCCTATCGATTCTGTAAAATTCTCACCGTGAAAACTTAGGTGAAGTGAGTTTGTGTTTGCTAGGAATTGACACTACTGACAGCTCACTCCACGCTCACTTAAGTTTCACCTAAGTTTTCACGGTGACATTTTTACAGAATAGCACTGCTGGAACGCGTCTGACTCATGCAACGTAACCATTTGGGCCGCATTTTGAAGTAAGTTCACGCTGACACTGTCAATACCGCAGAATACTCGGAATCGTCTGACGACAGTAATTAGATGTGTGTGTTAACATAATTATATCTCTACCTACATAAAAATAAAAATCATTACAAAACTGTTTTTTTTTAAATTTGATCTAAAGGTTGTGAACCCCTGAATGTGTGTTTACAAAATTTATAGCTTCTCGTGACAGATACTATAAGTTGTTAAAATCAATACTTAATTACGACCCCGATGTGCCTTTTCATTTCGGCCTATTTACGACTTTTAAGTTGTAAGGTTTCTATAATTAATTTTGAGGCTTCAGGCTCATTGGCTCATCAATTAAAATTATATTTTTTTAAGTTTAATTAGAATCACATTCACCGTTTATTTAAAGCAATTTGTACTTAGTGTCTCGATAAGTTGTAGTTAGTATCTCTTGTTAGTATTCTCAGTGGGCGATGCAATGAGGCGGACGAAGCATGGCGTCACTTTGTATGAAATGAAACGTTTGTGCTCTCTGCTCATTTCATAATGATTTGCAAAATGCTTATAGAAGACCATTTTTAAGTGCAAGAAAGCACTGAAGTGGCGACCTGTCAACATTGAGGTTACTGTGGTATCTATATCTAAGTTAAAATATTAAGGTATTATCCACAAAAAAAATCTAAATTATGAAAATCGCATCAAAATCCATTGTGTAGATTAGAAGAACTAACACACATAGCATAATAAGCCTATAATGGGATGGCGAACTTTTTAGATCTACGTGCCATTTTTTCCAAATAAATATTTAGCGTTCCTGCACACGATGCCGTCACCGCGCCGTCGCCGCGCCGACGCCGCACCACTACACTGTAGATACGAGTCGCGCGAAGCCCGCCACCGCGCCGCCGCCGCGCCGCCACCGCGCGCGTTCCCCTCCCTATCTGTTTGATTCATTCACGGGAAATTACGCGGCGTGCACGTTCGTACGCGGCCGGTAATGGAATGAATGAAACAGTAAAAACGCGCGCGGTGGCGGCGCGGCGACGGCGCGGTGGCGGGCTTCGCGCGACTCGTATCTACAGTGTAACGGTGCGGCGTCGGCGCGGCGACGGCGCGGCGACGGCATCGTGTGCAGGAACGCTTAATGTGGCCATGACGTGCCAACAAACAATATTGACTTCTTAACTACTGGAAAAATAACGCAATAGTTTCAGAATAATACTCCTTATTTGACATTTACCATTATAATTATTTATTTGAATGAAAAAACAAATTAGTGCGACTTCTGCTGATGCAAACTAGATAACAAACAATTTATACCAGGTTCACATTATTCCTTGCATTTACGTGGCATCGATATCCGATATCGAAAAATTGATGGAGTGCCTAAATTATCTTGTCACGTGCCACCAGCGGCACGCGTGCCATTGGTTCGCTATCCCTATAATGTTCCCACTGCTGGGACACTGGCCTCCTCTCTGTGCGAGGGAGTGGGCCATATTCCACCACGCGGGGCCAGTGCAGGTTGGTGAATGGCACATGTCTTCGTTTATTTTTGGTTCTAGGACATTTTGTTTGTACACGGTGTTTTCATCACCGTTTTGAGAGTAGTGGTGATGAAATTAAATACACAAAGTAAAGTCTGGGTTTGCACTTATGAGCTACAACTCGTAATTCGGGGCGATAGAATAGAATAGAATAGAATAGAATAGAATAGAATAGAATAGAATAGAATAGAATAGAATAGAATAGAATAGAATAGAATAGAATAGAATAGAATAGAATAGAATAGAATAGAATAGAATAGAATAGAATAGAATAGAATAGAATAGAATAGAATAGAATAGAATAGAATAGAATAGAATAGAATAGAATAGAATAGAATAGAATAGAATAGAATAGAATAGAATAGAATAGAATAGAATAGAATAGAATAGAATAGAATAGAATAGAATAGAATAGAATAGAATAGAATAGAATAGAATAGAATAGAATAGAATAGAATAGAATAGAATAGAATAGAATAGAATAGAATAGAATAGAATAGAATAGAATAGAATAGAATAGAATAGAATAGAATAGAATAGAATAGAATAGAATAGAATAGAATAGAATAGAATAGAATAGAATAGAATAGAATAGAATAGAATAGAATAGAATAGAATAGAATAGAATAGAATAGAATAGAATAGAATAGAATAGAATAGAATAGAATAGAATAGAATAGAATAGAATAGAATAGAATAGAATAGAATAGAATAGAATAGAATAGAATAGAATAGAATAGAATAGAATAGAATAGAATAGAATAGAATAGAATAGAATTGAATAGAATAGAATACTCTTTATTATGTACACCATATAAATTACAGACATAAATGTAGAAACTGTACAAAGGGTGACACAATGGGCGGTCTTATCGCTAAGAGCGATCTTTTAAAGACAACCTTAGGATGGATTTAAAAAGGGGAAGGACAGACAAATACTGTAGGTAGTCCGCGGTGTAGCATTTACATAATACAACGAGCTTTATATAGTATAATAAATACATACATATAGTATATTATACGGCGATACCTCTGTACCACCGCTGCTCCTACATAACCACTAATAAACATAGTGACATAGTGACATGAAAAGCTAGTTAGTATTCTACTATGTACTTATATTGATGTCGACAACATGATGGTTAGCTTTGTAACACACGTACAGTTAGTTTTTGTGTCAGATACTCATAAATCTTCACAAAATGAAAACAATAAGTACTCGTATAACTTCGATCGTCATTCAAGCTGTTATTTCATACTAAAGGCATCTGCAGCTTATTAATCTACAATAAACTTGGGACAACGTTCTGACATAACGTTCTACTTGATACGCATTGCGCCGCCACGCGTCGTGTTGGCTGTAAAATATTTATTAATTGATGTGTGATCTTGTTTATCTTCGTCCCTGAGGGGATGCCTCATGCAGTGCTACTTGCTCGAGTGCTAATGAACATAACGAGAGATTCACGATATTTATTTGTCATTTAAGCCTTTACAGGCTTTGCTTATGTTTTTTTATAAGTGATAAGAAGGTTCTCTTGTAGTTGTTAGTAAAGATTACGTAGAAATGTAATCTTTGCGGTCGTTTAAAAAAATAAGTAATGCTTCATCTACTTACTTTTCTTCTTACTTCTTACTTTTCTACTACTTACTATTCACTTCGTACTAGTTAATACTAAAAATAGTTTTAGCCCGATTTAGCTCGAATCTAAATAATTTATTCGCAGTGGTAGGTATATGCTATATCCAGAACCGCAATCTTTGCGATTGATTTATGAAAGTAATATGGTCAAAATTTTCCCATTATTATTATTATAAATCTGTGTTGACCCACTGCACGGCAAAGACCCCCCTTCTCTCTTTTTCCCGGTCTACTGCGATTATGGGCCAAGTGAGCATTATTATCCGATTTAACTCAAATCTAAATTAATTATTCCCAAAGCAGTATTAGCTACATTAATAAGTCATAAGTCATTTATTGATTTGTTAACATAGGTAGGTACAAATAAATGGTATAAAAATAAAATAAAAGTGCGCTATGTTATGCCAGACAGAAGGCGTACAAAAATTCATTAAAAATGTCATAGATATTTAAAATTAAAACATAATTACATAAAACAAGAAAGAAAAGTAAGTAAGTAAGTTAATACAAGTAGAAATAAAACTTACAAGTACCCAAATCAAATTTTACCACTTCCATTTTATTCAAAGATACTCGTAAAAGTTAGCTACAATTAATGTGAAATTGCGGCAAGTAAACTTTTACAGCAATAATTTTTGGTAAACCGAGAGGACTTAATCTCAATAAGCTCTTCCAAATTCAGGCTCTATAAAATTCGTACCCTAAGACCTGGATCACCATAAATCTCCCCCACGTAAGCGTAAATTTGATAAATTCGTTAAGAACAATTAAGAAGAAAAATAAAAAGCCGTTGTAATTTATGAGGCTCTCGTACTACAAATTAATTGTTAGCTGTTTCGAGACGTTCCAATTTTTGTGTAGTCGCATCGAGAGAGTTTCATTCGGAATTTGTATTCGAGACTATACGCTGTGAGGTTTTAAAACTTTCTTCGTGGCACGGTTTAAAGCGTGGCGGAGACAGAACTAACTGGATATAACTGGAAACTCCTAACCATTCTTTCTCGCGGCGCCGAAGTTTTTATGGGTCAAGCCTAGATCAAGTAGGATTGAACTCGCTGTCGAATAAAATGGAATGTTATTGTCACTCCTCTTGCTGTGTTATGCAAATTGTAATTGATTCAATAATGTATTTCATTTCAATTAAATGAAATCTTATAACGAATGAGCGTTTTATAAAATTAAGCGCTTAAGTTTTGGTTCCCTAAGATAGCGGTGAACGGTCACACTATAGCGGCTGTCCACAGAGCGACTTTTTAGGGGGAAGCGCCAGGTTAGCCCGCTAAATTCAAATTGCAAAAAAAGTAAGTAAAGGACATCATTCGAGTGTCGAACAATAAATACCCAAAAATTAAAGTGCCGCCTGGACGGAAAAAAAAGTATTGTATTCTTAAGGCAAACAACATCCTTAGCATTTTTAATATTACAGCGAAAGTCTACAATTAACTGGCTGCTCTTTGAGATCGAAAATGCCAAAAATCATATTTTTATAACAAGTTTATAATTAAAACATGTTCAAGATGTTAAATTCTTTAAAAGTTGGTATTTATTTATAAAACACGCCGATTTCTTTTAATGTTGTGTAGGAAAGCTAAATGCAGTTGTCACGAGAACACGATATATGCGTGTTATGCACGATTGCTAGTATGGGCGAACGAATCGCCCATACTAACCAATTTTAAAGTCCGAATTATAAAGTTCTAATAGCTTCATTCTATTGTTTTGTTTTGCAGTCGGCTTATGTTAGTGAGCTGTGCTAATTACAAAATAGTGTTAACTGTCCAATAGGTAAGTGGATCGCATGCGAGGGTTTAGATAGATTGATTGGAACTCTATTTGTGTTTGTACTACCTGCAATGTATCTATCAACCAATTTACGTAATTTTTAACGAGAGTGCCATGACACGTTGCAGTAACGTGTTTTAATTTGATAAAACCTACCTATATTTGATTAACAGCATACGTTTTTTGTTCAATTCCAACATGATATGGCATCAAATCAATTTTCCTGGCAATTTTTATACGTGAAGATAACATAATAAAAAAAAAATCTTTTACATTGAATACTTTATCTTCTAAATGGGATCACTAGATAAAATGTAAGTGGAGTAAAGTGAAGTGAATCAGCGCAATCTGTGGCTCGAATGAGTCAGCCCTTCGCTGGCAATTTGGCCACCATTCACGCGCCGCTCACATCGGAAACCACACAGAAGATTGCCCACTCCTCTGAATAGTTCCCCCACGTTCCCACTAGAAAGCCAACCTTTAATGTCTTTCACTAATCTTTTGCCCGAACTCTGAAAAGAGGATTAAATATTGAATCCATTCGAGGTAAGTTTTGGACGTGAATTGCGACGGCTGTAACCGCGTTTGACCCAAATGCCGTTTTTGTTGAGCTGGGACACTGTTTAATGGCTCTGCGATGATAGTTATTGTTAAAGTCATCAAATTAATTAATTACATTTAAATGTCAGGAGCATGCTATTAATAACTTGAACCCCTTAAATGATTAATATTTTAGATTACCGGTTAATATTCATGGAATTAACAGAGAAGGTTATCTGGGCCTGATTAAGTAATTAGAGCCAGACGAGTTATTATGAAACTATTCAATCACTAGTTGGTTGTTTTAGAAGATTGTGGAGAGAAATTAGCAAGGCTCCGCCTAGCCCGAGCTTATTCCGCCTAGAAAACTTAAACTCATTTTGCCCACAATTGAGAATTTCGTTGTTACTAAGACTAATATTTAGTTATGCTTAATTAAGTTAGATTTTCTTTTCTGAGTATCCTTTTCCAGTTTTTGTTGGAATTTAATTACTTTTGCCCGGTACTATCTTTCTGCGATGATTGTTTCATCGACGACACTTTACTTTGATGTAATTTATTTATTTATTTTATTTTTATTTGAAATGGGTTTGCTCTTGACTCTAGTCTAGGTCAGAGAAGACAAAGAGAAGACAAAGTCTACGATGGAGTGAGCTCACCCAGAAGAAGCCTGTTCAGCCTGCCTGTTCCTGAATTTGATTTTGATAAACTCCTTTGCGAACACCGATGTATTGATACTTCGATACTTATTGCATCGATAGTCTATTTGGATTCGGTAAAATATTCACGTGGGTGCCGTGGGGCGCTGCTAGAATAGTTTATGTATAATAACGCGTATTCGGTAGCAAAGATTCAAGGTGTAATTCGCATAGGAAAAGTCCTATAAGTCCTAGTCCTCCTAGTCCTAGTCCCTCCTGTCGTTCGATGTAACGTTACTTCGCTAAAGAGCGAAGTAACGTTACATCGAACTAAATTGTCCGAATGTGAGATTGTAACAGATCTACTTGCTCCTATCAAATAGAGGGTAAGCAGACTTGTTCAATAAATTTTTATTTAGGGAAAGATAAAATACAGCAAGTTATAAAAAACAGCTAGTTATAAAAAAAGACTACCTAGCACGCACTCTCGGAAGTTTTATAGAAGTTTTATAATTCACACACGCACGCACTCTCTGTAGTTTTGTAGTTCACGGTTTGGAATCAGCTCAGCACTGTAGGGACGGGAAACAGGCGTCAGGGTAGCAAGTTGTACGTGGATAGCTTCCGAAGATCGGAGTAGAAGTCCCAGGTGGGATCTTTAGCTGGATCCCAGCTAGGTAAATTAACAGTGTGACAGCAAAACCAAGCAGTTTTCTGATGCTTCACATCTCAGACCCAAGACTCGAATGAACTCATCCATCGAATAAAAACATTCTTGTAACAACCACTTCCGTAAACCTGGCAATTTTGTAAATAGAAGCGCGATGACACTATGCTGGTAATTTATTGCAAAATATGAAGTATCATATATTTTTCTGATTTATACTTTTAGGCATTATAAAACTTGTGTTTTTTGCGTTTAGGTCATGTAGTCCCCTTAAGGTGTCAATAAACCAAAGAGTTTATTGCAATGACACCATTGCAATAAACGCTCTGTATTTGAACAGCAGCCCTTATAGTGTGACCGATCACCGCTTTCTTAGGAGACCAAAGCTTTAGATGGTACTATCGGTGCAACTTTTTCAAAGCAATGATATTCGAAAAAAATAGTTTTGCACTAGATTAGGACACCAGATTATCTAGAGCTTCTCCTTTCAAAACTTGTCTATTTTTCACTAATCTCAGGGTTCAGGTCGGCTTTTTGGTTGGAACTCATTGGCTAAGTGCTTACCTTAATTGTAAATAAATGTGCAAATATTCTATCAGTCAGTTTTTTCTCAGCCTTACCTTTAGAAAGTAGCGAAAAATTGGAGAATATATATTTAGCAGGCGAGGTCTAGATTGAACGATCGTAACAATAGCTAGGCCTTCACAAAGTGGATCTATACATACCTATGTACCTAAGAGGCTATTCATAGACTGAAGCGAATGCAGAAGTATCTTACTATATCAAGTATCCATATAATAAATGCAAAAGTCAGTGCCAAGTTTTTTCAAAGAATTAGATCGTGGAAAATTTGATGAGTCTTCCTTCATTTTGGTGGTGGCTTTCGGTGGTTAGTTCATCATCATCATCATCATTACAGCCGAAAGACGTCCACTGCTGGACATAGGCCTCCCCAATGCACCGTCAATTCGACCGGTTTCATGCTCCACGCATCTAGCGAATTCCTGCGGCCTTCACAAGATCTTGTTTTAGTCGATTGAAATTAATAATGTTTCAACACCTTTATCAAGAGTTTAGGCCTTTTATGAACCTACTAAATATTCCTGTCGGTGAAAAGCAAGTGATTTATCCTTCACGTTGACATGTATTAGGATTTACATAATATGTGGAGCTTTATATTTATCGGCCTAAGAGATAATATTTCAAAAATTTTGGGGAGGACATATTATTTGTGCTCGTGATCGATTAATCCTCTGTTTGGTGTACATTTGTCAAAGTAATTGGAAATATAGGTACAGTGGATAAAGCAACTGCTGAATTTTGTAGTTTCGTTTCTGTATCGCATTTATTCCGTGAAGATGAAATTGAACAAAATGTGAGCCAATATTGATTTAAGTTTGGTTGAATATTGAAATGATTTGTTTTATATGCGTTGTATTTTTTTAAAGTTGATACTAGTCCAGCCTTTTGACAGGCTGTATTTGGTGGTAACTGATAGTGAAAATGGCGACTACTTTTCAATACAAGCGGAAGCAGCAGTCATTTCGTGCAAAATCAGAACACGAATAGTCACAGAATAAAAAAAAATGGACTTGCGATTGCTAATGAAAAGACGGGCAAGTCGGAAAAGCGCTAAGACCAAGAAGAAGAACATTGAATACAAACAAGTTTCTCGATTTATTTTGCGTTTTATTTAACTTTTTATGTTCAGAAGTTTCAAGCAATTTGCAACGCTCGCAATTGCAATCACGGAGAGGTTGCAAATGATAGGTACTTAGATTGAATAGATATAATCAGTAGAAGAAAAAAGTGTAATTAGCAGAAATTGTAAACAATCCAATATTCAAATGCTAATAAATTCAATGACTACTTTATTAATAAAATACAACCCATCCAGTCTAGTGATAAAACTACACGGCCAATCCTTAACAAAAAAGATTCGATGTTTATGGCACCCTGTACACCACAACAGACACAGAAAATTATCAGGGCCTTAAAGAACACAAATAGCGTGGGGTACGATGGCATATCAACCAAAGTAATAAAAGCTGTAGCATCGGAAATATGTGACCATTTGTCTTATATTATAAATCTATGTATTGTAGCTGGCACTTTTCCTGACGCACTAAAGATAGCGATCGTTAAGCCATTATTTAAGAAAGAAGATAGAGAGCTCATGGAATTCTACAGGCCTATTTCTCTGATTCCTATCTTCTCTAAAATATTTGAGAAAGTCATTCAAAAGGAGCTAAACGGTTACTTAGAAAAAAACAATATATTATGTAATGAGCAAAAGGGATTTCGCGAAAATAAGACTATAAATATGGCGATATACGACTTCTTATACACGGTATTGACAAAAATGGACAAAACAACACCTGTATGTGCTATATTCTGCGATATGACACAAGCATTTGACCACGTAAATCATGACATTTTAATAAAAAAACTTGACGCGTATGGTATAAGAGGTACTGTTCTTAATTTAATTAAATCCTATTTAGACAAAAGAAAGCAAAATACAGAAATCACTAGAATTAATATAATAACGAAAAAGGAAGAGATATACTTATCCGATGAACGTCAAACTACTTTTGGTGTTCCACAAGGTAGTGTATTGGGACCTCTACTTTTTACACTATATATTAATGACTTGCCAAAATCAATTTCACACCCTATGACTTTATTTGCAGATGATAGTACAGTGACAATTTCTAGTAATAATAATGACATGATTCAATATAAACTTGACATTTACAATACCTTGACATCTATAATAAAATGGTTAAATAATAACAATTTAAGGATTAATTTAGATAAAACTAAAATCATACATTTTAGCCAACGATTAAATATAGAAAATATGGACATAAATATAGATAGTAAAAATGTTGAAATAGTGAATACAACTAAATTCCTTGGATTAATAATTGACAAAAGACTTGACTGGAAATCACAAATCGAAAACCTTTGCAAAAAAATTTGTAGTTCTGCATTTGCATTGCACTCTCTAGCTGCAGTGGTGAATGTAGATACCTTGATTGCGGCCTATCATGGTTTAGCTGCGTCTCACCTAAGATACGGTATCATATTTTGGGGAAACTCTACAGACTCTAACAAGGCATTTAAGGCCCAAAAGAGATGCATTAGATCTATGTTTGGGCTTAAAACGGTTGACACATGTAAACCATATTTTAAAAGGTACAATATATTAACGCTTCCGTGTCTATATATTCTAGAATCAGCAATGTTTGTTAAAACAAACCCGAATCTGTTCTCACGTCTACAGGACATTGTACCGCGTAACAGACGGGATATGACCATTCTTCGCGTCTACCCAGCGAAAACGGCACTCGTGCGCAAAAGTATCATATGCATGGCACCTACTATATTTAACATATTACCTAAACGTTGGAAGGAGCTGAATAATAATGCATTTAAGCGCCAATTAAAAATGTTTCTATTGCAAAAAGCATATTATAATGTCGCCGAATTTCTAACCGAAAAAGTTTTTGATTGAATAATTTTGCCTTTATCCTGACACTAAAATTAAATTTACATGACCACGGCTGTAATTTTTGACATAATTCCTGTAATTTTTGACATTAGTCTTGTAATTTTGACATCTATCTTGTAAATTTGACATAAATCTTTTAATAACAGACATGTAGTTACTTTGACATTATTCTTGTATTTGATTGACATTAAAGTTTTTAAATTCTTTTTATTGTTATGGAAATATTTGTACGCCGATACTTACGGCTAAACATGATTGGACTCAAACTGTATAATATCTTGCATGCTCTTGTATGTATACAATGTTTAACAAATAAAGAAATCTTATCTTATCTTATCTTATCTTATTCTGAGTCTTCAATCTCAGGATGTTTTTCAAGGAAATTTGTTGTTAAAGGGACTACATGACCTAAAGCGCGGTCACTGTCGGACTACATAGTAAAGAAAGAGAAGCGCGATGACACAACGCTGATAATTTATTGCAAAATATGAAGCAATTATCTATTTACAAAAAATCTATTGTTTAGACTAAAAAAATAAAACACTAACGTTTTAAAATGTTGCTTGTAGAATAATCTGACACAATATCAGAATGATTGTATAAATATTAGTATGGTGATTTTTTTCTATCGTATCAAATTAGTTGTATTATTTATTTTCAACACACTATCTAAGTAGCACATCCTGAAGAATATGATATATATATTGTTTACTGTAGTCGATCATAATACTTTTAGGCATTATAAAACTTTCATTTTTTGCATTTAGGTCCTGTAGGCCCGTTAAACAAATGGACTACCAATTGTCCGTATATTCAAATCACAACTGTTATTCTTAATCAGTTTCATAAAATTAAGAAAAACATACAAATGAAGGCAAATTGACGTACGGTGTTAATTTGCTTGGCAATTAATTTCCATAACTGTACCAACTGTTCGCTTATAAAATTGTTATTCTACGTTATATATAGCTCTTACTTAATTTGCCTTTGTGCCTTTCATCGACAAATTATACATATGTTGAACGCCGGGAGTGGACGCCCTAGGCGGACTTATAGTGACCTTATTGGTGATGTTCATCAAAAAGGTCGGGTGCGTAGTAGGTACTCGCAACTGGCGTTCGACAATGACCAGCGGGTCGATTCCGTAAAATTCTCACCGTGAAAACTTAGGTGAAGTGAGTTTGTTTTTGCTAGGAATTGATACTATTGACAGCTCACTCCACGCTCACTTCACCTAAGTTTTCACGGTTACAGAATCGCACTGCTGAAGACCAATTCTCGAAATTTAAAACTTTCAAAATCTATTCGCAGTCTCATCTCGGCGACAAACATGAAATGTGAATGTTCTTAAAATTACGAGAATTGCCCCTCAGATAATGAACGTAAACGGAGCAAACGGAGTAGGTATGTAAGGATCGTAGCAGGTGGCGTTCTGTAGTTTCTGCCTACCCCCCATGGGAAGAAGGCGTGACCTTGTGTATGTATGTAAAGTCTATACAAACTTTTGTTTCAAATTAATATTACCTCAAGTTAAACAAATATCAACTTTATTTTAATGGTAATTAAGTTGATTTCAGAGTGACTAGCAGTAGTTGTAGCGTAAAGTTAACTTTATGGTGTAGGATTTAAATTTGTATTTCCATAAACTCATATTTGGTTACATTTTTGGCAAATAAATCACGAATACAGAATAATTATGTACCTATGTTTGTTAAATTAATATTTGTTCCTACTTATGGTAGGTTGAAGATATCAAATTTCGTTGTTTCGCTATGTTCCAATATAACTAAGTGTGAATATTAACTCTACCAGGCGAGACCACAAAAACAGTGATATTGGGTGACCTACTCAATAAGTGCGCGAACTTTCTTACAAATTGTTAAGGGCAAAGAAGTTAATGTGTTGCCAGATGTTTCCCTCCTTGATTAACACATCGTCCCGATTTCTGAACCCGCATTTTTTCCTGTCCGAATTTCTTTATATTGAATGTGGCAATCCTAGGCTATGACACATCTGGGAGTTAAGAGTTATCCAAGATCAATAAAAAGTTTTTATGTAATATTTTATGATAATATATTAAATTGAGTTAGATTGTGTCTAAAAAGACATTAGGCAATATTAAATTTACAACGGCTCAACATACATCCTTTTAAAATAACCTTGGAACTATAATATGAATACAATGGAATGCGTTTTTTCATAAGTGTCCCCCTACCCTTATATACTACTTTATCGTATGCTGAAACTTAAAAAAAAAATGGCGGATATGCCAGCTTCCATAGAAAAAATTTCGAACCCCTTTAATGCATCACTGTCAGATAGAAGTTAACACATAATATAAACAGGTTTTGTAAATGGCACTTTATTATGTAAGAGCCGACCGACAACTTTTAATTTTGCTGTGTAGGCATATTGTGTACCTACGCTTCGGAAAACTACAAGAGATATCTATGTCCTAGGCTCATTATCTGCCTGCCCCTATCCCGATTTATTTGGGGATGATCATGCTGCGCGGCTGCCCCATTTCAAAACCTAGTGAGGACTTAAAATTAAATTTTACAGAAGAGCGCATAAACGTAATATTGGTCAGCCTATAGAATGTATTTTTTGAATTAGTTAAAGTGACTTACTAGGTTTTAAATGGTCACTAGGGAGTGAAAGGTGCACTTACTAGGTATCGATGCTTAAATATATCTCCTTTTATGTAAGTTTAAAACGCTGGTGTTTTTGTATTTGGAGACCTTCTAGGTTAGCAAGATTATGTAATAAAACGATTTTTGTAAAAAGTGTCCCTTACAAGGTTTTGAAATGGGACAGCCGTGCGCCGATCCCAATTAAATTGGGATAAAGGAACGCGGATGAAGACTGTTAGTGTCTAAACACACTATGCCGAAGGTACACGACCGAACTTCGGCATGATTACGTCTGCAAACACTATTTCAACTACTGACGACACATTATGCCGAATTTACGTTGCGTTAAATAGAAATATTGCAGGCGTAATCATGCCAAACTTCGGTCGCGTACTCTTGGCATAGTGTGTTTAGATATTTAGAGTGTTCAATGTATGTATATAATATAGCTTTGGATACTGATGTGTTTTGTAATTTACCACAGGGGTAATTCCCGGTTTCTAAGTCCTCATGGTGATTAGAGACAGTTCTTCATAAAACGCAATTTGTTCAAATATCGATCCAATAAGAATAAGAATTTTTTTTAAACTGGAAATTTTTTAAACATAGAATTAGTTAACCGCTAGCTTCGAGCACGACTTATCTGCGTGAAATTTGTCGTTTTAACATAAAATATATCCTAAGCTAAGGCACTTGACAATACAGAAGCTCCCCATTAGTGAAAGAATATTCGGAATCGGATCAGAAGTTCTGAAGATTACCTGCATACAAACTCACAAAGGAGAATGAACAACGATGTATGGGTTTCTGTCCTGAAGTCCAATAGCCATGTATACTAACATTATAAATGCCAAAGTATGTCTGTCTGTCTAATAACTCTTTACGCTTAAACCGCTGAACCGATTTAGATGAAATTTGGTATAGAGATAGTTTGATTACTGGGAAAGGACATAGGATAGTTTTTATTCCGATGTTCTTACGAGATCGACACATATGCGGGTGAAACAGCAGGGCGCTGCTAGTAATAATATAATTTAAAACAACATTTATATCTGGTTTGCAGCGAAGCCAGAGTTCTTAAATGTTGTATTCAATTAACAGTTTTACAGAGTCCCTTTTGCCCGTGGCCTTTGCATTCGTATCTAAAAGCGATGTCGTGTTCCATTTGTAGGTTTGACCACAGAGTACCTATACTTTGCCCAAACAGTGGGTAGAACGTCGAAGCGGTCAGCATTGTGCTGATTAATTATGATAAAGTGTCTTCGCTCACGCAAGTTCTGTCATTATAATCAATTATTATTGATGCCTCTGCCTGTCATTATGGTACCGAAATTAGTGCTGATGGAATTATGAGTAAAAAGCATCGATAGTAATCAGTATGTTTCCGTGGCTTTACAAAATATAATTTTAAGACATTAATCAAACAGCCTACGAAGTTTGGGCGTCAATTGTTTGACCTTCCAGTTATCTCAAGGTCGAAAACGCTCAATATTATGATTTTTATGTAAAAATACATTGTCCAGGAAAAAAGTTATTACAGTTTATAATAAACTTTATTTTTATGCGCTTATTTCGCCATTCAGGTAAGTTTATATTGTAGTTGTAGAATATTTAAAACTTCCGTGTTTTGGTTACAGTACCCTTCTGTTGCATACCATGCACGTTGTTAAATAAATTCAGAGTAGCTGGCATGCTGTACTGCAGTGCAAAAAATATGACGTGCTTTATTATAATATTTATGCGCCCGCAGTATAAATACGTGCAAGAGAGAGGTCAGCAAGTTTAGCCATTTAACGCTTATAGGCGGTCTATTCTGTAAAAATCTCATCGTGAAAACTTTGGTGAAGTGAGCTCTCAATAGTGTCAATCCCTAGCATCATACACAGCACACACACACAGCTCACTTCACCTAAGTTTTCACGGTGAGACTGTTACTGGCTGGCTGTCATTCCTCGTGATGCTAGGGATTGACGCTATTGACAGCTCACTTCACCTAAGTTTTTATGGTGAGACTGTTACAGAATAGGCTGGCTGTCATTCCTCCTGATGCTAGGGATTGACACTATTGACAGCTCACTTCACCTAAGTTTTCTTGGTGAGACTGTTACAGAATAGGCTGGCTGTCATTTCTCGTGATGCTAGGGATTGACACTATTGACAGCTCACTTCACCTAAGTTTTCACGGTGAGACTTACAGAATAGGCTGGCTGTCATTCCTCGTGATGCTAGGGATTGACACTATTGACAGTTCACTTCACCTAAGTTTTCACGGTGAGACTGTTACAGAATAGGCTGGCTGTCTGCATTACATCACGCCTGTAATCCTCAAAAAGTTTGGCTGAGGTGTACCTACAGTATACTGACATTTCACCAGTTATGTTTCAGTCCCATGTAATCCCCTACTAGCCTATTGTCATCAACCGCGCAAAAATCCAGACTCGGGCTGCTACTAAGAAATTCCAGATGGACGAACCCAACAACACTTTACCCGATCTGGGAATCGAACCCAGGACCTCATGCTCAGCAATAGCGCTTGCGGCCACTACGTGCTGCCGTGCACAGCGAGGCTCAGGGGAGGCCCCTTTCAGTCTCCCCAGGGATGTGCCTTACAGGCGTTGCACGGGGGGTTCCGGAATTGGTCTTTTAAGAGGAACCGGGACCACCCCTATGTGCTGATGGTGATCACCGGGGCGGTTTTAGTGAGGTAAAAATCCCACACTCCCCGACCCCCCGACTCCCCGGAGGTCGGGTGCCTTTTTAAGGTTTCCCCCGACAACAAAAAAAAAGGCCAACGAAGCGGTCGTTCTTAATTTAAATAAAATACCATTTAATTGGCAACAAGAGTACAGTTTCTGCAACGAGCAAACCTCTACCGTACGCCATCTTAAATTCAAATGCGATAACGAAATACGAGACTTAAACATTTCCTACTTGGCCCATATTGAGTCGCGGGACTTGCGTAAGTTCCGGAATTGAAAGGAAACATAAGCACATACGTCTACTATCAAGTTTGTACTACCAACCAGTGCTTGGAAGCGGTACCAAAAGTACAGGTTCTGTGCCGGTACCTACTTAGCAGTTCTTGCACATTTCGGTACCTAGGTTCCAGACGGGTACCAGTACAATTCACACACACACATACGCGGCGTGTACCACAAATCTCAAATTTGTACGAGGGACCTCGTACAATTGGCAACCTTGAAATTATTTTCTTAGGCCTTTTAGTAACAATGACTCGTTACTTACTGCTTTCTCACTCTAACTTACGGAAATATTTGCATAGTACCGGTAAAGTACAGATACTGATTAGAAGTACCAATAATAAAGTTTCTATGTCTGGTACCAGTACCAATGGTACAGGTACTAATCTGGTACCGGTATCACAACCAGGCCTGGTACTGGTACACAAAATGCCGGTATTTCAAACCCTGCTACCAACTTCTAAAGAAATTGACTAATTTCTTTGAATGGTGTAATTGGTTGTTATCAAGTAGTCTAATCTAATGGGTTTTTGATACCATGTACATACCTTTTTTTTTTTGTACATACCTACCTACGGATCTAATCTAATTTTAAATCGAACCTTAGATCTTGAAATTTAGGAAGGTTGTTCTACTAAGAGGCTAAATGGAGCACCATTTGAAGGGGTGGGTTGTAAATCCACTAACAGCATGTCGATTCTGTAAAAATCTCACCGTGAATACTTGCGTGGAGTGAGCTGTCAGTGTCATCCTACTGATGCTAGGGATTGACCAAGCAAACACTTACAATCATAAAAGAGATTTTTTGATTCCCACGTAGTTTGTGTGGCGTGATCACTTCACCCGATTCACGACACTAAATGTCGTAAATCGGGTGAAGTGAAGGTGAAGTGATAAGATCACGCCGCGCTTGCGCGTTAATCACTGTCATTATCACATTGCAGATTGCGTGGTCACTTCACCTTCCCTTCACCCGATTCACGACATTTAATGTCGTGAATCGGGTGGAGTGAAGGTGAAGTGATAAGATCACGCCGCGCTTGCGCGTTAGTCACTCATCACATTAGAGATTTGTTTTTTACATATTTAACTTGTAAGGCGTCATGTATAAGAACATTAGGAAATTATGGTAATAATATTAATAATGAATATAATACACCATGGCGACCCTGCCTTAGAGTCTGCCAAGGGGCAGATTAAGCAAAGTTTTCGTTGAGCGATTTTCAAAATGTGTAATCATAATAATCATAATCATTTTTTATTTGTCTAACATAGGTAGTAAATACAGTTCTTAAATTAAAATTCATAGGTCGCTATGTTATGCCAAGAGGCGTACAAATATGGTTGCATGCTAATTAAATACAATCAACAATATGGAATCATTTCTACAGTCAATGCATAAATAAATAATCATAAATTAGAATTAGTCACAATATTCAATTAAAATTAGTTAACTCTAAAGTAGAAAAAGACGAGGTATTCGTCAATCAAAACGCGGCTGGTGGAGGTGTTGTTGACGCCGAGGTGGTGTTGCCATGGTTACGAGATTCGAGTGGAGTGATATATGGTACATTCCGAATTGCACTGTAATCGACTACAGCGTGCTTACACCTTGACCCCAATTCTGCTGTATGGTATTTATCTATTATTCCCCGCATAATCTTACCACGCCGTACGTTTGTCAAGCGTGGTATTTTGACAGTTCAAACCGGTTTCGGTCATTGTGTCATAGAGAATACGTTAATAGCAGATGTAGTGATTAGGTTATTAAGGAATTGACGTGGTTTCGAAGTAACGAATCATTAAGTGGTCATAGTGAATTAGGGCCCTATAACGATGTCCCGTGAATCGACATATATGAAGTCATGGCATGTGCCATCTTGCGATAACGCCGACTACCGACCATGCCCTAAAATTTAGGGCATGGTCGGTTTTTCATTTAGGGCCTAAATTAATAATTATCACCGATCTTTAAACTAACGTGGCATTTTCGAAATTGTGCTTCTGGCTACAGTCGCCACCTTACCAAAGAAGAAGAAATTCGTGGTGTATACACAAATAAATACTATAATCCAACCATGAGTAACTATTCAAGTGAATAGGTATATTACTGACTCTCAGCTGCCATAGTGGTGATTTATCTAAATCGGAAAGCAAATTATTCATGTGAGCGATGATGACTTAATTCGGAATGAGCCATATTTCACGCCGCGCAAGCGCGTTAGGCGCTGGCGCTGTCTGGCTATATAAGGACTTACTAGTCTAGGGAAAAAAGAAAAAAAAAAAACAAGGTTGAGATTCTGACTGCGCTTCTGTTTTGCTATTTTATTGTAAGTAAAACCCCACAAAATATTACTGTTTTGACCACTAAAATACTAGCTTTGAATTATATAAAAATATCAATAGGATTAGCATTAAAAAATATTATTAAAATCTCGATTATGATTGTAAATGTATGCTTGGTCAATCCCTAGTATCTGGTAAGATGACACTGACAGTTCACTCCACGCTCACTTCACCTAAGTTTTCACGGTGAGATGGTTACAGAATCGCACTGCTGGATACATAAATACTTTAGAAGGCTTCATCATCATTCTACTGCACTTATTCCACTTTCTTTGGGGTCGGTGATCTTTTTCTTCTATACTTCTCTATTAGTCGTCATCTTCGTAGACACCCCCATTTTAACCATATCATCATTCATACTGTCCATCTATTGTTTCTCTGGTCTTCCCCTACTATTCTAAGCCATCGATATTCATACTTAAACCTTTCCTCACGTCGTTTCTCATTCTTCCGTGTCACATGTTTATACCATGACTACCAATTTTCACACAACTTTTCAGTTACTGGTGCCACTTTCAGACTTCCTCTTTTCTTATCTAAGGATAATACTATGATAAGATAAAGACCACAGAGCACGGAGCCCATACCATGACGACCGATAACCGGCCGAAGCCTACTGATGCCTATCGATGCCTTCAGAAGGTTTACCCATACAAAAATAAATATAGGACATTCATTATTATAGCCTACCAATACAAGCACGAGTGTTTGCCATAATTTAAAAAGCCAATTTCAAAGTCAAACACTTAGGTCGGTACATCATAGTAACGTAAGCGGATAAAAGCGGAGATGCCTCTCTATCGATAAAATGAATACGAGTGAAAATCTAAATAAATGCATAGTGGAATATGTGAACGTCTTGTGAAGTAGGTAAAGCAAGATGGATACTATCTATTTCATCTCCGGGGAGTACCGTTCGCGGTAACTACTTGTGGGTAAAATCCTTCCCTCTTAGTTTTAATGTCTATCGAGCTGTTTATGCAGCCTTTTGGTTTGAATGTACAATTTTATGCTAAAGTTTGCCGTTCTACAGTCTTCTGGGAAAAGGAACGGAGGAGTTATGGATGCCTGTAGATAAATCGATCACTTTTTAATATTTCACTACATTTAGACAAAGTCTAACAGTCGTACCAAGGGGTATCGTATTACCCAGTTACTGGCTTGTGGAGGTCAGATAGGCAGTCGGGACACGTAAAATACTGGTATTCAGCTGCATTTGATTAGACTGGAAGTCGACCGAGTTGGGAAAAGGCTCGGCAGATGATGTCTACACTGAAAGGAATATGCAGTAAACAAAAATGAACAAACATTAATCTGACCTGCTTTAAAGAGTTCCATATGAGCCTAAAGTTCAAAACAGTATTTTTTTCTGATCCGAAAACTTGAACCGAAAGCTTGAGGCAAAATGTTACTGTCATGACTGTAAACTTTAAAGTAGCTAAAAGGTCACAAAATTAACTGTTTTATTCATTTGATGATATCGTTCAAACCATTGAAATTTACTTACAGTGTATTTCCGGTACGTTTCCTTTTTTTGTTGTTTTTTCAGTAAATACTTAGTATGTTCAATCATTAAAAGTTACTGTTTTGTCCTTTACTGTTTTACAAACATTTCTTCTTACTGTATAAAGTCAGTAAGTCTTAATAAAATCGCTTCAATGTGCTGTAGTAAGAAATTATTTTTTTCAGTGACCATTTGAACAAACTAAGTAAGTATGCGGCCTCACTTTAAGATAGAACCACCTAACACATACTTTGTAAAGATATCAGTAGGCATCCTTCACTAATTGGGTTGCGAGGGTCCGACGGCATTGTATTCTACCCCATCTTATAAGACTAGAAGAGAACCCAAAATATTTGTGAAAAGGAATGTTGATGATCCAAACAGAGAGTAGATAGTCAGTGAATTCCAGCACAAAACCACAGTGTAATTTTATTTTCACCCACGGTGCTATATTTGCCTAATCTGATTTCAACTGTGATACCATGGCAGTCTATAAAGAGCCATAAACGTGTCACATTTGCTTATCTTTAGCACGCATCAGTATCAACGCCTTTGTGGATTGGTATTTACAAAGCACTCCGTTTAATGAAATAAAAAAAAAACCGACCAAAATTCGATACTCGTAGAAAAACATTTTCTAATTCACTTATATTACAGAATGCGGTGCTGATAACTTTTTCAATCCGAATATCTTGTACATTGTAGGGTTTTGTCCTGTAAGATATCCCGGTCTCAACGACTTCGGAGCCAAACTTTAACACAGAGGTGATTTCGTAAATGTTTCGTTTTTAGGCAAAGTGATTCCTTGGGTATGTATGTTTTGTTGAGTATGTGGGAGATTTTGTACAGTGATATTTTTACGTAGACAAGATTTTTGAGTATTTTTTTACATCTCGTTTCACAACAGTACTTACTATTTTAATATTAAAGTTCAGTCAGAAGATCTTTCTTCTGAAAGGTGCTTACGGTATCGATCAAGCTTATTAGGGTTCCGTACAAAAATGGTAAAACGGAACCCTTATGGTGAGACTCAGTCTGTCTATCTGTCTGTCACAGCTGAATATCTCAACTACTCTATGCTATCAACTTGAAGATTGGGATAGTTTTAGATGGCGTTTGTCCAACAATTTTTCAAATAAGAAAGAAATAAAAATATATGTATATTTTTTGCAACAGGGACTGAAAGGGGGCCTGAAATATTCGAAGTGGGGATACTAGGGCATGTGGGAATAGAATGTGCATACTGCGCTCTTTCATATGATGATATGAAAGAGCGCAGTATGCACATTCTTACATTTTTTATTCTTTTTTTTAGGCCGTATGCGGCCTAAAAAAAAGAAAAAAACGCGGAAAACTATGGTTTTCGACTTTTGATGAAAAGCGAGGCCTATATTCGTCAGAGAATAAAATTCTCTGACGAATATATGCCTCCCCGATGAAAAATTAAAAACATGATGGTACAGAATCCTTGGTGCGCGAGTCTGACTCGCTCTTGACCGGTTTTTTAACTAGAAATTCCAATAACAGTATTTCATGCTAGAGGTATTTATCTTCTTTACATAGTGTAGAACAAAGTGGCTCCCGCTGTCTGTAAGCTTAAATCTTTTAAACTGCGCAACAGAATGTAATGCAGTTTTCAGCAATAGATAGGAGTTATAGTTTTTTCAAGAGGAAGGTTTATATGTATAATACATCCATATTATAGTAGAGAAACGCTGAGAAATTCAAAGATTTGTAATGTGATGTCGTAACAAACATATTTTTGTGCGCTTACGTTGCAAACGCTGGCTAAACCTTACGAGATAGATCAAATTAATGTACTACGGATTTGTATATCTTAAAAAGATCGATAAAAAAGTCCGCAGTGGTATATATTTATCTCCTAAGGATAACCCACAGCAACCATTTTTATCTTTTACATATTACAAAAAAAATGGGTTATTTACAAAGCTATTTTAATCAACACAGTATTATGATACGTTGTGCATTTAATTTAGATCAAAATTGCCCTTTACAGCATATCATTAAAATGAATATCAAAGATATCAGAGATTTAAAAAGCGGAGGCAGAGTGGCTGGCAGTGCGGTACCTACGAAGTTCGCCGGGTCAGCTAGTAGACGAACAAAGCTTGAAAAAGATTGGCAATGGCTTTTTTAAGATTACTTAGGTTTTAAATTAATGATAGTGTTTGTTTGGTGTGTGTTTGGTTTGTTATTTTTGCAAAACCTAGATAACTGTGGCGAGACTTGTAAGATGCTAATTTTATACAGGGATGGCTGCTGTTATAAAACATTCCGCTGAATCCAAGGAGGCAAATAAAAGGTATTTCTTAAGACACATGGTAATATTTAGTGTAAGTATATCTAGAAGCAAAACTAAGCATATACATCCTAAAGTTACATTAGAAGCGCGACTTTGGACAAATTGACAACGGAATCTTTGCCTTCACATATCGAAGTATTATATCTAATTCGTTTTCTATGGATATTGAAGACTGTGGATGATCATAACGATGAAAAGTGACGTCCAGAAGAATAAAACTTAATATCTTACCGCTCTATCAGCCAGGTTCCGTACTCTGCAGTGTAGGTAGGCAGGCTGGCCCACGGCGGCGGTGGCTTCTCTCTTCGTGCTGTTGTCGAAGTACGGAGTCCCGAGGGGCTCCCAGCCGCCGCCGCCGGCTGTTACACCTGCAAAACATATCAGTCATTACATTTATCTTGACTAAGTTTTATGTATTGGTAATGTCTGTCTGGATGACAATTTGTGTTTGAAAGATGGATTAGGTTTAAAGATATTTGTTCTCAAAAAGACACAACAAGTCACTGACATGAGAACAGTGTTTCTAAGCTAAATTATAAATATGAAGATCGTCACAGTCATCGTAAAGTACTAAGGCGTTATAGATGCAATGCACGGAAAAGATAAATAAATATATCGAACTATGTTGCGGAGGGATCCATGTAGTGACGTAGGTAAGCTTTGTTTTCTATGATCCGAGTGAACATTCCACGATAGAGAGCTATACAATATTAAGCCAAGATATTTTTCACAATATTTTAGACATAAGATTCTATTCATTAGAAGTATCGTCTCTAGAAGCTGCCGGCGCGGCGATTCCGTGCTCTGTGGTCTTTATCTTATCATAGTGTTATCCTTAGATAAGAAAAGAGGAAGTCTGAAAGTGGCACCGGTAACTGAAAAGTTGTGTGAAAATTGGTAGTCTTGGTATGAGCATGTGGTACTGAGGAATGAGGAAAATGCCGTGAGAAAAGTTTTGAGTATGAATATCGATGGCTATAAGAGTAGGGGAAGACCAAAGAAACGATGGATGGACTGTGTGAATGATGATATGGTTAGAAAGGGGGTACTACCGAGATGACAACTAATAGAGAAGTATGGAAGAAAAAGACATGTTGTAGCCAACCCCAAATAAATTGGTATAAGGGCTGGAGAATGAATCTTGAGAGATGATCTTATCCTTAGATACCATCACATCTGTGAGTGTCACCAAATGAGTAAAAAAGCCTTGTACAAGGAGTTCAAACAATTTAAAAATACGTAAACGTACCAATAAACGTATTTTCTTTCTTTTTATTTATATAAATTACTAGCAGCGCCCCGCGATTTCACCCGCTTAAGTGTCGATTCCGTGGGAATATAGGGATTAAAACTATCATTTCCTTTTCCGGGACTCAAACAATCTCTATACCAAATTTCGTCGAAATCGTTTCAGAGGTTTAAGCGTGAAGAGGTAACAGACAGACGGACACACTTTCGCATTTATAATATTGGTATGGATATGGATTATTAATTGATGCAAAGTAGTAGTTTTCTATGTTGCATTCGAATCATACAAGCCCCAGTAGAGCACTAAAATGCATATGAACTCCGCTAGAACGACGCTCCATGCAAGATAAGTCATAAGTAAGTAAGTAAGCTTAGACAGATAAGTTAAGTCATGTGCATTAAAAAACATATGCAAAATGCGGTCGGGACTTGAGAACGAAAACGTCAACGCAGTGCTCCGACTTTAGGATCTGCAGCGGGTGCAATATTCCACACTGCGCTCCTCAACGAACATTACCTATTTGTGATAAAATATAACTGATTTTGGAAGACGGTTTTGAAATTGAAATAATGAGCTGTTTACAAAGCTGGAGGTTTCAACAAAGTACCTTGAGCTTAAAATAGTGTTGCTCCCAAGGTGGACAACCTACTTTTTATCACCCTCTATGAAAAAAAAATAAGTAAGTGCAACTTATGAATAAGAATAGTATGTTTATTTATTAACATACAATTTTGAGAAAACAATTACAAACGAAGGCAGAATGCTTTATGTGCGTTTTTTTATTTTTTCATAATTTTTTTTTAATGGACCATGGGCGATTTTGTATGGACCCCGTCCCCACCCTCCAACAGTCAAGGGTTGCATGTCAATATATTTATAAGAATCCAAAAAAAGTCAAAATACCTGTTTTAGTTGCAAAATCGATAGGGTTTATTTTATAATAGAAATAATCTTTTTTGGGAAAAAATGTGTCTGTTTTAAATAAAAATCATATTCTTTGTAAACAAACGCATATTTTATATACATAAAATGAGAAAAATTCTATACAAGAAAAACGTTCTTCTTGAACTGAAAATGATTGGGACATGCTTGCGAATGGTAATAACACATGAAAACTTTAATAGAGCACAGGTGCTAGCCTAATAAGTCTGTACAAATCCCCTATGAGCGTGAACTTTGATAAAAAAAATGACAACAATAAACTGTCAAGTCAAACCACAGACGTAATTGTGCTAAGGTCTTATTAAAAACGCAAACCACATAAACCTCTTCCGTCACACGGTAAACAAGCAAGGGTTTTTTTTTATTGGGGATGGGAAATCATCAAATGACTCCTCCCGCTCTGGGTGGAGCAGAAGGGAGTGTCAGACTCTTACTGACTAAAACCCACCCGTGTGTATGTCTTAAACAAACCGATAATGATAACCACGAGAGTAGCGAACTACGAAAATAAAGTTAAAGATTATCTTATATAAGGACAATATTGGTCGCTATATTCCATTTCTCATACTGCACACTAAGTAAATGAATTTGTATTGTAATGAAAAAAATCGAATAAAAAGATATTAAAATATATTATAAATCCCAAACCCCATATATTTTACATAAGTCGCCATAATAAGAAATGATCTATCCTGCGAGACGCTTTCGATGACACTTGTTTCAAGTCTGTTGGAGGGTGGGGACGTTTCTTTCCAATGTCCTTTGTCTTGCGCGCGTTTATCTTTATCTTACTTATTCATACAAAGTTCGTGATTGATCTCTTTGGTGATTGGAACTTTTACTAAAAATATTCCAAATTCAAATCACTTTTAGTCCCTAGGGATTAAAGAGCTATTTTAGTCCCTGTTTACGAAGAATACACTAGCTCTTTGTGAATAGATGTGATAAAAATGTTTATTAGATAACATTTTTCAATCTCTATCAGAATTCCTCTTGCCCTTGTTCCAATTTATTTGGGGTTAGCGCAGCACTATCTTCTTCTTTCAGATAAATATCTCGATCAGCTGTCATATCAGTATGTATCTGATCTATTCATTCCTTTTCTAGCCAAGTCATTCTTCACACAAATCATCGTTCTAAAGATCTTCTTTTAACTCTCATAGACAACCACATTCATACACAAAACACTCCGTCAGTCTGTATCATAAATAAGCCTACAAAATCAGTCAGTAGGTATGTGTAATACATGGTTATGATTCTGCGCCAGTCGTTCAAATGAACTGGAGGAAATAGGTTACCTATTTCCCTAGAATCTAGAATGACACAAATAACTTGTTATGAGGTGGTGCGACTACAATTTACGCATCGCGGGCGCCAGTCCACAGGAAACAGAATAGGAGGTAGGTATTTATAGTGCTTGGACAAGTCTGTCTTATAATTAATTAGAACATAGTTTCATAGCTTATAAAAACCAAATAATTTAAAGCAGACCTTTAGAAAACAACATTTTTCAGAGCATGTTGTACATCTTTCTGCACGACCAGCCTGTGGGTCTCATATACGCGCAAACAAAACAATGCCCTGCGTGTGCAATATGCGTTCAGGGTGCTGATGAGGCTGCTCCGTTTATGTAGCGCATGGATATTCGCCGAATCGCAAGTCAACTGTTTCTATGTACTGACGCCAGCACATCAAGCTACTACAATCTGTCAAATTTCTTTAATAGATTTTCAACTTTATTACTAAACTATAAGGTTCAAAGTTAATTAGGAAAATTTGACAGTTTCGGGTAGCTTGATGTGCTGGCGTCTGTACATCCCTGGCGCAAAGGGTGCAGGCTAGCTCCAGCGGCATCCTTAGAGCATTCGCGCAGAGGTTCGAATGTCAGTACCTCAACTATTGCTGTATGGTTCACATACTGAGCAATAGCATATTGTAATATTTTTACGTGTATGTTTAATTGCATGTGTTAATTTTTTGTACTAAGACTCCTTGTTGGTCGAAATAAACATTATTTATTTATTTAGGAGGTGCTTTTGAAAGTACAGCATTTATAAAATAAATAAAAGAACTAAAAAGAGTCCCATATTTTATCTTTTTCAAATAAGTAACAAAATAAATCGTATCCATTATACATCACTGAACTTATTTTGTTCGTATTGGTATGAATTATTCTACAGACGAATTTTCATAAGCTAAACTGTATAATTTTCTGAATTCAAATAGCATTCAACATAAAATTATGAATCATTTTATAAATTCGGGCTGCTCGTAGAATCTAAAATATGCAATTTCATTTCAAATGAGCGTAAAAATGGAAACACAAAACAGACCCAGTTAGTTTCTTAAGAATTTTTAATTGGTCATTTGATACAATGGAAGCTGAGTAGCTTCCACTGTATCAAATGACCAATTAAAAATTCTTTTAATTATAAAATAAAAGCTTACCAACTCGAGTGAGTTGGTAAGCTTTTAATTAGGACAGAGGGTCCTAAACATCTGATAAACTAACTGAAAGTTTGTCGCAAAGTTACCCCACTTGGGGTACATTCGACAGCAAAGTTCAATCTGTGTTCCACTTTTGGTCTTAGCTACAGTTCAAGGAGTTTACAAGTTTATAAAATTATTAATAGTTTGTCTTTTGCAGGAAAGAGTTTGAAAATATGCAAAAGTATAAGACGGTCGCTACTTTTAGCTCCGCGAAATGATATTTCCTAAGAAGGAATATTGATTTCCTTGCAAAAGTTTGGGACGTGTTTGTATTTACCGAACTTACTTACGACTTCATCTGTAAAGATATAGAAATACATACCTACTACGAAGGTATAAATAGGTACAACATGAAACTTTGCAGCTTAATTTTGTTGGCACGTAAATTGGTACTTTTTAATCAAATTGAAACTAAACTACCTAAAACAAAACTAAGTTAACGGGTTGCTCTTTCACAGGACTGACTCACAGAATTAAATTAAATATATCTACTCGTACCTATGTACACTATACACCGAAAGCATGCTTCGTAACATTGTTTTAGTATTTTTACGGGGTGATCATACAAATAGTTTAAATACATAATGTCGGAGCGTGTCGGAAATACGTCATTCGTTTAATTGATCGGGACGCGAGCGCCATCTGGTGGCCCTGACAGAGTCTAGCCTGAGTTCGTGGGAGTCTACGAGGGCGTGACAAAACGATGTGTATCTTGGACATTTGACATCTTACGGACAATATGTCATCAGAAACTGTCCCAGGTTCCGTATCTAGTTGTCTCGTGTACCTACAGTGTGTGATTCGCTAGTATGATTAATTTGTTTATAAAATTTTAATCTGATTTGAACTGCAATTGGTTTTTCTATTGCGCAATAAAAAACACTACCCATAGTACGCCCACAGTAATTAAAATATGGCTAATAATAACGAGACACACGTACCTGCTCCATCACATACATTAGCTCACGCCTTCTTTCCATGAGGGTAGGCACAACCTTCAGAACGCCACCTGTATTCTTACTAACTCCTTTTAAATCTTGGATTTCTATAAGTTAAAATAACTTTTTGAAAGGATCTTTTGATCAATAAACAAATGCCTACTAAGATATAAAGAAAATATATCTGTTTCAGAATATCGACATAATATTATTAAGGTTCCATGTTTTTACATAAATGCCAAAGTCAAATATTTACATTGTAAATCAAAGAAGTTTGGGAGCGTATTTTATGATTTGTTTGAGTGAAAGCTTTTTGCTTTGGAGCAAATGTATCGAAAGAAGAAAGTATTCTGAGTCTATATGGTCAAAAATCGAAGTCAAAAGGTTTTACGAAATTGGAAAAGGTATTTTGTGTATTGGAGGATGAATTACTTGTAGCAACGGTATCTTTAACAAAAAAAAGAATCTTCAACCATACATTGCTTGGTATAAGACTGGTTGTCAGACTTGCGGGCTTCTGACGACCCGTAACGATAGTCAAAGATCTACGAATGATTATGTAAAGATTCATGTACGGTTCGATCGACCTGTGCAGTTTTTATTTAGTCACAATTGACCAGCGTGACAAGTGACCAGCGTCCGTCAAGGGGCCTTGACGGACGCTGGTCACAAAATCGCCACCCTGTATAGGCACCATTTTTTTACACGAGATGTTCACATTCCATCCCAAAATATGAAGGTGACTTCAATAAAAACCAAATACAGTTTTCATTTGTTTCTTGTCAGCCTGTAAATTCTTATTTAAAAATTCGTGTCACAGCTTCAAGCAGCTAAAAATTGTTGGTCATTGCCTAATTGAACAAAAACATTTCGTGTTCAGATTTGGCTAGATCGATATTGTACGGTCAGAAACAAAAGTAGATTAACATTTCAAGTTTTTTAATCTCAGCTATTGAGCAAAACATTTGTTCAAAATTGCAGCAGAAGTACAATGCAATTTTGAACAAATATTTTGCTCAATAACTGTGATTAAAAAACTGAACTGTTAATATTTTGCTCAATAACTGAGATTAAAAAAACTTAAGTTATAATCGACTTTTTTGCCTACTGTACCACTCCGTAAGGAATTAATGTATTTGGTTCAGATTGACCAACAAAAAACCGTGTTGATACTAAAACCCTACCTGCTGATTATAGGTTAGGTAAGTAGGTACTTACCTAAACTTATGTTAGGCGGGTTAACACCCAGGTTTGACTTGACATAAGTGAATAACATCTTACAATACCGAAGTCAAGGCATTATATAAATGAAGTCTAATATACTCGTAATATTAATTTTATGCGAGACTTTCGTCAATAAATTACGCAGGCGAAGCGTTTTATGCGTCACGACACTCTTATTATTATCGGCACACCTGTTTAAATTCCTTCGTTATTTTGTACAAAAAATGTTATTTACAAAGGCTTTTCATATAATTATATTATGATCATGGATAAGAATAGAGAAGATATTATTCTGAACAGCCTTAAAATACGGGCTGTTTTAAAGTATTCCACCTATTGTAAGTAAATGGAATTCGAAAATTCCATTTTAATATACAGGGTGAAATGGAAAACATGCGACAAATCGAAATGGGGGATTGTACTCATCATTATGAACAACTTTTATTATGGGACCAAACCTGAAATCGCGAAAACAAAATCAGCTGTTCCCTACATTTATGTTCGCATAACTCGTCAAAATGTAGGGAACAGCTGATTATTTTTCGCGATTGCAGAGATAACATAGGTAATTTATTTGTTGGTAAGTTTGTATGTAGGGGTAATCTCTGGAACTTAAAGTCAGATTTGAAAAATTCTTTTTGCATTTGATAGCCCAATTCTTGATGAAGGTTCTATTCAACAAAAATCTAAATCAAAAGTCACTTATATAGGAAGTAGTGACAGCGCAGGCAGGTGATGCGACGCGATGAAGTGGATCGGGGAACAAGAAATTTCAACGGGCGAAGTCGCGGGCAGAAGTTGGTTTTTAATAAATTAATGTGTCTATTAGGTGTCAAGAGTTGCCGTGCGAATTGAATGAAAGCCCATTCAATTCGCACGGCAACTTCTGACACCTAATAGAACACACGAAGCACAGGAGCTGTTTTCTTATAAGCATAAGAAAACAGTTCCTGTGTTAATAATAGTCCATACATGCAGATACGTGTGTGGATTGTATACCTCATTATTTTTACGACATCATGAGCGTAGAAAGTAACGTTCTCCCAATTTAGAGTTGCGTCTTATCGTTACGCCTCATCAATGTGTTTCTTCTGAGCTTTAAAGAAACAGATGTATGTTGTACCGAATTTTACAAAAACATTACGATTTGATCCGGACCCGTTCGCGTCCAGCCTCCATTAGTACGATCCCTTCCAGAGATAAGAACGTGCTTTGTTTTCCGTCACGTCTCGTTATTTTTTATTTCTACACTTTTTGAACATTACCCGGGGCATTCCGCAAATATTTCATTATGTAGTCGGCATATTGAAAAAGAAATTTCTGTTGTAACTGATATAAAAGGGTTTCGTTTGTTTGAATTTGAAACAAAATTGCGATTAGGTTATGACTCTTCTCTTTATTGTTCATCTAAAGGCAAACAATGTGTTTTTATAACTAAATTATATAAGCCCATTGTTGTATTATCGGTATAACATTACATTCGCAGCTGCGTAGCGCCTAAAAATAAACTGAAACAAAATGTTTGTTAAGCTTTTTCAGCCTGCAAATAGACCCATGGCTTCCCTTTGAAAGACGCAAGTCAGTCTGCGTGCAACATATTGAGGACAACGGTCACATTGCCTAGTAAATGTTCATGGTTGTAATAAAACCCTTTAATAAACGAATTATTGACAGGATATGTAAATTAAAACGATGTAAATAGAATATAATTAGGTAATTACATAGCTATGTTGATACGGATTCTTTAAAATAAAATTAAAGTACTTGTCCTAGAAGAAAAAATACGAAAGGAAATTTAAATGAAGGGAAATGGTAATTAAAGGGAACACAAAGAACAGGCCACTGTTTATTTTCCAAAGGATTTAATTAGAAGGTAATTGTAACCGATGATAACAGTCATAATGTGAAAACTTACATGTCTATAGAGCTACTGAAAACATACAGCTGTCGACCCGCGTTATAATAACGTAAGGGCCAAACCACACGGGCGGCGCGGCTGCGGCGCGGCGCCTGAGCGGCGCCGCTGCGGTTTTCTACATACAAAAATGCATTGTAGCCACATGGCGCCGTGCGGTGTGCTCCGGGCGGCGCCGCGCCGCGCGCGCATCGGAATCGAGATGAGGCGGGGAGGGGTGTAAGCAGAGCGGAGCCGGAGCGGCGCCGGAGCGGCGCCGCTCGCTGTTGTTTGTAGTATTACAGACTGTCGCATAGCGATGGGCAACCCCTCATTTTGCCGCTGCGGCGCCGCCGCGGCTCCGTAGAACGTTGCGACGCCGCTCTGCCCGTGTGGTCGCCAGCGCGGCGAAATGGCTTGCGGTGCGGCGCCGCACCGCCCGTGTGGTTTGGCTCTAAGACACAAACTCGTGTGGAATGCGGAAGGGATTATTTTTGTTTTAGGTAACAATGATTCATCACGCAAGTCAAAGGTTACGCGTGTTCAAAGCGTGTTTGCCGATATGTTAACAGCCTAACAAGTGATTTAAATGTTAAACTAAGTCAGTGCGCGGTCGTAGTTAATTTAACTAAGTTTACCATATACTTGACTACGACTCGATTTACGAGTCAAACAATCACTAGGTTGGTAGGTATATGAAACCAAGCTACGACAATCTAATCAATCAATCGACAATCTAATCTACATTCGCGATTTATTTGCCAAAAATGTAAATAATTACTTATGAGTTTATAGAAAAATAACTTCAAACATTTTCATAACTTTTTGAATTGTGCTAGCCACTCTGAAACCAACTTAATTACCATTAAAATAAAGTTGATATTTGTTTAACATGAAATAATATTAATTTGAAACAAGTTAAAATAGACTTAAGAAAGAAAACACTGTCACTTACAATGGAAATGCGTTTCATTTTGACAGTTCAACAACATTATTTTTTTAGGGTTCCGCACACAAAGGGTCGTCCGTCCGTCTGACTATCAGCCGTAACGTAATAGGTAGGTAGGTACGTTGGAATTTTTATAGTGTGTACTCTGTTGCAGCTATAACAACAAATAATAAAAATAAAATAAAGTTATTAAAAAGTAAAGGGGAATATAGACATACAAGTAACGTGTTTTTTTCAGCGTATTTTGCCTTTGACCTTTTGTGTGCGAGTCTGACTTACACTTGGTCGGTTTTTTTTTATGTTTGTTGTTGCAAAGAATTTTACAAACTTATGGAGCATTGGATTAGCAATTCCATCAAAATCCTTCAGATTGTGATCGCGATTAGGCTGCTGTTTTAATAAATGATTGGATAGTGGAACTAAAACAGGCAAATATAAAGTGTGTTACTCACCGAACAATATGAAAATACAGCTGAGCCTGGCCGCCCACATTGTGCCAACTGTCTGTTCACATCATGTGTCCACCGCTAAACACTGTCACTGACACAATCACTGCACTCGTTCAAACTTGACATTGTCTGTACATGGTCCATTCAAAACTGTTTCTTGAGTAAGCGACGCCTTGGCTTTTCTAGTGTGTGATGATCCACGATTTTGAGTACCTGTTCGAAAACAAAAAAATAACCTTTAGATAGGTACAAAAAGAGGATTACATTTGTTGTCTTCTTATTTGGGTTGCTGAGCGTGACGTAGCATGTAAATAAAAGCATTGTGTTCAATTTAAAAGTACCCAATAAGAAAATCACTGTCTTTTCTTATATACACAATGTACTACCATCCGAACAAGATTTACATTACCTACACAGTGGTACGCTTTTCAACACCGTTTCAGTGTAAATAAATAAACACTCGCCCTGATTCTGTAAAGAGTGGGTGCCAATAAAAAGGTGAAGCGTTCACAAATACTAGGCTTTGATTAAATATTTGTAATGCCTCCTCTACACGTCGGCAGACGCGTCCGCGGACGTCGACAGATGCATCAGCAGAAGGATCACCACGAGCCGACCACACGTCTGATGGTCGCTCAGTCTGTGTTAATTCTCGACATACGCAACTCGTACGCACGCAACATTAACAAAATGGATGTTGAGACCGTAGTAGCTGCCGCAGCTATTTATTTATTTAGTACTTTTAACTACTATTTGAGTGTGCATCGCAGTAAAGTTATTAAAAAGAAATGGAAAAGAAGAAGGTGGTGGATGCTAGTGTTGATATTCCAACCCAAATAAAAATTACCTACTTATAGTATGTTAGATGTCCAATTTGCAATTACAGTATCCAATTTACAGTAGCCTCAACAGAATCAATTAATTGCAATAATTACATTATTTTAAGTAATTGTATAGGGACTTACAACATTATTATTACGTTTTCTTGTTCTGCCGATTTCAAATACCTACCACAGACTAGCAAATTACACCGTCTACACGTCGGCGGACGCATTCGCAGATCTGCTGATGAATCTGTCGACGTGTTGAGGAGGCTTAAGACGTAGATACCTACAGATGTTTCAGCATGACATTGACCAACATTGACATTGACTTTTATATTTTTTTGTATTATCTTAGAAGAGGTAAAAATAATGCATAAATAGCCTATAATTTTCCCACTGCTGGGACACAGGCCTCCTTTCTGTGAGAGGGAGTGGGCTGTAATCCACCACGCGGCCCCAGTACGGGTTGGTGGATGTCACCATTTCTTCGAATTTTTGGTTCTAAGACATGCCGGTTTCCTCACGATGTTTTCCTTCACCGTTTTGAGAGCAGTGGTGATGAAATTATTTACACAAAGTAAAGCGCCTGCTTGGGTTCGAACCCACGACCTACAACTCATAAGTCGGGGCTTTTACCACTGGGCCACCCCTACTCTAAAGTAAGGGGCTCGTGGCTAAATATTAACAGCCGGACGGATCGATCGAAGATTAAGCTAAGTTTACCAAGGTCGGTCCGTGGATGGTGACCATCTATTACATTTCGAGACTCCTCCGTGCCTTGGAAATCACGTTAAGGGCTTTGCACGGGTGACTATAGCCGCACTGTCCTAATGGCAATTCAGCTAGGCCGCAGTTGACTAAAATCGCAAGTTCCATAGTAGAGTAGGTTTCAAATTTTGTCATGCGGCGACAGGTCGCATGTGGCGGGTGTCTAAAATCGATCGTGAAAATGCTCACTTGTTTAATTTAAATTGACATTATTTATAAATTAATCATTGATGAATTGTCATAACCATGAAATATAATTTTATTCCTAAAAATAGCTAATTTACTAACTACTTATTTTAATAATTATTTTATAATGTAATTAATGTTCCTAACTAATATTAATCGAAGCAAGACTGTAATAGTACATTACGATATTAGTGCGTAAAGATGGTTATAACATGCGAGGCGGAATTTCAGCCCGAGCCGAAGGCGAGGGCGTAATTGAGCCGAGCATGTTATAACCATACGCATGTATATCGTACGACGTTTTTTAACACATTTGCGAGGAAACAGAAAAAAACATTTTATATTTTGTTCATTTTTAATTATTGAAACAGTTAGTGAAATTACAATTGTTAAAATGATACGTACGTACGTAGTTGGTTTTTTAATTATGTTTTTATTATTATTATTACTATTCATAATGTCATTGTTTTGTGTTAGGGTAAATGTTGGAGACGACGAAACTTCTTGAAAGGCGGCAGAAGAGAATTGTAATTCGTCATTAGTTGTAAATAAAAAAAGTATCATCAGTAGAAGAGGGGCGCGGCTCAGGGCAAAACTTCTTCGTTTGTGGCTCCAAATTTATTGTCTGAGTTATTTTGGCACTTATATTTGCTTTGTTTTGGATGGAATCTTTAAATTACCGAATAAACTGTTTTTTTTTTAATTTTAAATAAACTCAATCTGTGAATGCACACTGTTGCTTTCCCGCCATTTTAACAGCGCGCTAGCGCTGCCTACTGACTGGGCGCCACGCGGCGATTAGTTCGAAATTTGAATAGCAACAGCGCGCTGCTCACTAGCTGGAGTCGTGCGGCGGCGATCAGTTCCAAATTTGAAATGGCAAATAATGCTGTTATGGAATTTGTATGGACTATAACTTAACTATTTGCTTTGGTAACACACGCGTTTTTTATGACCCTCTTTACATATTTAAAACCGGTGGAATTACATCAGCTTTACGAGCAAGGGTGTTAAAAATTCTATTATGTATGACAATGATGTGTATATTGTGTATGACTAATGTCATTAAATGATATTATTATGCATGTACCCTACAAATATTTGCACGACTGATAAGTCGAATATAGTGAAACTAAAATTATTTTACCATATCATGTAAGCACCTATATTCTGGCAAATAAATTTCATTTCATTTCATTTCATTTCATTTCATTTCAGTCGCAGGCGATCGTTCGCCGCATGAAGGTCGACAAAAAGTCGTTGATATAAAATTAACTTTCACCTGCGATTTTTATCGACCTGTGTAATTGGGGTGGCAAATTCGGCTTGTGAGTCGAGCCAGAAGCCCGAAAGTCTGACAACCAGTCTCTTACTAAGGGGCATCGTATTACCCATTAATTGGGTTTTGGAAGTCGGATAGGCAGTCGGTCCATGTAAAATACAGGTATTTAGCTGCATCCGTTGAGACTGGAAGCCGACCCTAACATAGTTGGGAAAAGGCTAGGCAGATAGATCTCTAAAAAGGTAAAATAGTTCATCGGTTCAGTTTCCCAAAGAATATATGTATTTCAAAATATTTACTTTTAGCCGGCTTATAGAAAACACCCTTTTATTTGCCGCGTTAAACAGGACACTGTGATAAACAATATTGTATTTAATATTGTGTTAAAGAAAAGTGCAATTAATCGTAAATTAATTTATATGAAAAACGGATGATCAGTTTATTCTCTGGACTTCGATATGGTGACACATACACGTAAATAATTTTTGAATTAATGAGACTTTATTAATTTTCAATATGAGTGATTTTAATTAGCTTTATTTGAGTAAATTCGGGGGATATTTTGGTAATGATTTCAACAAATATATGTGCGATATTCCACATTTTGTTTTCGAAAGAGTGAACATCTTTTTACATAAAAACACCTGAACAGGTCTTCATAAATTGTAGCTAAGAACTATCTCAATCATGTCGTCTTTCACATACAAAAACTACATCATAATCGTGCCATTTTTTTAGGAGCTACGATGCCACAGAGAGACACACAGACACGTCAAACTTATAACCCCTCTTTTTGCGTCGGGGTTTAAAAAATAAGGTGGCAAAAGTTAGCCAATTGTTTTAAAAATAAATAAAGAATAATCAAATTGTAGTAGGAGTTTAAAAATATGTGGAAATAAAAATCAGTATTGAAATATTGAAAGAGATATGAGTAACGTCCCGTATTTTCAAGAACGGTGGCATTCTAATCTTATACCCGTAACAGATTGGTCAAACGTAACATAAATCAGCCGTCCATACTTAAGCAATGCAAGATGAAAAACACGTTAATTTGTTTATTGTGTGTTACCTTCCACCAATTTGTACCGGGCAATATCTCAATCTGTCAAAATACCTCTAGTTAACCTAAATTTTAACAAGTTATTGACATTGGTCGTCGCTGAAATGAGATTGAGATTAGATTTCGATCGTTTATATCAATAGAATTGGCCTTTTTACTCGAAGCTTTACAACTACATAATATTAAGTTAATCAAAGTCAAATCATTTATTTATATAAAATAGGCACATAAAAGGCACTTTTGATCGTCAAAATTATATTATAGTATGTATTTGTATTTATAACCTATTTATGTATTTGTGTACAAGTACAAGAACAAGGGTAAAAAAAATAATATTAAAACTGAGTAGTTTTAATAGTTTTTTATCCTTGTTCCTCTCGACTAAAGCACTTGCCATCTAATCTCTTCACCACCCTTGGTTGACTGGTAGAGAATGCCTAAGGCATTAAGTCCGCCTTTGTATAGACGCCAGCACATCAAGTTACTACAATCTGTAATTTTTTTTTAATAGATTTTCAACTTTATCGCTTAAGCATAAGGTTCAAAGTTGATTGGGAAAATTTGACAGTTTCGGGTAGCTTGATGTGCTGGCGTACCTTTTTGTATGCGAAGTGTCAATAAATAAATAAGTAAAATTAGCAAAAAATATAATTGATTCTAGTCGCCCCTTCCAAAAGGTAGTTTCGTATGGAGAAGAAACTCCAACCGTTACTCTTTTATGATGTTTGACAATAATATGTGAAAAAGGTGCAACTAGAATAAAAACTATTCCACAATCGGTTAAAAGAATTAAAAATAAAGCAATGACAGGTAAATAAATTATTTATTTATTTATTAAACTTTATGCACAAGTAAAAAACTGTACAAAGGCGGACTTAATGGTGGGGCTTAGTTTATAAGTTTACTTACCATCTTTGGTTAATAAATAAATAAAAATAAAAAAATACTTTCAGGAATCGTACCCAGTACAAAATTGGGCCGACGCGGGTTGGGTCGCTAGTCGGCTCCCTACGTTCCACACTAGATAGAGATACGACAAGGCGGGATTGCGGTTAGCAGTTGGCTGCAGGCGGTCCAAATGCATTCCTTACAGCGGTTATACTAGTCCCCGGAAGAGGCTAACTTCCAACTAACTAAATCTTCTACCTAACTGAAATTGTAGACAAACTAAACTTTAGCACGCACTTGTTTATAGTAGGTACGTTACTTATAAGAACGTACTTTTTTTCGTTTTTAGGGTCCGTACCCAGTAAAAACGCGATTGTATTACTAAGACTCTACTGTCCGTCTGTCCGTCAGTCACCAGGCTGTATCTCATGAACCGTGGTAGCTAGACAGTTGAAATTTTCACAGATGATGTATTGCTGTTGCCGCTATAACAACAAATACTAAAAACAGAATAAAATAAATATTTAAGGGGGCTCCCATACAACAAACGTGTTTTTTTCGGCGTTTTTGCCTTGAAGTACGGAACCCATCGTGTGCGAGCCCGACTCGCACTTGGCCAGTTTTTATTTACTGTTCCTTTCTTCTTGTCACTATACGTGTGGACATAAATCCTATTTCCTACTATATATATCACACTAATATTATAAAGGCGAAAGTTTGTGACTGTGTTTGTATGTTTGCTACTTCTTCACGCACAAACGGCTGGGCCAATTTTGATGAAATTTTACTGTAATAAAAAGTATCCTATGTGTTATCCTGATGTATGAGCTATTCATACATCAGAATAACACATAGGATACTTTTTATTCCGATATTCCCATAAGATCGATAATATGCGGGTGAAAACGCGGGGCGCTGTTAGTAGTCAAATAAAATATTACAACTTCACGCCTGTATTATATTAAAGGCTCCTTCAAACAGACACGACACGCGACACAAAGGCACCGCATGTCGCGCAACGAGCGGTGTCTTTGTGTCGCGCGCGATTATATCGCGTGTCGCGCCTGTTTGTGGGAGCCTTAAGGATTAGGTAGAGGTAACACCCGCATTTCGCCAATTGTGTTTAATTAATTAATTCTTCAGAAAGCTTAGTCTTATATCTAGATAAATAATTTACAATTAGCGCTTACAGTTGCCATTTACAGAGAGGCTTGTGGCTAAGTAAAAACAGCCGCACGGCTCGATCGATTAGGTTAAGCTACGCTTGCCGCGGTTGGTCCGTGGATGGGTGACCAACTTTACATACCAAGAACCCTCCGTGCCTCGGGAAGCACGTTAAGCCGTTGGTCCCGGCTGTCATTCGTGGATCTTTGACAGTCGTTACGGGTCGTCAGATGCCCAGTCTGACAACCAGTCTTACCAAGGGATATCGTATCACACAGTAACTCTGTTGTGGGTAGTCAGAAGCCCGACAGTCTGATAACCAGTCTTGCCAAGGGATATCGTATTACACAGTAACTCTGTTGTGGAGGTCAGATAGGCAGTCGCTCCATGTAAAATACTGGTATTCAGCTGCATCCGCTTAAACTGGAAGCCGACCTCAACATAGTTGGGAAAAGGCTAGGCAGATGATAAGTTGACATTTACAAGCTTCCACAAATTAAAAACTATAGGGGCCGGTCTATTGCCATCAATCATGATCAAACCCAGACTCCAGGTTGCTACTGAGAAATTCCAGATGGAAACAACCAAATAACACTATGACCGACTCGGGGATCGAACACAGGACCACAAGCTCAGCAGTAGCGCTTGCGACCACTAGACCAAGGAGATAGTATTATTAATAACTAGCAGTGCCCCGCGGTTTCACCCACATAAGTTTTGATCCCGTAGGAATATCAGGATAAAAAATATCCTATGTCCTTTCCCAGGACTCAAAATATGTCTATAGCAAATTTCATCTAAATCGGTTCAGCGGTTTAAGCGTGAAGAGGTAACATACCTACAGACAGACAGGCAGACAGACACACTTTCGCATTTATAGTATTAAATTAAA
The DNA here is from genome assembly GCA_927399505.1 of Luperina testacea. NCBI lineage: Eukaryota > Metazoa > Arthropoda > Insecta > Lepidoptera > Noctuidae > Luperina > Luperina testacea. The sequence goes on along the minus strand of OV656771.1, from coordinate 11,759,951 downwards.
TATTAGTGCCTATGGATAAAGTTATTTAAAAAGGTATAATATATTAGAAGCACTTGATGAGTAAATACAGAAGAAAGGAAGAAAGCTTGGCTGTCTGTCTTATTGAATTATTCCGTCTTTGAAAAGACGGGTTTTTAAAATGGCGACAGATTTGTGGGTGTATAACATACTAGCTTCCGCCCGCGGCTTCGCCCGCGAGGTATGTAGATCTTCCCCGGGATGCAATCTATCTCTCTGCTAAATTTTATCGAAATTCGTTCAGTGGTTTAGGTATGAAAAGGTAACAAACAGACAGACAGACGGACGGACAGACAGAGTTACTTTTGAATTTATAATATTAGTATGGATGTACTCGTATTTCCATTACTTTCCAGTCTATCCGCATAATATCAACGTGTTGCTAAGAGACTTTCACTTTTCCTACTTTCATTTTCCATACCCCTCGAAATAACTGACAAAATTTCCATCGAGTTCGTCAAGAAAATCTAATAAAATTGAACTAACTCGGCGGATTATTGTGCTTTGATCCCCGCGGTGACCACGCGCCGTAAACTTGAACGTCGTAACATAAAATTTAAACAATAAAACTGGAATAATCCATAAAGTGAGCTTTATTTCTACGACAAGAGTACCTACTTCTTTTATATTGAGACGAGGTAGAATTATATTTGTACGTTTGTAGGCAACTTCTAAATTCTAAAGGTATTTGGTTCCCCGACTTACGAGTGTATTTACTTTGTGTAAATAATTTCATCATCACTGCTCTCAAACGGTGACGAAAAACATCGTGAGGAAACTAGCATGTCCTAGAACCAAAAATTTGAGGTCATGTGACATCTACCAACCCGCACTGGGCTCGCGTGCTGGATAACGGCCCACTCCCTCTCACAGACAGGAGGCCTGTGTCCCAGCAGTGGGAACATTATAGGCTGATTATACAGGAAATTATTAGTGTTATGAAGTTAGTTTTAAACCAAAAGTAACCAATCAGAGAGCTAGAATTTTGGAGGGTCGAAGTTCAGCTGAAGTTCTGAACTTCGACCCTCGAGATAATGGAATAGAATACTCTTTATTATATACACCATATAAATTACAGACATAAATACAGATAATATTATCTGTATTGTCTGTATTTATGTCTGTAATGTAATGTAGATAATTATAGAGGTTTTGACAATATAAAATGAAGTGATCTAATGTAAATTAGTTATTATAAATACAAAGATTTAAAATTGTTTGTTTATATGTTCGTAATAGGTAATCCCACCCAGAATATTTAATCTAAAGGAGGTTGCCAAGACTCGCATAACGCTTGCACTGTTATATGGTTTTTAGATCGAATGTAGAACCAATCGAAAAAATCGAATAAAGTCTATTCGATTTAAATTGAAATCGCTTTTATAATTTTTTCCTGGAATTTTACCTAGATACGAATGGTTTGCTATGATTTGAAAAAAGTAATTATACTTTTATTAATTTACTCATAACCTTTTAGCGACGTAAGTACCGATTGACATTTAAATATCTTCGATAATCATACCGATATCTCAAATCTTGATATTTTGGTATAATATTCGTTTACGTTAGATTAGAATTAGACCGACGAGACCTTCCAGGGATATCTTTATCCATATTATCTTTAGTCATTGAGCTAAGAAATTAAATGTCAATATTGGTTCATCAAAAATAGTGATGTGCTGTCGCCTCTGGTAACACTTAAATCCTACCGATATACCTTTGACATTCATAACGCTTCTTGTCTGGCCAAGTAGATGAATAACTATATCTAAAATATAACCGCAAATAACACTATGCTTCTACTCTTTAAATAAAATAATCGATTATCCAGTTACCGTCGTCATTTAAGACCAAACAATTAGTTCTCTCGGTTAGTGACGTAGTTAGTTAAGTGCCGAGTAAGACCTGCACAAGACATGGACACAGAGTAGATAGGTACAGAAGGTTGGCTCCAATCAATGAGCGGAACGCACGCACAGACACGCGACTACATATAACGCACTCGCGACTGGCGTTCGATTCGCCTTGAGATCACCCTACGCTCGCGTCTATGTGTATATTTTACTGTTTAATCCCGTAGTGGAATTTATAAATGTCCATAGGTGTATCCATTGCATCACAGCGGGCCCTTTCAGATTACCAGCGCTGCAGTATTTATTTTTTAAACTAGTGCGCCCCGCGGTTTTACCCGCGTAAATGTCGATCCCGTGGGAATATCGGGATAAAAAGTAGCTTATATGTTAATCCAGGGTGTCGGCTACCTCCATACAAAATTTTATTAAAATTTGTCCAGCTGTTTGAGCGTGAAGCAGTAACAAACATATCAACACACACACTCACAAACTTTCGCCTTTATAATATTAGTGTGAAGTGTGATATCACAGCACTATGCTGAGATAGGAGCCTTTTAGGCCTCCCACGGTTCTCTTTTTTCTGTTGTTTAATTTTTGTTTTGTTGTTATCCTATTTTAGCCCGGTGTATGGAGTCGCCCTTCTGTGTCTTTCTATCTTGTGCCCATATCTTGTGACATGGGTCAGCGGCGAGATGTGGTAGGTTTAAGTAGAGATGTTCTTCGAAAAGGTTTACGACTAGTTGAAAATCCACTTTAAAGCCTAAACTTCTTGCAAAACAATTGTGCACGAGGGCTTGTTTTGAAGATACGAAGTTTGTTCGATGTTTTGTAGTATTAGTCATTGTAGTGGATGATTCTGATTGTTTATCAGATAAAGTACACACTATGAAGGCAAGATTGCAATGGGGTAAGCAGAAACACTTATGATTCTCGCTGAAATCAACGCTATCAAAAGCATAATGTTAAAAAAAGCGTTGATTTACCGCAGAATATACAAATCATGCTGCCTGCTCGCATGCCGAAAATTCATCGTCTAAACGAGGCTCAAAAAGTAAATTATGCCTTACCTAAACAATAAAAAGGCAATATAACAAGTACATACACATGTTTTTATAAATTGACCTTATTTGTGTCATGTTTGCCAAGTTTCTCCCATAAATAACATACGGTAAGAGCTAGATGTCTGATATTTGGCTAGAATCAATACGGTTACACACGCAACATACATAATTATGTTTAGTATTAAATATTACCAGTATAGTACAGGTAACAAAAAAGGGAAATTAACAAGACGGCTAACTAAAACACTTTTTTAAGCCATATTGCGTGTGCACGTAGTCGAATCTTTAACTATGTTCGTAACAAAATTTATTACCACACGCAATAATAATGTCTTTAGTTGCCAAAGTGCACTACATTGGCAACTAAACTCATTATTATTGCGTGTAAAACGATGTAAACTTGGCTAAAAAGATGTAAACTTGGCTAAAAAGATGCAAAGTTGGCTAAAAGAATAGTAGTCAGAAACCCGAAAGTCTGATAACTAGTTTTAACGAGGGGTATCATGTAACCCAGTTACTGGGTTGTGAAGGTCAGATACGCAATTGCTCCATGTAAAATATTGATATTCACCAGTTATTAGTTAGACTGGAAGCCGAACCCAACTATGTTGGGAAAAGGCTAGGCGGATTGAAGTAATATCTACATTGAGCAAAGTGAACATAAAGGATTTGAAATTATATTTTATCCGAAGCCCATAATTGACGATTGTCAACTGTTTATCCAAGCGCTTACCGACTAGATCTAAATTGGTTCCCAGGTATTTCTACATAGTTCACACAATTTGGACGTATCCGGTTCAAATGTGCGCTTCAATAATTCCCTTGTCACGCAGATGTCCGGAGCATTCGATTTATCAAGTCAAAGGAGATTGCAAAATAAGCCGGGTGCCTGGAAGGAGTAATTGTATTCCTTTTGTTTCTGAAGCTTTCGTGTGCAACGGAATAGATAGGTACTGTAGTGGCAATTACTGGCTGTTTATAAAGGACTTCAATACTATGTTTGATAAGTAATACCTACATTGTTGGATGAACCTTTTTGCTCATGAAATGCCTGGCAAACATGTTTTCAAGCCTCAATGAATGCCACATAAGCCGTGTACCCGATGGGATTTCGGCAAAAATAAAGAACTTCCATACAAACTTTAACCCCATTTGTGAGACTTTTTTCTTCTTTTTTCTACAAAAATCCCTTTCATGGTTTCACCTCGCGGTTTAGGCTGTGCATTGTCTGTCAAGATATTGAAATATCTATATCTGTGTCTATAATACTCTAAATTGGCGTGTTAATGCCATATCATACAACTGTCAAAGGTTGATAATGACAGTTGTGAGTTGGGAGTCAATTTGCTAAAATTTATTTGAATTTACATACTTTTAAGCATTCCATTCATCATCTGCCCAGCCTTTTCCCAACTACGTTGGGGTCGGCTTCCAGTCTAACCGGATGCAGCTGAATAGATTTTACATGGAGCGACTGCCGATCTGACCTCCACAACCCAGTTACTGAGTAATACGGTACCCCTTGGTAAGACTGGTTATCAGATTTTCGGGCGTCTGACTACCCGTAACGACTGTCAAAGATCCACGAATGACAGCCGGGACCAACGGCTTAACGTGCTTTCCGAGGCACTGAGGGGTCTCGGTATGTAAAGATGGTCACCTATCCACAGACCAACCGCGGCAAACGTAGCTTAACCTGATCGATCGAGCCATGCGGCTGTTATTATTTAGCCACGGGCTTCTCTTTAAACAGTCCATTATGAAAGTTAAATTAGAACCGCAGCCCCTACATCTGAGACGGCAGTCCTACTACACGCCGATTTCCAAATTCGCTGGCCCAAAGCATGTAATGTACCTGCCTTCTGCTTATGTTGATTACGTTATCTACGTGTTATTATTATTTTTGTATTTATTTTTAGCCTATATTATGTCCCACTGCTGAGCAAAGGTCTTCCCTTTTTCCTTTCAAACTTTCCTGTCTTGTGCGATATCTGGCCATGTAGATGTGTTACTATGTGTTAATAAAAGTATTTATTGTACGTTGGATATATTATATCCGGACAATAAACGATTTCATTTCATTCGATTATTAATTTCATTTAATTTAGTCCTGGTTTTACGAAGTTGATCAGTAACCAAAACCCAAGCCTTTACGCTCCAATTTAGCGTTATCGTATATCTATTAAACAATCAGAAGATACACGAGGATCCAATCCGAAGATAATTATAAAACGCATCTAGTGCAGCGTCGGCGAAAATAAGTGATTTATCAGAATAATCTCTAAAGCCTAATTGCGGTGGGTTCTACCTTCGTTAAGAATTGGATTACAACCCACCACTAGTAAATTAAATTCACGTATATTCTTACGATCGTTTTAGTCTATCTCGTTGTAGGAACTGAAATGTTTTAGCTCTGCAAATAAGAGTGTAATAGGATTTCCTAGAAATGCACAGAAGACTGGTTAAAAGGAAAACCCTACAATTTAATTACTGATTTTAGGGTTCCGTACCTCAAAAGGAAAAACGGAACCCTTATAGGATCACTCGTGTGTCTGTCTGTCCGTCCGTCTGTCACAGCCAATTTCTTCAGAATCTATTAGACCGATTAAGTTGAATTTTGATGCACATATGAATCTCTGTGACCCAAACACAGACACGTTACGTAATTAAATGAATTTTAAATTTGAGGGTAATTTTTGGGGGGCAAATAGATAATTAAAAAAAATAGTTTCGCTATATATATCGTATGACATATCAAATGAAAGGGATTACTGTGGGAATCTGAAATATATTTTTTTCATAATTTTAAAGTAAATTGTACGAAAGTTATTTAAGAAAATAGACGAAAATTGACTATTCCCCCTTATCTCCGAAACTACTGAGCCTAAAATTTTGAAAAAAATACTGAAAATTGTTCTATACCTATAAATTATATATATATTCTATACCTATAAATTATATAATTAATAATTAAAGCAACGTGGTAAATCTCTCAATATTGTGCGTACAAACTTACATTTTCACTTGGAATGTATGGGAGAACATGTTTTTCAATTTCAATGATAAGTTTTTTTATTTATAAAAAAAACATGGTAGATAAAATATTCATCGTACGGAACCCTCTCCATGCGAGTTTAACTCTCACTTGATCAGTTTTTTTTGACATGAATAATGAATATATATAATATTTATACCGGAATTTCTATTAAAGGTATACTACATCAAAGATTGTACACACATTAAAAGCTTTGAGACAGCGTAATGAAGGGCAGTGTTTATTTTACCGTGTTTTTATACGTGGGTAAAACCCACCTGCCTTATAATCGTCGCTTTCTACAAATTTTCAATTGGGCTGTTGGCTTTGTAATGCGCGGTTGGGGGACACTGGCTACGTTGAACATACATAATACGGACGTACAGTAGGTACCTCGCTCCGCCCTCGCTCCATTCATTTACAAATCTTACTGGGAGTGAACACTATTTTTTTAAATAGGTAGCTTGGTTTAGCTCAGAGTTTAAACAATTTCGCTCGTGTTCCGCTCTATTTTCATTTCAGTTTTTATTCACATAGTCTCTCAGGACGACGTTATTTAGAAACTACTTACTTTAAAAGCGTATAGGTTTATATGTTATTCCTAGTTCAAGAGGCAAGTAGGTACTATAGTATGAAAGAGACTCCTTATAGACCAAAAGTGTCCACACTCCACAGTGTATAATTGTAAAATATATATGTAAGTTGCTTTGAAGCCAATTAGTCACAGTATTAAAGCCTAGTTGAGCGATTTCGAACAGTTCACTACTGGTTTTAGCGAAGCGAAGAGGAACCCGAGGAGGGGCTGCTCGTCAGTGCTTTTGCCGGTAAACCGACGACGGCGTCGTAGCGGCAGACAAGTCGTCGGCTTATGATAATATTTTGCCGTCTTTAATATTTAGATTACAAAAGTCGTTAATATGGAAGAGGGTGGGGTCCAGAGTAATAAAAAATATAATTTGAAATAAAAGAGTTAATAGGTAAAACTTAACATTATAAAATCAGGATTCCCGAAAGGTTAGGCAGAAGTGCATCTATAGCACATCCACATTTCGCCAGTTATGTTTAAAGGTTCCTTCACACAGGCGCGACACGCGATTAAATCGCGCGCGACACAAAGGCACCGCAAGTTGCGCAACGAGCGGTGCCATTGTGTCGCGTCGCGCCTGTTTGTAGGAGCCTTAAGTCCCATGTCATAGGTGCGAGCCGCAACCGGCCACAAATCCAGACTCCGGACTGCTACTGAGAAATTTCTAATGGAAAAACCTAATAACATTTAGCCCGACCTGGGAGTCGAGCCTAGGACTTCAACCAACGAGGCAGTCAATAAAACTCATGGGTATCTTACCCATGAGTTTTATTGACTGCCTCGTTGGTTATAATGATGATAAATACCAACGTATTTTCTTAGTATCTTTTCACGAAGGAGTTATCAGTGTGTTACTGTTAAATTAAAAAAACTTTTTTACAAAAAAAAAAACAGTTTTTCAAAAAAAAAACTACAAAATGAAAAATAACTTTAATTTCGGATGTCGGTGTCGTTGGTTCTGTATTTTCGTTAGTTGGCACCGACTTTCGAAATTAAACTTATTTTCTACCATTTCGGACCATTTCGGAATAAAGTTCTTTCGAACAAAAAAAAAAAATAGCAAATCTGTCTATTTACGATGGAGTTATGCCCGAACATACATAAAACAAAAAAAATAGAAACATCCGAATTGAGAATTTGGAGGAGGTTCTCAATTCGGATGTTTCTATTTTTAGAAGTCGGTTAAAAAAAAATAACGATGAAGAATACCATCGACACGAAAAGAAGAAGAAAGAGTAAGTAGTATGTCCAACGATAGACGGTGATAGGAAATTAAATTAAATTGTTTATTTTGTAAATAGGATATCGGAATCACTTTTACACGTCATACTATAAAAAAATAAGCTAGATGGAGTCGACATTTCCTATCTGACTACCCCTAATAAAAAATGGCGAAACAAACTCAAGGGTCAAAGTTTCTTATAAAGTTCAGACATATTCTAATCTTGGTCAGATTACGTGACGACACTGTAGATTAGTGCCTGATATGGAATTTTGAAGAAAGAACCACATAGATTTGATTGGACCAGTCCAGTCAGTGGAAGCATTTGTCAGTAGTCGTGTGGCTCAACTCAGAACTTGAGGAGCTCAACGACTCGACGAATGAGGTTGACCTAAAATGGCAAAGAGTTTGCCATCTCGACAGACAATCGATCTATGGATTCTAGTGAAATATACTTATACATAATTAAGTATCATCATTCAAGAAGACGTAATGTCGCAAGTCTCTACTGCGTAAAGTAATTTGAAATAGATACCGTTTTATCTGAAGAAGCACTACTGAAATCTCTTCACATTTAATTAGTGATGTCTTCTCAGTGAAGTCTTAGGGAAATCTTGTAATTAATTTTGCGAAAGACTTACAGATTTTAGCTTTTGTATTAGAGTACGCCTATTATTCTTGTCGTTAGAATTATATATACCTACTTGAATATGTTTGTTTTTTTGGATCTAAAATGTTACTTGGGTAAAGTAGTGTCTCGGGAATGTTCGCGGGTGGCGATGCTGAACGCGTTCAATGCTATCCAGAGAAGCAGAATTGTATCATTCATGTTGGTTGGTACGTGTAGAAACTGTTTAGTTAAGGACCTTGCTGATAGGATGTATGCAATCAACACATACAAGCGGTGGTTGGAAATAGCCGCGTAAATATTTGCATTTGAATGCGCAAGAGAGGAAAGGTGTGAGTTTATGTGTGTATGCCACTTTTACTGTTTTTTTTTTTTGCATTCACTATTTCAATATTTATTTTTATTGTGTTTTTTATCATTAATTCATGGATCATGTGATCTGCAATACTTATAGATTTTTATTTATTTAATTAGAACCAGTGAAAATTATTGCTAAACAAATTGACTATTTCAAATCAGAATTGGTTATGACACGGCAAATTGTCGTAGGATGTCAATTTCCCTTCATTTTCCGTGACTGTACTGACTACGCATACTACCAATATTAAGGAATTTGTCTTTATCTGTGCGAATAGCACTTGCATCACGAATCAATAGTCGTAGCCCCGTTCCTCTCGGGACCATCTCTGTTATTTCAACGTCCCATCTGGCTAGTAGGTAAAAAGGACAGTTAAGTTAACTCAGTGAATTGAATAGTACCTATTATGGAAGACTATAAAACATCGGTCTAACTGTTACGGCCAAATGAGATTCGTATTCTATTGTGATACTGAGTTTATTTCGATGTGAGCAGAGAATATACCTAATTTTGACTATTATACTTCACTAGCTTCTGCCCGCGACTTCGTCCGCGTGAAATTTCTTGTTCCCCCGACCCACCCCGTCGCATCGCATCGCCTGCCCGCGCTATTACTTCGTTTTTGCTTAGCGTTCTTTCTAACTTTTTTTCTTTTTGCTCGGCTCCTAAAAATCATAGCGTGATGTTAAATAGCCTATAGCCTTCCTCAAGAATTGGGCTATCAAATGCAATTTTTCAAATCCGACTGGTAGTTCCAGAGATTAGCGCGTTCAACCAAACAAACAAACAAACAAAAAAACAAACAAACAAACTCTTCAGCTTTATAATATTAGTATAGATTGTCATTCATTTGTAACTAGCTCACCCGTCAGAGACTGTCCAATAATTAAATACAAAAATCTCATAGAAAAAGGTCGTTCAGTTTTTCCCGAATATGAACATTTACCGGGTAATCCAATTTCGTTTTTATACATTACGGAAAAAATTAGATAATAATAGCAAACGACATCGCGGTAGGCCCAGACGGACATGGTGGGATGAGCTGGTCTCCTTTAATAAAGATTGGTCTTTGGCAGCTCTGGACAGAGAGCGGTGGAAAGAGAGGCCTTTGCCTTTGCCTTTGCATTCGGAATACCTAAATCGGTCCAGCCGTTCACAAGTGATACACTTCCCAACGAACAGCATTTCATTTTTATTTAAATAGATACAGATTTTTTATTGCTTTTAAATTATATAAGGTAGGTAACTACCAACTAAGGGGTTTGGTAAACGATAAATGATTTATTTTCTGTGAGTAGGTTTGTACAAACACTTTTGTACGTCAATTATATTTTTTTAAACTAGATGAGTTCGGCGTTTTCTATCTGACTATTCTGAGATGAAAGGCCGAAACAAACTTATAGGTCACTGTCTCATTTAAAGTCCAGACAAAATCTTGGTCAGATCGTGTGTGATTGGTGTCTGAAATGGTCATTTGAGGAAAGAACCACCACACATATTGAGTGGACCTGTCCAGTCAGTGCACGCATTTGTCAGTAACCGTGCAGCTCAATTCAGAATTTAAGGAGCTCAACGATTCGACGAACAATACCAAAGACAGGACATTTGATTAGGCCGCATAATAATAATATGTATTCAGTATATTTAGGGTACCTACCTACCTATATAAATGTTATCTAGAGTTTGTAACTCAGAAGCATATAAATAGACTTAATTTTCTTCTGCGCAAAACACTTCGTTATGTTTTGAGTTGCTTTATGTTCTATTTGTTCCGTGGAATAAATGCTCCACAGGAATAAAATTAAAATTCTGGAGATGTTGAACTTACCGGTACCAAAGGCAGCAAGCTAAAACAACTTTCTTAAATAAAGAAGACATTTCTTAAAATAAAGGGGTTTTAAAAAAAAAACGGCACGACTAACGACTCGTAACGGCCGTGGCTTATTAGTCTAAACGGTATTTAATAAACTACTACTTGGTATAAGAGTGGCTTTTAAATTATATTATTTTTCTTTACGCGACTCGCACGAAGTTAATGTATTTGGAGGCGAATCAACGACCCGAGGAATAAGTATTAGGTAAATTGCCACATTTTGGATTTTATGCAATAAAATATAAAAAAGGACACTAGCGAAAAAGTACACGTTTTATAATAGCGCAAATATTATAAAACGTGTACTTTTTTCTTAACTTCATTGTATAAAATTCAAAATGTGCCAATTAAAGACCCATCCACAGACCCATCGCGGCAAGCGTAGCTTAACTTGATCGATCGACTCGAGCGGCTGTTATTACTTAGTCACAAGCCCCTTTTAAGCCAAGCCAACCTCTCAACCAAGCCTCTAACTATAAAACCTATTTACCTACTTATAAATTTTCGAAAATATTAGGTAAGTGTAACGTCTCGAAACGATTAAAAATAGTAGATTGTTTGCCAAGGGAGCAAACAACTATTTTGAAGGCGACAGTGATTCTTTGAATCCTGAGCGCAGCGAGGGATTCAATGTACGTCACTCGAGCTTAAAATAGTGTTGCCCCCGAGGTGGACACTCTAGTTTTTATCACCCTCTATGAAAAAATAAGTAAGTGCAACTTATGATTAAGAATAGTACGTTTATTTATTTACATACAATTACTTGAGGAAGACATACTCATTTTTTATAAAACTAATTAAAATCCTAATTTGAGTAAACAATTACGAACGAAAGCAGAATGCTTTTAGCGCGTTTTTTAATTTTTCACAAGCATTTTTTTTTAATTTAGCTCGCGCGCCTTTTACTTTATCATACAGACTGTTACTTGTTCATGCAATGTTCGTGATTGATCTTTTTGATGATCGGAACTTTTACTAACAATATCCACATTCCAAATTCAAATCACTTTCCCCCAGGGATTAAAGAGCTATTTTAGACGAAGATTACACTAGCTCTTTTTGAATAAATGTTATAAAAAGATATTTAAATAGCGCCTAAATTATTCATCCTCCATATTTTGTGGTTCAATTATTCAACAAACGTAGTTCTAACTACGTGTCTGACGCATTTCGAATTGGGCACAGACACAAAATATGCGCCTTGACGTGGAGACGCGGATACCAGCCCGTATTACCTATTACCTAATAATCAATCTCAAAAATTTATACATAATAATTATAATTTTTGCTCCGCTTTCTATTTTTATTGCTCGTATATTTTACTTGCGGCCTCATGAATAATAGATTTAGTTAGCCTTCAAATTTATTTACGAAAACACTCAAAATCCTTTGAAAAGAGCGACCATTACTTAAAATCTTTTTATTATTTTTTAAAAAGTGTCTAGACTCGCAATTTATATCAAGTGTTTCTTAGTTTCTATTTTTCACGAATGATAAGTTTATTTTATAAACTTCTTAACCCCTGACATAAACAGAGGGGTGTTATAAGTTTAACGTGTGTATCTGTGTGTCTGTCTGCGCCATCGTATCTCCCTAACTGTAACCGATTTTTTAATTTTTTTTTGTTTTACGTAAAGTCTACCTGACTTTACATCAAATAAAAACTTTATAAAATTTTTGACTACCAACTTAAATTACCCGTATATCGAAATCACAGCTGTCATTCTTGACGGCTGTATGGATAGGCTAGTAGAACTAATTTCCCTGATTGTATTTATTTACTAAAATATTTGACAGAGTTTAAAGTTAATAATTGAAGCTACGGTTAATAACATATGATTGGGTGATATTATGGTCAAGCTCCATGTGCGCTATGCGGCTAGCCACATTAAGTCCTCCCGGACACTATATTCTGCGTAGCGCTGTACAGGGGAAGCACAAAGGACTATTCTCACAGAGCCAGTTTTATGCGGTTATTTCCGTTGCATATATTGACCGTCGCATTATGCGGACTGCGTCTAAACGTTTAAGATGCATCCTAATCGAATTATTATCATACATTAAATATGAGAATAATAATCTCGACTAGGCACTTGGAAATCCGTGCGGGTATAAGATCATTGGAGAAATTTTAACAAAGGAGTACCTACTTATACAACTATAATCCGAGAAATCGTCAACATTAATGTAGTTGACAACCAGTGTCAGGCACTAGTTATCTGACATTGTTGTTGAACTGGGCCTTTTTGGTGCAGCCGTGAGGCACACTTTCCTGTTAATTTCTTACATCGGACTTTACACTTTTTATTTGATTTTTCATTTATTTTTAAATTATGTATGTATCAGAAGGTCAATTCCTGTAACGATTTTACGTTTACAATCTAGAGTCGCAATCTCATCTCAGCTACAATCAATGTCAAAAACTTGTCAATAATGTAGGGAAACTAGAGGTATTTTTGACAGATTGAGACTGAGATCAGACTGTGAACGTTCTTAAAATTACGAGAACTGCCCCTTTGATGTATTGTGTGTCTTTTAGTCTGTGCTAAATAAATGTATTTTCTTTCTTTCTTTTCTTTAATAATCTACTACGGTCTGAGGCTTTTTTTTAAGAAAAGAGAAAGAAAAGAAAGATAGAAAAGTATTTAAAGGTTTTTTTGGGGTTTTTTTTTTTGGTTTTTAAAGGTACGGTTCATCTAAGGTCTTAAGCTACCGTTTCCTATAAGAGCGCTGATCGTCACATGCGGCCGTAATATTTAAATACACAAATACTGGTGGAAATGACTGATTTCCATGACGTCCGTTATAAATATGACGGAAAAGTTCTTCTAGTAAACCGTCACTTTAAACATGGTAAAATACACGCGGTCAAAATACCAAATTGCTTAAAAAATATCGTTGAGCTATCTGTGCACGATGGGAAGCATGGCACTTTTTATGCAAAGGCCTTCCGCTTGTCCCAACGTTAAAGTGGAGGCTTAAAATCGCTACAGTAGGTACTTAAGTAGAGACAGGTTGTAAACCCATCACAGGCATAATAAGCCCTTCCTCATTATTTTTTTAAATGTCTCATCGTTCAGACGCTATTCCGGCCTAAGCGCCACTGTGAAATTCGGCATAAACGACAACATTATGCAATCATTGTTCCTGACTATTTTTAACAATAAAATGTTCCACGTATTCTTTGGAAAATTGTTCGGGAAATGGTCGTTCTATAAAAGAACAGAGTAGCTATCTTTTGTAATGAAATTTTATGAATGCGTTACTGAAAAGAAATGAGAGTTCGTAGAAAGTGTAGAAGTGTGGAATATCACAGTGGACAATGTTAGTCGCTGGAAGTTTTAAAGTTATTCAGAATTTCAGACTGTATTTTTAGTGCCAACTATACTTCTCTTTCAACTAAGTATTGATCGAAGCGATAATATCGACTTACTCTCTGTTGTAAAGACATGTCTACCAAACCGCGCTGTGCCTGCGCGGTAGATTCCCTCTAGAAGAGAGGAGGCCTGTGTCCCAGCAGTGGGTCCATTTTAGGCTGATTACGCTCTATTGTAAAAGTCACTTAGGATCCTCTAATATGCCTTAGCGTGAGAAGTGGCGTATCCATTAAAAAGCTTAAAATATCTTAACTATAATAACAAAAGCAATCCGTCCAATAGTGATTTCGCAACACTGCTCTAAGATTGTGCACGATTTGTGTCTACAAACACAAGGTTTATCTTTAAGATGTTAAAGAACTTTTGCCCTAAAAACAGCAGTGTTGTAATTAGAACGACTTGGAATATTATTAATAGTGAAACGGGAAGGTTCTAGTCACCGAAATACTGACTACAGCCTGTCTATTAATGACAACATAATAAAATCAGACTCACAAGTCGCCGAGGCATTTAATAATGTATTTTCAGATATTCCCGTTTCAACTACTAAATCACTAAACTCATCGCCTTCTGTTGCTGAGTCTTTGCTTAAGGAAAATGTTAATGGTTGCGATTCGGAATTTAATTTTGAATATATTACCTGCAGAGATATAATTAAAACCTTTCACACTTTAAATGTAAAAGACTGCAGATCTGTGGGGTAATTCTGTAGAAGTAGCTAAGTCTATTACTGACATTGTAGCACATACTCTAGCTCTTATCTTTAATAGTTGTATTGACAATGGAGAGTTTCCTGACCTTATGAAAAATAGTAAAATAATACCTTTGTTTAAATCAGGTAGTACATCAGACGCCACAAAATAAAGACCTATTTCTGTACTACCTACCTTTAGTAAAATTTTTGAGAAATTAATTTTAGATCAAATGATTTTTTAATAAACATAAATTATTACATAGTAAACAGTTCAGTTTTACAAGGGGTCGTTCAATTACTGATGGCCAGTGTTGCACTTTTAGGACATATTTATAATACATGGGAAGATAATTGCGATGCCTTGGGCATATTTTGTGATTTGTCCAAAGCATTCGATTGCGTTCTTCACGAAACGTTAATCAGAAAACTCCGCCACTACGGGATTCAGAACACTGCTCTGGATCTTCTTACTTCATACTTGAGTAAAAGGATTCAGAGCATTGACGTTAATGGAAAAAGATCACCCGGATCTATAGTAAATGGGAATCCCACAGGGCTCAATTCCTGGTCCTTTCTTGTTTCCTATTTATATTAATGACTTGCCGTACCTCATAAAGGATAATCATGATATAGTGTTGTTTGCAGATGACACTTCACTTTTGCTTAAACTTAAACGTCAGCAGTTGGTTACTGATGATGTAAATAACGCGATCTCGAAAGTAGTCCACTGATTCAATGTTAATAATTTGCTTCTAAACGAGAAAAAAACCAAATGCATTAAGTTTACGCTACTCGTTAGGCAGGTGAAAACTAATGTGTTGATAAAGGGCGAAGAATTGAATCCTGAAGACAAAGCAGTTTCTTGGACATAACTTTGGATGCTAAGCTTAAGTGGGGTCCACATTAGATAAATTGTCAAAAAGCTAAGTTCCGCAGCATACGCTGTTAGAAAAATTCGTAATTTAACCGATATAGAGACTGTCCGTTTAGTGTAGTTTAGCTATTTCCATAGTGTAATGTCGTAAGGTATTCTATTGTGGGGAAATGCTGCCGATATTCAGACTATCTTTGTTTTCCAGAAGCGAGCTGTTCGATTAATTTATAAATTAAGTCCGATAGAATAGAATAGAATAGAATAGAATAGAATAGAATTTTATTATGCAAATACAATACATAGAATGTAATACATAGTTCTTAAGATTATATTTAGCCCAGCCACATTTTACCAATCGGCATGCAAACATTTAAATTATTATTTATATCATTATTATAAAAACTTATTTAGATCAATTCATGTCAAATCGAAAATCAAACATGTCATTACTATTACAAATATCAAACAAATAAAAAAAATGTCAGTAAGTAATATAAATGTCAAAGATCAAAATGTCAAAAATTAAAAATATGTCATACATAAAAATTTTAAAAATCATGATGTCACTAATTAACTAATATTTTTCTCCGATAGGAACTCAGTTACACTGTAGTACGTTTTATCTACCAAAAAATTCCGCAATCTACTCTTAAATTGTGCTGTATTTAAAGCTTGCGAGACACTGTAATGACTGTGCTTTCTCAGTATATAAATTATCTTTTATAAAATCTTTTATATGCCCATAAAAATATAAAATTGTTTAAAAAATACAGTGATATCCATAATATAAATACTAGAAACAAACAGAAATTTATTGTACCTACAACAAGGCTCAAGAAAATAAGTGGCTCGTTCAGATGCCAATGTAAGTATACGTTTTTATAATAAACTACCAAGCCACGTTAAAAATGTAAGCCTTAATAAATCCAAATCATTCATTAAACGTAAGTTGTGCCAGAAAGCCTTTTATACCGTTAAAGATTATATTGAGGACAAAAAGGCTTGGTATTGAGCTGCTTCCAATTTCTGCATTTTGAACGTTTTTTTTAAATACACATTGACTTTAATTATTTTTTTATAAACAATGACATTTGTTTTTTTCATGGTCTGGCAGTTTGAGTAATTTATGTGGCCTACTCAATTCTTTGGTATTGTTCGTCGAATCGTTGAGCTCCTTAAGTCTTGAGTTGAGCTGCACGATTTCTGACAAATGCGTGCACTGACTGGACCTCTCAATCTGTGTGGTTCTTTCCTCAAAAGACCAGCTCAGACATCGATCTACACAGTCTTCATATAACCTGACCAAGATTATGTCTGGACTTTAAAAGAGACCGTGACCTCCGAGTTTATTTCGGGCTTTCTTCTCAGAGTAGTCAGATAGGAAACGCCGACCTAATCTAGTTTTAAAAAAACATGATTGACGTGTAAAAGTGATTGTGCAAACCTACTTACAAAAATAAAATCATTTATCATTATCATTTATCCCTTTCAAAGTCAAACTCAAAGTTAAAGTCAAATCACTTATTTCAAATAGGCACATTAAAGGTACATACTTCTGAACGTCAAAACTTACAGTAATATTGAATTGATTCTAGTCGCCCCTTCCAAAAGGTAGTGTTCGTATGGTGAAGAATGGGCAAGAAACTCCATCGTTACTCTTTTCAAATGTTTTACAAGGTTTTGTATACATAATATAATTATATGCGAAGACGATGTACCTAGAATAAAATTAGTCTACCACAAAAAGTAAAAATAATTAAAAATGAAGCAATGACAGGTAAATCAATTATGTGATAGATACATTGTGCTCACATATTTACAAATTATTTACAAATATTGTAAAAGTAGATAATTTTCCTAGAATTTTAACAAGTGCGTGAGTTACTGTAGTCACAGATTGTAAAAAAACAATGTCATAAAAATTAAAAAAATATAAATTAGATTAGGAACCAGTTTAATTTTGTCTAGACTCTAGATTATCCTATGGAGCAGGACCAGCATGATTCCAAGCATTCTTATTTTGGATATAATTTTCTAATTTGTAATATCCTTGTTTACATAGTGTACTTTTAATATGAGTTTTAAATTTTCTTTCATTTAATTGCAATATGTCACAAGGTATTTTGTTGTAGCATTTAACATAGTACCCCATAAAAGATGTATGTACTTTAGATAATCTGAAAAAAGGTTGATCTAATTTATATTTATTTCTAGTATTAAAATTATGTCTATCACTTATTTTATTAAAAAGATGTTGAATTTTTCTTACATACATAATATTTTCATAAATGAATTGGCAAGGTACCGTCATGATATTAACCTTTTTAAATAGTTCCCTAAGAGATTCTTGGCGACGTAGACTATAAATGGCTCCAACAGCTCTCTTTTGTAAAATAAAAATGGATTCAATGTCAGCAGCCCGACCCCATAGTAAAATGCCATATGACATAATACTGTGGAAGTAACTAAAAGAGACCAAACGCGCGGTTTCTACATCTGTTAACTGTCTTATCTGTCTAACAGCATAAGCGGCCGAGACAACAAGTTGACCTAAATGTCGTCAGAATGGTAGATGTGTTCCATTGATAAGAATGTTTTAAATGGTGTAGAATACAGTGAATGTCTATTTTACTTTATTCTAGGATTAATCAAGATTCTCGGAGATAAGCTAAGCAGCTCCTCGGTGGTAAGTAAGTTGGTAGGTAACCAACAATGATTTTTATCTTATACAAGAATAGACCAGTCAACCGATCAGTATAATATTTCTCAAACGATAAAGCAAAATGTTGGTGTAGTCACTTATGTGGTTAGGTAGGTAATTATCACACCTCGGCCTAAGTCTTCGGGGAATACAGGTGCGAACATCACGCCATGTTATGTTAATTCAATGTTATTAATCCAACAAACAAATCCAAAATATGAAGCATTATTTAA
The DNA here is from genome assembly GCA_927399505.1 of Luperina testacea. Classification (NCBI taxonomy): domain Eukaryota; kingdom Metazoa; phylum Arthropoda; class Insecta; order Lepidoptera; family Noctuidae; genus Luperina; species Luperina testacea. Next base: position 11,741,439 of record OV656771.1, on the reverse strand, counting down.
ACACAACCTGCTTACAATATTTCACGTAATATTTCAAAGCCACAGCATCCGAAGCTGACTCCGACATATGAAGGAGAGATGCAGCCTCCACTTCCAAATTCGTTTGCTCCCAAATTGTCTTGTGTGACGTTGAAGGGTCACGTATTTAGTTGCCAGAGTCTTGCCAGACGTGTAGCGGGAATTGAAACGAAGATTTTTGCGCCCGTTTTGTGCCCAATTACTTTCTAATGTCAGAGGATTTGAGGCATGAGACATGGACGTCAACGTGACGAGACGAGATTGAATAAAGATTGTTGTTTATTAAATTAAGCCAGCTCGGATGGGTTGTGGGATAAGACAGAAATTGGAAAAGATAATGTACGTAAGTAGTTAAATGTGAATAAGTATATATAATATAAACGTTGCTTAAAGTTAAGTAAGAGACTTTAAAAGGTTAAAAATGTATGGGTAATCAGTCGCTAATCATTACTTAACTTTGAGCAATGTTTATGAATAAAGCGGTAAGTGTGTTGACGAACAATCGTTTAGGCATAATGCCATAATCTCTGCGCTTGGCAAACGTACTGCTGATTGCAGTATAAATTTTCACAAAACAAATGGGTGCTACTGCAAATTCCTCTGATTATTTCGATTCTTGAGACACCTAAGAAAGGGAGTAATCTGATTCAAAGCCGATTACACGGGTGAACATAAGTACTTGTTTAAATTTGTATTTCAATCAAGTCCGTCCACCATTTGATTGAATGTAGTGATCCGGACAATCAAATTATCGAAACGGCATATTTTAGAAACAAGACGTTCACGAAATTGATTGATTTTATGCAGTAATTAGCGATACTAACGAAATATTCTTTTTGACCAACCCGCACTGGGCCCGCATGATAGATTACAGCCCACCCCCTGTTGAAGAGAGGAGGCGTTCACACGCCTCCTCTTTGCTTGGATACCCCAACAGTGGGAAAAATATAGGCTGATTATGTATGATGCTACTTCTATTAATAAAATACTGAATATAATAAAGAATATAGAGGGAAACATGATTGTATTATTTGTTTTCTGTGATCAAGTCTTTCTGGACGATTTTGCGATCTCGCAGCCGACGGCAACTTAACAAGAATTGACAAGCGGAGGAAACTCGGAAAAAGAAACATGGATACGATGCAAATTAAGATAACGAGCAGTAATAAGGAAATGCTTTCGAATGATTTGCTTTAGCCTGGTTTATTGTTTCAGATTTTTTTGTTTGTGCCAAAGGGTTTACTTTTTGCCATAAACAGCGCTAAAATAGATGTTAAGCCTATTATACATTTAATATTAGTTTGATTTCCATCTCTGAGAGATATGTAGTAGGCCTTAGTTAGATATACCTAACAGTCCCAATTAAATACCTTAAAAGTCTGAAGAAATAATTGTCTAATTGTTGATTGTCCTTCATTTGAAACAAATTATAATGGAAGAAATCAAAATCAATCTTTATTCTGTTCCTAAACGTTTTATAAAAGGTATGTCTATACCTAGCATTACTCATAGTCAATTCATTTATTTCAAATAGGCACATTAAAGGCATTGAATGTCAAAGCTTACAGTAAATAATTGAATTGATTCTAGTCGCCCCTTCCAAAAGGTAGTGTTTGTAATCGTGTGTAGGTACTAATCAATAACCCTATTGCAAGACAAAGTAAAGTTGTAAAATTTTAAATCTAACATAGTAGAAAAGGGTTAAAAATATTTCACATGCTATGAAAGCGACCGCGACGTTGGCGTTGCGTGCTAAGAGTTGGGGGTTAATGGTCGCAATACGCATTAAAACTAATTTTTATACTTATTTCGTGTGACTTTGTACTTAAAGTTTTTAACCATAATGATGACGACAGAACATTATTTTTCTAGATTTAATTCGGAATAATTTAAAATAAACAGTAATTTTATCAAAACTTTTAAAATAGAATATATATTTATAATAAAAATAATTACCCAAATAAATGCACGAGAAAATACCGTTAATTGATGAGTTAACTTTTTAAAACTTTTCACACAAGTCACAAGTACGTTGCACCATTTAAAAAAAGAACTAGTTTGTAGTGTTTACATTGCGGGCGAGAGCGCGAGGCCGCGGGGTTCGACGCGGCATCCCCGGGTTCCGTCGGCGAACTGGAGAGGCTCTAATGCCGGCTTGCGATGTGCCGCGGCGAACATGCGCACTCACTGCTCTTTCAAACCATTGTGGAAGACCCCTGCAAACGGTCCTCTCCGCATTACTAGGAGTAAACCTTTTTGGGATAGTGTGCAGATGGTTTTATTGTTTCCCGCTGTATCGCGAGATCTTCTTCAGTGTTGCGTTCACGCGGCTGGTCCTACTCTATTTGATATGAGTTGCGTTTTAAATGTTATTAAAAACTTGAAATGAAAACAGTTTTGATATACACTTTTAATTTTAAGATATTGAAACTTTAATAATAGCCAAGTGTTTTCTTAAATCTTGAATTTATTCAGAAAATACATTTGCTTTTCGACGTAACTAAATAAAATATTTCAAATAGTGAAACCTTAAAATAAATTACTTTTTTTTCATTAGATAACAGATGTAGACAGGTCATCCATTTCTTGTGATACTGAACGACTACAAAATAAATGGATATCAATATTAAGTTTTTTAAAGAGAAAGTGGTTCACTTTGAAGAGAATTACGAGGTATTTTCTGAGATCTACAGTAAAACACACAGTGAAATGTCTCAATTATGCTAAGGTTTTCTAGAAGCGAAGAATGACGTCACTGAAACGATATTTATATATATTATTTATATATAGTAAGTTGGTGTGTTTTCTTAGAGAGCGTTTTTTGACACCGTAAACTCAAACCCCGCTGCAACAATTATTTTCATGACAGCCGTCACTGCGGCTGTTTTGTGGCGGCCACCACTCTTCTAGGAAACTGTAGCTTTAGCAAGAGTCTTGCTGCGAGTTTACTAACTACAACTGGAAAAATGTCTTCCCAATGTTTGTGAGTCCTGCCAGCCAACATTATAGGTTATAACTCCAGTTAAGGCCAAGAAATAAACTTTCAAACGTTTCAAGTAAACTTGGCTTCAAATATTTACAACAGCCCCAGTGAATGATATCTGTGAAGCATTTTCAAGATGCGTAAATTCAAGATAAATTGTTTATTTACACGACAGACGCTTTGATTGCACAAACATCAACAATCGCGGTTCTATGTTTGACATTTGTGATACCGTTTTGTTTATGGTATGATGCTTTTGAAAAAAGAAACAAGACAATACACATTTTAATTTATATTTCTTCGTAAATATAAATTAAAATGTGTCAGCTTATATCAAATACAGAGAACCTACTTTTCTTTGTTTTTGTGAAGTTGTCAGGCCAGGTCAGGCAAAGTGTTATTGGGTTTTCCATCAGGAATTTCTCGATTACAGCTCGGAGTCTGGATTTGTGAACGGTTGTTGGCAATAGGCTCTCCTCCTATTACATGGGACTTAAACGAAACTGGCTTAATGCGGGTGTACTGAGTACACCATACACACACCACCCGGGATTACAAGCGTGATGTTAAGGCCTATTCAGACCTAAGCGGTATTCGCTACCGTCTGCGGCAGAGAAAACCCAGTGGGTATGCGGTAATATTACTGTTCAGACCTAAGCGGATTTCGCTATCCTTGTGGGTAGAATAACGCGCGGTAGTCGAGTTTCGCCGCGGTACTTGATACTAAATACCTGAGCGAAACCCGCGCGGTATGTACCTCTACCCACAGCGGCAGCGAATATCGCTCAGGTCGCTCTAGCCGCGGTACTTGATACTAAATACCTGAGCGAAACCCGCGCGGTATGTACCTCTACCCACAGCGGCAGCGAATATCGCTCAGGTTTGAATAGGCCTTTATGTATGTTACTTGTTGTTAGTTGTGTGTGTTTAAAAAACACAGATTCGGAGTAATGTTTGTCTGTTTGGTATGAATTGTCATCGTAAAAATTATCGCGTAGTTCTTTCTGTGCTTCAGCGTGAACAGTTTAGCAAGTATAATGAATTAGTACTTCGATACGATAGATGACGTGCTCACATACAGACGCCAGCACATCAAGCTACTACTATCTGTCAAATTTCTTTAATATATTTTCAATCGCTAAAGCACAAGGTTCAAAGTTGCTCGGTAAAATTTGACGGTTTCGGGTAGCTGGTTGTGCTGGCGTCTGCACATCAGGGGTGCTACATACTTGTCAGCACATTATATTAGGCATTTGTTGTACAACAAATTCGACTCGAAGCAATTACTACACATAAGCTTTAGTTTGGCTCGTGCCGGTCGGAAAACTCCGTTCGGCACCCACCTGAATCATGTTCGGGACGGCTCGGCACAATTTGAGCTAAGCCAAGTGGCTTTTTCCCAAAAATATATCTACATATTCGATTTTGACGTCCGGCTGTGCTAAATTAGGCTAATCTGAGTAAGTTATAGCACCCTTCAGCCTGTAAACGTTCTCTGATCTAATGCTCAGCATGAGCTCTCGTAGACCGTTTTAGAAGGAGCCCCTTGTATCTCATGATACGGCTGGTCCATAAATTCAAGGTCGCTCAGTGAGCTATGGAATGCTTGGAGTCTCTCTGAGGGATCGAATCCGCAACGAGGTGATCCGGCAGAGAACCAAAGTTGTCGACATAGCTCACAGAAGTGGCAATGGACCGGCCGTAGAACCGATGACCGTTGGGGTAGACATGTTCTTGAGTGGAGACCGCGAATCGGTAAACGAAAAGGTGGGACGCCCTCAGACTAGGTGGAGTTACGATCTTCGCAGGATGGCTGGTAGCAGCTGGATGAGAGTTGCCGAAAATCGAGTTGAATGGCGTGCAATAGGAGCCTATGCCCAGCATTGGATTGCTATAAGCTTATGATGATGATCACTATTAGTTCAAGAACCGTCATGGAAACATTACAACGATCAAGACCCCTGAATAACAAATAACAGACGTGACCTGCAAATGATAAAAAACATGATACGAGTAATATACCTATTGATGCTATTTATAAATATTAATATAACACATTATATTTGTTCCCATTTTAAAAGTCGAAGTCTAAACAAAAGCTAATTGTATAAAATACTATAAATATCAAACAAAATAAGCGCGTTATCTTGTTTTCATGCTACGAATAATAAAATATTCGTATCTTCAAGCAATTACGTCGATAAAATAAATAAAAACTTTAATGTTCAAGAAAAACAGGACCGACCGTGGGGCCCGTGGCTAAATAATAACAGCTGCACAGGTTGATCGATCAGGTTAAGCTACGCTTGCCGCGGTTGGTCTGTGGATGGGTGACCATTTTTATATACCGAGACCCCCGTGCCTCGGAAAGCACGCTAAGCCGTTGGTCTCGGCTGTCATTCGTCGATCTTAAACAGTCGTTACGGGTGGTCAGAAGCCCGAAAATCTGACAACCAGTCTTACCAATGGGTACCGTATTACCCAATAACAGGGGTGTGGAGATCAGATAGTTACTCCATGTAAAATACTGGTATACAGCTGCATCCGGTTAGACTCGAAGCCGATCCCAACATAGTTGGGAAAGGCAGATGATGATTGTTCAGGAAAAACGTTACAATATTTAAATAGTACTAGCCTCTACCCTGTTCCGTCTCGTGGAGACTAGTCTCCTTCGTCTTACAAGATTATTAGGTATATAGTAGGTTGGCTCATATATAGCATCGGTTGGTAAGATTTTTGAGGCGACAATAATCGAGAGATCTTCCAAATAAATTCATCTAAACATACTATATAACTTATGTGTATTAAATTTAAACATGTACAGACTGTATTATGAATTTTGTTCCAATATGTTACTAGGTAGAAAAAATTGGTGTTCTCAAGCGGAAAACCTTGTTTTCAGAGTATAATCACAATTTTTTTCCATCAATCATAATCAAATTAATACCTATCTATGTATAATAACTTTTCTTATATCTCATAATTCAAGAATAACCTACGTTTCTTCAAAAGGAAAGTGTAATCTTTTCTTCACTACATTCTACAGGTGAATGAATATCCAGGTGATTTATTGTCGAAATAGTTTATACGTTACGTTATTTGGTTTTACGTATACTTACGTAGTTACAGCTCACGTTAAATGTCATAAACTATTGTAATTACCACATCGAAAATAGCTTAAGTAATTATTCGTTTGACAGTGATTTATGTTGAGTAAATAGGCCTCTAAATAATTCATTCAATCCATCATGTGCCTAGCCTTTTCCCAATTATGTTGGGGTCGGCTTCCAGCCTTACCTGATGCAGCTGATTAGGTACCAGTATTTTACATGGAGAAACTGCCTATCTGACCTCAACCCAGTTACTGGGTATTGGTGGCCCGGTGTTATCACACCGCCAACCTCTAAACTCGGGCTGTTACGAAGAAATTCCAAATCGAAAACCCAATAACCTGGTCTTGTAATCACAAGACCAGGTTATTGGATTTTTCATTTTCCCAGGACCCCAGGTGGGATCCTGGGATCAATTTCTGGGATGGGCCTCTTATATTTATCTTGTAAAACCCTATATCCGGACTCAATAATAACTACAACATAAGATAGGATTACATAACTCGATATCTCGTAAACAGATTAATGACTACGCCCAAGTTGACTTAATGCTTTAATGAAAATACCAACCCACGCTGCCTCCTAAGCGCTATAACTATTTTATTGGCTACCTACGAGACAATATTATACTATCGCCGATATTTTCTGTCATAAATAGTAGGATAGTTTATGTGACAGTTAAAAAGTATAATTGATTCTATGTGTGTAGTGTGAAGTTCTGTGTGGAATTGCGAAGCGGGCGGTCGTGTGGCACGTTATTGTTGCTACGTGATTATTTTGCGATAAACTACCGATATAATTTTAGAACAATAATACATTATGTCAGAAACAGAATCGACGGCTTCGGGCAATTGTCTAGGGGAACTGAATGAGAGATATTTTTAGTAGTAGCTACCTACGATTTTTTATGAATAGACTCTCACTGTTGGACAACAGTAGGCTAGCCACCTATTGAGGTGATTTATTCTTCTAATTATCAGATACCTACTTACCTAAAATTAGATAAAAAAAAAACATTGTTTCACTGCGAAATTCAAGGATCGGAATATTTTAGTTCAAACCTAGTATCCAGATATTTACAGTGTCCAAGCGGTCCTTAAGTATTATGACAATGTAAGACCTAGCTCGGCTTGGCCACGAGGTGATTTATTTTTGTAAATATCGGACACTTAAATTTAGATACATTTTTATTATTCATTCACTGTGCAATTCTAAGATCTAGTTATAATAAACCTAGTATCCAGATATGTATTGTATGTCCAAGCGGTATTTAGGTATTATGTCAGTGTAAGACCTAGCTCACTTCGAGGTGACACGAACAGTAGCTCAGTGTCAGTAAAATTAAGACGTTGTGGTGGTTTTGCGGTGTCACTCGACCCGACTTGTTCCGAAACGAACATGTTTGTACACGTACAAGCTACTAATGTACGAGAATGTCCTTGAAACTAACAATAGCAACGCCGACAACGATATTTTGAGCTTGCAAATGTCAGGGGCAATATTGTCTAAGTTTATTTTCGTGATGTCTAAGTACCTATTATTAACTTATAGTACTTAGACATCACGAAAATAAACTTAACACACATTGGAAACATCACCACAGAATAACTATTCTGTGGTGATGTTTCCAATTCTGGGAAGCTTATACCCATTTATAACCTCCTTAGTCGATGTAGACGGCAACTTAGAAGTTTTTCTGTATATAGGAAGTCCATGAAAAACTGCAATAACCATTAGTTTATCCATCGGTATGATGAAGGCAATGTCTACTTTCGCAATAGTCCAGAAAGGGGATCTTTAGTGGTGATACGAAGTTATAATTAGTTTCAATGATTAAGTGTCTTTAGACATAGCCAGTTTCCTCTTCAAACATGGGTCGACAATGTCAACAAAGCTTTGTGTATGTTAGAAATTGGAATAATTTATTAAGTATTAGCTTCTACGCGCGACTTCGTCCGCGTGAAATTCCTTGTTCCTTCGACCCACCCAATTGCATCGCATCACCTGCCCGCGCTATCGCTTCGTTTTCACTTAGCGTTTTTTCTGACTTTTTTCTTTTTCCTCTGCTCCTAAGGGTTATAGCGTGATGTTAAATAGCTTAAAGCTTAGCTTAGCTTCAGGTTATAGCTTGTCTTCCTCAAGAATTGGGCTATCAAATGCAAAACGATTTTTCAAGTCCAAGTGGTAGTTTCAGAGATTAGCACGTTCAAACAAACAAACTCTTTAGCTTTATTATTACTATAGATTACCAACATTTCACATCATAATTTATACGTTTATGAATGCATCGACGCTTGGTAAATTGTAACTAGTTTTCAGATTAACATTTATCTACATTATGTCTGACTAAAGCATGATTTGTATTAGGATGAAATATGCGATGTTAAAATATTATCGAAAGCGGAATATCGATAGCACTTACGTAATAGAAACGATGTTTATTCACTCTCTATATTAAAATGAAATCAAGCGATAGATATCTTGTTATCACTTAATATTTATTAGTAAAATTACCTATCTTTATAATAGAATATAGCAGAATACTCGTTATAATGTACACCATGTAAATTACAGATATAAATGTAAAATCAAGAAGTGTAGTTATAATTATGAAATTTTGAAGTTTTTTTATAATATAAATTTTATTTTCTACTAGCTTCTGCCCGTGACTCACCCGCGTGGATGTCAGAAACTACTATCCCACGGTAACGTGTTACCAGGTCAAAAAGTAGTCCTATGTTCCTATCTATCTCCTTGCCAAATTTTAAAATTTTATCGAAATCCGATCAGTGGTTTAGGCGTGAAATGATAACATACAGACAGGCAGAGTCACTTTCGAATTTATAATATTAGTATGGATTTTTGTTGCTCTTATGTAGGTATAGGTACCGTCAGTGTTAAGGGTATGTGTTGGAAAAAATAAATAAATGGGATAAAATCTACGAGTGACGAATTCTATTTATTTTTAGCATAAAGGCAGCAAAAGCATTAATATTATGGAGTAACCGCGGAGAATTTGATGAATTTAGTTCTTTGGGACAAATTCTGACTAGGGTTTGTCCCAGAGAACTAAATTCACCAATTTTGAAGAAAGTTATAGAGGGACCGTTTATGGGTACATGTTTCTAGAAAGGCAACCACATTTAACGCCAAGTTTGTATGAGACAGCTCAGTTTGATTGCTTCACTATTTGAACTGACTGAATGTGTTTACTGGAATTCAATAGAAGTTTGATAGATTTGTAGAATTGGACTAATAATATGTTCCAGTTATATATGTAAATATTTACATTTAAGCAGAATCTTGTGAAGACTATTTAAGGGCCTTAATAAATTAATGTGCTCCAGAGAGGCACTTAACAAATGACATTTAACTTTGTGTTCTCAAGGGGTGTAGTACCTAGAATTACTAGCTGTAGACAAACTGTAGAAATTCTGTGCCTCCTCATCTCTGACAAAAGTTATACAGTTGGCAACTTCACCCTTGTTAGTCGTAGGTAATAATACTGTTCTAGGGAAGGGAATGTAGTCCAATTTATTTTGTGATCTTCTTTAGGTACTTTTTAGGCCAGAAATGCAATGTCTTCTTAGCTTAAACGGTTTTTGGTAATGATTTAGAAAAGCTATAATAAGTGATTTACAAATCTTTATAAATGTTATAATAACTTGATTGGTTGTTTCTACCTTTATTGGATTAATATATTTGGCTAAAAGAGGCGAAGGGTAATCATCATCATTTATTTATTTTCAGATCATAAAATCAGTAATTACATACACAACTTAAACATTAGTGTAACATATGTGTACTTCCATAATAATGTTTAGATATAAAGACCTTAAAACTATTTTAGTATTATACTATGTGTGTGTGTGTGTGTGTGTGTGGGTGTGTGGGTGTGTGTGTGTGTGTTATACTAAAATAGTTTTAAGGTCTTTATATCTATAACCTTAGTGTGCTAAGGTTAACAAAACAATGAGAAAATAATAATCGTACCGTAACCGTAATTATCGTAGCATGTTATTTACGGTTATGAATTCGACGTTAGCTTGAATCTAAGCAGTCTGTAATTGAAAAACTGAGTGCAGTTATTTCTGTGTAATTGTTTCAGCTGACCGTGTCAAACGCTGCTTTACTGCAGTTATTAGACGTCAAGTGGTATTTACCCTCCCTCTACAGATCCACAGCCATCCACAATCTTGAAAAGACTCGAACTCATTATCTTCTTCTTAGCGTGTCGATAGCAATCTAAATAGACTTGGCCCAGAATTCGGCTACTTGTTTGGCGCCATCAACAGCGTCCATCAGTTCCTGTAATGTGCAGCTGATCTCATTATCATTTATCAGCTGTATTTATTTTATCTCACGAAGTGACGCGCGCTTTACTTGTGGTAACCAAGTTTACTTGCGGCAATACGCTGTGAATGTGTGCATGAAGACGAGTAGCGTCAGTGGTAAGACACACGCACACACACATTTGTGACTTCACCATTGTCTCTGACGGTACCGAGAGCTCCTGTGCTTACATACACGTTCACAGCGCGTTTGTACACTTGGTAACCACAAATAAAGCGTGTGTCACTTCGTGAGATAAAAATACTGTAACATGTGCATGTGAGAACGTAACATCACGCCAACTTTCCCCGAAAGGTTAGGCAGAGGTACACCTATAGTACACCCACATTGCACCATTTATGATTAAGTCCATATAATTGGGGACGAGCCTTTTGCCATCAACCGGGCAAAAATCCAAATTCCGAACTGCTACAAAAAAATCCTTATAGACAAACCTGATAACACTTCGCCCGACCTGGGCGTCGAACTCAGAAACTTCATGTCTTGCAGTAGCACTTGCGACCACTAGACCAACGAAGGCTGTCAAATGTACATTACCATGTAAATAGAATATTTTATTTGCAGGAAATACAGGAGTATTATAAAACTTGGTTTATGTGTCTACAATCCATATAATATTGCCTTTTTTTTAAGGATGGGAAATCATCAAATGACCCCTCCCGCTCTGGGTAGAGCGGAAGGGAGTGTCAGACTCTTACTGACTAAACCCACCCGTGTTCCTTCCTCAGTCCTTTATGTTACGGGCGAGCGGTAACCCTTTCGGACAATCCCGCTGACCCGGCAGGCTTCGGCCCTAAAGGGCGGGCACCTTCACTTGATGCTGATATCTCTTTGAGGCGCGCGTGGAACACGTACGCGCCGTTCGGCATGGGCCTGGTCCTGATCGGACGGTGAGCTACCCATTAGCAGGCCCGCGTCTATGGTGGCCGGGAGTCGTCGCGCGGCTCCCGACGCGCGGAGCGTCTCCCTAATTTTGCCTTACATGCAAATTAATTTAACATTAATAATACTTATTTTTAAGTAAAACGTACTAATACAGGGTAGCAGGGCCATCGACGCGCAAACTGTAACCACGAATTCAGCTCATGATTCTAGACCCCATAGCGAATACAATACCAACCCGGTCAAAATGTATGGAATTTTTTTTCTTGTATACCTAACTAACGAAAAATTGCAAAGCAGTTTAGAATCATGTACTGAATCGATGTCCATGCCACGCTGTTTGTTAATTCATGTGATAATGTAGTGTATAACATTTAACATTATTACAAAATAACACTTGTTAGGTACAAGTGTTATTTTGTAACCCCATCGCGTTGCACACGGTCCATACAAATAAAATGAGCAATTGCTAATAAGAGTACTGTGAACTAATAAAGTACTTAACTCCTTTGTGTGAAGTGCCAAAGTGCATTAAAGTTTAACAATACCACAACTTGTCGTTGCAGAGACTCTGCCGTACGTAACTTGGGGAGTCCTAAAAATAATTTACAGTGCTATAAATAGCGGTAAGTAGTGGTAGTGATGGTTTATTTTGTTTTTAATTAAGGCTTTGTTTTTTTTTTGTTTAAGCTTAGTGTTGCTGTGAATGTGCGGGAACCGCGTTTATGTATGGGAGCATGTACATTAAAGTGGTTCTGAAGAGTAGGGTTTTAATTTAAAGTTGCAACTTAGTCGCTTAAGGGGCTTACATGACCTAAACCGCGGTCACTGTCGGACTGCATAGAAAAGAAAGAGAAGCGCAACGACACAAGGCTGGTAATTTATTGCAAAATATGAAGCAATTATTTAATTACAAAAAATCTGTTGTTTAGACGACAAAATTAAAAAAATTGTATTTTAGTATGTTGCTTGTAGAATAATCTGACAAAAAATCAGAATGATTGTATGTATTAGTATGGTTGTTATGGTAAAAAGAAAGTTTTAGAGGTATCTTCATGATTTTTTTCTATCGTATCAAATTTGTTGTACCTATTATGTTTTTAATACACTATTTATCTAGCATATATCCTGAATTCAAATTCAAATTCAAATTCATTTATTTGTCCGAACATGGTACATTAATGGTCTTATAAATTAGTAAATGGTTTCATCACATTCTGCCACGTGGGGCGCGCAAATATCAGGTAGGCACAAATAAAATTTTACAAATACAAAAATAGAGATATTAGATTAATAATAATTTAAATTAGATTAATAAATAATTACGAATTAATATTACAATATGAGGCATGTCAGTTAAATATTAACGGTCTTATTCATAAAAAAAGCTTATAGAAGGTTTAAAACATACTTTAGTTAAAATGCTCATTAAGCCTTTAAAACGTTCGATAAAATTTTGTATTCATAAACGCTTCATAAACGTTCTATAACTAAAATGTCCTTTAACTTCAATATGTTGCCATTATAATGAAATCGTCCAACAAATTGGTCAATATATTGAATCATCAAACGAGAATATCTGTCTACGCACTGAATAATTGTGACCATAGACAATAAGACGTATGGAAAACTAATTTATTGTCTACAGTTTCGTCAGTTTTGACGCGTTAATGTCATAACATGGTTTTTTATGTCAATGAATTTGATACAACAGGCACGAGCGAAAACTTTTGAATATTTTTTTTGTATCTATAAGAAATGGAATTAAGACCGGAGACTAGTTCTAATAAAGGGCAAAGAAGTGAATATTGGTTGGAGGACGATGAGGTGTGTACTGTTACAGCTAAAAAGTGTTCAAAGTAAGTTTTGTTTTGTAAACATTCATAATTTCTTAAACATTGCTTTTCCTTAGATCTTTTTGAAAGAATTGGTCAGGGAGAGGGTCTCCATAATGGAATATGAAGGTGGACGCTGATGATGGCGCCAAACAAGTAGCCAAATTCTGGGCGCACTAAGAAGAAGATAGAAAATAAAAACACTGATACTGACCGAAACCAACGTGAAAAAGGGGCGGCCTGGCATGATTTACGAATTAGGTGCCTATCCAATTTACTAAAACTTACAAAGTTCCTGAGTAAGCATGTCAAGAACTTCGTTTACCTGTACAAAACTCTTTATTTTGTAAGAAAAAAAAAACCACCGCCATAACAATAACTAATGATTACTAGTATTAGTAATATTAGTTATTTTTATGCCACCACTTCTTTAATTATTTTAGTATTTAGAAGATAATGAAGAGAAAGAATTATAACATTAATTTTGTGTTTCAGGACAGTAGAACTAGTAAGGATGGTGCTTCACTACAAATAGCAGAAACTGAAACGGCCTACAGAAGAGATGGCATAGATGGCAAATGAAAAGAAACATTTAAAAAATGTTGTTCTGCTAGCACAAGTTCTAGAAGCCGAATTAAAGTTTAGAGTATTATAAAAATAAATAAATTAAACAGATATTTGTACATAAGCTTTTTATTAATGAACTACTCGCTAAAATGTCTCCTCTCTATATTCTTCGTGTCGCGGGGACGACTGTATTTTAGATCTTGGCCCAAAACTTTGGCACTTCCACAACGTCGTCAGTGGTAGCGCAGAGGTTACTTTGACTGCATGTTTTGGGACACATAGGGTAGGATAGGGGGTGGAGTATGGTTTGCGACACAGCTTCACAACCACACCCTACTGCTGCATCCTACTGGAGCATCTTCCTGCAGGGTGTAAACTTCGTGATCCTCACGGAAATCCCTGAACCGTCTCCGGACACAAGTGGGAAGGTGTACCTCCAACCTGGTAAAGTGGGGCTACCTCGGCGGAATGTTTCCTTGATAGTTTGTAAAATAGCATTTGCATTTCCCCTTGCAACTTCTTTGGGTGACTTTGTATGATATTCATGATATTGCTACCTTCTAACTGCATCTCTCGACGGTCAACTGCAATATTGTAAAGTACTGCTCTAGCCACTATGGTTGTTTTCACATTTCCTAGTTTGCATGTATGCCATGTAAAAAACATTGAAAGCGTAATTTCCACAGTCCAAAGCAGCAGCGTCCCACAGTATTTCTTGTTGCGTTATATTTTTCCTCGCTTCTATTTTGCATTGTAGGTACCTATATAATAATAAATAAACTAAATTGGTTAATCAGAAGTGCAAAATAAATGAAATACAACTGCAGCTCCTCGAACCTCGAAGTACGATTGTTTACGAAACTGACTTTTTGCACATGTTACATTGTACGTCAAATGTCATCAGCTGATGTAAAGTCGGCCATTTTTTCCTTAAAATACTGTTAAAGTAGGGTTCTGGGTTTCATAACTTTATAGTAGGTTTAAAGAACGTTTTAGTGCTAAAATGCGTTTATGAATACCAATTTTTGACAACGAGACTTTAGCAAGCCTTTAGATGTTCCATAACTTATTATGAATAAGACCGTAAGTATCTAGGTTAATGTCAGAGAGTTAATGTCAAATTCAATGTCAAACTATAAACTATCAAAGAGAGATTTCAAAATATAAAAGATTACAATTGAATTAGGATGGCAAAGTCGTATCGTTCAAAAACTCATTTAAGGTATAATAGCACTTTTTATACAGCAACTCTTTAAGTTCCTTTTTAAATCCATTTAAATTTAAATGTCTGATTTGCTTTGGGATTTTGTTAAAAACTTGCGGGGCTATACAGAACACGCTCTTCCACATTAATGCTGTTTTAGCTCTACGCCCGCGTAACATATCATTCCGCCTGTTACGTTTAACTGTATCTGATAAGTTGGGAAACAGGTGTGAATTCAGCTTAACAAATAAGGCAATTTCATATAGTATATACAAAGACGGCAGTGTTAAAATTTTGTATTTTTTGAAAAATGGTTCACAACTGTCCGTCGTTTGAAGTTTGAACATGGCTCTGATGGATCGCTTTTGCGCTTTAAAAGCGATTTCTCTATTTGTAGAATTACCCCAGAATATAACACCATATCTTAGTACAGATGCTACAAGACCATGATATGCTGTAAGTAGTGCATCTGTGTTAACTGTTGGGGCGAGTTTATACAGGGCATATGATGAACTACTAATTTTCTTACATAGCGCTTCAATGTGATCCTTCCAATTAAGCTGCCTGTCAATTATCAAACCTAGAAATTTTGCACTATCTACATCGTGAATTTTTTTATTCTGGTATTGGACCTCCATTTTCGAACTAGGTTTTTTATGACCAAAGTGCATTATTTGTGTTTTGTCAAGATTAATTCTTAGATTATTATTATTAAGCCAAGAGATTATTGAAGTTACCGCATTATTAACGTCAGCTTCATATGATTTAGGTTCGTCACATGCTATTATTATACTGCTATCGTCAGCAAAGAGTGTTATTGGGAAGTCTATAGCTTTGGGAAGGTCGTTAATATAAATTAGGAACAGTAGAGGACCCAATACACTGCCCTGTGGCACACCAAAGTATACTGTGCGTTCTTCCGACAGGTATGTTACTTCTTCTTTAGTCTTAAAGTTTAAGTTTGTTACGGCGGTAAATTGTTTTCTTTTTGAAAGGTAAGTGCTTAATAAGTCCAGAACGTTACCTCTTATACCGTAAGACTCTAGTTTGTTTCTTAAGATAGTATGGTCAACGTAATCAAAAGCCTGCGTCATATCACAATACACAGCACAGACAGGTGTTCTATTATCAATATTAGTCATAATTTTATTTAAAAAGTCATAAATAGCCATGTTTATTGTCATGTTCTTCCGGAAACCTTTTTGTTCGTCGCAGAGAATCTTTTGTCTTTCTAAGTATGTGTAAAGCTCATTATAAATATATTTCTCGAATATTTTGGAAAAAATTGGCAAAAGCGCAATAGGTCTATAATTTTGCATTTGTTGCTTATTACCTTTTTTAAATATGGGTTTCACTATGGAGACCTTGAGGCGATCCGGAAAAACACCGTGACTGATACATAAATTAAGAATATGACTCAAATGTTTAGAGATTAGGTCGGCTACATGTTTTATAATTTTAGTAGAAATTTCGTCATACCCAACGCTATTAGTGTTTTTAATGCATTTTATAATGTTAAATATTTGTATTGGTTGACATGGAGGCATGAACATTGATTTTTGTTTATTTGTGATGTACGCACTCGATCTTATGCCTGCTCCGGGTATTGGCACAATTTTTTCTATGAAATAGTTGTTGAACTGTTCAGCAATTAATTGAGGTTTGTTAATTGTTTTATTGTCAATTTGTATAGTATTCATTGAGTCATTAGGTAGATTTAAATTAGAGTTCTTTATTATTTTCCATGTCATTTTGCTTTTATTGTCAGAAGTTTTAATATTATGATTATTTTGGGATCGTGTAGTCAAATTAATAATTTTTTTGAATATCTTTGTGTAATTTGAATATTTTGTTTTATTTATTTGTGTAGGTTTAAGTCTAGACGTCCATAATAATTGCCTTTTTTTTAAGCTACACAGTTTAAGTCCTCGCGATATCCATTTTGGTTTTCGGCTTGTCGGTATTTTAATACGTCTACGGGGAAAGCAGAGGTCATAAAATAATTTAAATTGTTGAATAAACAAGTTGAATACATCATTTGGATCATCACTGTCATAAATTTCAGAGAATGTTAGTTTTTCCAGGCAGTTTCTAAATTTAATAATATTCTCCTGGCTAAAATCCCGTTGTGATTTATACCAATATTTCAGAACACAGTTCAAACGGACGGGACATTTCAGCAGTTGCGCAGTGTGATCAGATAGGGCAAATTCTATCACCTCAGTCTTGCATTTTTTTTCGAAATTGTGGGCAAAATTATCAATGCAGGACTGGCTTTGCATCCTGGTTGGTTTTTCTATTGCTAATGTCATGTTAAAACTTGTTAAAAGATATTTAAGTTCGGAAGTCATATTATTATTTTTCAATATGTCAATATTTATATCGCCTGCTATAATAATATTCCCATAATTTCTTCTAGTTAGTAGTATTAACAGTTGCTCTAATTTGCCAAAAAATACATTCAAATTCCCTGCCTTTGGTACTCTGTAAATACAAACTATAACTACTTTAAAACTTGTCAGTTCAATTGCGCAACATTCTACAACATTAGATATTAAAAGTTTTGAAACCTCTAGTAACTCCCTCCATAAATGACCAGATCGGACCAGAATACAAGAGCCACCTCTTTTACTATGTTGTCTACTGAAACATGCAGCGAGTCTATAATTCGGTACGACAAGGCGGTCTTCATGACCCGACAGCATAAAATGCTCAGTTATGCATAGTACATCAACAGACTGGTCCTTTTCTGACAATTCATTAACACATACAGAGAGGGTGTCTGCTTTATTAAGCAGACCCGCTATATTTTGGTGTAGAACATAAAGGTGTTTATTCAAGAAAAAGATCACTACCAACAGTATTATTCTCGTGATGCTGATTATTATTGCTAGATGACTTTTTATTACATACATGGAGATTTTCGATCTCTATTTTATTTTTAAGATTTGTAATGTCAGTTTGTACAGATTTATCTACATATATTGTAATGTCAGTTTGTACAGATTTATCTACATATATTTTTTTACTTTGTATAATTAATGAGTTTTGATATTCTTTTGATTTGAATTTATAATCCAATTGCAAGATTTCCCGTAGTAAAGATCTAGATAAATTAATTATAAAATGTTTTTTCCGAGGCCGATATCTAGAGTAGTCCATGTCCATAAAAATAACATTGTCATACATTCCACAGATAAACCTTAGCATGTAATTTAGTTTTGTTTCATTAAGATACCTATTTGATGGAACCTCGCTTATAATTATATTTGTGTTCTTAATGGATGACAGCCATGTATGTAAGTACATTTCCGAATCATATGGGTTGCGTTCATAGCGGCCTCCAACAAGAATGAATGAATGAGCCTGAAGAATATTATCAAATATTTTTCTGATTTTGTTAACTGTAGTCGATCATATACTTTTATCGTTTCTAAAACTTGCGTTTTTTGTGTTTATGTCCTGTAAGCTTCTTAAGAGACACGATTCAACTAAAAATTAAAAGTTACACCATAGTGTACTCAAACATAATGAATTACCCTCTTGAACTAAGAGTTAACATTTTTTTACCCTAACGTCATAAGAAACAATCATTGGAAACACGTTAAAATTTTTGTTATTGCGAGTATTTGCGAAATAAGTGCTTGGCCAAGATTCTCTGCCGCTGAGTGTATTAACTTAAATGCCAACTATTTTTTGTTGGATCTTTTGAACGCATTTAAACTAATTTGTGGCTATACATACATGTAGTATGCATGTATATACCTGGTACAGTTCATAACACATGGTACATAAATCAGATTACAGCCGAATCCTCGCGTGCACTGGTATCACATAATCCCGTTTGGTTAGCAGCTGCCAAATTTGCAAGCAAACTATTCTGATCGATGTCACCACAATCTGCCACGCTGATGTATGAGACGACTTATATTGATCGCACAAATGAGCGTAGGAACTGTTCAATTGGGGCTTACCTTTCGGTTTAACCGGTCACTGTACCTATCTGCTCTGAAAGGGTGAAATACATAGATGGACCCGTTTCGTATTTATACGTATAGATGTAGGTAGATTATAGAGTTCATACCTATCCTGTTCCTAAATGTCAATGTCAATGGCTGACCGTTAAGAGATCTTTCAGTAAATTGAATACTTGGTGATCAAAGAGTCTTTCTACAAACTAAAAGAAATGATTTTTAGTAGGTACCTAAATACCTATACATTTTATTAAAGTTATAATTATTTATGCTATAATTTATAAAGGTTAAATTAATAACTAATTGGGAAGGTTGGAACGTTCTTTGGACTCAAATCGCGGGTTGAGTGGAATTTTAGCTATCAGGTTTCATTATTTAAGATTTATTAGAGTTTTCTCCGCTACTGAAGTTAAATTGAACCTTCAAAATCCTGTGACATTTTGTTAAGTGAAATATTTCAATTTTGTTATAAAATGTTAAAAATAGCTGTTTACGCAGCAGTTATAAAATATTTTTTTGTAAATTAGGATTCATGCGTCAGAACTCAGAAGCAGTGTCCTAGTTTCTTGCAGGTACTTTTTTTTCAGTATGGGAAATCGTCAAATGACCGCTATCGCTCTGGGTGGAGCGGAAGGGAGTGTCAGACTCTTACTGACTAAAACCCACCCGTGTTCCTTCCTTAGCCCTTTATGTTCCGGGCCAGCGGTAAACCTTTCGGACAATCCCGCTGACCTTCTCGCTAGTACTTAATATTTAATGAAGAGAAAAGTCGCAGATTTCACAGTATACACAGAAGTGACCAGTTATTGTCAAAACTTTACCTGCCGCACTAAATTCAACCCAGCAATGTAAAAGTTTCAGGTGAAGTTATCAAACTCCAAATTTTACAATTAACGGAGCATGTTCACGGCGTAAACTTCTATATTTTAGCATAGGTGAGCGCCAGTTTCTAATATGCCGCAAAATATATAGAGCCACTGTTTCCAACAGAGACTTTAGTGAAGGCTCCGAAGTCAGCGAAGTTCGCTATTATGTAGCAGATTGTTTACCCGTATTGTCAGCTTATTAATAACATTTAATTTTAACAATGGAGGGGTTAAATGGGTCGGTAGTACGATACTATCATGCGTGAGTTAATTTATTGAAGTGAACTCTGACTTTATGTTATTTTGCTGTCGTACCGAGAAAAACCTGCAGCGTTTTTTACCAAGGTAAGCAGTTACGTGTTTTTCTTTTACAGGCTTCCATCCTGGCGGTGGTTGTTGTTTGAGTTCCATCTCGGCTGTCGCTTTATTAGAAGCTCCACTTCCCCTGGTAAACTTGCAATGGGACCCGCGGGTGCGATCAACTATACTTATACTTGTGTTAATACCTGCGCTCAGACCTGTGTCAAGCTTCGCTGGAGACGAATTTCACTAAAATTAACTGGTTGAAGAGCTTTCCAACACTCATTACCGATTCTCAACGGAATCTAAAGCATAAAGCGGTAGCATATTTTTATAAACAAAACCTTTCATCTTTGAAGGTCACGATACCTTTAAAGATGAAAGGTTACTCATTAAGTAGGATCGTTCGAAAAACGTTTGCTAAAAATCCCATCGTTTCCTTATTAATGAAAAGGAAACCATTATTCTTCGCCCAGAAAAAGGTATTATTAACTTATTAAAATATTCAAGTATTCGAAATGCTATTGAAGCGTAAATCTCGCAGTCGATCGTAAAAACTGTTCCCCAGAGTAACGAAAGTAACTCTGTTTCATTGGATCCGAGTCGTACCATTGTCCTCATACGCACTCTGAGAAAAAGACCAATTTCTGAGATTTCCGAAGGGCTTAGCTTCATTTCCTTTTATATCTCCCCAGATACTAAATTCGTTCAGCCAATAATAAAAAATCGTCGGGGACACTTGGAATGGACTTGACGTAAAATTTACCCTCAATCCTAGGGACAGATTGGACATTATAACACACTTACGTCTTTCGAAGAAGGCCTTTGAGCTGACTTGATTGGTTTAGGCTTTGCTACAACTATTATAGATTACTTATAAACATACAAAGCCACCAAGTAATTGATCAACTTCAGCATACTAATTAGGTTACAAGTTCGTTATGAAAGGAATTTTATAGAATGCTGGAGGTATTTTCTGGAGATATAAAAACATAATATGAGAGAAATTAATTACACCGTTGTTGAGCAAATGGAAGAACAACATAGAATGTTTAGGCAGCACATTTTGCCGACTACGTTGGAGTCAGTTAGGAGTTGTTTTATTGCAAGTTGTAATTATCCCAGTACTTAATAATATTTTGATGTAAGGGTTGATTTTTCAATCGACAGATATTTTTGATTCGTAGAATAAAATTGACGTCTGACAGATTTTATATGGAAAAACTGTCAAAAACTCAAAATTATTCCTCGGATTAAATTATTTGGGGTTGGAAGGAAAAATCAGCCCTAAATAGTTTTGCGTAATTGTTGAAAGTACCTATACATGGTGGCTGGGACATCTACGCACAACTTGTTACCATGAATTCAGTACATGATTCTCCCCACCCCGCGTTGAAATTTTTCTTTGAAATTTTACGCGTTGAAATTTTTCTTTTTTCCGGTTATAAACAAAAAATCTGTCGCATCACATAAAATTTGAAAAACAAACCTACGTGGACAAAATATATGGAATTGTCCACGCCCTGAATGTTAACGCCATTCTAAAATAAACTATGCTTATTTTAATTAAATTTTATTTATAAAAAATTAAATTTTAAATTTTTGTTTATCTTTTCCTGTCTTGCAATATATAATCACTATGCACTATGTACCACTTAAATTTAAAAATGTCGCAACACTGACTCTCAAGATACAGGCAATGCCTAGTTTGGGGGTCACAGTCTACTCTATTCCTATACAAATTGTGACTAATAAAAAAAATTATTAAAAAAATAATAATTTGAAAAATTAAATAGGTTTAACTGTAGAGTCCACAGAATGCGTTTTTTTCCTGAAGTTCTCAACTTCCCGAAACTTGACGTTGTTGACGTCTGCCGTGTTTGAATTATTTGATTGTTCTGCGGCCCATATAGAAAGTGTGAACGCGGCATTACGTGGGGACCAGTGTTGACCCATGTTTCAACTCGTATGTCATTCGGGAGAAGGAAAACTGTATTTTATATCAAAGACTTGCCGACGTTCAACGAAAATGCATAAAATGACATGACCTATAATTTAAATGTTGGCTTTCTGTGGTGTTTTAATTAGTATTGTTGCGACTATCTGGCCATATTTAAATGTCAGAAGTTTCCTTATAAAATGCTGAAATATTTATTTTTTACAGTACCCACCTAATTAATATAACTGGAAGGCTTTAAACTTTATTAAATTTTCTTTTACTTACGTACATAATGTTGTGCATATTTACCGTGTCAGTATTTTGGTAACGCTGCATCTAAAACAGCCTATAATGTTCTCAATGCTGGGGTCCACGCGTCCTCTCTGCGAGCGAGATTGCCAACGAAGAGTAATTCGCCACGTCCATGTCTATCATAATCTGCCTAGTCTTTTCCCAACCGTGTTGGGGTCAGGTTGAATACCAGTATTTTACATGGATCGACTACCTATCTAACCTCCACAACCCAATTACAAGGTAACACGCTACCCCTTCGTAAGACTGGTTGTCAGACTTTAGGGCTTCTAACTTTAACATCTGTCCATCAAGCTAAAATGAAATAAGATTAGGTAGATACTCAAAAATTTCACAACGATTTCACTTAACAACATAATGCCTCAACAAGTTCCATTGATCGTAGCTCTTAGTTGTCGCAAGTTGTATACCCGGCGAGTTTAGCATGTATCTATTAAGTATGTACCTATGTATAATATATTTCTATTTATGTATTTATAGTCTATTCCAAAAGTACCTGATGAAACTGTAAACAAATGTACAGACGCCAGCACATAAAACTACTACAATCTGTCAAATTTCTGTAATAGATTTTCAACTTTATCGCTAAAGCATAAGGTTCAAAGTTGATTGGGAATTTTTGACAGTTTCGGGTAGCTTGATGTGCTGGCGTCTGTACCTACCACTAGATACCAATTTGTGGAGCCACTTACAAATTGAGTCCTTTAATTAGATAATTAGAATACATTATGCTTACAGGACGTAAACACAAAAGACCCAAGTTTTAGAAACAATAAAAGTATAATATGATCGACTACAGTAAACAAAATCAGAAAAATATATGATATTCTAATTATATATTATTAGTTTGTTGAAAACATAATACAACTAATTTGATACGATAGAAAAAAATCATGAAGATACCTCAAGAAACTTTCTTTTTACAATAAAAACCATACTAATATACATACAATCATTTTGATTTTTTGTCAGATTATTCTACATGCAACATAGTAAAATAAAACAAGTGTTTTAATTTTTAGTCCAAACAATAGATTTTTTGTAATTAAATAATTGCTTCATATTTTGCAATAAATCACCAGTGTTGTGTCATCGCGCTTCTCTTTCTTTTTTATGCAGTCCAACAGTGACCGCGCTTTAGTTTCACCGTGCGGCATTTCATACAAACTTTCAAGCCCTTATTTTTCGAAATGAATGAACCGATATTAATGAAACTTCATATGCATTAGCAGGGTACAAAGGTCTAAAAATTTAGTAGAGAACATTAAAAAAAATAGTGTTACAGCCAAATTAGACCGATTTTAAATTTTCCATAGAAACAGAGATTTCCAGTTACCTTTTTTTAAATAAGACATTTCGATAATGTTCTCTACTAAATTTTTAGACCACAAATAACTGTAAAATCTTCAAAACCAAGTTCGTACCGACAAAGTTCAGTTATCGGAGAGTTCAATAAACTTTATTTGTTATTGATTTATGCAGTGGTTTTTTCATAGAACTCGATTTTCCAAAGCAGTTTTCGAAATTTTTTACGCGCCTATCAGTTTGCGACGATGTTTCTGTGCGTGAGAACTAGACGTTAGGCGTGTAGACTAGCGTCTTAGTGTTCATCAGACACGAAGTCAGGTGAGACAGCGTGCTTTTTGGTCATGACCACCAGTGAGTTCAAGCTCGCGACTAGTTTGCTCTTAAAACAGAATTCTAATCTAAATTACCTTAAAAATGGTTTTACATTTGAATTTTTTTCGTTGATTTTTATTTTACAATTTAAATATTAATCAGGCGATAAATGTTGGAAAAAGTAGTAAAAAATATAAAAAAATTGTTTAAAACGGAAAAATAAAAGTGATCAAGAAAAATGAAACAAGAAAATATTTCAGACAGAAATTAAGACAGGTACAAAAATGGTCAAGATATAGCCTTAGTCGTATTCTATGTGGGTGCCAGGATCACCTTCTGAATTATAATGGCATGCGACTACGGCTTTACCTTGACAATTTTTGTACCTGTCTTGATATTTATCTGAAATAAAAAAAAATACCTTCTAAGTACAGATGAATACGTTACTATTTCCCTTTAATTGCGTAATATTTTAACCTGAACAGGGTTTGTTTACACTTTCATCAAATACTTTTGACACAGACCATATATCAAAAACTGTCATACCCACATCAAAATGTACAACGTACATAGGTTGTTAAGACAAAGCGTCTGGTAACGGTCCACTGAACAAGGCACAAACATTTTTATTGTGCTAACGACTGGTGACGTCGTAAAAAAAACTGAAGCTCCAATAAAGTAAAGAAAATCCAATAATAATAAACAGGGGTAGCTCTGCAAGCACGTTAGAGGAGTCAGGAAAGTAGGGTGTGCATGTATTCGAAACAAAATTGAAGTTATTGAAGCATGGATTGCGTCATGTGAATCGTGACAACGGTGTCCGGGACAGACGCGGTCGGAACTTCCCGGGAAAAGTTGAAGGCAGACTCCACATATTTCACGGCCACATTACAAAACTTTTGTAGAGCTTTGGAGTTTCGAGTTATAAAAGATTTAAAGGTCTATCTCTTGGGTGCAATAACTAGTTACAAGTCTTGGATTTCCAATGTCTCAATGTTTTATGATTCAATCGGTTTATTGGAAAGTTTCTGGGAAGATGCTGATAACAAGCTTGTTCTGTAGAGTAGAGTACCTACTTCTAGAAACGCAAGTCTTATACGTCGCTACTAGTCCAACATCTTAGTAAAAAATACATTTACGTTGATGTTTCTTCAAATGAGCTATATATCTATCTATAGATTTTATAAATTAGTCATTTATTGTATTGTGTTTGACCGCGTTCGTCAAAACTACCGAACGTGTTTTAAATGTTGATGCAATTTTCTATATCATTTAGAGACTTTATTCCGAAAGGTATATGTGTGTATAACGATAATATCAAACTTACATAGAATGATGAAATCTCGATGTTTCGACAACTCATCAAAACCACGCTAAGTGGGCGGGTCGAAGTTGAAGATTAAATAAATATAACTTTAATAACACTATATTTACGTTTTTAAACAAACGCTTACCTAGATATAGGTCAAGGCAAAGCACTTTTTATGAATCAAATTATTATTTTGGTGACAAACATTATAAATTTTTGATTCTTTGTTATATTCGAGGCTACGTCTCTACGAGTAATTAGCCCCTAACGCTCCACGCGGTTCATTGCACCTTTAAGACGAGGGTGCCCTAGAATGTGAGTACCTACGAGTACGTCTGCCGAAACACCTCCTCCACTTAACAACACACTTGTCTGTGCAGTTTTTGTGGTAGATATTTTTAAATTTGTAGCTTTATTAATAGAATATTGAACTCGGAAAGCAAGATGTACAATTTGATATCTGTTATATTTCAGTTCAATTAACACTTTCATTTTGAGAAGCAACGAGAATGTATCATTATTTTATTACGAATAATTTTTCATTAGTGTACAGGATACACTAATGAAAAATTATTCGAACTCCACGCAGGCACTATACTTCGCGTATTTTTTTTATCACCACTGTTCTCAAAACGGTAAAGGAAAACATCGTGAGGAAACCGGCATGTCCTAGAACCAAAAATTCGAAGACATGTGACATCCACCAACCAGCACTGGGCCGGCGCGGCGTAGTAGATTACGGCCTACTCCCTCTCACAGAAAGGAGGCCTGTGTCCCAACAGTGGGAACGTTATAGGCTGATCACGCTTATGCCTGCACCGGTGTCCGATATTTGCTGAGAAAGAACCCATTTTTTATATTAAAAATTTACCACAGTAGTCGTTCTAAATCCACAGCCCAATCCATAAAAAATCTTCCTAAAACCTCTGAAATCACCTCAAATGAGTGACACAGTAGGTAGTTAATAATGCTATAAGAATACTTTTATTCCGACTCTCATTTGTAACAACCATAAAAGACTTGCAAACGAACAAGTTAATTCACTTGAAACATTTAACATACAATGTAACCCAACTTTTAAAACAAAGAGTGTACAGAGTTATTAAATTACGTCTTAAAGCAGACGGAGTCCAAAATGATCGTTGAGACGAAGTTTATATGGGCAGACGTCGAGGCTTTTAGCAGCGAAAGTTTTAACTGCACAGCGTTTACTCAAAATGCAAATTACAGGCTCCATATATGCGAGGTGGGTTTAGACAGCCCACAGGATGTGATACACGGGACCCCAATATTAAACCACACGATCATGCCATAAATTTTCAACCTGCCGTGTATACGTTGTAATTTTCACGTACGTTGATGTTTACACGTTTTTAAGTGTACACCTGTTTTGTTCGACTTATATACTCTAGCCGTTTGTTAGTTGAGTGTAAGTCGTAAATATTGAGTGCCATCTCGTGTTGTGGATTCATAATTTTTCAGTTGACCTCTTCAATTGAGATGGGTTGAGCAGATATTTAAATGTATCCGCGCGCTTCTGGTGGAAGCGCCTCTCGTTCCCGCTCGGCCTATGAGCATGAGTCGAAGCTTCTAGAACATTTTAGAAGCTTCCTTTAGAAACTTACGATGCGCACCCTTCTTTTGACATTAGCCGTGTGCATAGAATATCTGCGAAATTGTCAAACAATAGCTACTAGGTCTTTCATACGATGAATCGGAAAACATTCTCACATCACTCAACTCCTACACCCACCACAGACGCTGACACCTACACACCACACGCGCACACTCTAACACACCTTGTTTTTGATTGTCTAACATTTTAATTTTTGATTTGTTAGCATTTTATTTTTGATTGTTTAACATTTTATCTCTAAGTCTTTAACATTTCTAGTTATGTGCTTTGTTGAGTGCAATTTAAGCTTTAGTCTTGTTTTTAATATTTTCCGATTTAAGTTCTACTTTCACTTTGATCTCAATATTTAATTTAGTTTTATATAATCGTTTGCAATTACTCATCTGTTCTTACATGGACTCCAGTGGTAAATAGCATTATATATCACCTCCTCCTACAATTAGTCCAGAAGCTGATTAAGGGACGACCGTTTTATTGTCCTGGAAATTTTAAGAAACCGCTACCTGACAGCTGTTAAGATACGCCAGCGGCTTTAAATTGCAAGAGGCGTAAATGTTAGTGAGCGTACGATGAGAAGGACTTAAACCCGATTGCGCATATCTGGGACATGCTTAAAAGAAAGATAAAGGCCACCTCCGACCAGCCAGAAACTCTTAACCAACTTCGAAATGCAGCACTGACTGCTTGGGAAAGCATACCGCAAGTTGATGTCAGAAACATCATTCAATGCATGCCAGATCGAATGCAGGCTGTTATTAGGGCTAGAGGAGGAAACACCCGAAACTAAAACGTAGAGACAATAAACCAATTTAGGTTATTTTTTAATCTATAGCGTTTTAAAATTGATAGTGTAAAATTCTTTGTTTTTGCAAAGGTGCCCAATTTTATAGATAAACATATTGGTGTAGTGACGTTTTCAATTTCAAGTTCTTGTTACTGAGTGCATCTACCCTTATTTCAGTGTCAAAATACATTTTTATCATATCTATTCAAACAGAGCTAGTGAACAGGGACTAAAACAGTTCTTTGATCCCTGGGGACTAAAAGTGATTTGAATTTTTAATGTGGATATTGTTAGTAAGAGATCTAATCACCAAAGAAAATCACGAACATTGTATGAACAGGTAAAAGGCTGTATGATAAAGTAAAACTCGCGCGAGATACTTAAAAAAAAAAGTTTGTGAAAAATAAAAAACGCGCGAAAAGCGGTCTGCCTTCGTTCGTAATTTGTTTACTCAAATTTGTATGTAAATAAATAAACGTACTATTCTTATTCATAAGTTGCACTTACTTATTTTTTCATAGAGGCTGATAAAAAGTAGAGTGTCCACCTCGGAAGCAACACTATTTTAAGCTCGAGTGACGTACTTTGAATGCCTCGCTGTGTTCAGGATTCTACTTTAGAATCCTTCGCTGCACTCGGGATTCTACTCTAGAACCCTTCGCTCCGCGCTGGATTCAAAGAAACACTCTCGCCTTCAAAATAGTTGTTTGCTCCCTTGTCAAACAATCTACTATTCAATGCGAAATATCGTGAAATTTAAATGTGGACGAGTTTCCGTCCCGTATAATTTTCAATGTCCAGTGTCCACACAAAGAGAATGCCTATGGCTATTGTGGTCAACCCAGATTTTTTTTTAATATTGTCAAAAATTCTTTTATCTTTGATATTTATTTAATTTGAAACCTACGCGTGTTTGCTTTGATTTAAAAAGTTTATGTTTGCATAAATTAAAATATATATTTTATGAGGATAAAACTCGTGTAGTTCTGGGTCACAAATGGCACCCGTAGGACTTGACCCCTCCACGTGGTCGTTGAGAGATGACTAATAGGCGGTAGGGGATGGACAGCGTCCACCGACAGTATCATCATACACTTACAAAAACAACACTCTGATACAAAATTTTCATTCTCTCTGTAGACAGTCCATGATATATTAAGAAAATGAATCTATACCTACTAATTATTATAAATGGGAAAATAACTCTAGTCTGTCTGTTACCTTTTCTCGCCTAGACCTACCTACAGGTTTGTAACAGGAAGAAAGGCAGACAAACAAAGTTACTTTCTGTCTGTTCTAGTAGGTACGCAGACGAAGCCGCGGGAAACAGCTTATCTACCTAAAACGTTGTCAATTTTCAAAGTAAAAGTTTAAAATTTTTCACAAGGACTATTTTAATTAAAATCTTTTCCCTATACCAGAAATAAACGTAAGTAATCCCGCAATACGCGGAATTTTTCACTTGCGGTTCAATTGTTCGATTTAAAAAAAATAGTCAGACATAGTACCGTGTATTGAAAACAATATTTAAAACTATTACAACTAGTCTTACCAAGGGGTTAAATTAAATCTTAGTCAATTTAATATTATATTGAATAAAATTTAATTTATTCTGATAACATAATAATAGTTTTCTATGTTATTTTGTTACCTGATTGGAATTTTGTTTCTTATGAAAGTTACTTGAAACTATCTATTATGTATCGCAGCCTCGGCTCATAAATATTAAAATGATAATGCTATCAAAAACATAACTTGTAAAAAAAGCCAAGTCTCGCAACTCAGTTCTTCTACCGTAAAAAGTTGTGAGATCTATCTAATACCAAGTCGGATATTAAAACTGTTGAAGCAATTTTTTTGTTCTTATCCACGCCGCGCCGTAACAGAGGCGGGACTAGGATATAACTACGCAGATAAAATGACCGTGCTGTGGTTCTTGGATCGGATACATAATATGCCCTATGGCTGACAGTCTTCAGACTCAGCAGGGCTTGCATGGAGGCTGAGGAAACGTTGTGCATGTGCTCTTTAAATGCGCAGGCATCACCCAGATTACGTCAGAAACCCTTGGGACACCCAGATCTTACACAGACGTTCTTAACAGGCTAGGAGATGTGATCATTTTCTGGGGGGAGGTAGGCTGGTTGGAATAACCACCGACGGCCACCTTGGCCCACGCATAATGGTCTACTTGAAGAACTAAGTGCGGAAACCAAACATAGAACATGTTCATACTGTCCCACTGCTGTTCAAAGGTCTTCCCCAAAAATTCTACCATGTTTTCCCTGATTGAGCTTTCTCGAAACAGCTTCTTACATGCAGCATTAGGGTTCGAAATTTTACATGTGCGTGCCATGAGACTTTTTCAGTTTCATAAGGATCTAATTTCAAAACTAATTTGGAAACTGAGTACCTAGTATAGAAAAATAAATCGTGAAGAAGCCTAATCTGAAATAAGCAACTCGTACTGACCATCGGGATTATCAATGGTCACCCCTATCGAGAGAAGGGCCATTGTCCTACATTCTAATATCAATAGAACCAACTCCAAGAACCTATAATTAGAAAAACTATATACGAAACACATTAAACACAGAAATTGTATCTCAACAAATAAAATATGACGTCTCTCGAAATTGCAAAGTTTGCAGTGGTGAAACATTTCTGCACTTAGTAAGCAGCTCTTCTCAACGTCGGCAACAAAGCAAGATTAATTACTTACTTCATCACAAATTCTTCAGAAGTGTTCGTTTTCACACTTGCGAAAACCAAGAGTTTTCAAGAGTTTTCTACGATATTATGATCTATGTGTGGATTCTATAATAAACCGCCACGCTCGCTTTGTATTGATGGTATTGATAAATTGTTGTTTACTTTGTAATTAAAATTGTTTTGTGCTACTGGGAATGAATCGAGTTTTAATTTGTTTGTTTAGAATTTACACACAGTGTAAAGCCGGCCGCATTGAGGAACATCTGTATCGACACATAGTGTTGGTACAACATTTTAAATCGGATTTGCGGTTACTCGCAGAGACGAAGAAAAGTATTTCAGATGCATAAAAGCTTAAAGTGTTGTTATGTCAGATGATACACAGCATCCTTGAGAAAAGTCTGGATTGACATATATTTGTCTACTTTTTGGTCTTTTGATAGACTCTTGTCTCCTCTTCTGAGAATGTACTTTCTTATGAAACGTTCCTTTATTTTTTTCAACGTCGCATTGTTCCTGAAATATCGTGTTTTCTGCGAGTTTAAATTGTAGTAGATTTATTTTTTTATTTATCTGGCTGAAAGAGAAAGTTCCTTTGTATGAATTTCTTGGAATAGAGATACGATAGGTTAATGGTAGGCTTGTGTGGCTAAATGATAACAGCCACACGGGTCGGAAGTTAAGCTATGCTTGTCGCAGGCGGTTCGTAGACGGGTTACTATCCATTATATTATATTGAGGCCCCTCCGTGCCTCGGAAAGCACGTTAAGCCGTTGTCGTTGACGTCTAGCCAAGGGGTATGTGTTACCCTGTAAATAGGTTGTGAAGGTCAGATAGGCAGTCGCTCCATGTAAAATATTGGTATTCAGCTGCGTCCGGTTAGACTGGAAGCCGACCCCAACATAGTTGAGAAAAGGGTAGACAGATTGTGTAGTCGATATACGTCGACGTCTATACTTAATTCTGATGCCTGTTCGGATACATTTAGAAGTGCACCTTAACGTACAATATAATAGGTACATCATATACAGGAAATACGATCGAGTAGGAGCGTTCATATATCAAACGGCCCAAACATGTAATTGAAAATTACTAATGTATTTTGCAAACCAAATATAAGGCCGATTGGATAGAAACCGCCGCCACAGAGGGTGTCCATTTCCCAAATCCGCAGTGAGGCAATAAAGTGGTAGGCAATAAATAACTGATACAAACACCGAAGCCTGGAAGTGGTCTGTGCAGTTTGCCGTGCATTGCGTTCGGCACATTGTTACTGGTTCAAACTGGTATATTGTCCCCTTTTTTTCGAACATTCCCTTAATGTCAGTTGTAGATTTTATCGTTGGTAAAACATTTTTTTTACTGGGATTGCCAGGCAGGTCGGTAAAAAAATACTGACAGAGAATAATTAAAGATAAGACAATTTGGAACTTAAGGATGGGAAGCGAAGCAAAAGAGCATTGCTCATTGGATAGAAAAATGTGGCTACAACGACAAGTATGTGGTATAAATATTATTTATTTACAAGAACACCGAGGAGATGGCAAAATATATTGATGGGGATTTTAATGGTGCCTGAACCAAGGGTCTGTCTTGACCGTGACCTCCATTTATTTCAGATTCACAACAAGTATAAACTAACTAAATCACAACATTAATTTGCACAAACTCCCAACTTCACGAAGTCTTTATAGTTTTTGAGAATTAAACTCATTTCATTTGATGGATGGGTTGAACACGAAGTCATGAGAGGCAGTTTAAGATGAAGTATAGTGTAAGAGGGAACATAGTTATCTTCGTAAGTCCCTGCGAGTCTGGCTCCCAGCCAGCGGACGACGGAATCTGCGAAATAAGACAAATTTTGGCAAATGCTATTTCAACTTGAGACTTTGTGATTGTCTTTATTATGTTTTCATTGACTGTGTACAACAAAGCGATGCAGAAATAGAGGTATTTGTTCAAAACTGGGATGGGAGAGGCTGAATGCTACATTGTCGGTTGGTTCTAAGCATTGTATGCATCTGATACTTGAAACATAATACTCAGTACTGTTGCATTTTGTATTGAAAAATATAGATCGTCGATCGTTATTCTCAGTTTTCGTATTATGGTATCGAGCATCATCATCATCTGTCTAGCCTTTTCCCAACTATGATGGGGTCAGCTTCCAGTCTAACCGGATGCAGCTGAATACCAGTATTTTACATGAAGCGACTGCCTATCTGACCTCCACAACCCAGTTTATTGTGCTATCAAGCATATCGAAGCAAATCTGAGAATAACCTTTTCCTGGAACTGGCGAAGGTATTCAGGGGTTTGTTGCTTTGTAGCTGAGAAAGCGTCAGTAAGGTGATAATTGCATGTAAGTATCTACCGTGTTACAAATTGCTAGCTTGCTTTTGATGTGTTTGATGTGTTGAAAATTCCTGGATTTTATTCCTTTGGTTTAGTAAGCTAAACCAAAGGAATTGGGATAAGCTATTGTTTATTATCAACTATCCAGCTTAAGGAATCACTATACATTACAGCCGGTTTTTGTACAATTTAATCTTCAGAGTTAATAACAACGAATCTCGCCTTTCTTTGTATAACATTAGTAATATTAAACTTTTCCATTGTTAAGTTGAAACTAATTTAACTTTACAATAGCGCTATTTGTTAAACTAGTGTGTTTTTCCGCGCGCAATCTAATAAAGCGTTTAATATGGCCCCTTGAAGTTTCAAAACTTGGTGTTATTATGAACTATTAGAAAAAGTTCTTAAGTAATCACTTACACTTTGTTAATAGTACTAAGGATTAACGAAGCATTCTCACGTAGAAGCGGTAAATATTTCAACTTGGTTATTTAACTAACTTATAAGTTCGTAAACGACCACGAGTTATTTAAGCACTTGCATTTTATTAACAATAGTAATGTATCTTACGCTATTAATTGTAAGTCGTGCCATTTTTTTCAATGTACAGCAGTGTGAAGGTTAAATTCTGTACAAAATAATGGCTACAGTGTAAGATAGAGTCGCCCGCAGAAAGATTTCAGCAGTTGACGACTAGAGTCTATAGAAGAATATGCCTAGTTTGTGAAAGTCTGCCACCCGAGCAGAAATGTGCCCAAAAACCTACTACGGCGGGTGATGAGTTCCGGACAAACGAGACAGAATACACGAAAATGGGTAAGCAAATTCCGTCTTCCCGGTTCGGTGGAATTACCAATGGGATTTTCCTCGAAAACTCGGAAAAGAAAGGTATCGAGCTCAATATTTT
Organism: Luperina testacea; assembly: GCA_927399505.1. Lineage (NCBI taxonomy): Eukaryota > Metazoa > Arthropoda > Insecta > Lepidoptera > Noctuidae > Luperina > Luperina testacea. Next base: position 11,707,773 of record OV656771.1, on the reverse strand, counting down.
TTGTCCCAAAATAGACTTAAGCTAGAAGGAGACTACATTCCTTTTAGGTATATTCATAATTCATAACCTGCATAAAGCCAATTTACGAAACCATATTCGCCAAATCACTTTCACTCCATGTTCTGGGAATTCGTTTTTTCCGGGAGTTTAGTAAAAGTCACAGAATTTGATACTGTGTATCCAGTGTCAAATCCAATACCCACAAACTACATTATTTAACAAATACCAGAACAGATATTGCTTTTATAAAAACTCGATATTGCCGCAGGCGATCTTTTTTTTCTTTTATCGTTATGGTACTACTAAAGAGGGGTAAATTAGCTTATTAGAAACTTTTTGTTTCCACGCTAACTATTATCGGCGATTATTTAATACTTTCCAGTCATTGTTTGAATAAACTCGTTCGCGGCAACGTGTGGTGGTTTAACGTAATATTTTAATAAACGAAACCAATATATTTATAGCCGCTTTTTGTAATTCATGTTTATTTATTTAAAATTAATTGAGACTGGTATTGAATAACCGATACGCAATTTAAATAATCTACTAACTCTTTTAAGTAATTTGAAATGGGAAATTATAAATTATATAAATATTAAACGAAATATTCGCTACATAATTTTTCAATACGATTTATTTTATTTTTGATATTGATGGCACGTAGAATGATACACTTGCTTACTGTATTGGTGAACAAGATTAATTTTATAGAGATAGTTTTTACATTTAAGTTGTTGCTTATTTAGGTACACTAGCCAGTTAAGTAAATATTTAACTTAAACACAAACCTTACTCATCATCATTTATCATTAAAGTTGTACGTTTTGCAGACTTCCCTCCCATTAGAGCCAACCACTCAAAACCGTGAACGAAAAATAACAAAATGAAAAACCATTACATCTTGAAAACATATTGCGAAAGAATTTTCTTAATCGGCTCCGGAAATTTCTGGTACAAGGAAAGTGAAATAGGTGACGATCGAACCCTGCTTTATAGAGCATACACCAGCCTGCTGTTTTTTCTATACGGTTTCATGACGATATTCGAAATAATGGCTGCCACGATCGGCGACTATCCCGAGGACGAAAAACATGACTCCGTAAGCTTCGCCGTCAGTCATACAATAGTTATGATCAAAATATTCTCGGTTGTAACCAACAAATCGTTGATAAAAAGCCTGAATCATAAAATGGTGTCTGTTTGTGAGAGTTACGAAGAGAACGCGTTAATGGCAAAGAAATATAAGATCATGAAAATAAATGTCGTCGCTTACGTTGCGACTGTTTATGGTTCATGCTTTTTTTTTGTTTTTGAAGGATTAAGGAAGATGTTTACAGGTAAGTTAATTTCCTTTTATCGAAGTCTAAAACGCGTTACGTAAAACTAAATTGGTAAAGTCAGACGGTCGTATCTGCACATTATATTGTTTTAATTGGATTTTTTTTCAAATTCTCTTTCTAAATGAAACAAGGAAATAAATGTGAACTTTAAGGATCAATTAAAAAGCATTTAAACTTGTGTGTTTCCGTTGATTGTGAGATTGTGTTACTAAATATACTTAATTATAGATATTCAAGTGTGTGTGACGTTAATTTTATGTTTTTTTATTGTATACCTACATTAATTTAACTCCTGCTAAACTTTGCTTTGTTATTATCTAATAACTAAAATGTTTTTTACTGTTATAATAATCATTTTGTCACAAGTCTGCCATAAGTACAATGCGTGCCACGTAAGAAGAGACTTGACACACCACGTGGTCTGACATGCGCAGAACACGATTTTAGGTATCTTTAGCGGTATGAGGTCTGAGTGCGGGACGGGACCGGACGTCATAGGGGCGGCGGAAAGAGCGGGGGAGGCGGGGTCAAGTCTCTTCTTACGTGGCACGCATTGTACGTTTACAGAGAACGAGGAAAACCATAAAGGCTCCTTCAAACAGGCGCGACACGACACGCGACACAAAGGCACCGCAAGTCGCGCAACGAGCGGTGCCTTTGTATCGCGCGCGATTATATCACTTGTCGCGCCTGTTTGTAGGAGCTTTAGTACAGTTTGTACTAGTACCGGGAATAGTGAATCAGTTTCGTGTTAACACACAAAAATTCATTTATACCTACTTATTATGTATCAGTATATATGCCAAACAAAAATTGTACCTACCTTTAATGCTTATTTGTAACTTACCTATTTGAATTGTGTGCAAGGTTGTTATGTTGATTTGGCAACTGATACTAATACTGTTAGCTTGCATCATCCCACCGCTCGGCAAAGGCCTTCCAGCTCTTACGATCCAGGGTTGAAGTGGACCACTGGTAATTTGTTTTGTCCAGCTCGTCTGCCGCGACGCCTTCTAGCTGTATCAGGGCTCCATGTAGTGGTTATATTGGCCCACAGCATATGGGCAAATAAAATGTATTGTTTTTTGCTGAGTTTCTTGCCGGCTTTCCATGTTTCTTCTCTATAATAGGAAACGACTAATTGCAACCGTGCACCTAGTGCCCATGTAGGTTTATGTGAAATAAAATATATTAATTGTTTTTATTTTTCAGGATCTCATTTCGTAACAGTTGTGACGTATTACCCTACGTTTGAAGACGATTCAATGCTAGCAACCTTCGTCCGAGTATTCACCACAGTAGTCCTGTACGTTATGATGATCAGTATGATATTATCAGTCGACACCTTCACCATGATCTACCTTATCATGTACAAGTATAAATTCATGACCCTAAAACAATACTTCGAGAAATTGAGAGAAGAATTCTTCGCGTTGAATGACAGAGGGCAATATGATATGGCGACGGAAAAACTGGCTAGCGGACTTGTGGAAGGAATAAAAATGCACAATACTCTTATTGGGTAGGATTTTTAAGAATATAAATTCTGTAAGAAAACATCACTCGTATCCAACTGAACCTAAGATAAAAGGCAAAAGCAAGCCAAGATTGTGGAACGGGTAACCTTAGCCTGACCAAAACTTTTTTTTGAAGCTAACTATTTTTATTAAGAAAATCGTGTTAAAAATTTTGCTTTACTTTATGCATTTAAAATTGAGTCTTATTGCCTTGAAATAAGATTTAATTTTCTTAGGCTCAATCGGCGGCCAGTATGTCAAACACACAATTATTAAAAAAAAATACCAACATTAAAAGTTACTGAAATCGATTCAGTAACTTTTAACACTTATTGGATGAATTGTGATAGCAAAATGGCAAGGGTGCTTACTACAATGTCAAAAGTATCTAGTAATTAAGACAAAGAAAGAGCAAACTAATTTAAATCTAAGCTCGTTTGTGGAAAAATGTTTTAATTTCAACGAAACTAGCTTCACGAGGCAGACATTCATCATGGTCACTCCAATGTCAAACGGAGCATAATTCTTTTTATCTCATCAGGTTATCGGGCGACATCGACAAAGCGTTTGGGACGGTGATGGCGCTACAAGTTTTTCAAAGCTCCGGGTCGGCCGTCTCTCTCCTGCTTCAAATTGCCGTAAGTAATCGCTTTGTTGTACCTTTGAGTGCTCAGGAATCTTGCAAAACTGCGTATTATTTGTCTTGATTACGCATTCATCGTGTTACTGTTTCTAAAACTATGTGTGATGAGATTTGTAAAGAATAGTAGAGGTTTTATTAAGTTTTTGGATTTGTGGAATTTTATTTTGTTTATGTTGTCTTATCTGGGAGCACGGCAGTGCCCCCGCCAAGTCGAACAAAAGGCGGCATGGCCGTACCATCCTTTTCTCGAAACAGTTCAGGCCGTTTTCGACCCCCCTATAACTCCGTTGTGGATAAAATTAGAAGCCTGAATTGTCAGTAACCAAGCAGGCATTGTATAAACGCGATATAGTTCAAATTTCATTCAATTTGAACCATCACTTTGAGAATTATAAGTAGTCAAAGTTTCTAAATTTTGTCATTAACTCACTGACTGACTTACCGATCATCAAAACTCTAAGGCACTTCTAGCAGACATAGAAGCCTCAAATTTAGAATACAATTAGTGTTTAGTGTATAAATCAAGGGAAAACTAAAATATTTTGCAATTTCTAACTTAAAAATAAAGTCGCCAAACAATATGCGATCTCTTTTGGTCGAAACTAAAAAAACTATCTTTACAACATACCTCTAGGGCAGTCTAGGGTGTACAATAATAACGCTTGTATCAATATTTTTGAGAAAGATGACATAAAAATTACTTTTTCTTCTTCTTGGCGTAATGATTGAATCCGTAATTGCCACGTTTCAAAGATTGAGACAGATTGCGTCAGTTATTTTTAATTTCCTGCCGATAGTAGTTACGTAACATTTTAATTAATTTTCCAGCTTTCAGATCAACTGACGTTCATCGCAAGTATGAAGTTGATATTCTTTGTAGTGGCTCTATTCTTTCTTCTGGGCCTCTTTTTATGCAACGCTGGGGAAATAACGTATCAGGTATGACTTTATCATATTTTCGAGATGTGTTTGATACGGATACGTTGATACTATTTCCCTATGGGAAAAACAGGGCTGTTTAATGTGTTATGTGACCTTGTTCCCGTGGGGATCAGTTCGTGTATCGACTTGCTATTGTGTACTGCGTCACTGTGGCTCAGTAATCCGTTCATGGCTTCTGTATTCCTGGTAAAGGCCACACAGTATTGAATTGTTTTTGTTGTTCAGGCAAAGCTAATGAAATATAGGGGGAGAAACTGTGAAAATGTATTCATATAAAGATGACTGGACAGACGTTTTCCTGTTTCACTGTTGTACATTAGAAATCTGAACTAATCAGGGACTCACTCAAACACACCAAAAAATCATCAAAATCGTTCCAGCCGTTTAGGGGGAGTTCAGTGGCATACAGACGTAGAGAAGAAATACATATATATATATATGATCCAACAGATGTTGTCGTTCCATAACGTTGGCTTCTCAGCGCAAGCTACCGAGTCCAATTGTAAATCTAAACCAACCAGGGACCCGCTCAAAAACACACAAAAAAAAAACATCAAAATTGGTTCAGCAGTTTAGGAGGAGTTGAGTGTCATACACACAGAAGAACTATAATTTATGTAAACATAGTGAAAGCATTGTGAATAATACATACTGCAAAGGCCCATATAAATTGAGAGAAATAAACAATGACTCGCAGTAAATGTGTCAGAAATCATTAGTTTCAGTCTCCGGAGTGCTATGTCAAGATAATCCATACTCAACTGTATCCGGTTGACACAATACAGTTTTGGAAACAAAAATATGTCACGGGCATTACGGCCAAATGTGACATTCGCTAACATCCACAGAAATTGTGGAGTCGGATATAAAAATAAGTTACGACATAAGGTCAGATACGGGCCATCAACATAAATCACAGCTTGTGTACCTAAGCCCTTGTTATGTATATTTACCAAGTAAAGAATGATGTTACAATGTTTTCTAGACCTATTTTTGTAAACATCTAGCTGGATAAAAAATATCCAAAGGGGTAAATGATAAATAAATGATAAATGATTTTATTTTTGTAAGTAGGTTTGCACAAACACTTTTATACGTCAATCATATTTTTTAAACTAGATGAGGTCGGCGTTTCCTATCTAACTACTCTGAGAAGAAAGGCCGAAACAAACTCAGAGGTCATAGTCTCTTTTAAAGTCCAGACATAATCTTGGTCAGGTTATATGAAGACCATGTAGGTCGATGTCTGAGATGGTCTTTTAAGGAAAGAACCACACAGATTGAGAGGACCTGTCCAATCAGTGCACGCATTTGCCAGAAATCGTGCAGCTCAACTCAAGACTTAAGGAGCTCAACGATCCGACGAACAATAATAATTGCGTAATTGCGTAACACACTAACAGGAATGACTTTCATTTTGACAGTTCAACCACATTCATTGCGTTATTTACATTGTTGAGCAGACTTTTTCGAACATACATATGAAACAATGGATTAACAATATCCTTCAAAATGTTTCAGATTGTGATTGATATTGTTACGATTTTTTTATTAATTTTTTATTTCGGAATCGGCCTCGATGGGCCTCTTGACCTCGATCACGCATTAATTAGGGTACCGGTATGATTTCAGCTAGTGAAGAGTTTATATTACTTATTTAAACTTATTGCTGTTATTTTGGTATGGCTGGAATTTTAATCGAGAACCGATACATCGATTGGAATTAAATGTTTTGCTATTCGTTCATTCGGGAGCTCTTCAACTCTGTCCTGTTCTCTGGGAGAACTCCAGAATCGCGAACTCTGTCCTGTTCTCTGGGAGAACTCCAGAAGCGTGGTCGTTCTTTTCTTTAAGAAGGGTGATAAGACACTTCTAAAGAACTACAGACCCATTTCGCCCCTTAGCCACGTATATAAGTTGTTTTTAAGAGTCGTTACGAATCGTCTAGCGCGAAGACTCGACGAGTTTCAGCCACCGGAGCAGGCCGGGCTTCGAGGATTAAGCACCATAGACAACATCCACATTGTGCGACAAATTATACAGAAGTTACAATAGGTGAGTCCTATGTCCAGCAGTGGACTGCTACAGATGAAACTTAGAGTAGTCTATTTTAAAATCTACCCTGAGTTTGTATTTGATAAATTCTCCTCAGTGTTACTGACACACCATAGTGATTCAAGATGAAAGACTCAGTTCTGACGACCGAAAAATTGTTGTCTTTGAAATATTTTTATTTATTTAATTACCCAAACCACTTTCTTCAACTTCATAGGTACTATAATGCGAATTTTTAATGGTTACCTTCTAGAATTTTTATTATTTAGGTATGTATACACAATAAAATACGTCATATTTCCCGTGGGTGTCGTAAAAGGCGACTAAGGGTCATACCGGAGGGTGGGCAGCAGCGTTCTCTATATGCATTCCACCACCATACCATACTGCGATCGCCAACCCACCTGCCAAGCGTGGCGATTAGGGCAAACCCCCCTTTGGGGAGGCCTATGTCCAGCAGTGGACGTCTTTCAGCTGAAATGATGATGATGATGAATAAAATACATAGGGATACGACATAATTATAATTTGAGTACAAAGGTACTGCTGTACAAAGGTTTCTTAAGAAATTTCTTCCAGCAGACCTGCGAAAGGATAAGTGAAAAAGAAACGTAGACAATAGTGTGTGAGAATAAGAAGAGAAAAATATGAATATGTGAAGCCGTAGACGAAAATATTAAATTTACCAACACATATAAAGGCTCCTTCAAACAGGCGCGACACGCGATGAAATCGCGCGCGACTCAAAGGCACCGCAAGTCCTTGACGCTGCGCGCGATTCGCGTCGCGCGTCGCGCCTGTTTGTAGGAGCCTTAATGCAAAAATTAACATTACCATATTAATAATTACTTGTGTGCATTTCACAGGCATCTGAAATATCGGACGCCATTTTCTACTGCGGCTGGCAGTCTTGCAACCCGCGCCCTAGGTCCAACCCCCGCCATAACATAAGACAGCTGGTTCTTCTGGCAATCATGCAGGCGCAACGCCCTCTGGTGATGAAGGCCTTCAAGATGTTGGAGCTCACCTACGGGACCTTCATACTGGTTATACTTTCATAGCTATAAAACTCGCGATTTTCCTCTGCGTGGAACTACACTAAAACAGGCTATCGGTCTCTTCAATAGTTTAGCTTTGTATTAGTAAAATATTTTATGTAGGAGCTGTTCATTTATTACGTAGGAAAATTTTGACCACTTTCGGACCCCCGCCCCCCTCCCCACGTAAGAAAAGTAAGACTTGGATGAACCCCTCCCCCTTTCAAATCTTACGTAAGATCAGTATCTACCAAAATTGCAGAGTTGTAAAAAATAAAAAAAATATAATTTATGCTTACTTTTGTGCTATCTTACGTAAGAACAGTCTAGATACCCCAACGTAAGAAAAAATAAGACTTGTTTGGACCCCCTCCCCCCTTAAATCGACCTACGTAATTTTCATGGGTTTTTCTAGCCGTTTCGGAGATTAGCCAAAATAAACAGACAGACAGACAAAAAATTTAAAAGTTGGTTTTTATTATAAATACCGTATAATAATATACTTTCATATGAATTTAGTAAAAAGCTGTTATTTTGGTATTACAAACAGACTTGATTTGTATAGATTACAAAAAAGGGATCTGAAAGATTATATTCTACATTTATCCCTGTTTGATGGCAATAGTATGAGGACGACTTCTTTCTCGGACGACTTTCGTGGGTACACCTCCACCTACTCCTTTGAGGAATACAGACATGCTGTTAAGTATGTATAGAAAAGGGAAAGATTCTATTTTAATATAATTATTACTGATATAAATATTGCTCGTATTTGTCGAGACATTGTGCGTGAGATTGGTCTGTAAACGCACCCAAGCCAAGAAACGCCTAGCCGTAATCCACCACGCGAGCCCAGTCCGGCTTGGTAGGTGTCATAATATGTCTTCGATTTTTTGGTTCTAGGATATGGTTTTCCTTCACCGTTTTGAGAGCAGTGGTGATGAAATAATTTACGCAAAGTAAAGTGCCTGTCTGGGTCCGAACTTAAATGACCTAAGTAAGTCGCGGCAAATACCACTTGCCCACCACTGCTCTTGAGGAATGCCTACGAGAGTTAATCTAGGGAAGACACCGCGTATTGCGACTAGTTTTTCTTCGAAATTGGTTTCATTTATATGTCAAGAAACTATGTATTAAAAAAATCATTTTTATTTATTATTCATCCGGCTGGTCGACACTTCACGTGACCAGAGGGCTGGATCGTTATTTGACCAAAGAATTAGCATTGCCATTCAACGCAGCAATGCTGCCAGTCTTCTGGGCACGTTTCCGGATGACAGGGATGCGAACGAGTACTTCGACGCCAAGTGTGCTTTGTTTTTGTATTTATTTAGAAAGAAAGAGAAAGAAAGAAAAAGTATTTATTGCGACTCGTACAGGAAGATCACAAACTAAACTAAAAAATAAAAATCCAAGTTATATGAAAAAAAAGTAACAAAAGGAAAATGAATAAGAGAGGCCAATGGCTCTCAGCATGATGCTGCGACATTTAAAAATAAATGTCGCAGCGCTGGTATTCTGATAGGGCCCGCTGTGATGCCACGGGCAGTTACAGAAATAAATAAATAATATGTAAAATATTAGCAAATAATAAAATAACATAATTTTTTCAATCTGCGCCAGACGTAACCTCATTACTTGTCTATGCCTTGAGTGTCAGAGGCATTCTGGTGCGTCTGTGGCATTGCTGTGACAAGTAAGTAAAATACATTTAAAATATATTAAACATAACGTTACGGATGTCTAGTGGAACAGTGTTAAAGAGAATATACAATACAAGTGGAATGGGGTAGTCAATTAATGGAATGGGTGAAATGGAGAAATAGAAAATTTGTATAATAAGTTATTTAGTCATTTAATTTAGTATCTAGTGTAAATACTTACATTTTCTCAATGAATATAATTAATTTTACGAAACCGATCAAAACTTGTTGTTCGGAAATTAAGACAGCAATTTGTTTGTTTAACTGGAATTGACATCAAAATTGTAATTACGACGTGTTTCAAGCTCCTTTTGATGTTAAGTGATTTACTGACTGTCACACTGAACTTCGAATACCGATGAACTGTATTCATAAAGTTTAAAAGTACAAATTACGTGAGTTAGAAGGTTCGCTATGACGACTTACTTATGTTTAAAATGATATTGCCAATGTAGTTCTGTAGAATAAACCACTCTATTTTTTCTGTGGGTGACGTATAGAGGCGATATAGGGAGTTTGAAAGAAAATAAGCAGCAAAGTCATCCTTTGCACTAAATGTAGGTGTTGCGATCACTTATTGGCTAAAGTTACGCTAACGGCCATAGTGACGGCTGTCATAAAAACGATGAGGCAAAGATTTACATCTTTAGATTCGCCCTACCGCGTCGAAAGAGCAAATCTAGCGATTTCATTCTTTGGGTAACGGGGTTTGACTTAATCTCAAATACTGGTGTAAATGACAGATTTTCATAACGGCCGTTATATGACGAAACCACTGTCCTAGGTAACCAAAACTTTAGCTAAGAAATTATGACCCTTGCGAACTTTTGTTGGAGCAAGAGTGAGGGTACTCCGTCGCTTGTGTTCAAGAAAAAATAAACAAATATGTCTCTATTACAGTGTGTGTTTGTATTTTGTAAGAAAATACTTTTCCAGATTCAGCTCCGTAGCATTGTATGACTTGAAGGTCATAAGTTTAATGCGAACGAAGTCATAGGGGACATTGAGCTAGTATTGCATAACGTATGTAACATCACGCCTGAATTCCCAGCAGGGTTAGGTAGGGGTGTACCTATAGAACAACCAAATTTAACCATTTTAAGTATGCGCGCGCGCTATGGGTAGCGCGCGCGCATAGCGTATTGTATAGTGTTGACTCCGAGTTGCTACTGAGAAATTCCAGATGGAAAACCCAATAAAACTTTACTCGATCTAGGAATCGAACCCCAATCGCAGTAGCGCTTGCATTCAGTTGACCAGCAACAGCAAGGCAGTATGGCAGTAGGGAACTTTTGCAATCTGATAATTATTTTTAAACTGAATATAATTATTTTATCCGCATTCGAATATAGGATTACTGTTTTCATTTTAACATACCGAGTGGATACAAAAGACTCATTAATCGATACTCGTATTAAGCCTTTAAGTTTCAAAAGTACTGTGTATGTGTGGAGCGAAATGCACAAAACCTGTGTAAATTTAATTGATTATTTTTGGTCATTGGACTATTATTTCATTTTAACTGATTGCTTATCGTTTCAGGTGGTGCGTTCGACGTATTCCGTGTTCGCCTTGTTTCATGCCCAAAATACGTAGATTTATTAATTAATAGTCTTTTTTAAGTTCTTGCAAGTGTACAATGAATTACAAAAATGTAAAAAAATTACTCATATTTATGAATAGTTATATTAACTAAATAACTTCTAAATTACAACGTATAATTAGAAAAAAACGATGATTACTGATGAAGACTCAACAAGCTGAACTACATATATAAAACGCACATAAAGTATGTTTTTGCTTGAATAGACATCTAATTTCCTCACAGTAGTCCGTACGTAGTTCGCTTATATTTTATTGTATTTCTTGAAGAGTTAGTTCAAAGAAATAAAACGCTCTGTTACTTTAACGAGTCTCTTAAGACGTATTATGGGGTAGTTACACACAAAGAACATGATATTATGTGTTTTTCTGCAGTTGGTTTGAGGCCAAGTTAAACGGAAATTGAATAATAAATATCTGAGTCTGTATTTTTGAATAATTCTCTTACCTAAATAAAATCTATTTTTTGTCAGACAATTATCTGTCTCTGCAGTGTAACTGTTAGACGATGTAAGCAGAGGATTATGGTATGACAACTGAACAACAAACTTTCAAAGAATTGCTATTGATGGCTTCAAGAAACAAGAATGATACTACATTTGTGCACATACAGATGTGGATGTTGGATGACGACAGTAGAGGAAACAATTTAACATTAACATCACATTTTTTTTAAGTATGTTTACTGTGAAAAATCAAAACTATTTAAAGAAAACGTTTCATAAGATGATAAATGTAGAAAAAATAAATATCTGACTTAGCTACATTCTTTAATAGCAGTAATGAATAGAGAGAAATAAATAAATTCTATACATCACAGCTAACTTTATGTACCGATGTTCCATCGTAACGTGCATAAATTTCAAAGTCACGCACTCATAAAAACAAGATGGCAAACCCCGATAAATCTGTTATCGTTAAGATTTCTGTATCACATACATATGCAAATACAGAGCATTTCAATGTTACGCATTGCGTGTTACGAATAAGTTCATGAATAAATAAAATGCTGGAATACTTACCTATGCTTAGACATACGCGTACCTAATACTCGCATTTACGTATCAACGAAACAAGTATTAATACTTGCAAATCGACAAGTATTCTAGAAGTATTTGCACAATAAAACAGTACATTATATTTATTTTGGCTTTTATTCCTCACATATAACTTGTACCTTGTGTTAATGGGGATCAGACCGGAATAAATCAATATTTCGAGGTTATAATAACAAACGAGTCCGAACCATACGTAGGTATGTTTCGTTTAGGTAGAGAAACTTGGAAGGGGTTAGATTAAAGTTTTGCCTCCGTGATATATTACGTGCCGCGTGTCGCATATTCGTTATTCGGGGTCCGGTTTACTACGAGTATTACTCTCACTTTCTAAGCCCAAATAAATTTTCCTCAGAAGCAGAAATATAAGAAAACGCATGGAGAAACCCCGAGAGCAAGAAATAACGTTTTACTGAACAACATTTTGCCGACTTATTCTTAAATAACCCTGTACTTACAGTACAGCATTTAAGGGCTCGTGGTTATGTAACAACAGCCGCACGGATCGATCGATCAGGTTAAGCTATGTTTGCCGCAGTTGGTCCATGGATGGGTGATCGGCTCGTGCCTCGGAAAGCATGTTAAGCCGTTGGTCACTATTGTCAATCATGGATCTTTGATAGTCGTCAGAAGCCCGAAAACTTGATAACCAGTCTTACCAAGGGTAAAATACTGGTATTGAGCTGTATCCGATTAGACCGAAATCCGACCTCCACATAGTTGGGGAAAGGCTAGGTAGATGATGACTGATAGTACAACATTTCTTTTCGGCATTCAAATTCGATTTGAGCGGTTAAGGTTAAGGAGAATGTATGAAGAAGAGTTTAGCTTCGTTGAATGATATTCTGCTGAATGGTATGCCAGTTCAGATAAAGATATTTATATCACTCATTCCATCAGAATATTTGCTGAGTAGGTACCGTTTGATCAAACATTTATATTTTGATTTATTTGCGCAGATTGATTGATTTCAAACTTTTTTCAGGAAATTGAATAGATATATTGACAGACATATGGTATCGTTGCTACATATTTTCTTTTGATATCTGATACTCTTAGTACTTTTATTGCTTTTGTGCTGTGATGCCAGATCAAACGTTATACGGTATTATCAAAGTAGAAATCGATCCTGCAGAACATTATACATACTTCAGATATTGATTTCATTTTGGTGAAGTATTAACATGACATGTAATGACAGGTACCTTTTATGTTGTATTTCTTGATTCTAAGGGCAGAGCAGTGTTTAATGGAAATCGGTAATAATATTACCTTATATACCTACTCCCCTTTATAGACTTTTTTTTTTCCAGAATGGGAAATCCCCCTTTATAGACTTGACGTTATAATGTTTCATCATTGTCCTGACATTATCCCAATTTAGTTTAAGATTGCTTTTTTTTTTTTTTACTTATACTTACTTTTTGCTTATACTTATACTTCTCTATTAGTCGTCATCTGTATTCACCCCCTTTCTATCCATATCATCATTCACACTGTCCATCCACCGTTTCTTTAACGTTATAATGTATCATCATCATCATCATTTCAGCCGAAAGACGTCCACTGCTGGACATAGGCCTCCCCCAAGCAACTCCACTTCGACTGGTTGCTTCTCGGATCCAACGGGTTCCTGCGGCCACCATAGGTCGTCGGACCACCTTGTGGGAGGCCTTCCAACGCTACGTCTTCCGGTACGCGGTCGCCACTCCAGAACCTTTCGGCCCCATCGGCCATCTGTTCTGCGAGCTATGTGCCCTGCCCACTGCCACTTAAGTTTGGCAATTCTTCGGGCTATGTCGGTTACATTGGTTCTCCTGCGGATCTCCTCATTCCTGATTCGATCACGCAGGGAAACTCCAAGCATAGCCCTCTCCATTGGCCTTTGGGTTACTTTTAGCCTTCTTATAAGGCCCATTGCGAGCGACCACGTTTCAGTGTCATAAGTCATCACTGGCAACACGCTGCCCAGCCGCGTCGGTTTCGACGATTGACCTCTTAATAATGTATAAAGGCAAGTAATAAACCGTTGCCAGAGTGCCGTTAAGTATTGCTTTCTAAGTGTGAAGATCATCCATACGTTATTAATGTTACAACATACCCAAACGAGTAGGCATCTAAGGCAATCCCGGAGTATGATTGTGAACCGTTTATTTATAACTTCTGTCCACAACTTGAAATTTCTTGTTCGCCCGACCAACCTCATCGCATCACATCGCCTGCCCGCGCTAAACTTCGTTTTCGCTTAGCGTTCTTTCTATCTTTTTAGGGTTCCGTACCTCAAAAGGAAAAAACGGAACCCCTATAGGATCACTCGTGTGTCTGTCTGTCCGTCCGTCTGTCACAAACAATTTGCTCCGAAACTAACGGACCGATTAAGTTGAAATTTTGTACAAATATGAATCTCTGTGACTCAAACGCAGGCGTGTAACGTAAATAAATGATTTTTTAATATGGGGGTAATTTTTGGGAGCAAATAGAAAAAAAATGTTTCGCAATATGTAAATGATGACAGATGAAAGGGCTTACTGTGAGGATCTCAAATATATATTTTTTTATAAATTTAAAGTAAATTTCATTAAAGTTATTTAAGAAAATAGATGAAAATTGACCATTCGGGCCCCTTATCTCCGAAACTACTGAGCTTAAAATTTTGAAATAATACAGAAAATAGTTCTATATCTATAGATTACAGGAAAACCTATAAGAAGTCTGTGGTCTTAAAACAACATGGTGAATCTCTCAACATTGTGCGTACAAACACATTAAGTTACATTTTCAGTTGGAATGTATGGAAGAACGTGTTTTTCAACTACAATGTTAAGTTTGTTCTTGGGATAAATTCGTTCCAACTACGGAACCCTTCATTGTACGTGGTCCGGCACGCACTTGGCCAGTTTTTTTTCTTTTTGTTCGGCTCCTAAGGGTCCTAGGTGTTGTGTGTAGGTATATTAAATAGCCTATAGCCTTCCTCAAGAATTGTGCTATCAAATGCAAAAATAATTCTTCAAATCTGACTAGTAGTTCCAGAGATTAGCGCGTTCAAATTCACATACAAACAAACTGTTCAGTTTATTATTAGTATATCATCATCATCTGCCTAGCCTTTTCTCAACTATGTTGGGGAATTATTATTAGTAATTTTGTTTATTTATTTATTTAACGTATTTTATTACATTTTAATAAGTTAAGTAAATAAATAAACCAACTCTTCAGTTTATTATTAGTAGGTATATCATTATCATCTGCCTAGTTTTTTACCAACTATGTTGGGGAATTATTATCATTAATTTACTTATTATTGGTATAAATAGATACATAATAGATACATATTCGCATATAGGGCGCTGGGCGTACGAAATAAAATATATAAAAGGTTGACTGGTAGAAAATGCCTATGGCATTAAGTCCGCCTCTGTACATTTATGTGCTTGAAGTATTAAATAAATAAATAAATAAAATATATATCACTTTAACATACCACCTTAAAGAGTATCACAATATTTACGCAATAAAACCTTAGATACTCCCGATATCGATAGGATGGATCCGTGATGAAATCGAACGGACTACTAATGTTTTCATTCCTTATCTTGGTATTCATAGTTATTCAAGTATGCGGCTCACATGTTGGAGGGTGCGCGGAACGCGAATCTTTTTTCTTCTGCCGCGAATAAAAAAACTTTCGCCCCCATAAAAGTATATGAGTTCGTCCCAATACTGCGCCGATGACTTCCAATCTCTCTGTAGCGTCCCTACCCAACCCTGAAGATTACTTTTTCTCCTTCATCCAGTAAATTGAATTAAAATGAGAAGCAAACGGGTAAAGAAAAGGGTGTACGTCGATTTTCACAAGAGTTTCGCGTTTAACGTCCAGTACCTACGTGCTCTGTGTTTTCTCATTGTCTTTTCTTTGTAAATGCACTGCAGTGTGAGTTTCGACCTTAGAGGATATACCGAAATCATACAAAATATACAACAACGACCCACGGCACTGCAGGAAAGAAACTCCATTGATTTTATGTTTGCACCAACATAAATGTATTAATGTAATAAATAGGGATGCATCCGATACCGATACCGATACCGATATATCGGCGATACTTCAGGTTTGCCGATATATCGGTATCGGCGATATGTTTATGGCCGATTCAACGATACTTTTCAAATTTCACGCTATAAAAATGTAATGTAAACGCGCGTGTTGTCTCGTCTATTTCGTTGCAAACGAGCCAAAGACTAACTATGCTCGGGGAAACCCCGTGCTTTATTCAGTGTTTTGTTTCGCCCGCCCGCTTTGGCCTCGCACTCGCACATCTATCCTATTTCGTTAGGTTGAATGTTGTTGCGCGTAGTATTTTTCCATGCAAATAAGATTAAGAATTACATATCGTAATTGTTTGTGTATTGTATGTCATTTATAACAAGTCGTTTGAGTCAAATAAAATAAATAGTACTTAGTCATATCAACTTCAAAACACAAAAGTGCTATATGGAATCACTTTGAAATTTCGACAATTGATAATTCCATAAAAATCTTATGAGTGTTAATTTTGATTACTAAAACTATTAATTAATTATGTTTTATTTAATTTACCTTCCTTTTTGAATTCAGTAAGCGTATCGGTATCGGTATCGGTATCGCCGATATTTTTATAAGAGTATCGGTATCGGTATCGTATCGGCAAAAAGGCGTATCGAGGCATCCCTAGTAATAAATAAATAAATAACATGTCATAAACAAACTTATTTTTTACGTCGTCACGGAAATATTATTTTATAACATACCCTCAGCATCGCGCATCGGTTCAATTTATTAATTGACAGCGATAGATTGCAACATTAATTGAATAAAACTAAAATAATGGATAAATAGACAATGTACAGACGCCAGCACATCAAGCTACTACAATCTGTCAAATTTCTTTAAGAGATTTTCAATTTTATCGTTAAAGCATAAGGTTCAAAGTTGATTGGGAAATTTGACAGTTTCGGGTAGCTTGATGTGCTGGCGTCTGAACTTCTGATTGTAGCCAACAAATTATTTTCTGACTGCAACAACTCGCAATTATAGAATGTAATTAAAATAGGCTGGAAAATAGTCGAAATTCGTATCCATCGGTGGGTTTCACGGGTTTGTTCTATATTAATCCATGTAAATCAGCACCACATATTTTGTAGCATGTTTATTATCCAGTAGTGAATTAAGACATTTAATTGTATCACCTTTATGTGGAACTTGTTGATTTTTTGAGACCTTGTAACTATTTCTGCCCACATAATCTCTAATAAAAAAAAAATAAAAAAAAAACAGCTACTAATCGCAGCTGCTTCCATCCAACCCAATACCGACTAAAGTAAACAAAAATATATATTTTCAAGAGATAATTTAGTAAAGCTAGCACTTTGAGCACAGCTGTGTAGTTAGAAATATTTGCAATGAGCACAAACATTTCGGACTAAGCGAGAACAATAAGTTGACCCGGAAACGCGTCACATTGTTTTACGACATTGTAAAGCAGGAAGGTATCTGGAACTGGGATTGCGAGAGTTTCTACTTGTACTGTACAGTCGAACAACAAGATAAGTGTGCAGGCTACTTGCTTCTAATGTTAACTTACTGATCTGCTTCGGGAACTACCGTGGTAACGCAACAATCCATAACCATCATCATTCTGCCCTTGTCCCATGTTACTTGAAGTCGGCGCAACACGTTTCCTTCACACGTTTGACGTCGTTTCAAGTTCTACACGTTTTTTTCTTCTTATATTCTCCCCTGTCAATCGTCACGCAATCATTCACTCCCTTTTCTTTCATATCATTTCTCACACAATTCATCTTTTTGGCCTTCCTCTCCCTCTCCATCCATTAACATTATATATTGATCACTCTTTTAGTCACATGCGTTTCATCCCTCCTCATCACATGCCCGTAACAAGCCTATTGATTTCCTTTCTATACTAATATTATAAATGCAAAAGTAACTCCTGTCTATCTGTCTTACCTTTCCACGCCTTAACAGCTGAACGAATTTGGATAAAAACTACTACTTTTTCATAAACATCGGCAAGGGAAGGAAGTTTCGACGCATGTTGAGCCCGACTTTCATCTAAATTGACGCTTTGAGTCTGACTATTCTCATGGGTAGAATCCATAAGGACTATACCGTTGTCACAGAGAATAGAGCTAAAGGAACTCCAAAATAAAAAAAAATGTAGACTAAAACGTTATTTAGGTACAAAACTGAGGGGCGATTCTCGTAATTTTAAGAACGTTCACAGTCTGCCGTGACTTCAGTGTCGATCTGTCAAAAAAACCCTTCTAATTTTCCTAAACATTCATTCATTTCATTTGTTTGTCGCCGAGATGAGACTGCGACTAGATTTTGAACGTTTTAAATTACGAGAATTGGGCTTCTGATGTCAACCTTTTTAGTGGGAATAAACCAGACATATAAAGAAAAAAACATCTACCATGGATAAAATACACCTATAACCATAATAAGCAAAAGGCAATGGACCGATGACGTCTATGGGAATGACCTTCATATGCCATGTCAGAACCCAACAAAGACAAAAAATCAAACAATATAAGAGTCAGATTCCACGTAATTGAAAGTGTTAGATATCGATTAATATGTCTGATACAGGAATGGTATAGCAACACGACTTCACAGTAATGGCTGGGCTAAGAATAAAAAATAAGTCAAATAGAAACTAGCAAACAACCGTGCAAAAAGAAGCGTAACCTTAGTCACGACGCTTCACATTCACACACCAAACACACACTACAGGATGCTAACTACAGCTACAGGATGCTAACTACAGCTACAGGAGTTAAATAAAAATCGGGATAAAAATTTTTTTTTTTTTGGGTACCGAAATAAAATAGTAAGTTATTTGAAATCATTGCAAAGTTCTTTTTTTAATTGCACCAGAAAGTAATTACATAATGTTTTGGGTTCGCTAAACAAGCAAGTCACATATTTCACTATTATGTGTATCTTAAATGAATATTGCAATAGGTATATTATGTAGAGGAAAGATGAATATTTTTCCTGTAATAATAACTCTTTTGTTGACTGTACTTTTGTTTCGTATATGAAACAAAAGTAGGTAGGGATGGTACTGATTTTTTGAAGGGAAATAGAGCCGTGGTTTGCGTTATTGGATGTGGTTGGAAAATAGAAGTGACCCCCATAAAACATCTTTGTTTTTTTACCCAAAAGTGAACGTGTTGACCTGGCCCTGTCTAAACTAATAATCTAAGATAATTTTATAAGGAAAAAAATTGGTTGTCTGTAAAGTCGGTTTACGGACGATAGTTTAACGTAACAACGTCATAACAAAACATTAATGAAATTGCCGAACGCGGAAGCCGATTCGGCAGCGTTCGACATCATCTGTCTCTCATCGCTCGTTCCGCGCTCTCGCTTGCACTTCAAGCCGCCATGGCGTACAACGCTACAGCAGAGCAAGGCCGCGAGGTAAGGCTACATGAGTCATGTTTTTTTCGTGTGTGCAGCCAGCTTCATCGATTTATTAGACGTTGTCACGTCAAAAATAATTGAAGAATATTTTGTATGTTTGTTTATTACGCTTTCACACTAAACCGGTTCACACTAATTTGGCACATGGGTAGACAAAGACCTGAATTGGGACATAGGACACTTTTTATCCCAATATTCCCACAGGATCGAGACCTATGCGGGGGAAACTGCGGGGCGCAGCTAATATTACATAAAACTCCTGTCAAACTACAAAGCCAGTTTTTTTTTTGTTTGCCTACCCTGACTCTCATAGTCACAATCATAAATAGAACAACTTTTGCCGCATTTGGTTATATATAAAACGAAGTCAGATTTAATTTTTTTTTTTCGTTTCACAGCCGAAAAGCCATGTTACATCCCTAGCACATAATAGCTTCACGTTTTAGTTGTACAAATATTTTAAAACATTAATAAACACTGCGAGGAAACAACGCGTGTTTGTTTTGCGACCGCAAAAGTTTTGCGAGCGAGTTCATGCATGCTTTTACGTTGATCTGCCAGTAAACGACAAAACATAGACGCATCAGCTGCTCGTCAGCATCAAGACTGGAGTTAACTGTGGTAATATAGGAGATAGTTGATGGGTAAGAAAATTTAGTTAAGTAATTTGAGATGGTATAACTTAACTATCCTGCAAACTAAACGGAATTTCATATTATATACATATATAAAACTGACAACATACATCCGAGAGTGTGAAGATTGTTTGCTTGTTAAAATTACTGTTTCAATAAGTAACTGTATGCTTACATCAACCTCCTGCAAGCTAAATAAATCGACACGAGCGGATTAATTATCTGCTACAACAGCGTAGCTGGCGTAGCACTGACATCGGCTACGCCGTAGGACCGTAGCACTTTTCATTCTTAACACGATAACCGTGTAAATCAAAAATAATTCAGTGAGCCACTCACGTCATTTATATTTTGAAAGGATAAAAAAAAAATGAAGGCTGATTTGTGACGCGAATTAAGTTCCCCGTGTGAAGCTTCACGCACCATATACGTCGAACGTAGGAAATTACCTACCCTAAGTCGAATAACTCTTTCTAACTCATTTACGTGATATCCCCGTTACTCAGCGGTGGAATCTCACCAAGTAAACGTCGTCGTATTTCAAGTTGTGCGACAATTTGGTTTAGGCAAACAAATAGACACAATGTTATTTCTGTGGGCTTCATTTTGTGATAGAATTTCTAAATCGAATGTAAACTTTTTGACGTGTCATCCACATTTAAGGCTTTGTTTTGTTTTCGATATTTTTAATCGTACTCAGCTCAGATTGTAGCTTTCGATCAAAGAATTTTAATAGAAATTCAGTTGAGCGCTATTTTTGTTCACAACTCTTTTGAGGGACTGTGAAGATTAAATAGGTGGAAGGTCTTTGCTCAGCAGTGGGACGTTATGGGCTAACCCGTATTATATCAGATGAATAGTTACAAATTGATTTATCTCTTTCAGTCGTCAGTAATTTGAATTTCGAAAGAAGAAGACAAAGCGTTGTGTAACCAGACGCTATACAACGTTTATTAGTAAGGGGGTAACTAGATAAATAGATACAAAAATCAAATAATTTACTTCACTTTTCGCTTAGTGGTATCCGTAGTATCTTTCGCCCCGCCCCGTAACAACTGCCCCGTTGGTCTCGTGGTCGCAAGCGTGACTGCTGAGCTTGAGGTCCTGGGTTTTGATTCCCGGGTCGGGCAAAGTTTTTCCATTAGGAATTTCTTAGTAACAGCCCAGAGTTTGTAAGGTGGCGGTGCGATAACCCCCCTGCCTCGGAAAATACGTTAAGCCATTGGCCCTGCGCCTGATCTCTCTCCGGTCGTGTCGGATTGCCTTCCCATCGGACTATAAGAGTGAGGGAAGAGCGGGTGCACATGTGTCTGTGCGCACACTATACACTATAATATCTCCCGTGCCGAAGGCTAGTCTCCGTTGAGATATGGCCGAAATACGTTCTGGAGGACTTTATTCATCTTTCGCAGAAATGTCAAAGGGTACACGATACTCTTTGACCAGAAATTCTTAGAAGAATATGGTCTAGTATCTTAAACGACTTGAAATTGGTGCCTCTCAGAAGCTGTTCGGTTTTGCATCTTTCATAGAATGACATAAACGGAAGAGTGTTACGGATCATAGCAGCAACTCGGGTGCCCTTTTTTCAATAAACTTTTTACCCACCAAGAGTTTTAGACTATCTTCTACAGTGAAACGAATGTGAGCGATGAGTACCGAAAACTCGCACAGCATGAATTAACCTTAGCTATTAAACTGAGCTAAATGAGCTTAATAGCAGAAACAGCTTAACCAAATTATGTTAAAAGCAAAATACAAACTACCGACGAACCCGCACCTTTTCCACGGTTGCACACGAAACACACTCAATACGATAAATAGTCAAGAAATCGGTAATTACAGTAGGTTACAATTCCGTTGGAGCTCATTATAACCGAAACTGATCGAGCTCGCCCGTCAGCAACACTCGAATGGCGGCAATTAATAGTTGAGACCAGTTTTATTAACAAACTTTTCTGGATTGTTCGGCAACACTAATTAGTGTTGGACTCGATACCAACTTATCAGGGTGTTGTCCTACTGTGTTTTGTTTTATCAACATACTGTGTTTTCCTTTGAATCATTTACTACAGATAAAAAGTAGTCGCTTGTTTCTGTTATGAGTTTGTTTCGTTGGATACATGGATGTTCGTAATTTTTGTTGTGTACCTTTTGAGTGAGCGATATTTTGAGAGATATGTATTTAGTTTGTGCTAAATAAATGTATTTTCCTTCTTTATTTCTTATTTTATTGAATAGTTTGAGGAGTTTTTTTATGTCATCGTTTAGTTTGTGATAACTAACTAAAAAAAAAAATCAGAATTAACTACGGCTTCTGTAACAAACACATTGTTTGTGTTAGTTATCATTGCATTTTGTATTTGGGCATTTTTACGTACATAGATGCGCATTTATCTAATTTTGTTAAATAAAGTTAGGCTGGAAGCCGACCCCAAGACGTTCCTATACAAATAAGATCGTCTTGGGGTCGACTTCCAGCCTTACCAGATGCAGCTAAGTACCAGCATTTTACATGGAGTGACTGTCTTTTCTACCTCCACAACCCAGTTATTGGGTAACACGATATCCCTTGGTAAGACTGGTTGTCAGACGTTTGACTTTTGGACTACCCGTAACGACTGTCAAAGATCTTCGAAAGACAACCGGAACCGACGGCTTAACGGGTTTTCCTAGGCACGGAGGGGTTTCAATACGTAATCGATGGTCACCCATCCACGAACTGACCATGGCAAGCGTAGCTTAAACTTCTATCGACCCATGCAGCTTTTATTATTGAACCACGAGTCCTATTGGTACGCAAAACTTAACATAATATTTTAAGTAGTAACAAGGTTTCGTAAATTTGTTTATAATTTCACCACTGTTTCATTATTGAAAAAAAAAAAGAAAAGAAAGGAAGGAAGAAAATAAAAAGGACAGCTTTATGTTATCCTTCAATAAGCTGACAGTAGATTGAATGAACGAGAACTTGAGTTTGTACACGTGGCGATCTCGTGAGAGGACACTTCTTTGTTATTTGGTCGCTTGGAATATTCCTTTTTCGCCGTGGTTTTTTTTTTTTATTTTACTTATTGGTAGTCCAGATTAATTTGTGTATAGTTACCACGTGTTATTTTATTACCGATAACGCTGGGTCCGCGTGGTAGGTCATAGCCCACTCCCTCTCGAAGAGCGGAGGCCTGTATGCCAGAAATGGGAACATTATAGGCTGATTATGATTTTTTCTATTAAAATTAACGTAGACTGGTACAGACGCCAGCACATCAAGCTACCCGAAACTGTCAAATTTTTTCAATCAACTTTGAACCTTATACTTTAGTGATAAAGTTGAAAATCTATTAAAGAAATTTGACAGATTGTAGTAACTTGATGTGCTGGCGTCTGTACATGATCAGTCAATGACACAGCTGTGTGCCTAGCCTAATGGAATGTAATATTACATAATAATATTAGGTTTATATACTGTAAAAAAATCTGAAATTTGTTGAGCATTGATATAGAACCTTGCCTCGGGCTCAGAAAGCAGAATCTTATTATGATTTTTTTACCGTTCTAATGTGAATATAAAGACAATTTATCCAATTATTTCTTAACTACCAATAGTTTAAGACCCTAATTTGTATATATTTATGTAAACCAATTATTTTAATAAACAATTTCAATTCAATTTAAATTTATGTACGTACTGTAAGTTAGGTATTATTGAGATTTCGCACTGAAGTCGAAAATACGACCTTCGTTTAACATTGATGAAAGCTGATTTCAAAAGCTTACATGGCCTCACATAGTAATTACTACCAAATTCGTTCCCAATTTTCTTAAATCAATACGAAAACGTCGCCGCCAATATACAATTCAAATTGCTTCATTAATTCTCATAGTTTCATTTAACCCATCTTGTAAAACAAACATTGGCCGGTTTGTGAGCAAATGAGATGTAAAACAAGGAATCTAGGGATGTTTTAAGACAATCTCTTAGTTTCCCGACGCAAACAAACAAATTGCCTGAATGTTCTCTTTAACCCGCCTAGGAGAACAACACATTGCTCCGCTCTGGTGCAAAATAAGCTTTAAACTATTCCGAAAAAGTGGCCGTCTTTTGTTTTAGAAATAACGCAGTTGAAATATGCACACTATTTGTTTTGGATTGTTTCGATTCTAATGTAGAGCTTCGTCTGATTTTGGAGCGAAGTTTTTAACGCAGCTTACGGTAGGAAAAAAAAGGTAAACTGGTAGAGAACGTCACGTAACGAATAAGAGCGTTTACGCCGTACCTACGGTATTTTATACAAACTTTCAAGCCCTTGTTTTTCGAAATGAATGAACCGATACCAAAACTAATTTTAAGATTTCAGTAAGAATGATGATGCGTCATAACTTCAGTACTAAGCGCGAAGAGAATATAAATCTCAAAATCACTGAATCACGGTTTACGTGATATTAAAAGAAGAAGCTAATATAGTTTAATTTTGAAGAAAGTATAACGTCACTTTTGAAGAGGTTTGGAGGTATAAAACTTCACGCTTTACCGGCAGAGAGCAGGAAAACGTAAAAGAGCCGAAAGTCGAATCATTCGGAAATTGGTTTCGAGCAAATTCGTGGAAAATTACGTACTTTTGAAATATAAAGAAATGGTATACCAACTTTTATTCGTCAGTTTAAGTAAATTGAAAGTTCGTCATTTTATTAGTACGGTATCTCTTGTTGGGATCGGAGCACTGTTGACGATATTTTTTTTTAATAAAATTAATTAACATATTACAAAATACATATTGGCTAAATTTGTTAAGATTATTTCATTTTCGTCCGAATTTTGCTTGTGGTGTCTTAAGTATTTTTATTATTGTGTATTTTATGAAGACCACAGCCGCTTTCAAAATTAAAATGGTGCAATTTAAACCAGGAAAGCAGCGGTGTTCCAATGGTGTCAGTCGCCGTCGAACCTAGGGCGGTCCGGCCTGTGCTCGAGCGCTGGCTCGGAAGGAGGCACAGCTCCCTGTCGTTTCGGATGACGCAGGTGCTCTTGGTGCATGGCTTCCGGAAGTATGTGTGTCGCATAAACAATCACCACTGCGTCGATTGCCGGGAGAACACGGTGTGGCATACGCTGGCAAAGCGGTGGACATACATGAAGATTTTCCAACCCGGAAACAAAAAAATGTTTCGAACCCAGATCGGTGCTTTTCTTTGTGTAAATTATTTCATTACCACTGCTCTCAAAACGGTGAAAGAAAACATTGTGGGGAAACCGGCATGTCCTAGAACCAAAAAATCAAAGACATGTAACATCTACCAACCCGCACTGGGCTCGTGTGGTGGGTTACGGCCCACTCACTCACACCGAGAGGAGGCCTGTGTCCCAACAGTGGGAACATTATAGGCTGATTATGCTAAAATAAACCATGACATAACACTAATACCAATATACCAAATATTGACTGGTAGAAAATGTCTATAGTCCGCTTCTGTACATTTATGTCCTTGAAGTATTAAATAAATAAATAAATACCGCGCACCATCGCTACCAATTATTAATATTGACTGGTAGAAAATATCTATGGCATTAAGTCCGCTTCTGTACATTTATGTCCTTAAAGTATTAAATAAATAAATAAATACCGCGCACCATCGCTACCAATTATTAATATTGACTGGTAGAAAATGCTACATTTATGTTCTTGAAGTATTAAATAAATAAATAAATATTTATTCCACAATGGTCTGACTGCACCTACCACTGTTTGTCTCTGCATCACCCAAAGGTTGACTGGTAGAAAATGCCTATGGCATTAAGTCCGCCTCTGTACATTTATGTGCTTGAAGTATTAAATAAAATAAATACCGCGCACCATCGTGGCTGATCTTCCAGTCATACCGTATAGTTTATTGAATAGCTTGAGAATGAAACACGATGTAATAGGTAGCAATTTGGTACGTCGTTAAAAGTTTTACGAGCGATCACTGCCGCGCCCTACTCGATTTATCAGCTCCCAAACCATTACTGAGGAGGTTTCCGATTTCTTTCCATGACCATCATTAAGCAAATTGTTAAATGGAAAAATGTGCAATTTAAATAAATTGCACATTGATTTCGTATCAGCAGTCGGCTATTGCAATTCGATACTGTTCACGTTATTTCAAAATTGTTGTAAAAGTATTTCGGGTCGCTTGGGAGTTGTTAAATGTAACAGTAGTGTTGTTACATTACTAGTTTCAGAAGTCGTTTGTAGGCGATAGGGTGTTTAAAGTAATATTGTTGTTACTTTTTGTTTATAGCGAAAGTGTCAGGATAAAAATTTTCTTACGTTTTCTCAATTTGAAGGTCAGTATCAGGTTATGTGTCTATCTAAATATGACTTGGGGCCGTAACAACTAATTATAGAATTACTAGCAGTGCCCTGCGGTTTCGCTCGCATAAGTGTCGATCCCGTTCGCAAGACGCGTGGCGCCATCTATTATCATATTAACGTTATTGTTGTTTTCCTCGGGAACAGCACTTTTTTCGGGATGAAAGGTGCCCTATGTCCGTTGATGTACACCTGACAACGTATATGCAAAATTTCAGGATGATCGGTTCAGTGGTTTAGGCGTGAAAAGTTAACAAACAAACTTACATATTAATATACTAGCTGCGCCCCGCAGTTTCATAAGTGTCGATTCCGTGGGAATATCAGGATAAAAACTATCCTATGTCCTTCCCCGGGATGCAATCTATCTCTCTGCCAAATTTTATCGAAATCCGTTCAGTGGTTTAGGCGTGAAAAGGTAACAGAGAGACAGACAGACAGACAGAGTTACTTTCGAACGTATAATATTAGTATGAATATATATTATATAAAATAATAATCTATATAGTTAGAATTAGGATAATCACAAAAATCGTCAATACAACTCTCTACGTTTGAGGCCAATTCTAACTCCAGGAGTTGTATTGCTGTTGTATTCTAATTGCGCACACAGTTAATTTTAAGGGGGATGCGCAATAGTGAGTCTATTGCATATCCCCCTTAAAATAAACGGTAATGCTGTAAAGCTATATTTGTTACGGTCGCGAATCATATTTTAATCAACATACAACCAGACATTGACTTGCCGATTTCCAAAAAACGTAAGTGAATATCGCGGACTACCTTAACGCATCTCCCTTAAATTTACGGGTAGTCAGAATCCCAAAAGTCTGACGGCCAGTCTTTACCAACGGGTATCGGTTACCCAGTAACTGGGTTGTGGAGGTCATATAGGCAGTCGCTCCATGTAAAACACTGGTATTCAGCTGCAACCGGTTATACTGGAAGACCACCCCAACATAGTTGAAAAAAGTGTAGGCAGGTTGATTGACTTTTTGCGGGAAAACAAACGGTTTATGCGAACATGTTGGCACGTAGGTTCGCTCGATGTACAGAAGCGGTCAAACATACGCTATTTAAAGCATACTGCACATCTCTGTACTCGAGCGTCCTATGGATCAGCTGTACCAAACGTGCCGTCAATGCGCTGCGCGTCCAATACAATAACGCCTTTAGAGCGCTGATGCGGCTGCCACGTTACTGCAGTGCGTCAGAGATGTTCGCAAAAGCCCGAGTCGACAGCTTCTCATCTGTCGTACTGAAGAAAAGTGCGTCTCTGCTCGCCAGATTGCGTGGCAGTGGCAACAGCCTCCTGAAGGTGATAGCTGACAGGCTTGATGAGAGCCCCATAATTTTTTCAGTGTGGACCTTTTGTTGTCCGTCAAATAAATAAATAATTATTATTGTTATGCCATTTACGGCGAAGTTTGTCAAGGGGCTTATAGAAAATGCACAGTTCGATCAATCAATCTAGCTTGGGAAGTCCACGGTTTTTTTTTAAACCATTTCATAGCAGGCCTGTGATCTAACAATTATTATTTTTCTTAGGCTGTGTCTGAAAGCCTCAAATTCGTAGACGCTAGCATCACGTATATGTGAGACCTAACTACATAATTAATTTCAGAATGGATGGGTTGTTCACTGAAGTTCAGACGGTGTTAGATTTGCCACTTAAGTTATATTTTAACGTAGAAGCAACCGGAAATGACGTGCATGTCTGAGAGCTTTCAGCTACCTAAGCTGCTCAACAAATTAAACTTAATTACATAATACTTTGATGTTATAACTTTAAATAGGTAGGTAATTTAGGTGCTGGCCATAGTAATGCACAAGATATTGTTACTAGAACGCCAAACCCGTATAAAAATATTCATCATCTCTGCGATAATCAAAGTAATAAATTTGTCAAGTAGGTATGTATGCACTATACATACCTACTTGACAACTTTATATCTCCATCATCATACTTTCGCCAGCCAATATGTGTATCAGTTGCATCCGGTTAAACTGGAAGTCGACCCTAACATAGTTGGGAAAAGGCTAGGCAGATGATGATAGGTAAACAACATGCTGATGTTTTACACTCATGTGATGCTTGTATATCACAGTCTTGAGTATCACCATATTTTACCTTTCGCCATGCAAAGTAAGTAGGTACATAAAAAGAACACACAAAAAAAATCAAATTAAACAAAACAAAATTAAGAATGAGATCAATGAAGAACACAAAAAACATATTTAACAAATTAAAATTAAGAATGAGATCAATAAGATTAGTTTAAAAACTAAGTATAAATCCTATAATAGTGTTGCTATCCTGCAAATATTCAAATACACTGTACTAAGCTTTGTTTATCAAGAGACTTTAGAAGACTTAGTTTTGAACATTTTCACATTTTGAACAAATCTAGGTACTTTGTTATTATACATTACAATCGCTTAATTTGTTGAACATCGCAACAAAATTGGGTTCGTTAACGGCTATAAATACGAATTGACGACCTTTTGAAATCAGAACAATGTTTTCGTACCACTTGCTCAAAAAAGTGACATTCTATGCCACAAAAAGCGAACATAACAATAGTCATTTTTAATCTGTTAAAAACAGGGAAAGAAAATTGTACTGAATTTCATTCATCCTCTAGGGGGAGAATGTGATTTAAATTTGGAATACTTACCGAAATTTATAGTGAACTACATCTGTGTTTACACCATTGAGTTTGTATATAAAGCAATAGGTATACATCTTTTTGAAAAAAGAATACGCATTTATTATGCAGTTATGATTATTAAATAAAATTACGAAAACCGACGAGGCCGTATGAGCTTGATGCCTTTGCTTTTCCGACAAAACAGAGAAATACTCAAATCAACTCATCAACAATAAATGTACCAAACAAAAATGTAACTCTCTCTATCAATAATTGGACCAATGTTTCGAATGTTAACTTTTACTTTAATTGTGTCTTTAATTGTCATTATTTTTAATAAATGCTTATCTCATATTATTATTGTGTTAATTTTTTCGCAAATGGTACGAAAAGTAGAGTATTTTCCTCGGTGATAAAGCTGTCTTAGTCTTGGGTGAACCTAAATCCCTCGCTACACTCAGGACTCGTCTTAAATCCCTCGCTTCGCTCGTGATTTAAGTTTTTAACACCCTCGCTACGCTCGGGAGTAAACCTCGAGTCCTTCGTTACGCTCGCGATTTAAATCGTCACCCGCGACAGAAGACACTGCTTTATCACCTTGGTTAATAATCTACTATTTAATCACTGCCTGACAAACAAAACTATTTCGTCTATTTAACATTATTATTTTGGACGTAATATTTCGTAACACAAATTGAGCTAGTTTAAAACTGAACCTAACTTTCCGATCTTGTCATTTTATTTACCATCACTGTAAAATTTTCAACTCAATGTATTTGTAATGATATAAATAACTTATGACTTACCTATACAATCTTTGGAAAGAGAAATATTTACTTGATCCTCTGAAAACTTATTGATCTTCTAATGTTTTATGATTTTTCAAATGAATAAACCTCTTAAAACTTTATTAGTTGGTAATGATGCACACTTTTTTTAATTAAATGAGCCTTTTTTGCGAAGTTTCTTACGGTTGGTCAAACACAGTTTCTAAGCTGGGGAACCCCGACCAAACGGGTTAGTTTAGGTTAGAACTGTGACCAATCACGCGCAAGCTGAATTGGTCTCATTGTCAGTAATTATGTTAGTGCACCCCGACCAAATGGGTTAGGTTAGGTTATAACTGTGAGCGAGAGCACGCGAGTGAGCCGAGCGGGCGAAGCGAGCGTTGCCGCGGCAGCGGCCGGCGAGCGCTGCATCCAAGTTGGTTGCTTGGCTACTAAGTATTTTAGGATCCCAAAATGGGAATTATTTGAAGTGCGATTAAACACAAATCCCCTTTGGAAACTGTCCACCTATTAGACACCTTTCCGAACGTGACTTTTTTTTTTACTGTTGGGTGAGTGTCATTTCCAAGTCGTTTCCCAAAGCGGATCGTGTCGATTGAAAATAAAATGTAAAATGACAATCACAATCTCAATATTCAATTAACCGTTGCCTTGATGCCGTATAAAAACGTATTACGTTTGCTATAACACTAGAAACAGAAACCCTACTTATATCGTTACGACACAGTAGAAAAACCCACCTAGTGCAAAAAAGAATTATTATGCTAGACCAAAATGGAATGCTGAAGGTAGCCTGCTAATTCTAAGGTGTGAGAACTGAATTTTTATTAAACGACCTTGATGCCAAATAGTTCTCTAAAAGCTTTGAAAAGTGTTAATTTACATAATGTCTTATTCAAATGGTAGGAAGTTAGGTACTTCGTAAACGTTTTTTGTAATGCCATTCAGTCAAATTGTTTTAGATAAATATTCACGAACCTTATTTTCGTAGATTAGAGTGCCAAATTTTTTTCCATCACTTTTCTTGATGTTGAGTCATAACAAAAAGTTTGTGACCTTCATTTGTTTTTCTTACGTTTAATAAGTTAATTTCAAATATGATTCTACTTGAGATCTATGTCCAGAAGAGGATGTCTTTCGACTGAAAAAAGTTTTGAATGTTTCTACTCCTGAATATTTACACCCTAATGTAAGAAAAATATAAAGCTACTATCTGCGCCCCGCGGTTTCACCCGCATAAGTGTCGATCTCGTAAGAATATCGGGATAAAAAGTAGCCTTTGTGTTAATCCTAGTTATAAACTATTTGTATGCCAAATTTCATCCAAATCCGTTCGGTAGTTTTTGCGTGAAAGAGTCATCCATCTCTCCATCCATCCTCACAAACTTTCGGGCTTTCCGCTGGCCCGAAACATAAAGGGCTAAGGAAGGAACACGGGTGGGATTTAGTCAGTAAGAGTCTGACACTCCCTACCGCTCCACCCAGAGCGGGAGGAGTCATTTGATGATTTCCCATCCAAAAATATCTTGAGGGTTCTACCGGCATTTTTTGAAGTGAAAACTTCTTTAGCGGCGCTGTGTACTTTTTTTGGAATGGGTAAAAACTTCTAAACTCGCGTCAGGTCACGTGACCCTGATCGAAAATTCGTAAGACGTAAAACGTAAGACAGCGCCATCTATGCACATCGGGAAGAACTACGAGGGCCTCGCGTACTAACTACGTAGTTCATCCAACAACGACGAGATGGCGCTGAACCACGGATATATAACTGACGACGAGCTCAAATACATTTTATGTACAAGGCCAATAGTATGTAAAAATGTAACTAATATCAATCGTACCATCTACGTCCTCTTCTAATACGCCTCTGCAAACATTATGGTAATCGAACAAAGGTAACATTGTGTAAAATTTCATACAGGCTCCTTATTAGTTTATCTAGTTACCACTTTAGAAATGATTAACGAAGCACTGCCGCGACCAACACCACGAACTGAAGTCTATCCTGTGTGCTTATTTGTAAATCTGAATAAATTCCTTTCACGAGAAGAATAAACCAGTCACTTTGGTCATCATACCTGATTTGCAAAAAACCCTATAAAATAAGGAACACACCTTAACACGCGTGTTTTGTTTATAAGACGATTCACAAAATACACTCGTAATTGTTCAAGTTTTCACTTCTGTCGGCACTACCGGAGTGCCAGTTTTTTTTTATTTTTATGGATTCAAGGATCTGAATCAGGATCTGAATCAGGATCTGAATCTGAATCTGAATCCGGATCAGAAACAGGATCAGAATCTGGATCAGAATCAGGATCAGAATCAGGATCCTGGATCTGAATCAGGATCTGAATCAGGATCTGAATCAGGATCAGAATCAGAATCAGGATCAGAATCAGGATCTGAATCAGGATCTGAATCAGGATCTGAATTTGGATCTGAATCAAGATCTGAATCAGGATCAGAAACAGGATCAGAATCTGGATCTGAATCTGGATCTGAATCAAGATCTGAATCAGGATCTGGATCTGAATCTGGATCTGAATCAGGATCTGAATCAGGATCTGAATCAAGATCTGAATCAGGATCTGAATCAGGATCTGAATCAGGATCAGAATCAGTATCGGAATCAGGATCTGAATGTGGATCTGGATCTGAATCTGAATCAGAATCAGGTTCAGAATCAGAATCTTAATCAGGATCAGGATCAGAATCAGGATCTGAATCAGGATCGGAATCAGGATCAGAATCAGGATCAGAATCAGGATCAGGATCAGAATCAGGATCAGAATCTGGATCAGAATCTGGATCTCAATCTGGATCTGAATCTGGATCTCAATCTGGATCTGAATCTGGATCTGAATCTGGATGTGAATCTGGATCTGAATCTGGATCTGAATCAAGATCTGTATCAGGATCTGAATCAGGATCTGAATCAGGATCTGAATCAGGATCAGAATCTGGATCTGAATCAGGATCTGAATCAGGATCTGAATCAGGATCTGAATCAGGATCTGAATCAGGATCTGAATCAGGATCTGAATCAGGATCTGAATCAGGATCAGAATCAGGATCAGGATCAGAATCAGGATCAGAATCTGGATCAGAATCTGGATCTCAATCTGGATCTGAATCTGGATCTCAATCTGGATCTGAATCTGGATCTCAATCTGGATCTGAATCTGGATCTGAATCAAGTTCTGTATCAGGATCTGAATCAGGATCTGAATCAGGATCAGAATCTGGATCTGAATCAGGATCTGAATCAGGATCTGAATCAGGATCTGAATCAGGATCTGAATCAGGATCTGAATCAGGATCTGAATCAGGATCTGAATCAGGATCTGAATCAGGATCTGAATCAGGATCTGAATCTGGATCTGAATCAGGATCTGAATCAGGATCTGAATCAGGATCTGAATCAGGATCTGAATCAGGATCTGAATCAGGATCTGAATCAGGATCAGAATCAGGATCGGAATCAGGATCTGAATCAGGATCTGAATCAGGATCTGAATCTGAATCAGGATCAGAAACAGGATCAGAATCTGGATCAGAATCAGGATCTGAATGTGGATCTGGATCTGAATCTGAATCAGGTTCAGAATCTAATCTGAATCAGGATCAGAATCAGGATTCCGAATCAGGATCTGAATTAGGATCGGAATCAGGATCAGGATCAGAATCAGAATCTGGATCAGAATCTGGATCTCAATCTGGATCTGAATCTGGATCTGAATCGGGATCTGAATCTGGATTTGAATCTGGATCTGAATCTGGATCTGAATCTGGATCTGAATCAGGATCTGAATCAGGATCTGAATCAGGATCTGAATCTGGATCAGAATCAGGATCAGAATCAGGATCTGAATCAGGATCAGTATCAGGATCAGAATCAGGATCTGAATCAAGATCTGAATCAGGATCTGAATCAGGATCTGAATCAGGATCTGAATCAGGATCAGAAACAGGATCAGAATCTGGATCTGAATCAGGATCAGAATCAGAACCGGTCGATTCTGTAAAAATCTCACCGTGAAAACTTAGGTGATGTGAGTTTGTTTTTGCTAGGAATTGACACTATTGACAGCTCACTCCACGCTCACTTCACCCAAGTTTTCACGGTGAGATGGTTACAGAATCGCACTGCTGAATCAGGATCTGAATCAGGATCTGAATCAGGATCAGAATCAGAATCGGAATCAGGATCTGAATCAGGATCTGAATCAGGATCTGAATCTGAATCTGAACCTGAATCTGAATCTGGATCTGGATCTGGATCTGAATCTGGATCTGGATCAGAATCTGGATCAGAATCAGAATCTGGATCAGAATCTGGATCAGAATCATCAGGATGTTCTTTAGCATCGTTGTGATTTGAAAGTTTAAGACACGAAAAAGCGACAGTTTTACATGTTGTTTTGTTGTTTTTTTAGAGACATGTAAATTCATAAGATTTAACATGGGAGAAAATTAGATAGGAAGCATTATACAGTGTTTTTGAAGGTTTCACTTCTACCACGTGTGAATTGCACACATGCTGTTTTTTTTTTTGTCTGTGTAAAAATCAATCCAATCCAAATCCAATGCCAATCTCTTTGATTATACCTACGTAGTGCAATGAAAAAAAGAAAAACGCGGACTGACACAGTCAGTGGAAAGATGTGTAAAACTAGTGACGGAGGCTTCTCAAAGCGTCACGGAAGCTACAGCTCGGGATGGTTTTATTAGGAACAGATTAAAATCTCGCTCAGAAATGCCTAATTTTGGTCACAAAAACCAGTTCCGTTTTTAAAGTTGCCATTGATTATTTTGTCTTTCAACTATTTTAAACCTTGCTTTAACTCATTGTTGTACCTTTAAATTGAATAAAAACCATTTAAATGTTATTTTTGTATGATTTATAGTTTATATTAGGAACCCCTAAAAATAGCAAATTTGAAAAACTTCAAGGACTGGTAGAGGCCTCAAGATGCCGGATATCTAATTAAATTTTATAATAATCGTAATATATGTGTCAAAACGCAACTTTTGATACCTCTTGCGTAGCCGTAGCTCAATTTTTTTTTTCCCCCATACATGAACGGGACACCCTAACGCCCGGCCCTAAACGATCAATTATATTGTACAATATCACGAAATTACGCAATGTTTTTTACCGTTTAGGTGATCCTAAACGGTAAAAAACATTGCGTTATTCGTGAAATCTTCAATATTGACATATTGAAGATTGCGCAACGATTGAACAAAATTTTGACCAAGTTAATTTATTATTGCAGAATGCATTTAAAAAATTGCATCCTGTAAGGTCAGTTTGCGCAATATTTTTTTGTCTATTTATTGGCTTTGACAAGGACTACACGCGCGTAAATATGGCATGGCGTGTTTCCATAATTATTAAGGAAAAACATGATGGGGAAATTGAATATTGAAATATTAAATCTTCAAGAGTATTTCCGGTCGCTAGATACCGCAATGTTATTAATAGAGCCGGTATTGCTTCCCTCATATTTGGTGGTTTGGTTTCTCAATCAATGGAACACCAAGTCTAATAACTCTTGAAACTCTGGCAGATTTAATCCTACAAATTTTTTAAAGTCCTTTTCGTCAGTTAACGCCAAGTATTTTAAAAGATGTTCGTGATTCGTGACTTTCGACCAGCAATGTTTTCTTTTATTACGTTTAGCCACAAGTAGCAACACTAAAGCTGCTGCAAAATTTTGGTTTGACATGCTCACGAAACAGCTCACTCGAGAACATTGACGCATAACAGCCGTCAATGTTATTCTTCATCATCATCATTGGCACCTTTGTTCCTCCCACTGCTGACTTACTGAGTACCCTCCCTTTTGCTTTTGTGCCATGCTTCCTTGATCCGTGCGAGTATCATCCAGGTCTTTCCCACGATCTTCTGTACCTACACTGACCTGGCCATTGGTCTGTCAATGTTATTGCGACAGTATAATTGACTGATTGAGTGCAAGGATGATTTAATATTATTGCACAATAACCCCCTTACTAATAAACATATTATATCAGATGAATAGTTACACACCGATTCCTCTCTTTCAGTCGTCAGTAATTTGACTTCCGAAAGAAGAAGACACAACGTTGTGTAACTATACAGACGCTATACAACGTTTATTAGTAAGGGGTTAAAAGTATTGCTCAATGTTATTGTAGTTTGTAATAATGTTGTTGATTACTGTTTAAAGATTATGTATTTGGCCAAAAAATAAGTATACACATACATGTCGTGCAAGATGTTACAATTAAAATTATCATAGTCATGTTTTGCCTTAGCGGCATACAAATATATTATAGGTACATCCTTAGGTAGGTAATTACATAAACATCAAATAATTAGAAATTTATCCATTTCAAATAATTCGCCAAGCGGCTTTTTGACTCTACGCGTGACCAGAGGGCTGGCCTATTTTTCACCGACTTCAAAAAAGGAGGAGTTTCTCAATTTGGATGTTTATATTTTTTTTAATTTAGCCCATAGAACAACCAACGTGGTAATGCTGCCAGCCTTTTGGGCACTTATCCCATTGACAGCGATGCGGAAGAATTTTTTGATGCCCAATGAGCTCCTGCTTTTTTTCCTTTTTTTATTATATACTTATATACAATATATATTTTAGTGTTAAATTGTAAAATAAGTTAAGTGTGTTAGAAATAAATAATAACTTTATTTATTTAGTTAGGATATAACTAAAATTAAAAATAATTAACAATCCAAATTAAAATATCTTACTAAACCAATGATGTATAAAACTATAGATACGTTGTCCGCACTCTAAAATGGCAACATGAAATGAAGCCAATTGCCACATTTGCGCTCAGTCACGCACCAACCTGTCGCGCGACGCGACGCGACGTATGTTTGTTTTTAATTTATATCGTATGTGAAAACCTGTGCAAAACATAAAGAAAATATGCCGTCGTGTGTTTTCAGAGGATGTAAAAATTATACCCCAAAAGTTAAAGACAAAAATGTGTCATTTCACGCGTAAGTTTACAAAACTAGATTATTTTATTTTATTTTGTACGACGCTGCGTCTAATGGCGGCCGGCGCATGAAGTGACTCTGATAGCTACGTCACTCATGCGCTCGACCAATGAGCATGTAATTTGACTATTACTTATCCTGTGACGTAACTGAAGATGTTTATTTATCTCCCTCTAGCAACAGACATCCCGCCGTACGGTGATATATTTTCTTTCCCTTTCTTTACGCGTATAAGTAGTTATCTAGTATTTTCGCCGTTTTTAAGCGCCGAGATGTTG
The DNA here is from genome assembly GCA_927399505.1 of Luperina testacea. Lineage (NCBI taxonomy): Eukaryota > Metazoa > Arthropoda > Insecta > Lepidoptera > Noctuidae > Luperina > Luperina testacea. The sequence continues at coordinate 11,670,670 of OV656771.1, read as the reverse complement.
GTTGATAACGTGTCTATATATAATACGTCATTGTACTAAACAGTGTCATCAACTCGTCATAGATAATAAAATTAGTCAATTAAATGTCAAAGTAATTGTAATAGGAATACACAAATTTAGTCTAATTTATCATTCAAAAATTCGTCAGTGCTGTAAATAGGCTTTCTCTAAAAGAAGGTACCTACTTACCTACGTACCTACTTCTTCATGTTTCCGTTGTATATTCCCTCCAATATTTTGGCAACGTATTATAAAGAATGGGAATGGTTTATGAACCATATTTTATACAAAATAATAATATTACTGGTGAAATAATATTTGGGTAGCTATTATAAATATAACAATATAATATTTTCCCTCCACGCGTTCCTAGAACTTAATACAAAACCTATTTAAATTCAGTATTTCAGTCTTATTCACACCAATCCAAACGTTTTAATTTCATTTTAAATACATTTCAATTTCTAAAAGTGAACTTTACGTTTTGCGAAAATTCAAGCGGCTACACTTTTGAACTAGGCAGTATTAAACCGTCGGGAACTTTTATTCCTGGCGAGAAAATTAAAACTGGGATTTGGTGGCATTAGATGTAAGTACTGATACTCGGTCCCTTTTATTCAGTGTTTTTGGTGTAAATGTGAGCACATTCCGTCCAAATGAACATTTTGACGAGAACGATGAATTTTCGCCTGTTTAGCCCCATATCCCTAATTAAATCTGGTTCGCACATGACATGCAGCTTGAATAGAATGCCCGTTGTGTTGCGTATGAAATCGGATTAGATCGTGGACTGCTGGTAACTGCTATTTTCACTTGGATTATTAAAATAGGACGTTTATGTCCACAATGTTCGTGCAGCTTAATGTTAAATTGCATTTAACACGGTTTTTTTGACACAAATGTAACCAAACAAGTGGGGTCATTCAATAATGTTCCAATAACGCACTTTTTAATCACATAATCGAAATAACCACGTATTCATATTTAAATTTGAATCTACCAATTGTTACGCAGTTGCCTGCAACTTGATTGAAACGTACTTGATTTTTATTTGTGGACAAGTTTAGTTTCCATTGAAATAGTTATAATGAAATGGGTTTTGATTGATGAGTGCTGTAGCAAAAACTTATGTACCGTCCGCGGTAAATAACTTAGAAATTGTTTTGAAACTTTTCAAACAAACAGAAGTGGATTGAACCCATTACTTGCTCGGTTGCTCCCATTTTGCTTATTCCTAGAATGAAGAATATACCTACTAGAAGGCGGCATCGCCAAAAGACCGTAGCGTCCAGGGACCTCCAAAGGCTCGCAGTTTCTCTACAAAGTCTGTTGAAGCGAAGTTTTCTACGCCCACAATCCCGTAGTTTTAGAAATTAACAAAGGTTGTGTTGAACGGTGACTGCGAATCGTAAAAAACTGAGAGAACTATTTACTACCTTAGTTGCAAGAACTGCGGTTGGTACAGTAAAGTATGAAATAATGTCAGATTTCCAGAAACGCGCCAGATAAATCGTAATATCTTTGTTATATATTTTCGGTATCCGGAAAAACAAGTAAACGAGTAGGTACCCTTTAAAAAAAATCACCAATATCGAATTTGTCACTTGGAATGGCGGATGTGATCGTCTTAATCAAGACATGCACTATGAGATGAAAATTAGATCAGAAAAAATTCTGAATTACATAATTCTGCTGTTCAAAAATTCCACTAAAAAATAAAAAGAATCATGTGTTAAAAGACTACCCAGAGTATCTCACGCGATGTTTTGTCTAATTCTCACATGTTTTTTTAAACAGCCGCCATTGTAGTTGGTTCAAAGTGCGACTTTCCGCTGCCTTGTACTGTAGTGATGGTATCCGGAACACTGGACGCCGGCAGAGGTAATAAATATACAGCCCAGGCCGCGAATTTTGTGTCTTGCAAAGAAAAATAATATTTTTATCGTGGCTAAAATGTTATTTTAAAATAGTTTTTGCATATTTTAGTCAATCTGAAAGTAGTATTTTTGAAAGCGTAGTGTTGGTATAGGACCGGGCTAACAATGACATATCGAGCACCTTTAGAAAGAGACTTTCGCATAGGTATAAAAGAGGGGTTTACTATAATAGCCGCACGGGTCGAACGATTAGGTTAAGCTACGTTTGCCGCGGTTGGCCCGTGGATGGGTGACCATCTTAACATACTAAAAGAACGTGTCTTGGAAAGCCTGTGAAGTTATTGGTTTCCGCTCTCATTCGTAGATCTTTGATAGTCGTTACGGGCCGTCAGAAGCCCGAAAATCTGACAACCAGTCTTACCAAGGCGTAAGACTGGAAGCCGACCCCAACATGGGAAAAGGCTGGGCAGATGATGATGACGTTTGCATAAGTATAAGTGACAGAGACGACGATCTGCAAAGTCGAACATTTTTAAACTCGAATTGTACTGTAACCAGATGTTCAGATGAAAAGTAGGCAGAGTCGTCAAGATGGTTCTTTTATTTCCAATCGAACTAGGTGACATACTTTTTCATTCCAAGTAATCGTATGTATTTTTTTCTACATTTTCTACCCTTAGGCTGGCCCTATACGATCAACATATTACACAATATCACGAATTGCGCAATGTTTTTGATCGTTTAAGGTGCTTATTAACATTGCGCAATGAATGAACAAAATTTTGAGCCAGTTTAATTTTTATTGCACCATATTTTAATTGCATCGTGTAGGATAAGTATTGAGCAGATCACGCAAAAACATTGAAGCCTAAGGGCCGGCACTGTTATTGCGTGAAAATAATTAATCGTTTGAGTGCAGTCTTATTCAATCGCAAACTTATTGTAAGTGTAGGGGCCGCCTTAGGTTCATTTTGCAGGAAAATTAGGTCACCTACTAGCGAAAATGTAGGTCACCTAATATTTGTAATAATTTTCTCCGCTAAAAGGCACGAAGTTTTACTCCCCCCTGATTACTTTATGATCACTTATTGCTATTTTACACTACTTATTGAATTACTTTTGTAAACGATATATTTTCTGAGCCCAATGAAAATAATGAAATATTTACAACTACTTAACGTGTTATCACAAGTTATACAATCAGCCATGGTAGAAGCGGCACTAACAGCCCAGTTGCGCCGGTAGTAGGTACTTAAGAAATATCGTCCCAAGTGATCGCTCATTAAACGCCCCTAAAAATACAGCGGAAACACGAAACCGTCATCTGTGGCAACTTAAAATTAACTCATAAAAAATAGTAGCTTGTTTATGAAAGAGGTCAGTGTTCTGTGGCGTGCTTAGGAAGTGTTAACAGCGGGGCGTGCCTGTGCTATCTAGTATCTCGCGTAGGGCAATTGCACTTGTCAGCCGGGGTTCGGCGCTTCCTTACTCGCTTACCGCACTGCACCCTAGTTCCCTACCCTAGCCGCGCCGCCCGCGCCGCGTCCGTACACAATACTGCTGCGTTGCGCTTCCCGACGAGTGGTGTATTTCCTCCACTTAAACGTTTAAGGCCCAGTCGAGTGATATATTAGGTACAAATTACGTGAGAATTTTTGCTTAGGCAGTCGTTTTTTGTTGCGCTGAATAGGTACTTGTAAGTTTTAAAAACGGAATAGATTTCAGTTTTAACACACTTATTTACTCTTTTGTTCTTATTGCTTGGTAAATGTATTTTCACACCACCTGCTCGAAAATTTCAAATTATATGTCAAGCAACCTTAACCTAAAGTGAGTCATTAGTGGCCGGGGGCACAGCCGGTCAATAATGTTGTACTGGATTTCATTATGACCCGCTGGTCAATAATGTGATTTGAATTTGGAATCTCACATGCTCAACTAAATTGGCAGTATAGTACTAACAAACACCCTTTGGTACCAGAAAGAAGAAAGCTATTCTCGATATCCTTACTACGCGTGGATGATATTCTCGATTTCCTACAAAATCATAATGACTGCTTCTTCATATCGTTACCATGTTTTCGAAGACATAATATTGTAAGAATAATTAGATAACTACGAACCATTTTTTAAAAGGAATGGAAGTGCATAAACTAACTAGTTCTAAATATGTTAGTCTTACTGTTTGTTTATTTAATAAATACTTTGTTTTTCGTACTATGGCTATTATTTTCTCACAGTAGGTGTAAAAAGTAGAGTATCCTCCTCTGGGCTAAAGGTGCCTTTGCCTTGGGCTAGCTTGAATCCCTCGCTGCATTCAGGATTCTTGTATTAACTCCCTCGCTTCGCTCGTGAGTTAAACTCTTAATTCCCTCGCTGCGCTCGGGAGTTAAATCCCGAATCCTTCATTGCGCTCGCGATTCAATATGACGCCCGTGACATAAGACACAACTTTAGCCCCTCGGTGCATAATCTACTATTTTAATCTCAGTACAAAATCAGCCTATAATTTTCCTCCTGCTCCTACACAGGAATCCTCTCTGTGAGAGCGAGTTGGCCGTAATCCACCACGCGGGCCCAGTGCGGGTTGGCAGATGTCACAAGTCTAGAACATGCCTGTTTCTTCACGATGTTTTCCTTTAGCGTTTTGAGAGCAGTAGTGATGAAATAATTTACACAAAATAAAGCGCCTGTCAGAGTTCTAACCCACGACCAACAACTTGTAATTCGCGGCCGTTTCCACTGGGTCACCACTGTTCTAACCTCAGTACTCAATACTTACTCATTTAAGTTTGATCCTTGTAGCAGATTGGTTTATGGTTACTACAAATTGATCCTATTATCCAAAGATCTGACGCACGCCGTCATGTATGAATCAAACTTGAGCGGTCCGTCTCTACATTATGGGATACGTAACCATAAACTGACTGCATAATTATTCTTCTAAGAAGGGCTGCCTGAAAATGTAAATGCTAAAACAGTTACTTGCGCTATTTCAGTAAATTCTCATAATGGTTTCATAGAATTTTACCTAATTTGCTTGTGTTGGAGAAATTTATTGCTTAAAGAGCATTAAATTGTTTATCTACTAAAACCTGAACAAACAATTCCGGTTAAGTGCCTAGTTCATATCGAGCTTATTCTGCCTTTTATATAAACGCTCAATTATGTAATAGGTACTAAGATTTCTTTGAATAAGCCAAAGCGGTGTGATGATGATTGAATTGAGCGTATATATTGACTTAAATTGAAAGACGCGTTAGGGTCTAAACAGACGGACTGCGTTTCAACTGCATGCCAGCTGCAACATCGCAGTTTGGATGCAGTTGACATAACTAGGTTTCGAAGCAGTTAAGTCAACTGCATCAAAACTGCGATGTTGCAGCTGAAATGCAGTCCGTCTGTTTAGACCCTAAGTCATAATACGCCAGTCATCATGCCCAATTGCCCATATATGAAAAGTGAAAACGCTCATTTACAATAACTTCACCCAAATTTGCAGCTTATGTAACTCATCCCTTCGTAAAGCAAAAAGAAAATTATCAAAGAATTAATAGACGTACGATAGTGCCAAGACTTTTCTAAGACAGGTATTATGTTTATTATGTTTTGATTTTAAAACTGAAATAAAAATAAACATTAAATGCTCTAAGCAGACCGATTTTATCTAAGTTCTTATAATTACTTATATAAATAATCCAAATAAACATTTTGGTAATAATAATATCAAGTTCAGTAGTTATAATACTTATTGTTTTTCATTGAATTGTAACTTCGTGGAAAAATCTTCCTGCGAATAGGCGTAAATATAATAATATAGTGCCAAAATGATTTAGCTGTAATACGTATTCGAAAAGAGTATTCTTTCCAATTATATTCTAGCTTTTGCCCGCGACTTCGCCCGCGTGGGTCTCGGAAAATATCCCACAAGAACGTACTGGGATTAAAAATACGCTATATGTTAATCCAGGTTATAACCTACCTGTGTGCTAAACTTCATCCAAATCTTTTACGCCGTTTTTGCGCCAATCCGTAACATACATCCAGACAAACCGACAAACGGACAATAATTGTTCGTTACTATTTTATTATATGTATATTTATGTAATCCTTATTTATCTTTTAATAAATTATGGCAGATAATTCTAATCTGACATTACTAAATATGCTAGATACACCATCTTCATCATTGTCACTAAATACTGCAAAATATCAGTATTTTAAAGAGAGCCTCATCTGACCAAAGCAACTAAACTAGGTCGGTCTCGATACAGGGCAATACTAACAGGTATCCTTTGGCAACACCGATTAATTTGACCTTCAAGCTTCCGGCTACCCGTAAAAGGAAATGTGGTCGGAGAGACTTTTTGAAAAAGCCTAATAAAAACACATAATTCGAGGTTTGGCTCTTGCCTATTTTCTCATCCAACATTGGACCAATTTAAAAGATATAAACAGAATAAGAAGGATATATAATGTTTCCCTATGTTTTTATGTTTTCCCGACTTACGAGTTTACGGTCATGGGTAGGGACGAACCCACACAGGTGCTTTACTTGCTCTCAAAACGGTGAAGGAAATTTTTTTTGAATGGAAAACATCGTGAGGAAACCGGCATGTCCTAAAATGAATAAATCTAAAACGAGTGACTTCTGCCAACCCGCAGTGGACCCGCGTGCTAGGTTATGGCCCACTCCCTCCCATTGAGAGGAGGCCTGTGTCCCAGCAGTGGGAATATTATAGGCAAAATTATGTTTATTTATTTATTTATTAGGCTTTTCAACAATGAGTACACTGTTACTTTATAATTTGTACATTGCAAACTTAAGTCTAAGCGCCTCATCACTTACAGAAAAGCACAGCATGCACTACATTACGTACGTACGTGTTACGTATGCTTTTGCAATTAAGAGTTCCTGATAATATCAGGAGCTTTAAAATAGATTTAAATTTTTCCTCTTATACAATAGTGAATCAATGTAGTTGTTCAATACAATATCATTATAGGTAGCCAATTGTATCTGCATCGAACCCGATTACCAACCGGCTTAATTAAACCATTATTCCGATTTTACAAGAGGTTCATTGTCCAATAATAAAGTAACAAAGTGGTAATTCATGTTGAATGATGTAGTTTGAATATCAGATAGGGCCTGATCGATGGTGGCTTGGATCGTGGATATCTGGCGGATGGCGTGTCCGACCGTGCCTATAAGTGTGAGTTTGTCTGTCTTAATGGGATTCCGTGGCAACATTGATGAAACGCAGCACTTTACGCATCACTCACGATGGTTATAAATTACATCCTTGAGTGGCGGTTCCTGTATGTATGGACGCCAGCACATCAAGCTACTGCAATCTGTCAAATTTCTATAATAGATTTTCAACTTTTTCGCTAAAGCATAAGGTTCAAAGTTGATTGGGAAAATTTGACAGTTACGGGTAGCTTGATGTGCTGGCGTCTCAGCGACCTTACATATGAGTACATACATGGATACGACTGGCACATTTTGAGAAATATTATTAGCATGTTCTTAAAATTTTATTTCCTTAGCACAAGGCAAGAGAAGTCTTGTTCGTAGCTTCCTACAAGAGACTAGAGAAGACTGTGTGTTCTGCCGTTCGTGTGACATGGACTTTCTAAAAATAGTCGCGGTTATTATTTGAATTTTAGCACTGATTTAGCGTGAGAATGTGGAATAGATCAATAAATATCAAGTAGGTACATTACTACACATAAAGTTGAATTACGATTAATTAAAATTAAAAAGAAACAGTAAAACTAAATACGGTAGGGAACCCTAAATACACGAGTAAGTACGCTTGCGCTTAGCTAGTATTTGTTATCTGTGAAGTGTCGGAACTGTCGTGTTCATTATGAATAGTAGCGTGTTACTGCTGATATTATTAAGGTGCTCAGTTTACTTTGTTGACGGGACAAGATTAGGTTTTGACTTAGGGCGGTTGCACTTAGCTACAATAAGGGCGTTTGTCCACCGCCATCGTCACCGAGATGTTAACGAGAACAAGATGACGGCGCCGAAGTAGCGATACCTAAATTTACTACGACCACGTGTCCACGGTACATCCGTCACCCGAGCGCCGAGATCCCGGCCCTCGTATTTTCGAGTAGTTCGATGCAATTGCTAGGACTCGGCCAGAAATTTATGACGGGCCAATGCAGCAATGTGTCGACAATACAAAACACGTTTGATCTAGTCTGATACAAAACACGTTTGATCTAGTCTGCACACTTCCGTCACGCCGGCACCATTCGCCGGGTATTTGTTTTGTCTATCATAACATACTGAACCGCCGTGTTCGGTCGGTCGCGGTGGACAAACGAGCTCCGTTAACGGTTCGAATAATCTCGTTTCCCGATGACGGCTGCGGTGGATAAACGCACTAAGTGTATTGTTAGTTATCTAAAGCCGACAAGAATAAAGGAAGAGTTCCACCGTAATCAATGCCGAGGGCCTAAAAAAATGGCCGTCGCTTTCAAAGCGTTTCGTATTTCTACTACGAGCGCGCCACTCTATGCCCTTGCCCGACCATTACAAGTCCAACACACATAAACTATTATAGTGACGACCAACCTAAAAATTACCAAGGCAATGAAAATCAGTAAAATCCAAAGAAACTATTTATTTGCTTTGATTTCCGAATTAAAATATATATATTTTTTTAATGTAGGAAGTAGACAAATGAATAAAATTGAAGTGGCTGTTTGTAATTTCAAAATAACAGTTTCTTACTAAATGCATATGACAGTATTTATGGTACAGACGCCAGCACATCAAGCTACCTGAAACTGTCAAATTTTCCCAATCAACTTTGAACCGTATACTTTAACGATAATGTTGAAAATCTATTTAAGAAATTTGACAGATTGTAGTAATTTGATGTGCTGGCGTCTGTACTTATAACAAAAAATCATTTATTTTTTATTTTTGTTTGTCTGTCTGTTTGTTTGTTCTGGCTAATCTCCGAAACGAAGTCGCGGGCACAGCTTGTAGTCAATATAATGAATCCTTTGCTCTTGTTAAACTCAACACAACCTTTATAAAACTTTCTCGTGTTAACCCAAATACTATTGTATATGGTCCTGCATCTCAGAAGTTGTCCTGAACTTTAGTAAGTGTATTGTATCAACAAAGCGCTAGACACAGTCTCGACGACTACTGGGTAAACTTTCGGAGACTAGAGAGATCTAGATCTGTCTAAATACCTATGTAACAAACATACAGTGCCATCTAGTATCACTTAACCAAAGTACTATGATCAGCAGATCAATAACATGGTAGACAGCTAGGGGAGGTCTGAAGGGAGATAGCCACGTAGTCCCTTTTATCCCTCCACTTAGGGTTGCCACCTGGTATAAATTATTTATTGTAACTGTAGTAAATTATAATAAGCAAGTTGCCAATAAAAATATTTTGAAGTCAATGGGGCTTTCATTTCACTAATAACAACCCTACACCTAGGTATTTGTCCTGTGAACTCCTGCACAGGCTAATCTCTAATCTCTTCTACGGAAACAGCGGGGTAATTGCGTAACGCACTAACAGTAGCAATGGCTTTAATTTTGACAGTTCAACAACATCATCACTGCGATTCAAATGGAGATCGATAGTGTTACGTAATTAGGGTGCAGGGCTCTGTTTTCGTAGAAGAGATTAGAGACCAAGGAGTGAAGTTATAGAGGTATGAGGAACAGGGTGTAAAGTTCACTCATACTCTATAGAAAAGGGAGGATCCTCCGACCAGACGGGTGTTGTGTCTGGCGGGCAACTGCCCAATGATTCATGTCGGGCCGTTGTATCTATGCTAGTTGCGCGGTAAACTCTGCTTGCGCGATACAGGATTTTGCGTGACGTCAGTATGACGCGTTGTTTTGCATGTGGCGTTGTAGATACCGCTACAAAGTCATACAACATACCTAGTTACCTACATAGGGCGTTTAAAAATACGTTTATCAACGATAGTAAAGATGGAAACATTGTCTTACGGCTGTATGTATAGTGGTAAATACAGGGTCAAATACAATTAGCGAAACTTAACACGTGATGGGTATCGAAATCTAAACATGATAAAACATATTGGATGATATCGTATTTTGGGTCAAAGACCGTAGTTAGTGTAGTCACATAAAATCGGTTATACAAATCTGTTTTTTTTTTTTGTATAAACTTCACAGACGTAAAATCTATCGTTATCTTATCGATATAACAAAAAAAAATACTGATTTTCTCAACTCATTCTTCAAGTAACTACACTACCAGCGCTCACTGGCTCCAAAAAAATCATAAAATCATTTTTATTGTTTTATGTTTGGATGTCCATCGAATATGCGGATTTCCACTAATTCAATTTGACCCTGTCTAAGAAGTTAGACTACAGAAATATTGCGAATTATGACATCTGAAATAAATCGTTACCCAGCCGAAGTCGTCGTGAAGGATCTTTTTATAAAAGATCTTCACGAAGCACGACGAAGCGGATCATTTTGTTTTAATTTTTTTTTTTTAAGAATGAATTAAGGCTCGTACACACAGGCGCGACGCGACACGCGACACAAAGGCACCGTTCGTCGCGCGACTTGCGGTGCCTTTGTGTCGCGTGTCGCGTCGCGCCTGTGTGTACGAGCCTTTAATTGTTAAGAACGCCATTTAAAAAAAAAAGTGGTTGGTTATAGGACAGTTATCTTTTTAAATAACTGCTGAACGGTTATGAAGTCATTAAATCGATAATAATTTGTGCTATTACGATTCTATAAATAACTGCCATCCATTCAACAGATTTTTACTACTTAAAATACCAGATTATCCAAATCCAAGGGCAGAACTCGATAAGGTTAGACCGATCCCTGCTTGAATAATGTCTGGCAGACACGGGACAGTATTAATTAAACGCGGCTGAGTCATTTGACCCCGGCGGGTTTGTCTATAGACACAATTTGACATTGACAACACCTTTATGTCGTAGCAGTAAGGTTGGTTTTCGTGACCCAAATATTAGAATGTACTCCGCTAATGACCCAATGTAAATCTATCAACTACAAGCTTGAATGGTCATTAATGCTTATTTATGTCGGAATTATTCACAAAAATTGTTGGATTTATTTGATTGTATCTGAGAATATCCTTGGTGGGTATAACTTTTGTCTATAGTTATGTCATCATGAATTCCAGAATCAAATCTTAATTTTAACGATTTTATTCGGTTATAGCTATCGATTATCGAATCTTTTCCTGAACTACATAAGTGAAATAGTAAGAAAATAATTGTCAGACTCTGATAATTGAGGAACTAAGCTATAGTATTGTTGTCCACCGTTTCCAGTCGTTACGATAAGTACACCGTTGGTATTGACCGGCTTCAGGCTTTCTCTTGCGTCATTAGCGATTCCTCATTAAATAGGTAACTCAGTAAATATTTAAAAATATTCTCACTACCTAATTTGGTTGCAGCGCGCCACGATTACAAGACAAAAGGTTAATGAACTACAATCCTCAAGAAGTGGAAGGTAAATATTAATCAGAATATTCCAGAAACATGCTCTAATGAAGCCAAGCCCGCGCCGGAGGGCACGGCAAACATTTTTAATCCGCGGCGCATCTCATAAATTTCAACCCGGGGATAAAGTCGCCTTTGTTTTTCTTCACGAAAGAAATATTTTTCGCTAAATTTACAACGCTTGTGGCGTATCGCTGGCCTGAGCCGAGACCGCGTCGGGCTTCGCTTTTATTGACCACTCTCATTACAATTGAGAAGATGTTCGGAGTTTTGAAAAGATTGTGTTGATAGCTGGAAAAACAACTTTTTTTTTAATGACAGAGATTTTAAAACATCTTCTGCAATGCACAGTCTGCAAGCTACGAGTAAACAACATTGTTTCTACATAGATTTCTAAAATAGAAAGCTCACACATGTCTAACTATACGAAATTTAATTAAATTAAACTGTAAACTTGCATATTTCATGACAGCAATGTTTTGTGCGAGGCGGAAGCCTACTAAAACTATCCGTAATTGACGAGAAATGTTTCAAGTGTAATGAAATATGGGGGGAATTAATATTTCAGGTGCCTAGCTAGCCCAAAACTTTGCCAATAATTTTGATTTATTGGAGCCTCACCGCCTCTCATATCTACTACTCAAACTTTTGCTATTTAAACAATCACTTTGGCGCTGGCCTACCATCCTATACTAAAGACTTTGCTTCAATAGGCTTTCAAGGAATTCTCTCAGAGACCTAGATTTCTGATTGCAAAGCTAAGATCGCTGTATGCATTCCAAAGACGGGCTGGGTGGAATAAATATTAACGTAGGTACCTAGTCCTTTTTACCTAATTCCATCATCATGATCATTTCAGCTGAAAGACGTCCACTGCTGGACATAGGCCTCCACCGCAAGCACACTTCACCCACACTTCGCACTCCGACACACGACCACCGAGCACTTCGACCGGTTCTGTGTTTCACGCATCCTACGGGTTCCTGCGGCCTTCACAAGGTCGTCGGTCCACATTGAGAGAGGCCTTCCAACGCTACGTCACCACCACCACGCCATCTGTTCTGCGAGCAATGTCCCCTCCCCACTGCCACTTAGGTTTGGAAATTCTTCGGGCTATGTCGGTTACCTTAGTTCTCCTGCGGATCTCCTCATTTCTGATTCAATCACGCAGGGAATCTCCAAGCATAGCCCTCTCCATTGCCCTTTGGGTGACTTTTAGCCTTCTAATAAGGCCCATTGTGAGCGACCACGTTTCAGTGCCATATGTCTTCACTGGAAACTCGCACTGGTCAAAGACTTTCGTCTTGAGACACTGCGGTGTGTGGGACGAGAAGATATTGCGTAGCTTCCCAAACGCCTATTTAGAGTAAAACAATATATGACAATTATACCCATTTGCTTATAAGCCTCTCAAAAAGATAGTCTTTGAGCATAAGTAAACAATACTAAAAGTATGTTAACATTGGCATCATGGACAATTTCAGTCTGTAAGTACGCAATGAAATCGGTCGGAAAAGCACTTGTGTATCTCTCCGAGCAACGAACGGTACTTCGCCGACTGTTCGATCTATTTCAATAGTCTTTAAGCAACTTACCAACAGTTTCTACGGCTTCTACTCGATAGCGATATAAAGTTTGAAAATCGCAGTTTTTATTGCAGTTTGCATACTGATATATCCTCAACAACTGTAGATTTAAGACTCCTTTGAAATTAGTTTATATTGCTTAGTCGAGTTAGTTTATGTATGTCATGGAATTTTGACCTAAATACAAAAATGTTTGCTTATAAGGCAAGTAATAGTTTTATAATGATTCATAATAAGTCAAGGTCTGAATGCGTTCTTTGCGTTGGGAATAAAAACAAACTGTCGAAGTTGAAATCTGCTTTTGATAACAACCCCAACGACCACTCAATAAGACTGGTCATCTGATGGAAGATGCGGGTCGTATCTTCGGTTGCGTATCGTCAAAATGCACTACTAGATAATAAAACATTCAACCTTATACACTCAAGTGATGATGCGTTACTGCGTCGAGCTACGAAGGTACCGCCGAAGTATCTTCCGTTAGATTAGCGACCACCCTAAGTCCAATTCATGAAGGTAATAAAACAAAACAAACTAATCAAATCACATTCATAAATATAACAATATTATCTCCGGAATTGTTTGCTACAACGTTTTGTTTGACATGTCTACTAGGTCATAATACAATGATATTGCCGAGGAAATAACAAAATATTCCAATCAGACACACCTCATAACAACACCATAAAAATCTTGTAATATCAACACAATAAATCACTCATCGTTTTATCAGGGAAACTAGTCGACGAGTTACGAGGTAACATTAGTTGCGAGCAAACGAGCGACAAAATTTCTTTGTATCGATAAAGTAGCTGGCGACCAGAATTCCCATTTTCACGATAACGATCATGTCCCACCTTGTGGCCATTAAGGGTCAGGCGATGGTCAGATAGGGGGCAATTTATGCACTGTACACTCAACTCAAGAGCTTCGTTGTATTTACTTAGTTTTTACAAGGCGAGATCTTTATCCGTTCCGTGCAAAATGTTTCGTTTTTAAGCTTAACTTGCGTCCCTTTTGTGGTTCTGATGCGGTTATTGTGTAACTCCCGTCTAATAAATAGTTGTGTTAGCCTGTATTTGCTGCGGCGCATTAAATTTTCGTTTATATTTTTATTTTTTCTATGCTTTCATGCGGGGCATGCCTGACTGGGCCTCAAAGCATTTTAAATTTCAAATAGGCACATAAAAGGCACTTTTGAACGTCAAAATTTAAATATAATTGATTCTAGTCGCCCCTTCCAAAAGGTAGTTTTCGTATGGAGAAGAATAGGCAGGAAACTCCACCATTACACTTTTAAAATGTTTTATAATATTTTGTGAACATTAATGGACTATAGATTTACTGGAACCATAAAGTGCTTCAGTAATCGCGCGCCGTTGATTGATTTACCTATTGTTATTTTGATGCCATCAGAGTACAGTAGTCTCTTCATTGCATTAAACTATTTACAATATAAAGTTTTGTATTATTTTACTCCAAAAGAAATCTCTACATTTTTACAACGTATAGCAGATAATTATTAATAACTTTTACATCAAGTTTGTGTAAACTTTCTCTAGTTTCCTTCTGCCTGTGGTAATTAATCCTGACTACTAGCAGGATCCCACTTCCGGCTTAATCTTTACTTTGTCTTGTCTTCGCCACCCTCAATCGAAAGTTTGCTTTAATGTCACTGTAATGAGTTCGGTTCCTCATTCACTATCAGCTTAATTTGTAGTGGGACATAAAGTGGCCCTTAAGTAGTAGACTGTTACGGGCACTATAATTAATTTTATTTTAACTAGCCGTTGTCTGCAGTTCAGCTCCCACTTTTGGAAATCTAATACATACCTACACCCAGGCAAAAAGTAGGCTACGTTTGAATCAAAAATATGGTGTATCTGTGTCCCAAATTGCATTAAAATCAATTCATCCGTTTATGCGTGAATGAGGAACGTTTTTGCGTTTTTTTTTTTCTGGTGTACAATAAAGTTGACATAAATAAATAAACATACAAAATCTAAGTCTGTCATCTTCACTAACAAAAAACTTATAAATAAAAGCATTACTCATGTTAGTGTGATCATTTATAAGTAGAGTTGCTTCCTAGGAATAGTTTCCAGACTCTAGTATTAAAACATAAAGAAATATCTTCCTATATTTAGAAGCCATGTCGAGGAGCACTAGTCTATATCAGATCACAGCCCAGCCGACTAACGAGAGCTTCTCGACGTGTTTATCGAAGCTCTCAGCTATTAGGCCCTTTAACGATATCGGCGCAATGATTGCCAAGTCTACATCCCACATGTCGACAGTTCGATAGGACTGTCCATATCGATACTATAACCGATCTATAACTTTAATCGGTTTATCAATTACAGTGTTGTGTCTGTGATGATTTGTTGGTCACAATAAAACGTGAATTTTAGATTCATTTTATGTAAAAATAATCCAATGTTTTGGAAATGAAATACTGGGAAGCAAATGGAAAGTGAGCATGTGTAGTTCCACTGTACTTACGAAGGAAATATTTAGCTTATAAATTTTGTCTAAAGTCAATGGCAATAGAAAATAATTTAACCTGTCAGTTATTAGAGAATCTCTACGCTCTTCGACATAATTTTATTGTTATTAGTATCAGTTGTGAATGAGGTTAAAGAGTTGCAGGTGGCTTCTTCCTGTCCATTATTAATATATACTTTACGAACATGGATAACTAATATTAATGTAAATTAAATAATTATAGTAAATTTAGAATCAATAAAAAAACCAAAACATTCATACGATAGCAATATATTAAAATATGAAATTATTAGTGAATTATATACGAAGTATAGGGGTTGGTTTCACATATTTACAGATGGGTCGAAGAGTGTAGAAGGTCATAGGTCTGCATATTTTATACCTAATATAGATATAAGCACTCAGGATAATTATTTTAAAATAAGTGAACCTACATCCATTATGACGTTGGAACTCATTGCTTTCTCAGAGGCTTTGACTTATGTGATTAATCACTGTGGATATAAAAATGTCGTCGTACCGACAGCAAAAGCTCATTAAAACATAGCTCGATGCGCCTCTGGCCACAGAGGTTCATCGATAGCTTATGTTATTTTATCCAAAATTGATGAAATTACTTTAAAAGGCATCCAACTGAGATTGCAGTGGGTGCCATCGCATATTGGGTTGCGGGGCAACGAAGAGGCTGACACATTGGCGAAATTAGCGGCTACGAATATAAAAAAAAATAATAAATTAGATTATTCAGAATTTTTACCAAAATTTAAAAATATATGCTATGATTATTATAATACACAAATTATAAAATAATCAAAATACATAAATTATAAAATAAATAAATTATTGGAATGAATATTTTAATAAACGGTCATTAGAAAAGGGTTTATGGTATAAAACCATACAGAGTGAACCTCTTCGCGTGCCCTGGTTAATGAATAGTGATATTAGTAGAAAACTGACTGTTACTGCTCTTAGACTCAGATCTGGACAAATTCTATGCAAAAGATTTGCTTTCATGATGAAGAAAATCACTTCACTCAATTGTGACGAATGTGGAGTTGTCGAGGACCTACAACATTTATTGATGGAATGTGTCCAATATGAGTCCAGTAGAAATAATTTAGTAAGGTCCCTGAATTTGAACAGAACTGATGTAGGCATGTTCCATACAATTCTATCCCAACCAAATGGCGATGATGCAAAGGGTTTGTTCAATTTCATGACCCACGTCCTGTGAAAGTACAATTGTTTAGGATACGATGGGACTGGCATACGCTATGCGTAAAATAAATAAATAAAGAAAAAAAATTAGAGGCAATCTCTACCTACATTTAAAATATTTGTCTAGAATCACAGTGACATAAAAGGAGTTTTATTGCGTTAAACTTCGACGGAGAGATACCTACGATGCTATTGACGTATCACCTTCCACATAATGGGTGGCTGATGCTGATAAATATAGAAGGACGCCAGGCGCTTGCCAATTACGTCTTGCGCTGATACGATACACTTAACTGGCTTTACAGGAGGAGGGAATTCTTATACAGGGCGACTTTTAGCAGGAAACAATGCAGCATTTGAACTGAAAAAGAAATCCAGCTGGAGATTTTAAAGCGGATTTTAAATACGACTTTTGCACTTTCCCCAAATAAATTGAGATAAGGACAAGAAAATAATGATTTAAAAGACAACGAAAAATCTAGCTGTGGTGTCAGTCAATATATATACCAAAACATAGACCTAAATGAACTTTTCAGTCGCCTGAAAATTCTAAACCGTATTCTAACAAATCATTTCATCTCTTCCGCATATGTGCGCTTTTATAGCTTTGATACAGTTACGAATAAGATACGATTCTCAAACGATTACCGGGACGAGGTTCGGAGCAAAGCTATGCAGTCTCGATACGAATGTTGCTGATGTAGAATTTCGTATGTGCGCTTTACGATTTAATCGAGTCATAAAAGTCAATGTACCTAATCGAGAAGCTTTATGTTCATCTCATAAATAAGTCAATAGGGATACGATTTTTAAATTATGTAGCTAATATGTTGTGGAAGATAAGATTTTACAATGCTTGGGCTAATAACGTAGTTTGTAAAATCAGTCAAGGGAGAATTGCTAACTTTGTGCTTGTGTACAACTTTTCAACTTTCCTTGGCGAGTTGTTTGCTTTTGCATTCTTGAATTACATGTTACTCTGCAGGTAGCTTACAAATAATAACTTTTCAGATATTAATGAGCTAGTAAGTAACTAAATATTGTGTAACACTGAATCGAATTTAAATTAATATTTTTTTTTTCTTTTTCCTGTACCCGGTCGACACGCCAGATCCTTCCCACAAGGTGGACCGATGACCTTGTGAAGGCTGCAGGAATTCGCAGGATGTGAGAAGCACAGGACAGCCTACATTGGACGGCTTTTGGCTGTAATTATGGTGATCATGCTTTCCAAATAAAATAACATGGAAGTAATAAAATTTTCATGTTATTTTCCCACATTTTCAGTGGTTAAAAAAATATATAGGTACAGGGTTATTGGTAAAACATGAACAACCTCTTAAGCTGTTCCCTACATTAATGTTCGTATAACTCGTCAAAATGTAGGGAACAGCAAATTTTTTTTCGCGATTTCAGGTTTGGTCCAATAGTAAAAGTTGTTCATAATGATGAGCCATGACCAATGACCTCTTAAGAGGTTGTTAATGTTTTACCAATAACCCTGTATAAAGACACACGAATATATACATACATATAAAGGCACATTTTCTCAAAAATGGTGTTCACCAAATCTTCCATGAGTAGGTAGGGTACCTAATCACAACTTAACATTTAATCGACGTCTTTCAGAACGAAAAAATCTCGTAACTCTCATTTCTTACTCTTAATGTATATCAGACATTCAGAACCACTCGATGCCAAGATATAAGTGGTAAGTAGGTACGTATAGATATAGTGTAACTTAAAGCACTAGCTAGTTATACATATGGGTGTTGGGTTCAATTTCCGGCTGAGAAGTGTTTGTATTTACGCACCATTACCAACGACCTACAGAGTGAAGACTTATTTAAGGTGGAGTCACGGTTTTCCTATGTTTGGCATTTTGACCCGGATAATCCGTAGGTATAATAAATGGGTGTAAGTGTTGTGATTTCAGCTCAAGTTAAGAAATGGGTTGGTTATATGAATTGAGATTGTTTTACCCGTTTAATTTACCTATTTATGCCGCCAGACTCTTGGGTACATTACCAGTCGACAGCGATGCGGAGGAATATTTCGACCCCATATTTTATTTTGTTAATAATTTTAGTTAGGTTAGGATATATATTTTTATTTTAATAGTTTGTTAGTTTATTTAGGGATGATTTTTCCATATCCAGAGACCTTTTATACGAGGAATAAAATTGACGTTTGACATTTTTTGTATGAAATAACTGTCAAAATTACAAAATTATTCCTCGAATAAAGTTATCAGATAATTGAAAAATCAGCCCTTAGTATTATAAGTTTATCTAGTCAGTGTATATGTTGCAGTCAAAACTCTTAACCAGTCAAAAGTACTATTGACTAGCAAAATCAGTCAAAAGTACTTTTGACTGAATAGGTTGGTCAAAAGTGGTTTTGACTGAAAATTATTGGTTATTAGTACTTTTGACTGCAAATTTGCGGTTAAAAGTACTTTTGACTGACGCTCTTCGTCAAAAGTAGTTTTAACTGCAATAAAGCATCAGTCAAAAGCACTATTAACTCGTTAGATGTGAATAAAAAAGAGGTTCACCCTTGTTTGGTATAACAACTTTTGATGTAATGTTACTAATTCGAACAACGTTTGGGAAAATAATCAATTTGTATAATATCGATTAACATAATTTTCATTTCATCGAATATTTATTTGCGATAATAACATTTGCGCTGTTGATCAAAAGGTATAATTTCATTTGATGTAATGTTCCCACCCCGAGGTTCGGTTTTGTTAGGTTACTTTAAACCCTTTTCACAGAAATAGGAGCCCCGCGAAGCGGGGCTCCGTCGACATTGGATGCAAGAGCGAGTGAATGAGAATACAAATACCTTTAGGTACCTCATATCATATTAAACAGGCAAATTAGGGCATTTGGAAAATTCGGTCAAATGACGTTATTTCAAAGAAATAAATATGCTAAATAATATGCTAAATAATTTTTAAGAGTTTTGACTGATACAACCAGTCAAAACCACTTTTGACGGAATCACTTAGTCAAAAGTACTTTTAACCAGCTCCATTGGGCAAAAGTACTTTTAACTGTTATTTTAGTCAAAAGTATTATTGACTAAAGCATACGGTCAAAAGTACTTTTGACTGATTTTGCTAGTCAATTGTACTTTTGACTGGTTAAGAGTTTTGACTGCAACATATATATTCCTATCTAAAATGAGGTAATTTTAACATATTCTGTAACGTAGTATGATGTCGAGAGTTTCAAAATAATGTATTTTTTGAAGTTGCTGAAAATGGTAGAAATTACATAGCAGAGTCCAATAAAAACACAACGCCGTGTTCTGAAACATGTTGCATTATGAACGGAAAACAGTACGCTTGCTAATGAGCGTGAACTCAAAAGCAATCTCTGACAAATAGTTAGCGAAACTTTTTGCCAAAAAATACCTTATATGAGACCAATCAACCTAATGAGGCATGCTATTCCATTCTTGCTGCAGGAACATAAAAATATGATGCTGTGAGCAAAATATATCGAAAACAACTTGAAAAACAGTATCGAGATCGCGCATGCATATTATATATATCTAGCTACATCCATTACCATCAAATTGTTGACCTCATTCACGTACAGAGATATGAGGTTTATAACGGCGATGTTTTTCGTCGCAGAATTCGCGTTTCGCATTCGCGTTCGCGTACCGATCAGAGGAGTAATAGCGTCATTCTGCGTCATTACCGAACATTCGGCGTCGGCGGCGGCCGCTAATAAAACCTGAATATTTCACGTATCGTAGCACCGTACATTACCATAAACAATTTGCGATTCAGCAGTTGCATCGGTGATTCAATATTTTTGCTGGACGTTATTCTGTTAAGGCAATTCAATTTGTCGATTAATATCGGTCGCATGGAGAAATGAGCGTAGCGGGTCATTATGGACTTGATAAGTGGTTGGACATGAATTTGGAATTTCTATGAAACGTGGATGACGAAAGGCCTATGTTCAGCTATGTCTGGTAGGTAGGGATAACATAAACGTAAGCAAAACTATGACCACAACTATGATAATTCAAGCAATGAAAATAGGTTCGTCAAGAGAGCAATGACTTCACGCGCAAGCCTTAATAATGGTCCGCACACACTCCACTGCTTGCCTAATGCAGCAGCGATCCACATACTAGTCAAAAGCACTCCGACGCGTCATCATCTGCTCGAATATCACGCTATGTCTTTGACAACATTGATAAAATATTGGCATGGAATCGTATTAATTTTACAGCGTCTTGTGTAATTTTAGTTCGATACAAATGACGCCCATTTCCTTAAAGAGCGACGGCTATGGAATAATATTTCCTGATTTGGACATCTGAAAAGGAAAACGGTCCGTGACACCGTTTTCCACGTTTCGTTATTCGAGGAATGAGGTTAATGGAGATTATTATTTGTGTTTAATATGCTATACCGTTACTAATGGGTAACCGCATTTGGTACAACTGCGCAACACGGTGTTTCAGGACAACATAAAACGATCATAATGAAAGTAGTTTGAGTTGGAAAAAGAGTATTTATTTCACTTTAGTTTTTTTTAATTCTTTGACTTATATTTATTTATTTATATAACAATTGCTTGCTGCACTTACAGTAAACACCAAAGCGCGCAGCAAGCCAACAACATAACATTTAACTAAAAATCAGGGCGCTCAGCAGATTGACTGCCTGGGTTGTGGGAGCATAGCGAGCAGTATGGTATTTTATAGCCATCGAATGAAAGTCTACGTATTGCAGTAGGTATGTGTATTCTTTGTTAGTGTTGAGCAATAATACATTTTAGCGTCCCTTCCCTATCGACTTAATCACAGGGGACAAAGTTTCTGAAACACGATTTAGTTTAATAATTATAAAGGTTGTTGTACATTCTAATATATTCTACAACAGTACTGATTCTGGCGACCAATTCGAGGTGCTCCGGCAATTACCAGAGACATTTATAATGTTACCTAATTTTGTGGGGCGATTAGCAGTTTAACGAACTAACAGCGTTTTAGCGATTAACTTGGAATAGCTGTTGTAATCTATGTTTTTCGTTTGCGTGTATCACCGTAGAACCATTTCATTTTCGTAGTTTCTTTTCACGGTAAGTTTTGCTTAAGATAGTATGTGGCACGCTATGCATTTCATTAAGATATGCTACTTTAGGGTTCTTATATTTTCAGCTGTCAAAATTGTTCTAAACCGCTTTATACTTGTTCTTAAACTAGGCAGTTTTATTTTCTTTTTCGTCCGATTCTTATTCAATTTTCTTTACCAATCACTTGTGTTCAGAATGAATTTCGTCTGACCTTCAAACGACCTACGCAACCCTTAGGCAAACTAGATTTTTTTGTAGTTTGTTGTTATTAGGGTACGGTAGGAAGATGGTAATATAACGTAAAAGGAAGGACTGAATACGAGACCAAGAAAAAGAAATAAAACAATTGATATTTATTTTAATTTCGACTTTAAACCGCATTTCATTCACAAGAAACGACTCCATCTAAATTTTATAGTCGACTTTACCCAGCTCCGTGAAAGTTAGATACTACTAATATCAAATGCAACAGAAAATAAGTACCTAATCAGAAAATCCCCTTTATCGTGCCGTGTGTCGCATTTGACCATTCATTCAAAGCATTGTGGATACACGGTACGGCACTTACACCTAATGACATACCATTACCTGTGGCAATGCTTTAAATATATTCTGTACATGTAACACGCTTTTCCTCACCTCTAAAGATGTTAATGGTGACATAGTTGGGAATATTTCCGTAGGTTATGTCATATTTGTCGCGTGGTAAGGTTACAATTAGTTGTGACTGTCTTGTGGATGTTATATGAGAAAGTTCGGCATCTGATGTAAATTACGCCAATAAAAATATACCTTTTTATAAATACCTTTCATACGACAAATGAGAAATACTCGTAAATCACATAGCGTAATCCTTTTCAAACTTTAACTTTTTAACTGAAATTTTATAAAACAATTTAGGATCGTATTAAATCGCGGAGGTCTGTAATTAAAAAGGGTACGAAAATAACTTAAATCAAGTGAGATGAACGGACGTAGGTATCTGACATATTATTCAGGCCAAAATGAGATACAAAAATAGGGATAAGTGTCTTTCGAGATCTTTGACCGAGACTCGAGTTGTTGAATAGGTAGACAATTCAATATATCTTGGTATAATATTACTTACACATGTTATTGACCTTGTCTCAATTAGTTTCAGTAAACAGGATGTTTGGTAGGACGACCAGGCGATGTCACTAAAAATATTTTTAATACCTATTATAGGTACTCTAGAATATTAATTTTATTTCAAGATATTTATTTCCTTCAGCACCTTTTCTTTCAGGATTGTCATATATTGTATATAGGTAGGTTCTTATACCTTAAACTAAAACTAAATCGCTCACCTAGTAATATATTGGCACATCTACATTTTTCACATTTTACAGAAATAAGGTTGCGGGGGGAAACAATAATAATATTACAATGATACTTACTGAATACTCTCGATGAATATGGAAACTAGCGTTGTGTCGTTATGCCACTTTATAAATTATGCACTTTTGAACACATATAGGGTAAAAACTATTTCACATTTTTTGTAGATGTGCCGATATATTACTAGGTGAGCGAAATAGTCGCGAGCGCCGCATGGAAGCTTTACATACATGTGAGTACCTACTATTATTAATTAAAATAATTAATTTATTTTCAGACAAAGTCCATTAAATTAAATTAAAACATAAGATCGATATAAAAATCACAAATACACAATAAAATAATACTGAAACATTCAAATCATATAAAATACACACACGTCATTCAAATTAAATTAAATATAAAATAGGTACATACAAAATAATGTCATTAAAAACAAATGAATTTAAAATACAATCTGTCATCTTAAACTAATAAAATAGAACACGTAACAAAAACATATTATATAATACGAGTGGAGGCACTACTACGAAGCCACATCCAGCTCTGCAACAGGGGGAGATCCCACCACTCGGACAATACCTTCAAGTTGCCCATCGAGCTGGTTTATAGGCGACTTAGTAGCGAAGCGCTCCGTTCCCTTATGATCGCGAAAAAATCATCAATCTGCGCCTCAGCAAACAAAGTCACTACAACAGCGCGGAAACCCTAATAGCCTCCTGAAAGCATTGTTGTACAATGCGTGCCACGAAAGATGAGACTTGACACACCACGTGGTTTGACTTGCGCAGAACACGATTCTAGGTATCTTTAGCGGTATGAGGTCTGAGTGCGGGACGGGACCGGACGTCATAGGGGCGGCGGAAAGAGCGGGGGAGGCGGGGTCAAGTCTCATCTTTCGTGGCACGCATTTGTACTGCACGCGCACTGCGCTGTACTGGCTGTACACCCACTGCGTAGTGTAAAGACAACGTCTATTTGCCTGGTGGTGTCATTTTGGTATACGCGCATAAAATTAGAGAATCATTAATATATTCCGCAAATAATCCGACAAGTATGTACATATTAAAGAAAATTCACATTAAACATCGGAAATTACAATCTGAATTGCAGAATTAAATCGCTCTTCGGTTCGCATTCATATAGTTCGTTTATAATACGGCCTTTTGTAATTTACACAAACGTCAGTTACACGGTTCGAAGCCGTGGACCAGTTTGCAGTGCAAATCAATTTGTTTCTACGTAATGAAATAGCTTGCTATAGGCCACGTTGCTAGTAAATAACTCTATTTTTAGTAGGATGAATATTTTGATTTGGTTTAAACTGTTTTTTTTAAATAAAATATGTAATTCTGAGACTACAAGCACACTGCTCAGTACAGTATAGGGCAAGCAGGACTGGCACCAACTAAACTCTGGAAAATGATATAAAGTAAAGAACGGTGGACAGACGAAAAAAGCAGTACAAAGTGAAAAAAAAGTAAAAACTGAAAAGCTAATAACAAGCCCATTTTAAATTAAATAAAAGTTGGAAGCAGGCGGGACCCATACCATTTCTATAATATTTTCAAATTCAAATGGGTCCCGCCTGCTTCCAACTTTTATTTAATTTAAAATGGGCTTGTTATAAGCTTTCAGTTTTTTTAACTTACGTTTTTTTACCGCAGTCGGGTTTTTTATTTTTTTTAATTACTTTTTTTATTTCTAGCTTTTTAGTTCACAAATGTGTAAGATTTCGTGTTTTTTACGATTTGTCCCTTCGAATTACATTACTTTTAACCATATAAGTTGTATATACATATTTTTAATCACCTTTTAAAACCCTTTGTTTTGATACCCACTCAATAGATTTAAGAAAAAAAATTTTTGAGACAAAATATGGCGCCGAAAATCGGTCATTTAAATTTTTTTTCAATTTTGATATACATACTCAATGTCACTCTCACAACTAAGACGAATCTAACGGCACCTCTTAAGCTGAAATTGATCAAGCCGTTTAGGCTACAGAGCCTGCCAAAGAAATATACATACATATACCTACTCGAAAAACATAACCCTCCTTCTGGTGTAGTCGGGTAAAAAGTACTTTAATTTCGAATATCGGTGTCTTTGAAAAAACGAAAATGGAAAAGCATTTTCGTTTTTTGCCACCGACTTTCGAAAAAAATATCAGATACTAATAATTTTTTTTTAAAGTTGAGCCCTGCATGTAACGTTACTGACTTTAAATTATTGTCATAATAATCTACCGTTTGAATTCATTTATCATTTTTATTTCATTTAATAATATTCATTAGGTATTAGGCCAAAGTGTTTATTATTTTATATTATTATTAATTTAGTGGTAAATTATTTCGAAATTTAAAAATAACTATTTTATTGTTTCAATCAAAATAGTCTCCTTATAAATTCAAATTTGGTTAAATAATAATTTATTTTGATTCAATAATATAATAAAATCAGGGGCTTGTGGCTAAGTAATAACAGCCGCACGGGCCGATCGATCAGGTTACGCTGCGCTTGCCGCGGTTGGTCCGTGGATGGGTGACCATCTTCACATACCAAGACCCATTCCTCCGTGTCTCAGAAAGCACGTTAAGTCGTTGATCCCAGCTGTCATTCGTGGATCTTTGAGAGTCGTTACGGGTCGTCAGTAGCCCGAAAGTCTGACAACCCGTCTTACCAAGGGGTATCAGATTACCCAGTAACTGGGTTGTGGAGGTCAAATAGGCAGTCGCTCCATGTAAAATATTGTTATTCAGCTGCATCCGGTTAGACTGGAAGCCGACCCCAAAATAATTGGGAAAAGGCTAGGCAAATGATGAATATAATAAAAATCAATTATATAATTCGAAAGTCATGAGATATACGAAGCTTAATTTATTGTATCCACCTTGTATACCTAGTTACGTTCACAACAATGTAGATGATAATTTGGCCACAATACTCCGGTGCTATTCAAATTTGTCCATGCAACGTCCCTTCCACGTCGGCTACCTAATGAAGCGGCTGCGTTGCATCGAGACGTGTTTACAGGTCCGGTTTACGCTAGCCCCGGTTTGTGGTTGCGGTAATGTAGAATACTTACCGGAGTTTCCTATGAGAGCTACGGGGTAGTTGCGTAAACACACTCAGTAGCTATGACTTTCATTATGACAGTTCAACAACATTCATTGCGTTACTAACGTTGTTTATCAGACAAATTGTTCGAACATATGAAGCAACGGATTAGCAATATCCTTCAAAATGATTCAGATCGAGGTTGATAGTATGTTACGCAATGAGGGTTTTCTGAAATGACGTTCGCTAGGTGGCAGCACTGGCACGTCAGGTCCAGGCATCTGTCAAAGAGCCTATATATTTTCTTTAGTCATGACTGAATGATGAACGAATGAATGAATCGAATGATGAACGTCATCATATATTTTATATTGAAAGACCTCTTGTCACAGTGGTGCCAACTGGTGTCGTAAATTTTCACGAAAACCCTCATTGGGGTGCAGCACCCTAATTGCGTAACACACTATCAATCGAAATCTGAATTATTTTAAAGCAAATTGCCAATCCATTGCTTCGTAAGTTCGAAAAATTTGTCTGCTCAACACGTAAATAATGCAATGAATGTAGTTGAACTGTCAAAATGAAACCGATTTCACAACGTGTGTACAAAATTAGGCCCTTTGAACACACACGTATTTCTTGCCGTGAAAAGCTAAGGTTTATTTATTGGCCGTGTGTAGGCACAGTCGTCAGTGTTGTATGGATCACTAGGGAAGCTTGTTGACAGACAGATTTTTGCGACGGAGCGTTTTATACGCCGTAATGTAAAAAAAGCGTACAGTGTACGAAGGCCAAATACTTATTGAAAGCTTAACAGTTTTCAAGTCAAGAAGTATTTGGCCTTCGTACTAACGTACGATGCATTCGGATGGAAGAAAATGGAGCTTACCTATATTTCACTGTGATAGCCTTTGGACTTATTTAATAACACTACGAGTAAATTCTTAAAGAGGACTAGACTAAAGAAGTTAGTTTGTGTATATAATCGACTTTTGTTGCTGACTGTACAGTCAGCAACAAAAGTCGATTAACACTTCAGTTTTTTAAATCACAGTTATTTACCAAAATATTTGATCAAAATTGCAGCAGAAGTACAATGCAATTTTGAACAAATACTTTGGCTCAATAACTGAGATTAAAAAACTGAAGTGTTCATATTTTGCTCAATAACTGGGATTAAAAATACTGTTAATCGCTTTCTGTTGCCGACTGTACCTATGTATTAGTAAACTGTTAGTATTCTGTGCAATTATTGTATTGTATCCTCTATTTCAGAAAACGCATGAATTGCAGGAAATACCTACATATATTATACCCCTTCACCATAGGACCGTGCGCACAGATTCCCGCCTCTCGTTCTTGATTTTACACCACTTGGTACAAAGCATTGTAATAGAGAAAGGATCTTGCTTTGTTGGCTACGGGATGAAAGGTAAAGCTCTCGCACTTGGCTGGGTTTATATCTGGTTATTCGAAGCTAAAATAAAAGCAGTCTTTGTAACATACCTACC
This sequence comes from Luperina testacea, assembly GCA_927399505.1. Lineage (NCBI taxonomy): Eukaryota > Metazoa > Arthropoda > Insecta > Lepidoptera > Noctuidae > Luperina > Luperina testacea. The sequence goes on along the minus strand of OV656771.1, from coordinate 11,642,928 downwards.
TACTGCAACGTAACACCTAATGTATCACTGTAGAGTTTACATGGTGTTATTTTTGTCTGTTAACTTGGTATTCAGTTCTAGAACTATACAATAGTACATTACGATATTAGTGCGTAAAGATGGTTACATGCGAGGCGGAATTTCAGCCCGAGCCGAAGGCGAGGGCGTAATTGAGCCGAGCATGTTATAACCATACGCACGTATATCGTACGACGTTTTTTAACACATTTGCGAGGAAACAGAAAAAAAACATTTTATATTTTGTTCATTTTTAATTATTGAAACAGTTAGTGAAATTACAATTGTTAAAATGATACGTAGTTGTAGTTGGTTTTTTAATTATGTTTTTATTATTATTATTACTATTCATAATGTCATTGTTTCGTGTTAGGGTAAATGTTGGAGACGACGAAACTTCTTGAAAGGCGGCAGAAGAGCATTGTAATTCGTCATTAGTTTGTAAATAAAAAAGTATCATCAGTAGAAGAGGGGCGCGGCTCAGGGCAAAACTTCTTCGTTTGTGGCTCCAAATTTATTGTCTGAGTTATTTTGGCACTTATATTTGCTTTGTTTTGGATGGAATCTTTAAATTACCGAATAAACTGTTTTTTTTAATTTTAAATAAACTCAATCTGTGAATGCACACTGTTGCTTTCCCGCCATTTTAACAGCGCGCTAGCGCTGCCTACTGACTGGCGCCGCGCGGCGATTAGTTCGAAATTTGAATAGCAACAGCGCACTGCTCACTAGCTGGAGTCACACTGGAGTCGTGCGGCGGCGATCAGTTCCAAATTTGAAATGGCAAATAATGCTGTTATGAAATTTGTATGGACTATAACTTAACTATTTGCTTTGATAACACACGCGTTTTTTATGACCCTCTTTACATATTTAAAACCGGTGGAATTACATCAGCTTTACGAGCAAGGGTGTTAAAAATATAATAATAACCTTTACCCTAATACCCATTGGACACACACGTTTTTCTTGCCGTGAAAAACTGCGATTTATGCGCCGCGCGCCGTGTCACTATGGAAGACTTGTATACGGACATGTTTTTGAAGTGAAAACTTTTTAGGCGTGTTGGTAATTTTTTTAAATGGGACTAAATCACCACTGTTACCGTAAGCGACACCGCGCGTGTTTTGTTTATAAGACGATTAAAAAAATAACCGCTTCGGATGTGTCCGGCTGCTCTCGTGACGTACTCGGTTTTAATGTTTATCCAATATGTCAATGAGTGAGAGCAAAGTATTTGTTTGTGTTTTTTTTTTCATTTCTGTCGGCACTCCCGGAGTGTCACTGTTTTTTTCTACAGCGCGGTTTACACGCTGTACCGTAATGAAACCATGCCGTGTACAAAGGCCCTAACACTGGCAACACGTTTATTACGTACGTTCCCATGTAAACAGATGCATAACCATAAAAAAGAATTACAGCTGTTCACTAGAATTTGGTGTTATTGAAAACGATCACCAAACTGCCATGAAACTTGGGCGATCTTATGAATATCTCTTGTTCGATATAAAAACGTACATAATACATACGAGTTATAAAGGCCGGAATCCGTAGGTACATAAACGAAGGATAAAAGTTTTACGGAGCATAAAAGGAGACATGTCGAAAATCTGTGCTCATAAAACAGGGGTTCCACCCACGGATTACCGTCGCGATATTTCTCAGGAACCGCACCTTCGATCCGAAACCACTGATCGGTTTTGGTTAATCTCATTGGATGCTATTGACAACCCTATTTCCATTATCTGGATTAAGAAATAAATTATTCATACGTCCGATACGAAATTGATATCCTAGTTTTACCTACAGTTAATTTCGGTTTTACCTGTATAAACAAAGTTAAGTAACTTGTAACTTTAAATTCTAAACTTAACTGTTTTGAAAATTATCTTGAGGGCGTTGCGCAGTAGTAAGTAATTTCATAAAATAGTCATTCAATACGGTAATATTATGAACTTGGAGAATTATTATTATTATAATAATAAAAATCATCAATACAACTCTCTAATTACTCCACGTGGGCGAAGCCGCAGGCAGAAACTAGTTATAAAAAAAATAACTTCAGCTCCTTTTGTAGGGAACAAAAAGCATGAAATAAAAAATTAAATTAAAAAACCCCTGACACAAAATAATAATAAAAAAATAGCATGAACGTAAAAAGATTAAAACAAGTTAAAAACAATATGAAAAAATAGCCACAAATAGAACAAAAATAGTAAAAATTAAAAAAATTGAAAAACCCACGACGGTTAAATATAATTGGAAAAGGATAAAATAATTAAAAAAACCCCGACTTAAAGAATTTATGTAACGACACTAAAACAGATAAACACATATGGCAGTCGGGGGACCTCTTAGAATTGAAGGTGTTCCACAGAACGGTCGGGGGTTTTTAAATTATTTTATCCTTTTCCTATTACAGATTTTATAAATAATTATTTTTTTAGGACCGCGAATCATATTTAGATTAACATCAAACTTTATACTGACCTGTAAATTGAAGAAAACGTAAAAAAATAATTTTCGCGGTCTACCCTGGCGTTTTCGCTTTAAGGTTTAGTTTAGAAATAATTTTAAAGTAAATAACTCCAACATGTGAATGGTTTAAGACATAAAAAGCAATGTTTTGTAGTTACATAGTTTATATAAGATAACTACCACTTTATGTTAGACAGTGAAAAGAGATTAGGGACCATCATATATTCTATGTAAAAAAACTTGAAGAGGATCAAGGCTGATCAGGAAACTATTACTTTATAATAAACGTTGGTCTAACAATAGTGCACTCGATGTATTAAATTCCTGTTAGGATAGGTGGGTGCTTAGACATTCGAGCGCTATTGAATTCCACGATTGAAAATCTAAGTTAAATGCCCATTCTCTGAATGCCACTTGATGGCATAAATTTAATATCGTAACCAAGAGCTATCCAATGGAACTTTTGTAACAAATTTCATTTATCTCCTACTCCCCAAAGAATTTCATAAAATCGATTGTTATCAAGATGATTTAAAGTTTAAATTTAATGGAATTCGTTTTCGTGTTTGTCAATATTCATCACTAAGTTACACAACGCGATGTCTATGAATGATTATGATCGACAGGCTGGTGATTTGAAAAAAATATATATACCTCGTCCTAAGAGAATTGAATATTTTCAATTTCTAATCGTATAACAGTAATTTACAACTGATAGCTCAATACTCTATGAGATTTTAGACACGTTTCTCCTATAATTTTCTATAGATTTTACGTGTAATATTTTTGTGATATAAAAATGATTTGTAGGTCTAAGATACTTTGACTGGCGTCTATGAAAATCTATAACAATGTTATCTGGTTTGAGAGAAACTATTTTTCTGCCTATAGCTATGTATTCGAAGGGTTCTGTGTATTGTTATCGACACGAATAATCGGTTTCCCGTGTCATAAATCTCTTGGGTAATTAATCATGGGCCTGACCGTGGCGGCCGGCGGACAGTGGACCCTGTCCCGGAGCTCGACGACACTAACACTATGTTTTTCTCCTCGTTCTTTGTTTTTTGTTTAGGTACGTAACCCACTTTTATTCAACCGCTTTGTAGGCACTTACATTGTAGGCACCCATTTATTTATTACTATATACTTTGAACCGCAAACTTCTCCTCTTTTGTAAGTTAATACCTATGTGTTGAAAAATGTTCATTACTTGCTCTCTCGCAGTTTTGTTTCAAAAAGATTTTTCATAAAATACCAGCATTTGCTGTGACTGCAAAATTTCGCTGAACAATTTTCGCATAAGTCATAATAGTGTCATTTTTTGCTGAGTTTGGTGGGCGAGCTTGAAACGGTGAATATATCTCTGCTGCTAGGATAAATCACACGCCATGATCAGTGATCAAAAGTTGGCAAAGTTTAGCTTTTCGGGACATTCGAATAAATCAGTGCTCTCAACCGTGAAATTAAAACGAGCCCGAAGTGAATGCAAAATCTATCGAAAGTTTAACAAAAACTATGATTCGGTACATACGGCGACATGTCGTGTAACCATCAGTCGATCAAGTCCTCTGTGAACTATGTTGGACGTTTTTTGGCCACCGTGCGTGATATTGACATCCAATTGAGCTCAATCGTTTAGGTTGGCGGCTGCTCAATATATTTATTGTTGATATCAGATATGCATAGTAAAGCCGGATAGCTTTTTCAATAACATTTTTAAATAGTAGGTACGTCCAGCAACAGTATTTTCAACTTAAACAAGTTTTACCCTTCACTAGTCATTTCATCTATATTGTGGTTGCGTATAGACTAATTCTACATGCACAAACACTCACACGCAATATTTCATAGAGAGTCCAAATAAAATGTTCTCTGAAGAACCTTACTATCTCTTGTATGTTAATCAAATAGATCAACACTCTAATTGCGTAACACAGTTTTAATCTGAGATTTTTGAAGGATATTTTTAATCCATTGCTTCATAGGTTTAATAAATTCGTCGGCTCAACATTGTAAATAACGTGACTGAACCATCAAAATTAAAGAAAGTGCGATCAATTGACATTTCATGTCTGTTACGCAATTACACCGTAGAATGATAAAATGGAATGGACGCTGATTAGAAATCGCCCTTGCTTTGAATGCACGATGATATCAAGCAAAGTAATAATTGAATGTAATTCCTAATACCTACATTCAAAAAGATTTAATCGATTCATTTTAATCAATAAAAGCAATTACCATTTAATAGGTTTAGTTTGAGAACTTGTCTATATCTTAATTTTGAAGTCTTCGAAGATTGTTTCAAGATTGAAAGCCGTTGGATTCTTGGCGAAGTTTTTTGTTAATCTAATTAAGTTAATTTGAATATTTAGTGAAACAGATCAATTCAAGTTTCCGTCAAAATTAAAAATGAGACTAAAATATAAGAATATAAGTTGGAACTTTTCGTAATTCTTACTAAGTTACTTTTAATCTAGTCACAAGATTTTATATTTAATCTGGGGCAAGAATAAGAACAAAGTATTATTTTATTTTATTCTTTCTGCTGAAATGTGAACTCCTATGCCATGTAGCCCTTAATAACCTAAGGCAACAGCCTTGTTTAATCAGCATAATTTGTAGTTTACGCCCACATTCAGAGACGCCAAACCATTATTTTTAACCGACTTCAAAAAGAAGGAGGTTTTCAATTCCGAATGTTAATGTTTTTTTTTTGTATATTCTGGCATAACTCCGTCATATGTAGACAGATTTGCAAAATTATTTTTTAATTCGAAAGTGGTTTAAATTCTGAAATGATCCCATTTCAATTTCGTAAAGATCTGATGGTGAATTTCTGAGACAGACAACGGAACTCTTCAATAAATGCCAGCAAATCAACCGGAATTGCTGCTACCGCATATGTATACATTGTTACGCAATCACACAACGTAACATCACGCCTGTACCCTCGTACGCAGATGTCTTCAATCGCTTCCTGTCACTGATATTCACATAGCAAGTAGCGTTATATGACTTTGTGTGGGGTAGGTAGGTACAATTAAAAAGTGAAAAATAAAAACTTTTTACAAAAAAGTTTTTTAAGATTACGTATGGGTGGGGGTTCGAACTATTTTAGAGGGTTTGGTATCCGCACATAGTCCTTCAGGTAGACCATTGTGCCTGTATGATATAACACAAAGGTACGTTTCATTATTTATATATTTATTTATTTAAACTTTTCGCAAAAAAGGTACAAAGGCGGACTTAATGCCTTAGGCATTCTCTACCAGTCAACCAAGGGTGGTGAGAGATTGGATTATATCTACCGTAGCTTTGTAGTTCATAGTAATGTTTACGAATATATAGTGCTAAAATGTTTCAAATTCAGTGTAAGGTTCGAAATTTTGCCGACTTTTTATCTACTGAAGTTGGTACCAACACATTATGCTCACTCCAGATATTTATCTAAGTTATTTCTAAAATTTTCTTTTTTTATTTGCCTATGCGGTCCAGTCCTGGGCAAAGGCCTCCCTACTCCTACTCCCTTTCGCGAGCCCACGCGTCCTTCCTTCCAGTTTTGACGGAACCTTTCCAGCTTGTCCCGTATCTCCCAGGTTGTCTGCCGCGACCCCGCTGCACTGTCCCAGGGCCCCAGTTCTGTGCTATTTGGGCCCACATTTGTAACATATGCGTATTTAATTGATTCATGTAATAGATTTGGTAGGTATGTCCTAATTGTTATTGAAATATGCTCTGTAGCTACAGTAATAAGTCGATAGTAGCTCATTACGTCTCGCAGCAACGACGTAAGCTGTTTGGCTTACCTTTAGGTTTGAGACAAAAGGCAAATTTTCCGAGTGTATTAGTTCAGAAGCCCCATATAATATTTGTGTAGGTACTTTGGGAACAATCGGTTTACAAATCCGGTGAAAAGCAAAGGGTGTGAAGACAGCGAGAGGCGAGGGGCGAGGGGCGAGTTGGGAGGCGTTGAGGTGACTTACGGGGCTTTATTGCCATTCTGGTGACAAACGATTATTATGAAGACGGCTCACTTTTCACACGTCCGCTTTTGATTAACTTCGGTGAATTTGCATTATGTTTTTTTCACTGTATAATTTTGTATATATATTCGAATTAATTTGGAGGATGTGGCCTTGGTAAAAGATGGATTTTCCTATAGTTTAATTTGAATTTTCCTGTTAATAATGTTTTTGTACAAAATTACTCGGATGTTAATATCTGCCGCGGAAAGTAATATTGTCGGACCAAATAAATGCCTACGGACTTTCTTGATGACCTATACTTGATTCAATCTAAGTAATTTAAAAATATTTTAAAGGTAAGAGTTCCTACTCTGACCTCTCCTTAAAATATATTTTAACGTCGAGTAAAGCTACTTAATCAAAAGGTAAGTTAAGGTGAGTTACTTAATCAAAATTAAGTTATATTATTATTTTTACTTGGGAAAAAATTTTTTAAAAACAAGCTTTTATTTAAATAAAAACGTAACCTAAAAAAAAGAATAACGCGAACTAAAAAGAAACAAAATAAATTTAAAGTGACACTGTCATTTTAAAATATATATAAATTTTAAGCGCTAGAGGCACTGTTATTGTGTAGTAGGTACACCTGTATAACGGATACCGTACAACAGTGCCTCAAGCTTTTAAAATTTATGTATATATTTTAAAATTACAGGGTCACTTTAAATTTATTATTTATATATTGAATTTAGTGTGATGTTATTTACTTTATCGTTTTCTACTCTTCAAGCCCTTTCATTTGATACCCATATTAAGGGGGTTGAGAAAAAATATGTAATCCGCCATCTTGGAGCGGCGGCCATGTTGAAATTATTACAATATTGAGTGAGTGCACATTGTATTGTTACCAGAAGTAAAGGTGTATGCAAAATTTCAGCTCAATCGGATACCTACAAATTGTCGAAAAATGGTTTGCAAATTTTGACGGACAACTTACATACATGTCGCATCTGGTCATGAATTTGACTAGTCGGAACGCTAGCGCCATCTGGTGGCGCTTGACAGAGTCTAGCCTGAGTCCGTGGGGGTTATAAAACAGCTCGACAGAACGATGTGGGGCTCACTTTTGAACGGGGAGTTGACCATTGGACATCGTACGGACAACATGTGCTCAGAAACTGTCCGGCGTTCCGTATCTGGTTGTGTCGTGTACCTACAGTGTGTAATTTGCTAGTGTGATTAAATTGTTCGTGAAATTATAATCTGATTTGAACTGCAAACGGTGTTTCTATTGCGCAATAACCAACACTACCCACTGTACGCCCACAATAGTTAAAATATGGCTGATAATAACGAGACACACTATACCTTCTCCGTTATCAGAAGTGGGATTCGTGGTGGTTCATGCGCAAAATGAGAACGCTAAAAGTGAAAGTGACCGTTGACATTTTAAAAACAAAGTGCAAACTGCGAACGCTTATTAAATAATCGTGTGGACATGAGTTGAACCCAGACAAGCCAGATACGGATGCGCGATCATAGTGAATGTTGTTTTGGGCATAGGCTGTATGCCGAAATACCTTTGCCCAGTGACGCGCCAGTTGCGCCCTACCGCCATGTTAGGAAAAAAAGTGTTCCCGTAATTAGAAAATGCGATAGGACGCGTGTGCAAACGTAACAGCACACAATACGACAGCTGATTTGTGTTTTGCTGAAAATTCACTGCAAGGAGGTTAACTTGTGGCCGTCATTAAGGCGCACAAAGGAAGCAGTATCAACGTGGCTATCGTAAATAGTACGAAGGACGTAGCGTGGAGCTACCAGTGACGTGGGGTGACTTCAAGAATCGAGCCAAGCAGCCCGCAGCCGTTGGTGAGGCCCTTCGTGTGCTGCAAGTGAGGGAATCCATGACATGTTGCGGCCCGGTGCACGAGAAGTGGCAGCCAAGCAGAGGTGGAGGTGGAGCACGCGCTGCAAGCAGCAGCGGCGAGTGGATGTTTGCGTCGTACAGCTACCCGCAGGCACGTTGGAACATAAAGGTCAGCTGTATTGTTTTGTTACTATTCTGGTGCTGAATGCTCGTTAGTAAAAGCGAGTTGTGCAGCCAAATTAAGTGGCAAACGAGTTAATAATGTTGTTGCGTTGACTGGTATTGGTTAAACGCGTGTATTCAGCACAAAACAAATCATAAGAAGCGTTGCGAATAGCGAGTCACAACTTGAGATTCTATTACGTTTCTACACGACATTTACTTGCAAAGTATTATTTTGGGTAGGCTATTTTGTGTTATTATAAAACGAAGAGTGAAATCAGATTATCAGACTAATCTAGATCGGAAGTTCAGAGGTCCATTTAAGGTTGTGGAAGTTTTGACAAGTGATCGCTATACGTCATACATAAGCTTTAGATTCTAACCGAACTTACTAGTATGCTCACGATCGCATACGAAAGATGCCTCTAAGTAGTGTTCCTAACGTGTTAAACGTAGAAGGCGGTGAGGATAGTTCCTTCACCGAGTAGTAGAGCACATACCATGGCTATTTGGTCGCACTGCACGCACTAGTCTGTAGTCGTAACTGCAACTCATTTAGTTGTTCAGGGCGCGATGGGCAGTTAGTGGTGTGGCGGGGACCTGGGTCTCAAGGGAGACTATTGTTGTGTTGGTCATGTATTGACCTGGGAGTCGTAGACTCTATGAGAAGTGATGTGTGTTGGTCGTATCACTTGAGGTGATGACGATATGGGTGGCATGAGTGTCACTAGCTGCTGCGGCAGCCGGGCCATGAGCGTTGTATGTGATCTACTCGTGAGTTGATGCAGTTCCTGAACAATTATTGCCAGGGCTTAGAGGAATCTTTTGTTATCAATGATTGTTATTATTAAATGTGGTCAGAATTGGCCGAGGGGAACATGCACTGCTGTTGATTTTTTTTTGTTACAGGTTAACACACAAGGACTTGTGCAAGCCGGATGGCAGTGGGGGACGGCACTGCGCTCTTTGGATCTCCTGTACGAGTGGTCGCTGATCAGGGACGGTGCTTTTCGAGCGAGGAGTTTCAAGACTTCTGCCAAGGAGGCAGTGGATTGCATCCACTACAGCCATTAAGCCAACTACAGATCTATTGTCTTTTGAATTTGGTGAGTCGTTTTCATTTTGTTTTGACTCTGGTATCGAGTGCTTCCCTGGTAAACAACGGCAAAGAACGGTTACATTGTTAGGTATAGCCCAATCTAGTTGACAATGCAATTTTTAAATACGCTCACGATAGGTTATGAATGATGCCAGTAGGTCATGTACCAGTCGAAATAGATGGTAATCACGGTGGTAATGAGCTATGAGCAAGCCTAAGTTGTGGGAACCACGCGAGTAGGGGTTCTCTATCGGCCGTAGTAAAAAGTGTGTAGTCACAGGGGTGATACACGTGGATCCATGCGCTGGATGTGTGAGAGCAATGCGATTGCTGGTCGGCCGGAGTGCCGTGGTGTTAGAGTGGTTTACTCGTGTGTGGGTTTCCAGGTATCTAAGGCTCTTAGTGAAAAAGATTATTGTTGTAATGTGGATAACGATGGTACATGGCTCTGGTTGATTTTTTTTGTTATGATTGATTAAAGTTTGATTACATGTCTCCGGTTGAGTCAAGTACGCTCATGAGGCTAAGGCATAATTATGCCATGGCACAGGCCAAGGGATCAGAGTATTAATGACGAATTTGAGGAAAGCCAAGTAAAAGTCTTGTTGTTGAAACAGAGTAGAGATTAAGTAGAGTGATAGTGGTGAATCTTAGTTCGGAGGTCGGGGTCTTGTAGAGACCATAGAGTCCATGGGACACGGAATTCAGGAGGAATTCAAAGTAACAAACATGAGGTTTGTTGTAGGGGCTTAGTGAAAAGCCACAGGCCACGAATAAGATTCCTACTGTGTTTTGTGATGTTCTAAGGATGTTTTATTAGCTGCTCTATCATGTTTACTTGATTATTTAGTTTGTGATCTTGAGATTTGGGAATCAAATAATGATTAATACTCTGAACTCTGCAATTTTTTTAGTTTGTGCGAATTTTCATTGTGTTGTTTTGCCTGTACCATATTTGGTCAGGAGTGACCGAGCTATGAGATACTTTGCGGGGTATGTTTGTTTACAGATTAACACACGAGGACGTGTGCATCGCAGGATGGCCGTGTCGCATCTGGTCATGAATTTGACTAGTCGGAACGCTAGCGCCATCTGGTGGCGCTTGACAGAGTCTAGCCTGAGTCCGTGGGGGTTATAAAACAGCTCGACAGAACGATGTGGGGCTCACTTTTGAACGGGGAGTTGACCATTGGACATCGTACGGACAACATGTGCTCAGAAACTGTCCGGCGTTCCGTATCTGGTTGTGTCGTGTACCTACAGTGTGTAATTTGCTAGTGTGATTAAATTGTTCGTGAAATTATAATCTGATTTGAACTGCAAACGGTGTTTCTATTGCGCAATAACCAACACTACCCACTGTACGCCCACAATAGTTAAAATATGGCTGATAATAACGAGACACACTATACATTCTCCGTTATACATATAAACAGTGCAAGCTAAATAAAAGCTTGTAATAAGTTTATTTTTTCTTATTATGGCTATTTGGAAATAAGAATGGGTATTAAATGTAGAAGGAACAGGATAAGGATTGATCACTTTAAAGTTATTATTCTCTCCGTCTTTTGGTAACTTCGAAACATTGTTGTTCTTTTCAAATACCCTTTAATTAAGGTTTGTGGAAACTTTTGATTTATAAAAGTTTTAATTGTTGTTGTTTTTAGGGTTCCGTACCTCAAAAAAAAACGGAACCCTTATAAGATCACTTCGTTGACGGCTGTCTGTCCGTCTGTCAAGACCCTTTTTCTCAGGAACACGTGGAGTTATCAAGTTGAAATTAATGTCAAATACTCAGGGCTGCAATCCCTTGAAGTATTGAAAAATAAAACTTCTAAATACAACGCAATCTAAAGATACGGGCGTTTATGTTCCGTTTATGCCGCATATTTTGACATTCGCAAGGAAATCAAACCCTATAGGCTACTTCCCGTTGACCTAAAATCGTAAAATTTGGCACGAAGCAATTTCATGTAGCACAAGTAAAGGAAAAAATCCGAAAACCGTTAAGTAGTTACATACCTACAAATTTGTACGGAACCCTCGCTGCGACAGTCCGATTCGTACTTGACCGGTATTTGTTTTTTGTTATTTTACTTCCACATGAACTTAGAAGCCGTTACATGCCAATACAAAAAAAAATCTCAAGGACGTTAACAATACCTATAACTTATCTAATTGTGACTAAGTTTAAGCTTTAAGGCTCCTACAAACAGGCGCGACACGCAAATAATCGCGCGTGTCACAAAAGGCACCGCCCGTTGCGCGACTTGCGGTGCCTTTATGTCGCGCGCGATTTTATCGCGTGTCGCTCCTGTTTGAAGGAGCCTTTACTCGACGTTTGTCGTTTAAAAGTCTAGCCTATATATTATGTCACCTGCTGAGCATGAGCAGTATTTTTGCAGTAAGCGTTAATATTAAAACAAACTTTAACTAACTTTTCATAAGCAAATAAAGCTCGGAACATGTTTGTAGTTTGGTATTTTTAACAATAAAATACCGCAAGTATGTACAAAATGTGACCTGAAAATATCCTCAAGCCTCACTCAGGTTTATTTGTGAGCTCAGTTATTTGATTACAGTCGTTTAAGAGGTGCTACGCAGGAGTAAATCTCCTCTAAAAGATTTGTCAAAAGGAACAGAGCGCTAAGAATGCTGAAATAATTAGAAACTGGAGTCAGCAGTAAAGTAGAGGCCTACAGAATAATGAGAACCGGGGGAGCGACGTTCACTCGTAGGTAGTCAGGCATGTAAATAGGTACCCGACACACTCCTTCGTATCGAACTTAACATAAATTACTTTGAAGGTGTCTTTGAATCTGTCGGTATTTTGTTCTAGTTCACCCTCTTTTGTTACTTACCCGACTTTAATATTTTACGATAATCATCTGCCTAGCCTTTTCCCAACTACGTTGGGGTCGGCTTCCAGTCTAACCGGATGCAGCTGAATACCAGTATTTTACATGGAGCGAGTGCCTATCTGTCCTCCACAATCCAGTTGCTGGGTAATACGATACCCCTTGGACTGGTTACCAGACTTTCGGGCTTCTGACCCGAAACGACTATCAAAGATCCACGAATGACAACCGGGACCAACGGCTTAACGTGCTTTCCGAGGCGAGGGGTCTCGGTATGTAAAGATGGTCACCCATCCACCGTCGTCGTCCCGATCGATCGACCTATGCGGCTGTGTGATTATTTAGCCACAGACCCCTCTAATATTAAAATATTTTACGATAATATCAATGTTAAATCTACTTGCCCTTTACTTATTCACGTAATAGTGTTTATTAGCTGAATAAGTCTCGATCCTGTAAAAATCTCGGGATAAAAAGCATCTTATGTCCCAATCCAGGTTATGGTCTACCCATTTGCCACATCCAAATTATTTTAGCCGTTTTATCTTGAAAGCGTAATAAACAAGCATACACACAATAAAAAAATCAATGCTTTTACCTTTAGATATTAGTTTAGGTAGTTTAGATTGTCAGCATAAACCTACCTCGATAAAAGCATTCTATAAACCTTGATGAAAAATGTTAACTTAACCTCACTGTGTGAATGCCATGAAAGTGAATGTATTATTCCACACACGGCTCTGGGCTACTTATCTCGCACCAACAGCTCAAGCGACGAGAACCTTCCATTAAAAGGCTAGGTCAGCAAAAATTTGTTAGGACATACGACTTTCGCAAATTTACAACGTAGACAGGCTAAAGTTAGTTGAGAAGCGGTGCCCACGTCCCATTTATATTGTTTTATGGTTTCTTTCCTTCCCACAGCGCTTCCCCAGCTAGAAAATGTGGATCCGTTTCCTCGCTGCGGTTTTTTATTATCCCGTTGGATACACCGACGTATCTATCACGAACGTCGAACGTCTCTAATGTGGGTGACCGATGACACGCATTTTGTAATACGGGGGAGCTCTCTACGTGAAATGGGTTTTAATAATGTTCCTCCCCGTCGTATGGAAACGAATTTTCCCTTTATTTTATATTGGAACTACGAGTCCAATCTCGGTGTTTCCGATTTTATGAGCACCCAAACTGATAATATTCGGGATTAGTTTCGTACTATCTGCAAATTTTCAATCGACTCACTAGGTTACTGTTCGAACGTCTGTTTTTACTAAAATTGTAAGAACTATCAAAAAATTATCAGCCATTGTGGTGAGTGAAAAACAAATAAAATGTATAAAAGTAGGAAGCGGAAACAGAAATGGCATACCTACTTATTTCAGTAGTTTTTGCCTGTCTGCAGTCTTGTAATAACGCTAATGATAATGTCTACACAAACGTTATTGTGCAGTTGTAAGCGAGAAAGTCGACCCAAAATTACCTTTTTGAATGCAGACTCGGTGACGATACGAAAATAACAAAGAAGAGAAGGTAGCAGAGTTATATCAATTAATTTTCCAACTGGAAAAACTTGTTCGGAGGTAAAAATAGGTAAAGTTGGGAGCCCAGCAGCTGGTCTATTTTTCCCATCTCGAATTGATTTGATCGGATTCGCGTCGGGACTCGCCGAACTTGACGGAACTTCGAGTAAACTTGCGGTTTGGAAATAGGTTTAACTAAAGATGAAAGAAGTAGTTTTGAACTGAAATCATTCTTTACGAAGGCCGGATCCAGTTATGGAGAATGACATTGATTCATAAGGTTACACTTGCTTCTTTGATAAAAGTGATACTTTGATTTATAGCTTTGTAAAGTTGCTTTCTGAAGTTTGATCAAATAAAAGAGTAACAGACCAGGCGGAGCTTAGAGAAATTGCTTACAGTGATACACACCTTGTGTCGTCTTGAGTTAGTTTAATGATCCTATAATTTTATTTATGGCTGCTTATCTCCGGATTATAAAATAAGCCCTTAATTCAATGACTTTCGTAAATTAACTATGCGCATAAGAATGAGGCTAACAAAACAACAAAGCAAAATGTTGAGAGTGGATGGAAAAACCTCCGTCGGATCTCAATGATGGGTACCAATCTCTTTGTTTTTTGGGCGAGAATAAACTTTACTTTTTTGTCTTTGAACCTTTTGGGCCCATGTGTGGATTGAACCATAAATCAAAGCCTTCTCAATAAATCTTGACTTCGTGAGAATTTACCAAAGACGTTTTGTAGTTTTTTAAGCTCGATAACATTTCCCCTCAGTGATAGCTATCTTACGCAGATATATAGACTGAAGTTCCAAATGTTCACTGCTATTTTTTGTTGTGGTACATTTCTGCACAAATAGAAGGTACAAAAAGTCATAAATAATGTGTGGCAGGAATATTCAGCGTATTATAGACACGAATACTATCCTCCCATACCTTTTAATATTGTAATTTGAAAACATTGTAAAAGCTAATCATTTTTAAAAGAGTAACCGTGGAGTTTCTTGCCGGTTCTTCTCCATAGGAAAGGACCAATTGGAACCGTGCACCTAGCTTCTGACGTTCAAGAAGTGCCCATGTAGTTTTAAATGAAATAAAATATTTTTTTTTAAAGCAAAAATTGTCGCGACGGTCACGCTCTGTTAGCATAGGTAATTAAACCGTGCTAGGACTAAGATTAACTTATTATAACGAGTCAACAAGACTGTAAGCCGAAGCGATAAAAAATGAAAAATATTTTTCGTGATTTACAACCCTATCCGATATCATCTTAACAATATCCGTGCTGTAATAGTATAAGAAATTCTTTAATCTAAAGCGAAATTAAAGGCATTTGTAAACGTAACGGGGCACAGTGGGGGAGTGAGTAAGTAAATCAATCTATACATTGAATTAGTTGATGTTGAACGGGCGATTTCGGCAATATTTTAGAGGCGACGGCATTAGAATGAGGCATTTTGCACTCGGCGCACGTTCAGGCCTATTCATCAAGTCGCTGAAGCCATTACCAGGCCCGCCACCTGCACGAACCACGATCCCTAGTTTGTATTACGCCGGATTATTCCAACTTTCATTCACCTATAACTTGTTGAATTATAATCAATGTTTTTGTTGCTAACGTATCTACCTATCGTACTACTGCTTACATAATGACCTTACCAGTTCTGTTCCAGCTAATTCAGGTCGACTGAAGTCTGAATTCTACTTTATATTATTATAGTTGGGCATTAGTTTGACTTTGATTATTCAATAGGTGCCTACGTTGTTTATTTTGTACCGGCACTATCACGTTTTATGTAGGTCACGTAACTGAACCAAGTTATTTACAGAAGGCGTATTTTTTATAAATACAAACTTATAAATAGTGAAAGATTAATGTGTATCTCCCATTGATGATTGAAATCGCAACACAACTCCAGTTCACTACCAATCTTACTGATATTGACATATCAGGTTCGTGGGTTCGAAATCAGACAGACGTTTTACTTCGTGTAAATAATTTCTCAAAACGGTGAATGAAAACATCGTGAGGAAACAGGCATGTCCTAGAATCAAAAATTTGACATGTACCAACCCGCACTGGACCCGCGTTGTAGATTATAGCCAACTCCCGCCCGAAGAGAGGAGGCCTATGTCCCAGCAGTGGGGATATTATAGGCTGAATTTGAAATCTCGGATGAATCCAACTCTGCATTAAAATAGAGATACAAAGTAACGCGGCATGCACCTGCCCATAGATCATCTAGTGGGCAATAGAATGCCCGCTTGCATCCTGCCGAGCGCGATATATCACTTGCGGCAAGGCCATTACAGTGTTCCCTGAACGCCAGATTAAAATGTTAACTAACCACCCTTTGTCTTCGCCGCATTTACAATGGGAAGCGGTTGTTTTACCCTCTAATGTTTGCTGCGATCTCAGCCACTGATTGCCGTTCGCGTGTTGTTTTATTTAAAGCGGTTTGAGGCATGTTCATGTTGCCGCCTTCTTTAACTTCTGTTATAGCTTGTTTCCGCGGTTGATTTTGGTTATGTTTTTCGCGAACTCTTATCTTGGGAGGTTGCTTGTAGATAACTGTAATAGGTAATATTTGTGCCAAAAGTATCTGACAAAAGTGTAAACAAACCTTGTTTAAGTTAAATTCTTACGCAATCACTCACTAAAGGGAATGAACACTTCATTTATCTGTACCTACTTAGGTATCAACTTCATATCGCACCACTTTTACCAAAACTTATTGTCTGAATTATAACATTATATTAAATTGTGATTGAAAAATCATCGACAGATACGAGGGTATTAAATTAACCTCAATTATTGTCGAATGAAAAACTACTTTAAGGGCTAATTTGCTGGGCGGAGCCACGTGACGACTCCCGGCCACCGTAGGCGCGGGCCTGCGGGCGGAGAGTAATGGGTAGCTCACCGTCCGATCAGGACCAGGCCCGTGCCGGACGGCGCGTACGTGTTCCACGCGCGCCTTAAAGAGATGTCAGCATCAAATTGAAGGGGCCCGTTAGGGCCGAAGCCTGCCGGGTCAGCGGGAATGTCCTGATGCATGACAGTTTTTGTATTGAAAACTATCAAAAATTCAAAATTATTCCTCGGATAAAATTATCTGGCGTTTATTTATTTTAAAAAAAGCACAGCCACATCACGTACATTAAACTTATGCTAGAATAATCTTCATAATTAAAGATCCGTTACCATTTTGTGCCCATTGCCGTACAGACCATGGATGCTTGGGGCACTGAGGCCAGGAAGGTCATTAGTGAGACAGGGCACAAGCTCCGTGATAAAACGGGTGATTCCCGCTCCGGCTCGTTCTTGGTGCAAAGATTAGCCATTGCCATCCAACGTGGCAATGCAGCAAGCGTTTTGGGCACCTTTGCGCCGGGAACAGTTAGGGGCGGGTTATTTTACTAGGTTGGCTTGTTGTGACTGTTTTTATTATTATATAATTTATGACATTGTATATATCAGGGGTGGCCAACCGGTCGATCGCGATCGACTGGTCGATCCAACCAACCAACCAAGTCCACCCAAGTCAGTCTAACCAAGTTGGCCACCCCTGGTATATATAAACTAAACTTTATTATAGTAAATAACTAAAGGACTAATGTACATGACAATTACGGCGTACATAGCATTGATTATATATCTTGCTGCCTTGAAAAGTATATTATGCTAAACTAAAACGAAAAATGGCGAATGGCGTTGGAAAAATCAGCCATAATATTCCAAACTTTCATCAAAAACTGCCGAACCAGAGGTGACATCTGTCATGTCGCTTCCAATAAAACCAAACAAATAAAACGAAAATGAAAACATGTTGACAAGGTCAGTCAAGTACGACGAGCATGCCTACCACCTCAAAAAAAAATATTAATGGTGATTTAAAATTAGAATTTTGGGCCAAAGTGTTCAAATAACCAAAATAAAACTCTAAATTTATACGTGGCACTACAAATTGGCATCCACAGCTAAGTTTTCTAATCCATTTGTTTACATTTTCATTAGATTTTTAACTGACTTCAAAAAAGGAGAAGGTTCTCAATTCCGATGTTTATATTTTTTTGTCTTGAAAGCGATTAGTAAAATGCAATTGGGTTACATTAAAATCTCATTAGAATTATTTGCAGATCGTAGAAAGTCTCTCGAAAAGTAACTTAACTTTCAAAGTACTTAACGTTAAAGTTAACTTCTCTTACTTTAACCGTCTTATCAAGAATCGAAGTGTTAAAATAGTTTTCAATAAAAACTTTTATAATGAAATTGTTATGCTTTAATATGCATCTACGAATATTTGCAAGGAAGCACAAACGTCATAAACTTCAAGTGGCCGGTTGGATTGAACAATGACGAGGAACAGAGCTCCCACCTCATTCTTGCCTTCATTGGCCGGCTTGAATGGAGAGCAAGAGCAAACGTGCTCGGAGGAAGGAAGTATTCCAGTAAGATGCTGGTAGGGATCTTGACCGTACTTCCGGGATTGTCCTGATAACCGTGGAATACCTCTCCACTCCTCATAAGCACCTCAGGACATATTTCCCCCTGATTGCTACGTCACTATGTGCTAGCGACTGTTTCCGGGGGCCTATTATTGAGTGTGCAAGTCACCCCCTGCCATTTTATCCGTGTATATATAAAACATTGATCAGGCAGGGGTTATAGTTCTTCCATAGTTCTTGGTAACCAGTCCACTTTAGCCACCCAAACCCATAGACCAAATTTTTATTTTTCCATATCCTGCAATAGTCCTACACAAACCGGGGGTTATCCTTAGGTGCACTTGCACAGTGCATACATACAGGGATAATCGTCAGGTTGGTGCCACATTTCATTAAAATTTCCTAAGGGGCCTCTGCGAGTTGGCTTCGGCCCCTCGTACGCGTTCCAAAGGACCGGGACCCATGGTTCCGAGATACGTAGGTAACGTAAAAAAAAAAAAAAAACACTGGCACTCCAGTAGTGCCGACAGAAGTGAAAACTTGAACAATTACGAGTGTATTTTGTGAATCGTCTTATAAACAAAACACGCGTGTTAAGGTGTGTTCCTTATTTTATAGGGTTTTTTGCAAATCAGGTATGATGACCAAAGTGACTGGTTTATTCTTCTCGTGAAAGGAATTTATTCAGATTTACAAATAAGCACACAGTTATATATCCGTGGTTCAGCGCCATCTCGTCGTTGTTGGATGAACTACGTAGTTAGTACGCGAGGCCCTCGTAGTTCTTCCCGATGTGCATAGATGGCGCTGTCCTCAACAACGCGCGTCTTAAGTTTTAAGTCTGACGTTAGTACGCGAGGCCCTCGTAGTTCTTCCCGATGTGCATAGATGGCGCTGTCCTCAACAACGCGCGTCTTACGTTTTACGTCTGACGTTTTACGTCTTACGAATTTTCGATCAGGGTCACGTGACCTGACGCGAATTTAGAAGTTTTTACCCATTCCAAAAAAAGTACACAGCGCCGCTAAAGAAGTTTTCACTTCAAAAATTGATGAAATAACAAGGTTAACTTAAATAGTAGTTATCTGTAGGTACACTTGAGTAATACTAGTTAACAAATCAGGTAGGTTTTGGAACCAGCACCCCTACTAAGTTATAAAATAACTTGTTTTAAGGGCAGTGGTAATTGGTATTCTGCCCGATATGGATATTATGATGAATGGCTTGTCTATTGTACTAAAATATCTGTGATGAAAGCAAACATGTAATAAAACAAATCTCTCTCTCTCTCTCTCTCTGGGAACTCATTAGGGGTAATATCACTCATGATTGTAGAAGTCAACTCTGAAATAGCGAAAAATCTCCTGAAAAATGCCATTAAATTCTACGTCATTCTGTATAACGAAATAAACCTCAACTTAATAAATAATAACGCTCATTAACAAAACGAATATAACAATTATTTAAACAATATTTAATTATACATAACTACACAGCACCTTCTCACATAAAAGCCATAAACACAAACAACATTCAGCAAAAACAGAAAAAAACATGGCGTTCATATTATGAAGTGTGGCCTTTTTGTGGTGAAATAGCCGTTTACCTTATTAGCTAGGTAGCGGCCAGTCTTCACTTTATATTCTAGGCTAGTTGGCACCCACACCACGTCCTAGCCTATTCATCATAGGGCAAGGCCACCGAAAGTATTCCGTGGCTACCTGCCCCCACAATTCCACCGGCCGACTTAATCTTGTTTGCGGCGTGCAAATATTCTTTTAATACTATATTTCTAGGTCCAATATAAAAGATTTATTGTATTGATTCGGCATGGATGTTTTTGTGCAAATTTGGTTGGGTATTATGAGCTACAGCTTCTACCCGCGACTTCGTCCGCGTGAAATTTCTTGTTCCCCCGAACCGCCCCTTCTCATCACATCGCCAGCCCACACATTATTTCGTCTCCGTTTCTCAGCGTTCTTTCTGTATTTTTTTCTTTTTGCTCGGCTCCTAGGATCCTAACATAATGTTAAGAAGCTTATTTAAGCATGTTCTCCCATACATTCCAAATGAAAATGTATGTTTGTACGCACAATATTGAGAGATTTACCATGTTGTTTTAAGACCAGAGACTTCTTATAGGTATTCCTGTAATCTATAGGTATAGAACTATATTCTGTACTTTTTCAAAATTTTAGGCTCATTAGTTTCGGAGATAAGGGGGAATGGACAATTTTTGTCTATTTTCTTAAATAACTTTAATACAATTTACTTTAAAATTATGAAAAAATATATTTGAGATCCTCACAGAAAGCCCTTTCATTTGATGTCGGTACAGATTACGAAACATTTTTTTTTCTATTTGCCCCCAATAAATGACCCCCATGTTCAAAATTCGTTTATATACGTTACACGTCTGTGTTTGGGTCACGGAGATTCATATGATTGTGTACCTTTCAATTTAATCGGTCCATTAGATTCGGAGCAAATTGGCTGTGACAGACGGACGGACAGACAGACACACGAGCGATCCCATAAGAGTTCCGTTTTTTCCTTTTGAGGTACGGAACCCTAAAACAAACGCTCTTCAGCTTTACTATTAGTTTATATACTACGTTACATTTTGATTGTTTTAATCCTTAAAAGGGGTCATTTTACTCATCATTATGAAAACTTTTAGACCACCACCACGGGGACCAACCCGGAAATCGTAAAAAAAAATCTGCTGATTCATACATTATGTCGAGTTAAAGCTCCTTCAAACAGGCGCGACACGACACGCGACACAAAGGCACCGCAAGTCGCGGTGCCTTTGTGTCGCGCGCAATTCTATCGCGTGTCGCGTGGATCAACAGATTTTTTTCTTTTAAGGATTCAAACGATCAAAGTGTAAAGGTGTATACATATACAGAGATTAGTATGAGTTTATACTATGTATAAAAAAATAAATCAATCAAATCTTATCTCTTAATAATTAATTCATTATCGCCCACTAAAGTTACCTAGCTTATGTTCAGCCACGCACATTGGACGTATAAATTAGCAAATTCATTTTGGCGGAAATAAAGTACCTAATGTAACGAAAAAAGGTGTCTTCGAATTACTTCATATTACGAGGTCCAGACCAGGATATTGATGACGAGCTAGGCAAAGAAAACTAGACACCCAAAATATTGATCGTTTTTGAACGCCAATACTTACAGATTAAAAGATGTTTTCAAACCCGAAATTCAGTATTCGTAAATCGTAGAAATAGAAGTCCATTCCTACTAATACCGAGTTTATTTCTTACATAAAGGCATTTGACAACAATATATTTCAATGCTATCACGGAAGCGGTATACTATGACGAATGCAGCTATTTTTCCGACGTTATCATGTATGCACGTCCAAATTTTATTGCTTTTTGTGCGGCAGTTACAAATCGATTTGGCTTTAAGCCAATGGCGTCATTTTAATAGTTCCTCTGTGTGGCCGACAGTACTCACATATTTTAACATTATGTATATGGACATATTAAGCTATGAATTTGTGTGGCACGAGTGCGCCGAAACCTCCAGCCAAATTGAGAAAAAACATCATGTTTTAGACGAGGAAAACAGAAATCACGTACTTACAAGGAAGTATACTCAGAATCCCTTTAATATTGTTATTGGTACGTTTTACTTAACGTTGGAAGCAATAATGTTATATTTTCTTTATTTCATTCAATCCTTGTGTAGCATTAAAAATAGATAGAATTGAAAAGTTTGTAAACATTTTAATGTCGTTTTACAATTCAATAAACATAAAATCGAGAGACATTGATACCTCTCTCTGCCTTTAGCACCAAAGACACTAGAGAGAAAATATTCTCTATTATTTATTCATATTTAGTAGGTGTCTCTCTCAGTCTCTCAGCTGAGTTCAATTGTCTGTAATATTGTTTGATATTCTTTCTTTCAATGCACAGTGCTCGATACAATGAGGATTTGTAAAAGATGATACAATAGTTTGTATAAAACGGAGCTCCTTAACAATCGTATCTATTCATTGGCGAAATCATGAAATCGATAATGATAATCACGAAATCATGATAGTGATAGGTATTCCTTACAAAGGTTTACTATATTGGAAAGGTTACCTCGAGAGGAAATAACTGACGATAATATGAGATCTTATCTACGAGTTATAGAGAGTTTTCGGGCAGATGGTTCTTCAAGGATCATTTTATTTCGATTGTTACGCTTTTGCAAAAATATAATGTGATTAATTACTGAAATAAATTCCTCATTATAATACTTAGCTGGATCACACCCTACAACACGCCACGCGGAGGGCTCGTAATTAACTCACGCGTGATTTTTAACATACAAATTCAATGAATTTGCCTTCCCGTGCCCCGTCGCGTAGCGTGTTGTCGTGTGTCGTGTGATCCGCCTTAGGAAACTTCGATTCGTAAATTGTAAAACTAATTAATATCGAAGCTTTAAATCCTTCTAACTGTCGGTGCGACTTAAAACAAGGTTACACAAACATAAATCTAAATACACAGACAAAACCAAGTCCCCAGATACATAGATTTCTATTACGTTAAGAGATTAGCATCCCAATAGATTTAACTGTCCTAATATCTCCGTAGTTTGTACGAAGAACGGTGGAGCTGAGCCTAGCCGAACAAAGGCTTAGGAACGTCGGACGACGGACGTACAAGTAGCCGCCGCAGATCCTAAGTACAAAGACTGATAAACGGATAAGACTCTCACACAACCATGTGTCCAAAAATAGACGACCTCCATGTATCAGAACTGTAAACAATGGTTTGGTTTCTATTGTGGATATTACCCAGTGAGGAAACCCTCCATCTGGGAAGAATGGAGGGTTATGTCTGAAAACTCCTAAATACTATAACCCAACGGTTCCTTCTACTACCATGAGTCTAGGGCCCCGGAGAAACACATTCGCGCGAGCACTTGGTTGGAGGTACCTACTAATCCTGCTTATACCATTCACCTACGAGATTGTTGAAGTTGTGCGATCATTGTAAAGTCTTTGTTAATTTGTTCAGGCTTCTAAAGTCAATTAGGTACTGTAATAATTCCACTTACTCATTCAAAAGTTAAAAAACATCACAAAATTAAAATTGATGACGTTATAGAATATGTTAGACCTGTTAAAATTCAAAACCGTACTCAAACATAAAAATTTAACACTCCAACAAAATTTTTGAAAACATATACCGCCAAATATCGCAGAATATCGAAAAAACAAATTTTAATTTAAAAGTTCAACGTTTTCATTTTGATACGTATCGATGTTAACGGAATCCGTTACTGAATAATTCTAAATAATTTTATGAAAATCCAAAGGATGAGTTTTCTTAAAATTTTCTTAAAAAAGTAGGTAGATATGAAAATCATTTTTTAATTAAGTTGGCATGGAATATTGATATTAGTGGTTGAATTTTTTTTTTTCATAACTAGTTTATTTTCAAATGGCTGTTCTCAATTGCTAGATTGAAGGAACCTGCTACAAGAACTTACTTAGATAAACAAATACTAGGTGTGATTGCAAGATTTGTAATATTCTTTATGCACTTTCAGAAGTTGTCATCTATCCGTACGTTTACTTTATGAATCATCGTCAACCGTAGGTTATTGTATCGTGTTTTCCGATTCTGAGACATCAATAGAAAACATAACGTAAAAACGAGAGCGGTTTTCTACTTTGAATGTACAAACAGGAACAATCATAATAAAACAACGACGCCAGCAGTAACAACATACATGCCTATGATTTAAATGTATGTAGATTACCCTAATAGTATTTGAAGAATTATGCGTTTTTGATCACGCACCGGCGATTGCTCAAATGCTCAGTATGTGACGCGCCCCAAGTGCGTGTATCACGCATCAAAACCATACCATGCATGAAATATGTGAAATGCAGCACCCACCGCATGACTTTAAAATCAGGGAAGTCAAAGTCAAAGTCAAATCATTTATTTCAAATAGGCACATCAAAGGCACTTTTGAACGTCAAAAGTTATTAGGTACCTACCTACCTAAATGTACAGATGCCAGTGCCAGCACATCAAGCTACTACAATCTGGCAAATTTCTTTAATAGATTTTCAACTTTACCGCTAAAGCGTAAGGTTCAAAGTTGATTGGGAAAATTTGACAGTTTCGGTTAGCTTGATGTGCTGGCGTCTGTACATTGAGGTGGGTACCTAATAACTTCCTTTGTATGTACTTAACAAAATAATACCAGTCTATTGATGCCCCACTGGAGAGCAGTGGTAGTCCAGTGGTAACAGCCCCCGACTTACGAGTTGTAGGTCGTTGGTTCGTACCCAGACAGACGTTTTACTTTCTGGAAATAATTTCATCACCACTACTCTCAAAACGGTGAAGAAAAGCATCTTCAGGAAGCCGCAGGTCCTAGAACTAAAAAATTCGAAGACATGTGACATCTACCAACCCGCATCGAGCCCGCGTGGTAGATACTCACTCATCCACTCCCTCTCGAAGAGAGGGGGGCCTGTGTCCCAGCAGTGGAATAATATTATAGGCTGGTTATAATTTGCTATTGGCCCACTGCAAGCTAAAGGCCTCTCCTCATACAGAGTAGAAGGCATGAGCATTTTATCATTACACTGGCTCATTCATTTGATCATTAAGGTGGTTTAGCGATTTCAGATTTATATGAGATTGGCTGCGCTCCGCGGTTTCACCCGCATAAGAGTGGGAATATCGGAATAAAAAGTAGCCTAAAATTTTTTTATAAAAATCGGTACAGCCGTTTGAGCATGAAGAAGTAACAGACATATAAACACACACACACTCACTCACAAACTTTCGCCTTTATAATATTATTAGTGTGATAATTATAATAATAATAATCCCCACCGCCGTATCTCTACGTTTACGTCGTGGTGGGACTTGCGCGCTCCGAATTCTAGGCCTGTGCCGGAAGAGTTTACTTTGCCGGAACAGGTCTAGAGTGAGGAGCCAGACCAAGCGAGATATAGAAACCTGCTCGCCACATGCTGCCCGCATGTGGCGACCCCATGGACCTTATCTCCCGGGAGAAGTCTTGTTCCTCACCTCACTTGCCTTTATTGGCCGGCTGGAGTGAACAATGACGGGGAACAGATCTCCTACCTCATTCTTGCCTTTGTTGGCTGGCCTGAGTGGAGATTCGTAATAGCAAACGTGCTCGGAGGAAAGATTTATTCCAGTAAGATGCTTGTAGGGATCTTGACCGTACTTCCGGGATTGTCCTGATAGCCGTAGAATACCTCTCCACTCCTCATAAGCACACCAGGACATGTTGCCCTCATGTCGCTACGACACTATGTGCTAGCGGCCGTTGTCGGGGGCCCATTTTTGAGTGTTCAAGTCACCCCCTGCCATTTTATCTGTGTAATTTATGTAAAACATTGGTCAGGCAGGGGCTATAGATATTTCCATAGCCCTAAATAACCAATTCACTTTAACCACCCAAACAAATAATCCAATATCTTAGTTTCCATATCCTGCAATAGTCCTACACCAACCGGGGGTTGTCCTTGGGTGCATAGTGCGAACAGGGATAATCGTCGGTTGGTGCTTCATTTCATTAAAAACGTCTAACGGGTCTCTGCAAGTTGGTTTTGGCCCCTCGTACGCCTTCCAAAGGTCCAGGACCCCAAGGCCCGAGAAATATCAAAATGTTAATAATCTTTATTACATAAGAAAGTGGTTACAAACTATCCCTGACCCTTGTGCTAGGTAGTTAACCTGTGTTACAAGAGACAGTGCCCACTCCCAGGACGAAAAACTATAAGATTAACAAGTAAAAAAAAAGACTAAAGTAATCTAAATCAAAGTAGGTAGGTACTAATAATATTAAAAAAAGTTAGAAAAGCCTGTAATGGTGATTGCGTGTGATGCGTGTACGAGTGCGTGAGTGTGTGTGTGTATGTGTGCGGGTGTGTGTGTGTGTGTGAGTGTAAATATGTTCAGGAAAGGTTGATTGGGATCACGAGTACGAGGAGAGGTTGAGTGCCTCTCATAGGATACCATTAGTTTTACGAAAGAGTTATAATATTATGATGTTTTCTTTCACTAATGTCAGTGATGTTCAAGATAAACTTCGAAAGTACATATGAAAAGACTCATTGGTACTGGCCCGGATTTGAACGCAAAACCTCGTGCACGAGTCGCGAGATCACAACCACTGGAGCATCACAACACATTTAACAAAGTTGTCATAAATCTAATGATCATGAAGACAGATAGATTAAATAAAAAGCGACTCAAAGCCGTCAGAAAACTCTTACTTACCTTTTCTTTGTGCTTGATATAAGAACCATGCTTATGTTTGTGGAGTAACAAGCGTTTCGCTGCCCATAAAGAGGGATTTATTGTCTGGCAAAATATGAAATATCCGGTGTTTCGCTTTGAAGACTTTCCTATTTATTGTAGTTACCTAATAGAACGATACATATTTATGGCCCAGCGAACTTTGGTAGTGTTCTTTGTGGCCAACAAAAGCGTGAATATTTTGAAAGATTTCAGATCACCAGTCGACAGTGATGTGGAGAAATTTAACATCGCCATATTTTATTTTGTTAATAATTTAATTAAGTAAGGTTATTAATTATTATATTTTTGATATAATTTAAATAAAAACTACTGGTATGTCCCAAAATTATTACGTCCTATTTATTTTCTTTTCTGTATCTAGATTACGTGCAGCAAATTCTTTTATATTTTTTATAATTTTACAAAGGATCTGCGTCTAGGAAACTAACCAAGTTTTATAACGTCAAGAAACTTCTCAACTTTACAGGTTTATATAAAGCTATTTCTTTTAAACTAGTATATTCCTGTTTAGTTAAATTATTCTTTAAGTTTATGTATCGTTCTAAAAACCAGAACTTCGAAAGCTGTGCCAGCAGCTCTATTCACTTAAGAAAGGTTCTTTATTTTTCAGGATGAAAACTACTTAATATGCTAATCCAGTATATTTTTACTTTCACCGTTATCCGTTAAATCGACGTCGATTCAACACACATAAACGTTTGCCATAATAATA
The DNA here is from genome assembly GCA_927399505.1 of Luperina testacea. Lineage (NCBI taxonomy): Eukaryota > Metazoa > Arthropoda > Insecta > Lepidoptera > Noctuidae > Luperina > Luperina testacea. Next base: position 11,615,443 of record OV656771.1, on the reverse strand, counting down.
TGAGCTTCATATTCCGCGCTCGTTTATTTTAACTTATTAAAGCCCGTATTAACAGTCGCCTCAAGGTTTTCTTGCAAGCGAGTCGTCATCATGCAAGAAATGCGCAAACATAGTCAGAATATTCATGTGTGTTAATATTCATGGCCACGAAGGCTCCTGCTGCACTTCAGTGAAGGATCGCGGTGTCTACCGAGCTTGTGTACATTTGTGAGACATTCATATAACAGGGTAGAAGTAAAACTTTCCACGGCACAGTAGGCGAATGCACGTATGAATTCCAGATTGCGTTTAGGTGTGGGATACGGCGAGACGGCACCGTATTACGTATTTAGGCTAACTCGCGACTTGCTTAATTTAAAGTTGAGATAGAGATTAGACGCTTTGTTGAACAGTTGTTTGGAACTGGCCTAGGTTAAGGGAAAGTTTCTGTTTATAATTAAACTTCTGTGTAACTGACACCGTTTTCCCTAAGGAGAAATGTGTTATCCTCCAAAAATTGTTTTGTTAACAATTTCGAATTCAGACATGGTCTGGGTTATCGTTTTTTGGGTTCCGTACCTCTATAGGAAAAACGGAACTCTTATAAGATAACTTCGTTGTCCATCTGCCTGTCCGTCTGTCAAGACCCTTTTTCTCAGAAACGCGTGAAGTTATCAAGTTGAAATTAATATCAAATACTCAGGGCTGCAATCGCTTGAAGCAGTGAAAAAAATCAAACTTTTATGTAAACGCAACCAAAAGATACGGTTTATGTTCCATTTATGCCGCATATTTTGGCACTCGCAAGGGAATCAAAACCTATAGGGTACTTCCCGTTCACCTTTCCCGTAGCCCCCCAGCCTGAGAGGCATGCGGGGGCCGCCAGCTAGGCGGGCGCCGGCGCCGGCATGCGCCGGGAGGTTTGTGGAAGTAAAGGCTGAGCCAGTTTCCCATGGCCCTCCCATCACGGCGATGTGGGAACACCGCTGAGATTTAGTGGGTATACTGTCGGTGTCATTCCGACAGGAGTCCCACATACCCCGTCTCGTCCCCAGCGAGCGGGAAAGCGTAATGCATTTCTCAGCGACCAAAAAAAAACAAAAAAAAGGATCATGAAATTTGGATAGAATCAATGTCAAGTAGCACAAGTAAAGGATAAATGCGAAAACCGTAAATTTTTACTTCGATACATACGGGATACATACGTACGGGACCTTCGGTGCGTGAGTCCGACTCGCACTTGACCGCTTTTTTAATTAGGAAAGTAACTCTGATTTATATTATAAAAAAAAGTTAATCCCATTTATTCCCATGCTAGGTTATGTTGAAGTTCCGAGAAAAGTTAGCGATTTGTAGTACCTAAGTACCCACTACCGTACTTATCATGAACTAGTCATCTGCCTTGCCTTTTCCCAACCACTTTGGGGTAGGCTTCCAGTCTCACCGGATGCAGCTGAGTACCAATATTTTACATGAAGCGACTGCCTATCTTTTTCACGTTCAAATGTGCCTTTTATGTGCCTAATAGAAATAAATGCATTGACTTTGACTTTGAATACGATACCCCTTGGTTATCAGACTTTCGAGCTTCTAACTACCGTAAGGGAAGGTTCATATCTGACGGAACATGCGTCGCGTATTATCGGTCGCGTAACGCCAGAACAGACAAATATATTATAAAACATTCAACCTTTCACACTCTACCGATGATGCGTTAGTGCGTTAAGCGAATAATAAATAGACGCAATCGCAGTTACGCCCGACGAATTTTCCGTCAGATGTGAACCGACCCTAAATACTGCCAAAGATCCACGAATGACAGCCGAGACCAATTCCGAGGCGCGGAAAGGTCTCGATATGTAAAGATGGTCACCAATCCACGGACCAACCGCGGTAAGCGTCGCTTAACCTGATCGATCGACCCGTGCGGCTGTTATTACATAGCCATAAGCCCCTCACTTATCATGAACTAGTAGGAAGTAATATTACTGAGTACTAATAAATCCTGTAGGTACGGACGCCAGCACATCAAGCTACCCGAAACTGTAAAATTTTCGCAATCAACTTTGAACCTTATGCTTTAGTGATAAAGTTGAAAATCTATTAAAGAAATCTGACAGATTGTAGTAACTTGATGTGCTGGCGTCTGTACCTACGTTCATTCAAATTAGAAGAATCTTGTGATTGCTTTTTTATTAAAAATCAAAGGCAACTCTCTCGCTGACTGTCATATTCCAGCTAACATATTTATTTTTATTTCCATTGATAGGAATGCCTTCAGGTGTAGATTCAATTGTAACTGTAAGTAACACAGGGTACAGTTAGTAAAACATATAAAAGGTGAGCCCACAGAAAAAAAAACTTGTTTTTAATCCGATCCAGCCTGACTCTTGCAGCCTGTATTGATGTCCTCCGCCCTGAAGGGGGGAGTGGTCTGTCAGACTCTTACTGACTGAAAACCATCCCGGTGTTCCATCTCACACCTACGCCGGGGGTCGCGGAACGTACGATCCTTCCGCAACCCCCGACTGGTGCCGGCCCGCCACTGCGGGCCTCCTCGGGTCAGGAAGGAGGTCCCCCGCGACGTCTAAGAAGGGCTGCACGTGGAACACTACGCGCCGCCACCTCGCGTCCTGATGTGTGGGGAGCGACCTACGTCGACCCTTTCTGCCTGCCCGGACCTCGGCTAAGCGGAGGTCCGTACCTACCCCACAGGGGGTGCCCTTTGCGTGTAGTCGCTTAGTTTATAAGTTTTATGCAGTGGAGGCCTTAATTTATTAAGACATCCATGGTTGAGCAGTCGATAACCTCCTAGGTTGACCTGTGAGATGAATAATACCAAAAACAAAACAGGAAATCCTTGCAACTACAACCTTAGTTCCCAGTTAAAGGATTTCCGTCGAGACGATCACCTTGTTCCCGATCGTTTGCATACTGCACTGTGCCTCCGAGTTCACAGATTCACAACTAGTTCAGTTTCTATGGCTTTGATTTGACATTGATTGTGGATACAGCCATTGTGTTTGTTTGTGTGTTCCGTATCGTGTTTGTGGGACGTTTCAATTGAGGAATTCGTAAGCGTTCACTGTGAATTTCCAGTTCGGAATAAATCTCATGAAGTGGTAAGCGGTCCCAAACGCTAATGCTGAGCGTGAGGTCCTAGGTTCGAATCCCAGGTCGGCCTTAAGTATTATTGGGTTTTTCGATCTGGGTTTTGTTGGACGCAGCCCGAAGTCTAGAATTAAACCAGGTTGATGGCAAAAGGATCGCCCCCTTATTATACCTATGGGACTTGGAAATAACTGGCGAAATACTCGTATGGTTATGCCATAGGCATACTTCTTCCCAACACTTCGGGGAAACAAAGCGTGATATTATATTATATTATGTTTAAGTACTAAGTATTACATTATAAAGACCATTATCGTGGGCGGTCGTGGTTAGATTGAAATTTAGAAATCAATCGTGAAATGAAGCCAGGAAGCCATTTTAGTTTGATTTGTTGAAATCATCTGCATAGCTTTTTCCCAACTATGTTGGGGTCGACTTCCAGTCTAACAGGATGCAGCTGAATATCAGTGTTTTACATGGAACGACTGCCTATCTGACCTCCATAACCCAGTTATTGGGTAATACGATACCCCTTGGTAAAACTGGTTGTAAGACTTTCGGGCTTCTGACGACCCGTAACGACTGTCAAAGATCCATGAATGACAGCCGGTATCAACGGCTTAACGTGCTTTCCGAGGCACGGAGGGGTTTTGGTATGTAAAGATGGTCACCCATCCACGGACCAACCGCGGCAAGCGTAGCTTAACCTAATCTATCGAACTGTGTGGCTGTTATTTCTTAGCCACAAGCCCCTTTGATGTGTCGAAATGTCTATGAAAAAATGCTGTGCTCAAAAAAAAGTGTCCTTTATCATATGACAATTTATGAAGCCTTCTATACTCGTAATACTAATAGCATCTCAAAAATAAAATCGTTTTATTCAATTCACGACTGAACAAAGGATTGCCTATTTCAAGCCCCACCGCTTCTGCAATGTGACGGTACAAAATAAACGTTAAAACCTTACTAACTGGATACAAAATACCTTAAAATCTAGAACAGAAACGCAATACAGAATTCCGTGTAACAAATAAATGAGTGTCAGTAGCACTATGTACTTCCCATCGTCGGCTTACTAATAATTAAAGCGAACTCCCCTAATTTAGCGGTGACGTCTCGAGCTCTTGTTTGTTCTGCGGAACCCAACAATCTCTTTCAAGCGTTTCTTGATTGCTAAAGAACTTAAAACTTAAATGCGCCTGTCTGGTCGTTAGTGCACACATATATTATGCAGCTTCAGAAAAGTGTGTCTAGCTTTAATGCCTTTTCGGTTAGTGTGCTGGTAAATATAGTTTTCATGTTGCTGGGGAAATTAAAGAATATATTATGCTGTGAAACGAACTTGTTTGCAGTTAATGCAAATAGCACATGCAGACATCACTAAGTGCCATCATTAGTGTTACTGCAATGCATGAATGGCTTTTAATTGTGTTATTAGTTTGTAAGCTTTCTGTAAAAATAAATAATAATCTCATTAATTCATGCAGTAACTAGGAATTAGGTAGTTAAAAATACCATGTCTAAAATCATTCTAATGCAGGACAAAGGCATCTTCTCAACTAGAGAAGGCATGAGCATTATCGTTAACCGATTAAATGGGATCTACCATTTAGTGCTTAAACATGAAACCATGTGAGCGTAGTAATTTTACCACTGGGAAGATTATAGTAGTCCAAATGGTATCTAATGTTACCATATACCTAAATCGTAAGAACTTTCTTGAATGTGATCATAACTGCCTAAGGGAGAAGCGCTAAGGTAGCCCGCGAAATGGGAGAGATCCCATTCTCATTCCTCACCCATTTGTGGGAAAATGCCCACATGGATATGCAGGCATTTTCCTGGCATGTGCCAGTAAAATATGGTTATAACGGAAGTTATCCGTGACCAAAGCTTATAAAAATGGGCTAGTCCACGTTGTCGCTGACGGCGGCGCATATAGCGGCACCGACCTCAGGGTCGGAGCAGACCTTACCAGTATTTTGCAGAAACGAGTTTACGATTTTCCGACAAGGGTTTAGATTGAGATGTCAATTTTAATTCTGTTCCAGATTTGTGAATGCTTTTGCATCGCTAAGTGTACTATGTAGTTCATTTTTAAACAAGAGTTTTTTGATTTTGGTTAACTGAGTTTTCAGCTATTCTTTGGAACTGCTCGTATAATATAAAGTTAGATATCCAATGGTTTTATATTGTGTTTCACACAATCCTTTAATTCAATCAGAACTTCGTTGATTTTAAGCATATCTTGATAGCAACAAAGTGATTGTTTGACTGAGTGAGGACATTACAGAAGCAGTAAGTCTCTGTTTTTAAAAAAAACTCTCCAACAATATCGGTCAGTGCAGCCAAAGAATAATAAAAACAAATTACCTTAAATTTCAGTATTCAAAGCAGGCGTATCGATCAAACAGGTAGTAAATACTACCAAAAAATACTTCCGTAAAGGCTCCTTCAAACAGGCGCGACACGCGATAAAATCACGCGCGACACAAAGGCACCGCAAGTCATGCAGTGCCTTTGTGTCGCGCGCGATTCACGTCGCGTGTCGCGCCTGTTTGCAGGAGCCTTAACTCTCACCCATCTAGACCAGCACACAGAAGTAACTAAATGAACATACTGAATTGCTAATTCCATATTTTTGCAGGATTTCGATATTGCAGGATCCATTCTTAAAATCTCGAGGGCCACTTCGTTACACTGGGTGATTGTCTTCTGTTACAGATGTGGGCACAGTCTTTGTCATAGATATCAAAGTCAACTATTTCCTTTCCTTGGTGGCAGCGACTGCGGCATCACCGGCCGAGTTACTGACTCGCCGTTAGTTCTCGACCAGGGCCGCCAGAAGACGCCTCAGTGTCTGGTCTGATTTAACTAGTCTTGGCAAATCTATGACAATGTCGGACGCCAAAAGCTCATTTGCAATCAACTGTCAATTGTTCTAATAGTTACGTACCTATGCCACGGTAGTATGTTATAGATGTCTGCTTGAAATCGAAGGTATTCATAGATAAATATAAAATGAATTCTTTATCCAAATTTCATGTTTATTAAAGTAAGACAGTTACTGTTAGGTACTTATAAATTCACCAGTCAAGCAATTTGCACGTGGGGGACTTGGTGCGTAGCAACAAAAATAATTTCAATACGAATAAGGTATAGTAGGAAAATAATATTTTCCCCAGAAGGTATTCTCAGTCCAGGGCTTAATATTGACTTTAATAACTTATTACGAAGCTTATTACCGTTCTAAATATTCATCACGATTATAAGGCTAACGTAGAAAGGACGGACTAAACTTCGTCAGGAGAAAATATAAAACTTAGTTAAAATATACCTAAATAATATAATTGTGCCTTACATGGGAATAAATAGAGGTCTTCAAACTGAATAAGACTTTATAACTTCAGGAACTTATTGTGTTAAAATTACTGACGTAATTGCATAATAACTTATTATGAATTACTTGAAGATTATGATCTAGTAAATCTACAGTATCCAGGCTTTTTGTTTTTTCAGGATGGGAAATCATCAAATGACCCCTCCCGGTCTGGGTGGAGTGGAAGGGAGTGTCAGACTCTTACTGACTAAAACCCATCCGTGTACCTTCCTTAGCCCTTTATGTTCCGGGCCAGCGGTAACCCTTTCGGAAAATCCCGCTGAACCGGTATAAGAGTGGCTTACATGGAAATGATGGCAGCGGGATTTGACTTTACGGTGTCAAAAACTCTCTCTAGGGAAACACAACTTACTTCATCACCAACGGTTTAGTGACGTCATTCGATGGAAAATTACGGACGCTATCCCAACAGTCTTAAAAAACCGTAACTTGAGTTCATATTATCTCATCATCCGCCTAGCCTTTTCCCAACTGTGTTGGGGTTGGCTTCCAGTCTAACCGGATGCAGTTGAATACCGTTATTTTACATGGAACGACTGCCCATTTCACCTCCACAACCCAGTTACAATGCGTGCCACGAAAGATGAGACTTGATACACCACGTGGTTTGACTTGCGCAGTACACGATTTTAGGTATCTTTAGCGGTATGAGGTCTGAGTGCGGGACGGGACAGGACGTCATAGGGGCAGCGGAAAGAGCGGGGGAGGCGGGGTCAAGTCTCATCTTTCGTGGCGCGCATTGTACTGGGTAACACGATACCCCTTGGTAAGAGTGGTTGTCAGACTTTCGGGCTACTGACGACCCGTAACGACTGTCAGAGATCCACGAATGACAGCCGGGACCAACGGCTTAACATGGTATCCGAGGCATGGAGGGATCTTGGTATGTGAAGATGGTCACCCATCCACGGACCGGCCGGGTCAAGCGTAGCTTAACCTGATCGATCGACCCGTGCGGCTGTTACTTAGCCACGAGCCCCTTCGAGTTCATATTATCTACATATATTAATATAAATTTTTAACTAATTTACTTCATCGTAAACGTTCTTAAATACTCGTACTACTGCCAGGCAATTAATAAGCCTGCTAAGTACTCTCCCAAAACGTAAAAGCTGTCTGTAATTACACCGCTAAAACAAAGAACAAAACTCTTCGTCTCAGGAGCAAAGACTCCCTACGCCTCCGCCAGTTCTTTTTACTGTGTTGTCATGAACAAATGGCGTACCTACCGTAAAATGAGACTATTTAAAACAACGGACTGTTGATATTTTGTAAAGGAATTTATAACTTTTTATTCTAATTTTTGGTGGCCGAGTAGAAACGACCGCGCCTTACAAGTTATAGGTCGTCGGTACCCAGGTAGGCACTTTATATTGTGTAATTTATTTTATCACTGTTCACTGTTCAACTGTTCTCAAAACGGTGAAAGAAAACATCGTGAGGAAACCGGCATTTCCTAGAACCAAAAATTCTAAAATATGTGGCATCTACCAAATTATTACTATTTTTCGATTATGGCCCACTGTCCAGACTCTTACTATCTAAAACCCTTCCATGTTCCTTCCTTAGCCCTTTATGTTCCGGGGTAGCGGTAACCCGTTCGGACAATCCCGCTGAAAACAATTTTCGCGTTGCTGGATTTGAACGTAGAATCACGTCAATTCTTCGTCGTCAAATACACCACGGGGCCAGGTTGCTGTCAGAGCTAAAATGACTGTGAAAGTACCGCATCTACTCTCGTTGTGTGTCATACACGTGATAGATAGCACTAATAGCCCTACATGAAAGTTGTTCCCCGTGGAACATGAATAAATCTCACTCTACATGTAGATATGCTCGTGTTATCAGGCGCCGATACTTTGGGGAGGGCAATGGGTGCAGTTGCCCCCCACCCGACACACGACCGAAGCACTTTTTTAAACAATTTCAAAATTTTGAAATCATCATTAGTACATCACTATATTTATTAGTCGTTATTAACCTATCACTACTATAATAAAAAGTTACGTGCTTAAAGTCCGTGCATTTTTATTTCATATTTTTAAAGACAAAGCGCTATGGTCAAATTCAAAATAATGTATTTTTCGACAGCATTATTGGATTTTATATTTTTTTAACAAAATTTCTGATACAAGTTACCACTCAAAAACTCCCCCTGAAGGAATTCTGAATCCGCGCTTGCGTGTTATAGCAGATTCACCTCACTAATGCCATGCCACCTTTCAGACTAACCACTCGAATGAGATCAATATCATCTCATCCAATTATAATGACGCCGACAATCGTCGATAAACTGACAGAAGGATGAAAAAATTCTTATTATAATAATTGGGTAATAATTTGGACTTCAAAGAATCTCATACAAAGGAGGAACGGTGATAATTGACGCATAATTCCAACAAAACGTCGGCGTCGGAATAAGGTCAAAGATCATTACAAGGAAAAACACTTAGCGTCGTAAGTCGTAACTGTGACAATTTATATTTGAATCAATAATCGTAACGTATTTTGTGTTATTCAGATTAATTCTGAATAATTTATTGCTTTGTTCTTCTTTCATGGATCACAAAACAATGTTGTATTGTTTCGCTTCTGTTGCTTTATGAAACAACTTTTAACGTTATTTAAATCATTGTAGACAATTTATTAAGAGATTTCGACGTTCTTCTGTTTTTTTTTTGTACTGGTACAAATCGTCACATAAGGAAATTGTGTTTTGCCCTCTCCATGTGACTTTCTCTCTCTCTACGTCTCTTTCTACTATATACGAGTGTGAGTGTGTGTACGAAGTATCGTGTAAGGAACTTCGTTCCGGAATTTTTCAGAACACTGAATCCTTTAAGTCTAGGGAAATATTTCAGGCTTTCAGACAGGAGTTTGTTGCTTTTTAATTCGATTTCTGTCGTACTCCAGTTTTAGTTATTACTTTTTTATATTATACGTAGACCCACACTGTAATATTTAGATAAGTTACTACCCAAATTATTGAGCTGGTAACTTATGTAGAATTCTATTTTTGTTACAAATACTGGTACATTTAGATAGTCAATATTTATAAAGAAAAAGCGAAGACTATTTCAAATTTATTCAGTTCGTAATATTTTGTTTGAAAAAGTAAAAATATCGATGCGTATGATGACTGTTTTATTATTATTATTCTTCAAGAAGGTAAATCGCGACTTTTCAAACAGGATTAACCAGAACCAAGTGTGGGAGCTCCCAGCTAACTGAGGCTGAACTAGACGGATGTACCTTTACAGGTGTAAACAGGTGTTTCCCGCAAGGTTGCGGGACACTAAACGCCCCTCCACTTGTAACAATAAAACTTCTATTGTGCCTCGTTCAGTGTCCTTCAATTGACTAAGGTAAGTCCAGGTACGCACGGGCGTATTTTTGCCGCAGCGATTTTTTTTCGCGCTCTAGATTTTCATCGCACTGCTTAGCGCCGAGAGTTGAAAATTCAACTGTGTGTTTTTTTGACGCACTGGGATGCGCTGTTGCATTCACAACGCTTAGCTCAATACCGACAGTTGAAAATCCAGTGTGGGATAGAATTCGCCGCGATATTTTTACGTCTTGAGCGTTGCGGCTCATTCGATTATTCTTCAACCAAGCTAAGCTACTCCCAAACATGGAGGTACTTTCTTCATTCTTGCACATGGACGTGGACGTCTTTTGACTGAAATGATGAAGATATTGATAATGTTTGTGAACTTATTTTAACCAGTGATCTAAAAATCATCAATTGTGTTACGTCAGGAAATATTGATGACTACTTTATCTAGCCTGTCCGAATAACCTCGTTTGTGAGTACCACGCACTGAATAGGGTAGGGTTACCTATTAACGTAATTTTATTATTAGCTAATTTTCATATAAATTAGATTCACGTCGGGATTAAGAAAGTAGATTTAACCGTGTTTTTCGTTGAGGCCAAATGATAATATTTGGAAAAGTACTTCAAATTACCTATTTGTTCATAATGAGGGCAAATCAAAGTAACTAGGAAGGTAAATAATCCAATTTAACCGTGCCCCTCAATTTAATAAGCAACCATTCCAGAACCATTCGATTCTCAGTAGGCAACTCGCAAGCTTAGAATGTGTGGTTTCTTAAATTTTCTTTTTCTTGAATTGTGGTGCCTTTGTACACGGCACGGATTATTTACGGTAGACGGCGTATAAACCGCGCTATAGAAAAAACGTGTGTCAACAAGCTTCCATATTGATCCATACAACACTGACGACCGTGCCTACATACGGCGAAAAAACCGTAGTTTTTCACGGCCAAAAAACATGTGTGTACAAAAGGGCCTAAGGAAGGTTTCTTGTCTGTCAATATTCTTCTGTTGCTAGGCAACTTGTAAGAGTTATCTAAGCATTACGCATCGGCGAATCGGTGTCGCCTTGTGGTTGGGATATATGTTTCTTGGCGCTAAATAACTGCTGTTTAGATACGCTATACATTAACGGCTCCTGCAAACAGGCTCGACGCGCGACGCGAATCGCGCGCGACACAAAGGCACCGCTCGTCGCGCGACTTGCGGTGCCTTTGTGTAGCGTGTCGCGTCGCGCCTGTGTGTACGAGCCTTAAGTCGTACTTACTGATAGTAAAAACGGGCATAGGTATCTTTCCTTATACAGGATGGGAGAGATATCGACGCGCAAACTGTCACCATGAATTCAGTACAATACATGATTATAGATGCTTAGTGATAACGTAGATTTTTCGTCAGTGAAAAACAAGAAATCAGCTGTTTCATAGAAAAGTGTAATACTCACTCAGTCAAAATGTATGGAGCAGTTTATTTTATAACCATCGAGAAATTTCTACGCTAGAATCATGTGCTGAATTCATGGTTACAGCCGGTCGATTCTGTAAAAACCTCACCGTGAAAACTTAGGTGATGTGAGTTTGGTTTTGCTAGGAATTTTCACTATTGGCAGGTCACTCCACGCTCACTTCACCTAAGTTTTCACGGTGAGATGGTTACAGAATCGCAGTGCAGTTTGCACGTCGATTTATGCCACCCTTTATATTTAGGTCTCAGACAGACATGCTAGAATGCCATGGTAGTTATTTTAATAAGTAGTTGTATTTGAATAAGAAAGTGTTGCATGTTTCAATACGATAAACATATTGCCTGACAGTACAAAGTTGTCCAGTGATACACTTCTGTATATTTATATGAACAAAAATATAATTTTGTACACTCGGCGACATATCAAGCTATTATTATACATTTCCAGTTTTAGCTTACCTCGCATTGTGTATGGTTTTCGTACAATGAGAAGTCAGCTTATACTGGAAATGTATAGCTTGATATGTCGTCATGCGTACGGGTAAATAAAAAGTCCTTCAGACCGTATAAAGTACTGGTTTCAGCTGTATCCGGCTAGACTGGAAGTCAACCTCAACATGAAGAAGACTTGGCAGATGAAGATCTGCTTCAGTTCGGTGACATGGTTGGACCTGGAATAAAAAATATTTAGTAGATATTGGTTAATTTTTATTATTTTCGGTTGCTCATCCCAGTGGGGTGCAGAGCAGATGATTTCTTTCTTTTAGAATTTGCAGTCACGGCGGTCAATCTCAACGGAGACTAGCTTTCGGCGCGGGAGATACATTATAGTGCACAAGTGTGTGCGTAGACACAGGTGCACTCCCTCACCCCTCATTCTCATATTCCGATGGGACGGCAATCCGACACGACCGGAGAGAGATGAGGCGCAGGACCAATGGCTTTATGTGCTTTCCGAGGCACGGTGCGTACGGGTATACACGAAACCAAGAATAAAATCTTACTTGTAGTACTTAATTTTTGATTCGACGAACTGAGATTACGCAATTAGAACACGCCGTTATAATAGGAAGATTAAAACTAAGTATAATTCTCCAAGAATTAGGTAATTTTAGTATTAATTCAATAATGATAACTTTTCATCAAAATATTTCAGGAGCTAAAAAAATATTCAGGTAAAAAAATCATAGCTTTCATTTTTATTGTATTTAAAAATGAAAACAATGCAGTCACGATACAGATTGATTAAAATGTTTAAATTCAGTAACTGCCTCATGCAAATTCAGTTCGGTTTAATAATGAAATAAACAAAACTGCTGTATTTCATACAAAATATTCCATACCGTATAAAGTTGGTTTTATTATTTAGCGAAATCAATTAGGTTATATTTTTCAATTATAATCAACCAGCTTTTTCCTGCAGCTTCGCCCGCGTGGAAGTCGGAAATTATCCTAAATCCGGAAACGAATAATTCATTGTTAATCAAAACACATTGTTTTCATATAAATAACGCTCACGGATATCGATAACGTTATTCGTTTATGCGGCGCACACCAGTTCCCAGTCGGCATGATTTTTTCCGACAACTTTAACAATCATCGTCCATCGTCCGTCCATCGGCCAATTTACACAAAACCCTGATGGATTATACACCTAACCCTTCCTCATGAATGACTCCGTCCATTTGTGAAAACCGTAGGAAACCGTTCGGTAGTTTGAGTTTATCGCGTTCAGACGACAGACCGACGACGCGCGGGCACTTTGTTTTATTTAATATCTACCTAGTAATCCTATTTATTAATCACACTAAGTATTAAAAAAACCTAATATTTTAAAGGCAAAGGCTTGTGTGCTGTTTGTATGTTTGTTACTTCTTCACGCACAAACGGCAAAACGGATTTGGGTGAAATTTGGCACACAGATAGTTTATAACCAGGTATAGTTATAACACATAGAATACTTTTTATCCCGATATTCACATGGGATCGACAGTTATGCGGGTGAAACCGTGGAGCACTGCTAGTATTAACAATAAAATCTTCAATGAATACCTCCTCGTTGGTCTAGTGGCCGCAAGTGCTAATGCTGACTAAGAGGTCCTGGGTTTGAATTACGTTATTGGGTTTCTCCATCTGGAATTACTCAGTAGCGGCTCGTAGTCTGCTTGTGCTCAATTGATGGCAATAGGATCGCTCCCTGTTACAAGTAACTTCAACGTAACTAGCAAAATGTGGACGGACTATACATTTCTGCCTAACCCTTCGGGGAATACAGTCGTGATATTATGTTATGAACAAAAAACATTAAAAAACAATAATTTTGCAAAACACACAACAACAACATCAACAATGCTGTGTTGAAAAACTTTTATTTTTCAAAAGAACAAATTATCATCGATATTTGACACATCTCGGGACCCTCGGGCCCCGGACCTTTGGAAGGCATTCGAGGGGCCAAAGCCAACTCGCAGAGGCCCCTTAGACAATTTTAAATGATGAGGAGGCACCAACCGATGATTATCTCTGTATGCAAGTGCACCCAAGGTTGTCCTTGGGTGCACTTGCATAGTGCATACATACGTCATGCATGTTTTGCAATAGTCCTGCACCAACCGGGGGTTGTCGCCCGGTTGGTGCAGGACTATTGCAGAACATGGAAACAAAACATATAGGGCTATGGGTTTGGGTTATAATGGATTGGTTACCTTGAACTATGAAATTACTATGTCCTCTGCCTGGCCAATGGGATAAAATGGCAGGGGGTGACTTGCACACTCAATAATGGGCCCCCGAAAACGGTCGCTAGCACATAGTGTCGTAGCGACAAGGGAGCAACATGTCCTGAGTTGCTTATGTGTATTCCACAGCTATCAGGACAATCCCGGAAGTACATTATCAGTATTATTTTTATGACATTTCTTCCTTGTTATCTCACGATTTGACTACTAAACTATCGAATTTTGACGCGTTTCGTTGTAAACGATATGATCTGCGGGTTAATTACGTAGCGCTATCAAATACAATCTTTATCATTTTGAAAGATATTGCTAATCCATAGCTATAATTATATATAATTATGTTCGAAAAATGTATCTGCTCAATGTGTTGTTGAACTGTCAAAATTGCTACTGGTGTGTTACGCATTTACCCCTCAGTTCAGTTTCTCGACAGATTATTATCTCGCGAGATTCATTATAAACTGACGGTGTTTGCCATTATACGGTGACATAAATACCCATCTAGGTCTTTAAGACAAATCTAGCCTTACAAGAGCACATGCGCACCAATTAACTGTAGAAGAGTTTCAAATAAAAAAATAAAACTCAAACTCAAAGCATTTATTTCAATTAAACCATTTACAGGCACTTTTGAATTGTCAAGAAGTCGGTTAGTCAGAAAATATGAAGCTAGTTGTAGTTAAAAACAATTGACACAACAAACGAAGTAGCCTATAAATGTTTTTTCTGGTATATTTTTTGTAGAAAACAAGCCGGAAGCGACAAATGTGCAACGACATAAAATAAAAAAAACTATTCAATTCCGCTTTCGGTTATGTGTTTGCAACGTTAGAGGTGAAACTAAAAAAGAAAGATTCACGCGTCCCATTCATAAAGGTTTATTTTTAGATATTTTTATTACCCGTCTAAGCCAGAAGGAGGGTTATGTTATTCGAGTGTATGTAGGTATGTATATTTCTTTGGCACGCTCTGTAGCCTAGACGGCTTGATCGATTTCAGCTTGAGAGGTGCCGTTAGATTCATCTTAGTTGTAAGAGTGACACTGGGTATATCAAAATTGAAAAAAAATAAAAATGGCAAATTTTTGGCGTCATAATTATTGTATTCAAATTTTTTTTTTCTCAAAACCTATCGTGTGGGGTATCAAAATAAAGGGTTTTAAAAGGTGATTACAAAAATATATATAGGCTTATATGTATAGTTAAAGGTAATTCGAAGTGACAAATCGTAACAAACCCGTACCTACCAAGAACTAAAGGCTCGTACACACAGGCGCGACGCGACACGCGACACAAAGGCACCGCTCGTTGCGCGACTTGCGGTGCCTTTGTGTCGCGTGTCGCGTCGCGCCTGTGTGTACGAGCCTTAAATCGTCTGCGAAATCTTTCACATATTATGTAAACTAAAAAGCTGGAAATAAAAAAAAAATTTAAAAAAGTAAAATCCCCGACTGCGGTAAAAAACTTATGTTAATAAAAAAAAAACTGAAACGCTAAAAACAAGCCCATTTTAAATAAAATAAAAGTTGGAACCAGGCGGGACCCATTTGCATTTGAAAATATAATAAACGAAGTGAAAAAAATGCTTGCATATACGATTATACTACAAACTTAGTTCAGAAATTATTTTGTACAACTTTTTGTCTTTTTTGTACAAAAACTGTTGTTTCCATCAAGTTCAAAATAATTTTCCTAGAAAGTCCTTATAAAGTTCTACTTTTCAGATTTTTTTCATATTTTCTAAACTTATGGTTCAAAAGTTAGAGGGGGGGGGACACATTGTTTTTTACTTTTGGAGCGATTATTTCCGAAATTATTGACATTATCAAAAAATTATTTTAGTAAACCCCTATTCATTTTTAAATACGTTTCCAACAATATATCACACGTTAGGGTTGAAATTAAAAAAAAAATCACTTCCCACTTTACATATAGGGGGGCTACCCTAATAAAACATTTTTTTCCAAGTTTTATTTTAGCACTTTGTCGGCGTGATTGATATACATATTGGTACCAAATTTCAGCTTTCTAGTGCTAACGGTCACAGAGATTAAGCGAGGACGGACAGACGGACAGACAGACATGGCGAAACTATAAGGGTTCCTAGTTGACTACGGAACCCTAATAAAAATGGTATGGGTCCCGCCTGCTTCCAACTTTTATTTTATTTAAAATGGGCTTGTTTTTAGCTTTTCAATTTTTTTTAACTTGAGTTTTTACCGCAGTCGGGTTTTTTATTTTACTTTTTTTTATAGAACAAGAATTAAATGAGTCACTTCTCTTTTCTGTATGCCCAATTTAGTATAGGATCCGGAGCAAGAGGGAGTGGGAGGCAGTCACCTCCTGCGAAGCAGTCATACTAGCGAAGGAGGCGGCGGAACTGCTGAGGGAGCCTCCCGTACCACCCGCCGCGGGAGACGCTCCGGGCGTCGGAAGCCGCGCGACGACTCCCGGCCACCGTAGGCGCGGGCCTGCGAGCGGAGAGTAATGGGTAGCTCACCGTCCGATCAGGACCAGGCCCGTGCCGGACGGCGCGTACGTGTTCCACGCGCGCCTTAAAGAGATATCAGCATCAAGAGAAGGGGCCCGTCAGGGCCGAGGCCTGCCGGGACAGCGGGATTATCCGAAAGGGCTGGCCTAGAAAATAAAGGGCTAAGGAAGGAACACAGGTGAGTTTTAGTCAGTAAAAGTCTGACACTCCCTTCCGCTCCACCCAGAACGGGTCATCATCGAATCATCAAATGATCCCTTCATTTGATGATTTCCTATCCTCAAAAAAAAAGTCTGACAATTATCTTCTCAGCTGTTATGATCGGTTAACCACCACGATAACAAAATCATTTGAGATGACATTATAATACACAATAGATTAGCTAATCTGTCTGTATTTCACTAGCCATTTCAAAAAGGTACTTATATTATGCAAAGACTACAGAAAACCAAAACCACTGTGCCTTTATTTTGACGCACCCTTTTAATTACTTTGTTAGTTCATTATTCATGCTAAAGGGGTACCTATGCGAAGCGTATTTTAAAATTCAATACAGTGGTCTTTTTGACGACCCTGCATATCAAAATCTGTCAATGTCAAAATCTACAGCAGCAGTGCGATTCTGTAACCATCTTACAGTGAAAACTTAGTTTTGTACTTGATTCAGTACATGATTTTGTACCCCAATGCGTTGATATTTTTTATGGGTTATTAAATAGAAGATTGTTTGACAACGGAGCAAACAACTATTTTGAAGGCGAGAGTGTTTCTTTGAATCCTGAGCCCTGCGAGGGATTCAAAGTATGTCACTCAAGCTTAAAATAGTGCTGCTCCAGAGGTGGACACTCTACTTTTTGTCGCCCTCTATGAAAAAATAAGTAAGTGCAACTTATGAGAATAGTACGTTTATTTATTTACATATACAATTACTTGAGGAACACATACCCATTTTTTATAAAACTAAGTAAAATCCACAGAACAGAACCGGTCGAAGTGGAGGTGCTTGGTCCCGAAGCCTATGTCCAGCAGTGGACGACTTTCAGCTGAAATGATAAAGTAAAATCCTAATTTGAGTAAATAATTACAAACAAAGGTAGAATGCATTTCGCGCGTTTTTTATTTTTTAACAAACTTTTTTTTTAATTTGGCTCGCGCTTTTTACTTTATCATACAGCCTGTTACTTGTTCATACAATGTTAGTGATGGATCTCTTTGGTGTTTGGAACTTTTACTTACAATATCCACGTTCCAAATTCAAATCACTTTTAGGCCCTAGGGATTAAAGAGCTATTTTAGTCCTTATTTACGAAGAATACACTAGCTCTTTTTGAATACATAGATGTGATAAAAAAAATTTGCTCACGACACATTTTGACCACGTAGGTTCTTTGAAACAGCAGATTTATTTTATAACCAACAAAAAATTTATATGCTGGGGGGTATAGAATCATGTGCTGAATCCATGGTTTCAGTTTTCGCCTCGATGTCCCTGCCGCCATGTATTAAACAGTACACAGAGTGCTACAAGGATCTTTTAACGTTTGAATGACATTGACATTAAACATTTCTGAAATTGTCACAGAAATTTATTAAAACAAGATGACGGCATTAGTTCCGATTTTTCCCACGCGCCAAATGAACTTTGTAGCGTTATAGTCCCTTTACGTCATCAAAATAAGGACAGGCCCATCTTACTTCAAGTTTACAACATCCTAAAAGGTTCTTACATACTTATACCTACAAGCAAAGGTGTGAAGGAGCATCCAAACTATGACAATAAAAGCAGACGGTAAAGATAAAAACGTTATGTTAGTACCAATGTAATTCAGGATAGGAAGATTTATGCGTCAGTCATTTGTTTTCGCCGGGTAATCTCCGACCGGGCGAGGCGTCGCGCTAAACTGATTACGACTTCAAATTAAGCCGTAAACTCGTAACGCTCAAATTACTGAGTATTAACGCAGACATTGCTTTTAAGACGAAAGTTTCACTGTGAGATATTTGTTTTAGAGCCTATGCGTTCTTTTTTGGGAAAGTAATGGTGTTTTCTTTGTTGTTATTGCAAGTTTACTGAATTTGCAGTTCGAAAAGCTTGATGTTTATTTATGACAGGTGCATACCCATCTGTTCTATTAAACTATCTGATAAACATTTAAACAAACCCTGTACAGGTTAAATTCTTACGCTATCACAAAAAAGTCAAAGTCAATAGTGACTTTTTCCGTGACATAAAATAAAATTGACGTCTGGCAGTTTTAGTATGGGAAAAATGTCAAAAATTTAATATTTATTCTCAGGATAAGACTAAGGTCCTTATTGAACATTCCTCAAGTCCAGTTTGATCGTCAATCAGTCGATCACTGTTTATGATTAGTATAGAATCAGAATCAGTACTTGAACATCGTTCTTACTCCAGAACGATAATCAATCTATAGGTACTCAGCTGAAGGTTACATGCTCTGTGCTCAGCTGAAGCGAGACTCAAATCGAGCCTCAAGCAGAGATGTGTATTTTTTATGCATCAGCCGTTTCATTAGATACTTTTCGAACAGACCATAATTATAGTGTTTACAGTTTTCTACGTGGATGTAGGCATAGGTGTAGGTAATGATGACTGACAGTTGAAAACCCATACTAATATTATAAATTCGAAAGTAACTCTGTCTGTCTGTCTGTATGTTACCTTATCACGACTAAACCACTGAACGGATTTCGATAAAATTTGGCAGAGAGATAGATTGCATCCCGAGGAAGGACATAGGATAGTTTTATCCCGATATTCCCACGGGATCGACACGCCGGTGAAACCACGGGGCACAGCTAGTAGAAAAATATATAGGCTTGGGTGAAATCCTGTTAAGCAGAAATTGTGTACTTGCACAAATGAAGTGACAACAACACTGAGATTTCAAGTAGAACAAAATATTTCTCCAGTGACATCCACAATCGAAAATCCCTACACCCCGAGCCCATCCAAATCAACAAGATCATTAACATATTAAGTACATAAATAAAATATACATGCCTTCTGTAAAGAAATCCCAAACAAAATTTACGAAGTAGCTATAACGAGTAATATATTGCCGTATATTCTTTGTGCTTGTCTAAAGGAAAGATTTTGATCAGCCATATGTTACGGGAAAGGAAGTAAGCAAAGAAAAACGAGGAATGGGCCGTCGACGTGTTACTGATAATCAAGTACATGTTTATCTAGTATAATATAACCGCTAAGCCAGTACCTAATCCCTAAAGGGTATGATCATAATCGTGGACCGTTTGTCATTGCTGCTTTAAGTAGATATTGTAAAGGTTGTCTGTAAAAGGGACCTTTCATCATTCAAGCTGACAGAAAAATTATTCTGATTGCATTTATTTCTAACACACTTAACCTATTTTACAATTTAACACTGCAATATACATATTATAGACAAGTATATAACAAAAAAAAAAGGAAAAGAGCAGGCGCTCATTGGGCATCAAAAAATTCGTCTGCATCGCTGTCAATAGGATAAGTGCCCAAAAGACTGGCAGCATTACCACGTTGGATGGCAATGCTTATTCTTTGAGCTAAAAATAGGCCAGCCCTCTGGTCACGCGTAGAGTCAACCATCCGCTTGGCGATGTCCCGAAATATTCGATGAGCACTCGGACCCTAAGGCCCTAGTGTTTCAACCCCAAACGGCTCAAACATATAGCTCCCAATAAGGTTGTTATATTTGCGCCGTTTGAGGTTTTCTGCTCCTGCAGCAGCCGCCCCAGCACAGCCGACCGTGCTAGGAAGATGGGATGGCGCGAGGGTGTCGACACAGATAGCATCCCACACCAAAGGCCTACCTAAGTTCCAAGGCATTATAGTCATTCCATCTGGCATTGATTGCATTCGATCACTGAAGCGAATTTAGAATTAGTTTAATAAAATTAAAAGACGTTTGTTTATAGTACAGAACTGTTTTAGAAAAAGTGAGCATGTTTTCTTGGAAATAAATAGATAATAATCAGCGCAGCTCTTCATAACCGTCTACACCACACCTATTGCGGTAACAGCAACCTAATTTCGTAACACACTAGCAATCACAATCATTTTGAAGGACAATGCTAATCCATTGCATTCATACGTTCGACAAATTTGTCTGCTCAACAACGTCAATAACGCAATGAATATTTTTGAACTGTCAATGTGAAAACTATTCCTACTGTTAGTGTGTTACGCAATTACCCCGCAGGGCAGCAAAGCCCTAGCATACCTACATTGTCTTTTCTCATTGGTGAACGGAACACAGACACACACACTTGACACAGAACACGCACACACACACACACACAGAACACACAACACACACACAGAACTTGTGCTAGAAGTCCCAACATGTAAGTAGATATCTACCCTTGTAGCCTTTAAACTTGTAACCTTGAGGCTATTTTAAATGACTTACTATAGAACGGAGGGATTGTATCAAAAACACACTGGCCCTGTATGTGCCCTTGTCACAGAACCCATTTATACATAAATGTCTAATTATTAATGGCCAGTGGTCTTTTAGGAGCTCACTCAAAATGGTACGGATAAGTTGAACTAGTATTTATGTAGGTATATGTTACGGTAAGTGTGATTAATTGAAAATTATTAATAATTGTCTATCATTATTAATAATTACCGAAAGTCGAAGTAAGAGTAAGAAATGAATCACATTTATCGGTAATTATGAATAATGTAATAAATTTTCAAATAAATTTGAATAAAAAATCATCTAAAATTACCTTACGATTATTCCGCGTGTTCGTGCTAAGGCTTTCTTTTTTCAATACTGCGCCTGTCATTACTTTGTTAAGATTTTTTTATTTTTGCTTTTGACATCATAAGAGAGACCTTTTAATAACCTTAATGTGGCCCATACTTAACCGTTAAGATAAGCTTACCTTCGCATATATTCCATTCAGCAATCCGAGCAATTCCAAGCACGTAGCTACTTGATAATATAAATAATATATAATATATAAATATATATATATAGTTGTGAGTCATGTTACCTTAGTTGCAATGCTGCAAGAGGTCCTTGGCGGAACTAGATCAGGTGACATTGAATAATGCAGCTTTGGAAGGATTTGAGATTATTTTCTTCTAATAGACAAATAAAAATTGACCATCCTTTGTATAAAATACAAACAATTATTAGGTATGCAGGACTTCATTCCCTTATCCACTACTTTTGACTGGATTTCTGACATTGTCAATTTCATTTGTAGATATTTTTATGCTAAAGGCTCCTACAAACAGGCGCGACACGCGGTATAATCGCGCGCGACATAAAGGCACCGCTCATTGCGCGACTTGCGGTGCCTTTGTGTCGCGCGCGATTTTGTAGCATGTCGCGCCTGTTTGAAGGAGCCTTAATGGTGAGTGCTGCCGCTTTTCTATACCTAAAACTAATATTTATTATGAATGAAAGAGTTTCATATTAGGATCTTTGCCTTAGGTTGACGGGTATCATAGTAACGAATGTAGGTATTGGTTGCAGAAATATCAAGAAAAGTGCAAAGTACTTTTCCCAGTTTTCTCTCCAGAAAACTTTTCATGAAACTTTAACCACAAAGTTTTATAGTTTTTTATTTGCATCTTTTCCAACATTGAGAAAACCAAACACGCGAGAAATAAATCAAACTTTAATTTTAATACTAGAGAAACTGAAACCAAATATCAGCTTATCATCACCATCATAATAACACGGATTTCGATTAATTAAATATGTAATTAAGGGTCGAGACTTATAGCATTAATTAAGCGTCCGCAATTTCAAGTTATTACTGGGCGTCGCCGCGTTGGAGCTAAATAAAACAATAGAGTATCTACATTCGTAATGAGCTCAAATGTGCCAGTAATGTTGACGCAATTTGTTCAACTATGTAGTTGGAGGGTAGTTGGAAAAGGAGACTGTTAGAGGGTAGGTGTTAATATCACTTACATACCTACATAGTATAACAAAATATGTAGTAACGAAGTCAAAACTGTACATGGAATATTTTTGAAAAAGGAATTACTTACTAGGAGCAGCCATGATTAAGTTATATAAAGGTGAAGAGATCCCTTATGCAAACATTATAGAACCAAGAGGAGAAAATTGCAGCCTAATTTTGGTTCCAAATGGAATCCATAGGAGTTCTCACGATCACCTTTAAGTGGCAATTAGAAGTATGGGTGTAAGTTGTCGGCAATGAACGATTGATTGAACGATAAGGCGTTTCAGTTCGGTCATGAGTGATAAATGAGACGCCAAAGTTCTTTTGAGTGGCGATAAGTCAAGTTCTTTGAATTTGTATTGTGATCAGCCATTTTAATTTTGGATTACATATATTTGGTGAGTATAAAACTTCACGTGTACTTCACATAATGCAAGCATTGATTTATAGCACAAAATCCTTGCGAATGTTTTTTTACTGTGAAACTATAGTACGGTTTCTTTGCAAATTTCAAAGCGCCTTTGATTTGATCACGAACAACTAAAAGAGTGCTAACTAAGTGTGCTAAGTCAATTGACGAAAAAATCGTAAAAAAAAATAAAACTGTTAAAAACCTAACTTTGGTTTTACACTAAGTATAATGTCAATACATCAGCTATAATTAACAAACCTCAGCAATTATACGTCAGTGTGATAAAACACTGTTCAAAACAAAACATTTTCCAGGAATCCATATTCTAAACATGGCGATGTTTAAGGAATCTTATATGTAGTTATTATTTTCACTTATTTGGAACTGTAAGGTCTAAAAATCACTTATTCGTAACAGAGTGACGCGGGACGACCTGACTTAAATAATATAGATAACATTATGTATTTTTGGAACTGTTAGATCGTTAGTAGTTTTAAATAAGTGGAAATAGCTGCTTTTGGTTTTTAAAACCCCCTATTGAAACTTAGTTACGCGTTGGAGTGGCATATTAGAGTACAGTAGGCCTTAAAGGTGCAATCACGTTAGGTTCCAAAAAGGCTGCAAAGTAATCCCTTTAGTCACTGCAGGTGATATACTACTCTATTATACTACTCATTTGGAAATAGAAGTGCCAAATAAGGGTATGTTACCGATTATATGTTACAGTTGCTTACAAGTTTAGTGATGTTAAGGCCTCGTATACCTACCACTGTTGCTTCTAAATCAGTAACAATTAAAATCTGTTTTCAACTTTAAGTAACAAAATTGACTTTATGCAACCATAAGAAATAAAGTACAAACAAAATACATTCTTAACCCTTATTTCGACAGAGAAGGTGATAGTAAACTTATTAAAATTTTATTGTATAACCTAGTTTCCATGGTTTTTCTGAACCTCCAAAAAAATAAAAAAAAATCTACCCCCCACCCTCATGGAGAAAAGCGATGTCCGCCACACCGGACATTATCGAATCTTAGTAAAAAAAGTGTTAAAATGACTTGTCCGTCCTAGCGGACTTAATCGAATACGTGAAACAAGTTGCATAGTATAAAGTAAAAGAATATAATAGTAAAAGAGCCTTTATTTTTTATAAAAGTACAAAGAAACTGTAAGGGCCTGTATTATTTAACATGAAAGCTCAAAAAACAGTTGCGAGGATTTTTGCCCGTCACAAAACAAAGGCGTGTATCACATTTCAGGCAGTAAACCGTAGTTTTTCAGAGAAAAACGTCAAAAAGTAATCTAAAGGTGAACGTACTACGGGAGGATCTTCAACTACTGCAGTATCTTCTATCTGGGCTCTATACAAAAAGGTACTCTGTTTCCATTCGTACGAGAGGGAAAACTTTTGAATTTGCTTGGGTCTCTTTCTTGTCACAACTGATGGTTCTCTGAGTCTTCTTTTTCTATGCACAGGTGTTGGCAACGAGGGTAAAGACGATATAGAAGGTAAGCTTGCAAAATTGGGTTCCTGCGACTGGTTCGGGAAAACTTGCTCTATAATTGGAGTCAAAGGCGTCGGGAAGTCGTTGTTGAGTTCAAAACTTGTTTCAGAAGGGTTTTCATCAGGGCTGTCTGCGATATTCAAGCGCTCTAGCGAAGATGCAATAGACGGTGCAGGTGAACTAAAGACAGAAGGTGGATTAGAGAATGGATGAGGCTCATTTTCGGCGCCGGAGCTATCACCTGTTTCAGACGGTGCACGTTCTGCAGGAACGAGTGCCAATATTTTTTTCGAGCGTGCATGCAGGGAAGACTGAAGCAAAATAAAAGAAATACGTACTAAGCAAAACACCACCACCAATAAAAAAAAAATAGTTAATACGAAAAAGTAATGGGGTAAGTAAGAGGGCACACAGATACAGAGACTCATGGTGTACATTATAGAGTCAATATTAGTTTTGTAAATTAGAATTCTTTAGGAATAAAAGTTAGTAGGTACTTAATTTTGAGCATGTAAGTGTAACGTAAAGGCTAAGCAGATAAGTAGTAGGTACCTATATAATATACACCAGTGAGTACCTGTTGAGAATAGGTATAGGGTTCTTTTCACGTAAGTAGGTAGGTCAGGTAAGTAGGTAGACTAACTTTTAGTAATTAGTTTTTAGCATTTTAGTTTTATGTAAAGGTTAGGTAGATAAGAAGTAGGTATCTAACAAGTTGGTAGGTACTGAGAATAGATGTAATGTTTTGACAATACCGACAACTCAAATCTTTTACCTTTCATACCATATTTCGACAAGGTCCGCAGTGACGGACAAGCTGTAAGACACAATAAATACAGGTGTTTCGACGAGGTCCGGTGTGGCGGACAAGTAAAAAACTCGATAATTATTATAAATAACGTAAGCAAAAGCTATGAAATCGTATTATTTGAACGTTAGTAGACTAAATTCACAAAACACAAATAAAAAATCTACGCAACATAAGCAAAAAATAATATTTTTTAATAAATTACCTGAAAGACTTTCTTAGTGCGCAGTTTCGCCGACATTTTTTCGCCAACTGTCAAACTCTGGATTGTCACACGCAAAATTTATTTTTCTACTAAAATTTGACCAACCTCCCAATAGCTTAGTAGTTTTTTTGTTGCAAAAATAGAAATAGACGGGGCGGTGTATTTTTTTAAAGTACTTGTCTGGTGGTACGGACAAATTCGAAATAAGGGTTAAGCAACAACGAGTGATATGAGGTACTCATTTACAAATATGAGTAGTGTTTGAAGCTATAAGTTTTATCAAACACTGTTAAACCACTCATTTGCAACTTAAAGCTATAAGATAAGTTGCAAAATTCACTAATGTACTACTTGGGACGTTCCGGATTGGCGTAAAAACGGCTGAATGGATGTGGATGAAATTTAACACACAGATATTTTACACATATTATGGTACTTTGAATAGCCGATAGAACGTTCCCATAGGATATTTTTCGACATCAACGCGGGCGAAACTGCGGGCAAAATTAATACATCAGCGAGAGAATGAATGAGGTTATAGTAAAAATAATAGGTGTAAAAAGACGCCTAACGAATCCGAGAGTCACTTTTCCACACTGGACCATACCTACTTGAGAATCTTCTGGTTATGGAGATAATGAAGGTCAAAGATCCATCGTTTTCTTAATTGTTTTGTCGAAAACAAGTTTAATCTGTTCTAACTTAATTGTAAATAGGTACCCCCCCCCCCGTACTGTTGCATGCACCCATAAGCACGATGTTTTGCGTGCGTTACATTGCGGGCGTAAACAGCGATTTTTCACACCAACAATGATCTGACTAGAGTCAAGAGCAAACCCATTTCAGATTAAAAAAAAAACAATAAAAATAGTTTCCCACTAATATTTTTTGCTCCTTTAGAGGTATGAGGAACAGGGAGTAAAGTTCACTCATGCTCCATAAAATAGGGAAGATCCTCCAACCGACGGGTGTTGAGTCTTGTCAACTGCGCGACGATTCATGTCGGGACATCAATCGTCATCCACATTGCTTAGTTTGATGTACAGAATGCTTAGATAATGGCTATGTGATAGCTCTTTTTACATTCTGTATTTAAAAATATCTCATTTTATATTGATTGAAATCAAATATTATTATATTAATATTATTTATCAAATTAAATACGCTTTTCTAAGGAGTATTTTACTCTCTACTTTATTAATTAGCAAAAACGTACCGACTGGAAATATCCCCGGTACTTATTCAAACTCTAAATATAGAAAGAAACTAGTTTCTATAGAGTTAAACTCCGTTGAATTATTGAGACGTTAATGGGAATTCTAAGTAATTTTATGAATTAAGCCCCTCAGTGTATGTTTTTGCACTGTACAAGGGTAGAAGACTTTTCATAGTTATAAAATTTGTCAATATTTTAGTAGTGGATGTTCACGGGTATGTCTGTGAATGATGATAAATGATAAATGATTTTATTTCTGTAAGTAGGTTTGCACAAACACTTTTACACGTCAATCATAATTTTTTTTTAAACTAGATGAGGTCGGCGTTTCCTATCTGACTACTCTGAGAAGAAAGGCCGAAACAAACTCAGAGGTCATAGTCTCTTTTAAAGTCCAGACATAATCTTGGTCAAGTTATATGAAGACCATGTAGGTCGATGTCTGAGATGGTCTTTTGAGGAAAGAACCACACAGATTGAGAGGACCTGTCCAGTCAGTACACGCATTTGTCAGAAATCATGCAGCTCAACTCAAGACTTATGAGATGATGGTATACACCGTGAGGTAAAGTTTGTTTTAATAAGTATTTTATTTTGAAGTCATCATTATTTTAGTTGCCGTATGTACAGACGCCAGCACATCAAGCTACTACAATCAGTCAAATTTCTTTAATAGATTTTCAACTTTATCGCTAAAGCATAAGGTTCTAAGTTGATTGGTAAAATTTGACAGTTTCGGGTAGCTTGATGTGCTGGTGTCTGTACAGCCAACTGGCTTAATAAGCCTTTCAGTTCTAAGTTAGATTTCTTACAGACTTCTGTCATCGTCGTCGTCGTCGCATATTTCGTCTTTTCGTCACATGGTCATCCTATTGTATAAATGACCTAAGCATAAGCCAGCCTGTTCTTTAAATGTTATTTTTGACACATCGGCTGAATATCATTCAGGCCGATAGTTGAACGGCACCATTTAGTAAAACGGCTGGGCTGTTCCCTGAAACACTAATTAAACTAGTGTGCTGCGATATATACGGTAACTAAAAACGATTATGTTTTCGAAATCAAATACCTATTAAAAACGACTTTACCCTAGTAAGTGCAACGTCATGTATTCAATTTCATTGATAAAGTGATTCTAATTGCACTTCGACTGCCCGCTCGAACCGTGATCGCCAGCAAAATGAAAAAATGATATACGGGGTTTAGAGGTCTCTAATAAAATGTTGTTTATGTGGGACAATAGAGGGCGCTAGTATTGTTCCCACGGGCACCGGGCGCTGACGTCGCCCGCAAATGGTTCCGGAGTCCGGAATGACTGCGCTGCACTTCTGTTAAATTAAAAATGTCACTAGACTTAAATTTTATATCATATCGTATTTCGTTTCTTCGTTACTTATTTGTTTTAAAAAGTAAGATTATGAAATGAGGTTATATTTACCAACACTTTTTTTTAAATAGAACTGTACACTTCTTACTTTTAAGACTTTCTTGATTCATAATCAGCCTATAATGTTCCCACTGCTGGGACACAGGAAGTGGGCCATAATCCACCACGTGGGCTTAGTGCGGGTTGGTGGATGTCACATCTTTTCAAATTTATATTTCTAGCACATGCCAGTTTCCTCATAATGTTTTCCTTCACCGTTTTTGAGAGCAGTGGTGGTGAAATAAATACATACAGTAAAGTGCCTGCCTGGGTTCGAATCCACGACCTAGAACTCGTAAGACGGGACCTTTACCACGAGGCCACCACCGCTCTTGAAGAATTTTGTGATTAAATCGAATAAATTGGGCTACATAGTTTTTATCTACCCACTAAATACAGACGCCAGCACATCAAGCTACCCGAAACTGTAATTTTTTTTCAATCAACTTTGAACCTAATGCTTTGGAGATAAAGTTGAAAATCTATTAAAGAAATTTGACAGATTGTAGTAGCTTGATGTGCTGACATCTATATGATTACGATCTAAACTGAATCTATTATCTCCAGAATTATATCGGAAAAACAAAAGAAACATTCCAATAAACCCCCGATAGACTGTATCGTTACGGTGTTAACATGGAATGACATCATTCCGACACCCGTTACCCCATTCTATGACTGTCCCCTAATTACAACAAACAAACAAACAAAACCTTAGCAATAACATCGTTGTGTGTTGCTGAAAACCGTTTTCAGATAAGCGTCGGGAAGCACGTAAAATGGCCATTTTACTGAAGGTCACTGAAGACCTTTACCCTTTGGAATTTTACTAACTTCTCACTTAGCTACACTTGTTTCAAATACATTGTTCTTATATTACTTAAGTTCCAAATTAAACCATTTTACGTGTTAAATTGTTTTAGTTTTCAAGAATTAAAACAATTTTAGATTAGACTGTGTTATTGGTCTAGTGGTTGGAAGCACTACTGTTGAACATGAGGTCCTGGGTTCAATTCCCGGGTCGGGAAAAGCGTTATCGGGTTCTTCTATGTCCAGCATTGGACGTCTTTCGGCAGAAATGGTGATGATAGTCAAGTTAGATTTTGAGACTATTGGCGAGAGTGCGCGCCATCATTGTTTTCATAAAGTAGACAGTATTGGGTACCAAGTAATACCTACGTGTCACTTTCAGGCTTCTGGCGACCCGTAACGACTGTCAAAGATCCACGAATGACAGCCGGGACCAACGGCTTAACGTGCTTTCCGAAGCACGGAGGAATCTTGATATGTAAAGATGGTCACCCATCACGGACCACCTGTTCTATCGACCCGGGCTACAAGCCACCTCACAAAATTCGATACATAATAAACTAAACTCATTACGAGGGCTTACATAACCTAAAGCGCGGTCACTGTCGGACTGCATAGAAAAGAAAGAGAAGCGCGATGACACTACGCTGGTCATTTATTGCAAAATATGAGGTAATTATTTAATTACAATAAACCTATTGTTTGTAAAAAGAAAGTTTTTAGAGGTTTCTTCATGATTTTTTTCTATCGTATCAAATTAGTTGTATTATGTTTTTAACACACTATCTACCTAGCATGGATATATGCTAGGTAGATATAGAACAATATCATATATTTTTTTTATTTTGTTTACTGTAGTCGATCTTAGACTTTTATTGTTTCTAAAACGCGTTTTTTGCGTCTAGGTCCTGTAATCCCCTTAATATCCGCAAACCCAATATTTCAAACTATATTACTTCGAAATTTAGTACCGTTCATCCTGGTTATACTGGAATTCGACCTCAGGCTAGTAGGGAAAAAGGGGACGAGCAAGTTACCTAATCACGTAACAAGGTCTCATATAGTCACTTTCGTAAGATAAAATTTTATATTGAAACCTCCCGTAGGTATTATAATAGGTACAGGCTCTTAACCTGAGATGTATATGTACTATGATAATCAGTTAGAATCGATTATGAATACTAAATCAATTAATTAACTTAAATAACTACTTTTAAGTCCGTGCGAGCCAAAAATAGACTCTATTGCCAAAGCGTTACGTTTGGTAGTTGGTTAAGGAAGCTTCAAAATAAAATCCTTTTTTTTTATATAATTCGGTAATTTATTCATTTATTAATGTTAAACTATTAATTATTAATCATCGATATCGGTGACATTAGTATCAGCTTGCCCTTTAGCAAATGCATCCACAAGAGTTTAGGTCTAGAGAAAAACTCTTATAACAAAGTAAAATATATTACTTATATGCAAAACACGTATTTGCAATTTTAAAATCATTCGAATTTACGTTACGTTTACTACTGCGTTTCTGCTAGCCCCAAATATCCTATTTTAGAACTCATTAAAACGGACGTCTAAAACCAGAATGTCAGAGAAGAGAGACAACCTTAGACATGTTGTCGCAATAACGCGGCTGTTCGCCAGATTGAACGGCATTGCTCAAAACTAGAAGCACGAAACGAACTAAACTCCTAAGCCCTTTGTACACTCACTTTTTACTTGCCGTGAAAAACTACGGTTTATTCATAATGTGTAGGCACGGTCGTTAGTGTTGTATGGATTACCATGGAAGCTTGTTGACGTGGCACTTACCATGGAACCGTGTTATAGTATACAAAGTGACAGGATTTTTCTACGGCGCGGTTAACACGGCTATCGTAGAGAAAATGTGTCTATCAACAGGCTTCCACAGTGATCCATACAACACTGACAACCGTGCCTATACACGCCGTGTAAACCACACTGTAGAAAAATCGTGTCTGTCAACAAACTTCCATAGTGATCCATACTATACTGACGACCGTGCTTACATCGTAAACCTCACGCAAGAAAAACGTGTGTACAAAGTGCCTTAGACGGAAAACGGATAACGTAAGAAAAGTCCTCACTCCTGAATGGTCACGGCCGAAAGAACGAAATGGAATTTTTCAATTTTGTTAATTCATTTTGCTTGTTTGCCTTCCCCTATCGAATATTTTTCGTAATCTTGATTCTTTTTATTTTGTTTTTTTAGGATGTAAGTCGGATTAAGTACTTTTTTTTGTTTTTGTTATGTAATCTTATTAAGGCTGATTGGTGGAACGAATTTCTTTATTATTTTGATAGTTTAATTGCTTTAGCTTTATTCAGGGGTATCGCTTCGCAATAGTGAGGTAATAAGGTCAAAGCAAGTATCTTTGAACTAGTGTGGTGAATCCACTTTATCCACAAGCGTATATACGTAGTACTTGTAGATATTCTCATAATTTAAGTTACAGTTTGTTGAACTAACTAAACTTCTGAGGTTTGCTAGCGATCAATATCATTTCATTTACTGGAGTCTTCATAATACAGGAATCTCTACATCTATCTAGATAAATACATACAATTAAAGTGTCTGTTTGTAATGTCAAAATAACAGATTTTTACTAAATGCTTAAGAAGTGGACACCGTATGTACTGGTGTCCACTTATAATTTACTAGCGGCCCGCCGCAGCTTCGCACGGTTGCAATTTTTTTTTTCGAATTTTCCAATTTTTCTTTCATACAAACCTTGTCCTGACAATACAAAACACAACAAAAAAGAATTATCCAATTTGGTGCAGTCATTCGGAAGCTATGCGCGTACAGACATTTTTGTCTGTCTGTTTGTTCCGGCTATAAGCGGTTTTGATAATACAGACGCAGAATTAATTAATTATCTTATAAATATGTTATAAATTCCAATCCGTGGTGAACAAGTTCAAGAAGTAAAATTCCTTTGTAAGACTCACAAAACATCGCTATACGTAGGTGTTTACTTCATTTTGTTCTGGGGTAACGGACTTCGAAGCACAGATTGCAGGGGTAAGCAACTGAAAATTGCTTAACTAGCGAATCCCTCACAGAAACCCTTTGCTGCATATTAACCAGAGGTTGGCATTGACGGTTGCGCTCTGAGGATTAAATAAACCTTTCATTTATTTAACAAAGTTATTTTGCGGCTTGAATTATTAAACGCCAGGTACCCATGGTATATTAAAGTTTCAAGTTTGATGAATAATTGGAGCCATAGGAATTTCATTCGGGGTTGGAGAAAATTGTGAGAAATTTATGCTTTTAAATACCTAAATAATTTTGTTTTCTAAGGATTTGTTTCAGAGTGTTTTAAACACACATTTAAAAATGCCCGGAGCTTAATCATGCATGAAGATGTAGGTTTCAATCCTGGTACTTACCCGGAAAAAGTCACATTGGTTCGTAGTGGTTTGACTTTTCACTACACATGTACTTTCTGGAGCGGTGGTGGCCCACTGGTAACAGCCGCGAGTTACGAGTTTATAGGTCGGGGGTTCGAACCCAGTCAGGCGCTTTACTTTGTGTAAAATATATCATCACCACTGCTCTGAAAACGGTGAAGAAAAACATTGTGAGGAAACCAGCATGTCCTAGAACCAAAAATTCGAAGACATGTGACATCTACCAACCCGCACTGGGCCCGCGTGGTGGATTACGGAACACACCCTCTTACAAATAGGAAGCCTGTGTCCCAGCAGTGGGAACATTGTAGGCTGAGTATGTATATACAGACGCCAGCACATCAAGCTACTACAATCCGTCAAATTTCTTTAATAGATTTTCAACTTTATTGCTAAAGAATAAGGCTCAAAGTTGATTGGTAAAATTTGAAAGTTTCGGGTAGCTTGATGTGCTGACGTCTGTACTTTCTGAGTTTATCTTGGACATTACTGACATAAGTGAAGGAAAAACATCGTGATGAAACCTAGACTTATCTATCTGTTATATAATAAAAATGTCTCGCTAAATGTGTTGCTAAGCTCAAAACTCGAGAACGGCTGGACCGATTTGGCTGATTCTTTTTTTGTTGTGTTTGTTTTTGTCAGGAGAAGGTTCTTATGAAAGAAAAAATAAAAAAGTTGGTCTCAAGGGTAGGGTAGAGGTAGGGGTAGGGGTAGGGCAGGGTACGGTAGGATAGGGGTAGGGGTATCGGTTGGGTAGGGGTAGAATACCACGTGAACGAGGTCGTGGCGGGTCAGTTAGTAGTTAATAAAAGAAAAAGCTTGAAATGCTAAATCAAAATCAATGCTCGTGCCTTCTAAAAGAAACTGTGACCTCTGAGTTAGTTTCGGTATTTCTTCTTAGAGTAGTCAGATAGGAAACGCCAACCTCATCTAGCTTATTTTTTTTATAATGATTGTAAAAGTGATTCCGATTTCCTATTTAAACAATTTAATTTCTCTGTATGAGATGATAATAGGCTGATATTGTCATTTAAAAATATTTGATTACTATCTCTAGTATTCCTATTGTCTATGAAAATGTCGTGAGGAAAGTTTTGAGTATGAATTTCGCTGGCTGGAAGAATAGGGGAAGACCAAAGAAACGATGGATGGAATGTGTGAATGATGTTAGAAAGGGGTGAATACAGACTACACAGATGAAGATAGAGAAGAAAGACAGAGAAGAATAGAGAAGTATGGAAGAAAAAGAAATGTTGCGCCGATCCCGAATAAATTGGGATAAAGGCAGAAGAATGATGACCTATTATTAGTTTTAATTTTTATCTAAACATTAAAAAAAACTTAATGTGTTCCTGTTCATTCATTAATTCGTTTAACTTAATTGCCGAAAAGCCTAACAATTTTAATACCTATGCCACTTATACCTCATAAAAACGACTAAACACAGCTGTGTTCACAACTTTAACGATAAAAGCTTAAATACTTGGAGCTGAGATGAAATTTACTGTGTGTTTTCACCTGAAAGATACACACACCCTGAATAAGTTCCGTCAATTTTGAAACGTTATATAAGGTGTAGAGAGGGCTTTTAATAAAGGCCTGTTCCTCCAACTACAAAGGCTTCGACGCTTTGTTCCTTTTGCCGGCAGCGGTCGCATCTATACCTTATAAAGAACCTTTTGTTAATGCCACAACATTTTCGTTTAAAAGAAATTTGAACCGTACTTAGCAAGCGTAACTGATGGCGTTAAATTGATATCAAGGGTCTTTGAGATAGTTAATTAGGTGGGTTTCTAATTAGTTAATGAATCGGCTTACATCAGTAAGATAAGAATCTTGGTAGAGAATCGGTAAATTATAATATTGGTATCCAGCTTATGCCCGCGGCTTCGCCCGCGTGGAGGTCATGGGTATTATTTTTTTTGCGCTGAACCCTAATTCTTATTATTCTAAAATAAAAGTAGCCTAAGTTACTCCTTATAACACCAACTAGCTACTACTACTACCAGTGAAAGTCCCGTCAAAATCGGTCCCGCCGTTTTGGAGGGTGTCCTGTCAGTTTAGTAAAGAAATTATTTACCAAGCAAGGATTGGCACAAACATGATTTGTCTTTTCATCATTATATTACAATAACAAGTTTGCCAAATAATTCACTTAAGAAAATATTTATCCGACAAACGTTTTTTATATCGTATTATTTGACAAACAATTCATTTTTTTTTCATTTAATCTCATAAAACAAAGTTTAAAATAAAAACGTTTTACATAATGACTTAGGTATTATTACGCAATTTCCTAAAAATTAAACTCATAAAAAATAGGCATTAAGTCAGTTAGTCATTTCATTTACCTAAGTAGTTCCTAGTGTAACTAGTTAGTTGTGTTAAATATTGTCGACTATGTCTTATTATTATTGCTTGTAAACCAACTTGTTTTTACTCCACCCCTAAGACGACCTACTGACCCTTGCCATAATTATTGACTTATAATATCGTCATGATCACTTTGTAACTGGTTTAGAAAAAGTATTATTAAATGAAATTTTGTATAAACGTAGTTTTTCCAAAAGAATATTAAATTAAAAATGTATAAATTATTAAATATCATCCGAAACATTTGTAAAGAGAAGCATTTGCCAAATAAATGTTTGTAAAGCGAGTGTTACTACACACACACACATCTTTAAATAAATCGAGGTCGAGTTTCTTTTACAAAAATCAAAGCGAGTATTTTTCAGTATTCTATTCATAATGAGATTATATTTAGGCACCCTCCCTAAGTATCAAAGCTCGAACTGAGAGCAGTGGTAGCCCAGTGGTAACGGCCGCGACTTACGAGTTGTAGTGTAGGTCATAGGTTTGAACCGCGACAGGTGCTTCACTTTGTGTAAATTCTCAAAACGGTGAAGGAAAAGATCGTGAGAAAACCTAGCACTAAAAATTCAAAGATATGTGACATCTACCCGCGTGCCCGCGTGGTGGATTACGGCCCGCTCTCTCTCACAAGAGAGCTGCTGACTGATTATGCTAAGCATCAAAGGTCGAATTAAGTAGTTGAGGGAAATACACAAAAAGAAGGGAAGATTATTTGCTACGAATCCGCTTAGTAATTTTTTCCGAATTAATCGTTTTTATAAAGAAGCAGCAAAAAAAAAGAGATTTGTAAAATAATCGCGTTATGCGCCTTCATTAAATCCTACGTCTGCAATTAAGAAAGGGGCACTCTTGAACTGCAAACTGATTATACTTAGAATGAAGCTGTAATACCCGTCATTACTCCCCCCCCCCTCTTACATTTGCATAAATAAATGTTATTTTGGACGAAGCAAAATGTTTCTTTCTATTATGTTTGCCAGACGAGAGCGACGTGATTCTTGAGATGTTTATGATAAATAAACGAAAACTATAATGTCTCTGCAATGTCAGTGAAATCAATTTACAATCTGTATTATGATATCTCGTTAATATTCAAAGATTTCTATGAAGAACTCATACATTTTCCTAAAAACCATACACATTAAAGAAATACTTTTCATATTTGGGCAAAGGGGCGTTTAAAGCCAGATTAGCAAAAGCTGCGTTTATAATATCGTTAGTGGCATAACAAACGGGTGTAATGTGAAAACCGCGGATTTGTTCACATAAGCGGATTGCACGGTGTAGGAAAATGCTCTCGCCTTTGTACTGAGGTCGCTAATTGCGTGTACCAGGTGCTATTTTTTTATGATTCAACAAGTCCGTATTTTTGGTAACACCAACAAGGATTATTCCTTTTTAATTACGTATTATGTGCATTTTTCATCCCGTCTGCTAGTCCGACGATTTTTCTACTATGCTACTGACGGTGTGTGTAGTCACCTTAGCATATAAATAATTAGTGACCGACCGAAAGTTCGGTTTCGGTTTCGGTTTCGGCCAGTTTCGGCCAAATAATCTAGTTTCGGCCTTAGTTTCGGTTTCGGCCAGAAAATGGCCGAAACTTTCGGCCGCGCCGAAACTCGAGTGTTCATGAATTATCGTCCATCGTTCGGCGAACTTCGCGGCTAGCTCGTGCTCGCTCGTCGCGTTGCCGGCCCAGTTCGCCGCCGTCCATCGTTAATCGCATGGAGTTAAGGTTGTGTTTTGCACATACGAGGGCGGTCCCATAATAAATTAGCCTAACTATGAACTAATGAAGGAAATGAAACGAAACCAATTTTATTTTTCAATATAATCACCATGAATACTACTAACACACGTCTGACATCTGGGAATCAACATCCCTAAACCTTTATAAAAATAGTCACAATTTTTAGCCTCAAAATGACCGAAGAGGGCCGCCTGCAATTCTTCATCGCTTGAAAATTTTCTTCCTCTTAAGTCTCGCTTTAAATTTGGAAATAAATAATAGTCAGACGGGGCTGTGTCTGGACTGTGAGGTGGATGTTCAACTTCTGTGAACCCGCATTGACGAACTGCATCCTTCGAAACACCAGCGGTATGAACAGGGGCGTTGTCATGGAGCAACAGGACACCTTTAGACAGCTTGCCTCTTCGTTTTTCCTTTATCTTGTCTCGTAATTTATATACCTATTAAAGTAGCATAATATTAGCCGTTCACGACTGTATTACGTTCTTTAAAATCCACCATCAAAATGCCTTGAAAATCCCAAAAGATTGTGCACATCAGTTTTTTAGCCGATTGTTGCACCTTTGCCTTTCTAGGGGGCTTTTCACCCTTATAACGCCATCCCATTGATTCGCGCTTGCTTTGTGGGTCATAATGCAAGATCATAGTTTCATCACCAGTCACTAGCCGCTCGATCACAGTCTTTGAATTTTCGCCACAAAGATCCAAAAACTCCGAAGCGCAGCGTACTCTTTCCTGTCTCTGTACCGCTGAAAGAAGTTTCGGTACCCATCTTGCACTCACTTTTTTCATGTGAAGATGTTCATGGATCGCACGATGACGTACTTTTAGAGAGCCCAAGCCTAGCTGCAATTTCTCTAATCTTCAAACGGCGGTCACTCAGAAACTCCTCTTCGATAAAAGCAATCGTTTCGGGAGTGAGCACTTCCACAGGTCGACCGTCGTGGCAAATGTCTTCGACGGTTTCTCTCCCGAGGCGAAACTCTTTCACCCAATTTTTCACTGTGCTATAGGAGGGGGCAGACTCCTTATACACGTCATCCAATCGTTCTTTTATTTGGGCAGGGTATAAACCTTCTTTAAACAAAAACTTTATGACACTTCGATACTCAGTTTTCGACATTTTGAAAAAATACGCGATTCTCGTTATGCTAATGCCTGCTAAACTAAGACTAAGCATTTCATGTCGATGCGTGTTTCTTATATTAAGTGCACGATAAACGTACTATTTAATGCAACACAACATGTAGCGACATGTCGCGTAGAACTATATCAGGCCAATTCATTATGGGACCGACCTCGTAAATGATTAGGTAAGTATTCAACTGTTTGTATGTATAATATACATTGTATATTCAAATAAATGTGTGAAAAACACCAGATTTCTGTATACGATAGAAATTTTAAATATGTTTAAGTAAGTTTCGGTTTCGGTTTCGGTTTCGGCCGAAACTAAGAACAAGGCCGAAAGTTCGGTTTCGGTTTCGGTTTCGGCTGAAAAACCTGTTTCGGTCGGACACTATAAATAATACATTTTCCTGACTTTAAATGAAGCGTCCTTAAGCAAAATGATCGTCATTAGTCGGGTGACAGCCACCGCGTGACAGCCAATGAACGTATTCATTATACGGCAACATAGTGGAATTCTATTGACCACCAAGTTTTAATGCCAACAACATGCAATGTGTAAGGCTAGTTATGGTATTGATCGAATTTTAATGTGTGGGCAGCTTTCATACAAGCTGTGAGTCCCGTTAATTGAGAGAGAAATTATTGTAAATGACCATAGAACCAGCAAACAGCGAATGAATACCTAAATAAAAAACGGAGAGCCCAGGTAGTTTCTTGAAGTGCCCATGATTATGAAGTTGAGCCAAAGAGTGCAGAAAATAGAAACTAGAAGATATGAGTGTCTCAGCTTCCTAAGTTGAGCAAGATGACGGATTTAAAAAAAAAATCCGTTATTTAATTTTGTAAAACATGTAACGTTCATTTTCTCCTCAGAGAGACCTGTCAAAAAGAGTAACCTAAATAAAGCGGATAAGACAGAGATTAAAACAGAAGAAGAACTTGCAGGGGATCCAGGGGGTGGAGAAGGGGTTCTGGGTATTAGACCGGAATAAAACCCTATTACATGGATTTTAAACATAACTGGCGAAATTTAAGTGTACTATATGTATAGGTGCATCTCTGCCTATGCCTTCGTGGAATACAGGCGTGCTGTTATATTGTGTAAATTTTAAATAAGGAAAAATGTCTTTTGCGCTGTCCAATTGCAGTGGTTACTTTAAGATTCATAAATGACTCACACTTGGTCAAGATATTTGCTTATTCTGTAACCCCCTTAATAATAAACGTTGTATAGCGTCTGTATAGTTAGACAACGCTTTGTCTTCTTCTTTCGAAAATCAAATTACTGACGACTGAAAGAGAGAAATCGGTGTGTAACTATTCATCTGATATAATAAGTTTATTATTTTTATTTTGTATTGTTGAATGGGCCAGCTCTTGACCTCGGTCACGCCTGATGAAAGGCGATGGATGAGGTCAATGATGGAACGAGCGTGCCCAGACGATGCCTCAGGCACTGGAATTCTCACGCATCGACGAAACACAGCAGTAAGGGGGTTGGTATTTAACAGACCTCCTGTCCATGAACCAGACACAATAGTTCAACAATGACCATGAATTATATACGTGACTCACAAGACAGGGAAAGTGTGGATAAAATCAAATTAATAGGTTTAAATTAGGTTAGTAAGTGATATTTTTTACTTAATAATTTTGTTGCTTAATTTAAAAATTTACCTTTTTTTATACTTGTACATATTATTATTATTATTTTAAGACTGTGAGCTTTTTAAATTATAGCAATTTTTTTTTTAAATAGTAGATATTTTGTTTAGTAGTAGAAGTTTATCCAATATACCTATATATTTTCATTGCATTACCAAATTACACCCTGTGTACCTATTTAATATTTAAAATTCAAGTGTTATTATTTATTTGTTATTAATTTCACAACAAAAGTGGATAGCACAAATATTTTTATTCACAAAGCAAACTTACAAACCTTATGAATTCTAATCCTTAAGATTTCATAGAAAATGCAGCAATACTCGTAAATTGTGCGCACAACATTTCTCATAGATCGTTCTGCCTGCCACATTCCTCCAGACTACTCTCGGCTTACAAAACAACGCTTTCTATAATACATTTTAAAATAAAATACTCTATTTTGTAATGCTCAATGTTTTTCCTCGACAAAATATGATACTAGAGGCCCAACAACTTCCTGATTTATCTATATTTCAGCTACTCTGAGCCACCCTTGAGCTGAGTTACAAAATCTTATGATTTGATAAATTAGACTCATTTCTTAAGCTTGTTTCCAGAATGGTGAACTGTTAAAGCCGGCACGTGCTTTTCAAGTTTCAACCAAACAATATAAGTACCTAATACGTCAAGCTTCAACACAAAATACAGTGTCGTAACACATTGTATATAATTCAGAGGTAAGTACTCAACATTTTGTTTACAATATCTCAATTTTTACCGCTTGTTGGAAAACGTTATTATCGTTACGTAATGAAAACCTTCAATAATAGGTATTATATTTTATGTATTTCATGTAATAAAGCACAATCGAAAGTTATTAATTTGTTGAGAGTTCTTTCATTTCATTTCTTCGTTTTTATTATACGTAGAACTTTCTGGAACATTAACTTGACTCATTCGTATCAAGTATGGCATAAATCGTTGAATCATAGTTCAGTTACACGATAAATCCTTATAATAAACTTGAAACCTTATATCCTAGTCTACGATTCATATACACAAAAAAAAACTTTATAACTTTAGCCACTATTAAAATTGTATTGTTACATCATACTAATATTATAAAGGCGAAAGTTTGTGAGCGTGTGTGTCTGTGTGTGTTTATATGTTTGTTACTTCTTCACGCTCAAGCGGCTGGACCAATTTTGTAAAAATTTTGTATAGAGGTAGCTGACACCCTGGATTAGCATATAGGCTACTTTTTATCTCGATATATCCACTTGATCGAAACTTATGCGGGTGAAACCGCGGGGCGCAGCTAATATTTCATAAAACTTCCCGTGCTTACGACGAATACCTGGTAGAACTGAATGAAATATGCTGATAAACAGCCCTAGCAGCCACTTATCACTGTAATACCTCGTTAGCCTTGGCAATGAGGTCACGAAGAAAGTTTTAAGACCTCAGCGTTGAGAAAAACCTGACACAGTTTATTAGAGGTACTCTTTATAACTGGCATCGTTAGATTGACAAAGATATATCAATTTTGCAAATAACTGAACAGGGTTTATCAAAATAGCAAACTATGTAGTTATTTATAAAGAAATCCCCAAAAAAGCACGTACAAACCCAGGTATAAAGTCCATATTTCACAGTCAAAAGGCAAACTTCATTACCCGCATTTACATAGAATCACGTTTGATAATCCTGGCTCGCAGATGGCTCTGATTCTTCATCCGAGTTAATGTGTCAGCGAGCTAAATTCGAATTAGCGATAGTTAATCGACTTTAGAGATGCGAACTGCCTAACACGGGTAAGCTTTCGGCTAAAACTGTTATTAATAGCGATCGATCTCAGCATCCCACATGTCGCATCACTATTGACGAGCCGGCTTTTTATTGAGGCTACGGTAGGAAATGTAAATTGAGAACGGTTTTTGCTGTTGCTTTGCCGTTGAATTTGATTGGGATATATTCGTTCTGGCTAAAGTTAGATGAAAATGCAGATTGTTAACGAATATAGTCTAATCGTGAGGAACAGTGAGTAGTCTCTATACCTATAGATACCTCAGTAAGCGTTGGAATTTTTTTTACGATATTATCGAAGTTTTCTTCAAGAATGGCAGAATGAAAAAAAATAGAATCGAGTGAAAATAGACAGGTAAATGCGGAAAGCAATTATTAAAAAAATACCAACAAAGAAAAATAAATACCTACACGAAAATATTGTCACGTCATCTTCGAGACTAATTCAGCAAGATTCTTTGGTCACAGTTATTAAAAAGAAGGGCCATACTTCGAGTTGAGTCGGAAACTTCAAACCTTTGATACTATGCCGTGGAGTGTTTAAGTGAGTGCTCAAGAGAGGGCGCGATAGCAGATCACTCACCGTTGTGGTGTTTCTCAAAGGCGTTACAGTACAAGAGGTCGGCCTCAGTGAAAATCCCGTTTGAACTTCAACCTGTAAGCTTTCAAATCTTGCTTGCCTGTTTCAATCAAAGACACGCTCCAGTATGCTCAAATGTTAGTAATGATTCACTTTTCATTTCGTTGGTACTGTTATACATGCTATTGTGTTGCTGAAATTAAGTTTGACCTTTTCTTTACGATTGCACAAGTTGGTTTGAGGCTACGTTTTGTTGTTATTGTACAACATTTAGGGCTGATTTTTCAATCATCTGATAACTTTATTCGAGGATTAATTTTGACAGTTATTTCATACAAAAACTGTCAAACATTAAGTTTATTCCTATAGCCCATAATAGTTTAAATTGATAATTTTATACATCAATAGCGATTATTGTATAGCGATATAACAATGCCTGTATTTTTCGGAAGGCCTAGAGTTGTACTATACAGCGTTTACGACATACGGCATTTCATACAAATTTTAAGCCCTTGTTTTTCGAAATGAATGAACCGCTTTTAATGAAACTTCATACGCATATGCAGGATCATATGCGTATGAAGTTTCATTAAAATCGGTTCTTTCATTTAAAAGAAACAAGGGCTTGAATGTTTGTATGAAATGCCGTACGTCGTAAACGCTCTTAACATACAACCTCTACACGTAGGCATTACATAATGGACTAAAGGGATTATTTGTTTCAACGAATATTTTTGAAGAAAATGAATGCCATCTTATCCTAATATCCTAAAGGTCCATACCTACATACATAATAAATATATGTGAGGGGTTTACATAGGTTTAATTCTCGAACAACTTCATATCATAGTTCGGAGTTATTTCGAACAACAACCCTTAGAGTACCTTGCGAAGAATAGCTAGCGAGTTTATGTTTTGTTTTATACCTGCAGGCACTCTACTTCTAGTTCAGAAAGATTGCTTATAACAACACAGATCTACTTCATAACAGAATATAAAAAATATTTTTCGCAAGCTGTAATACAGCTTTTTTTTTTTTTTAAACGTTGCCCCACACTAGGAATTACTCCTGTATCGTGGGTGCGTTTACAAACATTTAAATTCACATACACAAACAGCCAGACCCGGAACAACTACCTGTAGTTAATACAAATATTTGTTCCGTGCGGTAATCGAACCCGCGACATGCAGCGCAGCAGTCGATCGCTCAGCCACTGCGCCAACCGTGTCGTCTTTGTTTACAACAAAGTGAATTTTCTAGATATCTTTTTGGATTTTATTGGTTCCAAAAAGTTTATATTATTTTCCATAGTACTGATTTTGGATGAATAAAAGATGATGGTGGCAATTCTGATATTCATAAAATAAATTAAATTTAAGTTCAGTGCATCTTTCTTTATATTTCATTAAGGGGCTTACAGGACCTAAACGCAAAAAAGCAAGTTTTAGAAACATTAAAAGTATATGATCAACTTCAGTAAACAAAAGCAGAAAAATATATGATATTCTTCAGAATATATGCTAGGTAGATAGTGTGTTGAAAACATAATACAATAATAATAATAAATAAAAAAAAAGTTTATTGCTTCAACTTAAATAACTTATTAATAGTTACAATGGGGAGAATCCATTTAAGCAAATGGTATGCTTGTTTTAGGATATAATACAACTAACTTGATACGATGGAAAAAAATCATGAAGATACCTCTAAAAATTTTCTTTTTACAATAAAAAGCATACTAATATTGGCCTTCAGAATTCCCTACTAACTTATTCACACAAATTAAAAGTAAAGAGAATGAAAAAGAACAATATCTCGACTTAATTTGTAAGCACGGAACCAGCTAGGGCAAGTTGGAAAAAATCCTGATTGTGTACTTAGAAGTTTGTTAACTTACCAATTTCAAAGTCAAACTTCACTTAATATTCTTAGTATTAGCCGGGACTAAATTAATTCCTGCACATAACAAACTAAGTTTTACAAAAGCCAGCCTTGGAAAACTTGGAGGAAATTTCTGAGTGTTTTCGATGTCACTGAACGCTGTTCATCGGGTTGCAGACAATCCCTTGGCCCGGATTATGGCGGGTTGTAAACCAATATGCCCTTGCGAGTACTGCAAAGCACGTAAACTGCCTACAAAGGCGATGTCTACGCTTCTACTCCTGTCAGCCGACCCGACGAAGAAAAGCTCTATTGTGTTTGGCACTTCTTTTGTGTACCTACTCGTTGTTTATCTCAATGTCTGGATTACCAACCGAGTGTGAATATTTTATATATTACATTTTATTTTTCGTGTAACATTTTCATCATTCTGTCGAATTTTGTTATTTTCTAAAAATGAATTCTTACGTTCTTAGTCGATTTTTTTTAGATGACAATGAAACAAGTATGTATAGAAAATTGAGAAGCAATCGAAAAGGGAAAGCGAAATATAATATCAAAAGAAAATAAGTCTACACAGAAAAATATACGAAAATGAAAGAAAAATATCATTCCGCACGAGTACTTTTCTATCCATGTATTGCTATTAGTTTCTTTATTATTGACACATGCTCATTAGTAGCATGATAATATAATAGAATAGAATTTTCTTTATTAAAGTGAGACTCAAACTCAAACGAGATTGTTAGTCAAACTGACGACTATATTAGTAAGCACAGACACTAAACAAAAACACAAGAAATAACGGTTGGTCACCGTTGCGACATCCCATGACAGACGGCACAACAGTGACCCACGTAAACACATGATAATAAAAATGAGAAATGAACTATGCAGATTGATAATTACTTTTATTTCAATTATTTTCCTGTAAGTGTTTGACCGTATCAATACTGCATAACCAAAATCGGCTCAGAAAAAAATCCCAAACGATAAATGAGTAATTGGATCCGT
This sequence comes from Luperina testacea, assembly GCA_927399505.1. Lineage (NCBI taxonomy): Eukaryota > Metazoa > Arthropoda > Insecta > Lepidoptera > Noctuidae > Luperina > Luperina testacea. Next base: position 11,570,957 of record OV656771.1, on the reverse strand, counting down.
AAGGTATTACAGTAATTAATTGCCAGAAGAAATTAGTAAGGTGTGAGAGCGGAGATAAGACCTTTTGGTTTTATTTAAGTACGTTAGTAATTAAGATACAGCGTTGGATACTGGCTCCCCTATAGATCCATTATAGCACTCTAACGGCCTATAATTGCCCGTAGGAGCATTATGTGAGCTTTACGAGAAGAATATATCGTTTATTTCAAAATATTGCTGTTCTTTTGTAAGTGCTTTAGTGAGATAAAGGGAATAGCCAGACAGAATACAGTGGAAGATAATAGAGATTATTTCTTATTTATTGCCTTGTGTTGATTCTGAAGAGTCTGTGCTTAGTCTTAACTAATATTAAAACGAGTCTGTGTGTTCGTTTGTTACGCTTTTACGCTAAAACGGCTGAACGGATGGCTTATTAGTAGGTATATTCGCACTAATTTACTTGCACGAAACGGGCGAGTCATCACCTTTAATTTTTTTTTCTATAGGCGACTCGCACGAATTGGCACATTTTGAATTTTATGCAATTAAGTTAAGAAAAAAACACGTTTTATAATATTTAACTCTTATCACTTCCTTCACACCTTTGACCTTTTTATGACCTTTTCTCTAAAATGTGCCAATTCGTGCGTGTCGCCTATAGAAAAAATAATATTATTTCTATGTAAAAGTGACGACTCACCCGATTCGAGCGAGTAAATTCATGCGAATCGACTAATAAGCCGAACGGATTTGAATGAAATTTGACATATGGGTAGACCATGACCTGGATTAGGACATACAATATATTTTAATCCCGGTATTCCCACGGGATCGAGACTTATGCAGGTGAAACCACAGGCCGTAGCTAGTAATACATAAAACGGTTTTTTGTTGCAATGTCCAGGATTACGCCTGGATTGCCTTGTAATTGTACGGTCAGCAACAAAAGTCGACTTACACTTCAGTTTTTTCAATCTCAGTTATTGAGCAAAATATTTGTTGAAAATTGCAGCAGAAGTACAGACGCCAGCACATCAAGCTACTACAATCTGTCAAATTTCTTTAATAGATTTCAACTTTATCAGTGAAACATAAGATTCAAAGTTGATTGGGAAAATTTGACAGTTTTGGGTGGCTTGATGTGCTGGCGTCTGTACAATGCAATTTTGAACAAATATTTTGCTCAATAACTGACATTAAAAAAACTTAAGTGTTAGTCGACCTTTGTTGCTGACTGTACCATACTTCATTAATGTTTATAATTTATAAATCTGATTCCCGAATTATCAAAAAATATTAAATTCTTATTGACTGGATTCAGGTTAATAATATCTATAGTAATTTCTAAACTATTTTTAGGTACTTACGTACAAATTACAGCCATTCAATCAAATCACAAACAGCTAATTCTAATCCTCTTTATAGATGCGTAAATGTTTTTTTTTAGATATAATATTACTTTCCTTACATTACTAGATCATGGAAAAAACACAATTCAATTTCTGTTAGATAGATACCTAAATATTTTCAAGGATTGCCATTAGATTATTAACTAGCTGTCCTTCGCTTGGGTATGATAGTAGATGGTTCTCCATTGTGTTACCTAACTTTTTTATCCATAATCTAAAGTGCCATAATTTTTTTGTCCTAATCATTATTTGTCCGAATGATAACTTGCCCGTACGTAATGTCACATAATATCACATGCGACAAAATTGAAATCCCTAAATACAATATGCCCTAAATTGGTTTGTCATAAATATTACGAGCAATAATATACAAAAGACTTAAAACCGTTTTCAATAAAAGTTATAAGTCCTAAATTCAAATTATTTTATGTTTATTTATCCTAATAATGTCTTTAAAACAAATTTGATAACTCGCAACATGCAAGCAAGCATGCAGCAAGAATGCAGCATGCAATCGCTCACCACCACTGCTTTGGCTTGCTGGCCGGCAAATGTTTTAGGACTAACAATTTTATTATATGTGAACATTCGGAATAACACACATTATATGATACAATACTAATTAGGACATATCAATTTATTACATGCAAAATTAGGAGATTCAATTATTGAACATTATGTTTACTGAAGTTTATAGCAAACGTGTTATGGATAATGATTTTCGGACAAACAATTTTAGGAGAAGAATGGACTCCCTTTCTTAAGCTAAGCTAAGAAAGAAGATAAGGTAACTAACTAACTAGCTAGCTTAAGATAAGCTTAAATAAAAATATAAGTATCTACCTAGGTACTCACCTAGTAGATACTTATATTTTTATTAAAGCTTATCTTAGGCGAAACCTATTAAAGTTACTTTATTTATAGCTTGGTTTTCCTAGAAATGCGGTTCCATCATATTATAAAGGCCATCATGAACATCTGTCAAGGTTTTTCTTCCAGGAAAGCCATTCCATCATGTGGTGGTCATGAATATCTGTAATTTTCACCAGTATTTGACATTAAGGTGTAAAAAATTTGCTGTGCATTTGGACAGCCATTATTGTGTCACCGTTCACCGCTTTCTTAGGAAACAAAAGTTTAATTTTTACCAAAATTTGACAATAAGGGCCGGTTGTTTCAAACGGTTGGTCATCGTAACATATTATGCATACGTCAAATAATAACAATTACGTAATAATGTTATTATTTGACGTAAGTCAAGGCCATAATTTTGTTTTGGTTTGACGATAGTTAGCGCCATTTGACGATAGTTAGTGGACGTGAAACCACCCCTAATGTATCAAAAACACTCGGTATTTGGACTGCTGTTATTATGTGAACATGGTCCGCTTTCTTAGGAAACCGAAGCTTTAGCGTTATTCTTGTCAATGTCGCACAACTGTCAAAGTACAAGTGCGAGATAGAGAAGAGTACAATAGGTGTCCCGAAAAATTTTTTTTTCGCTTTTCGCTATTCAAGCCCCTCAAAAGTTGCATTATTAGTTTTAGATTACCGTAAAAATGATAAAAAAAACATAAAAAAAATATCTTGAGGGTTCTACCGGCATTTTTTTTAATTTTTTTGGATTCAAGGATCTGAATCAGGATCTGAATCAGGATCTGAATCTGAATCTGAATCAGGATCAGAAACAGGATCAGAATCTGGATCAGAATCAGGATCAGAGTCAGGATCGGAATCAGGATCAGAATCTGGATCTGTATCAGGATCAGAATCAGGATCAGGATCCTGGATCTGAATCAGGATCTGAATCAGGATCTGAATCAGGATCAGAATCAGAATCAGGATCAGAATCAGGATCTGAATCAGGATCTGAATCAGGATCTGAATTTGGATCTGAATCAGGATCTGAATCAGGATCAGAAACAGGATCAGAATCTGGATCTGAATCAGGATCAGAAACAGGATCAGAATCTGGATCTGAATCTGGATCTGAATCAAGATCTGAATCAGGATCTGAATCTGGATCTGAATCTGGATCTGAATCTGGATCTGAATCAGGATCTGAATCAAGATCTGAATCAGGATCTGAATCAGGATTTGAATCAGGATCAGAATCAGGATCGGAATCAGGATCTGAATGTGAACCTGATTCTGATTCAGATTCAGATCCAGATCCACATTCAGATCCTGATTCTGATCCTGATTCAGATCCTGATTCAGATCCTGATTCAGATCTTGATTCAAATCCTGATTCAGATCCTGATTCAGATCCAGATTCAGATCCAGATTCAGATCCTGATTCAGATCTTGATTCAGATCCAGATTCAGATCCAGATTCTGATCCTGTTTCTGATCCTGATTCAGATCCTGATTCAGATCCAAATTCAGATCCTGATTCAGATCCTGATTCTGATCCTGATTCTGATCCTGATTCTGATTCTGATCCTGATTCAGATCCTGATTCAGATCCTGATTCAGATCCAGGATCCTGATTCTGATCCTGATACAGATCCAGATTCTGATCCTGATTCCGATCCTGATTCTGATCCTGATTCTGATCCAGATTCTGATCCTGTTTCTGATCCTGATTCAGATTCAGATTCAGATCCTGATTCAGATCCTGATTCAGATCCTGATTCAGATCCTGATTCAGATCCTGATTCAGATCTTGATACAGATCCTGATTCAGATCCTGATTCAGATCCAGATTCAGATCCAGATTCAGATCCTGATTCAGATCTTGATTCAGATCCAGATTCAGATCCAGATTCTGATCCTGTTTCTGATCCTGATTCAGATCCTGATTCAGATCCAAATTCAGATCCTGATTCAGATCCTGATTCAGATCCTGATTCTGATCCTGATTCTGATCCTGATTCAGATCCTGATTCAGATCCAGGATCCTGATTCTGATCCTGATACAGATCCAGATTCTGATCCTGATTCAAATCCTGATTCAGATCCTGATTCAGATCTTGATTCAGATCCTGATTCAGATCCTGATTCAGATCCAGATTCAGATCCAGATTCAGATCCTGATTCAGATCTTGATTCAGATCCAGATTCAGATCCAGATTCTGATCCTGTTTCTGATCCTGATTCAGATCCTGATTCAGATCCAAATTCAGATCCTGATTCTGATCCTGATTCAGATCCTGATTCAGATCCTGATTCAGATCCAGGATCCTGATTCTGATCCTGATACAGATCCAGATTCTGATCCTGATTCCGATCCTGATTCTGATCCTGATTCTGATCCAGATTCTGATCCTGTTTCTGATCCTGATTCAGATTCAGATTCAGATCCTGATTCAGATCCTGATTCAGATCCTGATTCAGATCCTGATTCAGATCCTGATTCAGATCTTGATTCAGATCCTGATTCAGATCCTGATTCAGATCCAGATTCAGATCCAGATTCAGATCCTGATTCAGATCTTGATTCAGATCCAGATTCAGATCCAGATTCTGATCCTGTTTCTGATCCTGATTCAGATCCTGATTCAGATCCAAATTCAGATCCTGATTCAGATCCTGATTCAGATCCTGATTCTGATCCTGATTCTGATTCTGATCCTGATTCAGATCCTGATTCAGATCCAGGATCCTGATTCTGATCCTGTTATAGATCCAGATTCTGATCCTGATTCCGATCCTGATTCTGATCCTGATTCTGATCCAGATTCTGATCCTGTTTCTGATCCTGATTCAGATTCAGATTCAGATCCTGATTCAGATCCTTGAATCCAAAAAAATTTAAAAAAATGCCGGTAGAACCCTCAAGATATTTTTTTATGTTTTTTTTATTATTTTTATGGTAATCTAAAACTAATAATGCAACTTTTGAGGGGGCTTGAGTAGCGAAAAGCGAAAAAAAAATTTTTCGGGACACCCTGCCCTAGAGCACATGTCTAAGTGCGGATTTCACCAATGAAACTGATCGCGATCAGCACTTCTAAGAGCTGTCAGTTTCAAAATTGTTGTGGAATATTGACACCGTGAGCTCTTGGACGCGGTTCACAAGTGAAATTCGCCTTACGTAGTTCAATAACGTTAATAGATGGGAACCTTAACATACGCGATATCCTTGCAAAGGATTTAGGGGAACTGTTTGTTGACATCACTGCATAAAACGGAACAGCCAAGTTAAATAGATGTCCATGTTCCGCAAGAAAAATAAAGGCTTATGAAGCAATTTGAATCAGCAATTGAGGTTTCCTTTTATTTTTTAAAACAGTAAAGATACTTACAAATGCGACGGGCAGGAAATGGGAGGAGGCAAAAAGAAAAAGAAGCTTATATATCCTCCATGGTGGGTGGATTTGGGTTTAGAATGACAACATTATGCTTTAAATAGAAAAATAAATCTGTAGGTGCTTTGTTTTATACTAACACCAGCGTTTTATTTATTCTGTCCAACCACCAAAGAAAATAAAGCTTTTTTTTTAAATATAAGTGATTGAAATGTCACATTATGTTTAATCAACTTATTCATTCAGTTTATTAGGTCCGAATATATAATCAGCTTATAATGATCCCACTGCAGGAATACAGGCCTCCTCTCTTCGAGAGGGAGTGGGCTGTAATCTACCAGGAGGGCCTAGTACGGCTTGATGGATGTGACATGTCATCGAATTTTTGGTTCTAGGACATTCCGGTTTCCTCACTATGTTTTCCTTCACCGTTTTGTGAGCTGGGGGCCTAAAAAGGCCACTTTGGCCAAAAAAGGATAACATTATGAATCATAATGGACAGTTAACTATCAAGTTAATCGTATCAAATCCCATTGGTGAAGGATTTTCAGTTATTTATTTTTGTCTGTGCTAAAATACCAATCAATCCAATCCAAATCCAATCCCAATCTCTTAGATTACATACGTAGTGCAGTGAAAAAAAGAAAAACACGAATTGTCTTCGCCATATTATAATTCATAATGTTATCCTTTTATGATTCTGCCAAGGTGGCCTTTTCAGGCCCCCGTGGTGATGAAATACACAAAGTAAAGTGCCTGCCTGGGATCGAACTCACTATTTTATTTTATTTGACGACAATTGCAAATCCAGATACATTTGGAGACAGATTAACCGGCAGCAGCGTCTATTTGCACTAACAATATTCAAGGCGCAATAACACTCGAGGTTAACCCGCGTTCGGGTATCCGAATGACTTTACCGGAATTCGGAAACCGAACACGTCATTTACGTAAATGGAATTGGACAAACAAGACTATATAGGTACAGGGTTATTTTTAATTGGCTAGCTAAACTCTGCAGGCGCGTCGAGTATCGATATCTAAACATGATAAAGACAAATAATAAATTACTTTGATGTTGTTGTGGGGTGCGGCCGCAATTATTGTAGTCACTTGAAGTGTCAGTTTAAATAAAAACTTTTTCTTTTTTGGGTTGGTTTTAACACGATAAAACATAAGAAAACAGTTTTTTTCAGCTCGTTCGAGTAACAACACAAACAGCGGCGATCTCCAATGAGAAAAACATCAAATTAATTATATTCATGTTTAGTTACCCAAAGGGCAATGGAGAGGGCTATGCTTGGAGTTTCCCTGCGTGATCGAATCAGAAATGAAGTGATCAGCAGGAGAACCAAGGTATCAGACATAGCCCGAAGAATTACCAAAGTTAAATGGCAGTTGGTAGGGCATTGCTCGCAGAACAGATGGCCGATGGGGCTGAAAGGTTCTCGAGTGGCGACCGCGTACCGGAAGACGTAGCGTTGGAAGGCCTCCCACAAGGTGGACCGACGACCTTGTGAAGCCGCAGGAACCCGTTGGATGCGAGAAGCACAGAACTGGTCGAAGTGGAGGTGCTTGGGGAAGGCTTATGTCCAGCAATGGACGTATTTCGGCTGAAATGATGATGATGACGTATAGTTAACGATACCCATCACGTCAGCGGAGTTTAGCTAGACAATTTAAAATAACCCTGTATAAGTAATGTGAATCTTTTCATAAGAGCTATCATTTTAATGGAACAAAAACCACGTATAACACTTAGTAGGTAGCTAATACAAAATTATAATGAAAATCAATGCTCATTATTCAAGCTATGTCAAGCCTTTCTCAACCATTCGAACAACTACCTAAACCTGGGACGAAAGAGAAATAGATATTACCCTTCCAAGTCGAATATCTAAATCCTGACAAATCTCATAATAAAAAGGATTGATCCCTACTTGTAAAATAACCATGAGCAGACGAAAAAACTGGGCAAGTGCGAGTTGGTCTCGCTGACCGAGGTCCTGTCTGCATTTACAAGTTTTAATATGGTGCCATAAAAAAAAACTGAATATTATGCTTTTTATTCTTTTCTATGGCCTTTTGTGGTAATAAAGAAGTGGACGTCCCAATGTAAAAAAGAAAGGTCAACGGGAGTACCTACAACAATTACTATGACTGACTTACATTGGCGGAATTTTTTGATGTTGTGTCTTATGTAAAATTTTGACGTTTAAAAAGCTGATTCTCAGCTTAGAGTCGTCACCAGCCTAGCCTTTTCTCAACTATGTTGGGGTCGGCTTCCAGTCTAACCGGATGCAGCTGAATACCAGTATTTTACATGGAACGACTGCTTATCTGACCACAACTCAGTTACTGGGTAATACGACACCCCTCGGTAAAACAGCCCATTCTCAGCCCAGAGTGCGCGCAAAATAAGTCTGCGCGCGACGTTTGACAGTCAAAATGATATCCCTGCTAGCACTTGTAATTACTTTCGGCATAATGATGGCGATTATTTACTTAGGAAAACACGGAACACAGCACACTTTCTTGACACCTGATATAAAACGTCAAGATGGCGGCAAACAATTATTTCAGATTTCGGCCGCGCGCAAAACGAGTCTGCTTTGTTTTGCACGCACTCTAGTTTAAATAAATGACTTTGGAATTTTGAATTTTATACCGATTTCAAATTAACTTTGACTGTTCTTGAGAAAAGTATTCATGGCAATAAGGGTTCTGTTATTTTCACTTTAAGCTACGGGACCCTAAAAATGAACCTCGTTAAATAAACTTACCCTTCCAGATATTTTGTCAGTCTCATAGAATAAAAGAAAACGGTCGATTCCGCTAGTGTTTACTTTTTGTTATAGAATTCTAGTGGGTTTCAATATGGACGTCCCATTACCTAAATTGAAATGAAAATAACTTTGTTCTACGAAATAACAAATCTACCCTATTTTGTCGTACTCACATTTATCCTTTCTATGCAATTACTTTGTAGACATTATTTTGATATTTATAACGTGAATGGTAAGCTTGTTATTATTGCATTTGTTTTTTGTAGCATGTTGCATGCATGTTGGTTTCTTGCAGATGGCCGATGGGACCGAGAGGTCCTAGATATTTTTATCAATAAGTATAATATGTTTTAGGTACCATGTACGTATTTATTGTATATATCTAAATGGTACACCACAGATGACCTTCAAGCTCAGTATTGTCTCTCCTCCATCCAAAGGCTGTCTTGAAAAGATCGCTTTTAGCGATAAGACCGTCCATTGTGTCACGTGAATGGTAAGCTTGTTATTATTGCATTTGTTTTTTGTAGCATGTTGCATGCATGTTGGTTTCTTGCAGATGGCCGATGGGACCGAGAGGTTCTGGATATTTTTATGAATAAGTATAATATGTTTTAGGTACCATGTACGTATTTATTGTATATATCTAAATGGTACACCACAGATGACCTTCAAGCTCAGTATTGTCTCTCCTTCATCCAAAGGCTGTCTTGAAAAGATCGCTGTTAGCGATAAGACCGTCCATTGTGTCACCCCTTGTAAATTGTCTACATTTATAATCTGTCGTTTTATGGTGTACCTACATAATAAAGGATATTCTATCTATCTTGTAAGTTTTGTTTCTCTCTAAATTACTCCTGAAAAAGACAATCTAAGGAAAAGTGCATACAACCCGAATCTCTTCAAAGTAAGAGTGAATAGGCTTCTTCTGGGTGAGCTCACTCCATCGTAGACTTTGTCTCTGTCATCTCTGACCTAGACTAGAGTCAAGAGCAAACCCATTTCAAATAAAAAAAAATAAAAAAAAATTAATCAGATCTGGCAGACTGATCGGTTGTCAACTTATCACAGTTGTATTATCAATGATGCTGTAATATAGTCCTGTCTTAGTCCACGTTCGCACGCACGTATAAATATATCGCGGCGGGATTTCATCGCGCACTGGATTTTTAACTCTCGGTGTTGAGCCGAGCGTTGAGAATACAACAGAGCGGATCCCGGCGCGTCAAAAAACACACTGTTGTATTTTCAAGTCTCGGTGTTAAGCATAGAGTTGAAATCCAGTTGAGCGAAAAAAAATCACCGCGTTATAAAGGCCCCCGCTCAAACCTGGGCTTATACATTACTCAAGATTTTATGATTTTATCCCTTCGACGATTCCTCGAAACCCATGCATTGTTTTTTACGACAACCACGTTTTGGTAATGGGGTGCCCTTTTTCCAGGAACCACAAGATAAAGCAATATTGATTTTCCTCAAGGTTATTATGGAAAGGAAACTCGATTGAATAGGTCCCATATTGGAGTTAACATTCAAGTAAACTAAACAGTTTCGTGTTATTGAGAAGCTGTTTGTACCGCAGAACGTAACCTACCCTCGGCTTTACAAGCTCATGAATATTCGCTTACATGTATTGTGTTCATTTGCATGATAGCAGTGGATGCACGCGCTGCTTGCATGTCGCAGCTCACACGTTTAGGACGCGTACATATGACACGAGTTCGCGCTCAGCAGTCTTTGAATCGCGTTCGCATCTTTCAGTCACCTCTATGCTTCTTATCATAACACACTTATTACGTACGAAAGCGTTAAGAATATGAACCTTATGACAAGAGACATAAAGTATTTCTTCCAAAGTCTCTGAGGTGTCGCACTGAAAGAAATCGCACTCGTGTGAACGCGCCTTTACACTGCGCTAAATGTTGACTTTTGGAAATATGTATTACCGTTTGTTTTGGGTTAACACGGCACATAATGTTTGAGAGGGATTCTTGGCTTTGCTTCTATGTTTCGTTAGCGTTAGTCCTCTGGGTTTGATTAGGTTTAAGTTCGAATGCTTATTTGACAACCTTGCAACGTTGTAACTAAACTATTTTATAGGGTATGCCCATTCTTATCCTTCTTCATAGAATATCAGAGTGGTTTCATCAAAAAAACAACTTAATGTGTACAATATCCAAAAGAAATCAGCAGGCAACGAAAAGAATAGAAACTTACAACACAGATGTTTATCAGAATTCGCTTTTAATGTTGTTTTTTCACAGGCGACACAAGAGTCATTAAATTCATTAGTCACGCACACAGCTTTACGGTTTTACCACCCATAACCTTCGTTAGAAAATTTTACTTTGGACTTTATTTTATTTGGAGATTGACCTTTTTAGGGTTCCTTACCTCAAAAGGAAAAACGGAACCCTGATAAGGTCACTTCGTTGCCCAGCAGTCCGTCGGTCAAGACCCCTTTCTCTCAGGAACGGAAGGTCCCTTTTTCTCAGGAACGCGTGGAGTTATCAAGTTGAAATTAATATCAAAAATTAAAAAAAAAACAAAATATTTTATTTCACATAAACCTACATGGGCACTTATGAAACGTCAGAAGCTAGGTGCTCGGTTCCAATTGGTCGGTTCCTATGGAGAAGAGCCGGCAAGAAACTCCACGGTTACTCTTTTTAAAAATAATTGGCTTTTACAATGTTTTCAGATTACAGTAGGTATGGGAGGACAGCGTAGGCCTGTCAACAAGTACCAGGTACTTGATAAAATAAAAAATGGTCTACAGATCTAAAGTCTAAAAAGTCTACAAGGCCTACAAAGTCCTCACATTTACAAAATAAGAATCTATCAAAAGGATAAATCACATTAATATTATACAGGCGAAAGTTTGTCAGTGTGTGTGTGTGGGTTTATACACGCGTTTGTTACTTCTTCACGCTCAAACGGCTAGACGGGGCGCAGCTAGTAAAAAATAAAATATAAAAACCTACTAAAACCAAGTGATATGATTGCCGTTACAACCACTAATAAAGAGGAGAAAAATTAGAATTGTCTGTACATAATGTCAAATAATAAAAAGATTATGTCAAAAAAGTATGTAAAAAATAAATAAAAAATACCCATCGTAATTTGAGAGCAGTTAATAGACATTGACATAGTTATGCCGTTAATGAGGCGCCAGGATGCCACATGTGCCAAATTACCTTGTCTTCAACGTAGTCTTTAATCTTATAATATACTTTTTTGATAAGGACACGTTTGATGAGGGGGTTGAACTTTCCATCGCTAAGTTCTGTAACCGGCTTTGGCAACTTGAAATAAAAACAGATGCTGTTTACAAGAAATGACTTGCTAGTTTTAGTTAATCTAAATTTAGGTATTACAATTTCATTTTTACTACGTGTATTTAACTATTTATATTATGGAAATCGCTTCTTATTTTGAAAAGTCCTAAGTATTTGCGAACATAAAAAATACTTTCTAAAATATAAAGAGAAGGCAGAGAAATTTCAAAGAAATTGATATTTAGTATATCAATTCTTTTGAATTTGTTTCTAAGAGACTCGCGAGGACCCATTTTATAGATTGCGCGGATTGCCCTCTTTTGTAAAATGAAAATTTAATCTACGTCAGCTGCCAATCCCCACAGCAGAACACCATAAGAGATAATTCTGTAGAAATAAGCAAAGTATACTACCTAGCTGTGGCTATATCTGTAAACTGCCTTATTTTTCTTACTGCATATGCAGCTGAACTTAATCTACCTAAAAGAGCTCTAATGTGTGCGCCCCATTGTCATTTTGAATCTAAAATAATTCCTAGAAATACAGTTTCCGTAACAGCATCTAGTTTTTGCCATCAAGTCTTAAATTCAGACCCACTTGAGGTAAATTTGGTAATGAGAACTTAAAACATTATTAGTCTTGTTCGCATTAAGTAAAAGATTATTAGCTGCAAACCATGTCGAAAGAACAGCCAGACTATCGTTGACATGTAAGACATCCGTATCTTTTGTATCTATTTTAAAAATAGGGGAAGTGTCATCAGCGAATAAAATTATATCCGACAAGTTAGCCATCATGTAAGGAAGGTCATTAATATAAACTAGAAATAGGAAAGAGCCAAGAATTGAGCCTTGAGGCACGCTCATCTTAACTAGAGACCCGGATGACGTCGCCCCGTTAACGTTTACTTTTTTCTGCCGCTTTAACAGATATGAAAGAACAAGATCACTAGCTTGTCCACGAATTCCGTAATGGTATAATTTACAGATCAGTGTATATGGTCAACGCAGTCAAACGCTTTTGAGAGGTCACAGAAAATGTCAATTGCATCCTGGGACTTTTCCCAGGATTCCAAAATGTGACTGATGAGTTTTACTCCCGCGTCCGTCGTCGACCTACCTTTCGTGAAACCAAACTGGCGACTATGTAAAATCCTATTTGAGTTAAAATGTGACATCTGGTCTAGCCTGATTTTTTTCATAGATTTTGCTCAATGCTGGTAGCACAGATATAGGTCTATAATTAGAGGGATCAAACTTTCTACCCGATTTGAAAATTGGTGCTACTTTACTATGTTTCATTAAGTCAGGAAAAGACCGCTGTCTAAACATTGATTAAATATGATTAGGGCAGGGGCAATTATGTCAATAATATCTCCAAGAAACTTAACAGAAATCCCTCATAAGTCTTCAGTGTTTTATATGTTTAGACTTTTAAATGCTTTTTTAATTGTGGCAACAGAAATGGGCTTGAATTCAAAGCTTGGAATATCCTTATTAAAGTTTTCTTTAAGAAAAGCTTCAGCTTCATAGGTGATGAGGGAAAAGACTTTATAACCTCTGTTGGGATGTTGGTAAAGAAATGTTCTAGTGTCTCAGCAACTTTTAACTTATCTGAAATGGATTCATTATCAATTTTTAGGGACAACTCATTCTGATCTCGCTGTTTTGTGTTTCCATTTTCTTTGTTAATTACCTGCCACATAGCTTTTATTTTATTACAAGACAAACTAATTTTGTTACTTATTAATTTAGATTTAGGCTGCAAGGCTGCAATCCCTTGAAGCAGCGAAAAAATCAAACTCCTAAATCAACGCACTCAAAAGATACGTGCTTATGGGTATAGGTTTATGTTCTGGAATCAAAACCTAGAGGGTACTTCCCGTTGACCTAAAATCATCAAATTCGACAAAAAATCCGAAAACCGCAAAGGGGATTGTCCATTTTCTATAGGACTTTGGCCACTCGTAAACAAACAGTTCAGCTAATAGTATGTGATTGATTTAATAGCTCATATCAGTAAGAATGAGTCTATAAACCTAGTTTTGTATCAAGATGTAGATTTAGATACTTTTTTAACATTTAATTGATCCGTATCCAATTCCGTAGGTGTGCCAGGTTCAACGTAAATACAAGGTTCGGGGTCCATAGAAGTGTGAGGGTCGTCAAGAAGGGAAGAATTGGAATCCATTTTAACAAAAAACCAAAGTACCTAGTCGTTAAAAAACTCACAAAAACAACACTCACGATGCAAAGAAACAAAGCCAATGTCATGCCAATCATAATGCCAATGTTAACTGTCATTTTGACAAATTGACACAATATTTTTAAGCACCGTGTTGCCATAAAAAAAAGCAATTCTATATCGATCCATTCGAAATCGATCAAAATGTTATAAGTTCTCCAGAAATAATGTATAAAACGTCAGTTTATAATTTTTTATGTCCTAAATCGTTTATTAGCATTTTTACTTATGTAATTTAACGAAAACTATGTTAAATACAGTGGAGAGATTGCATTGTATTTTAAATCGATTTTAATTTGTTTGATTTAACGAATTTTGGTTTGGCAACACCGAAACCAAATCCAAAGTCGGAACCGTGCGTTTCACGAAAGAATTCCCTTCGCCGTAATGTTGGCACCATTGCTTTTCATTGAAGGTAAAACAATTCTTCAATGAAAAGCAATGGTTCCAACATTACGGCGAAGGTAATTCTTTCGTGAAACGAATTTTAGATCAAATCAGATACTAAAAAAAAAGATTTTTTACAGTGCTAATTGATACAAAGTTATTTCATCAGATAATTACTAAAATATAATTTAAAATAATGGTAAATTACTTTTTTGCATAGCATCGTGTTTAAAAATGGCCAGGTTTAGACAATTCCCTTTGTAGTTACATTACAAATTTTTTTTTCCGTGTTAAATTTGTACGGAACCCTCGGTGTGCGAGTCCGACTCGCACTTGACCGGTTTGCTTTATTTTTACGACTTGTGACTCACCTTATGACTCAGACTTTTTAGGCTTCTGACTACTCGAAACGACTGTCAAAGATCTACGAATGATAACAGGGACTAACGGCTTAACCTGTTTTCTGAGGCATAAAGTCTCGAAATCGATGGTCTTCTATCCTCGAACCGACCGCGGCATGCGTAGCTTATCCTTTGATCTACCCGTGCGGTGGTTATTGTTTAGCCACGAGCCCCTCTTTTACGACTTATGACTATGATGCCTAATTATGTGGTGCACGCAAAATCGATGAGAAAAAGAAAACTGTATAATATGACAGCTGAGATTGCATAAATACAATTCATCCTTTCCCCATGCATAACATGCATGCATATTCAGCCTACAATATTCTCACTGCTGGTAAACAGGACTCCAGTCTGTAAGAGGAAACGGGCCGTGATCCAGCACGCGGGCCCAGTGCGGATTGGTAGATGTCACATGTCTTCGAATTTTTGGTTCTAGAACATGCCGGTTTCCTCACGATGTTTTCCTTCACCGTTTTGAGAGAAAGAAAAAAGAAAGAAAGAAAGAAAATACGTTTATTAGAGCAGAGAGCAGTAGAGTGATAAAATAATACACACTCGCGGCGGTTACCACTGGGATACTACTGCTCCACCCTTTCCTATAACTGACGTAAAAACTAACTGAAAGAATCCGTAAAGAGGATAAGCACAGACGTTCTTTCTACTAACAAGAAACTGCGATCATCTATGAGATGAGAAGCTTTAAACGGCACTTCAGGTTACATGGTAACGTAAGCGTGACGATTATGGAAATATCATGTAGAAACTGATGGCTCTAAAGGCGGTCCTTGACACAAGTTTTCTGCTTAACGCACTTTCGGTGCCACGAATTTAATAAGTAAGTACCGCCAAAATTTTAATACTATAATATATATTTTTAGTGGAGACCGCGAATCGGCAAATGCAAGGTAGAATGACCTCAGGCTAGGAGGAGCGACCGCGACGTTCTTCGCAGGGTGGCTAGTAGCAACTGGATGAGAATTGCCAAGAATCGAGCTGAATGGCGTGCAATCGAAGAGGTCTATATCCAGCAGTGCAAAGCTATGAGGATTGCCAACACTAAATTCTGCCGTGCATTCCGTCCTCTGTGATATTCCTCTTTTATCTGTATAATGAAACAAAGAAGTAGAAAGACGAGAGAAAAATGCTGTAGTTACTAAGGGGATTCTCATGATAAACCTACGACATAATAATTACATAACACCCGAAAGACCGTCACTAAAAATCTAGCGTTTGCCTCAATAGCCTAAAACTACTCCTGAAATTCAAAACCAACTCTCAACCGAACTCTATCAACAGACTTATATGCTATTAGTGAATAATGTGGTCTGAACATACATAAATATCTAGTTCTAGGTACATATACATACATATAGAGAGACGAAGTGCGTACAGGGTAAAGCCCTTAGCGAATAATTATTGGTTCATTAATCGTACCCCTGCGAGTTTAAGAAGCTTTACGATCTGTTATTCAGTATAATATATGTACATATACGATGGTATCTATAGTATACCTACGTAACTGATCTGATAGATTTCATTGGGAGATAAATAAACCTTTATCGGGGAACTGAATTTTGTTTCTTCTAGGTATCATGATGATTTGATTCAGGGGTATAACAAAAGACAAGCTTTATAATATTTGGCAGTGGTTCTAACAAACGTGAATTTCATCTGTAAATAGTATAATCCTATTGATTGTTATTTCATGAATAAGGAGTTGTATTGATGATTTTGATGATTATAATTCTGTAATTGTTATACGGTTGCGAATCATATTTTGTTTAACATACAACCTGAAAGGGAGCTGCAATTTGTCGCTTCCCCATTAAGAGTCAACATCATTAAAACCATCCATCATAGTCCACAACTGAACAAAACCTAAGTGAAAATTCACAACCAGCTAACTTGAAAAAAAGAAATGCTATTTATAATAAAATTCCAAATAATACTTTAAGTAAGCCGCTTACCCTTGGCTGATCGACTCATCCAATATATTAGCTCGTTAATCGTTTACTTTATCTCGTATTTTATATATACCCACCAACCTTCCTAGGTAGGTACTGTATGTCAGTACCTACTTACGTAAATATATCTCGAGTGAATAAGGTTATCCTTCCTGTAGTTTCTCTGTTGTTTTAGGTTCAAGATAAGAAATACAACCACTTTATTCAAACTTATTTTGGGTTCATACGTTGTTAAACAAACACACGTTCAAATGTACAAAAGATGTCCTCTGTCTAAAACAATTGACTTTTTGCTTTCGTGTATATTTTGATACTGTGATTTGATAGGAAATTAGAAAGTTTGTTATTACTATACACTATTTTTAAATATGACAAAATGATTTCCACGTATCTATACAAATAAATAAAACTGAAGTATCTGTTCGTAATGTCAATATAACAGTTTTTAACTAAATGCATATAAAAGTATATACGGTATACATAACAAAAACACAAATTTTTACATTTCTTTTTTCTGTCTGTAGGTTTGTACCGGTCGTTCTAAGAAATGGGTGAACCGATTTTGACAGGGCTTTCACATGCTATAACTTAGTTTAACTTCAACTATTTGCTCTGTTTTAACTTAGACTTTACTTTTATGTAAGAAAAATAATTATTAAAGAGACACATCTTGTTTTCCGACATCCATACGAAGGAAGTCGCGGTCACAGTTATTTGTAATAAACGCTCTAAAGCTGAATGCTTATCGAATTTATAATTCGACTAAGGCTAGATACCTTGAGCTCCACTGAACTGACTGTAGCGCGTTCCTGATTCCCTCTAATCACAGCCCGACCAATGAGCGATTTATGACAGTTAAATCCATTGTACTTGCTTTCTGGAAAATCATGATAGACTATCGCTGCGAATAACTTCGCTTTCACAACTCTGATAGACGGTGAAACGAGAACTGACGTATTTGCTAAATCCTTTGTAAAAATGAATCTTGGCATAGAGCCGAGACTATTTTTAGTGGAAAATAACATTTTGTTACATCACATCCATTTAGATTTCATTTAATAAAAAAAAATAAAGTTCCACAAGACGATGTAGGATAATATTTAAAATGTGTGGTTAAAAAAAGCAAAGTAGAGTGTGCAATTTCACAAAGAGCTGCAAAGTTCAACGGTCCTCTGCAGCCCGGTGGAGCTGCCACCCTCGGGCGTCTTATAATATTCTCCAAGAAATTTGTAAAGTGAAACTGCAATACTGACGGAACCCTTCGAGCAATTTCAGTACATATTCCCCAACACTTTCGCTATTTACTTCCGAGACTCTATAGTCTCGGAAGTAGACACTGTTGGCCGTGAAAAAATTTTAAGACGGCAGGAAATTGTTTCTTGGTTTTGTTTATTTGTTTACTTAGATTTATACTAGGCAAAGGGGTACGTAGCTTTAAAGCACTTTACATTCTCCAAAACATCGACGCGTGTTTTAATAGGTGTCTTAAACCATAATGATTTCCCCACAAGCTCATCAATCTGCTTAAAAATGATGTGAGCGCGTAACAAAGGATGTTTTACCGTGTCAACTTTTTTCCCTCTCCGTAGAGATAAGGCACTTAAAACGCTGTAGACGCACAAAGTTTATAAAAGCCGAGTTCATAAGGCGGCTTTATTAGACAATTTCCAGGTGTGGAGCAGCTGACGTCTCAAATATTAATTTCTGATGGATCTTGCCCAAATCCTGTCTGATCCCGCATTTTAATGATCGTTTGTCACACCCCAACGGTTTTCATCGGTTGTTACATTCGTATTCAGTTCATAATTGATGCTAGAGATTAGTACGAGTGTGATTCCAACTATACGAATAACTCGTTTAAACTAACCATTCTCATTATTCATTCAAATACCTCGACGATTACTTTGTTCAACTGAAGCAATTTTGTCCCTCGATGATAAGCTGCGAAGTAGGTACTCTGCCAACTTTGGGGATGAATCGTCCTCGTAATTTTGTTATGAATTATGAGTAGTGTTTGTCATTGTCAGTCGATACTTTATAGATTACTTACTGGAACTATGTCACAATTTGATAAACGGTTCTTGAACTATAGACCGGGAAAGTACTTGTTATGAGATGTTCGACCTGAATTCAATTCGTTTATCGAACTGTTCAATACAGGTAAATAAACTTTAAAAGGAGGTTTGTATATCTTGCTAACGACCCGGTAGTGTTTATCTTTGAATCAGTTTCTGTGTACCTAAAGGCTTTGCAACCCAAATAAAAGGGTCGACACAAAGGTGTCCCGCTAAGCAGATTGGAGGTTACGTGACTGGACAGCCAAGTGGTGTAGGGAGCGCTAATCATCACCTCCGGGTGGCCTTACAAGCTGTTCGGTTTTCGACTTTACGATCATTGCTTACACTATTATTGTCGGGTTGATTATACCCGGGATGATGGAGAATACTAATTTGAGATAATCCATCATTTAGCCTGTCGCTGTTTTCTTTTGAACATTCAACATAAGCATTTGATGTGAACTTGATTTTTTTTTTAATGTATTGATCTTCTTTACATTACACTCTCTTATTTACTTAAGCCTCCCACAAGGTGGTCCGACGACCTTGTGAAGGCCGCAGGAACCCGTTGGATGCGAGAAACACAGAACCGGTCGTAGTGGGTGTGCTTGGGGGAGGCCTATGTCCAGCAGTGGACGTCTTTCGACTGAAATAATGATGATGATTTACTTAAGTAAATCATCATCATTATTTCAGTCGAAAGACGATTTGATTTAAGTACTTAAGTACTTAAATCAAATCAAAATTAAATGCAGAAAATGAGAGTAGGTAGTATTCAAAATAAAGCAATTACAAAGACATGGACCCAAACCACAACGTCCAAAATTACGTACCTATCTACAGAACTACAATGAATGAAAAATATTTAACAAATAATGTTTTTAATTTTAAGCCCGTATATAATTCACTAAACGTCCAAAACTTTGCAACGTTATTCAATAACTTGTAAAGCAAATTTAGAATAGGTAAGCCTATGTAGACAGCGAAGATATTAAAATTTTGTTTTCCAACGCAAACAATCTGACACGGGACCCTCGTCATCTGCGGTCTCATGTGCACACCCCGACACCCAGTTAAATGTAGCTCCATCTTAAATGTTATTCTCTTACTAATTTTACCAACAACGAACCCAATACTATAGAACATAAAGTACACGAAACCGTATTCCAAAATCCAACACACTGATAGCTGACAAGTCTGCAAACAAAATAATTTAAATCATCTAAATACATTAGAATTAGAAAATGAATTTGATTCAACACCAGATTAGAAAGCTGTAGTAGACTACGTAGTCAGTACAACAAAAGTAAGCGTCTTAAATGAATAAAAAGCGCTTTCTACAAATTCACAGAGATTTACATTTCAATTAGGAGAGAAACCTCTCAAAACAGCACTTAAGTCACACCTTTTCAAGTGAATTTTGTAACCAAAGAGCACATTTGTGGAAAATCGTAATACTTAACGTTAATATAATATGCTAAAACAGTGCATAAGTTGAGCGTGATACGACGCGGCGGTAAGCGAAAGTACGCCGTACGTACAGAAGGCATACTAGAAAGTCACTCAACTTTCGTTTACGTTGCTAAAGAGAGCAAGGGTCTCCTTATAAAACAGTTTCATGAATATTTATACAGATTTAAGGATAGTGTAGTGTCGTTGTGTAAATAATTGCGGTCGCGTAGGGTCTTGAATTTAAATTGCTTTCGATTGCTCTTTGTTCAAAGATTGTGGAGTGTTGTGAAATAACAATCACTTTCAAGAGATGCGAAGCCGTCATGGGTACACTTAACTTCTCTTATAACAGTACAAAGGTGAGAGTTTGGCTTTGGGATTGATATTAACTTATTATTAATCTTGGTTAGCTCGAGGCTACCCTTATAATCCACGGATTGTGCAAATATTTTTATTATTCATTCCCTCCCGTACATACTAAGCCTTAATATAACACCTTATTCGGTTACTGGGGTGTTAAAAATAGACGTTTCGCTGAAATTTGTTTCATCATTTTGATGAAAGAATAGTAAAGTTGCACGATACTTTTTTTGCGATGGAAAAAGCTACTAGTAGACCATGTAAAGCTGCTGAACCATCCTAAAAGCTAGAGTCATCTGCAAACAACAAATATTTTCCTTTGATGGTCTGCTGTCAAATATAATTATGTACTTACAAACCTTGTGGAAACAGGAAAACAAAGTTTGAAGCATTTAAGTATAAACGAGTGTACCGAGGCTTTTACGTGAACTCGCGACAAATATAATTAAGTGACTGGAAAATTAATAATATTCTTTAATTTGAAGAGACCGATTAATTAATTTACAAGAAGTTATGGTTACAAACTTACAACATAGGCGGAAGTTCGAGTATTTCTGGTTTCATGTCAATTTGAAATAAACTTGGAATTAATTAGATACTCTGTGGTTTGACTTTCTTGAACTTCCAGATAAAGCTCTGTTTGTTTTTGTTGAAACAATTCATAATCTGTGTATTAGTTTTTATTCTTTTGAAGCGTTTGGTTCAACGTATTGCTTGGTGAGGAGTACGGCGGTAACCGAATGGCGTTTAAGGACTGGGAGAAGAAGTGTCGATCGTCGGGCGGCGAGCTGGGTGGACGACATTGTTACCATCGCGGTTAGAATCTGGATGAGGCTGGCATGAAAAGAGAAACCTATGATCAGCAATGGTTGATGTCGAGCTATGGATGACGATAATGATTGCTTGGCAAGCTAGGTATGCGTTCTTATAAGTTCATGTATACTAATCACACTCATCATATTATAAAGGCGAAAGATTGTGTATGTGTGTGTTTATATGTTTGTTACTTGTTCACGCTCAAACTGCAGGACCAATTTTGGCAATATTGTATGGAGGTAGCTGACACCCTGGATTAAAATATTGGCTACTTTTTATCCCGATATTCCCACGGAATCGACACTTACGCAGGTGAGACCGCGGGGCGCAGTTAATCAAGGACGCGCGCGGGGGAGGGGGGGCGCGCAGGTGTGGGGCGGGGGTTCGGGGCGGGGTGTTTCGCAAGGCGAAAGTTTGTGAGTGTGTTTGTTACTTCTTCACGCAAAAACTACTGAACGGGTTTGGATGAAATTTGGCAGACACATATGATACTTTTTATTGCGACATTCTTACGAGATCGAAACTTATACGGGTGAAACCGCGAAGCGCAGCTAGTATTAACTAAGAACGACCTCTTGCAAGAGACGGCCTCACATCATGACGCTATCATTAACAAATCAACAATCGACTACACAGATTCCTTTTCAATGTAACAACCGAAAAACCATTTAGGGAGCTATTTGTTAGAATATCAACAGACACTCCATCCCAATAACTTAGAACACTAATGAAAACACAATTCACTACCAAAACTGTCTTAAGATGACTGTTTTGACAAGTGGAGGCATCGTAAAGCCGATCTAAAGTTCTGAACAGTATCATGGCGCTGCGTCGTAGGATTAGGGTGGATGGCTCGCGTGCAGGACATCCTACTTATCTTGTTACCCGCCTGTCCTTGTCACGACATGTCCCAGCGAAGGCTAGCTAAATGCCGAGCTTTGTTTGCCATTGTTCTGTTGACAAAATAGACGTTAGTTGGCTGCTTCGGCTATATTTTGGTGGAGGGAAAAAATTGCGTACGGCGGGAACGGAGTTTGACATATGGGCTTTTTTAAAAGGGTTTTTTTAGATAGTCATTGAGATTTATGGTGTGGCTCGTTTAGAATGATTTAAGTTATTCGTTATGCAGATTGGATTAGTGTAATTTAAAATTTTAATCATTTATATTTTGTGGTTGCTTGAATTTGATTAGTAGCGTGATAAATAATGAAACGTTTTAGCATATCTGTGTAAAACACAACAAACTTTAACTTTTCGCCCCGAATTCTTTATATTTGGATTACAAATCCAAGTATGCAAAGAAGTTGCAAAGTTTCACAAAGTTAAAATTTGATTACGAACTTTTCCTTGTTATTTTTATCGTATTTCCCCATTTTCTAAAGTCTCAAATTATTCTTGAAAATTCAAGTCTATCTATTTATATTCATTAAAGAAGTTTAAAGTAAAGGTCCATTAAGGGATTGTTAGCCTTTCATCGCTAGACTTTCCTATTAAATTAGCAATCAGTTTAAACTATGAAAGAAGAAAAGAAAAAAAATCTATCCAGTGCAGTTCTATGAATAGTTAGAGTTTAATGTGCGAATGAGAACTTGGACAACAAAGTCCGAGTAGTTTTAAAGTGTAACAGAAAGCTTGAACTCAGAAAAACTATAAAAAAGTAATAAAAGTAAGAAATGCGAGATTTTTCGCGCAAATTGTAGCGAGTATCAAGTTTGTTCGCGTATCAGATGGATTTAGGGCTGTACCCACTTACTTTGATTCCGCAACCGTTCTCCTAAGACCGATTCGCCATTATACTTGCGTTCAGCATGTCTACATTGTTGACATGTACTTGTTATTGCGCAAATAGCTATTTATTTAGCGAATAAATTCAATATTTTTTTAGCTGCCTAACTCGTTTTTAGGATAACTAGTTCGTCCAAAACGCGCGCACCTTTACAAAGGAAATATAGTCAGTTATCGCTATAAGAGGGATGTCGTAACTGAGATTGACTAATTTGGATTAATTAATTATATATCAATTAACTTTTATTTAATTAATAGTATACAGAATGGATAACGAGCAATGCCCTGTCACACGTTATATCTCTGGCAGCTGTCAAGTCAAATCCACGAATTTGCGCAAGAGACACATCTAATATCAGATATTAATCTTGACTGAGAACTTTGACTGACTTTGTAAACATAATGTATATATTATTATGTATGTGTAGGTATATACGTGCTGATCATGCATGCATGATCAGCAGTAATGAGAAATCCAATCAGACACGGTGTTGCCACTCAAAGCCAGTTCAACCACAGTGTTGTAAGCTCAAATACATACGGGGAATCTTGTAATATTATGATCTGGAGTATCACTATGCATTAAGAATTCTTACATTTATATTATAATACAGCTGACCCGACAGACGTTGTACTGTCCATATTTCTATCAATAGAAAAAAACCCTTTCAGTTTTTCCCGAATTTTCCGATATTTCGGTAAACTTTTCCATTTTTTCTTTCCCTCAAAACCTTATTCGGACAATTACGACGATTTAAAAATACTAACCAAATCTGTCCAGCCGTTCTCAAGTGATACGCTTAGCAAATAATGAATTTTTATTTTTGTAGATCTAACGACACGCTGCCATGAAAAACAAGTAACTCAGGGAAGGACGAAACCGAATTCTCATAAACAAAAAGGATTCAACCAAAATTAGCGACCAAAAAAAAGGTCAAGAATGAAGTGATGCGCAGGAGACGATGGGTTACGATCATGGATTGGTGGTAATGGATCATTCAAAAAGGAAGTCCTAATTGCATCCTAATTGCGTAACACACTATCAATCAGAATCGGAATCACTTTGAAGCAAATTGCTAATCCATTGCTTTATAAGTTCGAAAAATGTGTCTGCTCAGCACCTAAATAACGCAATGAATGTTGCTGAACTGTCAAAATGACCGATTCCGATTGATAATGTGTTACGCAATTGCCCCGCTGAGTCCCAACAGTAGAAACATTATATGCTTATTATACAGGATTTGAAGGTTGCAGAGACATTGACGCGCAAACTAAAACCATTAATTAAGCACATGGTTCTAGACTCGCTAGGGAGTCTCTGCCAACCTGTATAATAAGCCTATAAAGGCGGGTACTGACCGGCGCTACGGGGCGTAATGTAACGTGTTACACAGCGAGCGTTCGTGCAGTCAGTACGGGAACAAGGCGCTCGCAACGTAATTTTCAAATCGGTCTAGCTGTCTTCGAGTAATCGGGGAACATACGAGTACATTAAAAAAAAAGATTCAACTGAGAACCTCCTCCTTTTTTTTGAAAGAACAAGCTGGGGGAAATTATCTAACGGCAAAAAATAATATGGTTTAATTATACTAATGGCTTCGTTAAGACGGGATAAACTTATCAGTAGCAAAAGCAGGGCTTCCTATCTGGAACTTATTAACTGGTTTCCGTCTTAACTCGAGACCGCTCGTCGATTAATCTAGGGTGCAATCAAATCACTTCCATGTTTTACTTCTACCGTATTGAGATTTAAGATTAAACTATTATTAACTCAACTGTCACTAACGAGACACAATTACTTTTTCCGTTGTTACCGATCTTTTGTAGGAGATTTCGCGACATTAGGCAAAACGTTCTAAAGATGAATTCGGTTTTTGATAGAAGATATAATTTGGGGGAGTGAGTTTTTGTTCAAACAAAGGGAAGTGGACAAGAAATTTATGGTCCGGACAATTCCAGTAAGTAATAAAGATAAAATTCGCAAAACACGTATTCGTTTGTATGAAACTAACAGGTCTCAAGAACGCATTCGGCGACGACGACGGCCGGACTGTAATTATCACACGAAGTCTTGAGAAAAATAAGCAAAGCAGAGAAAATTATCGTAACTTTAAGAACGTTCACAGTCTGATCTCAGTCTCAATCTGTCAAAGTCGCTGAGATGAGATTACGATAAGATTTTGAACGTTCTTAATTACGGGAACGAACCTTATGATCTCTGAAAATAAATTGAACCATAACCAATTTTGATTTCGCTTTCGAAAACCACACGCACGCCAATTGTACATACCAAATGGTATACATATGTATTATTTTTAGTATTAATTACGCCACTTATTAACCATTATTAACCATTCATAAAAATTAAAAATTTTTTTTTATTTGAAATGGGTTTGCTCTTGACTATAGTCTAGGTCAGAGATGACAGAGACAAAGTCTACGATGGAGTGAGCTTACCCAGAAGAAGCCTGTTCACTCTTACTTTGAAGAGATTCGGGTTGTATGCACTCGGAAACACAAACGCAGGTAGAGAGTTCCACTCTTTTGCTGTGCGCATTATAAAGGACATTTGAAAACGCTTAGTGCGAATTGGTGGAATAGCAACTAGGCAGGGATGGTACGAGTAACTTGCAGTGCGTCTGGATGTCCGAAGTTATGAGGAAGAATGAGGTCGTGGAATTCTTGGGCACACTCACCGAAGTACAATCTGTAGAAGACGGACAACTGATGTTCAGTTCAATTTCCTGTAGGCTAATGAAACACGTTTCAATAAATAATTCCGAAATAACAATCTATTGATGGTACAGCTTATCTTCCGACAAAGGCTTCCTCTAAAGATTTTACGAGTCTCGTCGGGTCAAGTTTTTTTACGAGTCTATATTGGATCCGCTGTTTTCCTGATGTCATCCGCATCTCTTAGTCTGTCTCCTGGGTACCATTCAGTAATTAGTCTTGTCCATGTTTCGTTCTTCTCTCTTATCATATATCAAGAGACATAATTGTAAGCAAATGCCTTAATTTACATTTGCGTAAGCACAATATTGGAATAGTAATTCAACTACATATCTTGTAGATCGTACCACAGCGGATGCTATCGAGCACGGGAAATGGCATGCCATGTAACCGAATACGTCGGTAACATATCTAACATGCATCAACTGCATACGACATTCTCTTAGTTTCGATAACGTATATCTGTATAAAGGTCAGTTTAACGTTGAAACAAGTTAAATGAATTTCATGGTTGAAAATATAATGGGATGACATTTGACCTTACCCAGCTCCTACGTATCCTTGGGCTAATTAAGCAGTTTCGATGGATCTGAAAATTGTTACCGGAACTCTAAAAGTTTACTGACAGTTTTGGGACGATTGAATTAGATTGATTCTAAGAATAGGGATTGAGTGCTATGAAAATAGAACAACAAACAGTTTACTTCGAATTCGTACTAGAAGTAAAGAATGAAAAAAGAACTAAAGAAGTAACGTCATAGGCCAATAATAACTTATTTTGTAACAGGAACTCTTCTATAAGAATATCAGCCTAGTCTAGTCCCAACTATGTTGGGGTTGATTTCCAGTCTAACCGGTTGCAGCTGAATACCAGTACTGGAGCGACTGCGGCCTATCTGACCTCCACAACCCAGTTACGGGGTAACACGATACCCCTTGGTAAGATTGGACTTCTGACTCTCCGTAGCGACTGTCAAAGATCTAAGAATGTCAGCCGGGCTGGGACCAATGATTTAACGTGCTTTCCGAGACACGGAGGAGTCTCGATATGTAATGGATTGTCACCCATTCATGAACCAATCGCGGCAAGAAGCGCTTAATCTTTCACGAGCCCCTCTGTAACAATATGAGGCAATATCAAAATGATAACTGAAAATAAATTGTTAGCCTTCGACTTCTGCATTTCTTACACCAACTAAGAATCAAGGTGAAAAGAATGAGGAAACTTTGAGCTTGATCAAATAAAGCGATTGTTTGAAATGGCAATCACAATCTTCAACATCGACGTGCTCTAGTTGAGAAAGGATTGGAAATGGGTGAGGATAAAGTAGTACAGCACGCTTCATAGAAACCATTACCCCTTGGTAATGACATCGAACCTATTTAAGTTTTTTGAAATGTATCGTAAGTGGCATGTTGGTCTAGTGGTTAACACTGCCCCCCCCGTGGGTTCCCGCATTGTCGAGGCGGGGGGGCTCAGTAGCCGTGGCTTGGACACCCACGGTGAAGCTAAGAGGAACCCGAGGAGGGGCCGCTCGTCAGGGCTTCTGCTGACAAGCCGACGACGTAGCGGCCAAAGGTAGGTTGCGGTGTCGCGTCGTATGTACCGGAGGCATCGCGGTTGAGGGTTGGAGGCCGCGGCGGGAGAGGAGTGCCGGTATTACGGTGCGCCGCTCTCCCTACCTTCCGCGGCCTTGACGGGGTCGCCACCGTACGATGGCGGACGCGGTGGGGCTGCAGGGGAAGAGGAGTGTCGGTATTACGTTGGCCGCTCTCCCTATCCTCTGCAGCCGAAAATTGGCAGGCGGCGGGGCCAATGTCCTGACCCGTCGCAGGGGGGACCAAGGGTGCCCAGACACGGGGTCGTCTGGCGCCCATGTGCTGGTTTGGTCCCTGGGGTGGTCACGGCGTGCTATGTGTTCTGGTGCGCCGATGATGGGGAGTACTCCCCAGAGGAGGGTCCGGTAACGGACGGCCGCGGCGGGTTCACGGATGAGTGCTAACGCGTGCCCGTGTTCCCGCCGTAAGCGGCAGAGGAGGACACCGTGGAGTTTTAGTGGGTTAGAGTCCCACATAACTGCACTATCTCCCCGTGGTAGTGTAGTATGCATGAGCATTTCTCCACGTGAAAAAAAAAAAAAAAAAAAAAAAAGTGGTTAACACTGCGGCTTAACAATACGATGGTCTCGAGTTCAATCCGCGGTTGAGAAGATTTTTTTTATTTTATTAATTTACCTTTATTATTATTTTTTAGTTTCTTTAGTAGTTAGTTTTGTTTTTTTCGTTAATTATTATTAAAAAATCAAATGGAGGTTTGTAATAAAAGCTTAGCATTTTGCATAAACAATATTCATTTATTTCTTTAATTACATTTCTAGGACTTCATGGAATCCACTTCCTGGTTGAATATACAGATTTCTATCTGTGTTAAATTGGGGTTATTATACTTAGAATATTAACTAAACACAAAATAGATACCCTAGTTTGGTTTAGATAACGGTTCGTTTATAGATATTTCTAGAAACTGTGAATTACAGAGGAAGAACCAACATGCTAAACTATAACAGTATAGCAATATACATCTTTCTCTTTTATCACATTTTCTGATAACCCTTATTTAACACAACATTAGAAAAATATGTGAGGTCAGATGGTGCATCGTTAACACATTACAAGACTACTTGTAAACAAGAACTGGATTGATAATAATAAAGGTTGTTTATTTTTGATTGACTACGAGATAATGATCCCACTGATAATGGAATGATATTGGGAATGATTAACACTTGACACTTGCTCATATAAATGTTCCAATGCATTTTTATCAAATAAGTTACACAGTCAATCTGCTGAGTTGCCTATTCATAACGGATAGGATGGCCGTCACTGTCTAACACTTCTTGAAGTCAGCATTTGAACGCGTAGTTTTGAAGGGTGCCACTGAGTGAACTTTCACAAAACATATTACGTTGTCGCTTCGATTCATTAGTGTAAGCAATCGGGCGAGGGCCTTGGTGATCACATTTCATATCACCCGTCGCTTGATACCTTTGTATCCATCTACGAACTGTTTTTCTCTGTAATGAAAATAATAATATTAGAAATACATAAAAAAAATCCAACTTGTAAGTAATAATGCAACATGATTGCAACAATAAATAGGTATGTGTAAGAATAACGTAAATCTTACCGTTATGCTTATATCTCGTGCTATTTTCTTTATGTTTTGTTCCTTTTCCCACAGAACTACAATTTTAGCCTTTAATAAAGTTTTTAATCGAACCATACCATCGATTAATAGAATCAACTGGTAAAAAACTTAATAAATTGGATAATATTACGATGAAGATAATTACACACAAGCGAATCGGCACGAAAATGAAACCATTTGAAAAGTAAAAATACCCTCAATCACAGTTTAGTAAATAAGGCGAAGAATAGTATACTAAATTCAACCTTAACTCGCAGTTCATACAGCAGTTAAGTTTCTGAAGTAAAATGAGGGTAGTGCAACAATCGGAATCAACACATTCTATTCAACCAAACAAGAAATCTATGCTAATTTCAACCTTATGTTTTAGTTAATAGAGGAGTTGCGTATTGCATTTTGTAAAACAAGTCGGTAAGGTGCTAGTATTAAATATAAGACGGAAGTTGAAATTTAAACCTTAATATCTAGAAGATTAGACCGTTAATAACCTTGTTCGATAAAAGGAGTAATGCTATTCGAATTTTCGTTAAGATTGCTAACTGAGCCAATAGCCTAGTGGTATAAGGCACGGTCTAGATGATCTCGCGATGTGGGTTCGTATCTTAGTCGCACGCAGTGTCTTTTTGTAAGTTATTCTTGGTATCTATACGGTTCGGCCAGAAGGAAGCCGATAAAATACCATATAAATTATTAAAAACATTGCAAATAATATTTGAGGCGGATCGGTGGGTGCACGAGATGGGTGCGGCGGCGGGGCCCGGGGGAGGGAGCTGCTCAAGGCCCACGTGACACGCGGGCCCGAGCGTGCTCGGGCGATAATCTTTAAGTCTTGGTGGGGTACTATTTCTCTGAAACTGACTGTACAATGCGTGCCACGAAAGATGAGACTTGACCCCGCCTCCCCCGCTCTTTCCGCCGCCCCTATGACGTCCGTTCCCGTCCCGCATCTCAGACCTCCATACCATACCTAAAATCGTGTACTGCGCATGTCAAACCACGTGGTGTGTCAAGTCTCATCTTTTGTGGCACGCATTGTACCTATGTACCTACAGACTTAGCATAATAAACCTGTTCCCACTGCTGGGACTCAGCGGGAGTGGGCAGTAACCCACCACACGGGCCCAGTGTGGGTTGGTGGATGTGACGTCTTTGAATTTTTGGTTCTAGGACATGCTAGTTTCCTCACGATGTTTTCCTTCACCGTTTTGAAAACAGTGGTGATGAATAATTTACACAAAGTAAAGCACCTGTCTGGGTTCAAACTCTATGACCTACAACTCGGTAAGTCGCGGCTGTTACCACTGAGCCACCATTGCTCTCTAACTGCCTACTTACTTTAAGTTAAAATGTTAATTAGCGTTTTATTAAAGAGAGGCTATGAATGCGTTCGTTACAGGCAGTTTCAAGAATATGAAAAAGGATCCTTCATCTTTCAACAGTCTGTTGCAAAATAGGAAACTTTGAATGGGAAAGTTACAAAATGCGGAACTTTTAACTGAACTGACATTTTGGTTACTTTTTGTTTGCAAAGTAGCACAGCCATGAAGTACTAACTGGTTACACTGAAGTTCGAATACATGTGATTTGACCATTTGAAATAGACTAAGTACGTTAAAATGTTTTTTTTTTATCCTTTTTAAAGCTTTCATTACGATATCCCGCAAGCATCGGTTAAATATTATTATGACATTAATTTAAAAGTAAAACAATTGAATTTCGAAGTCAGGATTAAGGCTAGGCACAAACGAGCCACCGGCCACAACCACCGGTAGCCCAGCGACAAGCAGTTCACATGCTTTTTCATTCGTTTTGTATGGATTTGTCAAACACGTGTGGCCGGTGGCGGTCACCCGCTACACACCCTAAATTACGTAGTTGGCAGGAAATTAATAATAGTCAACGGGAAAATAGAATACCTACCTACACTTTTTAGTTTTAGCGGTAAAACTTATGCGGGGGAGAATCAGGAACAAAGCTAATCAGGGAAAATAATCAAATTGACACAAACACGTCTTTCAAAATATTCGCGTGGGATAATCTTATTCACAAAGGTCAACGGTCAACCCAATAGCAAAATACTAATAGGAGGACAAAAAAGAGTTATGAAAAGGTCAAGGAAAACTGAAATATCAACAGGAAGCATGTATGTATTTGAATGACATTAATTTTTAATCTCTATGATCTTCATTAGATAAGGTATCTAGGACTAAATTATTAGTATCATCCGATAATTTATTATAACCTAGTTAGAGGTCGTTTATATTAAAATCGTATGTACCTCCACTGCTTGCTGCATACATAATCAGCATAGGCCAAGAAATGAGACTCCAACTTACTTTTTTATGATGGATATAATATAACAATAACAATTAAGGTACAGAAGCCAGCACATCAACCTACTACAATCTGTCAAATTTCTTTAATAGATTTTCAACTTTATCGCTAAAGCATTAGGTTCAGAGTTGATTGGGAAAATTTGACAGTTTCGGGTAGCTTGATGTGCTGGCGTCTGTACAATGTACATACCCCTACTGCCCCGTTTCAAAAATCCATCCTGTATCACATGAACTAGAAAAGCTGAAATGTTATATTTCTTTCTACTGGGTAACATTATCATACCCAGTACTAACGGCCTAAAACAATTAAAAATTAAACGTCGTAAAAGTAACCTTGTTCATTACGTAATTTGGTCAATAGAGGCTAACAAGGGTTTTATGGTGCTCCTATGGTCCTCTACAAACCATGTGTACTTCACTTTACTTCATAATACCTTTATTGTTATAGAAGCTTTTATCGAATAATATCAGCAGTCTAAAAACTACTTTTAAAAAGCTACAGGCTACAGAAATTACCTACATATTGCCATAATCGATACATTCCTACGTTTGCCTGTCCTTCACCCACAGAATGACGCAGACAATGATGTAAGTACAAAATGGTACGTACCACTTGCGGAGCGTGTGTAACCTATCTAGGTTAAACACGCTCCGCAAGTGGTAGGTACGTCAATGTCAGCACGTCTGTGCTTCTCGCATCCAGCGGAATCCGCGGCCTTCACCAAATTTCATCATCTGCCTAGCCTTTTCCCAACTATGTTGGGGTTGGCTTCCAGTCTAACCGGATGCAGCTGAATACCAGTATTTTACATGAAGCGACTGCCTATCTGACCTCCACAACCCAGTTACTGGGTAATACGATACCCTTTGGTAAGACTGGTTGTCATATTTTCCGGCTTCTGGCTACCCGAAACAGCTGTCAAAGATCCACGAATGACAGCCAGGATTCCGAGGCACGGAGGGGTCACGATATGTAAAGATGGTCACCCATCCACAGACCAACCGCGGCAAGCGTAACTTAACCTGATCGATCGACCTGAGCGGCCGTTATTGTGTAATCAAAAAAATAAAATGTAATATAAAAATGTAATAATATGTGTAATCACAAAAAAGGTCATTGGACGTACTTAGTCAATTATTTTCCGGTACTCACAACGAAACTTTAACCGAGATACAAAGCATAACCAAACATTATAAACTTCAAAGAATCTCAAAGCAATACCGACTATCAATATACATACACCACTAAACAATTTTAATTGCCATCTTAGCACAACAACTTTAGTTTTAATTACAGTTTCGCAGTACAGAGAGTATCACAATGTGCTTGCATATTTCATTCATGTAAAGGCTCACCGACACCGCTCCGCGTTTT
Organism: Luperina testacea; assembly: GCA_927399505.1. Lineage (NCBI taxonomy): Eukaryota > Metazoa > Arthropoda > Insecta > Lepidoptera > Noctuidae > Luperina > Luperina testacea. Next base: position 11,538,128 of record OV656771.1, on the reverse strand, counting down.
GCTGTCAGCGGAACATTATTCATACTTAATGAAAAAATGTCACCGACAGGGACACAGTAGTGAGGAAACATGTATGGGTTTGCTACAGCGTGCAAACATTATTCCTATGATCTAGAAATAAAGGAAATGGAAGCACTATTATGTGAAATTGCTGCGCGGAAAACGTTGAAACTGTCATTGAGAAGGTCTTTTTTTTTCAGGATGGGAAATCATCAAATGACCTCTCCCGCTCTGGGTGGAGCGGAAGGGAGTATCAGACTCTTACTGACTAAAACCCACCCGTGTTCCTTCCTTAGCCCTTTATGTTCCGGGCCAGCGGTAACCCTTTCGGACAATCCCGCTGACCATTGGGAAGGTCTTGATTCGACTTTTCTTAAGCGCTTTGTTCTGGCCATAGATATAGGAACAAGCATATAAGGTATTTTTAGGGTCCCGTACCACAAAAGGAAAAACGGAAACCTTATAAGACCACTTCGTTGTCCGTCTGTCTATCCATCTGTCCATCTGTCAAGACCCCTTTTCCCAGGAACGCGTGAGGAGTTATCAAGTTGAAATTAATATCAAATACTCAAGGCTGCAATCTCTTGAAGTAGGTAGTGAAAAAATCAAACTTCTAAGTCAACGCAATCAAAAGATGTGGGCGTTTATGTTTCGGAATGAAAACCTATAGGAACTTCCCATTGACCTAGAATCATGTGGCAAGAAGCAATTTCATGTAGCACAAGTAAAGGAAAAAATCTGAAAACCATAAATTTGTAGTTACATTGCAAAATAAAAAAAACCCGGGATAAACTATTTACATATAGTTTATCACGGGTTTTTTTTTTAGTCGGACTCGCACTTGACCGGTTTTTTTGTTATAATTGTGCTGGCGTAGTTTAGATTTCACATTGAAGTCGCTGTCAGCGACTTCATATTTTTTTTATAACATTTTTTTTAAGTATTTGGTATTCCTACCAGACATATGAATCTAGATTGTAACATAACATCACGCCTATTTTCCTGAAGGGTGGGGTAGAGGTGTATCTATCGTTCTCCCACATCTTGCTCGTTATGCTTCGGACTTAAGCCTATGTAATAGGAGGCGGGCCTATAATTGTTCCCTACTGTTTATTCTATAGATTTTAGGTCATCAATCTAATCTTATAGTTTCGGTCAGTTGTTCTGTCTTTTAGGCGACAAGCTGCTAGAACATTCCCAAGACAACATCAGAAAATGAACTGGTCCCATATGTAAATGTATGTATTATACTAACTTAACACAAAGCGTACGGAAATCGTGTAGGAACAAACATAACGTTTGAAATTCATATGGGGACAAATTATTCATAGGAAAAAATACATTGTTTTGTTTGTTTATTAATGGAAAGAGTGTCACTTCAGCAAACGTAGCTTAAAAATATAAATTATGTAAATGCAATTCAATTCTGCAAAAACAAACTTTTGCTGTCAACTGTATTAATTTGCAGTTAGAGCGCATTCTACCGTTTGCAATTTGTTTTTAGCTGATTGATAAAAATAAATCTGTTATTTTAGCTAGGTAGTGGATTTGATTAGGTATTTAGTTTTTAGTCTCGATGAGATGTTATGTGTTATGTTTTATACAAGTTATAGTAAGAAGGAAATGTATAGGTAGCAAGTAGGTAGGTACTGTGAGCTTTCTGCGAGCTCACGGTACCAGGATGAATAAATTAAACGGAGGTATGTCGGATAACTTTCATAATTATTCCTATAAACGGTGCTACGTTTAATACATTTTTCTCTGATATGACTTCGCTTGTCAGCTAAACTGACTCCTTCTGTTATTTCTTCTATTCTAAATGCAAATCAATATATATCACGTATTTGTGCCATCTATTATGTATCATCATGTCAAAAGGCTAGTTCCCTTAATTTAAAACGTTCAAAATGTAGGTAGTCGCAGCCTCATCTCGGCGACAAAAAAATGACAAAAACTTGTCAAAAATACAGGTAAATTAGAGGTATTTTTGACTGATTGAGACTGAGGTAAGACTGTGAACCTCTATAGTACTCTATAAGTATGGTGAGAGTAAGTACCTACGTATTTTTATCGGTACCTAGTGTTCACAAAAAAATAAGTATGAAATAAAATTACTCTTCAGATGCAAGCTGACAACAAACAACTTAAACCTCCGAGCCCCTGATTTAGTATTCAAAACTAGTGAGAAGTGACCAAACAAAAATAATCATAAAAACTGCTATAAAAATAAAAATGATTTCACACCAGCCGCATCGAATAAACAAGGCAATAAAATAAAACTTAATAAGAAAGAAAAGCTGAAAATTTGTTCCGCTCAAAAAGCAGGTCGGTGTAAAGTGTTCGACGATGACTACTCGGTAAGCTAAGCTTCTTTAAAACGGCTAAGGCGATGCAACCGAACGTGCTTGTTGCTCTGCGTCGCGCCTTAGGGCACTTCCACACAATATCCTCTATTTTTATCTTGTTTGCTCTTCAGCGAGTGCAATAAAGAGGGTAAGAATGTGTGATAGAACGCGTTATAATGAGATAAGCGATTCTTGTATGCTGTGCACGTTTGGCTATAGAAATTGTTGTGGGTTTTGAAATTAAATATGAGTGGAGTGCTTAGTTCGGTTAGTCTTTAAAAAAAAAGTATTTTCAGCAAAAAGTAAGGCACAATTTTTTATGGCGCTGAAAAAGTTCGTTTGAAATTACATTTTACAGATTTTTAGGGTTCCGTACTTCTGAATGAAAAAACGGAACCCTTATATGATCACTTGTGCGCGTCTTTGTTAGACCGATCGATGGACGGATTGAGTTGAAATTTTTACTACATAACGTGTTGCATAAAATGTTGTAACAAGATTTTTGTAACTTTGAAGACGTTTTGATAACAAATAAGCAATATGGAGAGTAATATATTAAACAGTAATGAGATTCTATTAAATCCGCTTGATAAAGATGTTTCTTTATAGGTTAGGTGTTCCTAACCTTCCAGATTTCCTCGGAATCTCAGCGAAGTTTCTTCTTCGTGGCCATACAACGTATTCACCGATTAGCCCACCCTGTATTTCGGTTCATGTAATCGGAACATGAAATAAACTCTGTATTCCCCGCGCATTCAATACAGATGTAGCATTTCACGATTGCTTCAACAGTAATGATTAATGATTGAATTACAATCAGGACCCCACTTTCAGCGACACGCATGACGTGCCTGCCCTAATTCGGAATTCAATCTTCAGCAGAGGGCACCACCACTCGGCAAACAGCTGGTGCGGCTAACAATCGAATGCGAGATATCGCGAGCTCGTTACAAGAATCGATTATATTCGTGTTTCGATATATCGATTTCGCATGTAGTAAAGCGCAGTGGTACAAATAAAGTGTGAAACACTAATCTGTAATGTTCTATTGACAGCGGTTTCTAGGCAAGTATAATTTAAAGTTTATGATTAGCGCGCCTGAATGCTAGTAAAGTTTATTCAGAAATTAAGGTATTTCTAAGTGTTTCTCCAATTTGATTCAAATCCACAAATTTTTATTTTGTTTTTTTACCATGTCGACTGGTATGTATTGAACCGTTTTTAGGGTTCCGTACCCAAAGGGTAACGGGACCCTATATTGCTAAGACTCCACTGTCCGTCTGTTTGTCGGTCACTAGGCTGTATCTCATGAACCGTGATAGCTAGACAGTTGAAATTTTCAAAAACAGGATAAAATACTAATAAACAGAGTTTTTGCCTTGTGATACGGAACCCTTCGTGTGCGAGTCCGACTCGCACTTGGTCAGTTTTTGAAGTGAAAACTTCTTTAGCGGCGCTGTGTACTTTTTTTGGAATGGGTAAAAACTTCTAAATTCGCGTCAGGTCACGTGACCCTGATCGAAAATTCGTAAGACGTAAAACGTCAGACGTAAAACGTAAGACGCGCGTTGTTGAGGACAGCGCCATCTATGCACATCGGGAAGAACTACGAGGGCCTCGCGTACTAACGTCAGACGTAAAACTTAAGACGCGCGTTGTTGAGGACAGCGCCATCTATGCACATCGGGAAGAACTACGAGGGCCTCGCGTACTAACTACGTAGTTCATCCAACAACGACGAGATGGCGCTGAACCACGGATATATAACTGTGTGCTTATTTGTAAATCTGAATAAATTCCTTTCACGAGAAGAATAAACCAGTCACTTTGGTCATCATACCTGATTTGCAAAAAACCTTATAAAATAAGGAACACACCTTAACACGCGTGTTTTGTTTATAAGACGATTCACAAAATACACTCGTAATTGTTCAAGTTTTCACTTCTGTCGGCACTACCGGAGTGCCAGTTTTTTTTAATACTTAGACTGTGTATTCGATAAAGATTTTGGACATAAATTGTTATTTCTTTGAACGCGCACTCGACACATGGTGCGTATCGAGTGCGCGTGGGACATCATAGTTTCCAACTAAAATTGATAACATATTTCCAATTGGAATTGGATCAATCCATACATAGTGAGTTAACTTATTTCATAACGATTCCAACGATTTAACTTTTAAATAGCTCCATTGGATAGTTTAGGAGATATCGTCATTTTAATGTGACCCCGCACTTTAGCGGCAGTAGTAGTAGTAGAAGGGTTATTGGATTCGTAGTTAGATGATATTTTCATTTCTGAGTGATACTGTTTTTTGGATATCCATTTTTATCATCAATATTATAACATTCAAGAACTTACCGCTTATGAACCATCTTAATTTGATTACGGCAGAAATATCCCCATTAAATTTTACGATTCCAACACTCCTAGTATGGAACTCGTAGTTACTGTTGTTGTATCTATTCTACTGCAATCGAATAAGACGGTTCGAGCCTGAAATGAATCCCCGGGGACATCACTAGCGGCAATGAAACGTATATACCCAGTGCGGATCTTTGCATTTCGCTTTTATTTATCCTTTGCCAACGTTTCTGCTAACTTGGGCTCTTGACACGAATGTTTTGGTAAAGAGTGTGAACCGTATTCTGTTGGCTCGAAATATTTGCACGGCGACATGTTTTTAAAGTTTGAATAAAAGTTTTGATACTTTGGTTGAAGAATTCATGAGTAATCGAGTTCTTTGAAGTCTTTAGTCTGCATTCTGTGTATTGTAGTGGTTGTGGTATGAAAGTACCGGTTATTCCTTGAAAAAAAAAATAAACAAAGATAAAATAAACAAAAATGCATAAAATGGCACAAAAGTGCCCTTAACTCATAATAATAATAGGTACTTAATTGGTAGGCATTAGAAAAAAGAGGCCTATGCCCGCCGAGCAGTAGCTGAAGTCGGGCTGTGGATGATGAATGAATGAATAAGTAATTACGTAAAAATAATGAATGATAGGACCGCGTGAATGTCCAATTCTCCAAGTCTACATCAGATATTGTGATGAATTGTCTAGACTGTTGACTGTCTCCTAAACTTAAATTATTCATTAGTTGCAAGAATTAAGTTGACGAACGTAATAGTTTATTTACATAATTATACATTTAAGTTTAAAGGCTCCTTCAAACAGGCGCGACACGACACGTGACACAAAAGCACCGCAAGTCGCGCAACGAGCGGTGCCTTTGTGTCGCGCGCGATTGTATCGCGTATCGCGCCTGTTTGTAGAAGCCTTAAAACGATAACTAGTTATTGTGGACTTCGTAAACCTATAACATACAATTAATATTAACACAATAACTATGGGAAGGTCAACGACGTGTCGTATTATCATATCGTGTGTGGGGTGTAGGATATTTGATTCAGTATCAACAATGTTCTAGTCTGGATTAAGCTATTATAGGTCGACGTCAAAACCCATCTCCTGCGATAGACATTCCCGCAGTATTGTGTTGCTCAGTCACTGTTTCCTATTACAACTTTGTAAATGCGTATCGAGGCAATTTAATCCCTTAGCCAAATAAAAACATACTAAAACTCTTGTCACGGAGTCGCGTGATAGTAAGTAGTGGGCGTGACCAATAAAATGGCAGAACATAAGCAATTCAAGAAAGTCAACACGAGACGCCGAATCTCTGCGTAGTTAATGGACGAGTTAACATAATAGCCAAAAGCACTCAATGCTTACAAAGTCGCGTCGGCCGCTTTATGGGCCCACTAACTGTTAATTTCCTACATTTCGTTAAAGAAAATTCCTCTCCAAGGAAAATATTAGTCTCACTCTGTAGCATTGTTTCGTTTACGCTATATTTCCATTTTCATTGTTCGATAGTTGCTTTGTAAGGGTGCCGCGTATTTAATAAGAGGTTTCTAAGCTTTTATTGTTGCTTGTCGGAGGCGTTGCTAACGTTTATTGGAGTAGTCTGCGCTACCTTTTACGCGAGAAATATTAAGCGTAAAAGATACGGTTAAGTGGTCTCACCTCCGAGAAATAAATCCACTACATATTTAATAAAAAAGGAGGAAAAGCGTGCGGCTTACAAGCGTGCTTCTTTGCTCCAAAAAATCTATTGTTTGCAATTTCTTAACACGATTATCCTCGTTCTAAATCCAGAGTTAGGTGAATTGCTTAAATGGTTTTATTGACAACGAATTGGATATTGTATTTTTTAGGTTAACAACACGCCATCTGTTCGATATATTGGCTAACCTTGGTCCCTATTCGAGAGGCGGAAAATCGAGGCTGGAGCAACAGTGGCCGTGGCGTTGTGTCGGAAAATCGGAAAATCCCCCCAATCCGCTTCGGGCGTGACACTCACTACCGTGAGCACCTCTGTCGATGTTAAGCCTTTCTGGATTTAGAGCATATTCGGCTCCAGAAATTGCTTTTGATGCGATTTTATTTAACAAAAAAGAAAAACAAACCACTGAAATGTTTTGAACCACAAGCCACCCCATTTTATGATCAAAATACCATCATGTTTGTAGCACAGGTCTTTTTGCCACAGCCGCACAGTTTTAACTACCTTTTGAAATATTTTTCTACATAAATAACTTACTTTAACAAACAATATGTGTGATTATAATCTAAGTATGGGGTAGGTATTAAAAAAAATGCAAATTATTAATGAAAATGCTTTAAGGCTCCTTCAAACAGGCGCGACACGCGATAAAATCACGCGCGACACAATGGCACCGCAAGTCGCGCAACGAGCGGTGCCTTTCTGTCGCGCGCGATTCGCGTGGCGCATCGCGCCTGTTTGTAGGAGCCTTTATGCTCTATGCTCATTGTTTTGTTAACTTAGTTTGTAGTGTAATACTAACTTAAGTAATTTTAAGACCTTTGTATCGAACAATTATGATGGATGTACTAACACTACTGTTTAAGTTGTTTAAGTATCTACTAACAGACTGAACTTTATGATCTGAGAAATAAATGAATTGAATTAACTTTAGGTACCTAAAAGTATCACGTGTCTTTACGCACATTTGGAGCTTTATTACAGTATCTGCTTTCTTAGATTTAAGGCTCCTACAAACAGGCGCGCGAATCGCGCCTGTTTGAAGGAGCGTTAGTGAATTCCTGATGTATCTATATAACCAAAAACACCCATGCTGCATCGTAGAAAATGCAATAAAGTACACAATAAAGTTGTCTCTTGGATACATTACCAGTCGACAGCGATGCGGAGGAATTTTTCGACACCATATTTTAATTTGCTATTAGTTTTAGTTAGGTTAGGATATCATATTTTTATTTTAATCGTTTGTTACTTAGTGTTAGAAATTTACCTAGTGTGTAGTTTTGTTGATTCTATGCCTAAATATAAAATACGTTGTTTTTATTTATGTTAACTGTTTGAATTAAAACTTATAACAACAAAAAAACGTGTGACGACTTGCAGAATGAAAATATAATTTACTATGATTTTCGGCAAGTCGTTATAAATGGGCCGTAGGCATGTAGGACAAGTTGATGAATTACTCGATTGTTTTGGTTGTGACGATTGAGTAATAAAAAAAGTTATTTGATTGGTCCCTTTTATTTAAGAGCGTTTACGAAGTACGGCATTTCATACAAACTCTCAAGCGCTTGTTTTTCGAAATGAATGAACCGATTTTAATGAAACTTAATACGCATAAGCAGGATACAAAGGTCCAAAAAGTTAATTAAGAACATTTTCGAAAAATAGTGTTACAGCCAAATTAGACCGATTTTAAATTTTCCATAGAAACAGAGATTTCCAGTTATATTTTTTTAAATAAGACATTTCAAAAATTTTCTTTACTAACTTTTTAGACCTTTATATCCTGCTTATGCGTATGAAGTTTCATTAAAATCGGTTCACTCATTTCGAAAGACAAGGGCTTGAAAGTTTGTATGAAATGCCGTACGTCGTAAACGCTCTTAAAATAAGTAACCAGTTGTGAAAACCAAAGAAAATATGTACTTATAATTTATATCACTAGATTAGTCTAGTAAGATAGTTATGTTACTAGATCATGCTCGTATCATATTTATATTCGTAGTAAGACAGTTATGAACCGCTTTCATATAACTATATTACGACATACAGCTATATCCCTAGGGATATAACCATATCACGGCTACAACCATCTTACTGCGACATACATATTATTATCCTCCTAAATAAATAAGTACTTTGTTTTCATTCGCCATCTGAGACATCGATCTACATGGTCTTCATATAACCTGACCGAGATTATGTCTGGACTTTTAAAGAGACTGTGACCTCTGAGTTTGTTTCGGCCTTTCTTCTCAAAGTAATTAGATAGGAAATACCAACGTCATCTAGTTTAAAAAAAAATAAAATTGACGTATAACAAAAAGTGTTTTTGCAAACCTACTTACAAAACAAAATAATTTATCATTCAAAAAATTACAGCTCGCGTGGCCATCTTAAGTCCAATAAACAAGACTTGATTTCAATATAATGAATATGCAATAACTTGTAAATGAATAGCTAAGACCGATATTAGATTACAAAGGACATTAGCAGTACGCTCCCGCAATATTCCTGCCATCAACTTGTAATAGATATCGTTATTATTTAATTAAATAGTAACAAGACTATTACTATGGACGGGGTGTGGTGTCTCGTACCAAATTGTGATGCTCCCAGAATTTACGAAGAGATCTTATTGATTACCAGCTGCGCCCTGCGGTTTCACACGCATAAGAGTCGATCCCGTGGGAATATCGGGATAAAAAGTAGCTTATATGTTAATCCGGGGTGCCACCTACCTCCATACCAAATTTTATCAAAATTGGTCCAGCAGTTTGAGCATGAAGAAGTAACAAACATATAAACACACACTCACAAACTTTCGCCTTTATAATATTAATGTGATTAGGATATACTTAATAATTAGAAACTTAAATTATTAATTGAAACATATTTCGTGAAATCATAGCCTTTCTTAATAATATTCTTGTTGCTGAAATGCTTGTCTAAGAACAAAAATATCCTATCGTTGTGTGTAAATAATTATTGTGTTAGCAGTGGGTAATTATGTATTCTTAATTAAATTATGTATTCAGAGCATGTGTACTCGATAATGTGTAAGCCGTGGTTACCTGTAATTGTGTGTGTATACAGGATAATTTATATTATACAAGTTTATTGTAAAAGATAATTGTAATGTATCTTTAAATAAATAAATAAACCTTAATAATAAAACGCACTTATAGCAATAAGTTACTTAATAATAATAATAATGTGCTATTAACCCTTTATTAATATTTTATTCATTAAAATATATTATAGCACTGTGTTTCCGAAACCCGCACTTAAGTCACGCTTATCGTGACTTAAGCACTCCATTTAAGGGACTTACAGGACCTAAACGAAAAAAACCCAAGTTTTAGAAACAATAAAGTATATGATCGACTACAGTGAAATCAGAAAAATATATGATATTCTTCAGGATATATGCTAGGTAGATACTGTTTTAAAAACATAATACAACTAATTTGATACGATAGAAAAAATCATAAAGCAAAGTACATACTTCTGAAAACTTTTTTTTACAATAAATCCATACTAATATACATACAATCATTCTGATTTTTTTGTCAGATTATTCCACAAGCAACACACTAAAACACTACTGTTTTAATTTTTCAGTCCAAACGATAGATTTTTTGTAATTAAATAATTGCTTCATATTTTATTTTATTTTTTTAAATGGACATGCAAAAATAGTCTGAATTAAATGTATTTTATTTTTTTAAATTTTGCAATATATTACCAGCGTTGTGTCATCGCGCTTCTCTTTCTTTTTTATGTAGTCCGACAGTGACCGCGCATTAGGTCATGTAAGCCCCTTAAAACAAAATAGTATAGTATAGTAGTGTTTCTATATTTGTGTCTGTAATTTATATGGTGTACATAATAAAGAGTATTCTATTCTATTCTATTCTATTCTATTCTATTCTATTCTATACGAAACGTGTGACTTAAGGAGTCTATAAGTGCACGGTAATTTCAGGCCGTGCAATAATGGACTACTTAACTCACTTGTATCATAATGTATTGTCAACCTGTATTCCATTACTTAAGCATAAGCATAATCAGCCTATAACGTTCCCACTGCTGGGACACAGGCTCTTCTCGGTGTGAGGGAGTGGGCCGTAATCCACCACGCGAGCCTAGTGCGGTTTCGTAGATGTCACATGTCTTCGTATTTTTGGTTCTAGGACGTCGGTTTCCTCACGATGTTTTCCTTCACCGGATTGAGAGCAGAGTAGTGAAGAAATAATTTACATAAAGTAAACCTATATACCATTACTTAAACGTGCGTAAATTCAAACTACATAATTTTCACTCTATATATTCTCTATACAGGTTGGGCAGGGTACGGTACAAACTGCTTGAAACTAAACATATTTGTTCGACAGTTGCTTACAAACTCCATGTTGCAATATTCACAATATGCGAGAACCATACGTCTAAAACTTAACAGCCTGTACACACGTTTGTCTGTTTTACGATCTAATATAACATGTAATAATAGTGCTTAATAAATTTTATAGTTGAGTTTTGCATGGGTTGCAATAAAAGTAGAATTTTGTTAGTCGATTTTGTAATGTGAGCTTGCACGTCGTTAAGTTTATTTCATAAGAAATCTCTTCCAGCATACCTGCGATAGGACAATAAATAGAGAGATGTAGAAAAAATATGATTGAAACATGTGAAAGAGTAAAGGAAACAAAAAAAAAATACATAAAATCTAAAAACAATTCACTTAATAAAACTAAACAAATATTATGAGAATATACTTACATACATACAAATAAACATACATATTTCTAAAATAAATATCACTAGAATGTTATTAATTATATCGTAATCAAAATAATAAATACATACAACTATGATAGAGTGGAAAGATAGTGTGAACACCGTTAGTTAGACGGTTTGACATGGATAGATTATAAACTATCGAAAATGAATACGTTATATTGTAATCAGTATGGTACAGTTCACAATTTATCGACAGTTTACAATCTTGTGAGATAGATTATAAACTACAGGCCGACCGCTTAACTGAGAAGTTGCCTGAGGTAGCAGCGCGGTACTGGAGGGGTGTGTTGACGTGATGCGAGAGCGCAGTGATTGGTCAACTTGTGACAACTATCACCCCTCCCGCACCGCGCAGCTACCTCAGGCAACGTCTCAGTTAAGCGGTCGGCCTATAACGCTGATCACAATCTTACGGGGACATACGGCGAAACATCTGTAACTATACTCACAATAAAGTTAAAGTTTTTTTTTTTGAACGCTCTAATCTCTGGAACTACCAATTGGATTTGAAAAAATATTTATGCATTTGGCAGCCGAATTCTTAAGGAAGGTTTTAAGCTATCTTAACATCACGCCACAACCCTTAGGAGACGAACTAAATGAAAAAAAAAACAGAAATAACGTTAAATGAAAACAAAGTAAAAGTGCGGTGGGTCGGAGGCCGTTTCACGCAGACGAAGTTGCTGGCAGAAGCTAGTAGAAATTAAGCCATTAAATACTTATGTACATTATTGTTGTAAGAGACGACAAATTGTTACCTACAAGTTAGAAATAACAAAACAGCCCAAGTTGAAGCGACGATGCCGCCCGAATTGAAACGGCGGTTTTTGGAAATTGTCATAATTGATAGTTTATTTTCTTTTAAACATGTTGCACTTATGGGTAGGCCCATTACAAGTCAGGAAAGTTTTGAATATAAAAGTGGCTAAACGAGTACGGGAAGACCAAAGAAACGATGGATGGACCGTCTGAAAGATTATATGGCTAGAAAGGGAGTGACTGAAGAATAGAGAAGTATGGAAGAAAAAGACATGTTACGCCGACCCCAATTAAATTGGGATAAGGGCAAGAGAATGGTGTTGTTTCACTTACCCATTACAAATTGTCAACACTAAGCATAATAATATGATAATATCGCAACAAACACGGGACATCTACCAACCCGCACTGAGCCTGCGTGGTAAATTACAGCCCATGTCCTCTCAAAGAAAGGTGGCCTGTGTCCCAACAGCAAACACGGGACGGGACATCTACCAACCCGCACTGGGCCCGCGTGGTAAATTACAACCCATTCCCTCTCAAAGAAAGCTGGCCTGTGTCCCAACAGCAAACACGGGACATCTACCAACCCGCACTGGGCCCGCGTGGTAAATTACACCCCATTCCCTCTCAAAGAAAGGTGGCCTGTGTCCCAACAGCAAACACGGGACATCTACCAACCAGCACTGGACCCGCGTGGTAAATTACACCCCATTCCCTCTCAAAGAAAGGTGGCCTGTGTCCCAACAGCAAACACGGAACATCTACCAATCCGCACTGGACCCGCGTGGTAAATTACATCAGCAGAGGCCTGTGTCCCAGCAGTGGGAACATTATAGGCTGATTATGAGTACGTATCGCAACGAAAACGCCTTGCAATTCATAAAACAATCTAAGAGTCAAGTTTTCATTAGCACATTTTTCTCCGAATGTAAAACAAAAATGAGTGCTATAATGTTCATAATTATTCCCCTGAAACTGTTCTTAAAATACGAAGAATTAAATTTTGTAGTAAACAGAAGATACAAGTTTCGCTATAATTGTCAATAGAACCGTCCATGAATATTGACAAAGGCCGTGGTTCTACGCTTTAATGACGTCGTTTCCGCGAATTGTGAACACTGATATCAATACTGATTACATCGATATTGCTGGAACACATTAACCTAAGGCTGTCAAACACGACGAGGGGGTGTGCGTGCATGTTAGGTATTAATAACGTCACGGTAATTTGTAGTGGATAAGTATCTTATGTGTTTGGAATGATCATTAAGTTTTCACAAAACTTGCAGTACGGTGAAGAGCTAATGAGCTCTTCAGGGTACCGGGAGGAATCAATTAAACCACGGTTTATCACGTATGTTCAATAAATATTCCTAGAAATCATTCAACGTACTTATTTTACATCTTTTTCATTTGGCTTGTCAGCAAAATCCGACACCTAATCTCTTCTAATCTCAAAAACAAACTTCATGTTTGTCTCGTATCTCATGCCAATAACTTTTAACCGACTCGCGGAGCGGAGGTTGCATGGCACCAAATAGGCAATAGTCTTTACAATACCTACTTCATCATAATCAGCCTATAATGTTCCCACTGCTATGACACAGACTTCTTCTTTGTGAGAGGGAGTGGGCCGTAATCCACCACGTAGGCCCAGTGCGGGTTGGTAGATATCACATGTCTTCGAATTTTTGGTTCTAGGTTATGCCGGTTTCCTCACAATGTTTTTCTTCACCGTTTTGAGAGCAGTAGTGATGAAATAATTTACACAAAGTAAAGCGGCTGTCTGGGTTTGAACCTACGACCTACAACTCGTAAGTCGCGGCCGATACCACTGGGCCACCACTGCTCTCTACCAATACCTACCAACTTATGTGCAATTTCAGGGTTGCAAGTTCTGTCTGTTGCTGTGTTTCGTTGGTACTGTGTAGTTGTGCGTTAGCAAAAAATAAATACACGAGGATAAAGATCAACACCGTCAGCACAGTACCGCCAGACAAGAGATTGCTAGATATAGTTAAAGCTATCAGACGAGAATATCAACTTACGTCAATTAATTGTCATCAAAACTAGTAGGCACAGAAAGTGTCACATATTCCCGATTAAAACGGCATAGTGTCCCTACGCTTACCGCGATATTTGATCACACCATATGAAAGGGACTCCCAAGAATTCCTTCTGCTAATAAAACACAGAACGCGACACCTCAAATGAATGGCCAATTGTGTTTAACACAGATCACCAAGTTAGAGAATACAATATAATTAAAAAAACTGTGTTTGGTCCCGCACCGTGCTAAAACTGTCACTGATATTAATTATCAAACGTTACTTCAAGAAAATAAGATAGGTAGGTGATACAATATGGCCCAGATGAATGAAATAATAACTGTAGTCTGTACAGCCTTCGAGGGTTTTCTGAAATGACGTTCGCTAGGTGGTAGCACTGACACGTCAGGTCCAGGCATCTGTCAAAGAGCCTATATTTTCTTTAGTCATGACTGAATGATGAACGAATGAATGAATCGAATGATGAACGTCATCATATATTTTATATTCATTGTCGAAATGGAAGACCTCTTGTCAAAGTGGTGCCAACTGGTGTCGTAAATTTTCACGAAAACCCCCATTCGTAAGAAAACTACGTGATTTACGGAAAAACAAATTTACCCAAATTAAAGATCATCTTCGACTTGAGTAAAGTTTATTAATATTTAATTAGAAAAAGTTGTCAAAGTCATTCCTTTCATGAAATTAAATCTCTTATCCATTATATGGTTGTTGGAGATCGACGCGCAAACGAAACCATGAATAGTATTAGCATATTATTATGATTCAGTGATTTGATTTAGAGTAGAAATTTTTCGTCGGTTAAAAAAAAATCTGATGTTTCATAGAAAAGTGCAACCTACGAGGACAAAACGTATGGCAGAGCAATTTTTTTTAATAACCTTCGAAAATTTTCAACCCTATGCGTTGAAAATTTTCGAAGGTTATTAAAAAAAATAAGAATCATGTACCTACTGAATCCACGGCATTATGCGTCGATGTCATGCTACCCTTTATGTTTCACAGCGACCGAACCTTTTCACAATAATTTTATCCTTATCCTCCAGCTTTTTGTACAACCCGTACCCCTACTCATTTAGAACCAGACACGTCTTGGTTCTATCATCACTATTACTTTTTATTGAATTACTAAGGATTAGGAGCTAGATGTTAGACTTGTGGAAATAGGTACTAATCAAGGTAATACAAGATTGTAGCAAATAGATACCTCTCTGTAAGCCATCAAAAACATAATTTGTAAAAAAAAACAAAGTCGCGCAACTCAGTTCTTCTACCGTAAAAAGTTGTGAGATCCATGGAATACCAAGTTGGTTAATTTATTCAGTCCCTACTTAAGGGACCTTCTGTCTTAAGTTATTACGTAATTAGCTAACCTAACAACATCTTATAGTGAACATATCAATATATATTTTTTTTATATTTTAAATGAATAGATTGACCTGGCCATCGCATGAAAACATAATGTATCTCACAAGTAATACATAGGTATTATATTAAATTAGATTGTTTAGTGCGATTGCCAAGTCAATTTATTTATTTAAAACATAAAAGATTTTTAATATTGATATGGTCACTATAAGATGTTGTTAGGTTAGCTAATTACGTAATAACTTAAGGCAGAAGGTCCCTTAAGTAGGGACTGAATAAATTAACCGACTTTGTATTACATGGATCTCACAACTTTTGACGGTAGAAAAAGTTCAATTCAGCTTCTAGTTTTATCTACAACGAAGTTATAGGGGGTCGAAAATGGCCTGAACTACTTCGAGAAAAGGATGATACGGCCGTTTTTTGCTCGACTTAGCGGGGGCACTGTGTGCCCCCAGATGTTTACTAAGTATCTTCTTACAACCTATAATAACGTGGGCTTATAAACATAATTTGGAAAAAGAACACACACAAACGTAAGGTCTTTTCAAATGTATATTTCCAAGTGATGTTATTTTAAGTTAAACAAATATCAACTATATTTTAGTGGTAATTAAGTTGATTTCAAAGTAATTAACACTATTTAAAAAGTTATAGAAATATTTGAAGTTGTAGTGTAAACTGAACTTTATTGTGTGGGCATTAAAGTTATTTTTCCAAAAACTCATATTTGTTTACATGTTAGGCAAATAAATCGCAAACAATGGGTACATAAAGTCACGCCTTCTTCTGATGAGGGTAGGCAAAAACTACAGAACACCGCCCGCTACGATCCTTACATAGTTAAATTTGTTTATTTTATAAGACACGATAAAGTTATAGTTGATCACTGTCCCAGGTACAGCCGGTCGATTCTGTAAAAATCTCACCGTGAAAACTTAGGTGAAGTGAGTTTGTTTTTGCTAGGATTTGACACTATTGACAGCTCACTCCACGCTCACTTCACCTAAGTTTTCACGGTGAGATGGTTACAGAATCGCACTGCAGGTCACCCTAGTTTAAGAGGCAGGGCTCACACAATTCATGTGCAGAGCTTGTGGTTACAGCATAAATATTATAGTACCTGTCGTTACTCTTATGCCAACCAGTTTAAATCCACGTATACCTAATTTTAACCATAACAACTACATAATATGTATTCTCGTCTGTAACTTATATGAAATAAATAAATAAATTTTATTTATTTATTTATTTTATAATTTATGTACACACAGTAAAATACATAGGGATATGACATGATTATAATTAGAGTACAAAGGTACTGCTTATTTCTTAAGAAATTTCTTCCAGCAGACCTGCGAAAGGAGAAGTAATTAAAAAAGAAATGTAGACAATAGCACAGAATAAAGACATACAGTATTGTTACTCGGCCGTAACCTTGATGTAAATGCCTACAGCCGCGCGGTACGTAAACATGCGATAGGGCTGCCCGCCTCCAGTATTTTAATTACATTTGCCTACTTTGTGTTTCCATTTAGTTTTGTTATTGTATTTTACTGTGTGTACATAAATAATAAAATAAATAAATAAATATACCTACTTCTTTTTATATAAACAAATAAAATACTTTGTGAATTGAATAGGAAGTGTTTAATAAAAATGCGTGTTGTTTTGATCGCCGCCGCACGACTCCAGCTACTGAGCAGCGCGCTGTTGCTATTCAAATTTCGAACTAATCGCCGCGCGGCGCCAGTCAGTAGGCAGCGCTAGCGCGCTGTTAAAATGGCGGGAAAGCAAGTGTGCATTCACAGATTGATTTTATTTAAAATAAAAAAAAAACAGTTTATTCGGTAATTTAAAAACTTGGCTGCATGCTCTAGTGTCTTTGCCAACATTTTCACGCAGCCACGGCAGAAAATAATCCTCGCGCCATTTTTCTCAAATTTTCTTTTCTTTGTACTTGTATTGTGAAATGTTTTTTTTTTCTGTTTCCTCGCAAATGTGTTAAAAAACGTCGTACGATATACGTGCGTATTGGTTATAACATTAAAGTCATCAACACAACTCTCTAAGACCATGTAAGTCCAAAGAATGATGATTTCATGAAACAGTTATTCTTATTACACTAACAGTTATTCAATAAAAATAATTAATTTTATTCATACAAGTATGCAATCATTTCATTAATGTTTTGTTTAAATGATGTTGTCACGTTAAACTATCGGCCGTAAATCGACTTTACAGACAACCAATTTTTTTTCTAGTATTATTCATACACACAGTACAATAAGCAACTATTATTAATAATAAAAACCACGTCTTTACTTTGAATTATACAAACTAACAAAACACACATGCCCCGAGGTTTTAACACAAGCGTACCTACCGTATAATGATTCATGAATCGCCTATAACTACCTATTTCACTCGTGTCTATCATTTTCCTTTACTTTAATCACTTTATTTATTAATCCAGACATCTTTTTTTCCGGAGGTAATAGGAAATACTTATCCATTAAAAAGACACACATTATGTACCTACCCACTAGTAAGTAAAATAGTCTTACCTTTCAGAGTTTCCAGGTAATGTAAAAAAAGCTATCTCTGGATGCGTTATTGACGAATTCATGCAACCAAAAACAGCACAATATCGCCTACTCGTCATATTAAATATGTACTTGAACTTATTTTTAGTGAAAAAATCGCGCGGTTATTGTTAAAAAAAACAACACACCGTCCGTTCGTCACTGCGGCACAGTCGCGACTGTCTTCATGCTGAGCGCATGCCGTGGTCGAGGCGCGTAGGTATAGCTCGCGTTTCGTCCGTTTGTATGAAGACGTCGTACTGTATGTCTTATTTATACTGTGACAATAGTGTGTGAGAACAAGAAGAGAAAAATATGAATGTGTGAAGTCTAAAACTAGAATATTAAATAAAGCTACACATATAATGCAAAAAAAAATAGCATAAATAAACTTAAATAAATACATAATGCTAAAATATATAAATATGTATATAAATACATGTGTACTCCTTTCGCTTCGTTTATGTTCATATCTACATCTGGTTATACATGCTCGTCGATTACTAGTAAGTACTATGAACCTGACCTTTCCGAAGAACGCTAAATATGGAAAAATATAACACAGTAATAATATGTTACAAAACAAAAATGAGTTATTAAACAATCGTTAAACAAAGGGTAGTTGACGATGCTCAGTAACAATTTTGAGTGACATTATATTCTCACAGTAAACAAGCCATAACGATTTTATATCGTACCGGGGAGGGAGTGCCGTATACGTGCTCTAAAAGTCATCCGAGCTGCGAGCTCAGGCGCGAGTAAGTGGCGAACTTTAATAGTCCTTCGTGTACAATCACCCTCGGACTTCAAAAAGTGTAAAAGAATTCTCAGTCCCGACACTTCACTGATATATGAAGTCGTCGCATTATTCGTGACGTTCAAAACACTATAGAGCATATCAAAACTTCTGACTACATCTCTATCCTGTATTCCATTTCCCATAATTTCAAATTACCGTAAAAAATTGTGTTAATTATGCCATTAATACTTAATTAGCCATCAACATCATGAAAATATCCTTCACGGATTATGGCTTCAAATTTATTAAGTCAAGAAACAAAATACCGGGAGTGGAGCGCGGTTCAGGGCGTTCAGCAAATTGGTTAATAAATTAAAAGCGGCAGTCTCAGCGCCGTCGCCGACAGATGGCGCCTGAAATACGACAGGTATTTAGCGTGTTGCAACACCGTCCGCCACGATCTACGTTTTAATTTTATGCTTTACGAGCAATTTTTATATCAATTTTCCCTCGTCGTACTCTACATAATTCAGGCGGCTCTTTTGGCTCTTTTGACTGCGAAATTCTCGAGGTCGATACGGCAATTTGCGCCGAATGCCGGGACAAAGTCCCTTGTATAAAGAACACAAAATTGCTTATAACGATAAGCTAGATGGATAATAAAAATAGAAAACCATTGCTGAGAGAACCTGTAGAAATACAGTACGTGGCTTGCATTAGTTTCCCGGAGATTATATTCGCCGTTCCCTGTATGTGGCCGCTTACAACAAATACCCCAAGTAAGCTCTTTTGGCTTCTTATCTGACGCAAACATGGACACAAAAGAAAAGATTCAAATATATGTTATGTGTACCTAAGTAATGAATATAAAATTCCACCAAAATGTATTATAAATAAGTATTTAATTACATTTTTTTCAAAAATAATTAATTCATCTACTTTCAATCTACTTGTCTAAGGGTTCAAACAAAGCGGTACTCGTAAACAACGAAAATCTTTTGGAATGCTTAACCCTTTAAAAATTAACTGGCATGAAAGCTGTCCAAAGTAACTTAAGTCAATGTCTAAACTTCAACCGTGAGATGTAAGGGACGCTGTAATAAGCCATTATGTTTTTGACTGAAGTCATTTTACTTGAACATAATGGCACCAAATTTTTGACTCCGACTTTTCAAAGGTACCGCTCGTTGCGCGACGTGCGGTACCTTTGTGTCGCGCGCGATTCGCGTCGCGCGTCGCGCTTGTTTGCAGGAGCCTTAATGAAACATGCAAATTATTTTTTTTTTCTCTATGATAGTTAGATATTAGTTTAGATTAGATTACTTTTGCGGATAATGTGCGTTTTCTAGACGTAAATAAACAAAATAAAAAAAAAATCAATGTAAGGAACCTATTTACACTTTTTCTATTTATACTTGGTGATTGTTTTGGTACAGTCCGTTTCACTTCTGACAGCAGAAACTTTACAAGCAACCTTATTGTAACAAGAATAAAGATCACAATGATTTTGACAGACTTATTAGAGGCAGCAACCCAAGAGCAACCTTATTTGAATAAGAATAAAGATCACTGTAATTTGGACAGTGATGCAAACTCAGAGGTAAAATAACTGCGAATAGAGTCCATTCGCAGTTATTTTACCTCTGACCTACCTGTAGAGAGTTTTACGCCATAAATTATTTATCACAACATTTCAAGTAATGAAGATAAAATTCCTACAACCTTTTTGAGCGCTTCCCGTATTTTAATAAAAAGTTAGTATCAAAATTAGGTTCCGTGTGAAAGGAAAATATGTCATCACGAAGGTTTTCTCATTTCATGACCTTTAAGGATTTATGTGAAAAATACCACCGCGATAAACTCGGAAAGTACGTGCGTGGTAGTGCGTACTGGGAATACTGGAACAAGTGACATTTTGATGTATAGCCGGTCCATAGGTCTCATAAAAACCTGGAAAATATATGAGAATAGTGAAGGTCGGGTTTTTTACCCCTCGACATTATTTTTTAGGAACAATACATAACACGAAAACCGGCCATGTGCGAGTCGGACGCTGAAAGCTGAAACTAAAAAAAAGAAAAAAAATTGGAAAATCCAAAAGTGCACTCATAATACTCATCTTGATCCTACAAAAAACAATAGATATAGATATTATATTAGTTACCATTTTCAATAACCCTATTGGGTGAAACAAAGCTATTGAAAAAATGACTCAATTAATTGATTTTTTCGCAAGCTATAATGTTTTCAAGTTTCACACTTGACTAACGGGATTTTTTTTTAAATATTCTGATGTTTTTATAGTTTCGGCTGCATTAAATCAATTTTTGAAAAGTACAGAATCAATCTCCATTAAATGATCTATACAATACAAAGGTATACAAATTATGGGAGTCCAACAATAGAAACAGTTGCAGAAAGGAGGCAAAAAAAATGTTTTCGATCGTAAGGCACTCTCTAATGCTTCGCGTTATGAGTCGTGCAAAAGAAAAGACTAGACCGATGATGGAACCTACATAGAAATATAAACATAAACCTATTTCTGTTAATGACCACGACACAACCTACATTACATCACCACGAGACTTAAAACCCTAACCAGTAAATCCAGCGAAACGTACCGACTTACAGCAGGCTACACCAAAATTACCCGTTCTCGGGAAGCCGTGAATAAGGCTGAGCGGAAGCCGACTGACGCAGATAGTGTCATTACGCAAAAAATGACGTCGGCCTGGTGAGTTGTCGCGCCAGCTCAACGACACGATCAGACACGTCGTACGCGTCCGGGCGACGGCTCTAAGCATTTGTATATCTTGATATTGTCTGATTTACTGCGAATAGAACGATGACACGTACCAAATGTTTTATGAACTGTGATTTATTAACATAACCCGTTGTTCTAGTGTTCTCAAGCGCTACTGCTGAACATGAGGTCCTGAGTTCGATACCCAGGTTAAGCAAAGTGTTATTGCGTTTTTCATCTGAAATTTCTCAGTGGCAACCTGGGTGCTTACTCTTCAAAATGGTTGAGCTGAATGGTGCTGATCTATGCGTCATGTTCGTGAACGGGCGCCGTCAGTTGGGGCTGGTCATCACTTAGCTGCCTCGGCTTATTTTTAATTATTTTAATTTTGGATTGTTGTTTTCTTACCATTTGCTGTACTCTGGACACTTTTAACGCGTACGTCTGTTTTACATTGTTCTCACATATAATTATAAATTCACATTATTGATGTAACTAATATTTTTGTAAAACTATAATTTAAAAGAGTCTCCATGGAGTTTCTTGCCCGTTCTTCTCCATAGGTACCTACGCTTTGGAATGGGCAACTAGCTTCATATTTTATGACTGACCGACTTTTTGACAAATTTAAAAGTGCAATGTAAATGGTTTAATTGAAATAAATGCTTTGAGTTTGAGTTCTTGAATTTAATTCCGATAGATCGACATTGGAATCAGTCACTGGACTGGGTGGACTGGTTGTCAGTCTGACAACCAGTCTTACCAAGGGGTATCGTATTACCCAGTAACTGGGCTGTGGAGGTCAGATAGGCAGTCGCTCCAAGAAAAATACTGGTATTCAGCTGCATCCGGTTACACTGGAAGCCGACCCCAACTATGTTGGGAAAAGGCTAGGCAGATGATGATGATGAGATCGACATTGGAATAAAATTGTGACGTTTCGTACTGTTGAGTTCGATACTAGCGCCAAATGGTTTTTAAATTGGGTGTCCATTTTGGGGAACTAAGTGGAATTGGCATCGGGCTTGGCGTGGGGTAAACGGTACTCTTGAGTGTATTTTGACAGCTGTGTATTGCGTCAACATTGCGTTGGGATTGTTGGTTGATTGTGATTTTTTCAATAACAAAAGTGTAACTTTTCAAAAATTGTTTTGCGTTTTAAGTGGTTCTCTGTGGATTATAAGAGTATAATATGGCACGATAAGTAATATATTAATGTTTTACGTAATTTCCATATAAAACAACTGAAACAAAAACGAGATGAGCGCCGGATGATGCGTTATACGGACAAAGCGTTTTCTATGAATGAATACGAATTTAAAGTAAATTATAGAGTGAGCAAGGATTTTATTCCTCTTTCATATTACTTAACAACATTTTTATCCCATATCTAGACAGTAAGATCTTTCTAGAACATTAACTTACTCAAATCGGACTTCGGCATGTTTTCATTATACAAAATTCTTTCTACCTCTAAAACCCGAAGACCGATTTACATAATTCAAACTAGAATATTAGTTTTGAACATAATCCTCTCATTTGACACTGAAATCTCGAAAATATTCCTATAAAAAAACCTCGTTTTCAATTTACGTAAATAGTCTATCATTTTTCTTTATACGTTTAAATTCTCAATAATACTACGCCAAATATTCCTATCAGATTCTAATATAAAAACTAACAATAAAAACAAGTTAGAAACTTAAAATCGAATTAGAAAATCAAAATCTTACTCAAAAAAACCGTATTATTTAAACTCCCACGCTACTTGCGCCCGGAGCTCGGATAGGGTCTCACTATCACTTTTACACTTATTACTTATAACTTATTTATCACTTCACTGGTATAATATTTAACTCAGTCATGGTTACTATTCACATGAGCACGTTTGATGTTCGTTATAAAAACATTACTTTATAAAGAAGTTGTATATCTATTTACTTACCACTTGTATAAAACTGTAATATTAGTTAAGTAATGTCTCGTTCTCTTCAATGGGCTAATAGACAAGAATTTAATAACATGCTGATGAGTGCATTCATCCCTAATTACAGCCAGAAAACTATTCACGCATACCTGTCAACAACGTCGCACAAATTCAGCAAACTCCAATCTCCCGCCGCGCGTGTTCAAGTACCCGTTCTCCATAGCTCAAAGTTCCGTTCACCCAATAAAGAAAAACAACACTTTTATCCTATATCCACTGGGGGAAATCTCGTGTTTTCAAAGTATATGCACCGTGTTACTGGCGGGAGTTAACAAGAGTACGCAAAGTGTTTTGTCACGTCCGTGACCGACACGAAAGAAGCGTGACATCACGTGCCTGTGTGATTTATGAAAGGAAAAACGTCGGCCGGACGTACGATGGCCCTACGCGAAAATGTTGCACCCGATAGCCTTTGCAGAGACGTGCGGCCGCTCATTTTATTCTGTTACTGGAGATTGGATCATGGGATGTTTATTGTATCCATGGGTTTTGGATGGACTGAACCCGAAAATTTAGACTGTCTATCTTTATCCGAAAATTTAGAGGTCTTTCGACTGAAATGATGATGATGATGATGGTCACCCATCCACGAACTGATCGCGGCAAGCGTAGTTTAATTTTATTATTAACTTCTAAGACCCGTGCGGCTGTTATCATTTCGCCACGGGCTTTATAGTGGATATTTTAAACCTCAAAAAAAACGTTATGTCGTCACGTTTCCTGCTGTGCGATTTCAGCTCATTTCATCGAATGTCTGATACAGTTATTTATAGACAATCCATATACATTTCCAAATCAACCGAGAGCCGTTATTTGATTGTTCGCCATGTTATTACTTAGACGGAATACGTAATAGAGCCTAACGCTACCCGTGTGGTTCAATCATTGGGCGACGTTGTTTATGCATATCACAAATAATGTCTGCCGCCGGAAGATGGAATAATTGGCGTAAGTACCTTCATTATATTATGTATTAATTATGCAAATCTGTATTGTGTTATAGTGGCATACCTATAAGTACCTACTAAGTATGGAGCTACTGTGTATCTAATATACCTATTGTAGGTTCCTGCATAATTTATAGGCAAACCGCTTAATTGAGTCCTCGCCTGCGGGGTACAGGGGCGCGGGGGTAATGACGAGAACGGGGACCGGGAGAGGTGCGGGCGGCAGAAGCATTCTTGTCAAAACTCTGTTCGCTCGCTGCCAAAGAGTACTTTTTACGAATTACGGAAACTCGCTACGCGGTTAGCGATCGCACGTGTTGACAGTTGCGGACGCTTTGTGAGAGTTATCAATGAGATTACATTATCAAGATGAGTCGAAATATCTTGGGACATAAAATTAATAGACAGTGCAAGCAAATGGCTTATAATGTATACGAATCATCATATGCCTAGTATTTCCCTCCCACCTATGTTGGAGTCAGCTTCCAGTTTAACCGGATGCAGCTGAATACCAGTATTTTACATGGAGCGACTGCCTTTCTGACCTCCACAACCCAGTAACTGGGTAATACGATACCTCCTGGTAAGACTGGTTGCCAGACTTTCGTGCTTCTGACGACCGTTAAGGACTGTCAAAGATCCACGAATGACAGCCGGAACCAACGGCTTAACGTGCTTTCTGAACCTCGGAGGTCCTCTTTATTCTGTTTATGAAATATGTTTTAAATTGGTCCAACATTGGAGGAGAAAATAGGCGAGAGCCAAACCTCGAATTATGACTTTTTACTTAGGCTTTTTCAAAAAGTCCCTCCAAGCGCATTTCGTTTTAAGGGAATTTAAATTATAGGCAAACCGCTTGTGTCCTCGCCTGCGGGGTATAGAGACGCGGGGGAAGGACGAGAACGTGGACCGGCAGAGGTGCGGGCGGAGGGCGCTTGTATCGTGATACACAAGAGGCGAAATGTGCACTAGACAGTTTTTAAGAACTGTGACGTCAAAGTGGTTAATTGATGACTACAAAATTATGTGAAACAACTATGTGTAGATAACAAAATAAAATATCTATTAGGTAATAAACTTATGTACAGACGCCAGCACATTAAGGTACCCGAAACTGTCAAATTTTCCCAATCAACCTTGAACCTAATGCTTTAGCGATAAAGTTGAAAATCTATTAAATAATTTTACAGATTGTAGTAGAGGCATTAGTTATTCATTTATCCATTTACTGACATTCACGAAATTCATTTCAATCGTGATAATCACCTGTTTTACAATTGGATTTAAATATCACAAGTTCTCCGTCTACAAATCCAGTTTGGCCTCCACAATGTACGATGATCAAACCGTCTCCTTTACCGATATGAGACAGCAAGCCGTGTTCATCCTTTGATTGCCAACATTTTGAAACGTTATGAGACGCATTAACATAACGTTCGTCAAGATATAAAATATGTCTTCCTTCTCTACGATATCTTTTAATAGTATTTAGGTATTTCCACCTACACGGTGTTATATTTGGCTGCTCGATAAGGAGTTTCCTTTTAGATCCGCATTTCTTAAATTTAAAATCTAGATCAAGTAATAATAGTCTTAAACATTGTCTGCCGCAGTGTAATATATTCTCTTCTCTAAGTACAGCATTCAAAGTCTTCAGAATTGTTTTTTTTTTATTGTGTAAAATGAGTGACTCTTTTTCTTACCACGCCTTTTGCGAAATCATCTACTTCCACTCTTTTTCTCCGAATCTGTTTTGGTTTTCTTGGTCATTTAAATCTTTTGTGGTCTTTTAATCATTTTCGTTGTTGTAAAATTCTAGATACATACTTTTCCGACGGTAACTTTTACTACGGCTTTGTTAAAAGGTATTTCTTGTTTATATTCAGCGGAATTTGGATCCAGTTTTATTTTTTTCTAAAATATTCGTATACGCATGATTTTTTTCTATCGTATCAAATCAGTTGTATTGTGTTCAACACACTATCTAACTAACATAATTTCAGCGGAATTTGGATCCAGTTTTATTTTTTTCTAAAATATTCGTATACGCATGATTTTTTTCTATCGTATCAAATCAGTTGTATTGTGTTCAACACACTATCTAACTAACATATGTATATCCTGAAGAATATCATATATTTTCCCAGTTTTGTTTACTGTAATCGATCATATACTTTATTGTTTTTAAAACTTGCGTTTTTTGCGTTTAGGTCCTGTAAGCCCCTAGCTTAACAGTAAACATTTCAAGATAAGAAGATTAAGGGATTTATTTGTAAACGATTATTAAAGTTAAGTGACGTTTAAACGTCAAAAACGTATGGTTAAACAGTCTCTAGTCACTATTTAACT
Organism: Luperina testacea; assembly: GCA_927399505.1. Lineage (NCBI taxonomy): Eukaryota > Metazoa > Arthropoda > Insecta > Lepidoptera > Noctuidae > Luperina > Luperina testacea. The sequence goes on along the minus strand of OV656771.1, from coordinate 11,511,356 downwards.
TTAAGCATCGTTTATGACATAAAGGGGTAAAAGATGATTGAACATTAAGGAAAATATTATTTGGAAATTCGACCGTGTGTAAGGAGGTTAAAATGTCGTACAAGACTTGTTACAGGGGTGGTCGACCGCTAACAAGACCGACACGACTAACGTAACGTTAACATAACTACGCTATCTCACCATTTACAACTTCAACAGCGAAGTACAACCTCGAGAGTTTCTTTTCCTCTATGACGTGGTTTTTTCATAAAAGAAAAATTGAAAATCACTTTATAAAATTAGTCTCTGAGAAAAATTTGTGCGTCGTAAAAGGCTGGTACTGTAAACAGTGAATTGAATTAGCCAGGCTTACCGCTTAATCTAGATCCCAACAAGACACTCCCGCACAGGAAAAACAATTTACCCGTTAATGACAAAGGAACTCAGGGAAAATAAGGTTTTCCTTGTGACCGACGGCATTTCTAGCGACTACCTACGCCAGGCGCTTCCCGCCGCGCGCCGCCGCGTGAAGAAACGATTTCCCCCAAGGATGTTAGTTATGAGTTAATTAAGACTTAGTGTGTGCCCTACGTGTGCTCTTTTCATTTTAAAATAGATTCTGTGTTGTCAACATCCGAGATCAAAATTTCTACAGCAAAATTAATCCTGTTTTATAACAAGAAAAACGCATTGCTTTTTGGTTGCTAAACAACTTCACGTTGAAATATGAAGGTATGTTGAATTATTTTAATCCTATTCCATTCTGACGAAGATTCTTTGTTTCAAATGAAAATTGGATAAAAATGAGGTCTTTCCCACAATGTGATTGTTCCATTCACACAAGCCCGTGATTAACATTCAGCGCGGCGCAGTGGCGACGCTCTTTAATGGTTTCAATTGTGCAGAAAATTTTATTGCATTCAATGAATCTACTGAGGTATTTCGCCACGGGCGCGGCCCTTTCAAACCTCACCTTTATCGATTTGAGCTCCGAATATTATTCTTGCATTCAAAGAAGGCCGTGACATTTCGATGGCCATTATTTTCTCCTTGGTGCTTTTTTAACTTTCATCCATTGTTTGGTCGTATGGACATTTCTGTAACCTCTAACATTTGGAATCGGTTTGTTCTTGTGATTATATTACTAATGTTAAACTTATCTACTATCTAGCTACACTACATCGTAATAATATTAGATTACCTCAAATTGTTAGCCAGCGGCATTGACACACAAAATTGCTACGGAAGTAAATGGAACGGTTAAGTAGATACCAATTCGAATCATTTTTGTAAATTATGTTATGTCCTTTTAAGCTAATTTTGTAATAAGTACACTATTGGAAGCTTAACTTTTTTTTTACCGTGGAAAAATGCTCATGCATTCTGCACTACCACGGGGAGATAGTGCAGTTATGTGTATCTAACCCACTAAAACTCCACGATGTGTCCTCTGCCGCTTACGGCGGGAACACGGGCACGCGTTAGCACTCATCCGTGAACCCGCCGCGACTGTCCGTCACCGGACCCTCCTCTGGGGAGTACTCCCCATCACCGGCGCACCAGAACACATAGCACACCGTGACCACCCCAGGGACCAAACCAGCACATGGGCGCCAGACGACTACGTGTCTGGGCACCCTTGGTCCCTGCAACGGGTCAGGTCATTGGCCCTGCCGCCTGCCAATTTTCGGCCGCAGAGGATAGGGAGAGCGGCCAACGTCATACCAACACTCCTCCTCCTCTGCAGCCCCACCGCGTCCGCCATCAAACGGTGGCGACCCCGTCAAGGCCGCGGAAGGTAAGATGAGCGGCGCACCGCAATACCGGCACTCCTCTCCCGCCGCAGCCTCAACCCTCAGCCGCGATGCCTCCCATACGACATCGCAGCCCGCCTCAGTTGCGATGTCGCCAAAGCGGCACCGCAACCTACTTGTTGGCCGCTACGTCGTCGGCTTATCGGCAAAAGCCCTGACGAACGGCCTCTCCTCGGGTTCCTTTTCGCTTCACCGTGAGTGACCAAGACACGGCTACTGAGCCCCCCCGCCTCGACAATGCGGGAACTCACCGGGGGGATGGAAGTTTAACTTAACAAGTTCATTTTACATACGAGTACCTATATCCAACCTATGAATTTACATTATCGCCATCCCAGTGCACTGCTGAAAGCTGCGTCTACGAAGTTTTCTGCTTTCGACATCCGTTCAATGACATACGAGTAGTGGCTCATGGCTTTGTCGTCGACTCCGTAGTTTTGAGTTCAATTCTTAAAATTTTTAGTTTACGTAAAATGTTTAAGAATCTCTGATAAGTAGCGGCGGTTAGATTTTCTTAAAATAGTATTTTTGAAACGTAAAATAATTTAGTAACTATTTTCGTTATGCTGCCATCAAATATTATCATATCAAATTAAAACTGTGAGTAATGGAGCAGTGGTGGCCCAGTGGTAACGGCCGCGACTTACGAGTTGTAGGTCGTGGTTTCGAACCCCAAACAGGCACTTTACTTTGTGTAAAGTATTTCATCACCATTGCTCTCAAAACGGTGAAGGAAAACATCGTGACGAAACCGGCATGTCCTAGAACCAAAAAATCGAAGACATGTCACATCCGCCACCCGCACTGGGCCCGCGTGGTGGATTATGGCCCACCTCCTCTCACAGAGAGAAGGCCTGTCCCAGAGGCGGAAACATTATAAGCTGATTACGCTAAATGAAAACAGATTAAATTATCTTCGATAAACAGTGTGAACGCTACTGGTTGATCGACTAAATAGTATCCGTCAAAAAACTTAGGCAGACTTGGCTCATCACAATGTTCAACGGGGAAAAAAAAGAATGTAAAAGTGGAGGTGTCGTGAAGGTTCCCGTCGTGTCGACAGTGGCGCCGCGGGGCCAACACTGACCATCTCTCTATTGTTCTATAAAGTTTGGTTTCGTCGCCCCAAACAACGAGGACACTTCTCAACAACACAGACGGTCTGTTAAAAGCCTTGCTTCTGACGTGCACCGCGCTTTATTCTATTTTTACGTCAGACGGTTTTCCAAAGGGGAACGCTTTTTTTAAAGTTGAATGTAAACGAGCGCATTCAGAGTTACCTACTTACTTATGTTTTTTTTTTTCAAAAGAATTGCGTTAATCAGAAGACTTTGTAATTTGCTGGAGTGTCTCCTTCATTGTCGAAAAGTTCGTAAGTTCATCATCATTTCAGCAGAAAGACGTCCACTACTGCACATAGGCCTCAAGCACCGCAACTTCGACCGGTTCTGTGCTGAAAGTTATTAACTAGGAAAAGTTTAATTATAATTCCTATCGCTGTTAACAAATAATCAGACAAATAATAATAATTTTATTGGATCCAACAAAACAGTAGCCTATTGAAACGACGTAAGAGAAAATATGAGATCTTCTTTAGAATGAAACCATTGCCGGTATAAAAAAGGAAAAGCAATACAAAAGGAAAATCCTTCTCGATTTCAAGCTTAGCAGTTAGAGCACAGACGAGTCTGTTAATCAGCTGACTGAATACTTCAAATTAATAGTCGACTTGACTGACTATTTAGAACGACTCCCTTTCTTAGATTAAGATAGAAAATTAAATCGTAAAACTTGTAACATAGAGTTCAGAATGCGATAGCAAAACCGATGTTAGTCACTGAAAATATTTTCATCCTTATGTCGTCCTTATTCCTGTATCCGCCACAATATTGTAACAATATTGTAAAAGTGTATTCAGCACTGCCGCAAAAATTCCAAACCTTGGCGAAGGTTATAAAAGAATGTAACTTAATAACATTCTTGGGTGGGCCACGTACGGAGGCTGAAAGACTGTTCACGGTTCCATGTCATCACGTGCCTTAGATCCCATCCCTCAGTATTAAGACGTGAATACAAGTCCGGTCCAGTTATTTCTATCTCGGATCTAAGGATCTAGGGTTAGAGTTGTTAGAATTCAGTTAGCCCGTTTACTGAAGAGAAATCTAATTCCTTAGGGCTAACAGACCTACAATTCCGAGATCGTAAACCTTCGTCGCTATAGAAAAGTAACGTAATATGTTTCTTTGCAAATCTAGTTATATGGTTGGTTAGGTATAAGGGTCGAGTAACCTTTTTACAGTAAAAATGTTACAGTCATACTTTTCAGAAGAGCGTTTTCAGAGGAACAATAACTGGGTGCTTTTAAATGTCACATAAATACTTCAGGAACCGCGGGCTACGTCTGCCAAAACAATTCTTCATGCGTACTGACCGGCAAAAAGAATCCCACAACGGATTATAAAATGCAACCGGTTACACATTCTTGCGGAGCCATTGCCCGGAAGCATCTCACTAGTATTAAAGGCCTGTTAATGAGGCTGGGGGCGGCTCTTGAATTTTTTTTTTCCCCACTTCCTTAACATCAAAAGTTCCCCTTTGCGAAGCGCTAACGAGAATTTCCATGTTAATTGCCCCGCGTTTCCGGAATATATAATTGCATATATTGTTTCTCTTGTTTCAACGACGGGAAGTGGGAAGAGATTTTGCGATTATTTGTGTACTCTAATTAGAGCCGAGATAAGAAAACTCTTGTGGAAAACAATTGGAAGAACTTAATTGAGCGTTACGTGGGATGCGGAAGTGACAACGACTTTGTGTGTTTGTCCGTTTAGTGAGTTATCGCTCTCACATCTAATTGACATAGCATCTGATTTACCTTATTTATTTATTGTTGTTTACCAGGAAAATTTTGGATTTAATTAACAAGTTTACAATTGCTTTGCTTTAATTTACATAGCTTACCTACGTTTGATTCAATACAGTTACTGAAAATACAGGAATAGAGGAGAAAATAGAAGACAAACTAATATTATTCCTAAATTATTCGCAAAATATAATTTTATTTACTAACTTTGAACATGCAAACTCCAACGATGCATTTATAATCCCAGTCTAGATTGAAAATAAAGTTTCATATATTATTTTGTTTGTTACAGCAACAATGCATAATATTTTCCGTAACACTAGAATATGAATATTAAATTATTTTAAACTAAATATAACGAGTGATTAAAACAAAATCAACAACGCAATACAAACATATTTGTAATAATTTTACGATACCTCCGGCAAATTGGTAGAAGCTAGCTTTGCCTGTGACTCCACTCACTTTATGAAGTCTGTTAAGTAGTTTTCTGTGTAAAACTTGTCAATCGAATGCTCTTGTGGCCGATCGCTACAGCTAAGCATGAGGTTCTGGGCTCAATTTTCACTCACTCATTGTCTCAGTGTTATTGAGATTTTCTATCAGGAATTTTTCAGTAGCAGCTCGGAATCTGAATTTGTGACCGGTGATGACAATAGGCTCGACTTAAGGTTCCTACAAACAGGCGCGACACGCGATATAATCGCGCGCGACACAAAGGCACTGCTCGTTGCGCGACTTGTGGTGCTTTTATGTCGCGTGTCGTGTCGCGCCTGTTTGAAGGAGCCTTTAAACATAACTGGCGAAACGTGGAAACGTGATAGGTACACCTCTGCTTAGCTTTTAGGGGAAAAAGGGCTTGATGTTGAAAATATACGAGCTGACAATATGCTAGAGCGAAGTATTGGTAAAACTGGTTAGACAAATCGTAGTAATACATATCTAGAAGGAATCCTTTGCTTTTTAGGACCTTCTGTTGCTCAGAAATAGTATAAGCTGTTACTATGTCAACTTTCATTTAAACCTTTTAGTTTTGAAGAGAGCAGTGATGGGCCAGTGGTAACGGTTTCTTACGAGTTTGTATGTCGTGGGTTCGAAGGCAGCCGCTTTACTTTGTGTAGTTTGTATCATATCATCATCACTGCTCCCAAAAACGGTAAAGCAAAACATCGTGAGGAAACCGACATATCCTCGAACCAAAAAAAAATCGAGAACATGTGACTACCAACCCGCAATGGGCCCGAATGGTAGATTACGGCCCATTCCCTCTCTCAGAACAGTATGTCCCAGCAGTGGGAATGTTATAGGCTGAATATTTATGATTATTAGTACTTTGAGGAGATGCGTGTACAAACAAGCAGTCAAACCGACATGTTCCAAAATTGCTCATCGTTCATTCAGGTAGAATGAATTATGAGCAATTTAGTTAATCCTAGCAAATATTTTCAATTTACTAGCACGAAAAGTGTACAGCGTTATAATATTAATAACATTTTTTTTTGTCTATATTTTAGCTCTATAATATTGATTCTACATAGGTTCTGACTTAAAAATCTTTCTAATAATAATATAAAAATATTAGGTAACACGCAAAGTTGTATGGAAATCGGTTGTCATGGCATACCTATAGGCAGGAATGAGGGAAATTGGATGAAGAGGAATGAGGGAAAAGTCGTGAGGAAAGTCTTGATTATGAATGTTGAATAGCTATAAGTGTAGGGGATGACCAAAGAAACGATAGATGTACTGCTAGAGATGATATGGCTGAATGGGATGTGATTACCAAGATTACGACTAATAAAGAAGTGCCTATGTAAGAAAAATTGACGATACCAAATAAATTGGGATAAGAACAGGAGAATAATGATGAGGTAACAAGCTTTATTAAAACCAGAAGGCCAATTCTCGTAATTTAAAACGTGAAACCCAATGCAAAACTTATTGTAGAAAACATAAATAAAAGTATCGTGTATACTTACAAAACTTCACTCTGCACTTAACACCTGTCACAACACCAATTTATTTCGTCTTCTCAAAGTCTGTGTGTCACAGCAGGGATCCAGCAGAATATCAGCGTCAGGTACATTTACCTGACACATGCTGAACTGGACTCCCATTTGGCGCAACCTTGAGACACACACCGCACTGTATATGTTTCGTTATTAATTTTATTTTAAGTACTCGTCATAGTGTCACTTTTATTTCGATGTGTTTACTTTTTGTTTCTTTATCGGCACCTTGTTTTATAATCATGTGGGTAATTTGGTTATCATCCAATATTGTACTTTTGTGTGTTTTGCTGTCTTCTTGTGTGTGCCAAATAAATGGTTTATCTATCTATCTAAAAATCTAGTCGCAGTCTCATCTTGGCGACAAACAAATGTCAAAAATGCGGAGAAATTATAGGTAGGTATTTTTGACAGATTGTAGACTGAGATCAGAGGGGCAATTCTCGTAATTTTTTGAACGTTCACAGTCTGATCTCAGTCTCAATCTATCAAAAAATACCTCTAATTTCCCTACATTTTGACAAGTCTTTGACATTTGCTTGTCGCCGAGATGAGACTGCAACTAGATTTTGAACGTTTTAAATTACGAGAATTGCCCCTCTGAATCAAAACGTCGAGCTGTCGAGTTTCGATCACTAGACCAACAAAGCAGTCGTTGTTCTTTTGTTTGTCGCTTGTTCCGATTTCGAACATGAACGTCCCCACATTCATTCCAATTTCATTTTCGTGACACTGAGCTACACGTGTTTCACCACAGGAAAGTCTGCCTGGCCGTAATACTGTACGTATCTACATGTGTAACTAATAATAACGGAAAGCATGTTTATAATATTAATTGTTATGACTGTACAAAGCATTAACAGACTCGATAGACACACTTTCTTTTTTTTCATCGTACACATATGGCACCTATGGCATTAAGTCCGCCTCTGTACATTTATGTGCTTGAAGTATTAAATAAATAAATAATAAATAAACAAAAACAATTATTAAGGCTCCTGCAAACAGGCGCGACGCGCGACACAAAGGCACCACTCGTTGCGCGACTTGCGGTCCCTTTGTTTTGCGCGCGATTTTATCGCGTGTCGTGCCTATTTGCAGGAGCCTTTATGTGAATGCCAGTCAGTTATATTCATTGTTTATTAAATTGATACACTACGCCGATTAGCCAAGCGACCACTGTCATTATTTAAGAGTTGCTTGAAACTGTTAAAAAACGAAAATTGTGATTTGAATTTACGGAAAACGATTAAAAAGGAATACGGTAACCAATTTGTTTAGCAATTAATTTTCCTGACTTTACACAGCTGTTTACTATTAGTGTCTAAAATATAGGCCATTTAAGGTCATTCAATGACGCCTACTCAAATGTCTTGCTGAAGGCAATGTTTTGCGTGAGGTCGTTGAAATTTAGACATTCCATCTACGTAGGTTTGAGCTAGACGAAGACGGTTGATTGATGATGACTGATAATGACAATATGTACCAGCACACGCGACCTATGTATATTGGACCTACCACAATTTAATCTATGATTATGTCTGGTCCTATCGTAGAAATGGCCATATCATGACCTGCCTGGCCATTTCACGATACGCCGCCATTTCATGATTTGGTCGGTTATTATATCACGATGCACCGAATCGAAAGTCGGGCGGATCAATGAAAGCAACCTATTTATCGATATTCCCAGCTAATTACTGGGCATATCACAAAGTAGTTGTATTTTACGCCGCTCGTGGCGTCCCGACCAAATGGGACAGGTTAGGTTAGAACACTTAGAACTGGGACCAAACGCGCGCGAGCCGAGCGAGCGAAACGAACGGTGCCCGCGGTAGCGGCCGGCGAGCGCTACATCCAAATTTGTCGCAGATACTTCGCTATTTAGTATTTATAGAACCCTAAAAGAGGAATTATTGAAGTAAGAATGGGTCGAATAGGAATAATTACCTTACTGCGCGGCAGCAAAGACAGGGTTTTGCTTTTTACGCGTATCTGGGTAGTTATGCCCAAGCATTGCTGGGAAAATAGTCAAATGCTGAGCGTTGAACGATATGACGGATTTTAGGTGGTCTAATCATAAAATGGCGGATCACTCTATGACCATTTCTACGATCGGACGATGTCATAGACAAGGTGTAATTTAAATACCTAACTGAAAAGGGGTCATTGTCCTTACATTTTATCGAGTTACGCGAACATAAATGTACGAAGCAGCTGATTTACATAATGATGAGTACAATGACCCCTTTTCAGTTATGCCGCCGCCGCCGTCTTTATTTTTCTAGATTTTGGCTTCAGCGTAACTCACTTACAATTATAATCTGAATGATTTTGAAGGATATTGGTAATCCATTGTTTCATATGTTCGAAAACTTTGTCTGCTAAACAACGTAAATAACGAAATGAATGTTGTTCAACTGTCAAAATGAAAATCATTACTATATCATTACTATTGTTAGTGTGTAACGCAATTACCCTGCTGACTATCCTTTTCTACATTTGTAAACAAAAATTGATTTAACCTTTCAAGCCTTTCCAGTAGAAAATAAAAGGTAAAAGATTCTAGAAATAGGTATCCTATTTAAAAATCGTGTTTACCTATCACTATAAAAACATCACTTCAAAAAAAAAAATACCTAAGAAGTACACCGCCATCAGGCATATTTAAGTTTACAAAAACAGCAACCTTTTCAAACGATTTATAATGTACTACAGCTTTTCAGTATTTTTTCAACTCCATTGATGTTTTGTATGGTTTGACTTGGTTAATATCTTGTGAATAACATGTTTTATCATGGCCGGCATCGATGCAACAGCATAGATCCAATATATTAACATCTTCGGTAGTCATTAAGAAAATACAGAGGCCAATACCTGACCACATTGCATTGGTCTAACTTATACTTAACTGAATGTAAATAAATATTATGATTGTATTTGTATAAAAATGTGTTGTACTGTGTAAGTTTACAATATAAACGAATAAATGATAATATGGTAGGTGTTTACCCTCAAACCTTTGAACGTTTATATTGCCCAGTAGCTGGGTTGTGTCGGTCGTATGTCAGTCAATCCATGTTAAATATTTACCTACGAGCAGTTTAAGAAAGGCTAAGGTAAATATAGCGCGTATTTTGTTCAAACAGTCTACTACCCTTTATTCATAAACGGGAAAATGCGGTCGGAGAGACTTTTGAAAAATCTTAAGTAAAAAGTCGTATTCGAGGTTTGGCTCTCGCCTATTTCCTCCTTTGGAAATGAAATATCTTTTAAATTGATCCAACATTGGTATTGGACCAATTTAAAAGATATTTCATGAATTGAATAAGAAGCATATTATTATATTATTATACTGTGTCCCTATGTTTTTCTTTTTTCATTAATAAGTTGTCAAATTTGTACACTAGGCCTCTGTTGACAGCGGTTTAAATCGGCATATTTTGAGGGTTCTAGTGCTTATAAAAATAATGTATCATCAAAAAGGTAAACATAGGGACATACAAGTAGTTAATATTTATTATTCTGTAAAAAATCATTGCTTTATGGTTAACCAGAAATAAAACAGGCGAGAGCGTTTCTATGGAGAAACGACCACCCACAATTCCTGTTAAATTTAAGAGACTTGTGAAAAATGTATGGTTGAACAGACGCTAATCATTACTTAACTTTACTTACTTACTTGTATAAATAAAGGGGTTTATGTGTACGTCGCCGTACCTCAAAATCTTGGTAGACACAAACTTCGGTGCTTACAAAGGGCGAAAGCTAATTATAAAAATACTTCAGTAAAAGCCAGACTCGACAGTAGATAAAGTCATACCAATAAGACGAAAACTTTAAATCGTTTGTCAAGAAGACATTTCAAATTGTGGCGAATGTACGTATAATTCTCCTCTCGAGTATTACGAGACGAAATGTTGGGCTAGCGAGCGACCTTCGCTGCATCTATTGTTTTAATAATTGAAAAGAAAGAATCATATTGTTGTCTTCTAAGTCTATTCCATTTTCAATACGATTTTTATGATAGATACCTAGTGATTAATGATATAAAGTGAGCGATTTTATCATTGGTTCTAATCAAGTTTAAAATTTTTTAAATGTGTGACTAAGACTGCTACATAAACAGTTTCTCGAATGTCAGTCAATCATCTCATCCTCACAGACCACTGCAGGACATAGCCTCCCCAGGCTGCGCCAAAACACTGTCCTCCGTCTTCCGCATCCAGTCTGGCCCAGCCACCCTTTTATTTATTTATTTACTAGCTGACCCGGCCGGCGAGTTTCGTACCACCGCGGATTATTTTTTAATATTTTTTCCCATGTTTTAATAATTATTCTGCTATTCGGGGCGAAGCCAAATCTAACAAATAAAAGATCATAAAAATAGGTCCAGCCGTTCTTGAGTTACAAATGGTGTCACTAATCCGACTTTGTTTTATCTAACGAAGACAGATTAAGACTTTATGCACAATAAAAAAATACGTACAAAGGCAGACTTAGTGCCTGAGGCATTTTCTACCAGTCTACCCTAAGACCTACGATTGCCGATACGCGGTCCACTCCTGGACTCGTCTGCTCCACCGGCCATCAGACCTTCGACAAACATGGCCAGCAAACAGTTTTGTCGTTTTATTTCTTCTTTTTCGGTTCTCCGAAAATCAGCCACACGTTATCAAGGCTATCGCTACGCTCAATTCAGAACATCTTTCAGCCATCCCTTCCTCTTACATCAAACGTAACAGCTATATACGAGTATATAGGTATCCAGTATCGCGGCATATAAAATGAGGTAACAAAAGCAACACAATGCTTGCGTGTGAAATTACCTATGTATCAATATTTGTCTGTTATTGTTGTTCCCGATCGGTTGTCTTGTGGTCGACGAAACTAAGAACTCTTGTTGACTGAAAGTAGGAGTTCTGGTGCTGTTAGCCTACCGTTGAGTTGTGAAATGTTAAAGTGAGCGACAATCTTTCCTGCGGGGTCAGCGGGATTGTCCGAAAGGGTTACCGCTGGCCCGGAACATAAAGGGCTAAGGAAGGAACACGGGTGGGTTTTAGTCAGTAAGAGTCTGACACTCCCTTCCGCTCCACGCAGAGCGGGAGCGGGGGTCATTTGATGATTTCCCATACTGAAAAAAAAATAAAAAAAAAAAGCGACAACCTTTACACCAACAAAGGGTCAAAAACCACGACAGGTTGCGGAAATAAGATTAGATGGACGAATGATTCAGCCTTTGTATTGTTAACACTTCCTTGTTTATTATCTGTACGATATCAGTTTCACGAAAAGTTTGTCTGTGTTTCTTTTATTCACCAAATATGTATAAATGGGTGCGTAGATTTGTTGATACATACAAGTATATACCTAAGAATAATTGTGCTTTGCAAAAGAACTGAAATTACTAACACTTTTTTTTTTTTTTTTTTTTTTTTTTAAAATTACTAACACTATACCTACTGAAATTGTTTATCGCAGTAATAGGATAAGTTGTAAAGGGAGTAAAATGACAGAAAAATTCCCCTGATGAAATCGCCGAAAAGCCGTTCTTGAGTTATAAAATATGGTTTTACTAATCCGACTTTGTTTTTTTATATAGTGTGTAATAGAGTATAAATGTATCTTTATGTCTGGTCTAAATGTTTTGTATTGTTTATTAGATTATACGTAGTATATAAATTAGGATTCATACCCACGTGTTATATTGTAAATATACCAATGCCGCTTTTAGCGGCAGATGTGTCGTGAACACAACTTTACTAACCAACCTTTCTCTTCAATAGTAATAAAAATCTTACAGTATTATGCTAGCTACCTAGAAGTACTAAAGTATTCAATCAAACTGAGGCAAGGACGAGAAGAAAGTAAAGTAAAAATCAAAACTTCTGAAAACTTTTGAAAGGATAGTAATTATGAATGAATAATGTCCTTCCAGAGTAAAACGATGAAATTTTCATGAAAAGTAATTGAAAAATAACCCTTTTTATTCTATTTCTGTAGTTGCTTTTTATGTATTATATCACTTTTTTGTGCTCTAGTTTAAAAGACAACTCTTATTAATATAAGGTTAAAGAAAAGGAGAAAGTGAAGTTAAGATTTAAGGTTGACTGGTAGAAAATGCCTATGGCATTAAGTACGCCTCTGTATATTTTGTTGTGCTTAAAGTATTAAATAAATAAATAATATTATTCACCATCCACACCATCTAGGCTACATTATACATCAGTCTCATAATATATTTCCCGAACTGTTGATAAGACTCCTAGCTACTTCAATTTCACACCTCTCTGGCATTAATCAAAATGTATTACATACCCGACTATAACATTAGATAGATTACCCATTTACATATATATGATATTTAGATACTGAATTAACTGAGTAGATTACACTTAACATTCCTATGAACCCTATTCCTTCGAATTCCAAATTACCTTTAAACAGTCAAACGTCGTCTGGTATAAAGTATTAGTTTCTACCCGCGACTAGGTGCAAGTGAAATTTATTTTTCCCCCGACCCACCGCGTCGCATCGCATCGCCTGTCCGCGCTGTTACTTCGTTTTCTCTCAGCGTTCTTTCTGACTTTTTTGTTTTTGCTCGTCTCTTAAGGCTCATAGCGTAATGTTAATAGCCTATAACTTTCCTCAAGAATTGGGCTATCAAATGCAATAAAAATCAAATCCGTCTGGTAGTTGCAGAGATTAGCGCGACTCGCGCACCGAGGGTTCCGTAATGTGAAACGTGAAATGTTTTTAAATTTTCATCGACGAGGCCTATAATCGTCAGAGGATTTTAACACTACGGTATAGAATATTGTAGTTTTAGGTCAACGCCATAATTTTTGTTGATTTCTGAAAAAGTGTGCTATTTAGAGACATCGTTTTATTTTTCCTGTAATCTTTACATAAACTTCTATCACATAGAATAATTTCAGACTTTCTCAAATGGGATATCAGGGGGAAACGGTATTATTTCTCACATTTTTAATCAAAACTCGAAAAAAAAATTTTTTAAGACCAGCTTTAAGGCACTGTTGCAAAAAAAATATTTCTTTCATATTTGCAAAATAGTTGGGCAAACGTAATCTAAGACTATTCTAAATTTCAAATCGATAGCATTAGTAGTTCTTGAGATATCCAGCTGTGATAGACGGACAGACAGACAGACGGAGACTCACCATAAGGGTTCCTTTTTACCATTTTGGTACGGAACCCTAAAAACAAACTCTTCTGCTTTATTATTAGTACTATTCAAAGTGTCTCGTAATTAATGCATAACCTCTTAAGGGGTCATTGTACTTCTCATTATGAACAACTATTACTATGGGACCAACCTGAAATCGCGAAAAAAGAATCAGCTGTTTCCTACATTTTGACGAATTATGCGAATATAAATTACAGGACAGCCTCTAGATTGATCGGTTTTGTAACAAACATCCATACATAAATAAACTCTCGATTTTGTCCCGTGGGGTGGCCAGAAACTATAGAACGCCTTCTGCTATGCTTCGCCTTCTGATTTTATGTCTATTCAGGATTATATAATAAGCTCAATAGAATTAAGTGCCAGTTACAAACATTGTAGTCTGAAAATACGCGAATATTTGGGTAAACTTGATTATACAGCCACAGAAAGACTTCTAAAAGTACTTCAATAATGATGATTGATGTACTTAGTTATTAAATTGGTAAATTTTTGTTTGTATTTAGTACTACTATAATTAGGATAATATTATTATTTTAAAAATTAACTAATTATGGACAAATAATCAGCTAATCGCTTAGTATGGGGATGGCCTGAAACACAGGTTTTTTTATTAACTTAGCTCAGGCAGGTCGCCACAAGTTACAAAATAGATTGATAATTAAAAACGTGTAAATTAAACTAGCTTTTATATAAGTATTAAAGCCAATCTGTTAAGAATTTGATACTACTAAGTATTTATAAGTTTGTAAATGTATTACTTTGTAAAAAGACCTAAAATTTTATTTATTTACTATGATCCTTGCAAACTCCTTCTGCTTCGTTTATATTCATACGCGAGCCGTGGTGGCCCAGTGGTAACGGCCGCGACTTACGAGTAGTAGGTCGTAGGATCGAAGCCAGACAGACGCTTTATTTTATTTAGGTAGATTATTTCATGATCACTGCTCTCAAAACGGTGAAGAAAAATATCGTGAGGAAACCGGCATGTCTTAGAGCCAAAAACTCGAAGACCTGTGACATCTACCAACCCGCAATTTGCTCGCATGGTGGATTACGGCCCACTACCTCTCACCGAGAGGAGGCCTGTGTCCCAGCAGTGGGAAGATTATATGCTCATTATGCTAACAATTAAATGTTCCCAACATTATAGACTGATTATGTAACATTAATATATCTGGTCATACATGAAAACCGGTTTTATATAAATTCAAACAAAAATTAGAAACTAAGGATCACTTCATTATAAACTCTTTAAGGACTTAACCACGTAATGGTAACTTGTTGAGAAAACTTATTTAAAGTTGCCGCAATTGAGTGATCCAGTAGAAATCTACTGTAGCTCACCAACAGGAAGACAAATTGATAAGAAACCTCTCGATGTGAAGTCTCACTAAAAGTTTGTTAATTAATTACTTTCCACTCGCCCACCTCTAACTAATAAGCGTTGTTTTGGATTCGCGATGTGATGAATGACTTAAGTATAAATTAAACCAATTAGAGAATTTCCGAAACCTCGAGAAGTTGTCAAAGTCTTCTAATTAATTAATAGTTCTTGAAATCTGATTACGGAACGTTTTCCAGCGGTGCTTAAGGCACAACGTTGATAGACAAACCTTTTATTAATTCGAAACGTTCAACGCGACGCTACTTATCTTGTTGACGCAATTTCGCGTTCTAATTAACAATAAATAATGATTTCAGCAGCATTTTCAATTTTGTACGGAGCACACACATTTATTAAAAGTGTAATCACCGTTTTTAGAGCCCATTATTTAGTTTAGACAATAAAAAATGAGCGAAACTAACGAGATTTGACCGAGTTCATTATGTTGAGAAAAATACTTTATTTTTTACATTTATTTCCAAGGTTCAAGGGTCACTGCTCCCAAGGTATAAGTACTGTTTTTAAAGCTCTGTGTTCTATGTAAAGGAAAAGTCGCCAAAATCTGCTGTAGTGTTGGCGAAGCGGCTTTTGTGCTTACAGTTGCAAGTACCTACGTTTCCCGCATTATGAGAAATAGGATTTTGGAAGCTATAAATCTGTAAATAAAGTCTATATTTTAGTTTCAGTCAAGGGATCTTAATCACGACATAAGCTTGCTGAATGCTCGTAGCAAAGTTACCTACTGCAAAAGTTCATTGAATGTTAAGATATCTAAATAAATGCACAATAGGTAGTTGAAAACATGAAACAACCTGGCCCTTTATACACACAAGTTTTTCTTGCCGTGACAAACTACGGTTGATTCGCCGTGTGTAGGCACGGTCGTCAATGTTGTATGAATCACTATGGAAGTTTGTTGACGACACGGCGGCACTACGGCACGGCGGTACTACGGCACGGCGCCGTATACCTTAGAACCCTGTCATATACAAGGTCACACGATTTTTCTACAACGCGTTTAATACTCCGAACCGTAGAGAAACCGTGCCGTGTACAAATCATCCAACAAATAATCCAAAAACAATCTACACAACACGTTATATAAAACGGCAACAACATAAATGGGAAAACACAAGTAAATCCGTCGCCGGGGCCCACCTCATCATCACACGAACAAAACGCAAATCTTAGTAACGACGCACACTGTAAGAATAATCGTCAGGACGCGTATTTAAATAAGCATGGGTTACCCGCTCAGAGTAAACACATTTTTCCTAATAAACGTTATTCTGGCTGCGGCTTACGGGGCAATGTTTTGTAAAGCCAGCGCTGGCTAAATAGCCCATTGCGGCCCGAATGCGGATTTCTGCTGTATTAGACTAATAGCATTCTACTTCTTCAATTCTCATTTATTGCCAGTTCTTAGCAATTAATTCGGTTTTCATTACGTTGTCAGCTTATATTAAAATAACGGGGACGTTAAGAGATCTTGTTCTGTCTAGGACCCTCAAAATATCTTAATATTTATAATTAAATTTTGATTTGTGAACTTTATGAAACCTACGCTCTTGAATTTCTAGAATGCTTAATGTATATTATATGTAGTTAGCGTGAAGCTTTTCAGATATTTAAAATAAAAAAGATACAAATGTTTAATTAAATAATTAAAACATTCTTTCAACATTCATTAAACATTCTAATATTATAAGTTTCGTAAGACACATTCATATTTTTTACGTGTTTCCTAGGTTTTTGTTTCAGGCTGATTGAATAGATGCAGACAGAAACGAAGCATTGGAACTGCTTCGGAAACTAGCCACTATCTCAAAACAGGTGTGTAAACAATAATAAACGGTACGCTCGATCAACGTAATAAGTAATAAGTACCCATATGAAGCCTATGTTTTGTATTGTGTACAGAATTCAATTGTAGAAGCCATCAAAAGGCGGTACTCCGGTTACAGGAGTAAACATTGTACGCTTACGTAAAGCGTATCTTTCTTGGTGCTGTTTTGTAAGTGTGAACGTCCGCTGGTCCGCACCGGCCGCAACGCACGCACAGCACACAACGTATTGAACTGAATTAATTTCCAATAGCTGACGATAAAGAATTTGCCGATGGCATGCGTCCACTATATCCGGATATTACCTATCTCTTCTTTGCAAATTTGAGTATTGTCAATGTTTCGGATCATACAATTCTTCATATCTTTCTACAAATGGAATTAAAAGTGAGTTATCCGTTTTACAATGTTTTTGGCGGTTCTCACCTCAATTGCAAATAAAACAACGTGCGGCAGTGAGCGATCTACGCGATGAACGAATCCATGTGACGTCCCCGGTGCGCAACTCATTTTTTGTTCATATGCGGCACTCGGTGCAGGCGGTACCGATAATGGACGCAGTGCTATATGAATTTATTCATACAAAGCAAACCAAAATCCGTAGCGTTCCATGCGAGCGTTGCGGGCAGACACTGGTCTGCCCGCAACAAGGCGCACGCACGCGCGCGCGCGCGGCGCGCTGGTCTGTCGCATTAAGGCGAACGTCGACTGCGACGTTCGCCTTAATGCGACAAAATAAATAGCTACAAAAGACTTTACATAACGAATGAAAACAGGCGCACGCACCCACAGACGCGTACGTACGGTGCTCTCAATCGAATGCCAATCGTAAGAGCTCTTGTACTCGCTGTACGTAAACGCGTGTCAATGTATGCGTTCGTTTTCACTCACTGTATGGAGCTGACCTTCTGAACCTATCTATTCTGTTATAAAGAAACACGTTTAAGGAGGATGCACTAAGGTAACCCGCGAAATTCAAATTTACTTACGTTTTTTGCAGTTTGTAGGTCAGTATCAAGTTGTATGTTGATTAAAATATGATTGGCGACTGACACAAATATGGCTTTACGACATAATAATCATTAGAATCAGCAATACAACTCCTTAAGTTAGAATTCGCCTCAAATGTCATGATGTCATGTAATAGTCATTCAATAGGGTAATATTGACTTGGGTATGCGAGTATGGACTTAGATGTATTGATGATTTTTTATGAATATAATTTTATAAATAAATATTTGTTACTTTCTTTTTTTTAAAAACGTTGCCCCACACTAGGAATTTCTCCGCTATTGTGGGTGCGTTTACAAACATTTAAACTCACATACACAAACAGCCAGACCCGGAACAACTACTTGTAGGGTTGTTTTAAAAAAAGAAAGAAAGATTTGTTACGGCCGCGAATCATATTAAGATCAACATACACCCTGATACTGACCTGTAAAAAACGTATGAAAATTTTAATATCGCAAGCTATTCTGACGGTTTCGCCTTAAATATATTTTGTAAGCAAACGTTACGGAAATGAGAGAAAAAGGAAGCGTGGAAATAAATGATTTATCGTAATGACGCGACGGTACAATTGCGTACATGTTGGTGTATTGTAATATGAGATTGTTTTTTAATACGTGTGCTGACTCATAGAAAATGTGTTGGATTTGCTTGCTTTTATTAGAATTTAACTGGAACTAAAGTTTGCCGCCATATTGGACTGGTTGCGAAAACGAGAATATAGAACATTTTCGCCTCTTATTTCTCGTTTAACAATATTTCAGCGGCATGTATTAATGACGAAGTAAATTGTTTATTTTTATCGATACCTCATACTGAACGTGGTCTGTATATTTTTATAGAAATAATTATTTCGCTATTAGTTCTAAAAATATTTATTCATATTAAGACAAATTATGTACCTACATTTATAAACAAACTAGCTTCTGCCCGCGGCTTCACCCGCGAGGTATCTCGATAAAAACTATCCCATGTCCTTCCCCGAGATGCAATCGATCTCTCTGCCAAATTTTATCGAAATCCGTTCAGTGGTTTAGGCGTGAAAAGGTAACATACAGACAGACAAACAGAGTTAATTTCGAATTTATATGTGATGATAATATAATGATATCTTCATATAATTCAGAAGCAGTAACATTTTCCTTCTATCCTTCCATGTCTATATTTACAAAACGTGTAGGAAAATTTCGTGCTATAAAAATACAAAAAGGGTAAAAAAAAATACACGCCGCGCGTGTTTGTGATTAATTAGAGAAAAATCCTTGAACGACACATCTCACTTACTCGTAAGTACTTCACTCCAACTCAAGAACCTAAAAAAACTTAGCACGTAACATAAGCAATTTTTCTCTTCATCTTTCGCAGCTCCAATCTGATATAAAAGAGGGATACAAGTCACTAATTACACGATGACCGGCTCGTACTTGACCGTTTTTTTGTGCGAGGCGAGGCGACAAGACGGCTAACAAGCGGCTGCATCATTAGGCTCCCGTTCTTAATGAGCGCAGTCTGACCTGAGTACGACGGTTTATTATAACGTAGCCATATGTGACGTATATGCTCTTGCAAGGACTAATTTGTCATTACGTTGGACACTTGAGGCCCAAAAAGAGGATAATACTTAAGTTCCTTTACAACAATACTGTTCTAAAATACACAATGGTCGTCGTCAAACAAAGTTCTACGGCGTAGATCTTCGCTGCGCGTAGACCCTACGTTCTTGCTACGAAGTATGTATGAAACTACTACGTATTCGTTATGAAACAGCGATTTCAAAACCTGCCAACGTAACAATTATTATTTATAGGGTAGGCAAAAAACGTGGATCAAATGAAACAGGGCGATAGTTGCAGTTATTTGCAGTAAAAATATCGTTGTGGCAGAGCTAGGGTTGCCAACCGTACTCTAAAATAGAGTATTGTCCTCTATATCATGTAGGCGTACTCTATAATCTATAACACTAATAGAGTACGCTAAAATACTCTTTTTTACACAATGTTTACTTAACTAGTGCCAGTCTGTAATAATAATATGCAAAAACCCATAATCAGAATAAAAAAAGCTGTAAATAACTGGCTGTATTCACTAAATACAATATCTTTAAAAACTAATATTGAAATTAATAATTTAGAACAAATTATAGAAGGACAGTTTATATTCAGAAGTAATAATTTTAAAAGAACTCCAAGCCGAATTGTTTAATAACACAGATTTTATACAAAAATCCACTGCAGAAAAATGGCAATTTATTTTTAAAAAATGTCCTGAAGAATTTGATTGTTTAAAAAAAAATATTAGCTATATACTCTCTGTTCGCGCCACTTCAGCATTTACTGAAAGAGTCTTTTCGGTCATGAATTTGAAGTGGCGAGAAGAGAGAAACAGAACTTCATTGAAATTGATCAAAAACGAGCTCGTGATATATATAAATTTAGAGTTGGAATGTTTGGACTCATACAATTCCTTTAAGAACAATGAAAAATTGTTATGTGCTGCAAAAAGTACAAAAAATACCTTTTTAAAAGTACAAAATAAATGATACTCTTTTTTGTAAGTCCGTACTCTTTATTTACCTTCTTTAAAATCACATATACTCTATTTCTTCTAAAAAAAGTTGGCAACCCTAGGCAGAGCCCTAACTTGTTCTCCTTAAAAGTTATGACAATTTGAGTGTTTACAGTAAGGTTCTAAAGTTCATCGTCTGCCTAGCCTTTTCCCAACTATGTTGGGGTCGGCTTCCAGTCTAACCGGATGCAGCTGAATACCAGTATCTAACATGGAGCGACTGCCTCTCAGACCTCCACAACCCAGTTACTGGGTAATACGATACCCCTTGGTAAGACTGGTTGTCAGACTTTCGGGCTTCTGACTCTGACTACCCGTAACGACTGTCAAAGATCCACGAATGACAGCCGGGACCAACGGCTTAACGTGCTTTCCGAGGCACCGAAGGGTCACGGTATGTAAAGATGGTCACCCATCCACAGACCAACCGCGGCAAGCGTAGCTTAACTTGATCGATCGACCTGTGCGGTTGTTATTATTTAGCAAATAATTTTTCGTGAGACTTAAAAGATATTGAAAAAAGGGCCAATACTGATAAATCATGGTACCCTGTCATAAGAGCACTGTTGCAGTGATAATAAATTGTTTTTATTTTTTTTTTTTCTGCAAATAACCCCAACTATCGCCGTGTTTCGTTTGATCCACGATTTTTTGCCCACCCTGTATATATTTTTGATGTAGACGCCAACATGATTTCCCCCGAATCATATAGAGCCTTTATTCAAATCTTTCAAGATGAGTTTTTCAAGTAGATACGTAGAATTTTAGAAACCGTACAAAATTTTATATTTCTTAGAAATAGAACATGCGAAGAAAATAAGTAATACCAGTTGGCCTCGAAGGCTCAAAGACCTTTACAAACGATTTTCTGTGACGAACGCCTCTCAAATAGTTTTTATGTCAACTAGAGAAAGCTGTTCAGTAATTAACACTTCATCACTTAGCTTTTAGACATACAGATATTGAGCGGTCGACATTTCTTGCTTTTTTTTTGCATGTTTTGTTGTCAGAAAGAAAATTGTACTAAAAGTGAGTATATACTAGAGCATTTTCTCGAGCATTTCCATGTAATGTAACGTTCTTACGAATAGTACAATACAGGCAAAAAAAGGTCAATTACCAAAAGCATTTTCATGTAATGTAACGTTTCTCCAAATGCTCAACGCTGCGTTCGATCGCTCACGGCGAGTGAGCATTTAACTGTAACATTTCTTTCTACCTTGCGGTCATTGTTGATGATTGTACGTTCTTGATCACTCGTACATTTGCTCGATAAATGTTACACCAATTTACTGGTTGTTTTTTTAAAATCAGGTTGCAATAAAACATCAAGCGTGTTGTTCGAAGTGCGGTTTGATATCATTTAAAAACGGCGAAGGCTCGATGTTCTGTTACAAGTAAATGCTATAGTCTATACTTACTTTAATGAAGAATTGTGATGATTTTGAGTAGATTAGATTAGATGACGGTAATAATTGATGGTTTGGGAAAACTTTTTTTCAGTTTTAACACAGGTGAAAGGAAAGTCACTTATATTGTGGTAAATCCTTTTAATTATCAACAATATACATTATGAACAATATACGATACATGTAATCAGATGCACAGATAGTCTTACACTTGGTCACTTAGTCTTCCTAGTCTATACTGCTCGATAGTCCAAAATATATACTGCCCAGAAAAACAGTATTCGATTTACTTAACAGCTCTGTGTCCACGTTACAAAAGAGGGGCAAAGCGCGCCAATTTTAAGTCAATAGATGGACGATTAATTTATATAAAATGGTAACTGTTTATTATATTAATAATTAATGCTTTGTATTTGGATTCAAGTTAATTACTACGTATTTAATCATAACATAATATTTAAATACGGTATCATGTTTTATCGAACTAAATTACCGTTACTAGTCAAGTTACGTACTAATAAAATGTTAAATTCACATTGAAATATCTTGATTTATTTTTTAATTACTTCCACAGGTTTTCTTAAAACCTGAAGGCCCGGACAAGTGGAAATCGTTTTCAAAGCGTTTCGTTTCTACAAAAGCTTTCAACAGGATTGACATAAACCTTTCGGTAGCTTCTGCTTATGTCATTTTTGACTTTGCCAAGCCTTTGAGTAGACCCTCTGGATCAGTCAGCCAAGATAAATGAGGCAAAAAGTTTTTTTATTAATCTTAAAATCAAATTATTTATTGGTTTGCAAATATGAGTTTAATACAGTCACGAGCACTAATAATGTCAACACGTGGCAACTTTCAATTACGATTTTTTCGTGAAATAACGAATGCAACGTTGAAATACGACACTTTACACAAACCTATGGGTTCGAAAATACTTTGTTCGTAATAACATAAAATTTCATTCAAAACTAAAGGAGAAAATCCTCTTTGAATAAAGCCAAGTGTATATATACATACTTATGCTCGTGACTGTATATAGATGTTTTATTATAAAAGCCCTCCATGTTTTACCGTCACATGGGCATCAAACCATATTATTATTTAATTTAAAACACTTTAAATACATAATAATTTCAAATAACAATTAGGAAAATAAAATCATACAAAATACAAATTAATGTCAAATCGTTTGAACTACAGTTAAAAATGTCACACAATAGTACAAAAATGTCAAATGTCATCCAGGTTACAGAAATAAAATCTTAAAATATGAGATCCGTAACTAAACTAAAATCGTTGTTCATGACTAAATGTCCAACATAAATCCATCAGTCGGGAAGCTTACCACCTTATTAAGACCTCCCTTAATCTGGTCCCAAATACATTATCCCCGTCCTTCTGATGTCTCCCAAATAGACTATATCACAGCCGCCATTTTGTGTCCCTCTGTAATTGTTGTCTGCTGAATACCTTACCTACTTAGGTAACCATCACGCCTGTATTCCCCAAAGGGATAGGCAGCGATGTATAATAAACCTACATTTAACCAATTACATTTCGGCCCATATTATTTATGGGCACGAATGCAGGCTCCGAACTAGCATAACATCCATAAACAGCCTATAATTTTCCCACTGCTGGGACACAGGCCTCCTCTCTGTGAGAAGGAAGTGGCCGTAATCCACCACGCGGACCCAGTGCGGGATGGTAAAAGTCACATGTCATGGAATTTCTGGTTCTAGGGCTCTGGACTGCTATTGAGAAATTCCTAATGCTAAAACTTATTTACACTACTTCCTGGAATTGAACCCAGGACCTCATATAACTCAAAAATCGCGCTTGTGTCCACTAAACCAAGAAGGCAGTCTAATTAGGTTACTTAATTACATTTACAAATTAGCCCAAAAACACTTACGTCTTAACAAAAAACATTTCAGTATTCTGAAATTTTCGCAGCTGTGAGGGATTACAGCTTCATGCAAAGGCAGTTATTAATTAACATCATTTGGGGCACATTATGAAAGTTTGACACGAGGCAGGAACGGATGCTCGTATTAAAAAACTTTTTCTCTGCTTAAAACATGCAACACCGTTGAATAATTCATGATTTGGCTTGTGTGTGAAAGGCCAAATTGGAAGGATAAAAATATACTTGACAGCATTCAGCCATTGCGACCAGTATTTATAAAAACCACTTTTCTAGCTGTCGATAGGATTTTTAAATAACCAGGTTTTTGCAGCGTGATTAATCTTTCTGGATTGCCAGTATAACAAACTCGTTGCTTTCTCAAAAAATAGTAAAATGCAGCTTTAATAACAAAATCAAGAATGAATATGAATATGAATAAGAACATAATTCCTTGTTTACAACAGCAAGTACCTATCGAACATCTTGTAAAAGAGATAAACGTATAAACTGCCTTCAATGGCACCTCAATTCTTACAAAGCATGTTTCTCCGCCTACGGCATTTATAATATTTGTAATAGCCAGCTCTCTACAAGAACATTAAAGCCCTCGGCACACTAACCGAGGATCATAAAAGAAACATTGTTTAAATCTTCCAAAAGATACGACATAAAAACATGCACGTTTTGTTTGTCAAAGAGCCCGTTGTATCAAAAAAGTAAATTAGCTGTAAGCTGATGGATCGCGTCAATCTGTTCCCCTTCTAAACAGAAAAAAATAAAACACAGTCCAAATTAGCTTCTTTATATTTATAGAATACGTAATCTGTAAACAGAACCTAATAACGCAGTGAAACCTAAACGGTTACAAAGTTTGTACCTAGCTAAAATTAATTTCAACATTTTCATTTAAATGTTTATGTTGTTTTAGTTCACTAGAATAGAACGGTGTGTGTTTTATATATTTGAATGGTTCATCCGACTGTAGGGTCACAAGTATAGTCTGTGTTTACCCGGTTAATTGGGACATTACTATGCTTCATGTTATTAAGTACCCAAGGTGTTTGCTAACCTTTGTGGTCCCCATGTCCACACACTGGGTCTCCATTGTTCCATCAAAAAAATTACCAATTATCACTTCCCCAAACAATTTTCCGCATAATTTAATTTGCCAAATCATTACTTAGCAAATAAACTCTTCACAAATAATTGTAACGCAAACCTAATGTTTGGTAAGTGAACGTTTAAACAATAACTTGCTTACCAATTTTAATGTAGTCAAATATTTCAGTTGGCATAATATATTTTACGCAAAATAAAATAAGCCAAATATTTAGCATCGTCAGTTTACAAATGTTTCGTATGATATCTAATCTACATTATACATTTAATATTTAGATTATTATGGAAAAATCACGTTTATACAAAATATCATTTTAAAATACATTTTCTAAACCAGTCACAAAGTGATCATGACGATATTTTCCATTTGGGTCAAATAATTTACAGACAAGTACGTAAGTTCTTTCATAATAATAGTATTTTTCTATATAATATAGTCGTTTCTGACACTCGCTGGCCGCTGCCGCGGCACCGCTCGCTTCGCTCACTCTGCTCGTGCGTAGGGGGTCACGGTTTTAGCCTAACCTAACCATTTTTTTTAATAATTAACCTAATCTAACTAGTTCAGTTCCGGGTAGACTACTAAAAATATGTCTTTTTTTTCTATTAGCGCAAGACAATGAAAGAATGACTTTCATTTTTCTATATTTTTTCATAACAAATCATTTGACTAAATGTTTATTGTCTAAAGACTGCTTGTTGTAATAAATCATTTGCCGAGTAAAAATTTGACCAAATGAAAATGAGCGTACTAAAATCATTCCAAATACTGCATGGTACATGAAAGGTTGCTAAAATTTGTTTGGATAATGAAATTTTGACAAAACGGTTTTGGCAAAACGGCAGGATCCCCACACACTAAATCGACTGTATGTAAAGTCCTAGGAACATTCTCATTAATATCGTTATATGTCGTAGTCGAGCACAGTAGTAACTTATCTACCCGAGTTTACGATTTTTACGCAGTTATCAAAGAAATACATATAAACATAACTCTAAAGAAACGCAAATACCTTCAATTGTTTTATGGGTTCAAGTTATTTTAAACACGGAAACTTAAAACACTTACGGCTCACAAGTTGGAGCTTATAACTTAATGTCTTTGTATAATATTGAGACATAACTTGGAAGACACTGCCTTAAAATACTTCATAATACTTCTTCTTCATTATAAAGACAACTTAGTAGTTACGAAAAATCCAATTTTGTACACACGCCAGTGCCGAGTTAGGAGCACGTTTTATATTTCACAAGTCTCGACCCCCCGCCGAAATTACCACTTGGGGGGGGGTAGAGTCGAAAAATTTATGAAGTAGACCATTTTTCCCCCAAAATCATGTTATAATGAAAGACAAATGTCCATAATCTTGATAAACTATGTGCCCGGGCAACAGCTAAATTGAATTACAAATTTCGGCTGGAGGTAGGTGAGATATTATGCAAATTGCCGAGTCTTGCCTACAAACATGACATTACGGAACGTTGACGCAACGTTCACTGTGCCAAGGAACTTACGGCTATAAGAATCAGCATTTAGGCCTCGTTTTGCGTTATCTACACGAATAAAAAGGTAACTGCACGAAGTAAAAGTTTTATTAAATAATTGTAGAAGACTATGACACGCACTACTTTACTGACGGCTTTGATGCATAAGAAATTTGCTTCGCTACTCCACGGGCTGCGTGGCGGTCGCAACACTATCTTGCAATCGATAACCACCCGGGCAGATAGACTCCTAGTGTAGGCGCTCACAAATAGGACTAGCACCCTAATTGCGTAACACACTATAAATCTCACTCTGAATCATTTTAAAGGATATTGTTAATCCATTGCTTCTTATGATGTTCGAAAAATTTGTCTGCCCAACAACGTAAATATAGTGTTGCTCCCGAGGTGGACACTCTACTTTTTATCACCCTCTATGAAAAAATAAGTAAGTGCAACTTATGAATAAGAATAATAGGTAGGTACGTTTAATTATATATTTACATACAATTACAAAAATCGTAATTTGAGTAAACAAAATTACGAACAAATGCGGAATGCTTTTGCGCGTTTTTTATTTTTCCACAAACTTTTTTTTAAATTTGGCTCGCGCGCCTTTTTTTATCATATAGCCTATTACTTGTTTGTACAATGTTCGTGATTGATCTCTTTGGTGATTGGAACTTTTACTAATACCTAATATCCACATTCCAAATTCAAATCACTTTTAGTCTAAAATTGCTGTTTAGTCCCTGTTTACGAAGAATACACTAGCTCTTTTTGAATAGATGTGATAAATACATATTTTCGTACACTTATTAACAAACCATAATTACAATATTAAAATATATACATTATTTACAAGTATATAATAAAAAAGGGAAGAGCTCATTCGGCATCCAGAAATTCGTCCGCAGCGCTGTCAATGGGATAAGTCTCCAAAAGGCTATTAAGCCACGTTAGATGGCAATGTTCTTTGAAATAAAAAGACTCAGATGACGTGAAGAATCGGTCAACTAATTGGCGATATTCCGAAATACTCGATGAGCACTCGCACCCCAAGGTCCTAGTGCTTAAACCACAAACGGCTCTTTGATTACATCAAAGTAAAACTAAATGGAACCGTCCGTCGCCGTCCACAATACACGTAGCGTGTTCTTCATTATTTAATAAAACCTGAAATATAAATGAATTGTACACAATTAATAACCAAAGCTACATACACACTGTAGCTCACAATAAATCATTTTAATGAACGAGTAAAATTTTGTTCTTTCTCGTAATATTTTGCGAAAATTCTTCTAATAAATATTAGGATCAGCGACGAAATATTACGTCCATAATCACTCGGCGCTAGTATAATATCTTCAGGTAGAATAACTAATGATAGGTGCATTTATCTTAGAGAGACGTGGCTGGGTCACGGGAAAGCGATGGGCGTTCTTCAAATCGCCACAGATTAAGTAGTCCCCAGAGGAGACGGGAAATTCCTTAAATAATTTTGAAGATTTCTTTTGTGAAATCAGATTGATTATGCCATCCGTACGGAATAATAATTAATAAGGAAAATGTTATTTTCTTCGACTTCCGGTTTCCTCTTCGGTAATCGTTTATTTAGGCCGAGACAGTCATACATAACATTGAAGTGTATGTATGCCCCTAATAGTGCATAACGTAGTAAGTACGCTCCTTTAGAATGTAAGTTTAAGTTAAGTAAGCACTTTACTTTAATGCGCATTATAAAATATAGTCCTTTTTAGCATTGATTTAAGTTCACTCCATCGAGTTGGTTGTCTAATTTTTAAAAGACCTTAGGACCCCGAACATTTCAACATAAACTCACGACTTCTTCCAATTGGGATAGGCAGAAACTACAGACAGATAGTCACCTGCTACCATCCTTACATATTTATTTTGCTTCGTTTACATCAGAGGGAATTCTCGTAAATTTAAGATTACAGTTTGGTCTAACTCTCAATCTGTCACAAATACCTCTAAATTCTTTACATTTTTGACAAGTTTTTGAAACTTGTGACTAGATTTTAAACGTTTTTAATAACGGGAATTAGCCTTTTGGTACATCTATCTAGTTATACAGTTATATAGGTATATTTACTTTTCCTAATTTAG
Organism: Luperina testacea; assembly: GCA_927399505.1. NCBI lineage: Eukaryota > Metazoa > Arthropoda > Insecta > Lepidoptera > Noctuidae > Luperina > Luperina testacea. Next base: position 11,482,628 of record OV656771.1, on the reverse strand, counting down.
TAGGTACCTACCTAAAACTCATAAATACATTTAAATACCTACACCAATACCTATTATTGTATAAAAACCACTAATTAATGTGGGTTTAGGTGTGATAAAAATATTTGTAAACTAACGCACCGCAATTGGAATACACGGTTGAATTAAAACGAGAAATTCTGGGAGTTTCTCACCGCATACAGTTTCGTGTATCGATCACCGAACGTGACCACAATGTTAATATAACACTTAATTACAGACATACGATCCATTCATTTACACTCATTATTCGGTGAAGTATACTTGATAAAGTGCATACTTTAAAATGCAAATTGGATAAGTGAAAACCCATGGTCCGCTTATTTATACACTTACATCAATCAGAATTTGACCTCGTAAAGTGGAGCTGTCTCGACAAAACGGCAGCAGGCTGTGGATGTGGAGCTGTGTTACAAACAGGCTCCACCTCCTTTATTGCCTTTCGTGACCTCTGCGACCGATAACGCCGTGGAAGTGGCGAAGTTTTAGGCCAACAAAATTTAAATAACTGTCGTAAGGCAAGGCAAGAAGAAGTGATTAGTCTTTGACGCTTCTTTTTAGGGTTTTTCGTATTTGCTATTTAAGCCAAGTAAAGCACGCTGAATTTCTGCCGCGTCATTTCATCTAGTATGTCAGTCTAATTTACAAAATTGTCTACAGAGGGTCGTTGTTCAGTAGGCCGCCTCATCAGCGGCAACCAAACAAGAGAAATTGCAGAACACACTATCAGTAGCAATAGAATAGAAAATAGAAAATATTTATCGTCCAGGTAATACAATAAGCAGGTTCACTGGTTAACAACAAATTAAGACGACATGAGTAGCTTAAAATATTACTTACAGCTAGGTTACAATATAGTATTTGCTAGTGAGTCCAAACTAGATCTTGGGGCTTGGAAGAGGAATTCCAGAGTGGAGACTAGAGAGGTAATTTCAGGTATGGTATGGTATTTGTGTATGCGTGATGTTTGTGTGGTGTGTGTGTGGAAGTGTGCGTGTTTGTTCCATTGTGCTTCGTTTGATTTGGTGTCAGGTCAAGGAGTCATCATAACCAGTGTTATGCAAAATTTCCTTTACAATTTTTTTGCAACTGAATGAAGTAGTAATTTTAATTTCGCAGAGTTTGCAGACTATTAAGGTACAGACGCCAGCACATCAAGCTACCCGAAACTGTCAAATTTTCTCAATCAACTTTGAACCTAATGCTTTAGCGATAAAGTTGTAAATGTATTAAAGAAATTTGACAGATTGTAATAGCTTGATGTGCTGGCGTCTGTACTTATTATCGCATTTTTTATTGTAAGTATTAATGAGAGATTCGGCCGGGAGCGTCTTGCTAGCAATGAGGTGCTGTCAGGTGTTGGGATTCTGTAATTTCTTTTTCTTCTGATAGATGTGTAGTCGGGTCTCCTTTTAATATTTTTGTGCATTTATCAATGACTTTCATTTTGACAGTTCAACAACATTCATTGCGTTATTTACGTTGTTGAGCAGATTTTTTTTTCGTATATATAAAGCAATGGATTAGCAATAAATATCCTTCAAAATTATTCAGATTGAGATTGATAGTGTGTTACGCAATTAGGGTGCAGCCGGTCGATTCTGTAAAAATCTCACCGTGAAAACTTAGGTGAAGTGAGTTTGTTTTTGCTAGGAATTGACACTATTGACAGCTCACTCCACGCTCACTTCACCTAAGTTATCACGGTGAGATTTTTACAGAATAGCCCCGCTGGCCTCGCAATCTATTGAAACTCCGTACTACGCTAGGCTACCTCAAGGTCAAAGTGTTACCACCGTCGTGCGGTCTACTGTACATAAGCCTCTTCAAGAAACGATCTTGAAATATCATACTATTGTTGATATGACATGTGTAATTTATCAGCATTAGTGTTACCAACCAAGGGCTTAACTTGCCAAATCAAGCCAATATTTTTTGTTTGATTGATGCTTATTTTTAACCGACTTCAAAAAGGAGGAGGTTCTCAATCTGGATGTTTTTTTTTTTTTCATATACTTAAAAGCCATTACATTTAAATAAGGCCAGCTTATTTTCTTGATACCATAAAAGTTTTTTTATGAGTAAAAAAGTACCTAAATTATAATTTATGTCAAAAATCCGTGTACGAATGCATGTTAAAACGTGATTGACGTTGGTAATGGAAAGTCGTTAAAATATGGAAGTGTTCCATTTAAAGGGTGCGTAGGTATACACCCACCCACCTGCCCTAACCTTCAAGTAATACTGAAGAAAGTACCTTAAACATTAGTAACTTTACAATAAAAAACCCTTGAAGGTACCTAAACGACACAATAAAAACATTTCGAGTACCCGAAAAGCCGATTTAGTCCCCCAAATTCAGTATATAAAGTCCAACTATAATAATGCTCAGAATTATGGGCAATATTGAAGGCGATTAATTTGACACCAGTCTGCCTCTGGACCATTTTGATCAATAAATTGAGGTTAAACCCCATTGATCTAGCGAATCCCCGGCCATTCACTACGCCCTTAGATCCACCCTGTCCGTATGTCTTAAGAGCGGTCAGACCTTGGATGCGAATTTGGAAAGCATGAATATATGCGTTACGGTTACATGTATGGTAATGGTCTATATTCTTAGCTATGGTTACATACAATTCATGTTATACTTAGCTGTATTGATAGCAGCTGTAAATAGCATACACTAGCTAGATAGATACATAGGTAGATAAATACCATATACATAGGGATAGGAAGTCCGTACTAATTCCGGACAGGTTAAGGCAATTTGACGTTTAATCAGTAATTGCAGACTAATTTCATCTTTGGTTTGCATATTTACATACAGTCCATTCACACTTATTTTACCTCTGATTTTGCATTACTGTCAATATCACAGTGGTCTTTATACTCCTTGTAATAAGGTTGCTGTCGGATTGCTGCTACTGACAAGTCTGTCAAAATTACAATGAACTTTATCCTCGTCATACAGTATGTTAACTAACAGAGGGCGTTCCCGTTAACCCGCAATAGTATAGCATCTATACATGCTAAAAAAAATATTACCATTCGAAAATAAAATGTTTTTATTTTTTTTTATATTAAAATATTCACTAAAAAATCAAACGAGGAGGGCGCCACTGCGCGGTCGGCGTTTGGTCGGCGCCCTCTTAAACGTTTCACAACTATGAATGTAACCGCAATGCGTACCCCGTCACTTATATTAGGACTCGGCCTAAACTCAATTGCACGATGAACTTTCCACAAATTAGGTGCAAACTCCGTGACTGATAACACGTATATAAAAATCAAAACCTGTCCTTTAAAACTTGCTTAGAAAATATTTAGCTCTCTTTGTTCACAGTAATTGATAAAATAAAAAAAATCCTTTCAAATATATCATAAAGGTAAAGGTATCGTGCCAGTCTTCTGGGCACGTTTCCGGATGACAGCGATGCGGGTACTTCGACGCCTAAGTGTCCTTTGTTTTTGTATTTATTTGTATAGTAAGTTAGTTAGTCATTTAATTTAGTATCTAGTGTAAATAGTTTGTATTTACTTTTGATTAATCTTAAATGTGAATAATAAATAAAAAAATATGAATTCATATAGGTTCATTTTATTTATTTATTGTCTTTAATAATGACCAACCGATTTTTTTTTCACAGTTACAATTTTAAAATAATACGCATATTTTACTCAAGTCTTAGGTTAGGGTAACAATTTCTTATAGGTTAACACCGCACACCTCATAAACGTAATAATTCTGCTACAAGCACAATAATAAATAGATAACAACAAAGTAGAAAAAATAATAGAAACAATTTTAAAAATTACGTTACATGGGTAGATTTTTGCATTCTGAACGAAAAACTAAAAGCTGTAGGTATTAAAGGGAACTTGCTAGTAAATTAACAAATTTCTATCTTTGAAACCCTTTAATACCACACGAACAGACTTAAAAAGGAGATTATCCAAATGCTCCATCAAAGCCGGATACTTAGCATACTAAGTAGAGTCAGTTTTGTCATTGCAGAACCTACACCACACCTATACACGCACGTACACACTAAAAATATTAATAATTATGTCACTCTCTGTATTTATTATGTTTCTGTGTACCTACGTCGTAATTGGTGTAATGTTTGGATTAATAATTATGTTATACTTACTGTCAGCTGTGACGCTACCATATATAAAATAAATAAATGTTTTAAAAAGAACCATTCCGGCGAACTTGCTATGAATAAAAAGCACAATTGGCTTTAACAAATCCAAGGTCAACTTCGTATTGCGAATAGGAATATCTTCTTACAGTGTGGCCTGGTCGGGACTACACATGAAAGTCTCACTACTTTCACAGAGACGATGATTTTTTTGAAACTAAATTTCAAAAGCAATTGATTTTTTGAGATACAGTTTTAGTTTCTCCCCTGATTATTCAATGGCTTAACAATATTAACAGCATTAGTTGTTCTATTAACAACATTTCAATTAATATATCTAAAGTAATAATCAATAAAAAAAATATTAAATATATAACTCAATAGTAGAAAAATTGACAAAGTCGTTTTGTCGTAGCTACAGTACCGTGTCGCAAACTCGTGGCGCCGAGCGCTTTGTCGCCGTACTTCAAGGTACCTAATCTGACAGAACGCAATTTGTGATAGGCCGCTTTTAGCGATAAGACACCTTATTAAATTTCTACATTTATATCTGTAATATTTATAGTGTACATAATAAAGAGTATTCTATTCTATAAAAATTTAACCACTTCTTTATTACTTCAAGTACTTCTGCCTAAGTGCTAGATTAGGTAGTAAGTACTAATGTACTTATCTAATGATACTAATACAGGCATAAACGCTAAAACGTGTCTATCCGGCGCGGCGCTCTAATAAATTCAGTACGTTCTGCCCTCTGTTCTATAAATGTGGAGTTCATACATCTCCCACACTATCAGATATGAATGTCGAAACGTTGCTCTTATCGGCCAGGGAGTAATGCACGATATTTGTCTTACTACTCGTCCCTGTGGCATTCTTCTCTTTATATCAACTTCATTGGAAAATATATCAAGTTAGATATTACTTAGTTTCTTTATGTTACTTGAAATAAAAGGGAAATTTGTCATGTGGCTTCATTTTTGATGGGAAAAAAGCAACATTTTTTTTTGTTTTGCTTATTTTATGTTCACCATAGGCAGATGAATAATTTCATTTTTGTAATTTCATTCTTGTAAAAGATTTAAAAAAATATATTTGAAAAATCCAAAAATGCACGACTCATAATGCTCATTTGATCGTATAAAAAACTTTTGATATAGATATTATATTAGTTAGTTTTTTATGAATTATAATTAATAAACTCCTTTGAATAAAAGAACCATTTTCAATAGGGTTCCTCATACGGGTGAAACGAATAGCTATTAAATAAAAAGCTACAATGTTTTCAGGTTTCACACTTGATTGACGGAAAAATTTATTAGGGATATTTTGATGTTTTTTCGTTTCTACTGCAATAAATCAATTTTTGAAAAGTACAAAACTAATCTCCTTTAAATTATCTATACAATGGTATATAAATTAAGTAGGTTCTGTGTATTAGCAGGAGTATAACAATAGAAACAGATGCAAAGAGAAGGCAAAAAAGAAATCGATCGTGAAGCACTCTCTAATGCTTTGCATTCGCAGTCGTGCAACACTAAGAAAAGATGTCCAAGAGGACGGGTATTATACATATTAATATATATTATACTCTTATGGGTTTACAACAACATACTGCACATATCGTAATAATTAGTCAAGATACCGTTAGCCCCACCACCGTCCGTGGTGGTCGTTTAGGACCCACTATTTCAGTTGTGCACATTATCAGATATTAAATAAAAAGGCACAAAGTTAGGTATTATAGCACTAACTTTTCCCCCACATGGAGGTCATAAATTATCTTATGGGAACGTAGTACCGGGATAATCAGTATCCCATGACCTAACCCAGGCCATAATTCTACATGTGTACCAAATACATCAAAATCCAATGTTAAGGTGGAAAGGTAACAAACTGACAAAGTTACTTTCGCATTCATAATATTACTTTTAGCTTTTGCCCGCGGGGCAAAAACAGGGTTTATAGGATGATTTATATTTTGTGAAAAAAAAGAGATTTCTTTGCGCTTAGGTTTCTACTCCGTTCACCTTTTATACCCTGTTTTTGTCCAGACCGTAAAAAAGTCAGTCGGTATATGTATATCATTAGTATTTATATGGATGAGTGTATGAATAGGCAACATGTTCGTAAAATTGCTTTTCGTCTGCCACACAACGAGTTTTCCAACTTTTTAAATTATCAACATAGATTACTTTGTATCGTTACAGTAAAAATACTGAAGTATAACGTGGCAATTATTTGTGAAACATCTGGTTTTCAATGCCAATGCATTGAAAACCAGATGTTTCACAAATAATTTTCCATGTAGTAGGTGATGTATAATCAGCCTATAATGTTCCCACAGCTGGGACACAAGCCTGTTCTCTTCAAGAGGAAGTGGGCAATAATCTACCACGCGGGCCCAGTCTGGTTGGTAGATGACATGTTCGATTTTTTTAGTTCTAGGACATGCCAGTTTCCTCACGATGATTTCCTTCACCGTTTTGAGAGCAGTGGTAATAAACTAAATTACACAAAGTAATGTGCCTGCCTGGGTTCGAACTCACGACCTATATACGACACGTAAGTCGGGGCCGTTACCACTGGGCCACCACTGCTCTCAAGTAGGAGATAATATAAGCTATTGAAATTACTATAATCTTATTAGCTCTTCATTACCTAAAACTATCATAAACCCACATTGAAACCGAAGTTAACCAAATCTCAACAGTAAAATTAATTAATGTTTCGTTAACTACCTAAATTAGGTCATGAAATGACTGTAATTATAACATTCCATTTTATAGATACCATAACACTTAATCAAACTTTAAAGCAGGTAATATTACACCGCTAATTGCCACGAAAGACCACATAGCCATAAAGCTTTAAATATCATGCATAATTACGCACATTTACAACATTAACCTGACAATTACGAGTCTCCTTGCGTTCGTTAAGCTTCAAATATGTCCTCAAGATCGATATAATAATTATATTAATGTATACAACAATTAGGGAGTGGCCACACAGATAAGATGCCACAGCGGCTACGTGACCGCAACAAGCCCCTTTATCTTAAGAAAGTGGCCGCGACACGAGTTCGCCTCTGCGTGAAATTATTTCATTCTTGCCGTCTATTGCGGCCATAGCTTTAGGAACTTTAGAAACCAGATTGTGCCAGCCGAATATTTAGAAACCATCAAATATTTGAGACTTGGTAAATTGTATATGAGTTTCATATTATTTTATCGTGAAATACCCAAAATTATACTTCCAGACTCGGCCGAAAAAACGGCTGTAACATATGGATCTCTTATCTCCTTCAAGCATACCATTCGATCATATCTGAAAACACAGCCTGTTCAATACATATCGACTTCATTTCGTTCAAATTCGTATTCAATGTGCACTCAGCCCTATACTGTTTAGAAGATGGACGTCCATGTAGAAATGTTCTCATTGTACTTTCAATGTCAAAGTCATATTTGTGATTGTCAAGACACTGCACGCGATATCGTGCTGACAAACGCTATGTATCGCTGATCGATCGCTATGTATGTACATGGTATTGACATTGTACTGAGATTGGAATATTAATGTCAAGATAAACTGGTATTCGATACCATTCTGTTCAAGTAATTTCACGAAATAGTTGTTTGAGTAAAATTCATGCACATTGCAGCGTTAAACCTTTAATTTTCTAATTAATAACTTCGTCAATCATTCATCATTAATATTTTTAAACAGAATTCTTCGAATTTTGACGTGGAAAGCAAAAACTGATGGATTTATAAGAAAATGCGTAGCGGATTTTTTTTTTCCATTATTAATGGTGGTACGGTCCTTAGTATATTATCAAATTGCCACAATCGTTTAACAGTCATTCAAGTCACCACACAACTTGTCCACGTTATTCTTCGAATCTGGTGTAGGAGCAGTTAAAAAGGGCTGCTCTCGGCCCTTTTTCCGGGTATCAGACTATCTACCAGGCTTTGGGTTCTGTTATGCCGGTTTTTCCAGAGTCTGCATGGAGTCTCTGAACTTCAAGCCCTTTATGTTGCACGACACAAGGGGGCTTAAAAAGGCCACTTTGGCAGAATCATAAAAGGATAACATTATGAATAATAATGGACAATTAACTATTAAGTTAATCGTATCAAATCCCATTGGTGAAGGATTTTTTAGTTATTTTTTTTTTGTCTGTGCTAAAATACCAATCAATCCAATCCCAATCTCTTTGATTATACCTACGTAGTGCAGCGAAAAAAAGAAAAACACGGACTGTCTTGGCCATATTATGATTCATAATGTTATCCTTTTATGATTCTGTCAAAGTGGCATTTTTAGGCCCCATGATCGTCGTATCACCTGCGGTTCCGTCGAGGTCTGCTGTACTTCGAGGCCACGTTTCGCCAGAGTCCAGGAAACTCCCACCTTTATCTTTAACAAAAATTTTAATACTAAATTGTAGTTTCGTATGCTTACTTGATATTTGTACGCCGTTAACGGCAAAACATAGAGATCTCTCTACTATACTATTTCAAACACCTATTTTTACACCTATGTTTAACACATAAAACATAAAAGACTTTGACTTTACCTATTATTACGGTTTTTTTTTAATCGGGACAACTAAGATAATTAATCTTTATGAGATATAATTATTTTTTTAAACCGGAGTAATTTAGTGGTACGAGCTAAAAACCGATTGTAATCGATTCGCTGGTTCGTAATCCAGCATAACAAAGATTTTACCATCCAAGATACTTTAAGTTTTCTTGTATTCCCATTACATTTTGGCCATTTTATCTGTTTCGCAATGGTTGTTTTTTATAATATTAGATTTATAACATTTTATATTCATTTTGGATGCACTTTTTATTATAAGCAAATTATACGTGTTTAAGTGGTGCAGTTTCTTTATTTATTTCGCTTCAACATGTTTAAGTTGTTTGGGGACATGGTAGGTATATGATAAATCGGGGGGCACGGCAGTGCCCCCGCCAAGTCGAGCGCGAAGCAAACACTGCCGTACCATCCTTTACTGGAACCATTTCGCCGCATTTTCAGGCCCATATTTGAGAACCTCTGGATAAGACCACAACGCAGAAATTTTCGTCATCCAGTAAGCTATAATCACATACTTAAAATCCAAAATTTCAAGTCTGTAGGTCATTTGGTTCCGAAGTTAAGCGAAAGCAAAGTTTCGCATTTATGACACTCACTCACTGATGATCATCAAAATAGAACTAGTACTTCCCATAAACTCAGAGAGCTGAAATTTGGTACAGAATTAGGATTTAATGGCCACATAAAGGGAAAACTATAAAAACTAGGATAATCGAAGATCTGGAGTACCTGGTGACCCTGATTAGAAAACACAAGAGCCCAACCCAACTATTAGAGATCGACATACCGCCTTTACAAAAAATATTCAACTTGGTGGGCCGCTTCATTTGATGTCAAAAGTCGAAGGTCTGAAGTATCTGATGAAGAACCCTCAGCTGGTCTCAGCTGTATTAGAGATATGGTAATGCCCCCTTCTACTATTGGTACATAAAAAAATCGACTGTCATTGCAAAAATCCAGCGTAGTGGGACACATCTTCGAATTTAATCTAGTTTATAGCGTCCCACTGCTGGGCAAATGCCTCCCCTTCTACTTTTAATACGCATATAAATAAAATTAAAGGAAAAGCAAAATAGTTCGTCTAATCGATGCAAAAGAGTTCGTCTATCGGTGAGTTAAATAAGATTATTTCTTCTTTGTACAATTATGTTGCATGTAATTCTGTGTCATTTGTCAAGTAAGACAGTATAAATTCTGAAAATTTCAGCTTTTTTCATTAGTTGTTTTAGTCTAAATATTATAGGTATTTCTGATTTGTTGTCCATATACTAAAAGTCGTTGAGTTTATTTGTGTTTGATTTCGCAAGATAATGTCGATAATATTAAAAGACGACGATGAACTTAGTGGCTACCAAGTAGTTAGTAGGCAGTATAATTATAAGAAGTAGGTATGTAATAAGGTGGTGCATTGTTATGTAAAAGAGCGCCTCTCGCCATCAAACGTAAAAGTTTGGCGAGTAATACCTCTGTATTTTGAATATTATTAAATAAATAAAAAAATAAAAAGTTGGTATGCCCAAAGACGGGTTTAGGTTAGGTTTAGTTTAGGTTAAAAATTTTTTTTAGTTTAGGTTTAGTGAATGGGTCGATAGGCGTTGTACAAAAAGTGAGGTGGGACCCGGAACACCAAACAAAGCTTAAACAATTGGTAGTAAAATTCGCTAATATTTTGATTCACGAATTATTGCCTATTAAGTCAAAATTTGAGATCATACCCCGGGCATACGTGTACAGAGAACAATTCCCAATCTGTGTGGCGTATGCCCTAACAATCCACAAGAGCCAAGGTCTAAGTCTAAAGAATACCCTCATGGACATTGGCACCTCCATATTCTCTTGTGGCCAAGCCTACGTGGCGTTTTCACGAGTAATCAATCTTCATGGGGAGCACCTCATAAATGTTGACTTCAAGAGTATAAAAAAAGCTCAAGCTTCAACGATCACCGAATACAACTGGCTTAGGCGTAAATACCGCGCCGATCTTTCAGAAATGAAACCGTCTAAACCGTCTAAAAGAATAAATAATGGATGCGAATGGGCAATACGAAAAACTGTTGCTACTGTACAAGAATCAGAACCGGAAAAAAAGAAAAGAAAGATTTGTAATAACAAAAAAACTACTTACTCCTAAAAAGAAAAAAACTGTGTCAAATAAGAAAATCATAAGAAAATCTAATAAAATAAATGAATATTTACGTTTCTACAAAAAGAAGTGAAATCCCACCAAAAACATTCTGTAAAAAACTAGCCAAGTCTCGATGGAGCTGCTTGTTTATCTCTAAAAAGTAATGAAATCTATTCAAAGTCGTGCCAAGTCTAAGGTTCCTTACTGCGGTTTCTTTATTATTATAGTTAATGTTGTGTGACTTGGCCGTTGAAGGGTACACAAGGGTACAAAACCAGGTGCTCCATGACACCATTGTTGCACCAATCTGTCGTCAGAACCGCTATCCATTGACGATGGAAAATCGCCAAATGGTCGATTTGATGCTCCAAAAAGAAGAGAGCAGAAGTCAGCATTGTCAATGCTGAATGCATGTGTTGCACAATCAACAACAGCCTAAAATGAGACACTAGCGTCCAATTAGCAATACCAGTATGGGCTATTATCTCGCTTAACAAACATAGGTAGTTATAACAGATATAACATTACGTGTAGACAAAATTGACTTGTACCCACTAATGTATAAAGAATGTTCAACGGCCAAGTCACACAACATTAACTATAATAATAAAGAAACCGCAGTAAGGAACCTTAGACTTGGCACGACTTTGAATAGATTTCATTACTTTTTAGAGATAAACAAGCAGCTCCATCGAGACTTGGCTAGTTTTTTACAGAATGTTTTTGGTGGGATTATTAATTACATCGTACATACTAGTTTAAAAAAGAGAACTAAATAGTTTGCTGTCTCATAGAGTGTGTGTATTTTATGAAAACAACCTACAAACTACTAGTAACAGATTTTTTGATATCAAAATAGTCCTGAGGTCAGAAACTGAGAACGATTCAGGAAACAAAGGAACAAAAAAGGAATTGTTGAACAACACAAAGAAATAACCTGTGTTTCCGTGGTTTGACGTCATTAAACACCACAACATGAGACAGTTTAGTTCAAACATATTTAGTGCTAGGTTTGGTGCGAAACGAAACCTAGATCCGGTCACAATGAACCAATGAACACACTAATTCGGTGGACACAGAAACCGCTAGGATTACACTGACGTGCAAGGAAACTGGGCAAACAAAGTTAACGTGCAAGCTACTGGGCAAATTAACTTTGTTAAGGCTCCTACAAACAGGCGTGACACGAAGGCAACGCTCTTTGCGCGACTAGCGGTGCCTTTGTGTCGCGTGTCGTGTCGTGCCTGTTTGAAGGAGCCTTTAAGCTTCATCTGTTTACGTTTTATTTACTTGTTATATCGAGAATGGTTCATTTGAATTTACTTAGAAATAGTTTTTAGGTCGATCCTGGTTTAGTTTTATAAGATGAAGGAAATGCAAAACAAAACGATAAATAAGAGATAAAACTGTTCAAAGCCAGTTAAAGGAGACACGAGCTCGATTTCGGAGAAAAACCAAATCTGTATATTTATAAAGTTTTAGTTTTCTTGAAAATCCAACTAGTCTCCTGTGATTGGTTTTGAGCACATGGTTGGTTCAATCGGAAGTTAAGTAGGACAAATGGTTTAATAAATGAGCCCGAATTATTCACTCCAACTGATAAATCTATGAGAAATTAAAAGAAATATTTTCATAGACACTTATGTTCAATGATGATTAAAGATAAGTGACGTTTAAACATCAAAAGTGTAGGGTTAAACAGTCGCTACTACTCTTCGAAGGATAAAATCAGGTACGAAATTATCCGGAAAAGAACCGGAGTGACCGACACAGCTTGCAGAGTAAGCAAACTGAAGTGGCAGTGGACTACCCGTGTTTATCGAGGGGCCGGTGGCCGGTGGAGCAAATGAGTCCTGGAGTGGAGATCGCGTATCGGCAAGCGTAGGCGTAGCGTCCCCCCAGCTAGATGGACGGATGACCTGAAGAAGTTGGCTTGGACGGACTGGATGCGGAAGGAGGAGGACAGGGTGTTGTGGCGCAGCCTAGGAGAGGCCTATGTCCAGCAGTGGACTGCAATAGGCGGAGTTGATTGATTCACTACTAAGTTTAAGCAACGTGTATAAATTAAGGGGTTTTTTTTTTCAGGATGGGAAATCATCAAATGACCCCTTCCGCTCTGGGTGGAGCGGAAGAGAGTGTCAGACTCTTACTGACTAAAACCCACCCGTGTTCCTTCCTTAGCCCTTTATGTACCGGGCCAGCAGTAACCCTTTCGGAAAACCCTGCTGACCCGGCAGACTTCGGCCCTGACGGGCCCCTCCGAATGATGCTGACATCTCTTTGAGGCGCGCGTGGAACACGTACGCGCCGTCCGGCACCGGCCTGGTCCTGATCGGACGGTGAGCTACCCATTACTCTCCGCCCGCAGGACCGCGCCTACAATTGTTAATTGACAACAATAAACAGACACCCACTTAAAAACATAACTGCATTTAACTAGAAATCTAAGTTACAGTAGCCAGTGTCGGTATTAATTTCGCCGCAATCATAAATTATATTTAAGCACAAGTGGCTCATGTATTCGGCATGAAATACCATTTAGCGGTAACTGAATTATTGAGAAACTGTATACCAAGAATGGGTCTGACAGTTGAGCACCTAAGTAGTGTTGACAAACCACAGTTCATCAATCCGTTCACCAACCACCGCTAACGCTTGCGAGTTGGTGAGCTTAAATAGTGTTGAGCGAAGGGACTGATACATGCGTGGTTACGACAGGTTAACGTAAAAGCTGCATTTCCTCTTTCCAGTCTGTTACAGGTAAAGATGTTTTATTATGAACTAACTGTGCCTAATACTTCATTCGCCTGCATATTAGATTACATGGGTTTTTTTTTCGAATCCCTTTTCTTTTTCTAATATAAAAATCTAAGTTACTCCCTAGAACATCAGCTATCTTCCCGTGAAAGTCCCGTCAATATCGGGCCCGCCATTTCGGAGATCAGCTGGAACAAATAGACAGGCAGAAAAAATCTTTTTATTTTCACATTTCCAAGAACAGAGCTGAACAAATAAAATTTTAAAACCGTCTGTAGTCCACAATGGCCCGTACAACATACGGGTAAGTATATAAATATGTAAAGGTGATCTGGAAAAACGTTATATAAAAATAATTAATAAGCCGTACATTCACCTCCCTTCGGTGCGGTGTTAACATTGAAGGTAAGGATATAAAGAGCCACGGCAGCCCACAAAGAATTGGTACATAATGAAAATATATTACATGGCCTGCCTTCGTAAACGGCGACGGACTTGAATGTTATTCAAATAAACATTACCCTGATCGAACGTCGTCACGGAGTTGGAGAAATCGTAAAATTTATAACTGTGCTCATGGGAACATTTTTGCATCTATGTAGGTAGGTAGGTAGTATAACCCCGCTTGGAACACGAAATCAATGAGTTATATAACAATCAATGGCGCGTTCTATAACGGCGTATAAAGTGATTTAAATGCTCTTTTTATTTTTGGCATTTTTTGGTTTTTGGCTGTTGTTTTCGGGAATTTTGTTGTTTTGAAATTAAAGTTAAGCCATTTGTTTTAATATTAGATTAACCCACAATATTAGATTCCATTCAGGTACTGCTTACACTACTAATACAATTAAAATGATACAAACTACAGACTGCCTCAGATCTTTCTCATATTGGCGATTGTCTATAAGATTCGTATTTTGCAACCTTGTCTTGAGAGGCCAGTCACCGATATCTATACTTCTATACTTAATATTATAAAGCTGAAGAATTTGTTTGGTTGAACGCGCTAATCTCTGGAACTACCAGTCGGATTTAAAAATTTCTTTTTGCATTTGATAGCCCAATTCTTGAGGAAGGCTATAGGCTATTTAACATCACGCTATGAGCTTTAGGAGCCGAGCAAAAAAAAAAGTCAGAAAGAACGCTAAGCAAAAACGAAGTAATCGCGCGGGCAGGGTGATGCGACGGGGTGGGTCGGAGTAACAAGAAATTTCACGCGGACGAAGTCGCGGGCAGAAGCTAGTGAATGAATATGCAAAGACTTATTTACTTAAGACCACTTACATTCTACGGTATAAATTAATAAATCCAATCTCGCCTGGTTACAGATCATTCAATATTATGCTCGGTTTATATTCTAAAGTACTTCGCCTAATTGTGAAGCTGGTCGCTATCGGTTGAAAAACCTTCTCCTTTCACACATATCGTAAAGGCAATGCTTGTACAGTCCCTGTATTTCCCATAATTGACTATGGTGATGTGTGTTACTATGACCTGAATGCAGATCTCCTCATTCAACTTGACCGTCTTCTCAATAACCGCATTCGATTAGTTTTCAATCTTCGTAAGTATGACCGAACCGAGCACCGGCTGCTTTTAAAATGGTTACCCATTCGCAAGCGCAGAGAGTTGAGGGCTCTGTCTTTCTCTGTCTCTGTCTGTCTTGTCTGCTCTGTCTGTCTGTGTTCTCTATTCTCGACAAACTCACTTCTCCTTCTTACATGACCCCATGCAAAAAATCTTCGTTCCACCAACAATCGTCTTCTACGATGTCCTTCTCACCGTTCTGATTTCATTCATTTTTCTTTCTTTGTCCAAACGGTCTTTCTTTGGAATGTGCTCACTTTGAACATCAGGACGGCAAACAGTCGGTTATCTTTTAAAGTGAAGGCACGTGAACATACCCGTCAGAAGTTGGGCGGAACTTCCCAGCGCTGATTTCCTGGATTCGTTTTCTCCTCTACCGATATTTCTTTCTCCTGATAGTCAATTTTGTTTATATGTATGTATGTATTAGTATTTATTCTTTTATCTTATAGGCATTTCCTAACTATTTATCCCGCATGTTAAACCTGCCATGTTTTGTCTCTGCATCACCCTAAGGTTAACTTTTAGAAAATGCCTCAAGCGTTAAGTCCGCCTTTGTACAATATTTTTTTCTTGTGCATTGTTGGCATCCCCAACATTTTATTAATTATATTTGTTGCCTTGCAACACTTCATCTGTCATGTTGTGTCAACGTCATTATTTTTATGTCACACCAACTGTCAGTTTAAAGAAATATAGCACCTCGATTGTCTCCATGAACAAGTCACGTTTTTTATTCCGCAAACCTCCTCTCAATTCTACCAGCCTTTAAACCCTGGAAATACTACTCTTAACATGCATAAAGTTTTAATAAATAAATAAATTGTGTTGTTGTTTTCTGGTAACCACTGAAAATCAGCGCTGTGACCATAGCACAAGATCATGCTGCATGGAAGGGTTCTTGTCACAGTCACGACGTGCAGCAGCCGACTATTTCTGTTCTGTTCTCGTGATTATAGATATGCACCCTAATTGCATAACACACTATTATTCACAATCTGAATCAATTTGAAGGATACTGCTAATCCATTACTTCATATGTTCGAAAATTTGTCTGCTCAACAACCTAAATAGCGCATTGAATGTTGTTGAACTGTCAAAATTAAAGCCATTCGTACCGTTAGCCTGTTACGCAGTTACACATGCGTTTTGTTTTTTTATTCGAGTTATCTTTTTGTTTTTATAAACATAAAACCTATTTTTCTTTCTTTTTCTTAAAATAAACGTTAAAATTGATTTTCTCAAAATTCGATTCTGATTTGTATACCTCATAAAATAATACCTCCAATGACATTCAGTCATTCGCATTCGATGATATAATTTAAATAACAATACAATCATGAAAACATCAACCATGAAAGATCTGGGAGTCACATTCGACCGAAAGCTCACCTTCACGACCACATCGCCATGGTAGCTAAGGAATCCTACCAAAGATTGGGTCTTGTTTTGCGTAACGCCGCGATTTTCGTTCCACACATGCCATCAAGATTATATTTAACGCACTCGTACGTAGCAAATTGGAATCTAGCTCCTACGTGTAGAATCCACACGAAAGTACCTACGTGACTTTACTGGAAAAGGTACAAAAAGCTTTCCTTGGGTTTATCTATAAGCGTAAACATGGCTATTACCCTTACCTCTATCCAACTAAATTTCTACTGGGATGCCTCGGATATAACTCATTAGAAGTAAGGCGAGCAAAAGATCAGCTCACCTGCTCACCATAGCCTGAAAGACGCTCCGTGGAACTATTGACGCGCCTGATCTACATGCTGTGCGGCTTGCTTCTTTGTGCCAGACGTCTACTGCCGCGGCAGAAAGCACAGGCTATTTGCAGTGCCTCCATGTTGCACAGTTGCATGGGCTAAGTCCCCAGTACCACGTACTCTGGCCGCACTTAATGATCTCTTGGACTCTAATCCTACAAACGATCTGTTTGCTGACGATAGGTCGAAGATTTTGTCGGCATGTCAGAAGTACTGTGAGAGGGATTTATTAAACTGTTGTTGGATTAAGCGGTTTCACAACTATTAATCGTTCTATTTCGCTTATGTTCTCTCGTGAGATAAAAGGAAAGATTATGAGATGGAAGTGTAGGTACCTATGGGTACTTGAGTTGATCTCTCGGTCGCAAACGTGACTTCTGGGGTCGGGCAGTGTTATTGGGTTATTCCATCAGGAATTTGTCAGTAACAGGCGTAACAGCCCGGAGTTTGCAAGTTGGCGATATGATACCCCCGTGCCTCGGAACGCCCTGCGTTACATCTCTCTCCAGTCGTGTCGGATTGCCCTCCCATCGGACTATGAGAGTGAGGGAAGAGTCAGTGCACCTGTGTCTACGCAAACACTCTTGTGAACTATAATATCTCCTCAGCTGAGATTGGACTATTATATTATTATATATTTTTATTTTATCGTTTTGCAATACACGTAGCACGTAAATAGGTAACTCTGGAAAACTGAAGCATTTTTAAACAAAGCATTCTTTGATCTAAACATAAAAAAATACAAAATTATAACACAAGCTTGACACAATGCAGCAAGCTGCGGTACAGAGTCGTAGCAATCCGGGGTTAGGTACACATTCCGTCCAAGTTTTCGTCAGAACACTCACGGCCCAGATTCCGTCACAATTTCCTTGTTTTTTATCTTATTTAACTATCAGGTCTTGCGTTTGTCATAAATTTTTAGAGGGTTCCGAAATGGAATATCTTATGTAGTCGCTTGCACATTCAGAGAGTAATCAACTGTGTTACATGACCGATATAAAACAGTAATTTCAGATCGTGTTAAAACACTTTTATACTATACTAATTTCAAGAAAAATTTAAAAACATAATGTTTTTTTTGTGTTTGTTGCTGTTGTTCGTTTGTTAGGAAACTAAGACAAAATTGCGATCTAGAATTGTAGCAAACTTCTACTCAGATTATGCATTATGATTGGTTGATAAGTTGCCTACAGACGATCACTAAAGCAAATTCGGTCGCGGGCTCCGAGAAGGAGCGAATGATTGATCGTGAGTATAGAGCCTGCGGTGATCCATCAGTTGTCGGCCCAGTCCGCCCGATTAACGCTGTAACCGCATAACATTTTAGCATTTTACTAATTTATCGACGAAGCAAGAAAATAAATTTAAAATAGAAATGTATTACTGGGGCTTGTAATTAAGTAATAACAACCGCACAGGTCGATCTATCAGGTTAAGCTACACTTGCCGCGGTTGGTCCGTGGATGGGTGACCATAATTACATACCAAGACCCTCCGTGCCTCGGAAAGCACGTGAAGCAGTTGATGCCGTCTGTCATTCGTGGATCTTTGACAGTCATTACGGGTCGTCAGAAGCCCGAAAGTCTGACAACCAGTCTTTCCAAAGGGTATTGTATTACCTAGTAACTGGGTTGTGGAGATCAGATAGGCAATCGCTCCATGTACAATACTGGTGTTCAGCCGCATCTGGTTAGTCTGGAAACCCCAACATAGTTGGCAAAAGGCTAGGCAGAAGATGATGAAACGTATTTTTGGTGAAAGTAATCATCTATACATCTACAAGGTGTAACGTTAAATGCGCAAAACCTCTTAAGGAGTCATTGTAGGTACTCATCATTATGAACAACTTTAACTAAGGGACCCAAGCTGAAATCGCGAAAAAAAAATCAGTTGTTCCCTACATTTATGCTCGCATAACTCGTCAAAATGTAATAAACAGTTGTTTTTTTTTTTGCGATTTCAAGTTTCTTCCCATAGTAAAAAATAGAAACAAATTTTTGTCCGTTTGTCTGGATGTATATTCCGGATTGGTGCTAATACGACTAAATGGATTGGGATGAAAATTAGCACACAGGTAGTTTATAACCTGGATTGACACATGACATGCGGTACCTATTTTCGTTCCAGTAGTACGTTCCCGTGGGATATTTCCCGACATCGACGCGGGCGAAGCCGCGGGCAAAAGCTAATCTGAAATAGGTCTACTCTTTTGGTAAATACAGACGCCAGCACATCAAGCTACCCGAAACTGTAAAAATTTTCCCCCTCAACTTTGAACCCAATGCTTTAGCGATAAAGTTGAAAATCTATTAAATAAATTTGACAGATTTGCAGTAGCTTGATGTGCTGGCGTCTGTACTATCATGGATTTTTCTTTCAATACCACGTTGGGTATGATGGATTTCGAAGAAATTACAGACATGTGAGTTGACTTTGCTTCTAGAGTTGGCAACGCATCAACTTCTTGCTAATCCTGTAGGAAGTACTGACGGACTGCGCCGGTATAGACTGGGCAACGTCGTGTTTGACTATTACTTTAAAAAAATTGGGAAATATTCAAACCGTAGTTTGATGGATTACGCTACAGTGGTTTATACTCCCGATTTTGTGTTCCAAGTGGTTCGTGGCAAGTAGTTACCTTATACCCATATTATTGAGATACTTTTAACCTATAGATAGGTCTAATACCTATCTAGATTCTGTTCTAGTTATCGATTCTTACAGCTCTTTCAATTAAGTAGGTAAATGAGGAGATCGATTTTAAAACTACGTACTGTAAAGCTCTCTACGAGCTTCCGGGTACCGGGAGTTAAACCACGTTTTATCACGTATGTTCAATAATTCTTCCTAGAAATCATTCTACGTATTTTACATCTTTTTATTTGACTTATCAGCCAAATCTGAAGCAATAAATACGGAATACCCTAACGGGATCTGACGCCTAAGTTTACCTACAGTGGTTCACTGGGCATCGATCTAGTGAATCTGAATTCTGATGAAACGAAACCTTCGTCCTCAAAATCAAAAGTCATCTATTCAAATTAGGCTGAGAATCAGCACTTTTTGAACGTCAAAATTACACAAGACAGTCCCCCAAAGCACCCGCCCGTCACAACTTCCTTAGTGCTTATGCTGGGAGGACGCAGTGGCGCAACAAACTCACCAGCTCGCTAACTTCATGTTTGTCTCGTATTTCATCCGAATAACTTTTAACTGACTCGCGGAGGTTGCATGTAAGTACCAAATACCAAATTGTCTCTACAGTACTTACCTAAATAATATAATAGTTTTAAGCACAAATTAAAATAGTTGAAGTGACTTCATTCATTACATCAAGAAAGTGCAAATAAGATAGACGTAATTTGAAGTGGTAGGTGCGTTACCGTACTTAAGAAATTGCACCATTATTTTAAAAATATCCAATTTATTCGTAGCCGTTTACAGTTACAAGCATTTGACTTTGATATTCAGAATGATAAAGGCCGAGAGTTATGTACTTACATAGTCATTACGTAAACTTATTCGCTTATTTCTTATCACAGCCATTATTATGACTCCCTCAGAAGTCACAAACGCAAATAGGTCATTCTCAACAGCTTATTGAGTATTTTATTCGAGCTTTTAATACAGGTTCAAGTACGGTCCGATATTCAATATGCTGTTTCTATGTAATATTAAATTTCTTGTGATTATACCACAAGAACGAACGATAATGAAGTGATCAGTCAGTGGGTGCGTGGATAGCTGACGTTCTGATGACGGCTATTATGGGAATTCGGCGAATTCATGGCCTCACCCCTTTACGAAACGTGATCCGACGCCCAAACAGCGCGTGAGCCGCATAACTCGACCCGAGACATTTACACTTACGTAGAAAAATGTGAGGTTCATCCCGTTTTTAAAAACTACGCCTATATCTAACACACGGAACACGTAGTTAGACTCGGTAAGGCAGAGTTAGCACTAGTTCAGCAGCGAGCCAACGCTGTACTAAAATAGTTAGTGAGGCCGACATCACAAAGTGGTGTTGAGGCAAGGTGCCCGATTAGTTAGTCAACATCCGAGGCCGAGGCAAAAGGAAAACTTCGACTGCGTTGGCGGGGAATTCAAGGGTGAATAAATAGCGTTTCCGTGACACCAAATATTTATTCACGTGTACATTTAAATAGACGTAAAACGTGATTGATCGGCAGTTAGAGAGGGTTCGTTTTGGCTTACGAGTAAATGGCTGGATTGGGTGGTACGGTTGGGCTGTAGTTGATACATCCCGGTCGATGGATGACCGATCACAAGGCAAATCGGAATGCCTCCGTTCTCGCTCGGTGCGTAAAGCTTTGTATCCGGACTGATGTTAGCAATCGGCGTTTATACTAGGAACATATCAAAGGCATTTAGAAATCAACAAAGATAGTTACATAGCTGAGGTCCAGTGTTTGTGGTGGGACCAGGGGTAAAGCGGGCTAGGGTGGGGACCATGAAAATTGATGTTTCTGAGAACAATTGGGTAGTAGTAGTACATATTCATGAAAACGCTTTTCGTTTCAACATGTTTGATTTGATCGTTAAAATATTTCTCCGATGCTCTTTACACCTTTAGTTCTGGTAACAATACAATGTGCAATACTCAATATTGTAATAATTTCAATATGGCCGCCGCTCCAAGATGGCGGATTACATATTTTTTCTCAACCCCCTTAATATGGGTATCAAATGAAAGGGCTTGAAGAGTAGAAAACAATAAAGTTAGTAACATTACACTAAATTCAATATGGCCGCCGCGCAAGATGGCGGATTATATATTTTTTCAATCCCTTTAATATGGGTATCAAATGAAAGGGATTGAAGAGTAGGAAACGATAAAGTTAGTAAAATTACACTAAATTCAATATGGCCGCCGCTCCAAGATGGCGGATTTTTTTTTTCAATCCGTTGAATATGGGTATCAACTCGTCAAAATGTAGGGAACAGCTGATGTTTTTTCGCGATTACAGCTTTTATTCCTTGGTAAAAGTTGTTCATAATGATGAAAACAATCTCCCATTTCGGTTTGTCGCATGTTTTAAATTTCAACCTGTTTAAATAGGAACTAAATAACACCAGTGGTATAAATAATGTAAATGGTGTAAATAAATAAAATAGTGTAAATAAATTATAGTAAAAAGAATGTTAATAATAAATATTTAAGACTAAAAAGTAAAAAACAAAATGAAACTAAAAAAAAGTTTTTAAAAACAAGCTTTTATTTAAATAAAATCGTAATAAAAAAAAAATTATACATATTCTATATGCAAATCCGGTAATTGTTTTATCTAACTTCAACATTAAAATTTGGTTTTTGTCCGCCTTCGGCAACACAGTGCGCCGTCTCCACATTGTATATCCAAGCTTGTTATTCAGGAAACATCAGTGTTCGCTACATAATTAGAAATTCGTTGAACTGTAAACCGTTTTCCGTTGTGGATTATTCTGTGTACGATATGAACAGCTGTGCCTACATTTATAATAATTTCGTCATTAATTTCTATCGCATGGGTGACCAGAGTAGAAATTGATTACAGTGGTACTTGCAGGGTTTGTTAAACATGCTTTAAATACTCAGATGTATGTGTTTACAACGAAAACAATTACCGGGTAATTAGCGCTTTATTATTTAATTGTTAGCATAATCAGCATATAATCTTCCCACTGCTGGGACACAGGCCTCCTCTCGGTGAGAGGGAGTGGGCTGTAATCCATCACGCGGGCCCAGTGCGGGTTGGTAGATGTCACATGGGTCGAATTTTTAGTTCATAGACATTTCGGTTTTCTCACGAAATTTTCCTTCACCGTTTTGAGAGCAGTGGTGATGAGATAATATACACAAAGTGGAGCGCCTGTCTGGCTTCGAACCTACGATCATAAGTACCGACCATTACCAATTGGCTAAGTGGCTCACTACTTTTTACCAAAAGTAATTAATTACAGGCAGCGACCAATCTGCACCCTTTAAGGACTATTTCAAAGGGTTAAAAAAAATGTTACTTACCCTTATGTTGTGTTAGGTCTTGAGTTGTAATTGTAAACAAATTCAGTAGGTACCTACGGTATCAAAAATTGTAGGCCTTGAAAACAGAACGTAAATTCTTAGGCAATCTTGAAGTTAATCCATTTAACAATGAAAACTGCAACCTACATTTACACTAAAAAGATGCTCGACCCTGCTTTTAAGCACATATCTGGCATTGCCCTGAATACCATTATGCTCGAAATATAGCTCACAATGTTACTCTTTAATTAAAGTGATATATTGAAAAAAATGTGGGTTTTCTATTTCGTGTAACTTGTTAAGTATGTGGAATAGGGATTTAACATTATGGTATATGTTTTTTGACTCTTTGGTCTAGTATCATGTAAAAGGAATACATGATTTAATTAACTTTCTCCATACAAAAAAAATGCAAAGTTATATCTATGTTTTTACTTTTTTCGACATCATGGCGTAACGCTTAAGAGTTATTCAATGGAATTTACTTTAAAACGTAGAGAATTATCATATCAAAGATTACTCAAAGTAGTTTTAAATTAATTTCATTCATTTTGTTAAAAAATGAGTAAATTCGTTTTGGCACATACGTGGTTTTATACCGAGCGCACGCACATTATAGCCATCTCTCTTCTTTTGCGTTTCAAAAGTTTCGCTCGCTTAGTAGATCAGTCGCTACGATTTATTTTCGAGGTACTGCCTATTTTTAGAACCAACCTTTAACATTTTAAACGTAACATAACATCACGCCTGTATACCCCGAAGATTTCGGCAGAGGTGTACCGAAGTACACCCACATTTTGCCAATTATGTTTAAGTCCCATGTACAGACGCCAGCACATCAAGCTACTACAATCTGTCAAATTTCTTTGATAGATTTTCAACTTTATCGCTAAAGCATAAGGTTCAAAGTTGATCGGGAAAATATGACAGTTTCGGGTAGGTTGATGTGCTGGCGTCTGTACCTAATAGGAGACGAGCCTATTGCCAAAGACCAGGCACAAATTCGGACACTGGGCTTCTACTAAGCAATTACAGATGGAAAAACTCAATAACACTTTGCCCGATCCGGGAATTGAACCCAGGACCTAAGGCTCAGCAGTAGCGCTTGCGACCAACGAGACAGACCAAACTTTTTAAACGAGTTTTACTATAATTTCAAATATACATATAAATTTTAAACGCTTGAAGCACTGTTATTGTGTAGTAGGTACACCTATACAGTATGTTAACTAACAGAGGGCGTTCCCCTTAACCCGCAATAGTATAGCATCCATACATGCTAAAAAAAATATTACCATTCGAAAATAAAATGTTTTTATATTAAAATATTCACTAAAAATCGTAAATTGATACGTTAAAGAAACACTCTGTACACGCGTACTTGAAGGACTGCAATGTCGGAATTTATTTAATTAAATAAATTAGAATTAATTAAATAAATAGACTATCAATTTACGATTTTTATTGAATATTTTAATATAAAAAAAAAAATAAAAACATTTTATTTTCGAATAGTAATATTTTTTTTTAGCATGTATGGATGCTATACTATTGCGGGTTAACGGGAACGCCCTCTGTTAGTTAACATACTGTATAACGGATACCGTACATCAGTGCCTCAAGCTTTTAAAATTTATATGTATATTTTGAAATGTCACTTAAATTATTTTTTTTATTTTTAGTTCGCGTAATTCTATCTTTTCAGCTTACGTTTTTTATTTAAATAAAAGCTTGTTTTTAAAAACTTTTTTGTCTTAAAGATTTATTATTAACATCTTTTTTTACCATTTTTTATTTATGTACATTATTTTATTGATTTACATCACTGACATTATTTATCCTAATAACATTATTTACATCATTGACATTATTTACACTAAGAACATTATTTACATTTTTTACACCATTTACTTTATTTATACCACTGATGTTATTTAGTAATATTACCACCATTTTTTATTTGATTTTTCACGTATTGTTTTCTACTCTTCAAGCTCTTTCATTAATTTGATACCTATATTAGGGAGGGGGATAGTAAAAAAATATAATCCGCCATCTTGGAGCGGCGGCCATATTAAAATTATTACAATATTGAGTTTTGCACATTGTATTGTTACCCGAACTAAAGGCGTATGCCAAATTTCAGCTCAATCGGACACCAACAAATGGTCAAAAATGGTTTGAAAATTTTGAACGGACATCTTACATACATGATACGAACAGTGCATGCTAAATAAAAGCTTGTAATAATAATGAGCCTTCAAAACCGAGAAACGTTTTTCCTATATACATATTATGTACCTAATGTAGCTTAGGATACGTCAACATGTTATCGGATTAACAGCTGCCAATCCGAGCTTATCTCGTTGAGATAATATAGAAGTGGTGGTAATGCCGCTTATAACCACATTGAGTGATAATTCTATGAATTACCAGCTTCAGTAATAGTGGTACGTGCTGTGTTGTAGTACTTCACTTTCAATTGCCTTCGTTCAAACTCAAACCCTAAGCATTAATTTCAATCAAACAATTTACAGGCACTTTTGAATTGTCAAAGAGTCTGTCAGTTAGTCATAAAGTTGAAGTTGCCAATTCCAAAACGTAGATCTCTATGCAGAAGAACGTGCAAGAAACGTCAAGGACACTGTTTTAAATCAAGATACCTATTACAAAATCCTGGGTACATTATTCTTGTTGCTTCTAAATGTGAGAACAATGTAAACAAATCAAATTAAGAAACAACCAGTTAAGAAAAGAAAAGTCTCAACCGACGGTGCCCGTTCAGGAACATGACGCGTGTATCAGCACCATCCAGCCATTTTGTAGGGAACCGAATGATCCATTCTATTATCAATTTGCCTTTGATTAATTTTAGAGGGCACAAAACCTCACGCGTCCGCTTTGTCAATTTAGTTTTTGGAACAGCTGGCCAACACAATAGACACAGTAACAAAAACACAGAGCAAAAACTTATTTGCGACCTTGATGCTCCATCTCAGGACATTTCATTTTAAAAAAGTTTTTTGTGTATTATTTTCAAAGAGTTTGGAATGAAGGCGTTTTAAGGAACAACAAAGTTATTGACAAACACCCTTATTTCCCCGAACTACATTTTCACCCAATCATATTATGATGCAAAGTAATTTCCACGAACTATTAATAACGAGTATTCATACAATTACGAGACCATCAATAGAATAGTCACACATAATATGTCACCAATACCTATAGTCGTAACAACACTTAATTCTTATGTACCGTACCCAACGGTTAATTTCCCGTAAATCGTTTTCAAACGCTTCCATTATATTTTTACACTCAATTTCCACTCAGGTTCCGATGCAAATGGACGACATCAGAGAGCGTGGGTTTCCCGCCGTACCGAGGTATATATTGAACTCCGAATAAATTAAAAGGACTTTCATGGAAATTGCCCTGTTTTATTGAAACCTTCGGAAAATTCCGCCAATTTGCGTAGATACATTTTCAGTATGTTTTAAATAATTTGCTACCGTTTTAGGCCTAATCTTGGCTAAGCCTTATCAATATGTAAATTTAATTCAAAGAAAATGTTGAATACCATGTACGTTGGCACGTGAACATATCTGTCAATAAGCTGGGTGGAACATTCCAGCGCTGATTTGCTGGATTCATTTTCTCCTCTATTGATCATTATTTCTCCAGACAGTTCATTTTGTTTATATGTATTAGTATTTATTCTTGTATTTTATAATCATTTCCCAGCTATTCATCCCGTATATTGCACCTGCCGTGTTTTCTCTCAAAATTGTTGTACATATATTAGGCCTGTCTGGGTTCTGGTGGAGCTGAGCGAGGCAATTGAAATAAGACGACGACACTTCAAATTTAACTTATATTAGGACCAGCGTCCATTTTCATCTTTTTGAGTGTCTCGAATAACTGTCAACACAAGAGACATAGACAAACATTTCTTATTTATAAATCCATAGACTAATATGTTACAAACATCACCTTGGTGACTGGTAGAAAATGTCTCATTGTTACTTGTGCAAAAAGTTATAATAAATAAATAGTACCTAATACCTTTTACTTACTGGTGCAAAACTTACGCTCATCACGAATGTAACTATTAGTTAATTCCTTCATCGAGAAATGATTTGAAAGATCGTGACCGCATCCAAACCCTTCAGTTAGTTTCTAAGCCTTACACGAATACACAGTCAGAGTCAGTCCTAGCTTCTGACTATAGCTTCTGTCCGCGACCCAACCCGTAGCATCGCATCGCTTGCACGCGCTATTACTTCGTTTTTACTTAGCGTTCTTTCGACTTTCTTTGTTTTTGCTCGGCTCCAAGGGTTCTAGCGTGATGTTTTTTTTTTTGTTTGGGAAATTATCAAGTAACTTCTCCCGCTCTGGGCGGAGCGGGCGGGCCATGCCAGACTTATACTGACTAAAACCCACTCGTGTTCCTTAAGTTCCCTGTGCCAGGGGCCACGGTAAATCTTTCGAACAACCCGCGACCCTGCCAGGCATTGGCCCTAGCGGACCTCATCAGTTAGTGCTGACAGATGTCAGCACTAACTGATGAGGCGCGCGTGGTACACTACGCGCCGTCGACCCGGGCCTGGTCCTTACCGGACGGCGAGCTACCCATTGCTCGCCATCCGCAAGCCCGTGACTACGGTGGCCGGGAATAGAAAATAGCCTTCGCCTTAGAATTGGGCTAAATCAGACTAGGAGTTCTAGAGATTAGCGCGTTCAAACAAATTCTTTAGATTTATTATTAGTAGGTAAAGATAAGTTGAATAAACTCCATTATCATTCTTTATTATCTTCCTGAAAATTATTCGCTACACTTATACTATATATTAATATTCATATTAGAGACGTAGTTAAGAAGATAGAATATATACATACGCCCACATGTGACATTTCTTAGTAACACTAATTAATCTTTCTAGTTCGTTAAATAATCTTATTAGTAAAGTAATAGGCTCAAAATCCTAATTTATCTCAAGAAATAACGAGGAGGTTCCTCGAAAAGTCGTGACTAAATTCGCATAAACACCAATTGTACGGAACGCTTAATAAATTCATAAAACTTCGGTCACGTACACCCATTATTCCTTATTATTACATTATGGAAAATCTGATGGTCTAAATGGTCTAAGTGAAGTCGTTTAACTAAGAAACGTGTCGGGTAAGGTGAAGCGTAATAACGTAACTACAAACAATTACAGAGCGCCACGTCACAGCTTTCACTCTCTGACGTCTAAAACCCGTAATACATTACAATTTGTACAACTCGCCTCATACAGAACACTCCCGTCAAAGTTAAACCACACAACTTCGTACTAATGAATGAAGACTTTGCAAACTAATTTGCCACCACGCCGCAATGACAGCGCTCCTTAAAACTATTAATATTGTCGTACGTACCTCAGCAGCGTACGTGTGAGTTGAGTTCAGACCGTAGTGACGTACTTACGTGCATTTTAATAATACTTACATCATTTTGTAAAAGGCACTTGTCTGTAGAAACCTCAGTAGGTAGGTATCACGAACTGAATCGCTTATACTCGGCGCTGTATCGCGTACACTCGGCTCCAGTCGTAAGTTTTCACTTCTATAGTGTGCTCATAATAATAATCTGCTAAAAAGCTGATTAATATAAAGGTTAAAAAGACGAGGCGAGGTAATACCCCCTGCCTCACCACCTGAGTTCCATCCCACCTGCCATAGTTCGTCTGATTCTCGTACCAAAACTTAAATAAAGAAATAACAGTACAGTCAACGCTGCTTTCCTTTCGTAGCTTATCCCACAAGATATCGTATGGCACCAGGTCAAATGCCCTCGATAAGTCCAGAAAACACGCATTGTCCGGTGTTTTCCTATCAGCATAATACTGAACAGTCTGCTTAAGACACATAATGGCAGTCTCCGCCGATCTGGAAGAGGGTCTGAAACCGAACTGGGCATCGTGAATATTTATACGACTCGCCATATGTGTATCAAGCCAACAGTCCAGAATTTTAGCTGTAACAGTCGCCAAGGAGATAGGCCTATAGTTTGCGGGGTCTGAAATATCGCCCGTTCTGTTCTTTACTATAGGCACGACTATGGTCTTCATAAACTTATCGGCAAATACGAGTGACTTATACATAACGAATAAAATGTTGCTAACAGCCTTGGTAAATGAACTCCCGCGTATCGCAAGTGCTCGACGCTGAGGTGGTCATGTCCCGGAGACTTGCCTCCGACCATCTTACTAATGATATCAACTATTTCCTTGGCCAAAAACCTTAAACACGGAGAACTTACCTCAGCGCCAATCACCGACGAAGACACGGGCGTAACCGGTCCCGACAAGGGATCAACTTGGAACTGATTCACAAACAAATTTGAAATGGCTTGAGGGTCACAAATTCCTGCCACGCTCAACGGCAGACTCGACTTGGGGTTCAGTTTACTAGTACTTTTTCAAAACTTCCCGAAATCTTTGGATTTGCACGCTCAGACATTGTCTTGTTTTATTTGTGCTTGATTATTGCGACACCACTTTAATTTGGCTTTAAATTTTTTTTGCGTATTTCGCATATTCTCATAAATAGATCCTGAAGTTGGACTTCCAAATAAACGACACATCTGAAAAGCAAGCCGAGCCTGCGAGTGAACACTTCTAATATGCCTATTCCAACCTGTTAAAGGTTTATAACATTTTTGTCTAATACCTGTAGCGGTCCGCTCAGCAGATGTTGAAAGTAGGTATATCAATTATTTTCGTGTACATATTGTCTAAAACCACTCTGTGAGTTACATCGCTGCATATTTTATCCGCACAATTAATACACTCTGGGGAAATCTATTTCACGTAAACCTGAATTACACAATTTTTCATACATCCTTATCTGACCTAAGTCTCGTTCGCCCCATACAACCTTACTACTTAATTCCTTACGTAGTGGAATATTAGACTCCACTATACTTAAGTTACATTCTAATTGAATGGGAAAGTGATCGGACCAATAAGTGCCGTACAATACTTCTACACTAGATGTAGTTTGACGCGCGGCCTCAGTGACGACGCAATGGTCAAGCCAACGCTTGCACCCGTGCGCATCACTCACATATGTATACGAGTCGCGAGGTAGTAGCTCGCTATCCGCGCAGGTCCAACACTGTTCCTTACAAAACTTTAACAATTCATAATTAAATTGTCATAAGCACACACCCTCGTTTTGTTTTCTTTCCCGAATTATACGAAAATTCGGCAAGAATCCATCGTGTCGATTATGGCAACATACCAAGAAAGTTTCATCTACGATCGATCTTTTGTTTCTGCTAATGATGATAAATGTACTCAGAGTTTATTCAATAAACTGCAAGATATTATTAACGAATAAATAACTAGTATAATCGTGAGTCGAACATGCACAAGTATAAATTAATAACGGCCAGAGGGTGCGTCCCCTACGAATTATATCGGGCTGATCTCAAAGGGTAACTCGATTCGATGTAGATAGAGTCTGTCACGGAACCTGGGTCACATAACTTCACACTAATGAATGACAACTTCACGCTTGTCGCCCCGCGATGGAGCTCTTTGCGACTAATGAAATTGAGCTTCCACGAATACTGAGGAAGCGAAGTGTATTACACCATGACAGTTTTAGAGGAACAAAGAAACCTCGTATGAGTTTATCGTAATGTTTGCACAGTCAAAGACTGCTAATTTTATGGAGTTTCTTTTGACTGTAAAGTAAACCCATTTCGTTTAATGTAGGCACTAATTAGTGATAAAAAGAGATACGTAGTCTTATGAAGCAGTCTTATTGCCACCCAGGTCAAATCTATCTATGTATATCTATCTATGCGAATAATAAAGCTGAAGAGATTGTCTGTTCGAACGCGCTAATCTCTGGAATTACCAGTCAGATTTGAAAAAATATTTTCGCATGTGATAGTCCAATTCTTGAAGAAGGCAGTTGTTGAAAAAGGAAGTTACTTAATTCACGCTAGAACCCTTAGGAGCCGAGCAAACAAAAAGTAAGATATAACGCTAAGCAAAAACAACATATTACATGGATCTCTGAAATAAATATAATTATTATTAAAAACGAAGTAATAGCGGGGGGAAACAAATAATTTTATGCGGTCGAAGTCGGGGGTAGAAGCTAGTCACAGATATGTATACACTTCCAATTCATGCTATTATGCGCTCGAATACTTATCATGTATACCTCTTCGAAAATTTTACTTTAAAAAAGGTGAAACCAACCAGAAATGTACTCATAAACCCCGATAAAAAAGCCACTTCAATCATATTAGCAATTAAAAACAAGCTACACATACCAAACTCAATCAAAAAAAAACTCACACTTAATCCTTAGCAAGAGTGGTCGGTAAGGGGACTACATGACCTAACGCACGGTCACTGTCGGATAGAAAAGAAAGAGAAGCGCGATGACACAACGCTGGTAATTTATTGCATAATATGAAGCAAATTAAAAAGATTTTTTGTAAAATTTACTAAAAATTTATTCTTTGGACTAAAAAATTAAAACACTAGTACTTTAGTATATTGCTTTAAAATAATCTGACAAAAAATCAGAATGATTGTATGTATATTAGTATGGTTTTTATTGTAAAAAGAAAGTTTTTAGATGTATTTTCATGATTTTTTTCTATAGTAGGTATCAAATTAGTTGTAGGTATTATGTTTTCAACACACTATCTACCTAGCATATATCCTGAAGAATATCACATATTTTTCTGATTTTGTTTACAGTAGTGGATCATATACTTTTATTGCTTCTAAAACTTGCGTTTTTAGCGTTTAGGTCCTGTAAACCCCTTAAATGAAAAACTGAAATTTGCATGCAGCACCTCGATGGTAAATTATCGGGGTGTTTGGCAAACAGCCAGCCGACATTTACCAACGGTATTATGGACACCGAATGTTCTGTTACCGAAGAGGAGGCGCGTGATCCTAATCTGAATTTTGTGAAACGATAATATAACCGAAAGGTCAGCACTGATAACGGTTAGAGTTCGTTCATTGGGAATCGGGCGATAAGGTGTCCGGAAAGGTGACAAAAGTCGAGTTGATAGCTTTATTATCGACTCGACTGATCCCCGATTTGTTCTTACTTTCTCGAATTGTATATTTTGCAGTTTTCATGAAGATGCAAAAGAGTTCTTTGATTGACAAAGTAACTTAATCACATTGAACTTTTCAATCAAAAGGCATGTCGTAGGTAATGTTCCCACTGCTGGGACGCAGGCCTCTTCTCAGTGAGAGAGAGTGAACCGTAATGCACCACGCAGGCCCAGTGCGGGTTGGCATGTGACATCTTCACATGTTTTCGAGTAGGTATTTAGAATAAGGTCAGTGGCGAAGGTTCCATATATAAGCCGATTCCCACCGGCTTCACTTCTAAAATTCAGAACACAACCACTCTATACTCAATTCATCACTGAAATATAATCATATCATTCTGTAGGTATCTAGTACCTACATAATAAAATTAAAACATTGCAAAACGCCTATATACATTAAATGTTTTGTCTTTCTTTCCAAACAACAACAAATTTTACTCTAATACAACTAGTAGGTGCGCGCGGCTTGTCGTGACATTTGATTTGTATAAAAAAAAAAGACGTGAAGTTTCCTCAGGTCACGTGACTTGCTAATTTTTGACCGCCAATAAGCTGTGATTAATATATATTTAGTATTAGAATTATAATTTGTTTTCTGTTGTGTAGTGAAAGTACGTTATAATTAGGTATTTGGGGTAAGTGAATAGTTAATTAAGTTGAAATTATGTACTTATTTAGACTAGATTTTTTAGGATCATTAGAATGGCATTATTGGCAGTAGATTGTTTGTTTGACAAATTATTTGCTTTGTGAGGAAACAGGCTTTTCAAGGTTAAGTTTTGAAAATAAGAAACACGTTGAGTTACGCCGTGCCGTGTTTATTATATTTTTCTTAGATTCTAGTAGTTTATGGAATAAAGGGGTTTTTACAGATATTAATAATCTGACGAATTCATATAATTATAAGGAGGTGTTTAGCATTAAGTACATGAAAATGGTACTGTCATTTTTCGCTAATTCACATGAAACTCATACCTTAGAAAAGTAGATCGACATAGGAATTTTATGAAACGGTTTATTGACATTTTTTTTTTGCTATGGCTTACCTCTGTCATAAATTCACCCTTCGCCACTGTAAGGTAGGTATAGAATACATTTAATTTCATCACACAAACACACCATGCTTTCACCTAAACATTTTCACCACGGTGTTAATTACCCACTCCGGTAATTCATACCGCTAAGTACTTACGTAGCAAACATCTCAAAACAATCCCAACAAGCGTACCACTTTGCACGTCCTTACGTTTAAGGAGCGTAAAATTTATCTAGTTGAAATAATCGCGGCCAAACAGCCACGTCGGGCCACGTCGAGCCACGTTGACCCATTATGTCTGGCGCCTGGCCAGACATGGAGCAAGCGAACCACTACCGACTATTAGTTATTGCGTTTATTTATTTAAAAATACTATTGCGCGCTATGGTAGCAACGAAAAAGGAAAAAAGGGATAGTAAAATACGGCTTGTGGTGGTGTTGTGGTGGTCTGTTGTCAAATACTTTTTTTTTATTTATTCGAAAATATATTGATACCCGTGTAAAAAAGGCTACAAGGGCCGCATAATAGACCCATGTTATCCATGGTCATGAGTTTATGACAGATTTTGATAAGGATGGCGATAATCCGTCAATTCTGTCATAACCAGCTTGGATTTACTGACCTAAAGTAAGTTTAATAATTCGCTTTATAAAGTCCCTTTGACGTCCCTCCTCACTTACAACAATGAGAAGTCAAAGAGTTTAATACAAAAACTGTGCTTAGATTTCTCAGACCATGTAAACATCTGCCCACTTCTCGCCAGGAGTTCTCAATATATCTTGTTCCGTATATGTATTTTAAATGCAATGACCAGACAAAGCGTCTGCTAAGTTTTCCTGAAACAAAAGCTGTTCAAGGAATATTGGTTGAACTGTGCAGAAAAACGGTTCAATTGTGTCTCGCCGACTTTATCTTTCTATAGAATAAACTTGCAAAACTTGCAAATCTTGGAATGAATCAAATTGGTTCTTCTTTGTAATAATAATGACGATACATTGGAATATAATACTAGTGTTTGTTTGTTTGTATCTTTTAATAATGCTTTTTAAGTATAATATCCAAATGAGGATAAGTTTATGAGAAAAATCTAAGTTATTAAAAAAAATACGAATCGCGGAAAAAATACGAACGCAAAACGTAGCCTACATTTTTAAAATCATAATCCCTAAGCCACTAGGCCTGATACTCAAATCCCAAGATAATATACTTAATTGAACTCGGCATCTAATCTCATTAGGTCGATCGCACTTATCAGCATTAATTGCATTTAGTTGAATGATTTTGATTACGTTTATACGCATCGCATGCTCAGCAGCCATCAAAGAGGAGTGTTTGTGAAATGAATCGTTCGATTAACGGTCATCATTATAATTATTTAGAGTGTTTTGAATCGAATCTAAATATAATGAACTCCATTATTGTATGAAGAATGTGTAATTATGTTAATGCTTACAAATTATTTCTCATAAATTTTATAAATAACGTCTATAGGACCATGCCATTGAAGAACATAGACATGCATTTGCTAACATGTTTTTCATGCGAAAATACTAAGATTAACTCATGAACCTTTCCTTCGCACTTTCCACTACCGGTTTTCTTACATAAACGAAAAAACTAATCCGCCGATGTTCTTCGTTAAATCAACAGCACAAAGTTATAACTTAATTCAGTTATATGTTCAAGTACTTAGGTATGCAAGTCGTAGTGATGAAGCGGTCCCAATATTCCGAGCAGTTACCCAATATTCCCCACGTTGGATCGGAGCCAGTTAGCGTTACTTATTCCTACAAATTCCGGATTAACTACGACTCGCCCGCCACCTGCCGATAATTTACTCTCTTACTAATACAATATTACACCTACTTCATCGGTCGACAGTAAACAAGTATTGAACGTTTTTTATTAAACCTCAAAGAATTGGTCCCAAAAAATAAAATAACTAAAGTATGACTTTTTGCGGAACTGCTGATACTGAGTGGTCCTAGACTCCCAGATCGAGCAAAGTTTTACTGGATTCTTCCATTGAAAATTATTCAATAGCAGCCCATCTGAGGTTGTGCCTGATTTAAGACAATAGGCTCACTCCCATTTACATGGGGCGAAACGTGGGTAGGCACTATACTCCTACCCCTTCGGGAGATACAGGCGTGAAATTATGGTAGGTTGTTTTTGTATAAATCATTTATAGGCACTCTTGAAAATTATCTTTGTTTTTCGTATTGTGTGATAATCCTTTATATTCCAATAGTCCACAATGTAACCCTTTTCAGTGTACCTCAGCTGTGTATTTAGAAAGAAAGATTATTTTATTTTACAGAGTTTAATGTAGTCATTAAAACAATTCTGAGCAATGTATTCGGTATGATCTTCATTTTTAAAGTCTCGTCTAGTAACAATAGACAAATTATTTTTAAGAGCTAAAGACGAAGAGGTACCTACAGGCGTGATGTTATGTTGTGTGAATGCTTAAACAATGCATACATATGCGATAGCAGGATTCGCGGTTCAACTTGCTTGCATTTATTGAAGAGTTCTGTAGTCCGTCTCCGAAACTCATCATCAGGATCTTTACAAAATTTAAATGGGATCATTTCGGACTAAACTTCTTTCAAACAAAAAAGAAATTTGCAAATCGGTCTATATATAACGGAGTTATGCCCGAAAATGCATAAAAAATATATATATATATATGTCGCATCCGGTCATTCGTTTGACTATTCGGAATGCTAGCGTCAGCTGGTGGCGCTGGACAGAGTCTAGCCTGAGTTCGAGGGGAGTAGAAGAGAGCGTGCAACGAGGTGGAGCGGCTCTTGGACATGGACATTGTACGGACAACATGTGCTCAGAAACTGTCCCGCGTTCCGTATCTGGTTGTGTCGTGTACCTAGAGTGTGTGATTCGCTG
Organism: Luperina testacea; assembly: GCA_927399505.1. NCBI lineage: Eukaryota > Metazoa > Arthropoda > Insecta > Lepidoptera > Noctuidae > Luperina > Luperina testacea. The sequence continues at coordinate 11,446,496 of OV656771.1, read as the reverse complement.
GTGTGATTAATTTGTTCGTGAAATTACTTATAATCTGATTTGAACTGCAAACGGTTTTTCTATTGCGCAATAAACAACACTACGCAACAGTACGCCCACAGTAGTTAAAATATGGCTGATAATAATGAGACACACTATACCTTCTCCGTCATATACCTACATATTTATAAACATCCAAATTGAGAACCTCCTCCTCCTTTTTAGAAGTCGGTAAATAAAAGGGCAAACTGTACAAATACAACTTTTTATTTATTTATAAGCCTCGTTATTCTGAATTGTTTTAACTCTGCTGCATTTTGAGACAACTACAACAACATATTGTCTCAAAATGGTGAAGCAAAACATCGTGAGGAAACCGGAATGTCCTAGAACCAAAAATTCGAAGACATGTGACATCCATCAACCCGCCATGGGGCCGCTTGGTGGATTACGGCCCACACCCTCACCGAGAGGAGACCTGTGTCTCAGCAGTGGGAATATTGTAGGCTGATCATGCTATGTATGTTGATAAAGTATGTCTCTCAATTCAGCATGCTTCTTGGCAAAGGCTTCCTCTAGCTGTTTCCATTGATTTCTATCACGAGTCACTCTCCTCCAGTTACAAATATGAGTAATATTACGTAAATGTATATATGGTGCTTTAATAAGCCAGCCAACAAAGAATCTTACATAACAGGGATTTGGTATATTAATACCAAATTCCTGTTATGTAAGATTCTTTGTTTGTTACGCAAGTAAAAAGTATTGGGTGAAGCTGATTAGTCTACTTTTCCTCAAACAATTTGTGTTTACGCAGTAACACAGTCGTATCAATTCGTACCACGCCTAAAACTCTATCATACCCTAAAGTTATTGCCCAATTTCATGAACTGGGGATATTTCGGGTACTTTAATCTTGAGTAAAAATGGGGTCGGACAAAAACCGTTTTGGGGAATAACGGCCCATTCTCTAGGCTGGAGAATTACATAGCTAGACGCAATAAATTCAGTCGGTGTAGATTTTCACCACTATCATTCCGTACATTAGATTGTCTAAATCGTTTTTCTCTTAAGCCTCCTAAATGATGATTTATTAGTACCAACAATGTTTTTGTGAAGGTCGAGAAAATAATATTGTGTTACGGAGATAATTACTTCAGCCTCTATACGAAGTCTAATTAAGCCGCGGGGATCATTTATTTAGGGCTGATTTTTCCATTGCCAGATAACTTTCATTCGAGGAATAAAATTGACTTTTGACAGTTTTTGTATGAAATAACTGTCAAAATTTCAAAATTATTCCTCGAATAAAATTATCAGATGATTGAAAAATCAACCCTCAGACAAAATAAAAGTTCTTATAACACGGTCAGTGACGCAATACAAATTACATTTCAAGTTTTTGTTACATCTGACCTGATACTTCGTTCGTTCATTTCCTGATTCTGACTACTTTAATGACATAGTATCTGTTATGTTACTATGTGTACCTCCTTATTATTTTTCTAATCGAATGACGTCATAAAATTTCTTTGCAAATCCCCAATGTAAAATGTCAATCAAAGTCAGCTTTCATTATTTTCTCTGACAACTCAGATTTTGCAAATTATTCAAACTTATTCAAGATACAATTATTTCATTAATATGTATTTCGCACAAATTTCAATGATTTCTCAATGGTATTAAAATATAAAGTAAAAGATTTCAACTTGTTTGCCTTTTAAAACTTAGAAAATAAGAAACGATTAAAAATAAATGTTGACTCTAAAATTCTTGTTCAATAATTTGAAAGGTTTGACAAATCTTTCAAATTATCTGAGAACAATGTTACACTCAAGAAATTTTGTAAGATTGGTACTACCTACTAACTAAATAGTAGTTTCATAAGGCTTTATTATTGCTTTATTACAAAAGTGCAGCCTTTTTGCAGCAAACCTAATAATTATTTTAATACCTATACTCAACCTAGGACCAAGAAGCTTATAGATAAAAGTGGAGGCAACACTCTAAATACCTAAGTGAAGACTACTGTGGTCGGACACTCTCTTTCTAAATACATACCTACATATGACAAAGAAAACACATATCACTGTCTCGTTCTTATGTGTGTATTTAGAAAGAGAGTGTCCGACCACAGTCGTCTTCACTTAGGTATTTAGAGTGTGGCCTCCACTTTTATCTATAAGCTTCTTGCCTAGGACTGATTTTTCAATCGACAGATAACTTTTAACTGTGAAATAAAATTGGCGTCTGACAATTTTTGTATGGTAGATATCCAAAATTCAAAACTATTTCTCGGATAAAATTATCTGGCGTTGGAGAAATCAGTCCTTATTCATATTTTTGGCAATACTTACAGTAAACAGCATAATAAGTATCACATGTCCAAATACTTAGTATGTATTACGCACATAGTCATTCATTTCTAATGTCAGCCGACACTGGCACATAACTATGGTGTGTCCAGATGTTACTGTGCCTTGCAGGGAAACAGCTTGGCTTACTGCCAGATACCAGCCTGGTTGCGAACTGGACAATGGACATACGCTACAAAATTACTGCCCAATATTTTTATTCATTTATTGCGCTGAACATTTTGGCTCATTGGTGCTGTACTGCTTATGTTCTTGTGCAGTTCTGCGGTTCTATTCTGTAAAAATCTCACCGTGAAAACTTAGGTGGAGTAAGCTTCAAGTGAGCTGTCACTTCACGTGATGCTAAGGAGTGACACTATTGAAAGCTCACTCCACCTAAGTTTTCACGGTGACATTTTTACAGAATAGGTTTGCTGGTCTTGGCTAGTTGTTGCAAAGGCTCGATATAACACGATTCCAAACAGCTTCCCATTCTAAACAAGGTAGTTAGTGATTTCCCTGAGTTTGAGAACACACTTTCAAACCGATCTCTTATGAAAACTATCACACTTTGCCATAGTTGGATAAAACTTGAAATGGAGGTTAGCAGTTTTCAAGAAACAAAACGAAATTTGTTAAAACGTTTTGAATTTCATCATAAGTAGCACTACAATACATAATAATTCCATACTAACATTATAAATTCGAAAGTAACTATCTGTCTGTCTGTATGTTACCTTTTCACGCCTAAACCACTGAACGGATTTCGATAAAGCAAAAAACGCAAGTTTTAGAAACTATTAAAGTATATGATCGATTACAGTAAACAAAATCAGAAAAATATGTGATATTCTTCAGGATATATGCTAGGTAAGTACTGTGTTGAAATAATAATACAACTTATTTGATACGATAGAAAAAATCATGAAGATAACTCTAAAAACTTTATTTTTACAATAAAAACCATACTAATATACAAACAATCATTCCGATTTTTTGTCAGATTATTCTACAAGCAACATACTAAAACACTTCTGTTTTAATTTTTTAGTCCAAACAATAGATTTTTGTAATTTTTTTTTTTTTTAAACATTGCCCCACACTAGGAATTTCTCCTGTATTGTGGGTGCGTTTACAAAAATTTTAACTCACATACACAAACAGCCAGACCCGGAACAACTACTTGTACGTCATACAAATATTTGTTCCGTGCGGGAATCGAACCCGCGACACGCAGCGCAGCAGTCAATCGCTTAACCACTGCGCCAACCGTGCCGTCAAAATTTACAGTCAAGAGAAAATAAACATTTCATGTTTTACAATATGTTTATATTGTTTGGGTATATTAGATGACCACATTTATTGCGGTTTCAGAGGCGTTGTTCAAATCATCAAGGGTACAGGTGAATGTAGATTTGGGACACTCTAGCAGATGTGGGTCTATTCAGGAGCACCGCACTCGCACTGAAAGTTCGATGAATCTATAATGCCCTATTTCAAATAATGCTGGCAGCGACCTACTTGGGTAAGTAATTAGATCGTAGACATCTTGTAACTGCCATTGATCAGCTAACTCACCATTTCTGTTATGAAAGCAATATTCTATAACGGACAGTTAATTCCATTCTCTTGAGAATAAACTAGTTTTAGATTCAGCGCTAATCATTGAACTGGCTATTCGAACGTTCGATTACGTAAACTAAAACACTAAACGAGCAGAATTCAGGGCAAAAACAATAGATAGGTACCCAAACTAATCTGCTGCAATAGTGCAACATTCGAGTCTACCCGACTTTTCCTACTGGGTACAATCGACAAAAAAGTTAACGTAGCTCGAGTCTCGATAATGCCCGTTACTAGCGCGAAAGCATTCCATTATTATTAAGTGATGCGGCCGACGAGAGAATGCGTTCTTGGCACCTGTCAGTTTCATACAAATGAATAAGTGCTTTGCGAATTTTGATCTTTATTAGCTAATAGAATTAACGCACTGACAGGTGTCAGGAACGCATTTTCTCGACGGCCGGACAGTAAGACATTCAGGGGGCCTAAAAAGGCCACTTTGGCAGAATCATAAAAGGATAACATTATGAATCATAATAGACAGTTAGCTGTTAAGTTATTCGTATCAAATCCCATTGGTGAATGATTTTTCAGTTATTTTTTTTTTGTCTGTGCTAAAATACCAATCAATCCAATCCCAATCTCTTTGATTATACCTACGTAGTGCAGCGAAAAAAAAGAAAAACACGGACTGTCTTCACCATATTATGATTCATATTGTCATCCTTTTATGATTTTGCCAAAGTGGCCTTTTTAGACCCCCTGAGTTTATCTTGGACATTGCTTATTAATAAGCACACTAATCTGAACCAGAATAGAGCATGCTAGTTTTAATCATTTTATGAGCATGTGTGAGCTTTATTTACCTATATGAACAAAAATAAATATCTTTCCACTACACTTACTTTAAAAGTCCAAACTCAAGGTTGACCAACGTGCAATGGAGCGCAGTATTTTAGGCGTTAAACTGATAGACCATGTTCTCAACACCACACTGCGCTCCAAAACACAGAGAAACCTTGCTCAAAAAGTCGCTAAGCTGAAGTGGAACAAGGCTGGCCACGCTGCAGTATGCCCAATGAGCTGTGGGCCAGAATAACCACTAGTACGTGGTGCCCTGACACGTGGTGGCTGCGCCACAACACTCTGTCCTCCACCTTCCGCATCCAGTCAGCCCCAGCCACTTTCTTTAGGTCGTCCGTCCATCTATCTGGGGGGCGTCCTACACTTCGCTTGCCGATACGCGATCTCCTGGAGTGGAGGCCGCGTATCGCCAAGCAAAGTCAAGAGTCCTGACTCGTCTGCTCCACCGGCCATCGGTCCTACTTCGGATTTACTTACAATATGTACCTTTTAAAGCTTACGACACTTGGACACACTTTTAGGCACAATAATTTTAAATATTGTTTAAAAGTAGACACACGCTAACTGCCTGTACATCTAGTTCTTTGTTTGACTGTACTTAGGTACCTCCATTCAATTAGACTTCCACCAATTTGTTGGGACACGTTCGAACCGACTACGGACAGAACACACTTTGTCCAGCGCAGCGCAACAAAATTTTTGTTGTACAATGAAAGTCAAAAAAACGGTTCTACCAAATAGGCCGCTTACGATCAGGTCTTCGGGAGTTCAGAGGCCTTTTTTTTTGTTTATTGTGAAGAGGAAATACATACTTTTGAATAGATAAACTTGACTGAAATGAAAAATATTTCCTGCTTTAACTGCAGGCTAGTTAAAAAGCAAAGCATAGACATAACTTATCACCCTAAGGATGACTGGTAGACAATGCCCCAGGCATTAAGTCCGCCATTGTGCATGCATAAAGTTTTAATAAATAAATAAACTAAAAACATAAATAGCTGTACGTTAGCACTTGATACAACGCGTAACGTTTCATTAGTTTTATAGGGGTTAAAGTGTTTCTATCGTTGGCAAGTTGAAAAAAAAAACTGGAATAAAAAATAAGCATGTGCCTCGCAATAGAACTGAAGACAGCAATTTTGAACCAATTAATACAATTTATGTATAGTGTAATTGCTACGACTTTCGAATTCGAGAGGTTGGAGGAGAGACACTGAACGTTTTCATAGATGAAAAACTTAAACAATAACAATACGAAAAGCGATAAAACTCTGCGAAAATTAATAATTTGCGTGTAGCTTAACATAATCGTATCCAGTGGAGGTTGGATGGCCGCCAACTCGTTATGAAGCGAATTATCCACACGATCGGCTGCGACCAGCGACACGAGCACACCATCCCGCACACATGCCGCTTTCATTCCAATCCCACTAAATATCACGGACATCTCAGAAGCGCGGGTTAATTATCGCAATTAATGGAAGTCTGAATATCCAATATCATCATTACTACGACGGCTTTGATATTTGATACTATTTCTCAATTAACCATATTCTCTGTTGGGTTTAAGTGGACTAATCTACCTTTGCTGCTTAGAAATAACAGGGTACATGTCTCAAATGTGCAAAAGGGACTAGCGGATAATATTAGAACACAAAAAAACGATATCTAAGTGATAGATAGCGTTAACCTTTATATAGCGATATAGCGATAACCTTTATCTCTTAGCACAACCCAAAAAATCCTTAAACATTTCAAAATATTATAACCACTGCTACATCTGTCAAAGTAACGTCCGTCAAAGCTCCCTGATCCATTTGGGGACCCGTAGTTTGTTTTAAATTAATGACATCCATATCTCACGATCCCTGGGAATAGTCCTTACTATTTGTCACAAAGATTATCTACTTTTTCTGTTTCCGACCCGTGATATATGTTATATTCATCTCCCTTGTCTTCATTCCAAATATGACGTCCTACATAACGTAAGGGCTATAAAAGTGTCGGTACATCACCGCAGGTATGAAAAGATGAAAACAAAATTGATAAATTGGTGAAATACTTCAAAGTGTTTGCACAGTCATTTATTTCCACAGCGGGATGTTCCGATATTTTAAAACGTATCGACGCTGCTACCATCGTAAAATAAGCTGTATGTCAGAGAGATTAAGGTGACTTGAGAATAATTTCACTTAATCGGAGCATGGCGGGAGCTCGCGTGACGTCATGAAAAAATGTATTCCCGAATTATAGAGAGGTTAACGAGCTGTAGGTGTTCGTCGTTAAAGCTGCCATAAACTGTGCTAATGTGACGTGAGGTCACACCTCCAGGGGCTTAGGTACTTACGCGTAAAGAAGAGAAAACATATTTTTTCGTATTGGAAAATCAAGTTCATCGCTATTCACATATGTATATGTATGTATTTCGAAGGTAAGCAAACGAAAGTGTGCTCTATGAAGCTCGGCATTCTGCGCATAGATTAATTTTATTTAAGAGCAGTAATCAATTAGTGGCGCTGAATGTGACTGCAAGTAAATAAATTAATTTGTGCTAATGGATCGCAATCATTATTTTCCACAGAAAATATGACAATCATTTATTGAGCAGTAAAGTAATTAGAAAAATCAAAGAAAATTCATTACGCGTATTTAATATTTACTTTAGTCAACAAGCTACATATTTGTTTTTTACTTCAAGGATCGAATAAACTGTTTCGAAAATCTTAATCCAACGACTTCGTGAATCTCCCCAAGTATTTCGCTAAGCGGCGACATGCATTCTTGAGCGCGCAAGAAACATAAAGTCCCGGCGTCAAGGCCTTAACGTAATTAATTTTTAGCACAGCACTTCAAAAGTTGAAAATTACCTCCAAAATAAAATTTTAAAGTAACTATATAAACACAAAACGCTCATAAATTGACTTGGATGGAACTAAAATTGTGGGTGGCGCTTACAAACTGCTCTGGTGCCGTCAGTATTAATCCCGCGGGGAACGCAAATTTTTAATAGGTTTAAGACCAAAAATCCCCGGATAAAATGTACGAAACAAGCTTTAGATTCACCTGAGTAATTAGTTAGGCGGGTAATGAGTTTATGCTTAATGGTTACGCTGTACGCAAGTTGTAAATTTTATTTGTCGCCTCTCAGCGTAATGGGATTTGAAACAGATATTAGGTACTCGTGTGTTAATGAGGGCTTGTTCGTGCGTCAAGGATTATTATTATGATACAGTATTGAATACACTGAACGTTTTTTGTCTAGACTCTCATGTTATCGCAATTATAATGTACTTATGAAACTAAATTTTCATTATGGCTGGCCCACGTTGTAACATTAAATTCTAATCGTAAAATAAATCGAGAGCAGTGTTGGCTCAGTGGCAACGGCCCTCCATCACATCGTTGGGGCTTATTTAGCGGAAAAGTGTGTCACCTACAGAGGACGCGGCGATGGGGGCCGGCGCGATATGTCGTGCGGTGTTCCACAGGGCTCGGTCGTGGGCCCGCTCCTGTGGGACTTCGAGTACGACTGGGTGAAAACATCCTGAGGAAACCGGCATGTCCTAGATATAAAAAATTGAAGACATGTGACATCTACCAACCCGCACTGGGCACACGTGGTAGATTATAGCCCACTCCCTCTCGAAGAGAGAAGGCCTGTGTCCTAGCAGTGGGAACAGTTTAGACTGATTATGCTATACATAAAATAAATCACTTTAATAACAGGTAGGTTAGGGACTGGTTATCTCACAGCTAAAATTGTCACCCTTATTACATACAAGACAAACGTCACCCAACACGTCTGTAATTTACAAAGCACTCCGTAGTCCCGCAAACAGCTGCCACACTAGTCTAACACTTGTGCTATTTACGAAACTGTACGGATGGGTAACTTCGAGGGTATTTACGAATATGCTACCGACCGGACTGGCTCGCAATAGTCGCGATATTGGAAGGCGGACGCAGGATGTGTAGAACCATCCTATCGTTATGAACGGGACATTCTGCAAACAAAAATGCACACTCGACACGTATCGTGTTCATGCATTTTTGTGTCTCGAATATATTCGAATATCGTTTTCTGTGATGTTGTTGGAACGAAATCCCTTATCGCACGTTACACTCTGCACACTTGGCGAATGAGAGCTAGACTACAAAACGTGTCACATTTTGACCGTCTCATTCGCCAAGTATGCAGAAGCGAAAGGAACTTCGTTCCAACCCCACTGGGTGTGTCCCACGGCAGCTCTCGTTTTTTTTTTTGTTTCTTAACAACATAGGTGATTGGTGATTGGTGGGGTAGCCCCAACAACATACTGGCTACACTGGAGGATAAAATTGATGGGCCTTTCATTAGGCACTGGGCAGGGAGACATGTGCGTACTGGCGTACATGTCGCCAACTAAATTAATTTTAAGCTTTTTATTTTTGTATGTACTAACAATAGGCTAAGATTTTACTAACATTATATGGATCAATGGTCTGAAATAAATAAATTATTATTATATTATTATTATTGAAGGGTTGTGATCTTATGGGGAGTCGTCGTGAAATACGTGTTTGCTTCTATTCAAATTAAAAGTCTCTTTATTTGTACCTACCTAGGGTGAGGTAAGGTGATGGTGTCCACAAAACTTTGAAACTTAATTACTTTTCTTCAATAGCGTTTTTATTAACTTTTAATTTAATATTTACAGAGAAATAAATGAGGTTTTCGTTTACAGTAAATAAATTAGGCAAAAAAGCAATGCTTCTCTTTACTTTACTTAAAATGTATCTATAAATTTGATGGTAGGTACACACATTATAATGAAGCTAATACTGGTATAAAATATTACCTAGGCCTACCTACCTACGCCTGGTAACATTTCGGTTCATTAAAATATTTCCAAGAATATAAAATAGTTAACATTGACAAAGGTAGAGGGGAAATAATGTATCTTCGTTTTAATGATGTCTACGTTCTTTGATTGTAATATTATCTTAGCAAGATATTTTCTTGTTTAACCCGGCGAATTTCGTACCACCTCAGTACCAATAAATTTTGTGTTATTCATTAAAAAAGACGTTCCATACAAAGTGTATGAGAAAATTAATTATTTTTTTTCGTAAATTTTTCCCATTTTTAATGGTTATTCTGATATTCGGGGCGAAGACAAATTCAACAAATCAAAGATCATAAAAATCGACCCAGCCGTTCTTGAGTTATAAATGGTGTAACTAACCCGACTTTGTTTTATTTATACTGGGTGTAATTTTAATCACCGTTACCCTCTTAAGGGGTCATTGTACTCATCATTATGAACAACTTTTACTATGGGACAAAACCTAAAATCGCGAAAAAAAAATCAGCTGTTCCCTACATTTTGACGAGTTATGCAAACATAAATGTAGGGAACAACTGATTTTTTTTTTTCCGATTTTAGGTTTGGCCCCATAGTAAAAGTTGTTCATAATGATGAGTACAATGACCTCTTAAAAGGATAACGGTGATTAAAATTACATACTGTATAGATTACCAGCTGCGCCCCGTGGTTTTACCCGCATAAGTTTCGATCCCGTGGGAATATCGGGATAAAAAGTAGCCTATATGTTAATCCAGGGTGTCAGGTACCTCCATACCAAATTTAATCAAAATTGATCTAGCCGTTTGAGCGTGAAGAAGTAATAAACATAAAAACACACACACACACTCACAAACTTTCGCCTTTATAATATTAGTGTGATGGCAAGCAAAGCTTATGTCGACCATTCTGCCAATGCCTAGAGTGAATTGAAAAAGCGAATGTGCATAATTATAAAAAAAAGAACAAAGAACTTCGATGATACAATTGAACTTAATGTAGATATTTTAGGGTATTAATTAAAAGTAATAAGTCGGTCAAGCAGATTAACACCCTAAGTTACGTCAGTTTGCCGTGTCATAACCATTTCATACAGCTGTCAAAGAATGACAGTAATGATTTTAATTAATGATTTGTACAATTTAAGTTGGTAGTCAAATTGCTTAACAATTAAAATCCCTGACTTTAAGTTAAAGTAATATTTATGCATAGTTATTATAAATATCGAAACACTTCTATTACCTTTTCTTTTACCAGTTTGGTATTTGTAAAATCGAAAGCAAAAATTTTATTTCTACACCTTTGCAAAAATAGTAACACCCAAAACTAAGCTAAGTTTTGGGTGTTACTATTTCTTTTTTGTAACCACTAACAAAAACAACATGTCCCTAGTTCTCAAATTGTAAGCTACCATTCATCATTCTAAAGATTTGGTAAAGACGATCGATCAATTAGGCGTGTTCAAAACGCAATCCCGAATAAAAAACGACCATCTATCATTCTTTGTCTCTGGTTACTTTTATCTATACTTGTTGCTAAAGACATATAACTGACAAACTTTGGTGCCAAACCCTTGGGATCTGACGGTTTGACCAAAATACATATTTAATATGGCGCAATAACAGTCGGTAATGCTATTTATTGGATAGTTCCGATCTCTCAAATTGCTGACAAGTACTTTTGAACATTTTCTGATGGCGACCATTCAATTATTGCCAGAACTCTGTTTGGTCGCAACGTAGGCAGTGTTTTGAACGGTTTGATGGTAAACTGTCTAATTCGAAATGTTGTTTTTTATTATCTTCTCCACTAGCGTTGTCTGGGCACGTCAGTGTCTGCAATACTGTATCAAAAATAAGCAACATAAATACATATCAGTTTGATTCATATTGACAAAAAATCTGTAAAAAAGCGAAGTAAAAAAACCCAGCCAAAAATGAAACTACACTCATGAGTTTAATCAAAATATATTTTTTCCATATTTACGATATAAAAAGCGCAATAAAAATACACTCACAAAAAATGGGTATAAATTTTTTAAGTTATTCCCGTTCAGATTTTCGCGAGCGTGTTTCGGTCGTCCCAATTTTCACCGCTGTAACCATACGGCTATATAGCGTAAAAGCGCGTAAAGGTAAGCAATAAACAGAACATTTCGACTTGGTCGTTAATCACAGTAACAAACGGGATGTCTGTCAACGTAATCACATCTTTTTCGGAGTACGCTCTTAAATAGGAATCGGTCTCAATGATTTATAACTCTGCTTAACCACTTAAGAGTTTTGATTGTATTAAAATAAGAACGAATTATGAATAACTTTATCAACTTTTTTGAGTGAGACATCGTATTTCTGATTCGGACTCAATGAAATGTTAATTTGTTTTTAATGGTTTGTAAAAATCTTGGCATTTTATGGAAGAATTTGATTTTAGATGGCTGAAAGCTATCATCATTTGCATAGCCTTTTCCAGACTATTTTGTGGACGGCTTCCAGTATAACCGGATGCAGCTGAATACCAGTATTTTACATAGAGCAACTACCTCCACAACCCAGTTACTGGGTAACACGATACACCTTGGTAAGACTGGTTGCAAGACTTTCGAGCTTCTGTCCTTCTGACTACCCGTAACGACTCTCAGCAAACGTCGGGTATGTCATTCGTAGGTCACGAATAACTTACGAGACCAACGGCTTAACGTACTGTTGGTGTTATGAATAGTCATTCATCCACGGACTGATCTCGGCAATCGTACCGTGCGGCTGTTATTAATTAGCCATGAGCCGGCTGAAAGCTATATCAACACAAAATTTTAGATAGATATAACTACAAACGTTTAATATCAGAAGAGTCTCCTCAAACAAAAACACAAGTTGTGCAATATTCAAATGGTAGCCAGCTCAATGGTACCTACTGTTCGCTCAAAGCCTATTGATATAGGTGGAAAGTGATACTCAATAACCGCTCAATCTAAAACTGAGGTCCCAATGAGACGAAGTTAGGTATCTATTGCAAAAGTTCAGCGTAAAATTACATCTTTACCGGCGCGGGCGATATTAAATTTCTGTTTTCTCATGTGATTTACGATGCCTTTGTTCGCTTATTAACGGGTCTATAAGATATTGATTTTCAGAAATTTTGCATTCTATAAGAATTTCAGAGAATAGTGATAGAATGAACTTTGATTACAGCATAATGTTCCCACTGCTGGGACACAGGCATCCTCTCTTCGAGAGGGACTGGGCTGTAAGCTATCACACGGGCCCAGTGCGGGTTGGTAGATAGCACATGTCTTCCAATTTTTGCTTCTAGGACATGCTGATTTCCTCACTTTTTTCTTCACCGTTTTGAGAGTAATGGTGATAAAATTATTTACACAAAGTAAAGGCTCCTGCGAACAGACGCGAATCGCGCGCGACTCAAAGGCACCGCAAGTCGCGCAACGAGTGGTGCCTCTGTTCGCGCGCGATTCGCATCGCGCGTCGCGCCTATTTGCAGGTACCTTAAAGCGTCTGCCTGGGTTCGCCACGACCTAGAGCTCGTAAGTCGGAGGCGATACCACTATGCCACTACTGCTCCATTTTTCGAAACCAAAAAAGACTGTGACGCTTTTGTTTTATGAATCGGTGTCTGACCTATAGAGTACTTTACATATAAAAAATCAGTAAATGCTCAGAAAGAGACCCTTTTCGAGGTAAAGCCGCTCATTCATTCCTTAAACTACCGTTTCATAAATGAAAACTTTATAAACCGATGAATGTTAAGTAGGAATTACCTATTAATATTAAAATGTAATTTATAATCTGTTTAAAACTGAATGCGGCGTCTTCGACAGGTGCCTGAAAACTTTGTTAATAAACTCATAACGCGCGTCACTCAAGCCCTGCATTTGATTTATTTGCATTTGATGAAATCTTATTTAATTTGATTACTTTGAAGAACAAGTTTTCTAATTTCAAGTTTTTCTAACAATTTTTGGCATATTCATACAAATATATCAGATATTCTCCAAACGGCTGGTTAACACTTCCCGTGACCCAAGGGCTGACTTTATCGCGAGTCACGCCTGTTTGAAGGAGCCTTAACTATGAGATTTTTACAGAATAGACTGTCTGACAACAATTACTCGAATTTCACCAATAAATTAACATTTCATTGAGGCCCTAATAAGCACATATAGAAAGTAGACTTCAGTGTTCACCGAAACTAATTGTATTTAAACTAATTTAAATACATTAGGCATGCGACCTTTTCGTATAGCTACCCAAGGTATACGTCGTCTATCGTTAGAAATGCCTAGAGGTCCGTGTGAGGGTTTATCGAAACTTTCTACGGCGCATAATGTGGACCCTTTGAGAAGGGAATACTAACTTTCAGGCTCAGTAACGCCCTCTAACGTGTTAAATAATCAGTTTAAGTGCTGTGACTATTTGTTTCAATTGCTTGAAGAACTAATTGGTGCTAACAACTAGGTACATGTTGTTGGCTTTCAACACAACTTGATTAATTGTCAACCTTCTATTGCTGGAGTACGAGGCTTGAGGCTACTTTGAATGTGCATATTTTATGTCTTTTTTTTTTGTAATTTGCGTTATGTTTGTGCAGAATAAACAATTTTTCTTTCTTTTCTTCTCAAGCACAGTAAATTGAGGTAAAAAAAAAACAAACTTTACAAGGATCACCGTTTACCTTTTTTTTATTTAATAAAAAAACGGTTTAAAATAAAAGTCTACGTAATTTGACGGTACCGCACATAATTAGCTGCCTGCTTAAAATAACATCACTCGCCTCTTTGGTAAAACACCGCGAATACTGAGTACGTCATTCTTGCTACCTGCAATAAGAAACGTGAAAATTTAATGGGTATTTCGGAACACCTCGTAATTTCTAGTCATTTCAACTCTCTATCTCGGAATAGCTCGTAAAAAAATTATTTACGTGACACGTTTATGATTTAGTTCGTGAAATATCTTTCTGGAAGAAACAAAAATCTAACTACCAAGCTTGCGCAATAATTCAATTACCTACGTATAATATAAAATTAGGTTTTAGATTGAACCCCTATGGGTTCAATCTAAAACCTAATTAATATCCGAGAGATATGCCTTCACTCTATATACCCGCCACCTTTTTCCCACTCCTGAAACTCACTCAAAAACAAAAGAAATAGATACGGCCCACATGATGCTTTTTTGGCACACACGCAAGAAAGTAAGCGTAACAATTTTGTACTATCTTATTGTACACATGCTCAAAAGGGGCGGGCACTAGAAAGTATAGATACAGTCACTGAATGCACACATGCAACTCTGCACTGCGTAACACACTATCAATCTCAATTAGAATCATTTTTAAAGATATTGCTAATCCATTGCTTCATATGTTCGATAAATGTGTCTACTCAACAAAGTAAATAACGCAATGAATGTTGTTGAACTGACAAAACCCATTGCTACTGATTGTGTGTACGCAATTAAATTTTTGGTTTGTTTGATCGGATGGAGGCGACATGTGCCACGCCTCCATGACATATCCCTCGATATCCGTGCCAATTTATCATAATATTTTTAATTACTTACCGATACGAAAGTTTCATACGACAAATCTTGGATTCCGAACGCCTTAAGGATGAGTGGTTTCTGCGCTTGCGTACAGCCAATGAGGGTCAGACTTGGGATATCTCGTTGAGAGTCTTTTTCCAACTCGCAGAGATGCCAGCCACAGTTGTAGAACATAGCACTCGACAGCAAGGATGCCTGGAGAATAGAAACCAGTAGATGTAGAAGAAAGCAGTATAGATACAAGTAAGTACAGGAAACTATTTTGAAATTTGAAAAGTCTTGACAAAAAGCCGGGATTTATATTATATTATTTGTTTATTTATAGATATACCTAATTCATAATATACTTTGCTCAAATAAATAAAATTTCTATAAACGAACTATACAATTCTATCGATTCGTATTCTAAAAAATCTCAACTATTTATGCAAAGGTGACTCAACTAATTGCATTAACTAACTGTAGGTACTCATTTAGTTTTACTTTTCAAAATAAATCCCCTTATTTCGATAATTCTGACCAAAGTGTACAGACTGGACGAACTCACCAGACGGATGGTAACACTGAGTATAAGTGTGGACATGGAACATTGCTGAAATCAAGTTTTAAAAAAATCGTTTCTGTCACTAGCTCATAAGAATAATAATCAGTCATTTGTAGAAATGTAGGTATTACCAGTTGTAAAAGATGGTGGTTTAATGTACAGTTCATATGTTGCCTGTTTAGGGCATGTAAGTTAGTTTTACATGAATACCTAATAGGTACTTATTTTAGTACCCAGTAACTGGGTTGTGGAGATCAGATAGGCAGTCGCTCCATGTAAAATACTGGTATTCAGCTGCATTCGGTTAGACTGGAAGCCGACCCCAACATAATTGGGAAGAGGCTAGACAGATGATGAGGTACTTATTTTAGTAAAAAATACAGAATATACAATACCTTCGTACATGTATTCTCATCGAAATATTTGTTTTTTTTAAATGTTAGAATTAATTTTATGTACAAAAATATATCGCGGGCCCAGTGTGGGTTGGTAGATGTCACGTCTTGAATTTTTGGTTCTAGGCCATGCCTGTTTCCTCACGATGTTTTCCTTTACCGTTTTGAGAGCAGTGGTGATGAAATCATTTACACAAAGTAAAGCGCCTGTCTGGGTTCGAACTTACGATCTTCAACTCTTTCGCGGCCGTTTCCGTTCCGTTTTCTTCTTATTTTTCTTTATATTACATAGAATATGCGGGACAGTTTTTTTCTAAAACTCTTCGTGCCCCCGTTAATATTATCTACATAATCATGAAGCAAACCAGCGGCAAGATTCGACGAGACGATATGAACAGATGCATGTGGCTCACGTCGTGCCCCGAGAGACGTCACAAGGAATTGTGCACACAAAAATCCTTACGTACCTACTCATGTAACTTTACGTGACTTCAGTTTGTGTTTGACCGTTTAACGTCTCGAGTCTGCAGTATGCATCGTAATTTTTGTGAAACAAGTTTCACTCGATTTCGATTTTTCTACATAATAAAATCGTCTCGTCTTATCGCCGGTGCGCTTAGAGTTATTGCCATATTTCTTTCAGGGAATGTCCTAATCTACCAGATATATTTCATTTTTATTAAACTGAGTCATGGCCAAAACGAAATGATATGATATTCATAGTAAGAGTAACACTTAAAATCTCACAGCATTAAAAGCACGTAGGCAACATTAACTTACCAGTATACAATTAATGTCGTAAATGGAAACATACATTTAAAAGCAAGAGGTTAATTTACAAAAGATTACTGCAGACACTCCAATCCAACCGTTTCTACGCTGAAAGCTATTTCTAATTCATATAATATCCAAGGCATGTATTCGTACCCATTTCGTATCAAGCCAATAGTCCGGCTAAAATCGACAGGATAAAGCTCTCGTGTTGAAATAAACCCTTGTATACTTACAATAAACCTTTCTAATGTAGTAGGTAAAGTGGTGCCAAATATAAGACCCTGCGGGACGCCTACGTACAGAAAAATTATATTGCTATGGTTATCCGCAGAGCTTTTTTGACAATAAGTTAGAATCAGTTTAGGAACGAAAACATACCTGATAAGTAACTTCTCCCGCGTTCCACAAATTAAGTGCTAGCAATAAGAAGAGGGATCCGACAAACGTATACGTCATGAAGGCATTAGTCAGATCCATATGTGGAGACAGCTGAAATTTTAGAAAATTATAACTGATCAATGTGATGTCTGGACTCAGTGATGCCTGATAGGTGCTTTGAATTTATTAATTCCTATTTTGTATTAACAGAGAGAAATTTATAAAGAGTTCGATGGTTTAACAACAAGTTACACAAAAATAGTACAATCTTGAAGTTATGATTATTGTAAATCTGAGTAACGGGATAAACACTTATGAATGTTCTCTTAGAGAATTGATGAACCATGAAATCTAGGAAAAAGAAGTAACATTCTTACCAAATTAAAACGTAAAATGGTTGTGTCAGTTATGAAAGATACACCAAAAAGTTTTTACGTACCGCTAAACGCAGCAAAAGTAACACTGCGACGGCAGAACTTTCGCACACTTGGAGTGACATTATTATTCCGAAAACACGATGCAACTCGTCTGCTAAACTAAACAAAAGAACTTTACATGAAGCCATGAAACTCTTAGTAACGTCATATTGACAATTTTCTCAAAAAAAATACTAATAATTGCTGATGGTTTCAGAAATACAAGTAGCCAATGGGTTTTTTATTTCCGTTATAACAGTTTTATTGCTCTCGTTTACAGCGCCAGGTGTGCTGTTTATTTAGAATTAAATGAACGTGATTTTCCTAAAGCGATTTATATAATTTAGCTTTACCAGTTTTCCATAACACTATCCCGCTCCGTCGGAATATTAATACATGAACATAATATTGCAAAATACTTTGCATTTTCGATTCATTTCGTTTTATATCAGCTTCTACGAATATTTATTGTATCGATAAAATATACTACCTACATGAAAACAAAGATACAATTCCATCTTAGAATCATTCATTACGTCATCCGTAAATCCTGTTTATTTCTTGTCGACGAACAATGGGTGCGCTGAATAATACAATAACAAAAGTTAAACAAAAGAATTTAAGAACTTACTACAGAAGTTTCTGATGCATCTTAATACCTTCCAAACATCCAGCTTTTAGTTTGTCTATAGCTTGCCTTTTGTTCATTACTTTTATATCCCTATCAAACTCGGCCCGTATCCGTTCAAAATGATGGCAGAGAGTAATAAATTTGTAAGTCATAGCAATCAAATGCGTGATTGGCATGCAGTCGGCCGACATCATTGGCAACATCATATAAAGCCATGTTATGTAGAAGAATATTCGGAAAATCAATGCCACGACTGAATTGTCATCGTAAACCGGTAAATATGTGACCACGGTATAAAAAGGGGCCCCTGGAAAGGAACAGATAAAATAAAGAATTTATGTTTATCGTTGATCTGGCTACCCGGATGATACCATGAACGTGACTTTAAGCTGGCTGCATAGTAGGTAATAATAAGGGTAATGAAGTGGAGGGACCAGTAGATTCGCATAATTTAACACAATACGTAGCATGTAGGGTAAAATATTATTAGTAGAAAAAAATGCATATGAGAGTTTACCAGCCAATAAAGGAACCAGGAAGGTATATATAAAATAGAGAAAAAATGGAGTAGGAGTAGTAGGAACCTACCTTCCACGATCGACCTCCTCGCGCTCTCGATCCCATACGCAGCAAGAGCCAGGTACACCGAAATAACGTACAACCATATACCGACTGTCACTTTAAGGTATTGTTTCTTCATAACGTCATCCTCTTCGAACTTTGCCCCAACAGTAGCCATTTCATAGTTTAATTTCCTTATAGACGCTTTATGATAATAGAGAAGAAACATCTTAGTAAGGACAATGTTGTGGATGGCAGAAAACATCACTGATGAATTCTTTTCCACTTCAGGGAAACTCCCGAATAATGCGGCGACGTTTTCCAGCAATATCATTGTGG
This sequence comes from Luperina testacea, assembly GCA_927399505.1. Taxonomy (NCBI): domain Eukaryota; kingdom Metazoa; phylum Arthropoda; class Insecta; order Lepidoptera; family Noctuidae; genus Luperina; species Luperina testacea. Next base: position 11,427,293 of record OV656771.1, on the reverse strand, counting down.
TGTAGATAGAGAATGTGAGTTTACTGTACATCTGGTATAGCATAGTTTCATGGTAGATGTCTTCGTACCAACAGTTGCCATAGCCGGCAAAGTAGACGTACCTACAAACTTTTCGGAGTAAGGATTTAGTATTTACAAGCATATTCCCTATTTCAAACAACTTTGTGGATGGCTTTTATTCAGGAGATAATCCCAGAAACCTGTTCACTCTATAAAATTAAAACGTTTTATGATAAACTCATAGTAATATCTAACACGTTAATTAAGTGTTTATTAGAACTAATGAAAGTAATGGAACTTTTTATGAAAACAATAAAGAACTTTTTACTATCCTAATATTTTATACGAAAACAATAGAAAAAACCTGTAAAAGTTACCTTTAATTAATACTTTCGGGTGGTATCGAATAAGAAATATTAAAATATTCATTGTTATTAATGAACCTCCTCAGTAAGTCGAAAATTGAGAAAGTTCGCCGACGTTATAACATACTGTTTACGATTAATTAATTAATAAAATAATTAACGCGAAGAGTGTTATATTGGTATATTTTATTGCTCGGCATTGCAGTAATATACGAGATTACTACCTTATACTCAATAAGCTAAAAGCTTATAATCAAATTAATTATTTAGGCTCTACTTGTATGTTTCGAATTATATGTGTAATTGAATTATCTTCCTAATCGTAAATACGCGTATATTTACTAAACTTTGTAAAAATGTAAACCGTTTCAAAACTAAACATGATATTTACGAATACTTGTATCAATAACGGAACGATCTGTGTATACAGGGATAGCAGGGAAATCGATGGACATCGTTCTGAAGTTCTTCAGTACCTACGTAATTCTAGAAATCCTAGCGTTGAAATGTTTCGTCCGTTATTAAAACTTTTAGTACTTAACTAGTTTAGTTGTTCCATACATTTGACCGCGTAGGTATATTGCACTTTTATATGAAACTGCAAATTTTTCTTTTGATTACACACGAACAATTTCTACGCTTGGGGGTCTTAAACCGTGTGCTGAATTCTGGTAACATTTTGCGCGTCGATTTCCCAGCCAACCTCTATATCACTTCGATCAAAATACTGAATGGCTGCTGTCTTGTTAACACAGGAGACGAGTAAAGAAAAAAATATATAATTTACGTACGATAACACGTTTATAAAATGTAGGTAACATAAATAAAGGTATATTTTTCTTCAGAGGGTCTGTATTATATTCATTGTTTTCTTACACTCAATGGAATCCAATTTTGGTTGACTTCATTTCACAACTTCTTTTTCTGTGAAGCCTCTCTCGACTCGAAATTTGATATCATCCTGTAGGAGTGTAATGTTTCTATGTAATCCATTTCATTTTAATATATTCCATTGCGTTGTTTAAATATTTTTCAAGTTATGCTTATTTTTGGTTAAGTAGGTAAGTAGAGGTAAATGCCCTTTATAAATGGATTTTTATGCATTTTATTTCTAAACTAGCGACCCGACCCTGCTTCGTATGGTTCTTACGACTTGACAAAACATAGAGATTTATTTATTGTATGTAAGTTTAATAGCAATTACTTATAACATCTAAACCTTTCGGAGTAAATTCTCTATATGAAGGCGAAAACAAAACCATAATCCATTGCGTTGTCTAGAAGAACAACACGGAACAGACATGAAGAGCTACTTTAATTTTTACAGTGTTTTTATATCACGAAGCAACGCGCGCTTTACTTTTGTTAACCAAGTATACAAACGCTAAAAATGTTCGAATACGAATAACGTGAGCACATAACACACTCATACTTCCGATTATGCCATTATCTCGGACGTTACCTAGAGCTCCTGCACTCACACAGTCACAGTCGTGTTTGTACACTTGTTAACCACAAGTAAAGCGCGCTTCGCTGCGTAAGATAGAAATACTATAGATATACTCGTAGATTTAGATGACATTATACGATAGCTCAAATATTAAACTCAATCATGTCCGTTCAGAGTCATCCATCTCTTCAAGGTGAACAGATATTTCCGTTCAGAACGAGGGGTTTCATTACATTGCAAACAAAACGAGTGTTAGCACTGTTTACACGTGCGTCGGCTAGAAATTGATTGATTGGTATCACAGTTCTGACAAGACATACATACTCGTATTTCGTGATTTTTGGGAAAGTCTTAGTGAAATATGTGTCCTAAATAAGACCTCATAAACAAATATTACAAATAACACATTTACATCACTTGCTTGCTAGCACTTGCTTGCACGTGCAGCTGCCGACTATTTATGTTCTGTGCTCGTGATTATATAATATCTAGTTTGTTTTTTTTTTATTTACATATAACTGATATTTTTGTATGTCAGTATTTCTGTGACAAATAAACCTATTTTTGGACTTCTTAAATTGGACGAGAATTGAGAGTAAAATTTCAAGGACGCGTCACGTTTGCGCACATTTCGTTACATGAGTGAGACGAAAGATATAACTCTCTCCGTCTCTCACACTAAATGTCTGTTATTCTTTATATGATACTTTTTTCTTTATTTTAACTTTCAGTAAAAACTGCTTGCAAAATAAGTCGACAACAAATTCTTCAAACCAGATTTCGAGGAAGCTGTTACCAGTGTACAGTAGAAAAGTTAGCTGACCTATTTATTCACATGGAATTCGAAAGAACTCTACTTTTCTCTAACGACTTTTACTTTGTATTATTATTTTCTAACATAAAATCATTAAAATTCTGTTGAGAGAGCAGGTTTCCACTGTAAGAAACCGTAGTGACCTACTTTCTCAAATTGCATTTCCTTTCCCTAGCATTAAATACTTTAATTCTCATATTGCTCCGTAATTGCAATTAACTGTAGCTGCTTATTAATTACACTAGTTTACACGGTTTTCATACCCCAGCTGAAAGTTGTTATTTTATTTTGTGTTCAGGTAGAACTATCCAGAAAAAATAATAAAAAAATTCTGTCACGTCTGGTTTAAAAAATATTTATTTTCTTGAAGGGAAATACAAAAATTTTAGGATTAATACAAAAATAAATTAAAACTGACTAATTTTTGCTTTCTTTTTATAGTTATTTGAATCAGTTTCTCTTATGATAGACCAACAGTAATCCCCTAACATATTTTCATCCCAAAATCCTTGATGTCGTTCTTCGAAAGTCCTTAAATCTTGGTGGAAACGTTCACCCTGTTCGTCACTCATACTTCCTAAGTTTTCTCCATAGCATTGGCGAACCAAATGGAAGGTAAACTTTTTCTCCTGATGACCACTGGAGTAAGATGATTCTACAGCTTTCGCAAAACACGTGAGGCACCCACTTTTTATCTTGATTTGCAACAGGAAATCCAAAATAATAAAGATATGCAGTTTTTAACGAATCTACAATAGGTCTTCTCTTTTTTGAAAATATAAACTGTCCACAAACATAACAAAAACGGTCAGAACTTTGTTTGCACTTTCTGCTAGCCATTTTAAATCAATCCAAAGCAAAGTAACTGTCGTTTGAAGCGAACGAATAAACAATAAAATATCACCACCACGTCGGGTAGTTAAAAAAAAACAATTGACGGCAGAAAAAATTCCGACGTGATAAAATATTTCTGCTAACACTTTTAGGTTTAGGGAAGGTAGATAAACATATTGACATACATTCGGTTCGGGGTATAAATAAAAAGTAAAATTTTGTAAACTAGTGTTATTAGCCTATAAGGGTTCTTCGACTAAACGTTTAATATTCTGCAAGTGTGAAATTCTCCTTTACACACCGAGGGCTTTCCTTCTGTAAAATGAATTCACCTACTTAAATAAAGTTCGTAACGACCTTCGAGCGACCCACATTACCACCTGCAATAAAGCGTAGGGTCTTTTAATTGACCCGTTACGAAACCTCTAAGTATCCTTACTATATTAAGCTCACACGGAAAAACACTTAGTATTCGCCACTATATTAAGGCACCTGATCACGTAGAAGGAAATCTGCCTGACCAATAATACACCTTTACCCTTTCCCTAATTTGTATTCAGGGCAACGACGTGAACCCGGCAAGGATTACAAAACTGTGTTCGGGAAGAGACTGTAAACAGCTTTGGCTCCTTTATTGGTGTTAGGCCCAGTTTTCAAGTAGCACTATATTGAAAACTATGTTTCTAACGGGACTAGCTTTCATGATGCTAATCTTTAGGTAGACATCTAGATGTTCACATCTAGATGTCATAAGGATAAGATACAAGATTGATAAGTTAAAATTATGACGTGTTTTAAGGACTGTCACGCAGTACAAAGACGACGGAGCTGACGCTCTTCAGTCATTTCAGTTTAACTCTGACAGCAACAACCAAACCTTATTGTAATGAACATAAAGATCACTATGATTTTGATAGACTTGTTAGTGGCAGCAAATCACAGTATCAACCCAACAGCAACCTTATTGTAACGAAAATAAAGATCAATGTGATTTTGACAGTGATGCAAAATCATAGGTAAAATAACTGTGAAAGGATTGGCCCAGCCGAACTTTTCCTAATATTCGTTGTGCCATGATGGCCCAGTACCTACCGTAACTGAATTGAAAAGTCTCATTGGTAGATACTTGACCGGATTTGAACGCACAACCTCGCGCATGAAAGGCGAGGTGAGCACTGAGCCATCACCACGTCCACCCTTACTTACTTTTAAATTGTTTCTTAGTCGAACTTTAACGACACCGAGATGAGAACAATGTTCTGCTTTAGACTTGTTTTTCAAATTTTTCTCAGAAAGAACCGTATGAATCGCGGTTTTTATAATTTTTCATTTTAGTTTGCGCTTCCCTGTCTCAAGTCAAATATTGTTTCCACTTTACGTAGAATCTTCCAAGAAAGATCTCGTTATTTCTTGATTCTTCTTCTTCATGTTCAACATTCTCACTATAAAAATCAAAAGAACATACACGTTTGAAAAACACGTTTTGAACGATTAATAATATTCTCGATTATTCAATTAGTAATTAGAATATTACGTCATAATCATAATAGGTACATACTTACAAAGAATTTTTACTATTATGTATAAAACATTGTTTATTTATTAAATTGAGTGTGGCAGAAAATTGTGGTCACATTAAAAATCTACGTAAGCTCACTGTAGCACACGTATATCTAAGGATCTAGCGTAGTAAGTACTTCATCTATTTTGGTTTGTTTTGACTGTACAGTTACCTATATTAAAAAATAATGAATGAATGATAATGATTTAGTGAACGATTCTAAACAAACTACTTTTATAATGTGCACACATTGTACATGTAATTAGTAAGGTAAACACCAAAATGCTTTTATAAATCGTGACGTAGGTATTTTAAAATCGCTTTCTAAAGCATGCAATGAATTCTATTGCGGCTATTGGAATTCCTCTATATTTTATCTATTACGGCGGCTATCGAACGAGGCTAAGCCGATACGCAGGTCATGCGGAACGGTACTATTCGGTTCTGTGCGGATCAAACAGGGCGTGTGGAAAATAAACCTATTTGAATATTTATACGTACATTCACGCGTTTTGAATGGATTTAACTGAACGTACAGCCTAATTGATTAAAACAAACAATTACCTAATCGAATTGAACTTTGGTTATAAAACACGTTGTTTGTATTTGTAACCAACTCTGACTCGTATTTAATCACTTAGGTACACTAATAAATAAAAAAATAGCGGTTCGATGCATTTGGCCACGTAGGTATTACACTGTTGTAAGAAACAGCAGAAACATTTGTTTGATAACCGACGAACAGGGTCCGCGCCCACTCGACCCGCTTAGACTCGACCCAAGAATATCTGTTTTGATAGGCGTAAAAACGTCGATGTATAGTCAGACAAAAAAGTGTCGTAAGTAACGCTTGCACCACAGAGAGTGTAAAATTTAAATAATGTTTGGATTAATAAATAATTAAGTAAGTACTTAAGTATACGCTTTGTTCTTTGTAGTAAAAATCACAGATTATTGTTAATTATCATATGATTGTAATGATAAATAACAATAATCTGTGATGTTAGCTATATAGCTATTTATTGAATCAAGTAGGTACTAACTTCTAAAATATAAAAAAAAGTGCGCTGCGTGTAGGATCACTGTGCTGATTTCATGATCATAGTTTGCGCATCGGTGTCCCTGTCACCCTATATTATATTGTAGCATAAGATGATATCCCACATCTACTTCCACTATAGAAACATTCACAGCAAAACATGCTGCAGTTATCAACTAAAACCGTCTAAAAGGCCCCGTGTAATGTAAGGTCACCTCAAGTTCACACGAAATAAATCCATATTTTGAAAATCAACCATGTATCAATACACCAAACGCACAATTTCTATGAAAAATAAAGAATATAATGTTTATACTGAGCTTCGTAGAATATAGACTGCGTAAACAAACATGACAAAGATAAAAGCCTCAACGAAATTTACTTTACCAACATCTTGTATCAATAAGATTATCTGCGTTTTTATACGGCTATGCTTTTGTATACAATTTACTGAGCTGTTTATATAAAGAGCCTTAGTTTACCTACATAGTACAAAGGAATATAAAGCGGTAGGCCCTTTGTATACATACATTTTATTTTTTGCAGTAAAAAACTACGGTTTATTCGCCGTGTGTACTAGGCAACAACAACAACAGCAACTAGGCAACAACCACAACAACAACGGCTGCAACTAGGTAAGTACGGTCGAAAAAATTTCGTCGACATGTTATGAAATCGTAGTGATTTGTGAAGCATCGAGTATACGAGTAAGTTTAGTTACTAATTATCAGCCGGTCGATTCTGTAAAAATATCACCGTGAAAACTTAGGTGAAGTGAGTTTGTTTTTGCTAGGAATTGACACTATTGACAGCTCACTCCACGCTCACTTCACCTAAGTTTACACGGTGAGATTTTTACAGAATAGCACCGCTGTTTAGTTTCTTCTAAATGGCAACATGTGAGAAAGGCCTTAGGGCCTGCGCCCACAAGCCGTACGGCGCTGTAAGGGATTTTTATGCGACGAATAAGAATATAACTTAAAAGTAAGACAATAAAATTGAAATTTCAATGACACGGTCATACTAGCTGTGCCCCGCGACTTCGTTCGCGTGGATATCGAAAAACAATAATGTGTCTCTTTACTAATTATTTTTATTTTTCTAATATGACATCAGCTATAAAAGTGGAAGTCCCGTCAAAATAGGTTGAGCCGTTTCGGAGAATAGCCGAAACAAACAGACAGAGAAACAGACGATTTTTTTTTAAATACTTTCATATGCATTTAGTAAAAAGCTGTTATTTTGACATTACAAACAGACACATCATCAATTTTATTTATTTGTATAGATATATAGACATAATTACTAAGTTTTATTCTTATTTGTCGCATAAAAACTTCTTGCCGTGCCGTGTCGCCAGACGGCACAGGCCCTTAGACTTCGATGTATGTCGCTGGGGATTTCGATAGCTAGATATTTCGCGGGCTTCCTCCAACACATCCCAGTCGGCCGCCTATTCATTGTAAAGTTATAAATCACCGCGCACACCTACGGGATACAGGTTTAATTCGACCGGTGTCGGCAGTGCGCACTGCCTATTAGTCAGGCGATTGATTACGAAATGTACCACAAAAGATAATAAATTTATCACTTCTGAAAGGACTATACAATGTATGTATGCCTTTACAGTGTATACAGGGTGTTTGGTTGAAAAACCGACACAATTTTCTTAGGGAGAGGAAGTATCATACTATCCTAGTTTTCACCCATAACACCCGTCTTAAGGGTTACGGTAGGTAATTGAGATAATAATATGTTTCTTTTTAATCACTCCAAATATCGTCACAACTATTTTGTTTGTGGTTGTAATATAGCGCAATAATGTTTGGTATTACCTGTAATGTACATTTATGTACAATCGGTTCTAGAAAATTACTTGGGTGCTTCCAAAGTCGTAAATATGTGTAAAGGCTCCTACAAACAGGCGCGATGCGCGACGCGAATCGCGCTCGACATAAAGGTACCGCTCGTTATGCGACTTGCGGTGCCTTTGTGTCGCGCGCGATTTTATCGCGTGTCGCGCCCGTTTGAAGGAGCCTTTGAGAAATGAAAAATTTCAATTTAAAAATTCACAATAAAAAATAAAACAATTATTTGCTAGCAAATGACATCCCCAATCCCTCAAAAAATTATGTCGGTCCTTCTACCAAACATCCTGTATAATTATATGTCGGAAATACGTTAGTTCATTTGACTATTCGGGACGCCAGCGCCACCAGGTGGCGCTCGACAGAGTCTAGCCTGACGTTCATGCCAGTCAAAGAGAGAGCTACAGTATGCAGTCTCTCTTGACTTCTTGACCATTGGACATCGTATGGACAACATTAGCTCAGAAACTGTCCCGGGTTCCGTATCTAGTTGTGTCGTGTACCTACAGTGTGTGATTCGCTGGTGTGATTAGCTTGTTCGTAACATTATAATTTGATTTGAACTGCAAACGATTTTTCTTGCGTTTGCGCAATAACCAACACTACCTATAGTACGCCCACAGTAATTAAAAATGGCTGATGATAACGAAAAGCACGTACCTTCTCCGTCATCATATGTGTATACAGGGTTATTTTAAATTGCCTAGCTAAACCCCCGCTATTGCCCCGCTATTGTAGTGCGTCAGGGATGTTTGCGGAAGCTCGAGTCGATTGCTTTTATACAACGATGAGAAAACGATGCGCTTCCCTGGTGCGCCGCGTGCGGGCCAGCCCCAACCTTATCCTGCGCTGTGTGGCGAGCAGACTCGATTGTCTGTACGTGAGTCGCTGCTGCAAGCTCTCCACCTCGGTGATAGGCGTGTCGCAGTGATTCACGTGTAGTCATGATCTTAGTCTCCATAATAGAATAGGAATACTAACATAGAGGTAAGGAATATTGTTACTAACACGAATGAGTTGTCATAATTACTTGAGGAAATAAAAATATTATTATTATTATTATTAAACCCCGCAGGTGAGATGGGTATGATATCTAAATATGATAAAACAAATATACTATTGTAGTCGCTTGAAATATCAGTTTAGACAATCGGTTTTTTTTTTGTGTAAACTTCACACACGTGATATCTAAACACGTTGAAACATCAGAGTTTTTCTCAACTCATACTTCAAGTAACAACACTAACAGCGGTCGTTGACCTCCAAAAGAAAAAAATCTAATATTTTACTATTTCTTTTATCGTGTTTAGATATCAATACCCTTCCTCCCTTACTAATAAACGTATTACATCAGATGAATAGTTACACACCGATTTCTCTCTTTCAGTCGTCAGTCATTTGACTTTCGAAAAAAGAAGACAAAGCGTTCTATAACTATACAGACGCTATACAACGTTTATTAGTAAGGGGGTCGCGTCTGCGGAGTTAACTAGACAATTTAAAATAACTCAGTATATAGGTGTATTAGGTACTATACAATATCTCCCTTACTAATAAACGTATTATATCAGATGAATTTCTCATTGCACTTTCAGTCGTCAGTCATTTGACTTTCGAAAGAAGAAAACAAAGCGTTGTGTAACTATACAGACGCTATACAACGTTTATTAGTAAGGGGGTCGCGTCTGCGGAGTTAACTAGCCAATTTAAAATAACTCAGTATATAGGTGTATTAGGTACTATACAATATCTCCCTTACTAATAAACGTATTATATCAGATGAATTTCTCATTGCACTTTCAGTCGTCAGTCATTTGACTTTCGAAAGAAGAAAACAAAGCGTTGTGTAACTATACAGACGCTATACAACGTTTATTAGTAAGGGGGTTCGCGTCTGCGGAATTAACTAACCAATTTAAAATAACTCAGTATAAAAAGACACATTTTACTACCAGTAGACATTTTGCGAAAGAGACGTTTTGCGCCTGAGCCGTATTAGGTACTATACAATATCTCCCTTACTAATAAACGTATTAAGTATATCAGATGAATAGTTACACACCGATTTCTCTCTTTCAGTCTTCAGTCATTTGACTTTCGAAAGAAGAAGATAAAGCGTTCTGTAACTATACAGACGCTATACAACGTTTATTCGTAAGGGGGTTCGCGTCTGCGGAATTAACTAACCAATTTAAGGGGGTAAGTTTCTCTGTTTAAACAACATTACCAACTTCTTCAGTATTTAAATACAAGTAATAAAATTGTAAATAAACAAGTTAACCGCAGATGTTTGAAATGAGATTACAAGGTTTAGCAAACACTTAAATTAAAAGGCTTTAAAAACAATTTATATAAATAACACTTGAAACACATAAATTAGCATTATTGCCAGCACAAATACTTTAAGGACTACAGTCGTTTGATTAGCATATTAGACTTTCAATGTAATCCCTAAGTTAATTCGGTCCCTAAGTTAAGTATTTATTTATTTTGTGAAATATTTCAAAGTAAATTGTAGGTATCGTAATTTATATGATGTATATACCCAACTGTGTAATTGATTTATATACCTAATTGTGTATGTAACTTTTCCAAATTTAAATTTAATAAATGCACTCTAACTTTATTGACGTCTACTTTCACGCTACTTGAAACCGAAAACGTTTTATCACACTAATATTATAAAGGCCAAAGTTTGTGAGTGTGTGTGTGTGTGTGTGTGTGTGTTTATATGTTTGTTACTTCTTCACGCTCATACGGCTGGACCAATTTTGATAAAGTTATGTATGGAGGTAGCTGACACCCTGGATTAACATATAGGCTACTTTTTATCCCGAAATTCAAACGGGATCGACATTGACGCGGGTGACACCGCGGGGCGCAGCTAGTGAAATTTAAATAAGGTGGGTTAACCAGAATTACATCAAACAATTTTTATGTCAGACGGAATCGTATGACTTACAAAAAAATTATATAAACTAGGAAGGTATAAGATTGTCTTTAAAAGATCGCTCTTAGCAATAAGACCGCCCATTGTGTCTCATTTTGTAAAATTTCTACATTTATATCTGTAATTTATATGGTATAATAGACATAATAGACTATAATCTTTAAAATGGCGTAACAAAACAAGGTTTTACTCAACAATATGGCTACCAAAAACTTCCTGAAAAGATCAAACAACCTATCCTAATACACACCCTTTAAACCTTCGAAATACGTTTAATGAACAATAATTCTCCGTACCGCGAAGATTTACACACTCCACAAGAATAGTTAGGTGAGAAAGGCTCCTGAGAGCTCCATCCGATACTACAATATATCAATGAGAGGTTCCCGAAGGATACAGTGTTGGGTCACGTATCAGAAGTGTTTTTCCACGAACCCAAAATTACCTCGAGGTGAGAGAAAAGTTCAGCATCAGAAACTTATAGGGGTATTCGACGTTAATAACATTAGTTATTTTATGTGTCTATTTACGAATCTTTTCTCTTTACCCTTAGCCGGGTACCTGTTGTTACTTTCAAGCCTGAATAGTTGTGTGATAGTTTTTATTTGTCACCGCAGTCTACCTTTCTCTGATAGTAAAAGTTTACCAAAGGTTTTTTTTTTATATTTCCAGCATCTTTCTAGCGTTGTTATGAAAAATCTCAAAAAGAAAACTAAGTACCACATTTCCGACGCGTGTGGGTGCATATATTTTCTCTGAGTTTTACTCGTATATATTCTTTAAAAAATTTATGTTATTTACATGTTTATGCTGTATTTTTGTAGATTACAGACACTACACCGTGCGATTTTAAATTCTAACCAGATTGTCCCGGCCGATTGGGGTCGTAATTAACCCAGTCTGAGCACCCTCATTAATTAATTATACAACCAACGAGTGAAACTCTAATAAACTACATTTATCATTTCAAAAGATACTTTACTCACAACGCTACTCATTCCTAACAGGGTGTAGATAAATTTCTTTAATCGAAGTATCTGTATCTGATTTTTTCCCTGAAAAATATTTCTAGAACTCGAAGTTTTATAAAAAGAAAACCTTGGAGAAGCCTCAGGAATATCAAATAAACTACATTACTACCCACTGTACTTAGATACAGAAGAGAAAGTCAATAAAAAACCGAGATTTTCAATCTTACTTTAATAAACTGTGTCATTAGAAGATAAAAGCCAGTCACCGTGATGGAAATGGATATCGATTGGTTTGAGCAAACGGCACCGAAAATTAACAGATATTGGTACTAATTGCATTACTATTGTATGAACGAGACAGCGCAAACAAACCGATGTGGCAAGCCAGTCGGGATGCCGGGAAGCACTTCGCTTTAATAAATCTACTCAAATTGTTCATACTTCTGACAGTACAGGAGTACGCCAGTTAGTAATTGCTTAAATCAGAAATGAGACTTTTAGGAATATATTTAGTAGGTACGTTCGTTAATATGGTATCTATATCTCCAGAGGTAGGTATGTATTACCTAAATATTATGTTAGCTACGCTATAACGAATTCATAAAACTTTAGTTTAGTAATTGGCTTATATCTATATCTACTTAAACTAATAATGTGTGTAATGTGTAATAATATTTTAACGCACTAATCTCTGGCACTACCAATCGGATTTGACATTTTTTTTTTGTATTTGATAGCCTAATTCTTGAGGAAGGCTACTTAACATCACGCTAGTAACCAAAGAAGCTGAGCTAAATCAAAAAAGTTAGACAAAACGCTAAGCGAAAACGAGGTAATAGCGCAAGCCAGTAATAACCCACCACATCGCATCGCCTGATGCGATGCGATAAGGAGGGTTGGGGGTGCAAAAAATTTCACGCGGGCGAAGTCGCGGACAGAAGCTAGTAATTACATAAATGTACAGACGCCAGCACATCAAGCTACTACAATCCGTCAAATTTCTTTAATAGATTTTCAACTTTATCGCTATAGCATAAAGCTCAAAGTTGATTAGGAAAATTTGACAGTTTCAGGTAACTTGATGTGCTGGCCTCTGTACCTATAATAAAACATTTCAGTAGGATATTATAGTGATGCTCATCAGGAGCATCCATTGACGAAGATGTATCTTCTACTTCATAAAAATCTTAAATTCTTTCATTGACAGACAACACACGCATTAACCGCTAGTTCTAGACTAGAAGTTTGAAATTTTACACAAGAGTTCCTTACATAACGAAGGTAAGCACTAAAGAAGGATTTATGAAAACTCATCTTCTAAAAAGGTTTTAAAGCTTATGAAAGTTTGTGTGGAAGTTCGTCATTTTTGCTGATGGGAAATCTCCTCACACGACTTGTTATAACATAAATGCCTTTCTTATAACTTTCTGCATAATCAAACTTCTTGAAAGCATTAAAATCCATTTAGTAAGTAGGCATAAGGGAAACAACACAGACAGACGTAGAAACTGCGTTATAATATCTAGAGCAGCAACTTTTTCTCATTGAATTCAAACTTAAACAATTACGCTTGTTATTGTACAAGTTTCTCTGAATGAACAACACCTAATTTAGGTTTTACAAAGTTTAATAGTTCTGTTGCCGGCGTTTCAGAAGTAATACAACAATGTTACGTCACATGCTTTCATTATCTACAGTTGCGGCACATCCAAGTTGGTCGCAGTTACTTGACTGTTAGTATATTTAGGACCCCATAATAGGAATTATTTTAGGTTCACAAAAAGAGGCACAATCATTAAACAAGAGTGTTCAATAATATTTCTAGGACCCCAAAATAGAAAGTATATGAGGTTCGACACAAGGTATATTTTAATAAAGATAGTGATAGAATTGAAGTTTTTATTGCTTTATGATACAATTGCGGTGCGAAAGAAGTACAATATCGGGACTTTATTATCAGAAAAACAGATAAATAGATATAATATTGTTTTGTGTAAGAATTAACCATAGTAGTGTCATTTTTACGCCTGAGGTATTAGCGAAACAGCCAGAGATCTATACAATTCGTTCATTTAGGTACTTAAATAGTATAAAAACAAAGTTATAAACTTTAATTAGAATTAATCACCTTCAGGTTTCCCTCTGGCTTCCCTCAGACTGCGCTCAGTCGTAGGCGTAATACATATAGAATTATTTGCCATCTCCACTGCCACGTCAATCATGGTGAATGTTTTCTATGAAGGCATAGTTTTTAATTTATTTATTTATTTTATAATTTATGTACACACAGTAAAATACATAGGGATATGACATAATGACATAATGTTTTTCATTCACTTCAGAGACTTATTGCTTTCGGAAGAATCAATGCTCCTCCACAAAGCAAGAATTTGCAAATGAATCAGCGGGGTAATTGCGTGACACACATTAAATGACAATTGATCGCAATTTCTTTAATTTTGACAGTTCAGCCATGTTCATTGCGTTATTTACGTTGCTGAGCAGACAAATTTATGAAACCTAATAACCTATGAAGCAATGGATTAGAAATATCCTTCAATACTCTCCGATTGTGATTGATAGTGTGTAGTCACGAGACCGACCGAATTTATACTAGAAGACGTGAACATTCTTCGCGTTTTACGGATCGAGGGAACATAGTAAATTTGATTTCTGGCGTTAGGTACCTAATTGTTCTTATAGGCATAAGCAGGGACAGCCTGAGTGTTCGAATACTTATTATGGATAAAAATCTGCACTACCATAAGGTTGACTTTTGCAGACAACCTTTACAGTACCTACAGTGCGTGCCACGTAAGAAGAGACTTGACCCCGCCTCCCCCGCCTCTTTCCGCCGCCCCTATGACGTCCGGTCCCGTCCCGCACTCAGACCTCATACCGCTAAAGATACCTAAAATCGTGTTCTGCGCATGTCAGACCACGTGGTGTGTCAAGTCTCTTCTTACGTGGCACGCACTGTACCTATATGTGCTGCAAGATGTTTGTGTATTTACATTATTAACAATTGTAATTTGTACAGACGACAGGTCTTTGGTAACAAAGCCAATATAAGGTGACCTCGTATTCTATATAAACACCGAAGTAGTTAAACTTTTGAGTTAAGTTTAACTTTTGAGGGTAAGGCCATGTTTAGATAGCACGGTTCAGTAGGTACATGTAGTCCTCTACATGTTCTGATTTACGCTATCTAAGCCTGGCCTTGCCCTCAAGGTAATCCAACTTAGCCAGCGCAACGTGTAACGGGTTCGTAATGAAAATAAACACTGACTGATCACCTATGAATATATACATATTCATAGGTGTTCAGTGTTTATTTTCTTACTGGACTGTAGTATATTTCTATACATAATATACTACAGTCCTTAGTTCTTGTGTAGCCCTGTCAAAGACAAATATTTGTTTTCATTTTTTTGAAGTGAAAACTTCTTTAGCGGCGCTGTGTACTTTTTTTGGAATGGGTAAAAACTTCTAAATTCGCGTCAGGTCACGTGACCCTGATCGAAAATTCGTAAGACGTAAAACGTAAGACAGCGCCATCTATGCACATCGGGAAGAACTACGAGGGCCTCGCGTACTAACTACGTAGTTCATCCAACAACGACGAGCGCGTTGTTGAGGACAGCGCCATCTATGCACATCGGGAAGAACTACGAGGGCCTCGCGTACTAACTACGTAGGCCTCGCGTACTAACTACGTAGTTCATCCAACAACGACGAGATGGCGCTGAACCACGGATATATAACTGACGACGAGCAAATCTGAATAAATTCCTTTCACGAGAAGAATAAACCAGTCACTTTGGTCATCATACCTGATTTGCAAAAAACCCTATAAAATAAGGAACACACCTTAACACGCGTGTTTTGTTTATAAGACGATTCACAAAATACACTCGTAATTGTTCAAGTTTTCACTTCTGTCGGCACTACCGGAGTGCCAGTGTTTTTTTTATTTTATTTTTTTTTTAACTCTCTGCGCTGAGCCAAGCATTGTGAATCCAACAGTGCAAACTCAAACTCAAAGCATTTATTTCAATAAAACCATTTACAGGCAATTTTGAATTGTCAAGAAGTCGGTCAGTCAGAAAATATGAAGCTAGTTGCCCATTCCAAAGCGTAGGTACCTATGGAGAAGAACGGGCAAGAAACTTTATGGACACTCTTTTTAAATTATATTTTACAAAAATATTAGTTACATCATTACTTTTGAATTTAATTGCTGCTGGGTAACAATGGCTTTGGTGATGTTTCTGTTAAGCCATGTCCAGACGTGTGAAATAAGTAATGTAATGTATCGTGTAATATAATGCGAACAGTGTGGCATATAATCAGCCTATAATGTTCCCACTGCTGGGACACAGGCCTCCTTTCTGTGAGAGGGAGTAGGCCGTTATCCTCTTTGGTAGATGGCACATGTCTTCAAATTATTTGGTTCTAGGACATGCCTGTTTCCTCACGATGTTTTCCTTCACGGTTTTAAGAGTAGTGGTGATGAAATAATTTACACAAAGTAAAGCGCCTGCCTGGGTTCGAACTTGTGACCTACAACTCGTCGCGGACGTTACCACTTGGCCACCACTGCCCACGGCTTACAAACTCAACGCAAATCCTGTACGTGTTCGACTGCGAGAGCCTTTGTTTTAGCGCTAAAAATTATTTTTTGATTAGCGCGAGCGTTACGTGTAAAGCTCGTAATTCCATCCACACGCAGAATGCGTGTTACACTACATTGCACGCGTCTGTACACGGCTTTAAAGTCTCCGTTAAAGATTTCCTGTATCATCTATTATTAATAGACAAATACAATTAAACGGCAAAAAATAAATAAGGTAGGTAGTTTAATGGAAAAATGTTGCAACAAACATTTAGACACAAACCCACGTAAAATATTCAATCCATTTGACATTTTGCGGCGCGATGTGTCGGCGCAGCAGAAAGGCAGCTTGCAATCGAAATGCAAACGTTAAACTAATTTAACTTTAAAATGCTTTTTCCCAACTCGAGTGAAAATAAATGTTGACATACAATACCCTATTTGCGTTTCTAATCTTACATCGAGTTGCATTTGTTTTTAAAATATTACATTGTAACGTAGAATTTATTTTCATTTTCTCTCTCTTTCTGCACCACGGCAATCAGGGACACAACAATAAGCCACTTCTCTGTCTGATATTTGTATCTGTTAAATCTTTTTATCTTGGTGAGACACTTCTCAGGAAGGTGTCTCATTCGGTCCTGATGAATCTACTTTGTAGGGTGGAAACACGATTTCTCTTCAATCTTCAGTGTTGAAGACCTTAATTTCCACTCAGTCTGAGGGCAAGCTCATTGTTGTGTTTTGAGGGTATATTCTGATAGTTGGTGTTATATTTTGCTATATTCTGTTTGACAGTTGATAAATCATAAGTGATTCTATTTCTGTAAGTAGGTTTGCACAAACACTTTTACACAGTAAACATATTTAAAATCTATATGAGGTCGACGTTTCCTATCTGACTACTCTGAGAAGCGAAAACAACTCAGAGGTCACAGTCTCTTTTAAAGTCAAGACATAATCTTGGTGAGATCATGTGAAGACCATGTAGATTAATTTCTGAAATGGTCTTTTGAGGAAAGAACCATACAGATTGAGTGGACCTGTCCAGACAGTTCACGAATTTGTCAGTTATCGTACAACTCAAAACTTATGGAGCTCATTGAATCGACTAACAATACCAAATGAAGGTCGTTTGGGTAGCCGCATAAGTTACTCAAATTGCCAGACCATGACAAAAAGAAAGAAAAAAAATCGACCAACCTTCTGGTTGGTACTTTTAGTCAAGATATATGTATATGTATTCTCATTACTGATGTATGGAGAGTGGATAGAATTTCAAAATACAAATCATGTGTATTTTGATAAAAAACGTAACAAAAACTAGTTTTATTATTTTTCATTAAAATCTCCACCACTAGGCAGTCAGACTATAACTCAATAGTGGTGTACGAACGGTTCGGCTTATGTTTCGGCCACACATTCGGCTTTGGGTGATATACGGCCGAAGCTTTGGCCAAATCCCCTGTCATACAAAACACGATCGCGTAAGAACGCGGACTGAAAACAATGAAAGTCGGATTTGTGTGATCAAGAAAAATACTTTTGCCAAATAACAGTTTTGTCGAAAAATATATCCGTAGCGAACACTTTCGTAGCGTTCGTAGACGTTTCGCTACGAAAAAGCGTAGCAGCGAATTAGAAGATGCAATTTATTGAATCATAGCGCTTCCGTTTCTCTTCTATTGGGTACCATATCTAAGCCAAACCTATTCTATCTATACTAAAAATAAAACTGAAGAGTTTGTGTGAACGCGCTAATCTCTGGAGCTACCAATCGGATTTGAAAAATTCTTTTTGCATTTGATAAATGATCATTCTCGGTGAAGATTAATTTATATTATACTAATTAATAATAAAGCTGAAGAGTTTTTGTTTTTTAACAGACTTTAAAAAAAGGAGGATTCTCCAAACTAATAACTACAACCCAAGATTTAAATACAATCCATTTCTCTCTGTCGTGAGCGGTTTGGATATATTTTTTTTTATGATTGTTCGGGCATAGCTCCGTCATTTATAGACGGATTTTTAAAATTCTTTTTTTTTTTGTTTGTTTGTTTGAACGCGCTAATTTATGGAACTAGCATTCCGATTTGTAGGAAGCTAGTTATTTATAAAACTTAGCATAATCTTAATCACCGTATAAAGTTTCCTTAAAAACATTTGATAGAAAACAGCCTTTTGTCAAAATAAATACAAACAAATATCCCGAATATTTGTTCAATCGAAGAAGGTAGGTATGAATATTGTGTTGGACCATAACTTTAGGAATTTGGTAGCTCTTATACCCTTACTTAATAGGGTAATACAAGTACCAGAAGATAGGTAAATTTATTCCTTACGATACCGTAAAGATCGCCACTTATGATTACAATATTTATTTGGGTGCCCATTTCATCCATCATGCTTTCATCCCTATCTAGAATCCTAATATGGGCTCCGATATAAATACCTATAGTAACAGCCTATTGTAGACACATAAAACCACAAGAGCGGGTAGTGAATTTAATTTTTATGGTTGTGAACCGGCAGAAGACATGAAATCAGCGTAACCTTCACGTTTATAGCTCACGATAGAAATCATATTTTTATTATTCACTAGCTGTGCCCACGATTTTGTTCGCGTGCAAATTGGATTTCATGTGTTTTAATTTTTTTGTGCGATACCCTAATTCTTTTTCTAAAATAAAACTTACTCCTTCCAACTCAGCTATCTGCCAGTGAAAGTCCCGTCAAAATCAATCCAGCCGCTTCGGAGATCAGCCGGTACAAACGGACAGACAGACAAAAAAAAATTTAAATTGTGTTTTTGTTATACCTTAGTGCCGTATATAAACTTTCATATGCATTTAGTATAAAGCTATTATTTTGACATTACAGACACTTCAATATTATTTATTTGTATGTATAATTATGTAGGAATGTACCTATGTATGTATATGAAGATTTGTCTTGCTCGTAATTTTGATCTCTATAAACAAATGTGGGAATAATTTCATAAAGTCGAAGCTGAAAATGCGGAATGGGCTTGGTATCGGATAGTCGACGCCAATCCAGTGCCGAAAGCAAGAACCGCGCAGATTTATTCCGCCAGTTATTGCACATTCCCAGCAAATGTGCACTGAATATGCACCCGGCCTGAATATTTCACAGCTTCAAGTGCGCGCTTAGCACCAAATAAAAAACCTCCGAGCTCGTTTGTGATCTCTAATTCCCAACTAAACTGCCTGAATGATTTTATTCAGATCTCTTTGAATGCATGTATCCCACGAATAAACTGTGTTGTTATATTTTGTTTGTGGTGTGTATAACCCAGCCTTTTATACACAACCTGTAATAACATGAATCACGAACGCAAACATGGGGATATTCCACAAATAGCCAGGTGAATTGGCAATCGCAGTACACATACTATACAAGTAGGTATACAGTTGCAACAACATGCCATATGCCAATATCGCTTTAATTATAAATTAAGCAAATGGGCAATATGATATTTGCTATTTACACAACAATAAAACTAACTTATAGAACCAGTTATATTCACTGGTCATAAAAATAATGATAAATATACGCTAGTACATAATCTTTGCGAACAAATTGTACATGCATTGAATTAGCTAAACAAATATGACCGATCCTCCGATAAACCAACATTTATTTAGTCGTAACATTTTAAGCGACCGCATGCAGTCTAATATACTTTGTTATTATTCATTTATTGTGAGGTGTGTTCAGTACCTAAGTTGTTCAGTAGGAACCTAAAGTCATACAGGGGCCTCCAAAAATCAGTTGAAATTTTTCCACTTCAGCTGTGATGTCATTATGATTTAAAATAAAAGATATCAGGTACTCCTAATGGATTACTTGATTATTTTTTTATGATAAGTCATATTTATTTATTTATATATACTTTATTGTACACCAGAAAATACATAACAAACAAATACGATTATGAATACAAAACATACAATGGGCGGCCTTATCGCTTTCTGCGATCTCTTCCAGGCAACCTTCATAAGTAGTTGAATTAGTCAATAAAAACTTTATAGTGTATAGTTCCAAATGTTTGAACGTACACACGTACGTTTGTTTACATTATTACGTTTTTATTGACTAAGGGCAGATTTTTCAATCGACAGATAATTTTTATTCGTGGAATAAAATTTACGCCTGACAGTTTTTGTATGGAAGAACTGTCAAAAATTCAAAACAATGAGGGTTTTCGTGAAAATTTCCGACACCAGTTGGCACCACTGTGACAAGAGGTCTCCCAATACAAAATATATGATGACATTCATCATTCGATTCATTCATTCGTTCATCATTCCGTCATGACTAAAGAAAATATAGGCTCTTTGACAGATGCCTGGACCTGACGTGCCAGTGCTGCCACCTAGCGAACGTCATTTCAGAAAACCCTCATTCTTCCAATAAAATTATGTAGGGCTGGAAAAATCAGGCCTAATTCAACTTAAGTGGAAAAATGTCAAATAACTTTTGGAGATTATTGCTAAAGTTCTTCTCTATAAACTTACCAATCTATACTTAGGTTCTAATAATAAAGCTGAAGCAATGGTTTCAAAGTCAATGAGCTGAAGATTATGTTTGTTTTTTTGGCCGCGCTAATCTGTGGAACTACCAGTCGGATTTCAAAAATACTTTTTGCATTTGACAGCTCAGTTCTTGAGGATATAACATTACGCAGGACCCTTAGGAGCCGAGCAAAAAAAAAAGTCAGAAAAAACGCCAAACGAAAACGAAGTAATAGCGCGGACGGGCGATGCGATGCGACGGTGTGGGTCGAGAGAACAAGAAATTTCACGCGGAAAATGTCGCGGGCAAGAGCTAGTTATGAATCAAATATTGATCACAAAATACTCCAAACTAAACCCGTCTAAAATAAAAGGCACACACAAGCACCTAATCGTATTGTTTTAGTTCCAACCTCACAAATCCTTAAAGCAAATAAAACACGAACAAACATTTTAGTGACATTACACTGCCTTTGAATAGAGCCTTCGATCGACTCTCTCGTAAAATACACGTCAAAAGCCGCAATCAGTTTTTAGATTCGAATGATTCCAAACAAAATACATACTACATATTTACGTTTTGGTGCTCACCTAAATATTGAAACGAGTTGTCAGAAATACTCAATCCGGAAATTGAACGTGAGTGCCTCAAATATTTACCCATCACATAAATGTTTGTATTTAGAAAATATAAATTTACTCTTCCAATAAAATAATAGCGTGTAGCGTTTAATGTTGTAATTATTATATTTTCTTGACCGTTCTGAAACAATAATGGCTGTTTGTGTATGTGAATTTAAATGTTTGTAAACGCACCCACAATACAGGAGTAATTCCTAGTGTGGGGCAACGTTTTTAAAAAAAAATAAAAATAATAAAGTATTCATGGTCCCTAACTAATTAAAATCAAAATACATAGGTAATTATTGAAATATACGAATGGATCATATATTGGTTTATATATTTGCAAATGATAGAAAGTATGACGAACGCGAAAAAATCTTGAGAAAATTAGCTTGGCGTAGTAGGGTAGAGAAAGAAACATGCTACCTACCGCACTATAAGGCGGCGTCCTAACCAAAAGCGATTGTCGCGCAAATACGCGATCATTTCTATGTCACTTTTTGTTAGGAGAACCGGAACGCGTGGCCCCGCCGGCACAGGGCGCCTTCCAGTTTTCCGAGCAAAAAGTGGCATACGATCGCGGCGATCGCATATTCGCGCGACTATCGCATTTGGTTAGAACGCGGGGTATGAGCGAGCTCACTGAGATGGTGTGATTGTGATCAGAATGTACAACGTGCTCAAAATAAACAAACTCAAAGCAATTTTCCCATAAATATTCGTGAAGTAATATCATGCAACGGTAGATAGGTAAAACTCCGCAGTGAATGATAATATCCAAAAGTTTAATAAAAGTGAATAAACGTAAGCTTTCAACTACCGTTTGGCGGTAAATCAACATTAATTAAAACAACGAGGGTGTTAACCGAGTATCTATCGTAGGTAGTTTAAATACAGGCAGCAAACAAACGTTTATTAATTGTGGAGACTAGGGAGTAAGCACTAGAAATGTGTGCTTTAGGGCGTCTGTCCACCGCAGCCCTCAACGGGCTGTCACCGAGAAACAAGATTATTCGAACCAAACTGAACGTCCAGGTGACGGCGATCGTTTTTCCACCGCGACTGCATTCGGTGGTTCAGTATGTTATGATAGACATAACAAAAGCCGGGTTCGACGACGACGGCAATGTGTGGACAAGATCAAACGTGTTTTGTATTGCCAGCACATCGGCCCGTCACAATCTCGGGCCAAGTTCTAGCGGTCGCGCCGAACTACGCGAAACTTCGGCAACCGGGATAACAACGCTCGGGTGACGGACGTGAGGTGGACACGCAGCCATAG
Source organism: Luperina testacea (assembly GCA_927399505.1). Classification (NCBI taxonomy): domain Eukaryota; kingdom Metazoa; phylum Arthropoda; class Insecta; order Lepidoptera; family Noctuidae; genus Luperina; species Luperina testacea. The sequence goes on along the minus strand of OV656771.1, from coordinate 11,404,385 downwards.
CAAATGCATGTATCGCTACTTCAACGCTGTCATCTCATTTTCGGTGACGTCGCTGTGACGGCGGCAGTGAACAAACGCACTTACAATTTACAACATTAGTAAAGGTAAGGTCAGATGACTGATTATACCTAAATAATTATTTTAGGCCTTAGACAGTAAAGCAAAATCAGCCTATAATATTCCCAGGCCTCCTCTCGGCGAGAGGGAGTGGGCCATCCACCTCGCGGGCTCAGTGCGGGTAGTTCTGATGTCAACTATCCTCGATTTTTTTGGTTCTAGGACATGCCGGTTTCCTCACGATGTTTTCCTTTACCGCTTTGAGAGCAGTGGTAATGAAATAATTTACACAAAATAAAGCTCCTAACCGGTTTCGAACTTACGACCTACAACTCGTAAGTCGCGCCCGTTACCACTGGTCCACCACTGCTCTCTTAGAAGATAAAGAACTAAGACTAACTAAGACACTATACGTTATTTAAACAAGTGAGTTTGACTTGATAACACGCTATTTTGAGAACTATTGTATGATTTCCCGGATGCAATTGCAAATACAACACGGACAAAATCTTGCAGTTTAATGTCAAGGGATACTGGATATGGTTTATAGCTTAAACAAACTGAAACGTGATATTTTGTTGCTAACATTTTCGTTTTTAAAATTTTATCATCTTAGTCTAGTATGATCGGATTGCCTGTAGTCAGACATGCGGATTGGTGTGACAATACGCCAGTGGTTACCGAGTGGGTAGAGCAAAGATATCTATTTTATTTTTATTTATTCAATAAGTACACCAACAGCTTATACGTATAACATTAACTTAAAACTTCTAATGTATACACAACTTATAGGGGTAGTATATCTATACTAATAATAATTCTGAAGAGTTTGATTGAACGCGCTAATCTCTGAAAGTAACAGTCGGATTTGAACATTTTTATTTATAACCTAATTCTTGAGGAAGGATATAGGCTATGTGACATCACGCTAGGACCCGTAGGAGTCGAGCAAGAACAAAAACAGTCAAGAAGAACTCGAAGCGAAAACGGAGTAGGTACGCGCGGGCAGGCGATGCAATGCGACGGGGTGGATCTGTTTTTTACGTTTCTATGGGGTGGATTGAGAGAACAGGAAATTTCACGCAGACACACGTAGTCCCGGGCAGAACTAGTAACATTATATAACTATGACGAAATAATATCGTCGTCATACCAATAACATATTGGTGGTCATTCATTTAATCATACATACATCAGTAGCCAAAGGTCCTCTCTCTACCAATTAAGAAACCATTAATTGATTTGATCAACGCAAAGCAAGTAAACTGAAAACATGACCCAAACAGATAAGTTTTCACTTCATAAACTATACATAAAACAAGCAATTCGCTGTTAAAACGATAGCTTTCACACGCAATACTGATGACGCAAATCCCTAGTAATCTCGGATCCAATTACATAAAACGAATCCCTTTAGATGTTTTAACACTCAATGTAGTGCCAGAATGCAAATCAGTTAGTTAACATCTGTTTCGAATTAATTTATTCAATTTAACGCACCATTGTATCCTGATAAGGGTCAAGAGTGGACGTAATTCTAAATATTTATTATTTATTTATATATACTTTATTGTACACCAGAAAATACATAACAAAAAAATACGATAAATAAAACTTGATAAAAAAAAATTCTTTGTGATAGGAAGACTTTCGTAGGTAGAAAATTCCGTATAAAACAAGGATGGAATTTATGAAATAATTAGAAGGTAATTTAGAATCTTGTTATTCGATGGATAATATATACAGGTTTTTATAAAACCACAAGAAGTTTCTCTTTTCATTAAGTCACACTTAGGTAATTAATATTAGGTAGGTATAAATGCGTAAGCACATAAATCTGTATGTCTGTTACCTCTTCGATCACGCCTAAACCACTGAACTAATTTATTAAACTTCACAGATTGGTAACTTAAGACTTGGACAAGGACATACACTACTTTTCATTCTGAAACTCAGACGAAGTCGCGGGCAACAAGTATTATACGATTATTTATTTATTTTATAATTTATGTAAAAACAGTAAAATACATACATAGGACATGACATAATTATAATTTGAGTACAAAGGTATACGGCGCAAAGGTTTATTTGTTTTACTATAAATTCGGTCTGTCGAAATTACACATATTTTTAACACCGCCAAAAAAAGGTTAATGTCTGTTTCAATATTTTGTTTCATCTAAACTTTAATAGCAGGCTCAGAGAGCTAACATGATAAAATGTAGGTACCTTTATCTGCTCTTGAATTTAAATAAACCCGAATCTCTTTTATCAAGTTTAAAAATCTCTCCGTCAATTCCAAAGTAGGTACAGGTATTGACCGGCATGGCTATACAATTTTGATAAAATTACCTCTGCTCGGCGAAGCTTCGTTCGACCGCAAAAGTCTGTAAAAACTTTGTCTACTTTTGCACAACAGTTCTTTATAAATAAATTCGAAACAAGTTATGCTCCCTTCTCAGATCTTTATGATACGTTTCCCGTATATCCCGCGAGGATATAACATGTTCTACAATCTTACAATCCGGCTCTTTTAGGAACTTACATGGATTGAACACTGTTGCATTATGCAGGTCCCTACCTAACCTCGTTAACTTAATTTGATATTTTGTCTATGTTTCTGTTTCTCTGTGTGTTTGTGGGTATGAAAATTTTTATAACCAGCTATTCAGCGATAGCCCAGACGGAGATGGCGAAATGAGCTAGGCTCCTTTCATATCCTTTCATTATATGGCTAATAATAATAATAAACAATTCTGCGATAACTAGCACAAGAAAATGCAGATTTAGGTATTGTTATCAGCAAAAAAAAATTAAGATTTGACCGCTTCCTATGAAATTATTACCTACGTATGTATGTAATAATTAGTATGTAGTGTTACCTCTAACCAACCAAAAGATTTTCTCATAAATCAACCACACAACTTTCTCAATAGAAAAAGATTCTTTATCTAACTCCTAAAGTTGAATTTATTCCACGCCTATTATATATAATTGAAACATTTATCCAAACGTAATTGACGATCTCTAAAAACGTTTGCAGAACAAGATGGAGCCTACTAACAGTGGTTGGCAATTCTTATTTAAGTTTAAATAGGTTTCCCGATGCAGCAATCTACGTGAGCCCGGCGAAGGCCGGAGATTGAGCGCCGGATCGCGGTGAGCGACTGGCCAACTTTGACAAAGAGTAATGATGCGACTCGATCGGACCGACACCTCCCGTCGTAACCACACAGACTCGCGACTTTACCACAAAAGAAATAATCTTTCTTGACAATATTCAACATGTCGCTTGTTATTATGTACCTATTTACGTCTTCAAATATTCAGTTTTCTAGAACTTACTTTTGAATTATTTTTTTGCAAAATTGATGTTGTAGCTCTACTGACATAACATTGTACGCCGCTTCGAAGAATTTCTAATGTAATCACGTAACAATTCTAAGGATAAAACCATACGTCTAGTGGAATAATAAGTTATTGTGTACGCAGAACGAAAGAACGGCGCCATTTTATCGCTCGATAGCGTACCATTGTATCGACAATCTTCGAAACGAAGTTGTTATCTTGGCGGTTCTCACGTTTTGTTGAATTAGTAAGAGGGTACAGACAAATGGCCATGTAAGAAACACGGAACGATCTCCGACTCGAGCCGAAAGCGATAGTGCTCCACTAGTTACGATAATAAATAGGGGCTTAACGCTAGCAAATGGCCGATTAGGGCATTCTTGACTACAACACAGGCATTCTGATAAAGTTAGCGTTTGCATTGCAACGAGTCTCGTGGGTTTTATGGCTAACAAATAGATTGCTCCGACATTAAATCACTCACTTGTTTTAAGGTTTGAATGATTTATCTGTGCATCAAACTTTCTTAGACTGCATCCGAAAATATTTTTTCCTGACTTTTCTGAGCAAAACAATTAACATTCGCCTTTATCCATACACATTAGGTAATGCCTACTGATAAATTCACACCTACGTAATTTATGGGTGTGTAATATATGGCATAATAACAGATAGTAGGTATAATAACACTTGAAATAACGTTCATATGCTATAAAAACGTATAACCTAATTTTATCTGATCGAATTTTATATTTCATATAACCTTCTTTTGCTTTAATAACATTTAGTATAACGTTCATTACATATAATTCACAATTTGTATTATGCTCTATTATATAACGTTTAGTTGACCTAATTTTCATATTTAAGTAAATATCAGGAATCACCATACTGTTATAACCTCATCTAACCTAAATGATTCGCTAACAATAGAGGGGATCAGGCGCACGGCGGCCGCTGCCGCGGCACGATCGCTTCACTTGCTCGCCTTCGCACGTTAATGGTCACTGTTCTAAAATGGCAGGCATTTAAAATTGGTCACTGTAGACCAGTTACCAATTTTAAACGCCTGCCATTTTCGTTTATAAAATTAGGTAAAATGAAATTATAAATAAAATAAAATAAAAATAAAAAAGCCTTTTATTTCATGCATAATTAACATAATTATAGATTGATTCAATTTCAATTTCATAAATATTATTGTTTAGTTTTCATTTTCGTAATTGCAATCAAAAATGTATTATTTAACTTAACAATATCAATATAATGTACAATATTATTAATTTCAATATAACATTGATCAATAAAAAGTTATTTTTTTTTGTGAAAAAAAAAAAAAACATGAAATTATACCAGTAATTAATTAAGTATAACATTTGATCGTTATATTAAAGAAAAGTATATTAAATGAAATTAGGTCATATGATCATTAGAACTTTTGTTATTATATCAAACGTTAAACACCCGTAATTTATACCTCTCGTATTGCATCATAGACTCCACTTCAAATTTAAATAACTAATTTGAAACAGAATAAACAGTTAATAAATACTAATGCAAATCGTTCAATTGTTTAAATAAGACTACTACGACGCTACGTGAAGTACGTTTTCGCCCAAAATTAATTCAACCTCATTTTAACGAGATTCAACCATTAGACCTTTTATTAAGGCCAATTCGACAAATTGAAAGCTTAAAGTTTAATTAAGATAATTTCTAAGTCCATTATGGTCTCATCGCTTATGTCGATCGTTTTATTTGATATTTCGTTTTACTTATCTTAATTAAATACTCTTGAAAAATAAATTGACCAATATCCATTAATATGTAGGCATAGTTGTTGCACGAAATAACACAAACACCGGCGAGTTTTTACGAGAAGTTTATTTGCAGCTTTGGCGTAACATATATAGTTTAAATTACAGCACACAGATAGTAGAAGATATGAAGGATGAGTAGCAGGGTAATTAAGTATTTAAAAGTAACAGAGAGAATAGAATTAAGGCAAGATAAGCAAGCGTGAGCGGTTAGGCGCGAGGTAAAATCGAGCGTGCATTCGCCGTCGTAGCAGGTGAAGCACTGGCGGCCGGGGCCGTGACCGAGCGATAGCGGTTCCACCGTCTCAGGCCACGGCGACGGGTGCGCAGACGCAGGGCGGCGAGGCGCACAGTCAACACGCCGCGCCAGGGTGCACCTTCTTCATACGACCATTTAGTGTGCGTCGCCACAAATATATTATGCGTCCATTTTCCCGTACATTTTTCTTACCTAGTTAGTTCATTTTCATTAGTTTTCCTTAATGTCAATCGAAAACAATAATGGGTGACGGATTCGGATTAGTATCTCAACTGCCCATAATATACATATGATAAAACATGAAGGCATGGATTATTGTTAGGACTATTTTATAGGAATACTACAATAGCCCTATTATTTGCTTTACTAAGACTTCTTTTTGTACAGACGCCAGCACATCAAGCTACTCGAAACTGTCAAATTTTCCCAATCAACTTTGAACCTTATGCTTAAGCGATAAAGTTGAAAATCTATTAAAGAAATTTGACAGATTGTAGTAGCTTGATGTGCTGGCGTCTGTACCTACTTACACAGCAAGTTACTAGCAGAAGAATAACAAAAATACGTTAAGACAGAAGCACTAAGGTAGCCCGCGAAATTCTTTCATATTTTGATGATTTTCTCGATTCATCATCTCATCATCATAATCAGCCTACAATGTTCCCACTGCTGGGACACAAACCTCCTCTCTTCGAGAGGGAGTGGGCTATAATCTACAATGCGGGTCCAGTGCGGGTTGGTGTTTAATGAGTACAATTCTGTAAATACAAACTTGTTACGGTTGCGAATACATTTTGATCAACATTCAACCTTCGCTTAAAACGTAAGAAAATTTGTATTTCATGAGCTACCCAGTACCCTGGCGCATTCTCCTTAAGGTAAGTACTTATGTCCAAAATGAAATAGGCACCTATATTTACTACGAAATCTGTTTTAGCACTAAGATTAAGTAACAAAAGTTCGCAACCGAAAATATCCCATTGAGTTCGTAGAAGACGACCCGCTTCAAATTCAAAGAATCCTTGGACGTAGGTGTGTAATCCCCGGATCGAGCGAAGAGTAATCACATTTTACTCTGTTAAAAACATCTTTGAATTTTAGCCAGGATACAAACGCGATCTACACGGTGGTAGCGACATCGAGGCGCTACCTGTTACCATGGATGCAATACATGATTCTGAACCCCACAGATTGTATATTTTTCGGGGGTTATTAAAAAAACTGACCAAGTACGAATCGGACTCGTACACGAAGGGTTCCGTACCACAAGGCAAAAACGCCGAAAAAAAACACGTTTGTTGCATTAAATATTTATTTTATTCCGTTTTAAATATTTGTTGTTATAGCGGCAACAGAAATACATCATCTGTGAAAATTTCAACTGTCTAGCTATCACTGTTCATGAGATACAGCCTGGTGACAGACAGACAGACGGACATTGGAGTCTTAGTAATAGGGTCCCGTTTTTACGGGTACGGAACCCTAAAAAATGTGCTGTTCCTGTCACTCTGTGTACCTTATGGGAACTCACCCACTATATTATTGGGATTGGCTTTTTTCCTCACTTATAACTTACTTACCTCACTTATATCATTGTACGTGGATAACTCACCATTCTGTTAAAATTACTTGTGAAAAGTGGTTTTAAAATCCTAGTTGCAAAATGAATTATTTCATTTCATTGCACATCATAACATTGCCAACTACGGGGTAATTGCCTAACACACTATTAGTAGGAATGGTTTTTAACTTTGACAGTTCAACAACATTCTTCATTTTCATCAGACAAATTTTTCAAACATTGCAAAGCAAAGCAATGGATTCTGTACAATTTGAATAATTTTGAAGAATATTCCAAAATATCCTGGAAAATGATTCAAATTGTGATTGATAGTTTGTTACGCTATTAGTAGTAAAAATCTCACCGTGAAAACTTAGGTGAAGTGAGCGTGGAGTGTTAGGTACTGTGTCAATTCCTAGCAAAAACAAACTCACTTCACCTAAGTTTTCAGGGTGAGATTTTTACTGAATCGACCGGCTGGTATATCTATAGCCTAGTTAGTAGTGCTATGTGGTGAATCCTGGGATCACCCAGTAGTATCAACTACATGTGTAAATAAGTACCTAATTGGTTTATTATTTCAGGTTACTAATCTTGAGAACGAAGCACGAGTACAATTATCACGGCAAATTATAAAATATTCATAGCTTTATTGAATATTTTTTCTTTGTATAGGAATGTAATACTATGTTTATTGTTGTTAGTGTAACAGATTGATTGAAGTTGATACTTGAATATAAATGGCGTTGAGTAGCAATAGGTATTTAACGAATTAAAATATTAAATTAAATTATACGTCATTGCCATAAATTTTTGGGAAAATAAAGATATATATTATCAATTATGTTAATTGTCATCAATCTTTTGTTGTCTCTTCAGACAACAAACGACGTAATTTTATACCATCTTCAAAACCACGGAGTTTGAAACGTAGCAACATCAGCTACGCTGTAGCAAGAGGAGCTACGCCGTAGCAGCTACGCAACTATCGTAGAACATAACGAAACCACCGACATGACTCGATTAATTTGTGTGAAAGTTGCAATTCATGAGTCTTCCGCGATCTTAAATTCAATTATTCCTTAGAATAAGTTAAAGAAAAAATATTAGACAAATAAGTTACTCCACAGATCTCAAAAACCTATTGAAAATAACAAAGCCGTCGCCGCGTCGTTATAATCACATTATAATTGTCTGTCCCCAAATTCGTAATACCTGCTCGAAATTATATATAAAAATAACTAGGAAAACGTTACGTCAGTACTTAGGTAGTTTTGGTGGCATTCGGCTCTCAGCCATAAAAATATTAACTTGTACGTGAAAGTCTCAAAGTCAATAAATATAGTATAAAAAAGGAGCTGTTAACAGACCTCTTGCAAATAAAAACGAATCATGTTAAGGATCACAGTGAAAGAAAAGCCCACGTTTAAGAAAAAACATGATAATTACGCGCGCCGGCTGAAAACTCAGAAACTGATCAAGTATTTACAGAGCGAGTTAAGAACTTCCACCACTCATGGTCTGCCATACATCGCTAATACTGAAATACATTGGTTTGAGAGGTACCTATCTACGTCAAATCTTATTCAATTATTTAGTAGTTTAATCTTGGGATCGTAGCTACCAAAGGCCATTTATGCAAATAAACGATTTTGATTTGATTTGACTATTTTCGCGTATAATTTATATTTATATATAGGTATTTATAATTTGTTTTTGGAAAATATTCTTCATATTCATAGTTCTGATTCTTAACCCTCTATTCATAAACGTTGCTTAAAATTAATTAGTGATTAGCGACTGTATAACCATATATTTTTGACGTTTAATCACTTAACTGTAATCATCGTTTATAAATAAACCCCTTAATAACATGCCAAAACTAAAATACATTTAAATACGTAGGAATTACCTATTGGAATTACATTGTTTAAAGGTACACCCGAGACCAGCTGAACGTAAACCGGTCCTATCATCAGAGACAACTATAGTGCATTTATCAACCAAGTTTGCATCCCACTACTTATTTCTAAATAGCATAGACAGCATATCTGCCTTGTTTAATACTCTCGTCACAGTCTTAAAATATTTTTATACTAGCTGTTAAGCACAAAGCACAATAATTAGCCTATGTCAAGGCTATAATGTCAAATCCGTGCAGCCTTTAGCGTAAAACCTTAACAAACAAACAAACTCACTTTCGCATTTATAATATTAGTTAAGATTATCGCTCCATCTTATTAGTCCTTAATCTCGTTAGAACAGGCTAGCTTTACAAGCCTTTTAACCGGACTTTTTCTTTTGATTTCAGAATTTTTTGGGCGGCATGCTTTGGCATATCTTGCGCTATAATTTTCGTCCTTTTGTCTGCTCAGTATACAAGATTTGTGGTAAGTAGACAGGACCGACTTTATTTGAATAAACTTAGGTAGCTACATAGATATCTTAGGCCTACCGACATCAAGTTTTAGGCCCTAGCTAGACCTACAATAACATCGTGCAATATAATATCCACCCAAACCCAAGTTGCAGGCAAATGCCTAGTTTGGGGGTCACCATAATCGGCCTATAATGTTCCCATTAACGGGACTCAGGCCTCGTCTCCTCGATAAAGAGTGGGGTGTCATCTACCACGTGGGCCCAGTGCGGGTTGGTAGATGTCACATGTCTTCGAATTTTTTATTGACATTTTCTAGGAGGTTTTCTCACTTTGTTTTCCTTCACCGTTTTGAGAGCAGTGATGATGAAATTATTTACACAAAGTTAAGCGCCTGCCTGCTGGACCACTACTGATCCATAATCTGATTATTCATGTAGCGATCTTCAATATTTACCCTTCCTTATCAACAACATTGAGTAATACGTGATATTGCACAATATATATTGACTGTTTAGAATCCGCCTTAGAAAGACTGTCCACCGCAAGTTCAACGCTCTACAGAGCCGAACTTTACCTAAAACTCGATGCGGCCCGGTACTGTAGGTAGACACTTTTATCCTCATTGTTATAAAGATCATTTTACCGTTACACATTTTATTTCCAGGAGCAACCAATAGTGAACAGTGTAGAAAAAGACTACTTGAATTGGAACGTGTCCTACCCAGCAATTGTACTGTGTCCCTTGACTAAAATTGACGAAGAAATGTTTGCTTATTATGTCAAGTAGGTTTACCCATGTTTTACTACCTTTCAATGAGTACCTTAATATTAACTTATTACTGTCATACATAGGTACGTTATACAGGCTGATTGATGGAAGAACCGACACAATTTTCTTAGGGACACGAAATGTCATATTATCTAGTTTCCACGCGGGTAAAACCTAGGATAATAATATGACACTTCATCCCTAAGTCCTATGTGTCACGGTAGGTAACTGGATAATAATGTTTCTATTAAATCACCCGAAATATCGACACAACTTCTTTGTTTGTGGTTGTAGGTAATAGAGCACAATAATTTTTGGTGTTATGCAATGTACATTTATGTACAGACGCCAGCACATCAAGCTACTACAATCTGTCAAATTTCTTTAATAGATTTTCAACTTTATCGCTAAAGAATAAGGTTCAAAGTCGATTGAGAAAATTTGACAGTTTCGGGTAGCTTGATGTGCTGGCGTCTGTACAATGGGTTCTAGAAAATTACTTGGGTGCTTCCAAAGTTGTAAAATTGTGTTAAGGAATGAAAATTTTCAAATTAAAAATTCATAGTAAAAATGAAAAATAAAACAATTTTGTGGTAGCAAATGACATCCCAACCACTGAAAAAATTGTGCCGGTCCTTCTACCAAATACCCAGTATACAATAGTACATTATGGTACCAGTGTGTAATGTTGGTGATTACCGCTGAGGCGCCATTGAGACCCGAGCCGTCAGGTGAGGGTCTTAAGAGAGCCGAGGACGGTAATCATCAATACACACGTGTATCATACGACGTTTTTCAACACACTTGCGAGGAAAAAACAAATATGTATTGCATAAATCGTTTAATTATTAAAACAATTGGTGAATGTACAATTTTCAAAACGATATTGGATTGTTTTTGATGGCAATTTCACAGTTTGTGTTACATTGGTACTTGCCACTTCTTTAGTACCTTCATTTACTTCTTGTGTAAATGTCGGCGACAAAGGTAAATCATACAAATTACTGGAAGGAGAGGGCACCAAATAACTCACGCTAGTAGATGTACAATATGTACATGGTTGTGGTTCGGGGCAAAACTTTTTTGCCTTTGGCTCCAAATTAATGGCTTGCGTTATTTTGTCATTAATTTTTGCTTTGTTATGAATTGAGTCTTCTATGTACGATTCAGCGACTGCGTCAGAACGCCATCCACCATGTCGCTTCATAGTTAGTATATCAGCCCCCGAATCAGCCAACATTGTAGCCGACGTTCTTCTAAAACTGTGTCCAGTGTAAAAATCGGCCTCAGGCAAACCTAAATACTTCGCTATTTCTCTTGGCATATTACCAAATTTGTTAATACCGATTGTTTGTGCAGTACATTTTCCTTTCTGAAAGTTTTGGAAAAAGCGGTCATTCTTTGTTTTTGTTGAACGGAGATCTTGGTATTTTTTCACTATTTCACGAAACGTTCCTTGGATTGTAAAAGATCGTGGAATCTTGGTTTTAGTCTGGGTAATTTTGACAAGAAGCATATCTCCGTGGATTTCTACATCTTTTGTTGTAATATTGTACAGCTCTTGTCGTCTACAAGCACCAGTAACACCGAATATTAAGGCAACCTGCAAAGAAATCAATTAATTAGTTGTAAGAAATTATGCTAAAGTTACACACTTGTATATTGTAGATTCGTTTCGATTAAAAATATGAAACGTACCTTTGTTGCTAGATACTGACTATCCGGAGCCTCATTCAAAAACTTTTCAACGTCGGCTGGTGACAAAACTTTAGATTTCCGACCAATATATCCATCCGAGCGTCTCTTCAAAAATGCCATCAGGTTACAGTACGTTTTGATATCAACACCATGTTTGAGCTTAACCATGCTTCTTAACATGGAATAGATGCACCACAGGGAGCTAGGTTTGTATGTATTGGCGAGTTCAGAGAAATACGCCAAAAACACATTTTCAGAAAATTACTGGGTTTTTTTGTTGCTCTTCCATTGCAGGAAACTATCGTAAGCAGCTAAATACTTTTCTCTAGATTTTGCAGGTATTAGGCTTTCGTTTGCATTTTGTGCTGCATTTAGTATTTCTGGCGGGGTTAAATCAATCAATTGTTCATCTTCTGTACTAAAACCTGACATTTTTATAATTATTTACCACACAGCAACAAATGCGATACAAACAAAATATGAAAATTAGGGGAAAATTGGGAAATGGCGCGCAATTTTTTTTTTTGCACGCGCCAAATGTAAGTTGATTGATTACAGCCATACAGCCTACTTCAAAATGATAATTTTTGTGATAAAATGAAAATATTTTATAAGAAATTATTGTGAATTATAAATAATTTGATAATAATAAATGTTTTTTCGTCTTAATTAGGGACACATTTATTTATTTCAAAAATGTAAATAGATTTTCGGTGGCATAAAACCTCTTTGTTGTTACAAAAAAAAAAAAAAAAAACTGTATTACCCGGTTAAATTGAAAATGCTCTGTTTACTCGCATATAATTTGCAGTTAGGTACTAACTTAACTTTGTAGGGATCATTCTATTATGCACTAGTGTGTAATATTATTATTCACGTGTATGTTATAGTTCGGTTTATGGCCCTAAGAACGATATAATAAGGCTCACTTTACGAGCAAGTGTGTTGAAAAAAATATTATTTTTCAGTGATACTCTCAACAGGACTGGTTATAACTTGGAGTCATACTACTCTGCGATAATATCAGTGTCTTTGGAAGCATTGAATGTTCTGGATCTACCTCCACCTGAAATATTAAAGGTAAAATTTAAATATCTACATAACTTTACTTATACCTAGACTATTTGACTGATGATCGTCTTTAAAACTTTATTTGTTTTTAAAGCTTATAAATCCTGAAGACTACGCGACAATCGCAGCAGATTTGTTCATGAGATTTAACAACCAAACATTGACGACTCCGATAAAATGGCCCATAACTGTGGACACTACCATGACTGAGATGGGAATCTGCCACATTATAAACTCTAACGTTGCGATACTCGACGATCCCACGTAAGCATTTATTCCAGTACCTACGTAAGATCCTCATTCCGATAAATTATTGGGACGTTCTTGGCATAACTTAATTTAGCGTTTACCATACCTACTTCGAGTAATTTATTTATTAGGGAAAATAAACGGATAAACAGAATGACACAAAATTTGAGCTACAGAATGAGTACCCACGACATTTTCCATAAGTTACTAAGACAAGTTATGTTTAAAGCTTGCTTGGATCGATCCGTTTCACCCCCTCTCCGTCCGTGCCGAATCAATGTAGTCTCCTAAAACCCATGTCTGACCCAGACACGTGTTTCTAAATAGTGATCCATCTCAACCAATAAATATTGTCCCTTAATGTATGTACCTATGGGTAGGTGAAGTAGCTATCTGCATACGCTACTTATGATCATCGGGAAGAGCGGTCCAAAACCAGCAAATAATATCGGACAATTTCTGGAGGTTGTGAAAAGAGCTCAGCGTCAAAAAAATATAACTGAAATTATTTAACTTAATTATTTTTACTCCCAATACCATTGAAGTAATAATGACGAAGCTAATAATGACGCCAATCAACATTCATCATCATCATCATTTCAGCCGAAAGATGATACTGCTGCTGGACATAGGCATCCCAAGCACCGCCACTTCGATCGGTTCTGTGCTTCGCTTCTCGCATCCAGCGGATTCCTAAGGCCAATCAATATCCTAATATACGAAACATAACCAACCCTAAGCCGAATCCAATTTTAACATTCGCGTCCCAACAGCTTTTTCATTTGTTGGCAATGCACTTACATTTGCATGACGAAGCACCACACGAACCGTGTTCCAGTATGTACCTATGTTCTACCTACACGTAACGTTCTCGTTTTGTATTGCAGCAAATGGAGTGACAGCAGTGTGGCATACACCAAAAACAACATTGAGCTCTCCGTGCACGACATTGACTTTTATGTGCAGTTAGTTAACTACGCCAGTGTCTATAAGGTGAGTTATGGACTTAGGACCAAAACACATACACACGATCGCGATTGCGTCATCTTTGACTATTGAACATCAAATGCGGCACCGGCGCAGGATTCGATCGTCAGATTTCACGACACAACGACGTACATACTACGATGCGATTTCGTGTCGTGAAATTTTACTCACGTCGTAGGTTTCCGCGACACGACATCGCATCGTTACACGACGTTGCAACGTACCAGTCGTACCACCATGCGACGTCGTATCGTTAATATGTAATTTGGTGTATTAGTTTTAGTTTCTAGAACGAAAATTATCGCGACATTAGTGTGTCAAATTGTCAAGTGCATTAAACTGCTATGATTGGTTGAATGATTTATCAACAGCCAATCGCAGTAGTTTACGCGTGTGTGACTATTTGTCACATACATTTTGCGATATGTTTCGTTCGCGAAATTGGCCTATAGACATTTGCCGTTAATTAGCAGTGGTCTGCAGAATGTTGAGCTCATAATAAAATTATAGGTATTGTTTGTTGTCGGGGAGAATAAGTAGGTACCTACTTATCACACTTCGAAAATTTTGAGTTTTATTTCATTAGAGATATAACAACTTGGTCCTCTCGCACTCGGCTCAATTCATTCACAGCGTGTCTGTGAGGCTATTTGACAGTATGAATAATAAAGTGTTAAATGCTGTTATCCACATTTATTATAAATTTATAAAGGTATTTGCAATCATCCGACTTAAATTATAATGGCTATTTTATTTCAAAATCCCTGTTAAAAAGTTATTAATTTCTAAATAATGTCACGTGATACAAAACAGTCACGATTGGCTGAATCTAAGATGACGTCACAAAACAGTAGTCAGATCTGTCATTGTTGCAGTCTTACGATTTTTGATCTGTTTATATAAGATTATAAAATATTATCGTGAAAATTTGTGGTATTTTACAATCTCCATCGTATTATATTTTGGTATTCCACTCCATCATGGATGTCAATTTTGTGAAAGCAGACAGCAGAAACTTGCCCAAAGTAAGCCCAAAGTGGACGCAATCATGGTTGGAATGTTCTTCAAAAATAACCCCGATTTTTATTCTGCAGAGCTGAGAAATGTAAAAACAGCAATGTATTGTACGTACCATAAATATAACACTACGTAAGTAACCTTAATCCTGCGAAGGTGAAATAATAGTCTTTCTTTCAGTAAGTAATAGTTTTTTAGGTTATGAAGAATAAATTTTGTTTACAGTAAGTATTTAGTTTCCATTCTCAGGGCTGCACGAGAATCTTATGGTGACGATGCTATTGGGTACGTACAACTACGTCGTGGATCAGGACTTTGTTCCTGCGAGCAAGTTGTAACCACTTTCTACGCATTTTGGCATTCTTCGGCACATGAATAAACAATTTTTCCGGAGTTTTTTTTTGACGTATTGGTGCAGTTTGGCATTGCACACCATTTATAATTCATTTTCTTATTAAACAGTAGAAAAAAAGCAGTACCAAAGCACTTGGGAAAGATTTGACTTATTGAAGTGTGTTTTGTTTACTGTGTTGTGACGTCACATGGAGCTAATGCCGCCATATTGCTCGAACTAACGTTTTGGCGGGATAATTAAACCATTCATTTTTAAGTTTGATTTTCTAACGAAAAACATCACAGAATTAAAAATAACTACTTTTTGTGGGTTTCTTATACACTACTAAATAATCTGAGATGGATTGCAAAACCTTGTCAAATACCCTATAGGTAGGCAGTTAGACTACATAGCTCTAGGTAGGTACCAGCCATATTGGGGTAATAGAATCTTCCAGCTTTTGGTTAATTGACTATTGATTTCCGAAAGCCTTTAATAGATATCTAATAATAGTAACACAAATAGGTACCTACCGTTCCGGTAACCCCTTCGAATTCAAAAGCATTATATTAAACTAACGTTTATTCCACACATAGACATATAATAATACATAATCAGCCTAGAATGTTCCCACTGCTGGGACACAGGCCTCTCGGTGAGAGGGAGTGGGTCGTAATCCACCACACGGCCCCAGTGCGGATTGGTATGCCACATGCCGGTTTCCTCACGATGTTTTCCTTTGCCGTTTTGAAGGCAGTGGTGATTATATAAATAATTTACACAAAGTAGGTAAAGCGCCTGTCTGGGTTCGAACCTACGACCTACAACTCGTAAGTCGCGGCAGCCCTCTAAAATGCTGGGATTTGTTATAAGGAATTCCAAATAGTTTAGGTGTTGTAAAACTAAAATTATGCTATAAAATTGCATAATTAGAAGCATATTGGAAAATTGAAGCGTGATCTAGCGTTCACACTATGCCACATACTCGTTGCGTCTAGAACGCGTTTAAAAGCTTTTTCTATAGCACCTGGCGTTTTCACACAGACAGTACTCACAGCAACTCGCCACTCAATCACATAAGACAGCTGCTGGTCAGTGGGTGTTTTAGGGGCAGATTTGGGGAAGTTTTAGGTATGCTGCATCTAAATCATCATCAGCCTATAATGTTCCCACTGCTGGGACACAGGCCTCCGCTCAGTGAGAGGGAGTGGGCCGTAATCCACCACGCGGGCCCAGTGCGGGTTGGTAGATGTCACATGTCTTCGAATTTTTGGTTCTAGGACATGTCGGTTTCCTCACGATGTTTTCCTTCACCGTTTTTGTGAGCAGTGGTGATGAAATAATTTACAAAAAGTAAAGCGCCTGTCTGGGTTCGAACCTACGACCTACAACTCGTAAGTCGCGGCCGTTACCACTTGGCCACCACTGCTCTAAATGCTGTAACAATATTCCCGCGCCGATAAGGAATCTTAAATTTATTGGTACCTTCAGAGTTCGACTACGGCAGTTTCTTATCACCTCGCAGAAGAATCTAGGGATAACTGCTTCGAACACGTCCATTATATTATAACTGGCTGTCGTGTCCTTCCCGAATCAATCTGTCTATTTAGCGTATCACGTGGTTAACGTAACCTGTGAGCAGAGGTATAGTAATTGAGTGGTTTGTGGGTCTTTTGTTGGATAATAGTTATAATACTCACACGTTATTTACTTTTATTTATTTATTATAAACGCATTTAATTTTAATTTTATCCTAGCCAAATTATTTTATTTTATTCGCACCTACATCACTATAATTATAATATTATTCATTTACACATTATATACTGCATATAACTTTATAAATAATATAAGAATCAAGTAATCAAAACATAATACTAACACGGATAAAAAAACAAAATGAAAAACACATGTATCGAAATACTAAGTGACACTAATAAAATTAATAACGAAACATACACAGTTCGGTGTGCGTCTCAAGGTTGCACCAAACGGGAGTCCAGCTCAGCATGTGTCAGGCAAATGTACAGACGTCAGCACATCAAGCTACCCGAAACTGTCAAATTTTCCCAATCAACTTTAAACCTTATGCGGTAGCGATAAAGTTGAAAATCTATTAAAGAAGTTTGACAGATTGTAGTAGCTTGATGTGCTGGCGTCTGTACCTGACGCTGATATTCTGCTGGATCCCTGTTGTGACACACGGACGTTGAGAAGACGAGATAAATTTGTGTTGTGGCAGGTGTTAAGTGCAGAGTCAGAAGTTTTGTAAGTATACCTGACACTTTAATTATGTACCTATTCTACAGTAAGTTTTGCTATGGGAAACGTTCATGTTCATCGGCACCTTGTTTTTATATTATAATAATGTGGGTAATGCGTTTGGTTTAATTTGGTTATCATCTAATATTTTACTTTTGTGTCTTGTGTTGTGCTCTTTTTGTATGCGCCAAATAAATGTTTTATCTATCATCTAGCGGAATAACTAAAAAAGTAGGTACTTTCGTACAGTAACAGACTGAAACACTTTAAAATGGTTTCGCTAGACAATTGCCGACGCATTAATGACGCAATATTTATGTGCAAAGTAATGAACCATAAAATTTACTGGCCACAAATATTGCAGTTTAATATCCGTGCTCCCACAAGAATTCCTCGCAGTCCCATAACACCAGACACCGCAGACAGAGTAAATACAAATGAGTAGGATTTTTTCATACATACGCACCGAACACGGTAAGCACTCGAACGTATGCGTCGTCGCACGCACATAGGTACTGACAAAATTTATCGCTGCTAAAGGTGCGCCAGTCGTGGCTACGCCGCCGCGCGCCGTACGTACCTACTACCGCCCGCGATAAAATGAAAAAATCGAATTGCCTAAGGTGGGAATCGAACCCACGACGGTTTGAGATGCGACTCGTAACGCTAGAAAATTTTAATAACCACTTTAATTAATAGCTTTATTAGAGGTTATTGTCAAAATATATTCAATTTCAGAATTTAAAGATTATAATTTTCATGGTAGGTAAATGAAAAAGAAATACTTTAGTGTAAAATTTCATAATTATTTTATTTTATTTGAATAAATACATGATTCATGCATGATTCAGTAAAACCACGTTTTAATTAATCACATTTCGATCGTAATTTTTCAAATAACTAATTGACAGATAACATGACGTAGGAAAAAAAGTGTAGTCAGCTCCTGGTCTATGTCGAAGAAATAAATTAAAAAAACTTTGTATTAAAGATCCCTGATGCTTACCCTACAGGGGAAAATTGTTTTGTGTAGAGATTGACTAAGCATTTTTGACGATTGAATAAACTATAAGTGACAGCCCTACGGCGGCTTTCTTACATGTTTTTTCTATGCCGCAGAGAAGAACGGTTCTAGGCGCCAATTCCCCCTATGCAAGGTTATAAAAGGTTGTAAAAAGCTGCAGCAATCAAATCGATGTGCACTTTGAAGGTTTGGGCAAATTGAAAGCCAAATTTCTTAAATACCTACCTTCTTAGATAGATGTGTGTTTACACATTATAATAAGTACTTTATATTGTTGCATGTCCTTACGTCATATTAATTATATTTTATATCGTTATTTATTCATTGTCTTCACTTTTAGATAAGTAATTTAAAATTATTATTTTCACTTCAGTAGCTCAAACATGTAGGTTTTGCTGCGTGAAATCAGTGAGCAAAATGCGATTTTGCTCACTGAGTGAGACAAAGTAACTTTTTAATTTATTTTTCAGAAAGCCGCGAATATATTATTCAGCCTTGGGTTAATCATACAATTCGAAACTTTCACACTCTATCTCTTTCCCACCATTAGAAAGAGAGAGAGACAAAGACGAGCTCTTTCGAAGTTCGGATTTTGAATTCGACCTCAAAGACAAACACGTTCGGAATTTCGTACTAACTAAAGAAATTTTGCAAAAAGAAAATTATGTCTTTTAATGTAATTTATTGAATTTTTAAGTTATTGTTGTATTTAAACGAAAATAAGTATTTACTGCAAATAAAACTGATATTTAACTTGTAAATATTTATTTCTAGTTTCAATAAATGTTAGGTACGTAATATATTTTGAATAATAAAATATCATGGGTGCTATTTCCGAACACGCCTTAATTTAAATAAAAGAGCGGGATTAAAATTTCGTGACTGGCGTACAGGGTTGAATAAGTTAAAAAAAAATTAAAATAATCGTAAAATATGAGTGAAACTAGCGACGAGAACAGTATTTTAACACCGGAAGAGTTAAAATAACAAGTTATTCATGCAGAATTAAGTTTCCTACCTGAGAAGTCTCGCGAGAAATATCTGAAAGCATACCTGTCTTCAATGAATGGAGACTTACAAAGGGCGTAAGCAGTTTTTCGGAGGTGTTGCTATCTTATTTTTTAGATTTTATAGAATTGGTATCTACCTACTATCTATTTTGATTCACAATAAATAGTTATTTCAATCTATTCCTGATTATTATTTATCTCCTAAAGTGTTCTCGCTGCTGAAGTGAAAAGTTATGTGTGTTACTCGAGAGCAAAGTTTTTTTGCATCTCGTGCCTTTGAATCCCTCGCCACACTCAGGATTCAACTTTAGAATCACTCGCTACGCTCGTGATTCAATCGTTGAATCCTTCGCTTGCTCGGGATTCAAAATCAGCACTCGCAGCAAAAAACTACTTTGCTCTCTTGTTGCACAAATAACTATTTTTGTACAACTTCTATAAACATGCGGAGTTTACCTGTAAGTGATTGTTGCACTGTTGCTGCAACACACTTTCGCATGTTACCCTTAGCATAGAACCTGTGTAAACAATTGTTGGTGAACCAATAAAAATAAATAAATTATGAAAATATCATTGAAGAGAGGTACCTACCCATTATGCACATTTTAAAATTGCAGGTTTATACTCTGAGCCCCGACGAAGTAATTCTGATCGGGACGCCAGCGTTAACTTTCGAAACTGAAGGGTTCTTGTCTTTTGGAGTGCAAATTACGAGCTCTCGAGCTTCAGGGGATCTGAAGTACATTCCTTTGCATCTTCGGAAGTGCAGGTAAGGGTGATGTCGATATTTTACGAATAGACGAGTCGTTCGAGTCGAGTTCGTGTCAATCGAGTTGCTTATTTAAATACCTACTTACTTGTTTCTACAATTTAAAAGTAGGTACCTAGTTTTTATAACATAACAAACCTATACCGGTACCTAGTACCTACCCAGTTGAAAAGTCCTGTTGATCATTGCAGATTTACCAACGAAACAACTAGTAAGAGATACCCGATTTACTCGTACAATCGTTGCTTGTTAGACTGCAGAATTAGAATGATATTCAAACTGTGCGGTTGTATACCGCATATTTATAAGCCACTGGGTAAGTCAATAAAATACCTACCTATAATTACATTACATAAAATACTTATAATTTACATTTCAGTTGTGCTGTTTTTCTTGATATGAGAATCAAGACAATATTGTTTTGTGTCAGTGCCCTCACTAGTAAAGGATGTTACTGTTAGCCTGCATCATCTCACTGCTGGGCAAATGGATTTTATATTTATTTATTTAATACTTTAAGCACATAAATGATAATGACTTAATAAAAGACGGACTTAATGCCATATTATGCGATTTCAGATCACGAAAAAATATGTAACTTAGCTGAACTGGAGTGTGTTCTAGAACACAAGAGAGAAATATTGAAACTATCCATTGACAATGAAACTATGGGGAAATTTGATAATACCAACGACTTGCCAAGATCTTTCCGAGATTGTGGATGCTTGGGTAACTGTGAGGAGGACGTGTTTAAGAACGGTCACGAGACGTTCTTGCCTCAGGTGAACATGAACAGACTGAGAGTCAGCGTATCTGCGTTTCCCAAAGTGCGAGTCATGAGGGAAATTATATTTAGCTTCTATGACCTTTTCTGTAAGTATATAATAGAACCCGTGCCGTAGAATAGAAACGAGTACTGTGTAAAAAATATAGGCGAAGTCCCATTTGGTCCCATTAGCAGGAAAATAAGCGTAGCCTATACAGGCTGGCCAGGACATTCACGCAGAACCTGTTATACCATGGATTCAGTAGGTAGGTAGGTACATGATTCTGGACCCTCCTGCGTCGAAATTTCTCGTCGGTTATTTTAAAAAATAGCTGTTGCATACATTTTGACCGCGTAGGTATTGGACTTTTCTAACAGCGTTATTTTTTTTTTATAATCGACGAAAAATTTCAACACAGGAGGTTCCACAATCATGTGCAGAATGGTTACAGTTTGCGCGTCGATGTCTCTGGCACCCTGTATTATCAACTGTTAAATTCTCTACTTATCTAAGCAGAAACATGACCAAGGCTCTCATTACAGTGCGAAGTGGAGGTGTGGTTAACCTGTGTATCGGCACATCAGTCATTTCAATAATGGAGTTAATGTTAACGGCACTAAGGATCCCTATCTACGAGATAATGCAAATTGCAAAGGGTGTCTGGCGGAGATACAAAAGGTCAAAACTACCACGGTTGTCTAGCAATAAAAAACAAATGTGAATAAAAAATACGATTTATTTAATTTCTCTTTACAATAAGACTTTCACTTCTGCTAAACATCGTACCGCAAGAGACGATATATGTACCTGTAACAAAAATAATCAGAATTATGCAAAAAATAGAATCGAAAATGGAGGCTAATAAAAAGAACACCGGTGCTAGACCGTTAAATGTCTATTATTTACCTCTTCATTTGAAGCGCCACCATGTGATGTCATTGCCTGTTTTACTTCTCTTTCCGGCTTGAAGAACCAGACAGTACATGCCCCATCTGTAAGTCGGTAAAATTATTTTTAACATAATGAGACGCGATATGCGATTACAGGTGATATGGCGGAGTTTGAACGATTATTATGTTATATAATGGAATTTATAAGGCGTTTATACAGACTTCATCGCCGCCGTGTTAGTTGGTTCATCGGTAAGAGCGTTTGTCTTCCACCGTCGTCACCGGGGCGTCACCGAGAACAATAATTATGATGGCGCCCAAATAGCGATACATACATTTACTATTGCCGCGTATCCACCGCACGTCCGTCAGCCGAGCGCCGTCATCCCGATCGCGGAAATTTCGAAGTTCGGCGCAATCGCTTGAACTCGGCCAGAGATTGTGACGTAGCGATGTGCCGGCAATACAAAACACGTTTGAGCTTGTCCACACTAATATATACTAAGCCGCAGAGTTCACTTGCGGTGGACACACAATCGCCATCACCGGAAAGTTACGTTCGATTTGAATAAACTCGTTTGTCGTGACGTCTCCGGGCCGTGCCTGCTGTGGACAAATGCCGTAACTACTAAGTACTAAGGTTCTCTGAGGAATAAGTTATCCAGGGGTCAAATAAACACCAGAAATAAATTCGTACCGAAAGTAATCTACCTGCATTGCTGTCAGCTCAATGGATGGCGAAGTCGCTTTCTGTGTTTCTCATCTTTCCATTTTAGTTACATTGACTGAGTCGTCATACCTTAGCTCATTGCTTGTACCCTGCAATAGATGTTTATTAAAACAAACACGTTTAAATGTTACACAGTGAGTTAGAAAAGGTATTTACGAATAAATCCAAACTTCAACTAGTTATCCAACATGGCATGAATCACGAAACCTTCGAATAAAAATGACGCAGTACCTACATCCAAATAAAAGTTACAAATCATGAGTCGTATTACATTACGTCCGCTAATAGACGATGCGAATGTATCGGGCAGCGGACAGTACAAGGACCGACCAAACGAATCTCCTTGCCAAGTTGACTGATAACCAACAGTACTGAGTGTTCAAAAGTCGCTCCTTGAAACGCTGGATACGCCATGACATGTAAAAAGGCTTTCATGATAAAAATTTGGAAACCGGCTCCGATCTAAACCTCTCTTACAGAGTGATTCAAGTATGCGGACATTTTTCTAAGTATGACAGTTCTATAAAACCCCATGCACACCCGAAACAAATAGCAAAATTCCAATTTCGATGACAGAAAACTTACCATTCGAGTCGAAGAAGTCTGAAGACGTATTTCATCGTAACTGCGACGCATCACAGACCCAACTTTTGCAATCTTCGAAAACTTTTCATGGTGAATGAGACAGCTCAATGTGCAATGTTTAGCTACTTATTGCGAAGTAAACACAAGAATAGCTACATATCTACGATTCCAATTTTAACAATCACTGGTCGAGAGATAAAATAGTGAGTAATTACAATTATTGAAATCAAATAGAAGTCATAGCTCATTCAGCTATTTTTGGCATAATGATGAAATATTACGTCTCGTTACACATAACCAACTAACGAGCGTGGCACAAGCAAATGGCGACCGAATTCTCAAATTCTTAAATAGTGCACAGTAAAACTGTGTTTCCATAAGTTTTATTACCAAAACATGGTCAATGTAATCACGTACCTAGTTAACCAGTCAAAAATATTTCTCAGATTAAAAAAAATACTTTATTCATTCTCAACAACAACATAGTATGTAATTTTCAACTGGCAATGAAATTGGAAAATCAAAAGCAATTCAAAAATACAGGCTCCGTCGTTTGCCGATGCTGCAAGATTGTTCAACACTTTTAAATAACTAATACCTTGTAGTTTTAGAAATTAAGTCGATTATGCACCATCTTACTCCGCAAGGTCTTCCGCCATTTCATAACTATGACGCCGTGCTTGGCAGAAACCTATTGGCAAGCTGTGACTTACAAAATTTACCAAATTGCTTCACTATTCCAGAAACAGACAGTCGCCTCAACAACTTTTGCGTTTGTTTAGATACACACTTAGCGACATCACGAGTTGCACAATGACACTATTTGCCTGACACCTCGAAATAGCATGAGACGTAAATTGTGTAAATATTAACAAGGAACTGATTTATTATCAACGTTTCAAATCCAAAGAATGATTAATGGATCAGTCGAAAAAAGCGGAGCATATCATAACAATAGATTTTACCTCAAATGAAATTTATTCAGCTTTAATAATTAGGGCTACATAAAACATTCAGACGCTTACATTAACTTAACCTAAAATACAAGTGTTTTATCGATAATTAAACGTCAATCGGGACAAAGTTTTGAGAACACATCACCAAACACGATTCAAGACGAAGATGGGAAATCATTCCTTTATCCAGGCAGCAGAGTGTATACAAACCCCAAATCAGACTGACTTCAAAACTTCCCTGAAATCACAAAAATTACAATATTTAGATGTCTTTCCGAGACCTTCATCTCCATTCAATTGCAACTTATAGACGCCAATTTATTACGATGAGTAGATTTTTCAGCAGTTTCCTAGATAATATATTTTTAGAATTTCAAGACAAGTAAAGACGGGGAGCAGGTATCCACATATCCATCTCCTGGGTGTGCAGACAAAATGTGCAGGCCGGACGAACGAGATTAGCAGGAAAAAACATGCTTATTGCTATTGATGGAACCCGAGAGCAGATAAGTGACACATCATCAAATGCACACAAAACTAAGAAGTATCTTATTTTCATCTGACAACAGTCGATACAGTACATAAGGTTGTAAAAGGCTAAGGATAAAATATACTAAGATCTTGTGCACCCAGAAATGGGAAAAGAAGTAGAAACAGACAATGTAGGCGCGGGAAATCTGGGCCGTGTTAGAAAAATCTACTCATTGATTATTATCCCGAAGGCACGAGTCTAACATTTACGAGAGTTAAGGGAAATTGCAAAGAGTATTCCTATAAGCAAAGGGTTTCTTTCTCTGGAATAAAAAAAAAAAAAACGCGAGGAAAATACAATGCAACAAAAACAATCATCATTAGTCAAACTCACTCTTCGTTTGTCGAATGCTAGAAGAAGCGAACATCTATTGTCCTGCCATCGATGCGGGTCCGGTCGAACATTTCTGATTATTGTGCTAAGGAAATTTATTACATAACAGTAGGATTATCCATTAAAGTAAACAGATTTGTGAAACAGGAACGCCCTTTGCACACGGCATGGTTTCTTTATGGTACGGAGTATAAACCGCGCCGGCGTCGTAGAAAATAAATGTCCTTCAACAAGCTCCATGGTGACCCATACAACACTGACGACCGTGGACCGACACGGCGAAAAAACCGTAGTTTTCCACGGCAAGAAAAACGTGTGTGACTGTGTACAGAGGGATTAAGTTAGGTAATTACAAATTGATAAGTTAACTCTGTAGATTAACATTTAGCTCTTTTCAAGTACTTTTTCTATTTAGATTTTTTGCATGCATACTTAACTTTTAAAATAAATACCGTCATGAAAAAAAAACCGGCCAAGTGCGAGTCGGACTCGCGCACCGAGGGTTCCGTACAAACCTGCAAGGTTTACAAAGTTCGTTCATTACGACAATCGAGTCATAACTATGGTATTTTTATTGCAAAATGAAATTCATAACATTACAATGGGGAAAGATGGAGGAGCATAAATTTAAGACAAAGATCTCTTTATCGTTTAAGTAATCCTTTATTTTATATTAACACATATCATTTATCTATAATATAACTGAAACACTTATACTAGCCTTGCAGCAGACTTGCGAAAGTTCTTTTATTAAAGTTATTTATTTACTAAGTTTTTTAGTCACTATTTAGAAATCTGGTTCAAAAATATTAATTAAGTATTAAATTTGAACCAGACCTGTAAATGGTGACTGAAAAAGTTATGAATAGTACCACATTGAACATTGCAAAAAAAAAAAAATAAAAAAAAAAAAATATTTTCGGAATTTTTCCTTTATGTGTGCTATAAAACGTTGCTTCATGCCAAATTTCAAGATTCTAGGTCGACTGGAAGTACCCTTTAGGTTTTGATTCCCTTGCGAGTACTTGCGAGTTTCAAAATATGCAGCTTAAATTGCTGTTTCTTTTGATTGCGTTGACATAGAAGTTTGATTTTGTTACAGCTTAAAGGTATTATAGACCTGAGTATTTGGTATGAATTTTAATTTAATACCTCTACGCGTTTATGAGGAAATGGGTAGTAAGTTTAAAATTATTTAAAAAAAATATATTATGTGATGTAACTAAAAATTTATGGTTTTCGTAATTTTTCCTTTATCTATGCTATAAGACGTTGCTTCGTACCAAATTTCAAGATTCTGAGTTCACGGGAAGCACCCTGTAGGTTTTGATTCCCTTGCAAGTGTCGAAAATTTGCGGCATAAACGGCTGTATCTTTTGATTGCGTTGGCTTAGAAGTTTGATTTTTTCACAGCTTCAAGGGACAGTAGACCTGAGTAATTGATATAAATTTCAGCTTCATACCTCCACGCGTTCCTGAGAAAAAGGGTCTTGACAGACGGACGGACGGACAGACGGACAACAAAGTGATCCTATAAGGGTTCCGTTTTTTCCTTTTGAGGTACGGAACCCTAAAAAAAATTAGTGTGATATGTTAGCGTGATTGATTGTTTGGTGTTTGACGTTTCTAAATCTCATTGTAAGTAAAAAGGATACTTATTGCCCTATCTGCATCCCATTCCTTATGGAAGCGGACCACGGCAGTGTCTGGCCCGGTCATCTCGGCGAACTTGACGTCGCCGCATTCGCTAAACTTCTCGCGAATCAACTGCCAAGTCACGGTCGGCGGCAACTATAACAACGATCAATTGGTCTTTAAAATGACTCATGTTACTACATAACGAAAAAAGTAATAACTTCTAAATATAAGGTGCAAATTGCAGCTTAACCTAACACCTCAACCCATAGACCAATTTCTGAGATTTCCGTTGGGAATCTCAGAAATTGGTCTAGCACCATGCCATCTATAATATTGGAAGCCTAAAGACAGAGTTGCAAAAATAACGTTAATAGAAACATTTTTGTATTGTGATAGGGAATGAAATCAATCAATACTACTGTCAAGATATCAGAAAATATGACCATCAAAAAAGTTAAGAGATTATTGTCGTGATTATACTTACATTAGTGATGATAACCATGTCAGATGACTTCTCCCGGTTCGACTGTTGCACACCAGGGTCTCTTCCATACTGGGCAGAAACTGTCACACCTCCCATTTGTCGGCCAGTGCCTAAAAGCAAAAAAAAAATACATGACCATAATGACTAAATCATAGCTAAGTCAATTGTCTTTTGTTCTGTCGCCATATTGTTTCTGACCAAGCCTGAAAGATTTTTCCTGAATAATTATGTGGATAATAGTCCACCACAGCTACACATTATTATACATTATGTAATTTCTCCTGTAATACTAACCTGAGAGTGGTCCAGAGCTGAGTGAATTATTTCCCATCACACTGTTCGACAAGCCAGAGTTGCTTAGGTTTAAGCCAGAGCTCAAATCTTGATTACCAAGACCCAAATTATTTGAGTTCACATTAGCTTGAGCACTAAGCACTGTTGCCAAGTCATTAGCAGTTAACCCTTGTTGGAGCAACTGATTCTGAAGGGCTCCCAATCCTGTCAGACTCAGGGCCTGAAAACAGAATTATGATTTAAATCCTTGCTATAAAGGTCACATACCTTTGGTATCTGAAAACCTGATCAAAACTTTTGATAAATTAATAGTTACCCTTACCTGAAGTCCTAGATTACCACCTAAAGCAGAGTTGGTATTCAGTTGGTTTGCTGACAGACTTGCACCAAGACCATTCAGAGTCACACCAGAAGATGGTACTGCCCCCAGAACTCCGGCACCTAAAGCTGTTCCAGTATTTGCAAGACTCAAGTTAGTTGTAGCAGGTGTCTGTGGTGGCAGATTCCTTGCAACATCCCTTAGGGGCTCCCCATTGGGTCCTAGACCAAGGCCAATGCTCTTAAGACCTTCCGGAAGCCTTACTTCACCCTTATCTGTTACACCCCTGTCCATGCGCACTGTCATTCTTCTGTCATACAGCATTTGTTTATCAAACATTGAAATAGCCTGTGAATAAAGAAACAGCATTTTATTTATTAACTTAAAACTTATTCATACCTTCTTTAATAATTAATAATATTGAACCACTTACTTGGACGGCTTCAACTGGATGATCATACTCAATAACAGCAAATCCTCTGCTGTTACCATCTTTATCTACTGCCAGATCAATGTTACGCACTTTGCCAGCCATTTTGAAGACCTCCTTTATCTTAGTCCTGTCTGCTTTGTAATCAAGCTGAAAATTAACCATAGCTTTTAAATATTTTTTCAGTCCCCCGTTTTCATTGTTTGAAGGAAAAGCAATTTGTTTCTTGAAAAATTCTCAAAATATGTCTTTGATGTTCTGATGGAAACATGGAAATTAATATAGTAACATATATTTATTTAATGAATTCATGGAAATGCTAGCACAATAATGATAATTAATGTTTATCACTTACATTAGCAACAAACACTTTTTTGACTAGTGGTGGTTGTACATTGATGGACTCAAGGAACTGGAGGCTAAGACCGTAAGTATTGTAGTTATCAGGTTCCCTTGGTTTGTTGATGCCCCAACTGAAATTACTACAAATAGAACAGTACTTATTGTTAGAAAATGATAAAAAAAATGCAAATAAAGGTAAAATAAAAATGAGAACAAAGCAAAAAAAAGTTTGAATAAAGGTAACAAAGAAACATGTTTAAAATCTGTGATTTCATGAACTTTTGGGCTATTAAATTAATTTGTGTAATAATAAAACAGTATCTAGTAATGCCTTAGATATTAACTTGTCTTGTAAAGTGTTTTCAATAAAATACATTCCATTGAAATGTGTTTACCCAAGATTCATTATAATCTGGTTACCATTCTGGGCTAGAATTATTTAGCAACATTATAAGTACCACAAATGCAATAAGATCTGGCTGTAAGTTTATGTTGCTATGTAATATTGGCGATAAAAGAGTGCTTAAATGAAAATGTACATAAATAAAGTACTTACTCCTTATCATCTCGATTGTTTCGGCCACCGCCGCCACCGCCGCCACCGCCGCCTCCGCCGCCACCACCACCCCCTGACCTTGAGGAGTTTATCCTGTTCCTGTCATTCCCTGAACCTGGGGATAAATGCGATTGTAATTATGTTCATGACCACATACAGAGTAAATCAAATAAGGTAAATAAGGCAAAGATACCTGTTTCTTCCTTCAACACAAGTTTCCGTCCATTCAACTCGTAGCGGTGCATGACAAAAAGAGCTTTCTTCATTGCCTCCGAGTTTGTAAATTCAACAACACCACATCCCCTGGGTTTGCCATTCTCATCATTGAACAGTTCAACATAAGCCACATCTCCAACCTACACAGTGAACAACAAAATTAGACAGTGTGTAGCGGTATCTACAACGCCACATGCAAACAACGCGTCATACTGACGTCACGCAAATCCTGCATCGCGCAAGCAGAGTTTACCGCGCAAACTAGCATAGATACAACGGCCCGACATGAATCAACGGGCAGTTGCCCGCCAGACACAACACCCGTCTGGTCGGAGGATCCTCCCTTTTCTATAGAGTATGAGTGAACTTTACACCCTGTTCCTCATACCTCTATAAGTGATTTTTGTGTACAAACTATCATGTGAAGATGATAACATACCTTTTCTTTAAACAAATCCTTCAACTCCGTCCAACGGAACTCATAGGGAATGTTGGATACAAATAATCTTTTCCCTTCAGGACGCTCGCGGTCGTTAGAGCGGTCCCTGGTTGCGTCAGAAAATCTGGATGGCCGGTCGCCGCGCCTTGACCGGTCACGCTCCTTTTCTCGCTGATTATCCATTGCAGGTCACACCTGATAAGGATAGTTAATTATATAATGCAATTAAAGTGAACGTACCTAAACCGGCACTTACTTGCAGATCGACATTACAAAATCGATTTCATATTCATTTAACTTGTCAGTTATTGTAACTTACCAAAACCACCAATAATATGTGACAAAATCACAAGCGAAACAATTTTATTGATCAAATATAAAAAAACACCAAATTAGTAATGACGGAAAATCACATTCAATATCTTGCTTACAAAATGGCGGCAAAGCCAGCAAAAAAACTCACAATGACTCAACTCAAAAGTGTTGCCAATACACGGAATAATCGACTATTTCTTTACAATAAAATTGTGAGGTGTTCCATGCTGGAGGAGGCTGGAGGCTGGAGCTGTGACCAATCTTTCGTGGGACGACAACGCGGCAACGCTCAACGACTAGTTGCGTCTTTTACGCATTCTTTAAGTTCTATGCATTAACAAAGTAATCCGAAAATTAATCAACATTTAAAACAAAAACCGGTCAAGTGCGAGTCGGACTTGCGCACCGAGGGCTCCGTACAAATTAGTAGGTATACAATGTGGAGATGACAATAAAAAAATAAATTAAACTTCGTATACCTAATAATGACGTTCCCAGTCTGCATACAAAAATTCAATCAAATATATCCAAAAGTTTAGTCACTGGACATTATTTTTCATTTTTAATATTTTCTACATGATGTATCTGTCAACAAGTCAGCACCGACAGATTATAGACATCTGCAGTTAAAAACAACATGTTGTCAGCTCGCTAGTTCAATAATCCTCGCCAAATTTGTTCTTAAATTTTATTTCCCGATGCGAACTAATGCATATTATACTTATGCTTGAGACATAAAAGTCATGCATGCGGAAGTTATTACTTGCTATAAATGTTAGATTTTTTACAAATCTGCAAAAATAGGGGTGCCCGGCACAGTGACTTACACAAATGTTTTAGGTTTCGGTCATATTATGTTTGTTGGGTCAATATCACCGTGCTGTTGCCGCAACATTTAATGTGTATTCTTTTTTTTTGTTTACACTATTAAGCTATTTATTATGTTAGACAAAATCACTTTTTTAATTTCAATGTTAGGATTTATTTGATGGTTCCTAAATACTCCTATGTATTAGTATTGTTAGTGTTTTCATTTATTGTTGTTTTGTCATCTCCACTTTGTATAAATAGTTATATATATTTTTTTTGTAATGTAACTATAAGTTCAGTGTCGCGCGTGTTGCGCGACAAAATTCAATCGCACTCATTGTATACCTAACCACAACTAACTTATAAGAAGGTGTTCAAAGGGGCGATTCCCAAACGATGCGCGTAGTCGCATGCCTCACAGGATTCGCCTAAATGTAACCAGAGCTTTATTCCACTGCTGGCTGCAAGCGTGACTGTTTATTTCCTCTCCTACAACCGGAGAAAAATTTTGTTATTGTGCAATGGCTTTTATTCATACGACGGGACACGCTTAGCATTTACGCAAATCTCAAACCGATGTATTACTTTCCTCTATAGTTAAGGGGGAAGCGCTAAGGTAGCCCGCGAAATTCAAATTTTCTTACGTTTTTTGCAATTTGCTGGTCAGTATTAAGTTGTACGTTGATTAATATATGAATCGCGGCCGTAGGAAATATGTGTTTACAGAATTATAATCAATAAAGTCATCAACACAACTCTCTAAGACCACGTAAGTCCAAAGAATGATGATTTCATGAAACAGTCATTCTTTGGACTTATAATTATGGTCTTAGAGAGTTGTGTTGACGACTTTAATGATTATAATTCTGTACACATATTTCTTACGGCCGCGATTCATATATTAATCAACGTACAACTTAATACTGACCAGCAAATTCCAAAAAACCTCAAAAAAATTGAATTTTGCGGGCTACCCTGGCGCTTTCGCCTTAAACCTATTTAAACGCTCAGACACTCGATCAGGCGGACCGGTAACAAGTATGTATGTACTTGCCACAACCCAAGGCAAACGTACATTTTTGAATTTATGATGTTGAACTTGTTGAGGTAAGCATGTGGTAACGGCATAACTGGTCAGCAAATTGATCTCGACTCGGATAACAAGTTAGTGTGTTATCTGCTTTATAATATAGTAGAACTCACGTCCCAGGTAGTGGCAACTTTGAAGCTATGAGGTTGTGACCAATCAGAGAAAAGGTCAACGTCAAAAATATATTTTTCCAACCAATCAGGTTTATGGTTATTCACCATTTATGACGAATGTTGCCAGATCTTTTGAAGTAATGAGTAGAACATTTTACATTTATACCATAAAATTCAAATTTTTTGTAGGCGACATCTCAATTAACTACTAAAGCGCTATCTGTCGGCATTTTATAACTTTTGTTTGCTCCTCACGGTCGGTGACATATACACGCACACATTCATGTTTGTGATTGTATTGCTTCATAAATATTTTTCGCTTACGATAGCCATGCAGGAGGCAACCTGCGCTAAATTTTTATTAAAATAAGTAGTTTTAATAATCTACAAATTATGGAGCAGAGTAAATCTATTTCACCAAGACTATTTGTGTGCACCGCCATAGAAAATAAGGACGAAGTTGAGGAGGTACTGTGTAAAATTTCGCAGTTTCTCAACAAAGAATATCTATATAGTCGGCCATGTACAATCGTATTTCTAACACTAGTAGTGGTGGCGCTGCAGTGTGCGTGGCGCGAAATTCAATTTTAGTGAATGCTTTCAGTGCTCTTATTAGATTTTATCGTTTTCAGAGGTACGAGAGGGCTTACAACTACTTTCAATCACTTGTGGCTGACTGCAGCGAGAAGGAAGCTCACGACGCGCTCAACAATGCCGTATGTAAGAACCATGAAGACGTGTCTCTCGGAATGCTGATGTCCATCCTCACAGAACCTCACAATGCAACCAAATGCTACAGAGATCTGACGCTGATTACTAGAGACGGTCTGACGTGCGTGCTCAATAACCTATCCAACTTGATCTTAGAGAGGTACTTGAAGTTCCATGATACTACTCGCAACCAGCTACTATGGCTGTTAAAGGAAATGATAAGGAATGCAGTAACTGGCGTAGACAATGTCTGTTGGAATTTAATGCGTTATGCTTCTGGAGGAGATATTACTCCCAAGAATATAATACTGGTTGAATCTCTTTTAGATATTTATATTGAACATCGGGCATGGCTAGACAAGTTTCCTGTACTTATTTGCATGGTGGTGTACACATATATGAGATTGATAGAAGATCACAATATACCACAGCTGATGAGCTTGAGGCAGAAAGAAGTAAATTTTGTTATCACTCTCATAAGAGAACGCTTCACAGATGTGTTAACTCTGGGTCGAGATTTGATAAGACTGCTGCAGAATGTTGCTCGTATTCCTGAGTTTCATCAGCTGTGGCAAGATATATTGTTAAATCCCAAAACTTTATGCCCCACTTTTACTAATGTGTTACAACTTTTACAAACAAGAACATCTCGCAGATACTTGCAGTCAAGACTTACTCCAGACATGGAGAGGAAACTTGTATTTCTGACATCACAAGTTAGGTTTGGTCACCATAAGAAGTATCAAGAATGGTTTCAAAGACAATACCTGGCCACTCCTGAGTCTCAGTCACTTAGAAGTGATATGATTCGCTTTATTGTTGGTGTCATACACCCTACTAACGAACTCCTGTGTTCCGATATCATTCCACGGTGGGCAGTCATAGGATGGCTACTTACTACTTGTACTTCAAACGTAGCTGCATCAAATGCGAAACTAGCACTGTTCTATGACTGGTTGTTTTATGACTCTGAAAAAGATAACATAATGAACATTGAACCAGCCATCCTTGTAATGCACCATTCAATGAGATCACATCCCGCTGTTACTGCCACATTACTTGATTTTCTTTGTCGAATCATTCCAAACTTTTATCCATTGTTTGCTGAGAAGGTGAGACAAGGTATTTTTAATTCACTTCAACAGATCATAGAGAAGAGAGTGCTTCCAAATTTACATCCCTTGTTTGACTCTCCAAAGTTGGACCGTGAACTAAGAACAACTGTGAGAGAAACATTTAAAGAGTTTTGCACCAATGGCAATGGTGAAGGTGTATCAGGAATTCGTGAAGAAGGGAATGACGACTTACCAAGAGGTGGTCCTGACGAACCTGCATTTTCTGATGATGAAGAGGACAATACTCCTAATATTGCAGAGGACACAGATGATGACGATTTACCTCTGTCGGAAGTTCGTGCGCGGGAACGACCTGAATTAGCAGCCGCTATGCCTCTGCTGTTACGACCTCTTGCCGAAACATTACTGGATGATCGCACAGCCGCCGCAGCCACTGCTCTCATCAATGCCTGCAGCACGCCGATGCCTACGGCTATTGCTCTTGCAGATCTAGTTATAGCAGCTGTGCAAGATGTTCCACCCTTGAAAATAAGCCGGACGCCAATCCCAGCCGAAATCGAAGTGGCTCTTAATTCACCAATCTTTTCCATGTTTACTTTTCTTACCAGCAATGATGAACCCAAACGCAAACTTGTACTAGAAACATTTAAAGAAATTCAAGCCCAAAACACTCTTCGCACTGTGGGTTTCTGTTTGCTGTTTTATTTAAAAGTTTGTTATGAACGTGAAAAGCGCGGGGAACGTGATGCAGCGAAAAGGAGAAACGTTAAATTCAAAGCAGATGTATATAAAGAGTATTGTAGCTATTTAGAGATAAAGCTGGCTGAAAGTTTAGCCGACGACTTCGAAAAATGTCAAGAAATTGATGCAAATGTCCTGGTGTGGTTGATACCTGATGTGTACAGAGAATTTAAGGATCAGGCCCAGAACCACATAAGATTGTTACATGCTATTGTTTCAACATTGGACGCGAGTCAGCTACAGCGACTCGTTTGCTTGACCCTACAGGGCACTTTGATGATGTTCAAGTCAGATGACATCACATTAATGCTGTCGACGAGCTTAGGCTGGGAGACGTTTGAACAATATTGCCTTTGGCAACTTCTGACAGCACATGATATATCAGTAGAGGATGTTTTGCCTATCATACCTAAGCTGATGTATAAAGAACATGCTGAAGCTCTGACGTCAGTCCTTTTGATGTTAAAACAGGAAAAACCCACTGCCGATGTAGTACGGCAGTTATTCTGCCGAGCTGTAGATGATGAAGATACTTTTGTTGTATCAACTTTAATGTATTGGTGCCAAGACTATGAGGACAAAGTTGGCGACTTACTTTCAGTTCTTTTAAGCACAAGATATCCAGGTACAAGTCCCAACAAGAGAAAACGTCCGGGAAAACATAGCATTCCGCCTAACGCGCCGCCTTCTGCTGAACTGGTAAATATTATACATTTTTTTAACTTCTTTTTTACTTTAAATAAATGTTTCTTCATCCTAAGTTACGTCATAATTCATGTTTATGTTAATACTCTACTTACCTACTTCACTAACGGGATGACTAGAACTGCAAAGCAGAAAACCACATGTCGCAGGCTCGTGTGAGTTTAAAAGATAATATTTGGTTGCTAGCCCATGAGCCTCAATAGATAGATCAATATCCTTAATTGCTTTTTGAACATGCACAAAAGCAAGCTGAAAACCTCTTGGATCACCAGAGACCCATTCACTTTAGTTGTCTTAAACTTGTCGCACTCCTTCGCCTGCATCGAAAAAGAGGTTCCAATTATCTACAACTTATATCGTAATAACGATTAAATCGGAACATATCGCATTTTCGCCGAGATCGAGATTTGCTACAGGCCTATTATTATACACTTGCTTGACGAAGCATGGGATGACGAGTAGCTAAAACATAGTGCTTTTCTTATTTTTTAAGATTCACGTGAACGTTAGTATATTAAGAAAATGCCTTATGCGAAATGCGTATTCTTAACCTACAGTTTCCACTCAATTCGACCATGGGCTGTATTACAACTTGTTAGAGGCCATCATTGCTCCAGCACAAGAGGGAGATGCAGCTATACAAGACGTATAGCTCCATCTCTTTTTCGCAACAGAGTATTGATGGCTATAAGATGAATAATACGGTCCCGGTTGCAGCTAGCTTCGACCCCTGCCTAGATATGATTATCTAGATTATTGAAACCCTGATGGGTTTCAATAAGATTCCCATAAAATGCAGATTTTGAATTTGCAACTTTACTGATGGACTTGCCGCCAGAAGAACCCAAATGATATATTTTATTTTGAAAAAAAATGTAACTAAATTAATGGTTGTATGTTATACAGGTGCTCGGCCACTTGGAGCAAATGAGAGTCTGCTGCGTGGAACAAAACGACATGTCAATTTTTAATATGGAGTGTATGCAGAAAGCTCTTCAGCAAGCGCTGTCGAATAGTAGTGATAGTTTAAGGGTAAGTTCAAGTTAATTTCTTATAATATGTTCCTTTATATCCCAATAGCTTTCGCGGCTTTGCCAGCGTGGATGTCGGAAATCATCCCACGGAAACAGTTCTACTAATGTACCAAACATCCAAATCCGTTATGGCGTGATTGATTAACAAACAAAAGGCTCGCCACCTATTACATGGGACTTAATCATAACTGGCGAACTGGTGTACTATAGGCACACCTCTGCTCAATCCTTTGGGAATTAGACATGATGTTGTTATGTTATAAATAATTTCTCTTAATTAAATCTAACACTTGCAACTTGAAGTTTACATCAAAATTTGAATCGTTCCACATACATGGGGCAGAGTGGTATAAGCCAAAAATAGCCCACGCCTTGTGATTATCGCTTCAAATCGTCCGTCAGTTAGACAAAGGGCCTATCTACGAGTTTTCTCTCTTATTAAACACAAACTACATATGCTTTGGTAAAATTACAAGCATTATTACCAACTTGCCCTAAAATCAACAATTCCAATACATGTGGGATCCACCAACCCGCACTGCGCGGCGCCCACATAGTGGATTCTGGCCGACACCCTCTCACAGACAGGACCAGGAGGCTTGTGTCCCGGCAGTGGAAAATTTATAGGGCGTTTATGCTTGTACTAACCTTGTTGGCTTATAATTTTACCACAGCATCTGGGCAGTCAGCCCTACTGCCACCTGGTAGCGGTGCTGCGGGGTAATTTTGCGTAACACACTTTTCAGGTGTAGGTACAAACGAATTTTTTAAACATATGTATAAAGCAAATTCCTTCAAGTTTGAAGGAATTTGCTTTATACATTATCACCCAGACGGAGTTCCGTCTGGGTGATAATGTGTTACGCAATGGGGTGACCGCCTAGGGCACTCGCACCGGACCAATATTTGTATCTCCACTTGTGGAGGGGTATCTAAACGCACGGTCTACTACTCTGATATGAAAAATTTTTTTTAGTAAACGCGTTTCTACAATTCTCTTTTAGTACGCCATAATCGTCATATTTACAAAAAAAGGGTTTGCGAAAGTGAATATATTTAGGTACCTAATTCTAGATATACCGTTCGGAGAATAAGAAATGTCTGCTGTGTTATTAATTAAGCAAAAAAAACTCGTTTGATCGTTATGTATGGCTTAGACACGAGAATGACCCGCAAACGTAGTAAAATTCAAATTATAATTATATGAAAATACCGGATTCTGCGTGGGGATAAAGTTACATGAGTAACAATTCATAAGGAAAATCGGAATCAATATTTTATTAGAACAGGACAAATCGGACTGTAGGACTTCTTTCTAAATATTTGCACCATTAACTTTGATAAACTCGTTTAAACATCTAGGTTATCTCAGCAGTATACTGCTAATTAATAGTAATAATTCATTAATTAATTAGTAATTAGTATCTGGATGTATCCAGATACTAATTATTCTAAGTAGGTACCCACGTAATGTTCGACTTAATTTGAGTTCCCGTTTTGAAGCCACAACAGCTGAATTGTTAATAGCTTGTTTAGCTCAAACTCGTGGGTCCTTTGGGGATTATAAACAATGAAACCCAGTACCTATGAAGTCCTCTTTGAATACATTTACAATTTGAAGTACCTAGGTGCCTACCTATCAACACGCGTTGGTGAACATGGTAACAAGTTTAGCTCTAAAGAACTATGGATCGATTCACAATATTATATCATTGACTGCAAGCCGTGTATGAGAAATGTGATGTGACGTAATAGGTCGTTTGAAACTTTTCCCTTTGCCATTGATGAATGTACATACATATATTTTTTAAATACTTAAGTTTGAAAAAACACGTTTCTTATATGGGGACCCCCTTACTTTTATAACTTTATTTAATTTTTATTATTTGTTAATACAGCGGCCATACTAGTACGTAGGTCCACACTGAAAATTTCAAGTGTCTACCTATCGCGGTTCAATGCATCTTTGAATCGTGATAGGTAGACACTTGAAATTTTGCCCTGTGACAGACAGACAGACGGACGGACGGACAGCGAGCCCTAGTAATAGGATCCCGGTGTCTACCTATCACGGTTCAAAGATGCAGCCCTGTGACAGACAGACGGACGGAAGGACAGCGAGCCCTAGTAATAGGATCCTGATGGCACCCTTTGGGTACCGAACCCTCAAAACGGCCGTTATTACCTACTGACATTATTTTATTTCTTTATCATTACAGAGACAATATAGTGATTTACTTGCTTTGGCCTGGGAGGACGAGTTGCCGATATCAAGACGAGCCAGGAAATTAGTTTCAAATTCATTACCAATTAACCAGAATCTGCATTCATCTAATGAAGATAGTGAGGTAAATAAAACATATTGATATTTATTGTTAACTATCTGCTGACTTTGTTCGCGTGACGTGAATACCCTTTGATTAATTATCATTCTTTTTCATTATCATTCTTTTTTTTTTGTAGTAAAATCCAAGTTACTCCTTATAACATCGGCTATCTACCAGTGAAAGTCCCGTCAAAATCGGTCCAGCCGTTTTGGAGATTAGCCAGAACAAACATACACACAGACAAAAAATTTAAAAATTGTTTTTTTTTATATAAATCATAATTATGTATTTAGTAAAAAGTTGTTATTTTAATATTTCAAACAGACACTTCAATTTTATTTATTTTTATAGATTAAAAACGAATCACTGGCAGGCACATTTGCAAAATGTTAATGAATTTATGTCCATTAGGTAATTTATTCTTCTTCGAAACGCTCGAGGTGCAACTACATAATTTATGTACAGTAGCCTGCACGTCAGTGGTATCAAGACCATTTAAGCTGGCCTCGTATTCTATTGAAACTCCGTACTACGCTGTAGTGTGTTTAGTGTACAATCCAAATTGATGCTTTTTTCACTAGCGCTAGAATATTCCTCCTGCCCTTTCCAATTTTTTTGGGGGTGGGCGCAGCACGTCCATGGAGGTTACAACCCGCAAAAAAAGTAACTTCAAAAGTAACTTGAAACTTCGCTCGGATGACGTAAGGGCGCGGTACTGAAGCGTCAATAGCGAGAGCGGTAACAGCGCGGCGAGCGGGTCTTAAGTTAACTCTTGCGGGTTGTACGAATATTGAACCTGTATGGATATTACACAGAAATGTTTCTTCTCTTTTTCAGGAGGAAGAGATAGTTAAACCTAAGCAGGCTAAACGAAGAAAGAAGGCAATCTCGGATAGTGATTGACATATCTTTTGTAGAAAGGACGGTAATTTTAAACACCAAAGTGCAACTCTACAATACAATAAATATTAGTAGTATGTGTAATACATTTTTGTTACCTTATGTAATTACACAGGTGCAATTCCAAGAATGGTACCTAATTACTGTCGCATAATTTGTAAATGATACTGTGTAAATGTAATTTATGAAGAGTTATATCCATGGTTTTATCAGATATTTTCGGTGGTTTAATTTTTATTTTGAATTACATATTTTAAAATCTTAACGGACATGGTACCGGCATGTTGTGACGTAACGGAACAAGCTCACTTGCAATATTGTAACTGATCAAACCACCACATAAAATCTCTGCCAATAGTTATACTTCAGAGCAAACTTTAGGGGGGAGGGTTCTAAGGTCAGACATGCACTGTAAATTTTGCCACAGTAGTCATTTATTGTAAATGTAGGTACCCTATTGTTGTACAGATTTTTTTTTATCCCCGTACATGTTGAACTTATTTTAAGTATAAGGTATGAGACCAAGAATTTTATTCAAAGGATATATTGTATTCTGGAATTTTCGAAATACATTTTACACTAGGATCAATAAAGTATTTCCCCTTTATTTTATGTTTTAATTGACCTGATAAAAATGTATGTTTCATTAAAACAAAATATTATGTATTTTCGTTTTATATTTTCTTTTAAAACATCCAGAATATAGGGATACTGATTGTAAACAGATTGTTTAAATATTTCAGTTTTTAACATAAATTCAAAATATTTTCTAAATATAAAACTAACATAGCTATATAAAAATACTAAACATGGATTAAATTTTCAGGAATTGGTAAATATTTTATTATAAACCATAATTGTTTTTTCAACAATTTATTGATGAATAATTTGTAGTTTAAAATGTCTTTTTGTCAAGTCTTTGAAACAAGGACAAAATATATATTATTGGACTAGCAGAACCTTTAACAACACAACACCTCCACCCACCAACCCACTGATACATGCTTACGACCTAATAAATCTTATAAAAATTGGATCATCAAATTTAAGAAAGATTCTTATAACTAAAGTTTCCCTTGCTTATATCTTTGTCTTGCTTGAGCCTTACTGTACTTTGCCTTCTTTTCAGGTACTGTTGTATCTTTTTCGTTTGAATTGTCATTTACACCTGCAATCAACACATTTTACAATTAATATGAGAAGGTTTGGCTCTGCTATTATAGGCGATTATCACACTGCACCGCGCTCCGGCGCGTAGTGTGGTACGGTAGATTTAACATTGCATCAGGGGGCCTACTCTGTACGTCCGACAATGAAGTTAAGGGCCCATCCGAAATTCGTTCGATACTTCAGGGTGCATTCCGTAGTTTCGAACTACTTACGTACGGGTAAAACGCATCGGAAGTTAATGTCATTCATTCTTAGTTCGGGCCTCAAAACTAATCTTATGTCCGCAGGTGATACGGAGTAGGAAAAGCTCGTCACTTTGGACGAAAGTACGGATTTTGTCCTTAGGAAGTAGGCCTCCAGCTTTTAGAGAAAACACAATCTGCGCGCGGGACGCGCTACCGCGCACTGATTGTTTGCTATGGCCCGCCCCGTGCTACGCGACGGAACGTGGTTCAATGTGATAATCGCCTTAGCTAGGCCGGCTGGTATCAACTAGGAGAACATATAAATTAAATTCCACATCTCTCGATAATTTTACTTGTGTAAGATCAACCCACTCTAGAAAAACAGAACAAGAGAGATAAGTAACTCAGTAGTGAAATCTTTGCTACCTACAAACAGGTAGAATATAGATGCAGGAGTGAATTGGGATGACACTTAAAAATGGATTTTAACATTGAAATAATAAAGTTTGTTGTCAACAAGGACACTTAATCGTTAATTATAATAAAATCCATTTGGCAACAAGCTAATGTTAAAATCCCTTTTAAAGATTCACTCTGTTTGACGGTACTGTTTGTCTGAGTGTGTTTTATTTTAATAAAAAACCGTTTAAAAAGAAAGTTATCACACACAATAATGAGGTTAACTTACATAGTGCAAAGATGTTAATGTCTTGGCTGATTACTTATCTCTCCTCTTTCCGTGTTAAAAATGATTAAAGCAGTTGATGAGTAGTACATTTTAGCTGTGTGTAATGATGACATTTTTTATATATTATCAGAAGGCATTTTTTACAATGATGAAGACAGTTGATTTTTAAATTTGAAGCCAACTAATGGCTACATTCTGAATGTACAACATAGCATAGGTAACTTATCAGTTTTGGGAAGGTCGATAGGAAAGAAAAGAGGAAGATATATGCTATGTGGTAAAAGCAAACATTTTTTATTTAAAAGATGTACCAAAATAGATAAATGGCATACCTAAGTCATCAGGGGGCTGTAGAGATTTGCCGGCACTCCAAGAACTCATCAGAGATACACTCTTTCCTATTGCCCAGCCCATTCCTGCCAAAGCTAAGGAAAAGGCCAACATGCTGAAGGGATGCTGAAAAAATTCAAAATAGTTATAAGTTCAAAACAACCTTTTGAAAGACCATCTTTGTGTAACAGAAATAACTGGTGAACCAGCATAGCTATTCACAACTATTTGATACACTTCAGTGCCAAATCGAACATCAATCAATGTCAAAAGAGTCATATAAAAGCTATTTATTCCCTAACCAAAATCCTGAAAATTTTGATGGTTCAAATCAAATAGACAACCGCTAATCTTTCGACATCTGTATGCTGTAGGGGGTAAGGCAAATCAGGTTATCAAAATGAGTCATTTCCGGTATGATAGCCCGCTGAATGGTTCTGAATAGCTATGCTGATCTCAAAAGAAATTGTATCTGCTTTAACTTCGAAAGGAAATGAATAAAATGAAGGTTTAGTATATGATTATGTCTGACTCTCACAGAGAGGAGGCCTGTGTCTTAGCAGTGGGAAGATTATAGGCTGATTATGCTTATACTACATATCTGACCCACTGGTCTTCATTTAGGTGAGATACTAACCGATAATGTAGGGTTTGTGGTTAAACTGTAGTCCAATACCACAATTCCAATTCCAAAGATTAACCCCACACAAGTGCATATCCATATTATATTCTGACTATCT
This sequence comes from Luperina testacea, assembly GCA_927399505.1. Lineage (NCBI taxonomy): Eukaryota > Metazoa > Arthropoda > Insecta > Lepidoptera > Noctuidae > Luperina > Luperina testacea. The sequence continues at coordinate 11,361,327 of OV656771.1, read as the reverse complement.
GAAAACAACCAATTATATTATTAGTTATAAGTTTTACCCTTGAAAAAATGACAGGATGACTTGATGAGGACCGCTGGAAAGATATGGACTAGAAAGACAAGGAACAGGGAGAATTGGAAGGGGTTGAAGAGGAGGCCTTTGTCAAAGGGCACTAGACACTCAGAATTGATATTGACTATCACTCTGAAAAAAAGTTATAAATTAAGTTTACAGCACATTAGGCAAGTTTCTATATTGAAGGAATATTGAGTTCAGAAAATTCAATAGCTGTTCTAGTAAATCTATGAAATTATACCTTGAATCTGATGCTAATTCTTGCTATTCTTCTTGCATATTATGCTATAATATTCATTATAGCATAATATGAACAGTTTAGGAAAGCAATATTGAATATAACCCACAAAGTAAAATTGGTGTGATTATTACCTTTAATTTTCTTTTTCTGCATATCTGTAATACTTTTAATTGACTCCATTAATTTAACATTGTGAGGGTCTAACTGAAGTGCCCTTGTGTATGATATTATAGCCTCATCGTAAAGTTCACTGGCTGCTTCGACCTCAGCACGACGGAAGTATCCCTAGAAATAAAGAAAAAAAATCCGCTTTTTGGTAGTATGTGAAACAAGCAATTTTAAAAACAATTTTAAGTCCAGTAGGAACTTACCTTTGCCCATTGTGGTTGCAGTCGAACTGTTTCATTAGCATCCTGTAGCGAGAGATAATGCTGATCCAACTTAAGAAATGCAAACGATCTGTTACTGTATAGGAGGTAGTTATTAGGGTCCAACTTAATTGCTTGAGTATAATGTAAAACAGCTTCAATAAACTTCCCTTCTTTAACGCACTCATTACCCTTAATTTTAAGATCTTCAACGCTCGCAGTCTGAGTACCTTTCTTATTTTCCTCCATGGTTCTTGAATCTTATTCAAAACCTAGTGTTCTAGTAATTTTAATTGTGCAAATAAATTAGAATAATAAAAACTATATCTAATACTCGATAACTGCTCTGTAATGGTATTATCATAGATATAATTTAATAAACGAATGAAATAGTTTCCCGGGATGTTACAAATAACTGGCAGTAGGTAGAACATTCCAATTCCCAACAATGACATTGGCAAATTGACAGACAGCTTGTAGTGTAGGGTATATCTGTGCTTGTGGCTTCTGCCAGCTGCCAGTTTTGTGCCCATGAGCATGTTATTCTTCTCACTAAAAACCTCTATCCTCTATTTACACACGAAGATTCTTGTCTCTGGCATACAAAACATGACTGCGGCGTACGGCCACATTCCGAATTAGGTACGATTCCCACCAACCGGCTCGCATCGGAACGGAGCCGTACGCATGCCGCGGCAGCCGAACGCGCCCGTCGGAGCCGTACCGCTACCGCGGCATACGTTCGGCTGCCGTGATAGCCGTACGCGTGCCGCGGCAGCCAACAGCGTCCGCTGAAATCCGTACCTACGCACTCCAAGCGCCCAGAAGTGCTGCTCACATTGCGCCGCGTATTCCACGACGCATGGGCGACCGGCTCCGAACGGACCCGACGGCAGCCGATTGGATGCCGACGGCGCAGTTCGGAGCCGGTCGGGGCCGGTCGGCCGTCGCGACAGCCGAATGCATTCTGCGACACGTCGCGACGCGTCGCGGGATGCCGACGGAGGTAAATATGCGTAAGTTGCAAGCAAATATGAACTGTAATTACTGTTGATACATTTCAATGTTCTTTACCGCATTGTAAAATGCCGCCCGGCCCGGCGCGATGCGAGACGGTTGGTGTGAATCGTACCTTAGCTATAAACGCTCACAGCGATCACATCATCTCACATCACATGCGTTCCGATTTAGATATTACGATTATGACAGTTGAGGGCTGTCAACAATTCGGAACGCTCGTGAACGCGCTCACAGTGCTTACTCGACGTAAATACGATATTATTACAGTATTTCCTTGTATGAACACCACATTTCTTCTTCTTTATGTTAGGTGGCGACTGTCAGCCAGAAGCAGAATTTCGAAAATGCCACGTTAGTTTAATTAAAAGAAGATGCAACTCAAAACAAAACACACACTGACACATCCTCACACACACTGTCATTTTTGACAGCACTCACGGTGAAATTATTCTAAGGCTTGGTCGGCGTTGTTATGTGAAGTAGTCTAAAAGACAATAAGTTATTATAAAAAAAGAGGCTTTATTGTTTATAGTCTGTGGTACACTCTACTCTTAAGATACAACAAATGGCGGCGTGTTGTGCTTTTTTGTTTTCTCCCATCGTCAATAAATGGTTCAATCCTAAAATCAGTGTTCATATTCTTTAAGTCCTAATAACAGGTTATGGGCCCAGTAGTTCCGTAACTCTGTATTTTAGGTGAAGAACCGACGTTGTTGGTGCAACAAACAAACGGCGATCACTTTGAGGCGTGGTCATGCTTCTTTGTGTTTCGTAAATAAGTCGAAGTCAATTGTGCTGAGGGCAGCGGCGTCTGGTGTTTTGCGGTGCAAGGGAGCACACGCGACAGACGTTAACAATTCGACGGCGGAGCAGATCGGGGATCAATGGATCAGCTCGTGGCGATGACGATGGGAGGGGGAGTCAAGTTGGAGGGTCCGACAAATTGGAATTTATGGAAGTTCCAGATGACAGTGTTGCTGAGAGCGCAAGACGTGCTATCGGTGGTGAATGGCACTGAGGTAAAATCTGCAGATGCGGCGTGGGTAAAGCAAGATGCGAAGGCTCAAGGGTTAATCGTCTCAAGATTGACCGAAAGCGCAATGATACATGTCATAGCTTGTGAAACTGCTGCACAAATGTGGGATAAGTTGCTCAATGTTTATGAGCAGAAATCGAGCACAGCAATTCATTTGTTGCAACAGAGATTTTTCAAGTTCGAGGAGAACATGGAGGTGTCGGTATTCGTATCAAAACTACAAGAGTTACAACTACAGTTGAAGCAAGCAGGGGAGGAAATCTCTGAGAAATTTATTATTACAAAAGTTTTAATGGCATTGCCAGAGAAATACAGTCATTTTGTGTCAGCATGGGAGTCAGTGGACACATCTAAGCAAACTTTTGATAGTTTAGTTGCTAGACTTCATGTGGAGGAAGACAGACTGAAGGCAAAGTCAACAGAGAGTGAAAATGTGGCATTATTTGCAAAAAAATCTGACACTTCAAAAAAATGTTATAAGTGTGGTAGGGCTGGACATTTTATCCAAGATTGTAAGAGTAAAAAGGATGTCAGAAAGTGCTTTAATTGCAATAAAGTTGGACATTTAAAGAAACAGTGCACAAAAGAAACAAAAACTGGAGCACAAAGTAACGCCTTTTCAACAATAATAAAAGACAACAATGGGTTAACATGTCATGCATCTGAAAGCAAGTGGATTGTCGATAGTGGTGCTAGTGAGCACATGACTTCAGAACGAAATTTGTTTACGTCAATGCGTCAAGTATTAAACAGGTTTGTTGTTGTTGGAGATGGGCGACGTCTACCAGTTTTGGGGATTGGAGAAACTGAATTTATAAACAATAAACTAAGTGAGGTGTTGTTTGTGCCAGAACTAAAACTAAATTTGTTTTCTGTGACAAGGGCTACTACTAAGGGGTATAGTGTGGATTTAACATTGGACAAATGTGTAATAAAGAAAAATAATCAAGTGTGTGTGTCAGGATTTAAAGAAAACAATGTTTATGTAATAAAATTCAAGAAACATGATGCCCAATGTGCAGTGACTCTCAGTGAGTGGCATGAGAGGTTATGTCACCAGAACATAAACTATGTGAAGACTGTACTTTCAACAAATAATGTGAAATATACTGAGGACAATACAAAGTGCATTGATTGTTTAAAGGGAAAGGCACATAGGCTTCCCTTTAAAGACAGTGTATCCAGTACAACACAACCTTTGGAGTTGGTACATGCTGATGTATGCGGACCATTTGAAGTAGCATCACTTGGAGGGGCACGATTCTTTTTACTTATCAAGGATGATTTTACTAAGTTTCGTCATGTCTACTTTATGCAAAATAAGTCGGAGGTTGTGCAATGTGTCAAGTACTATACTCAGTCTGCGGAAAGGAAAACAGGGAATGTTTTAAAGATTTTTCGATCTGATGGTGGGGGTGAATTTGTGAATAAGAAAATGGAGGAATATTTCACTAGCAAGGGCATACAGCACCAAACAACAGTGGCTTATACGCCGGAGCAGAATGGCCAGGCCGAAAGAGACATGCGTACCCTGGTGGAGGCGGCACGTACCATGCTGCATGCAAAAAACATGGGTAAAGAGTTGTGGGCTGAGGCTATTAATACAGTTGTCCATGTGCTGAATAGAACCTGTAAGAGTAGAACCGAAGGGAAGACACCATTTCAGATGTGGACTGGGAATGATTTTGATATAACCATATTAAATAAAATATTTGGTTCTAAAGTATGGATACATATACCTAAGGAAAAGAGGCGTAAACTGGATTCAAAGGCTGAAGAAGGAGTGTTTGTTGGCTATGAGAGTTCAAAGGGATATAGAATTTATTATGAGAAGAAAAAGATAGTACAGACAAAAAGAGATGTAGTGTTTGTGTCAGAAGGTATGTCATCACCAGAAGAAAAAGAATATGACAAAGAGAAGGTAGTATATTTGGACAGAGAGGATACAGGATTTGACCAAGCGGAAGGAGGGCAGGAGCCGGTACAGATGGACCAGGAGCCCATGCAGGAAGAGCCACAGCAGGGACAGGCTCAAGTAGAACAGGAACAGGGTCAGGCAGAGAGAGAGTCAGAACAGGAAGAGCACAGTGATAGTGAGGCAAGTAATACTGAAAATTCTGATCACCCTGATGCCAATGACACTGAACAGACAGTACGCACACGGAGTGGGAGACAAGTGAACAAACCTTCGAGGTTCTATGACTACATGGCATTAGTTGTGGCAGAGGAAGAACCTGCTAGCTACAAGGAAGCTATGGAAAGAATGGATGCTGATAAGTGGAGGAAAGCTATAGAAAAGGAATTGAGGCAGTTACAGGAACATAATACTTGGACACTCATTGAAAAGGTACCAAAGGGAAAAGAAATAATAAGTACTAAATGGGTGTTGAAGAGAAAAGAAATTCAGGATGGAGAATTTATTTATAAGGCAAGGTTGGTAGCCAGAGGCTTTCAACAAAGCTGTGATGATAGTGATTTATATGCTCCTGTAGCTAAACTAAATACTTTTAGAATATTTACTGCTGTTGCTACTAAGTTAAATTGTAAAATAAGGCAATTGGATGTATGTAATGCCTTTTTAAATAGTAACATTAATGAAGATGTGTATTTGAGGTTGCCTGATGGTATAGAGTCTGATTTGAAATTTTGCAAACTTAATAAGTCTATTTATGGGTTAAAAAGGTCTCCGAGATACTGGAATGAAACTTTTGATAAAGTGATGAGGTCACAGGGTTTTAAAAGTTCTGATAAGGATTACTGTTTGTATTCAAAACATGAGAATGGTTATAAAGTATTTTTATTGTTGTATGTTGATGATATATTGTATTTCAGTACTTCAGAGACAGAAAGTAACAAGTTGAGAAATATATTATATGATTCCTTTAAAATGAAGGATGTAGTTGGTAAATTTTTGGGTATGGAAGTAACTCAGGACTTAGATAAAGGTTGTACAACAATTTGTCAAAAAGATTACTTGAAAAAGATTTTAGAGTATTGGGGTATGAAAGATTGTAAACCATTATCTTTGCCGATTGATAAGAATTTTAAATTTATATTGTTAAAGAAAGAAAAGTCAGAGTCAGAAGAAATAGAACATAAATGTAGAATGATAATAGGAAGTCTAATGTATGCGGTAGCTGGATCTAGACCTGACTTGTGTGCTGTAGTCAACATACTAAGTAGATATCAAAGTTGTGCTAGCCAACTATTGTATAAATTGTTACTTAATGTTCTTAGATATGTAAAGGGAACATTGGATTTGTGTTTAACTTTCTATAGAGATGGTAGAAATGATATTGTTGGTTATGTTGATAGTGATTGGGGAGGCAGTGATGATAAGAGATCAACAACAGGTTTTTGCTTTAAAGTCTTTGGGGGTTCAGTCATTTGGGTGACTAAAAAGCAACAATCTGTGGCTTTATCATCTACTGAGGCCGAATATGTAGCTCTCAGTCATGCTACTAGTGAAGCTTGTTGGCTTAGGTCTATATTATGTGATTTTGGTATTTCTGTGGGGACAATTGTCTTATATGAAGACAATCAGTCCACAATAAAGATGGCTAATATGGCTACAGGCATAACTAGGGTCAAACACTTAGATATTAAGTTGAGTTTTGTAAAAGAAAAGATAGATAAGAAAATAATAGTAGTTGAGTATGTAAGTTCTGATAAACAAGTGGCAGATATTTTAACTAAAGCTCTAGGTGGGGTCTCATTCAAATATTTGAGGGGAAAATTGTTTAATTAATTATTGGTTGGTTAAAGTAGTGTAGAGGTCAGTTTTTTCTAAGTGTAACCTTTGTGAAATGTGTAGGACAGTATTGGTTTTGTGTTGTTTTTAATAATTATTGAGGGGAGGTGTTATGTGAAGTAGTCTAAAAGACAATAAGTTATTATAAAAAAAGAGGCTTTATTGTTTATAGTCTGTGGTACACTCTACTCTTAAGATACAACAAATGGCGGCGTGTTGTGCTTTTTTGTTTTCTCCCATCGTCAATAAATGGTTCAATCCTAAAATCAGTGTTCATATTCTTTAAGTCCTAATAACAGGCGTTATCGCAAGTGGCGCATGTCATGACGTCGTCTATGACGATTCACGGAACATCGTTATCGCGCTTACGAGCGCGTATACAGAAAGTGGGCAACCTCGCAAACAGCTGTCAAATATTTCCCTGTTTTGATTAATTTGTCAATATTACTGTATGAAAATAAGAAATATGGCTAACTAATGAACTAGAATATTAATAATGAATTGCAATTAAAACACTGAATTTGATGTTGTAACCGTTTTAGGTGTAAAAAAGGCATTTGTAAAGTTTCCAAATACTTTTTTTACATCTAAAACTAAATATTCGGTGTTACGATATTAATTATTGAATTTCGCGGGCTACCTTAGCGCTTCCACGGGGGAAGCGCTAAGGTAGCCCGCAAAATTCAAATTTTCTTACGTTTTTTGCAATTTGCTGGTCAGTATTAAGTTGTACGTCGATCAAAATATGATTCGCGGCCATAACAAATATTTATTTATAGAATTATAATCATTAAAGTCATCAACACAATTCTCTAAGACCACGTAACTCCAAAGAATGATGATTTCATGAAACAGTTATTCTTTGGAGTTACGTGGTCTTAGAGAGTTGTGTTGATGACTTTAATGATTATAATTCTGTAAATACATATTTCTTACGGCCGCGATTCATATAATAATCAACATACAACTTAATACTGACCAGCAAATTCCAATAAAAAAATTGAATTTCGCGGGCTACCAAATCTCCAACTTCAAGGTGATGACTTGAACAAAAAATGTCGTTGCTGCTTTCGTAGTCAAACTGCTGTTACCTAAGAAGAATATCGGCAGACGTGTGTTCCACAATTTTCCCAATTTATCAGTATTCTGCAACAACGACGACTTGGTTGCCTACTGCCAACACTTGGAAAACCTCCACAGTGATTTCATAGATCGATTTCAAATCAAATCAAATCATTTATTTGCATAATACATGTCAAAAAGGTGTTACAAGTATGAAAGGTACATTGTATTATAACCTACTGAGGTGTGCAAATTAATATATACCTAGCTACAGAATAAATTATAAATTGAGTTACAAAAAAAAATAGAATGTCAATAAAATTGAATTCAGGACATGTTCATATTGGAAATAATAGACTGGGTGGGTGGATCCTTTTTCAAATGTCAACACAGCAATATCATCCCCAGCCCCGGATCTACGATTTTTTCGAACCGGGGCAAAACCTTGATAGTGGCGCCCCCTCCCTTCAGTGTTTGAGAAAAACTTGCAAATTGTTGATTTCCACTACGATAATATATGATTTCACTAATAAATTACTTATTTTATTAACGCTGATTACTCGCAAACGCAATCAACCACATAAACAAACAGTGTTGTCACTTGACGTTCAACTGTTTGACTTTGTTCGGCTCGGCTGATCGGCTCGTATAGATATGTGACGGGGATTCCCCTTGGCAGAAAGATCACGGACACTACGCACACGTTCAAAAATTTACTTGATCTGTTAAGGGGGAAGCGCTAAGGTAGCCCGCGAAATTCAATTTTTTTTACGTTTTTTGCAATTTGCTGGTCAGCATTAAGTTGTACGTTGATTAATATATGAATTGCGGCCGTAAGAAATATGTGTTTACAGAATTATAATCATTAAAGTCATCAACACAACTGAACACAACTCTCTAAGACCACGTAAGTCCAAAGAATGATGATTTCATGAAACAGTTATTCTTGGGACTTACGTGGTCTTAGAGAGTTGTGTTGATGACTTTAATGATTATAATTCTATAAACACATATTTCTTACGGCCGCGATTCATATATTAATCAACGTACAACTTAATACTGACCAGTAAATTACAAAAAACCTAAAAAAAAATGAATTTCGCGGGCTACCCTGGCGCTTTCGCCTTAAGATGCGTTCATAAATCACTTAGTATGTTCAAAAACTAACTGGGCGCATGGAAATAGAAAAGTTTGTTTTTCAAACATATTATATTAAGATTCGATTACTTGTTAAAAACCGATGAGATTGTAGGAAAAGAGGCTTCATTTGTTCGATATTTCAATTTTGTCTCAAGGATTTGACGCCCCCATGAAACTGCCGCCCGGGGCAAGTGCCCCGGTTTGCCGCCCCCCCCCTGGATCCGGCGCTGATCATCCCAGCTGGAAGAAGAACTTATAGAACTGACAATGAACTAGGAAATAAAAATCAAATTAAAATAATAAGTAATTAGTAATTAGTGTTGTGATTAAGTGTCAATTTTTGGTGATTAAGTAAATCGGCAGTTTTTATTGTCACGAACCCCAAGCTCGTAACACTATTATAATTTTTCACACGATTATTTACCGCATTGCGCGGACTCTAGGTACTGCATGTCGATTCTGTAAAAATCTCACCGTGAATACTTGCGTGGAGTGAGCTGTCAGTGTCATCCTACTGATGCTAGGGATTGACCAAGCAAACATTTACAATCATGATCGATTTTAATAATATTTTTAATGCTAATCCTATTGATATTTTTATATAATTCAAAGCTAGTATTTAAGTGATCAAAACATTAATATTTTGTGGGGTTTTACTTACAATAAAATTGCAAAACAGAAGCGCAGTCAGAATCTCAACCTTGTTTTTTTTTTCTTTTTTCCCTAGACTAGTAAGTCCTTATATAGCCAGACAGCGCCAGCGCCTAACGCGCTTGCGCGGCGTGAAATATGGCTCATTCCGAATTAAGTCATCATCGCACACAGCGCTCACATAAATAATTTGCGAAAACGTATTCTCTATGACACAATGACCGAAACCGGTTTGAACTGTCAAAATACCACGCTTGACAACCGTACGGCGTGGTAAGATTATGCGGGGAATAATAGATAAATACCATACAGCAGAATAATTGGGGTCAAGGTGTAAGCACGCTGTAGTCGATTACAGTGCAATTCGGAATGTACCATATATCACTCCACTCGAATTTCGTAACCATGGCAACACCACCTCGGCGTCAACAACACCTCCACCAGCCGCGTTTTGATTGACGAATACCTCGTCTTTTTCTACTTTAGAGTTACACATTTTGAAAATCGCTCAACGAAAACTTTGCTTAATCTGCCCCTTGGCAGACTCTAAGGCAGGGTCGCCATGGTGTATTATATTAATTATTAATATTATTACCATAATTTCCTAATGTTCTTATACATGACGCCTTACAAGTTAAATATGTAAAAACAAATCTCTAATGTGATGAGTGACTAACGCGCAAGCGCGGCGTGATCTTATCACTTCACCTTCACTCCACCCGATTCACGACATTAAATGTCGTGAATCGGGTGAAGGGAAGGTGAAGTGATCACGCAATCTGCAATGTGATAACGACAGTGATTAACGCGCAAGCGCGGCGTGATCTTATCACTTCACCTTCACTTCACCCGATTTACGACAATTAGTGTCGTGAATCGGGTGAAGTGATCACGCCACACAAACTACGTGGGATTACATTCTATGGTCCGTCAACTAGGCATCCGTTAGCACTCGATGACTTGACACACTCGGTTATCTCTTCTAATTCAATAGTTTTGGGTTAATAACAACGCTGAACATCGTCGCAGTCTTTACTAGACTCGATCTACAATTGCTCATTGACGCACATTCGTGTAATTTACATGCTGGGCCGCAGTCTGTGCGACATGCACTAAGTAAAACCCCACAAAATATTAATGTTTTGACCACTAAAATACTAGCTTTGAATTATATAAAAATATCAATAGGATTAGGCTAAAAAAATATTATTAAAATCTCTTTTATGATTGTAAATGTATGCTTGGTCAATCCCTAGTATCTGGTAAGATGACACTGACAGTTCACTCCACGCTCACTTCACCTAAGTTTTCACGGTGAGATGGTTACAGAATCGCACTGCTGTATTGGTATTGTTCACAGATTGGCGATTATTTTCCGCAACGATTCTGGGCGTGCTTAGCCTTAGAGTCCAAAGTTTTAAAGTCCAGCCAGTATAACAATTTCTAAAATCTAGTAGGTTTATTTTTTATTGTGACACGATTTCTTAAAGGTAATGAAACGTTAGACACAATGAAATTTACATGGCTCTTATTTATTTGGATGATAGTGAATTGTTACAGTGTTAGTGTGGACTACTACTTCGGCAAACAGGAACCCGAACTTGCAAATAAAAAAGATAATACGAAAGTACCTAAAACACTTCAAAATGTAACGCAAACAGATAGACGAACAAATTCGAACAATTCTTCAGAAACCGCTACTGACAATAATAACGAATTAAATTATGAAAGCTATGATGAACTTTCCGAAGTTGAAGACCAGAAGATGAAAAGAACTTGTAAAAGTAAGGCACATATAGGACAAAACAATTTTGACACTGATTTTAGACAAGCAGAAATCGGTTACGACACAAATGCTAATTTACGCCAAGGCGTTGATTACATATCAAAACTAAAGTCTTTTGAAGAAATTATCAGAGATTATGCATACCATGATGATGCCGCAGGGACAGCATACTCAGTGCTACGTGATCATAGTAAAACTACCGCAGCACAAACTGAATTCGATTTTAACAAAATTGTGATCTTACAAAATGCCACCAAAAATGAAAATGAGTCTGAGAAGTTATCAGCCGACTTTTATAATGTTATGCCGGCTTCAAGTGCTATTAATGATAATAATGACTATATTCGCCCTTTTAATGTATTAAACAGCGACATTTTGTATGTCCCAGAAAATACTCCATGTTGGGACTTACCTATACTATACGGTGAATCAGGGCAAACATTCCAGACTTCGCAGGTTTTTCTTATGTATCCAGGTATTTTAAAGAATGTTATAGAAACAAAAGAAGAGCAAAGTAAGCCCTCCAGGCCTCTTTATATCCCTTCGTCTCAAACTATGAACAAGTGGTGTGCTGCGGGTCCTTGTTACGGCGATCACACTATGTGTCTCTTCTCGGATAAGACTTATTCTAAGTTATGCAAAAATGGTTACACAGTTTCGACTCCAACCATGGTTGAGCAAATAGGATTAGTGAATACTGTTAATTCAATGCGAAACCGCATTGCCATTGGAGAAGCAGATAACTATAAACATTTACCTAAAGCTGCAGATATGAATCAATTAATATACGACTTTGACTTGGAAAGTATGGCCGAAGCATGGCTTCACCAGTGCCTGCCAGGTCCCGCTGCTTGTTCTGCCCTTGATGGAAACTATGTGACGCAACTTGAGTGCACCAAATACGCAAAACATTGTTGTATAAATTCTTTCAAAACTGAGAGGGCTTCAAAATGGTAATATGCTTTTATTTTACAGGTATTTCTAGATATCGATTTTGATTAACATTATTAACTCGATGAAATGATTGAACCTTAAATTTTTCAGCATACCACAATATGAATGCTATGTAGATCCTATTATTGGCTGTATTCACGTGTGGTTTTGGAAAGCTGGAAAAGCACTTACTCCAACAGATGTCGAATGTGGTCATATAACGCCAAACACGTTTTACACCGCCCAGTTAATATGGGCGGAAACCACTAAAATAGGTTGTGCATATGGGAAAAATTCAAACGGAGATGTACGAGTTGTATGTAATTTTGCCCCTGGTGCGCCTTTCTACATTGATACCAAATTCTTCTGTGGTTTCACTCCTCATGCGGGAGTTATGGATGACTTCAGGCGGAACATCTCTACTGCTGAATTCTTGAAAACGCTTGGTATTTTTTTAACTCCAATGAAAAAGTTTAACACTACTGAAACTGAATCTACAAATCACCGCACCAATCTCTCCATAAGATTTTCAGATATAGACATTCTTGCTAAGATTTTTAAGAGAAAATGGATACGAGAGAATTTTAAAGAAAGCAATAACGGAACTGTAGGAATGGTCGCTCGTTTGGTGACTAAGTACTCGTTTGGTCAAGACAGTGGCTCTCAGTGTGATACGAATGAAGCGATTTACGAGACCGGTGAACCTGGCTCGATGTGCGTGGAGCGAGGGCGGCGCTTCGATGCTCTGTGCTATGACTTCCGCGACCCCACACCCGGATACAGGCTGGTGGCTGTGGTAGCACCTGTCGCCTTGTTTTCCCTTATACTTTACGATTTATTTAGTGGTGTAGTGCGACAAACCAATTATTAACATATTAAATATTGATTGGATATCTTTACGTGAGCGTGTGGTGCTTGTCAATATGAATTCTAGAAAATTAACATCCACTATATCTACTTGAAGAACTAATTAATTGAAATTACCAAACACATTGTACAAAAAGTTACAAATGTATTGGCCGTTTCTTTTCATTGTATGTTCCAATCATTACTTTGGTTAATAAAATTGATTTTGATCACAATCAATGGATTCTGAGTCATCACATTTATACTCCTATAGTATACTAATATTATAAAGAGGTAAAATTTGTTTGTATAATATATGTAGGAGGTAATAAAAATATCACTGCATTTTTTTATTAGAGTTTATTCGCTGTATTGAGATAACACCTTTGACGTCCTTGGTGAAAATGTGGTTTAAATAGATAGGGCTCCTAACGATCACTATTATTTTTACTTTGTATGAATACCTTAAAGTCCGTGTTGGTTGAATTTTCTGGATAGAGTCTTTTATAATTTGGTTTAAAATAAGGCAAAAAGTTATCCTCGCCGCCTTTGACTAATACTTGGTCATTATTTTGGTCCTGAGGGCCCATTTTTCTAGCCCGTTTGCCCGAAGTACCCAGGCCTCTAATGGCCGAGGGAATTTCGCCCCCGGCGTCTTCTCCCAACATTTTACCACTATTTACAATCAATATTTACACATTGAAATACAATTAAACAACTTTTAACATAGGTACAAAATTTAAACTTTGAAAAATTTGCGCCTTTTCGGTTCGAATTCTCGCCAAAGAATCAACACTACAATATATAATTTACCCTGTTATGTTTAGTGAATAGTCCCGGGAAATCCCGGAACCGAAAGTACCGGGAATCCCGGAAATTTGCGTTGTTTTAGGAACCGGAATTTCCAAAACCAAATCCCGGTTCTTTCGGTACTTTCGGTAAAAGATACTTCGCGTTTAGAATTTTTCTAATTTTATTGCCTAAAATCCGACCGCTGCACTGTTACTATAGGTACTTTACAATTTTTAATAATTTACAACTTTACTATTTTGGAAGCGTTATGCCAGCGAGATGCGACACTATTAACTGCAGATATAGCTGTAAAATTCGCATTAAAGAAATTGTCCACCATAAATAACAGTATAGCCGCAAAAATGTTGACGACGCTGAAAAACAGATACAGGCAACGTCGATTGCCGGAAAAATCAATAACATATTTGCAAAACCCTGAAATGTACTTCTCCAATGCACATGATGAAGATTTGTCAGTGTTTACTCGGCCAAGTAGTGACGAAATATGCAGGAAGATAGTGGAACTGCTAAGGCGTACTATTTAAGTTTACAGTTATATTTTTATTTTATTCTTTCTTAAATGTATAATTAGAGTCAAGTTGATTTAAAGAATTTGTCGATTGAAGTTGTTCCAAACTATTTTTGAATGATTATATAAGATTAAAATTTAAAAAAATGTTTGTTAAGATTATCTAATCAATAAATATTGAGACTGATTAAAGGCTCGTACACACAGGCGCGACGCGACACGCGACACAAAGGCACCGCAAGTCGCGCGACGAGCGGTGCCTTTGTGTCGCGCGCGATTCGCGACGCGCGTCGCGCCTGTTTGCAGGAGCCGTAATGCTACGCTAAAACTCCATAGTTCCTTTTTTTGTAGATGTTACGAAGTTTTAAATTATAATTTGGTTATGCAGAATTGCAATAAGAGTCATGTTAATTTGTTTGGTAAAGTAAAGGTCTTTAATAAATGTTTCTGTTATATATTATGTAGGATTAGGTATAAAAATCATTTAATGTTACAAAAATATGTTGCTGGCATAATATCGTAATTACCAGTAAAATTATACTAAATAAGACTGATTTAGTGTCTTTAAAACAAGAAACAAAACGTTTTATTTGATATTTTGATTAAAATGTTTTTACTTTGCCCTGTCATTTCGTCTTTTTTTTACTTTCTTTGTTTCAACACTTTCAACTCTCTTACAAAGACTTATTAAAGTATCAAAAGTATCGATAGTACCGGGAATGCCGGTTCTTAAGCCAGAAGGTCCCAAAAATCCCGGTTCTTTAAAACAGCACCGGTTCTGCATTCCCTAGTTATGTTCCCCCACAGAGTACAGTGCGTGCCACGTAAGGGGAGACTTGACCCCGCCTCTTTCCGCCGCCCCTATGACGTCCGGTCCCGTCCCGCACTCAGACCTCATACCGCTAAAGATACCTAAAATCGTGTTCTGCGCATGTCAGACCACGTGGTGTGTCAAGTCTCTTCTTAAGGCTGGCGTCCTTTAGGGACGGATCGTGGCGGGTCGCATTGGAACGGGCCGCGGTTCTGTGATGCTCTTGCGTCCATCTATACGGGGCGCGGCGGACCGCCTAAGCGGATTTGATCTTACAGACGTGTTTTCGTGCTTGGACTGACATCGCGCTACCATGGACAGCTCAGACGAAGAGATGTTATGGTTTCAAATCCTTCTTGAGGAAGAGCAAAAAAATAAAAAACGACGACGAGTACACAAGGTGTGGGTGCATGATATATGCCAGAAAAGAAATGTATTTGGTGAATACCATCATTTGTTTAACGATTTGAAGAAAGATCCAGTCAAATTCTTCGAGTATTTTCGAATGTGTTTTGGAAAATTTGAAACATTGCTTAATATATTACGTGAAGATTTACAGAAACAAACCACAAAATCGCGCTCACATCCGCCTGCCTGCGTCGACTAGACGGATCGGGGCGGGTCGCAGCGCACCGCCGACAGAAATACGCCTGCGAAGCGATCCGCCAATGCGTTGCCGCCCGCCGCGCTCCGATCCGTCGCTAATAAACGATATTTCATACAAAACATAGCCAGGCGTATTTTTGCGTTGCGATGCGGCCCGACCCGATCCGCCTAGTGGACGCTAGCCTTTACGTGGCACGCACTGTAAAGTAATATAATATCGGGTATGTTCCCCGCTCCGCTAGGAGTAAAAGCACTCTGTAGTCTGTGGTCTCCGCTTGGAGTATATGTGTAAAAGTACTCTGTGGTTCTGTGTCTGTGGTTCCCCGCCCCAAATTGTCACTCAGAATCAAGGCTCAGAATACAGAATAAAATTTCAGAAAGAAATTCGCGTTTGCATTTGTAAGAACCACACTCGCTCTGACTCACACGACAGATTCTCATTTATTGCAAGAGAATTGAATTGAAAAAAAAACAGGCATGGCATGATTTAATTAACAGGGCTGTTCAGCAGCTATAGCAGTGCGTAAAAATAAAACTGGCTTGAAGTAAAGCAAGGCACCAGGTATGCAGTATTGATTTATGTTAAATTGTACTGTTTTACGCCTTTGGCAGAATTCCTGATGCCTGCAGCACACGCCTGCGTCCCTTGTTTCACACACCACAAAGGCGCACTATTCAAAATATGTTAATAATTTAAAAGTACTTTTATTATGAATTAGTTTAATTAATTTTTGTTAAGTAAATTAATTTAATATTTTTGTTTTAGTGTTGACGTCTTAATATCTAGCTCTGCAAGTTTGAAAGAAGTTTTAAAAATGTCTTCTGCCATGAATAGAATGGATATGCAGCAGATAGAGTTTCGCGCTGTCATCAAGTTTCTTACAAAGCAAGGGAAGGGGCCCCAAGCCATTTTAAATGAGATGAAAGCTGTTTATGGTGCACAATGTCCTGGTAAGACCATGATCTACAAATGGTGTGGGGCCTTTCAACTGGGCAGAGAGATGATTGAAGATAAACCTCGAACTTTAAGCTTAAAACGTCGTAACACGGAACGCAGAGCACTTTCTCCTATCTTTGATGATAGTTTTATTGATAAAATACAAAATGAACTTCTCGATGCTGAGCTTTAATAAGTATCTTCACATAAGTTCCAAGATTGCAGTGATGCTAACATTTTATGGGATTTGGAGAGTCTCTTTTAATAGGCACCTCAATAAGCTGGAACAATGGAATGATGTATAAGCACTAAGATTGTAATCAGATCAGAGAAAGATGTATGTCCTGAAAAGTTCATTGGTGAGCCACAAAGATTTATACTAAGGTGCAGTTATTGCATTAATGTAAGGAGCACAACACAACAACAAATATTTTGGAAACAACTTTTGTACACTTGTGACTGGAATGTTGGCCTAAAAAGAAAACTATAGGGGCCACCTAGCTGGCAAGACATTGATTTTCTCGAAAGTGAATAGTTCATTTTAGTATCGTTTAGGGGACATCAACATCCCTAAATATGAATGTACTGCCAAAGTATATAAGTAGTATTTGCATCTTATCCACATTGCATCACAGTATCTACAAATATGTACAAACATCTCTATCTGGAGACTCCATCTAAAACATAATTATTTGTTTTTATGTGTGTAGTCATATTAGTATGTAGTCATATTTTTATTATTAGACACATAAAAAAACTGTAATGAATAACTTTTAAGTGTGTTACATGTAGTTTTAAAACTCATATATGGAATTCAATGAAATACTTAAATCAACAGTAATAGTTTTAATATTGTTATAACATTTTGTCAAAGCATCTTACAATATCAACTGAATAAAACATAATCAATTCCTTCAATGAGATTCAATGATTTGAGATTTTCTTCAAATTCACCATTGGTTAGGTCTAATTTAATGCATATCAACAAAGGTGGCTTGGCATATGTAAAATGGATTACAGGTAATTTGATAATAACTCTCCTTTCAATAGGGCAATATAGCTCAACAAGTTGCCCTATTTTATTTTTGTCAACATCACAGAATGCCACAACTTTCTTTAAGTTATCTGGACATAATGAGCGAACTAATCTGCGACCTGCTTTTCCTGCATTCCAAACTGTGAAAGAATCCCAATGTGGTAATACACACTTTTGTAATCTGTCAAGCTGTATTTTCCAAATCTGTTCTCGCTTAACAGAAAAAGTAGCTGCACCTTCATGGTAAGCATAGACAACCAGTTCTTTATCCACCCTATGTAAATCTCCACCAGCATCTAAATGTTCATAAAAAAAAAACAAATCTTCAGGTGTTCCGTGTCCAGTTTCAACAAAGCCTCCAACTCTATCATATACAGATCTATGACAGAACCATGTTGGCATAAGCAATGTAGGCCCATTGGAAGTATAAATTTGTTCCTTCAACTGCTTATCAGTAAGGCTGTTAGCCCAATTAGCATAACGAGGAGTTGAATTTACGGGTACTCTAGATATTTTAGTACCAATAAGAGCATTATGGTTTAACTTTGCTGCTTTCCATTGTAAATATATTCTGTGAGGGTGCATCACATCATCAATATCTTGAAAGCATAGAAATTGCCCAGTACTTATTTTAACAGCACCATTTTTTGCAGCACCCACACCTTTTAATGTTTCACTGCCTGATAACACATAACCTACTCCTTGAGATTTAAAATATTGTCCCCATTTCTCTAATAGTTCTTGAGTCTTATCAGAACTGCCATCATTGTAAATAGAGATTTCTAACTTTTTACCAGTGTTTAAAACAGATTGGACGGCTATAGAATTCATGCAATTATCTATCCATTTTTCTCCATTATGTACTGGTATTATTACAGAAATCTCAGCCATTTTTAAAGATATTTGGGCGTCAGGGAGTCCATAGCTAGACTACGATTACTACGAACCACTAAAATAAATCTATAATTATTTCTATAAACACAGATAACACAGCTGGGTGCATACTCGGAGTGTTGTGGTACTCACTCGACTTGATTGAGGGCTAGGTATGGTCACAGCAGAAGAACCAGTGACGAATCTTGATGCATTCAGAAGATGATTCAATATTATTAATTCATGCCTCCTTGAAGTAGCATTTCTCAAATTCATTTCTTTATTAATGGCTTGTGTGGAAGAGAGCAGATCGTACTGTGATAAACTGATAAAACCATCAAACGCAGATTACGCTGGACCCTGGAGCTAGGAGTATATGTGTTCTGTGCGCTGGAGAGTGGTCATGGAAATATTGGAAATGGAATCCACGCTATATATTATATTATTGTACTCTGTTCTGTGAATCCACACGAACTATTGTAACTTCTCTTCTTAGTCTGTGCGTGAAATCCAAGGAACATATTTACTTGAAATCACACCAATACAGCATTTATTTGTCTGTGACTATAGTTACTTCAAAGAGTATAATAATAATTTTATTTATAGTAATAGAGATCTTTGGTCTGTGACTGGTACCTACACTGTCATCGTGTCATCATTTGTTTCTGTCGGTCAAAGAGGATATTATGACACACTGTCGGTGGCTCGGTGGTCCGCACAGAGTACTTTTATATCTATGGAAGTGGTCCGGTCCGGTGATCCGGTCCACAGATTAGATATTAGTTCCGGTCCATCAGTCTAGTCATGATGACGACCGGTGACTAGTGTTGCCAACCTAACCGAAGCAAAAACCAGCAGATAAAAAAAACAGTAAAATGGTAACTTTAAAGCATAGCATACTTTATTGAGTAGTATGTTTAAAGATTACGACTGAAGGACATGTATCCATGGTCATGAATAAATAATTAAAAGAAAAAGCATACTTTATTAGAATTAGTGATGTGAACCGATTACAATTTTTAACACCGGTTTAAACCGATTAGTTATTTATTAAAACCGGTTTTTTAAGGTTTTTCCTAAAAGTCCGTGGTCAGTCATCCGTCCGATCATCACATTCAAATATTTATCATTTTCTTTTTATTACTTGCTGTGGTCATTTTCGGAGTAGTACTTCACCTCGATCCACCTCCACTGTAGCATGAGGATGGTTTCTCTTAGTATGTGCCAACATATTCGAGGTTCTCCAACTTTGATCACTTTAGCGCATAGCTTTACACTTTGCAATAACATTATCAATCTTCCCAAATAATTTCTTGTAGCGAAATTACCTTTTACTTTAGGAATTTTTTCGCAAACAAATAATAATATGTCAACTCCAAAGAATTCGCAAGCAAAACTGCGGTGCTATTCTGTAAAGAGATCACCGTGATAACATAAACATAAGTGAAGTGAGCTGTCAAGCTCACTTCACTTATGTTTATGTTATCCTCCACCTGATACTAGGGATTAGTGATGTGAACCAATTACAATTTTTAACACCGGTTTAAACCGATCAGTTATTTATTAAAACCGGTTTTTTAAGGTTTTTTTAGGTTTTTTCCTAAAAAGTCCGTGGTCAGTAGTCTGTACATCCGTCCGATCATCATAGTCAAATATTTATCAATTTTCTTTTTGTTACTTGCTGTGGTCATTTGCAGAGTAGTACTTCACCTCGAACCACCTCCACTGTAGCCTGAGGATGGTTTCTCTTAGTGTGTGCCAACATATTCGAGGTTCCTCCTCCAACTTTGATCACTTTAGCGCATAGCTTACACTTTGCAATAACATTTTCAATCTTCCCAAATAATTTCTTGTAGCTAAATTACCTTTTACTTTAGGAATTTTTCGCAAACAAATAATAATATGTCAACTCCACAGATTCGCAAGCAAAACTGCGGTGCTATTCTGTAAAAAGATCACCGTGATAGCATAAGTGAAGTGAGCTTAAAGTGAGCTGTCATTCCACCTGATACTAGGCATTGACACTATTGACAGCTCACTTTAAGCTCTATTCACCTACCAGTAAGTATTTATTTTCATGGTGAGATTTTTACTAAATAGCATATCTGCAATATTTTAGTATAGTGAAGTTAGTCGCATATTAAAACGGGATATCGGGGATTCCCCTACCATAGACAACATTTTAAATGGAACAGACAAATGTTCGGATACATTATCAAAAACTCGGATAAGTACATGTTTTGTGATTGTAATCGGTTTTTCAATAAGAACCGGTGATTATCGGTTTTGACAAAAACCGTTTTTTTTATGAAACCGGTTCACATTACTAATCGCTAAATAATACCCTACGGTCTCCTAATCTGAATCTCCTTTAGTATATATGTTCTGTTCTGTGGTCTGACAAATCTGACGCAAGTTTGTAATTTTGTATTTTACTTTGCGTTTGCAGTTTGCTGGATTTTGTGTATTTTGTCTCAAAATGGGTTTAAAGGAAGCTAACATTTATTTAGATAACCAATGGAATACATATTACGCCGGGCAAACCATCAACGGAAGAATAGAATATATTTTCGATAGTCCTAAAAAAGTTCGAGGTATGTAATAATAATAATGTAACACATACAATTAGCTGTTTTTATTATGGTCTCTGACTCATCCACTAGAATGAGCTCGAAAATAAAACTATGTTGATAAAGACTTATAGGTGATCTGAATCGCCCCATGGACAAAAAAGGCTGCCATGAATTTGGATGACTTACGAATATTTTATTTCCTAGGTATCCATGTCAAGATTAAAGGAGAAGCGCATACCGAGTGGCATGAAAGTAAAAATGAAGAAAACTCCGAAGGGAAGACAGAATCTACCGACACCATGCACACGGGACATGAGGAATACTTCCAAGTCTCATATTATTTGCTGGGTAGCAGTACAGGTGAATATCAATCAAAACAGTCTAAAAATCACTTAAATATTGATAACCTATCAGAACCTAATAATACTATTTCATTGCAAGAAACCTTGACTTAACATTACGTAATTAAAATAAGCAAGACACTGCAACAATGACAATGTGCAACTATTATTAAGTTTAGACCATTCATTATAGATACACCTATCAGTTCTAATGGATGTATTAATTAAGAAAACTATCCAGTTCTATGATTCTACTCGACAGATTACTGAAGTAATTTAAGTCCTGTTTAAACTTCATTTATATGACTGGAAATGTCAATAATCACCTTTACAAAGATGACTAATTTTCTTTTTATAACTTGTGATATCAAGCAGTTTGTTTATCTGTAAATAAGCAAGATTCTGTAAATGGGCGCCATGTATTCATAATGCAACAGAATCAGAACCTTGTCAAAATATGATACAGGTGCATTTCAGTGTATTATATTACACTAAACAAGTGACGGTCATTCTGATCAGGTATTTATTGATATTTTTCTGGCATTTCCTTAATCATCAGTATGAATAATGCATTGTAATATACAATGTTGTATTGTGTTATATGTAGGCGTGTACGCCTACATATAACATCTTAGTAGTTTTAAGAATAATTTTATGATTGTGTAGACTACTCCAATCAAGATGAACACATTTAGATAGATAGAATGTATTTACATAACATAACATCACGCCTTTAAACCCCGAAGGGTTAGGCAGAAGTGCACCTATAGTACACTTATATTTCTCCAGTTATATTTAAGTCCCATGTAAGAGAGGGTGAACAGGAACCAGTTGGATGCGAGAAGCACAGAACCAATCAAGGTGGAGGTGCTTGGGGAGGCCTATGTCCAGCAGTGGACGTCTTTCGGCAGAAATGATGATGAAGAGAGGGCGAGCATTTACAGAGAATATTATTATTATTTTATTGGACTAGCAGCTAATTAGCTGATGTGTGGGTGTTGTATAGCTTGAAGATATGCAATCTGTCCAGTTGATTCTTGAAACAATTCAGTGTGGGAGCTGTCACAACATTTTCTGGGAGCCTATTACATGCTGTTACAACTTGGTTAGACAAGAATTTCTTCAAGGGCTTTTTTTACAAATTTATCACATAGCTTTAGGGAATGCCCATGCAAATATTTGCTTGCATTCAATATGTAGACCAGCATCTTAATAGTTGCTGGTCTTTTATATTATTTAAAAAATTGTTTTTAGGAAATGAAATAGTAATCCCGTCTGGTAAACAAGTGTATAACTTCACTTGTGCCTTGCCTCCTGTGCTGCCCTCGTCCTTTGAGGGTCAATATGGATATGTCAGGTATACCGTGAAGGTTACTCTCGACAGGCCATGGAAGTTCGACCAAGAAACAAAGATGGCTTTCACTGTGATCAATGCATTTGATTTGAATCTCAATACTTCATATAAGGTGAGAATTTAGGTTCTACTTTGTATTTCAGTCAATAATAATGTCTATTTAGGATTTCTGCTGTATGTTATGTTATGTTGCGCAGTGGTAACGGCCGCGACTTACCAAGTTGTAGGTCGTAAGTTCGAACCCAGACCGGCGCTTTATTTTGTGTAAATTATTTCATCACCATTGCTTTCTAAATGGTGAAGGAAAACATCGTGAGAAAACTGGTGTGTTCTAGAACTAAAAATTCGAAGTCATCTGACGTCTACCGACTCGCACCACGCGAGCCCAGTGCGGGATGCCCAGTGAGAGAGAGTGGGCCGGATTAAGGCCCACTCCATCTCACAGAAAGAAGGCCTGTGTCCCAGCAGTGGGAGCGTTGTATGCTGATTGATTATGTATTATGTGATGTTTCAACTATGAAACTTTCAAACTGCCTGATATTATCCAGGAACCAATTCACATTCAACTGGAGAAGACGTTCTGTTGCTTCTGTTGCGCGTCACCTCCGCTGTCCGTTGACGTCCAAGCCCCCGTGTCGGGCTATGTTCCTGGTCAAAAGATACCGATACGAGTGGAAATTGATAACAAAAGCAATGTGCAGTTGCATCTTGTCAAGATCTTCTTGAGGAAGGTAAGAAAGCATTCAATCAAAATATGCCTTGTTGTATAAAGTTGGTTGAAGAGATTATGTAGTCATAATTGTCAGGGGCAAGGTATTCGAGCAGTCAGGCTCAAAGAGGTCGCACGCAGTATGACCGCCTTAATGGGGACGTGCGGTCGTGGGATCGGCCGTATTTGGTGATGGGGCCTGCTAGGCAGACATAGCAAGCTGATACCAGACGGGGGTGCGGCGAATGTACAAGTGTCTCCCCCCCCCACTCGTGGTACTAGAAGAAACTGGGGTTTCAGTCGGTAGGAGTCCGACAACCCTCCGTTCTTCCCAGACGGAGGCTGTCCATGAGGATTTACCTACGGAAAAAAGGGTGCGGGGTATTACGACGTAATACAGGCGTCATTGTTCCAGTACGAGATAAAAGAGCAATGCAGGACGAAAAGCACCATCTCTTTTCCACTAATACTTTCATAATATTACCAGACACACACTTTTCAATCAGTCAAATGCAATACACCCTTATAAAAATCAAATAATTGGCAAAGTAATGCATTTATAAATTAACTAGCTGTTGCCCGCGACTTCATCTACAATCCAAGATGAAAAAGCCTAGCCTATTTCTTTCTCCAGGCCATCGTCTACACATGTGCCAAATTTCACCCGAATTCGTTCAGCCGTTTAAGCGTGAAATCTCAACAAACGAACAAACTCATTTTTGCACTTATAATATTAGTTAGGAACAGGATTTACAAGTATAATTTAATTAATTGTGTTGAGTAAATGATGAATGGGTACTCAGTACTTTTGTGAATCTAACATAATAAAAAAACACAAGGCATGATGTTAACACTAATTTACAATAGTTAACTTAATTGAGTTCTCATGCTAATGCTCCTGTGGTCATCAAACTTGATTACATCTTGCTACAGACTGTCCTTGATAGCTTGTTAGACGAGAATTTAGGTCAATGTTTTATTATTTAAAATGACGATATTGTTCTTTTGTTGAATCTTGAAGAGTTAAAAGAAGTCATAAGTAACAGATAATTAAAACCTTTTCAGCAAGGACGTGTAGGATAAACAATGAGTTTCGTTGCAGCTGGGATGTTACTTGTTTGCAAGTTACTTTTATTCCTCTTAATGTTCAATCAAGATGACCTGAAACTGCCACTTTTATCTAAACTATATCTAGCTAGTACTTTGCATTTGATAGCCCAATTCTTGAATAAGGTTATAGGCTATGTAAAACCACGCTACGACCCTTGGGAGCTGAAAAAAATAATAAAAGTCAGAGGAACGCTAAGCTAAAACGAAGTAACAGAGCGGGCGGGGTATACGACGCGGCGCGGTGGATCGGCGGAACAAGAAATGTTACGCCGACGAAGTCGCCGGAACAAGAAATGTTACGCCGACGAAGTCGCCGGAACAAGAAATGTCACGCCGACGAAGTCGCCGACAGACAGCTAGGTGTTATATTAATTGACGTGTAATAATATAATTCAAATTATTTTAGGTGGTGACATACAGGGCCACAACACCATCAAACCAAACGAAGAAAATAAAAGACATAGTTTTGACCGTTCAAGAAGGGCCGGCCCCCGCGGGCACCACAAAAAGCTGGGAGTTGACGATGGAAGTACCACCGATACCGCCATCCGATCTCGTCAACTGTAACATTATCGATTTGGATTACGATTTCAAGGTAAGACCGATTGAATTACGATAATAATGGCTTGTCGGCGCAATTATTCATTATCTTTCAGGGTCGACATAACCACAGGTTATAGAAAAACTTCGCCTTTCTATAGGTAGTACAGTCGTATTTGATGGGAGTTAGCAAATTCTGTCAGTTTACGCGAGTTCAACGGTTGTTTAGATTCGTGATTCATTCACATAATATGCATTGTGATTGTGTGCGGCGAAAGTAGCAAGCGGAGTCTCCGTTTACAAAAGTAACATCAATCACGCAATCAAAAGCGAACTTTAAAAGCTTGTGAACGAGGTTCAGTTTAGAATGACAATCAGAAGCTGTAAACCGTAAAACAATATTGAAATTCGAATGCAATGGAAAGTGAATATCTGTAAAGAAATTAACATCTAGTAATGGTGGCTCAGTGTTAACGGCCGACTTACGAGTTTTAGGTCGTGCCACGTGGGTTCGAACCCAAGCAGGCACTTTACTTTGTGTGAGTTATTTTCATGACCACTGCTCTCAAAACGAAAGAAAACATCGTGAGGAAACCGGCATGTCCTAGAACCAAAAATTCGAAGATATGTGACATCTACCAACCCGCATTGGGCCCGCGTGGATTACGGCCCACTCCCTCTCACCGAGAGGAGGCCTGTTTCCCAGCAGTGGGAACATTATAGGCTGATTATGATTCTAACAGATGCATGTCTGTCATTACATGACTTGTGTACTAGGAAAATAAATTCAATGCAGACCAGTTAATTATATGGTTCAAGGATGTAATTTGTGTTGCAGTTTCCAAGGTAAAATCGTTACGTATTACAGTTCGGTTTATCTTGTGGTGTTTTTAGTGAATGATCTCATGATGATGTCATACTTAAGCCCAAACAAACATTCACACGGAACATATAACTACATACATGGAACAGACAGATAGTTGTTGGTAGAATTAGATATGGTTATGAAAACCTGCAACAGAAATAATGAATGCATTTTATTATATTTTTCTTCAATCAAAACCTGGAATATCTGGCTCTAATATGTAATGTTACTATTTCTTTAAATAATGCAGTGTACATGTATAGAGGGTCAACTTTGCCAATTTCGAATAACTATTAATTAGTATGGTCCGGCACACTTTCACTAACCAACTAAACTTTCATTATTCTGCACAGTATCGTTACAAGCGCGTTTCATCTCTAAGTCCATCAAGGCACGAGCCCCCTGAAAGTATATACAATACTTCAAAATTAACCATATTCCCGACTAATTAACTTTTTAGGAAGGGTAAAAACACACAGTAAGGACAACTGTCAAATCGTATTGTCATTCGTTCTTAGGTTGGGCCCCGAACTAGTTTTATGTCCGTAGGTTATACGGAGTAGGAAACGCCCGTATTAACAACTACCGAAATTACGGATTTCATTTAATGGTACGTTTACACGCTTGCCAAGCATTGGCAAGCCTCGACAATCGCAAGCATGTAAAAAGGGCGTTTGGCTTGGCTTGCGTGAGCTTGTGGGTGCTTGCTTCCGATCCAGTCGAGTGTCGGTTTTTTTACGCAGATCAAAGGGCGTTTGCGGCAAGCGGTTGCGACGTATTTACACGTTGGTTGGCGTTTAGTAGCCATTGTGATCTCACGGCGAGTACACGCTTCCTTGATTGTAGGTACCTACAAAAAATGAGTTGCTGGTCGAATGAGGAGAGTCTTTCCTTTTTGGAACATTACCAGATGGAATCCTGCATCTGGAATCCGAAAGCCGTCACAAGTTCGGTGTCCGCCATGCTTGGATGTATGTTGCAGACTGACGCATTCACAAGCGTGTAAACGCCTTTCAAACGCCAAACGAGATTTGTGGAGGCTTGGAGCTGTTTGGCGTTTGCCAAGACTTGGCAAGCGTGTAAACGTACCATGAAACGAATAATATACTATAACTGTCATGCATGAACAGTTTACCTCCTAGCGACTTTGAAGTGTTATTTATTAATGGTAATCAGTGAACACTGCTTAGCTATATTATTACTTAAGTTATTAGTGTTTTTCCGTTTGTAATATTGCATAATGAAGCAAACTCAAACCCAAAGAATTTGTTTCAAATTAACCAATTACAGGCACTTTTGAATTGTCAGCCAGAAAGATGAAGCTAGTTAGAGTTACCCATTCCAAAGCGTAATAGGTTCCTATAGAGAGGAACGGGTAAGAAACTCTAGCTTAGCCTATTCAATAAAGTAATGTGAGTCACTATAAATGCTTTCTTTCTTTATCCCACAGGTGGAATGTGTAGTATCAGGCATGCATATGAACATGAGCGGCAAGAAGTACATTGCCATTGGCACGGTACCTTTGGTGGGAATGGTCGGACAAGTGGCGCCATCTGCACCGGTGCCGGAAAATATAGGAAACGGGGAATCGGGACCCTACTCTCCTAGCCAGCCGGCTGTACTGCCCGTTAGTCCGGGACAACCCATGGTAAGTAGATAATGCGTTTCTTAAATTAGTGGACTGGTAATTAGCATTGATCCAAATGACTGTTATCATAGATGTGGTGAACTAAATCGCCAGTTCATTTGGATTAGATTTTTCTTACCACACACTGAGTAACATATCCATCAATCAATCAGTCAGTCAACATCCCTATTGTAAGCTAAGACAAACTTTTTATGTCTTTCAGGCGCCTTCAGCCCCGGGCGGTGAAGCGTCCCCAGGAGGTTGGGTGATGCCGGGAGCGGCACCCGTGCAGCCGTACGAGACATTATACCCGACTTTGAGTGAGTTGAACAATAACAGTTTTTTTACTAGATTCAGTAAAACATATTGAATGCCTGAACATGCTAGTGATCAAAGCAATGAAGGTTAATTTCATTAGACAAAGTATTGATATTATTATTCTTGTCTCAGTGGTGTGTAATAGCATTCGGTGCCAATTACTTTATAATCTTCAAACTTTCGCTAACATGTTGTCGATTGAACATGTTAGCGATTAGCTGGCTTAACAAAAAAAAAAAATTTTTTTTTTTGCACCAACTAGACTAACCTAAGCTCAGAATTTGACATTGTCCTTTCAATTTTTAGCTACGCCAGTTTACAAAGAATCTCCATACTCAGCGCGCACGATTCAAGACAGAGGCGAGTCCAACCACATGATGATCCGAGGCCCAAACTTTGCTCCATTTTATCCTACTTACGCTGCCGTCCAGCCTCCTCCATTACCTCAGTAGATCTGTATACCTCATAACGAACAGAACTTAGCATTTTGTAAACGTATTTAATATTTAAGATACATTTACAAATATTTATAATATATTCTCTAGATTAGGCCGCCTTTTGGTAATGTCGCACTAGTTAGGTTGTGATACTAACATTGATACCTACTATTTGAATATGTACTACTAATGTATGTGCTGTATTTGTAATGTAAAGCTATAAATGTGCACAGCTCGACAATTGTATCACGAAATACATGTCTTGAAATCTCAATAGATATCTCGAAACTCATTTAAGTAGGGCATAATAGCAGGAACACTAGTTTCATGATCTCACATCAGTCAATTTGCGATGGCAGATTCCATAGATCTAGTCCCTATCATGATATTTTACCTAGAACAGCGGCAACCCAACTGCAACCTTATTGTTACGAGAATAAAGATCGCTCTGTGATTTTGACAGGTTGAGTGGTACTTGGTAGCAACACAACCACAACCTTATTTCAACGAAAATAAGGGTCATTTTTTTTGACAGTGATTCTAATTCAGAGGTAAAATAACTGAAAGGGCTATAGGGTGGGTACGCTTTGCATATAACATGAAATGTTGCTAAGCTAGGTACGTTTATTGCGAGGGCTATTGCATTTTAGCCGTCTTTAATGCTCGATATTATGAATTGGTGTTAGAAAAAGTAAGTAGAATTCCCAATGATTTATATGTTGTCCTAAGAGATTTATATAAATTGGAATGATTTTTGAACTGAATTATCAAAGAAAATAAAAGGTTGATATTGTATTTAGTGTCTTCGCACAATTTAAACATTTTTGTTTTGAATCTGTATAAGTATTACAAAGAATTACCTTATTGGGTAAAATGTCTTAAATAGAAGTAACTAGAATGATTGATTTTTTAATACAATGTTGAATGGTTTTTAATGGCAGCTTCGTTGATCAATATTTAGCTAGAGCTTCTCTGTAGAATGTAATGTTGTGTAGATGGTAAATTTGTTTATAAACCGGCCTATAAGAAAAGCTTTAAAAGACCGTGCCACCATTACTGGATAATATTTTGCGTACCTAACCACTGTGCCACTACCATTGTAATGCAATCTTGTCGATGGGCACATTTTAAAGTATTATTTTTTATTCTCGTTTTATTTTTCAAAGTTTATTTATGTAAATAGTAAGCTACATAAATAATATATAAAATGCTATATTTATCTGTAAGTCATCTTTTGTATTGGAATAATAAACCAGATTGCACTGCAGGTGTTTATAATAATTTTGGATACTGAATGATTTTGTTTTTACAAATAAAACTGCATTATACTTATGACATTCTTTATTGATTTTCCTTCACAAACAAAAAAAAAAGTGTAAAAACCATCTTAGTTTAATAAATGGAAATACATATATCAGACTAATTTAGCCAAAGAAACCTTTCCGCAATATTTACTTCAGCTTAAAATTCATTAAAACCGTCTTGAAGCCAACATTGAAATTTGATGGGCATCCCATTGATAACAATTACTATACTAGCTCCGTTACTAATAAACGTATTATAACAGACGAATAGTTACGCACCAATTTCTCTTTCAGTCGTCACTCGTCAGTAATTTGACTTTCGAAAGAAGACTTCGTTGTGTAACTATACAGACGCTATACAACGTTTATTAGTAAAGGGGTAGGACTTTTAATTATCTGCAGTAAAATTACAGCTTGTGTTACCACTTTTTAACAAAATTTAAATAGTGATGTGACAAAAGAATCGCTTCAATTCAAAATCGATCAATGTTCAATTGATTTTATAAAAGAGGATAGTAATTTTTGGTAAGGTCAGTAGCTTGTCTTTTTTAGGGTGACAAGCCTCTGAAAGCAGGTTGATAAAACCATATTTACAAAATTAACAAACTATGAATATTACAATATATAAACTCAATTAAGTAGACTTTTTCTCAAAGACTAGTTATTTGAACGTTAGGTCCAGGTCTACGTCTTAGTCTAGGGTACTTGGATGCACTAAAAAAAACGAATAAATTACGGCTTTAGGTGCCCACTTAATTGGGATTGTATGATTGAATGATTTCTGTGCAAAGTCACTATTCGAGCACAGTTTTGATGCGAACTAGTAGGTACTATTAATAACTATCCTATATATGAATGAAACTACAATGAATATTTTTATCCGATCAATACAAAGAATATTTGATTGTTTACGGTTAAATCAAAATTGATCAAATACGCTCCAATCACATCACTAGTAGAGATAGTGTGGCAACATAATGTAACGAAATGACAGTAAGAATGATCATTTTACTGCTAATTAAAAATCAGACTAGAAATATGTATAATTAAGAAGTTTCAAAGGTACCTCGAGGAATGTTTGGAGCATGTATTCACAGAAAACAAAAGAATTTCGTCGACAGTGTTTTCATTGCATTTTGAAAGGAAGAAAGCATAATAATAGCTAATTTTACAATTTGTGCATACATGTAACAGTCATCAAATTAAGGTTAAGTAAAGGTAGGTAGGTAGGTTAAGTATATTCTGATCGCCATGTGATAGATATCAAGTAGTCCATAAAAATATATTTCTTCTTATATTGCAATGTCAATATGCCATGAAAAGATTGAGAGCATTGGATGAGAAGGAAAAACAATATAGCCCAGTAAACATTTTTAATGTTTGTCTAACATTTAGATCTGACACTGTTTGATATCCTCAATGATAATGAAGTTAAATATGAACATTGTGAATTTCCCTAACGAAAACAAATATTACTGCATGTGTCGCCGAATAAATTATATTCTGACTTAAGCCCTTTGTACACACACGTTTTTCTTTCCGTGAAAAACTACGGTATATTCGACGTGTGTAGGAATGGTCGTCAGTGTTGTATGGAACACTGTTGAAGCTTGACACGTTTTTTCTACGGCGCGGTTTATACGCCATGTGTAGGTACGGTCGTCAGTGTTGTATGGCTCACTATGGAAGCTTGTTGACAGACACGCTTTTTCTACGGCGCGGTGTATACTTCGTACCGTAAAGAAACCGTGACATGTATAAAGGGCCTAACTGGCTTAACATTTCGTTTTTTTTATTACAATGTTAAATAAAAATGAGTTTAAATTTCTACGAAGCGAACTGAGGTGGTATTCGTTCGCGTACCCAAATTTTTGGTAAGTCGCGATTTGCTAATACATCTAGAAACGAGAAAACAAGTCTTGTCATTACATACTCAAATAAAACTGGATTTTTATGAATGATTTAAAAAATATCTCTACAATATTTTAATGATTTTAGGTCGTAATAAAATAGTCCCTTACAATTCTGCCACTGTAGGAATTATAATTAACTTACGATTTCATGAAGTGTGTTCTTTCAACATAGCTTTTCTACAAAATTTTATACATAATTATCCATCCTTCTTCCCTCGTAAATTTGCGTCCTCCAAGCCTTCAAAATTCGATCAGAGCCACCTTGATTCTCCCTTTAGACGTCATTGTCTACTCGTTTCTAATTGTTACATAGTAACGCGTGTAGTAATAGGGGATAGCAACAAGTTTATAGCAATGTCGATTTGGTGCATACGTGTCTAATGGAGTTACATTTAACATTTATGACCAATTTGCTCATAGAGCTTGCATTATTTTAATTAATCCTTGTAGTAACATCGGTTTTATTTCAACATCCTATAAAAATACTATCCCTGTAATGGAACGGTTACATTTTACCTTAGGCAACGAAACTTGTCGCTCAAGTATGCTCCGCGCGTGACACAATTTCTAAGTTTCGAGTTTTCACTCTTCAATACGGTCGATGGGCGAAGACTAACAAAGTCGCGGTCGGATTCCGCCGCCGGCGCAACCGATTCAACCCCGCGATCGTAACGCACCGCGGGGAACCCTCCCTCTCTACACCCGAGCCGAGGTCGTCGTGGTCAGGCGTGCGGTGCGCGTCGGCGTCTGTCGTCAGTACCGTGGATGTCACCCCGGCGGGTGTGTCGGCAGTGCGCGGCCCCGCGGCGGTCCGCCCGGCACTCTCAGTACTGGCTGCAGCGCGCTCGGAACCCGCCCTGGTACGTGGAGTCCTGCGACAGGAGCCCGTCGGGCTGCGACGGGCAGTCGGGCGCCGCCGACTCCTGGCTGAAGTCGGGCTGCGACGCGCCCTGCGACAGCGATAGCGGCGGCTGCTGTGACAGCGGCTCCTGCGACAGACGCGGCGGCCGTCTGCGACCGCTGCGCGCGGCCGGCGGGGCCCGCGCCATGCCGCGCTGCGCCGCAAAGGCGGCCGCCGGCACAGGGGCGTGCAGCAGGGCGGCGCGCTCGGGGCCCACGTAGGCTAGCGGATCGCGCAGGGGCCGCGCGCGGTCGTAAACGGAGCCCGGCACCATCGCCTCGCGCGCGTCGAACATCGACGTCGACATGAAGTGGGATCCCGGATTTTGTGCATTCACCAGCTTCTTTGGTTTCGCAAATTGGATAGCAGATTCCTTCAGATTGGAAAGTGGACCCTCGGTAAGCACACGGCGCTCCTTGTAGAACGCTAGCAAGTGGTTCCACAGTGGCTGTTTGCTCAATACCTTGGGGTTGCCGACCACTATAAGACCATACTTGGCGCGTGTCAGAGCTACATTCAGACGACGAGGGTCGCTCAAGAATCCGATTCCTTGGTGCTCATTAGAACGAACGCAGGACATGATGATAATGTCCTTTTCTCTTCCTTGGAACGCGTCCACACTGGCCACTTCTATCTCTTGGTAAAGTTTAGCGTGCAAGCTACCTTGATACTGCATGTGCTGCACGAGGTAGGACCGCTGGCCCTCGTAAGGTGTGATGATGCCAATCTGTTCGGGACGTACGCCCGCTTTCAAAAACCGTGTTGTAAGTTTTTCAACATTAGCAGCTTCGGTTCTGTTCAAGTACGATGTTCCAGATCCAGCAATTTCCTCTTGTCCTTGTGTTACATAGAAGAACATCGGGCGGTCTGGTCTAGGCCACGGGAAGTCGATTTTATGCAAACGACGTTCCTCAGCGCTTACTCCATTTTGAAGAGAGCCTTCGTAGAAGAAATCAGAGGGGAAACGTGACAGTTCTGGATGCATCCTGTATTGGACTTCAAGACGGAATGGACGGATACCGAGGACGACTAGACGTTCGAAAAGACTCTGGCTGAGACCCGCCTTAGCCGCTTTCTTGCACATAACGACGGGGCCAAGCTGGCAGTGGTCGCCCACGAGGATGAGCTGGCGCGCGCCCAGCACCACGGGCACCATGCACTCGGGCTCCGTGGACTGCATGCCCTCGTCGATGAGGATGGACTGGAAGCGCATGCGCGCCACGCGCGGGTCGCCGGCGCCCACGCACGTGGTGCACACGACGTCGGCCGCGTCCAGCAGGCGGCGCTCGGCGGCGCGGCGCAGCGCGCGGTAGCGGCGCTCGTCCGCCGCCGACAGCTCGCCCGCCTCCTCCTTCAGCCTCGTCAGCTTCCTGAGCTCGCTGTCTGCGGAACCCAGCGCCCTAGCTTGCTCGTGGAGTGCCAGAAACGACACTGAGGACTCCATAGCTTCTCGCGATTTGGCGCAAAGTCGGACGACCTTGAGACCGGTTCTATGGATCTTTTCCGTGAGCTGGTCGACGGCGGTGTTGGACGGAGCGCACACGAGCACAGGGCCGCTGTTCTGTCTCACCAGTTGGTACACGATCGTAGCCGATGTCACAGTTTTGCCTGTTCCTGGCGGCCCTTGGATTAGAGAAAGGGGACGCTGTAAGGCATGTTTAACTGCATACACCTGTAAAAAAACAACGAAATACTGTTAAAGAACTAAAACACAAATAATGACCTCTTCCATTTAGAAGTCGGTTAAATATTAGGGGTACACTGAAATATAATGTGATATTTACCTGAGAACGATTGAGGTCAGGCAAGTTGGGAGCGCTGAAGTGCTTCGGCAGATGAACGCGGAACAAAACCTCTTCAACTTCGTGTCCCAAGAGGCGGCGGTAAATGTAGCCGGACACCGACGAGTCGTCTACCGCGAACTTGCGCAGGGCTAGTTGCATCCTAGAACGAATATGAAAAGAATATAAATGTAAAATATACGCACTACGAGAACTTTCAGTAATTTTACGAATTTGAGAAATAGCAAAATGAGTTTTCACTAGCTATCTTAAAAAAAAAACAAATGTTTTTATGAATTTACAATATTTTACCACTGACTGCGCAATGTGTGAAATCAATTACAGTGAGTGACCTATTATTTCAATATTTAGACTATGTTCACCCACCTGTCAAAAGAAGTACTCTTCCAGATAAAATCAACCACAAAGTTTGAGGTGCAGTCCAGAGGTGCGCCGGCGCCACTCTTAAGCTCGAGCCCGACGTCATCGCCGTAGTTGTCGGGCACTTTGATCACGTGGCCCACGCCCGACCAGGCTTTATGCAGCTCTCCTACATATCTGTAATAGTAACAGTCATAACACTGAATTATCTGGTGTAATATAGAGAGAAGCAAGCTCAGTGTAGACATAAACGCAGAACGAAAATGATTGATGCATCACAATTAAGCGCAAGTCAATTGTTGCAATTGCCTGTTGATAATTCAGCTAGTCACAGCTGCAGGTTATGCGCGCTAGTCCTTCAGGTGGACCATTGTACCTGGGCCATAGCGGCCGCCGGTGGTTATTTCAACCAGCCCTGTAGATTAACACCGTATTTAAAGATAATTCTACTATAAGATAATTTATTCAGGAGTCCATAAATATAAAAAAAAATCACCTCAATCTCAGCTCATCTCCATGCATCAGTTTCATATCGCTATCAGTTTTAGCGAGCGTGAAATACGCGATGGTCTTCTTATTGAGCCCAACATCCCAACGGACCTCAATGCCTTCTTGAGTTTGAGACTCCTTCAGCCGCTTATCGTAGTCCGCTTCTAGCTTCACGAGAGGACCAAAGATGTTCTGGTATTGGTAGCCATCTTCATATCTGAAAAAGGAACAATACATTAGATAATGGTGAGTTGACTTCCGCAAGCGATTCTTACTTGGAAAACTTGCGGATTCAAATCCGCTGGCTGCGATTGTTTACGAATTGCTTGCGGAAGTAAGCTTCTGCAACTTTTGTTGTTAATCTTAACTTCGCTTAACACCCTTAGGCCTTTTGTACACACACGTTTTTCTTGCCTTGAAAAACAATGGCACGGTCGTCAGTGTTGTATGGATCGCTATGGAAGCTTGTTTACAGACACTTTTTGAAGTGAAAACTTCTTTAGCATCGTTGTGATTTGAAAATTTATGAAACGAAAAAGCGACAGTAAAAGAGACATATGAGATTTAACGTGGGAGAAAATGAGATAGGAAGCATTATACAGTGTTTTTGTTTTTTATTATTAAAAATGACATCACATTTAATCCTATGCTACTAATTTGTGGATGTGGACGTGGACGTGAACGTGGATGTGGATGGATGTTCTTTAGCATCGTTATGACTTGAAAGTTTATGAAACGAAAAAGCGACAGTACAAAGAGACATGTAAAGATTTAACGTGGGAGAAAATGAGATAGGAAGCATTATACAGGGTTTTTGAAGGTTTCACTTCTACCACGTGTGAATTGCACACATGCTGTTTTTTTTTTCTATGGCGTGGTATAGATATCGTACCGTAAATAAACCGTGCCGTGTACCTTTGTACACGGCACGGTTTATTTACGGTACGATATCATGGGCTCTGTCGTCGTCATAAGAAACTTAAGGGCCTTTGCCCTTAAGTTTCTTATGACGACGACAGAGCCCGCGTCAAATATGCCACACGACACCCCTTTTGGTCACTGCCAATATAAATTTTAACGAGCTTTCTAGGACAATACTCTGATCACCTGATTTGGCCACTTCATCATCATTCTCTTTCCCTTATTGCGATTTATTTAGGGTAATTATTGTAATTTGGTAAAACACACTAGCAGCTCACCTCTATTATCTGATGCATGGGTATCAAATAGTTTGGACATATTTTTGTTCTGGGTTAGGTAAGGTAAACATAACATTTAAACACACATATTATTTCTAGCAATACTAACGTGAGATTGTCAGTAGCACCGAGGCGTTGCTGGTCTTCCTTGAGGAGCTGGGATGAATCGAATAACCGATTTTCCCAACAGTACACAAAATACGCGCATTGACGTGGAGCTACGGACACCAGCCCGTATTACCTATTACCTAGCACTACTAACCTCAAGAGCACTTGATGAGGTTCTTCATCCACGCCTGGTTTCTCCAGATCCTGGAAGGTAGCATCCACATTGTCACGCCACAGTTCTTCAAGGCGTCCAATTTGCTGTGGAGTCACCTAGAAGAAACAACTATATGTTTATATCTATTTATAGCAACTAAGAAAAGAGTAATATCTTGTATTTTCGCGAACATTTTAAAATTTTTCGTTATGGGTGTCCTTTTCATGGTTTTAGAGGGTGCTGGAGCCGATAGTGATCAAAATGAAAATCTAAGATGGCGGCTGCAATTTTTTTAAATTTTTCATATTGGTTGTCGTTTTTATGGATTTCAAGAGCGCTAAGACCGATAGTGAGATCAAAATGCAAATCCAAGATGGCGGCTGTATTTGTTTTATTATTTTTCATCATTGGTATCGTTTTCATGGTTTTCGAGGGTACTGGAGCCAATAATAAAGTCAAAACGAAAATCCAAGATGGCGGCTGCGAAAATTTTATTTTTTTTATCATGGGTGTCGTTTTCACGGTTTTGGAGAGTGCTGAAGCCAATAGTGAGGTTAAAATGAAAATCCAATATGGCGGCATTTTCAAATTTTTCCCTTTTTGACCCTTTTTCTATGGAATGCGTGGGGATACGAATTTTACATTTATATAAAATACTTAGATCTACGGTTCCTTGGAGCTGTAGAAATATCAAGCCTCTAAGACGTTGACTTAGAAGCTGGCATAAATTGCCATTCATGTCGCATATTTTGACACTCGCAAATAATTAAAACCCTATGGGTTTTAATTATTTCCGTTAACCTAGAATCAAGAAATTTGGCAATTAGCAAGGTCCCGCAGATCAAATACATAGTTACAGTAAATTAAAGTAATTTTATTCGGAATCGCAAAATAGGCCGTATCTTGAATTTAGTTCACTCAACCCGGTTAATCTAACAAAATATTTTTACTGCATAGTAAAGTTTGTCCTTCAATCTGGAATTGGAAATTCATAGACTATTATAATATGTATTACTAAGAGCTTGTTCAGAAAGGGCGAATTCGCCGCGATTCTCTCGTGCGTATTACACGCGACCGTTGCGTCCAGAAGGAGCGTACCAACGCGCGAGCATTTGGATTTGAATTTCATTTGTCAGTAGAAAACATGGAGTTGAACGCTCTGAAGTTCGCGCGTCAACTGGACGCAACAAGGAGTCTGCAGTATCTCGACTCGCGCGCAATACGCGCGAGTCGAGAGTCTGGCGAACTGCACGCGATTTACGTGCGGATTTTGAAATCGCGCGATGTTTGTGGACCCGATGTATTGGCGCCTAGTATCTCGTTAACG
Organism: Luperina testacea; assembly: GCA_927399505.1. NCBI lineage: Eukaryota > Metazoa > Arthropoda > Insecta > Lepidoptera > Noctuidae > Luperina > Luperina testacea. Next base: position 11,323,424 of record OV656771.1, on the reverse strand, counting down.
CGCGAATCATTTCGTGGCGAATTCGTCCCTTCTGGAAAAGGTCTTACATGTCCGTGAATCTGTTACCGGCGTCGGAACAGATACACAAACATACAATAATATTGAATAATATACCTACTTGCACAGCGATTATACTTAGGTACTACATTGAATAGAGCCGTTTCATTTGATTATTTTACGTATACTTACTAGAGAAGTATATATATAGGCCGGGCGAAAAGTTTCTGCTGGCGGGAAGCGATTGTGTTATGTTTTCGTCGTGTTTGATGAAAGGGGTAGGCAAGGAGGCGCGGGTATAACGTTTTTTTTCTGGTTTAATGTGCCCCTTAAAGGCAATATACTCAGCCTTTATAACAGGCGACTAAAGAAAAATGTTTACCCCTTCAGGATATATTATAAACTAGCTGACTCGGCGAACTTCGCACCGACATCGAAATCAATGTATCTGTTCTCGAGATATCATCAAAAAAGCCATTCCATACAAAATGTATGAGAAAATGAATTATCTTCATTATTTTTTTTTTTCGTGAATTTTTACCATGTTTTAATAGTTATTCTGCTATTAGTGGTGGTGACAAATCCAACAAATCAAAGATCATAAAAATCGGTCTTGCCGTTCTTGAACTATAAATTGTGTATCCAACCTGACTTTGTTTTATATATGTATATACATAGTAAGATTGAAAGTAACACTGTCTGCCTGTTACCTTTTGCATACCTTAACGGCTGAATGGATTTCAATGAAATTTGGCATTCAGGTAGACCAGGACCTGGGTTAGGATATAAGATACTTTTTCATCTTGGTAGTATGTTCCCAAGGGATAAATTCCAAGCTCTATGCAGGCAAAACCTGGTTATTTATATTTTACTTATGAAAGAAGATGGGCTTACCTGGCGAGCTCTCATCTGCTCAGCTTCAGAAGGTACTTTCACCAGCCAAGATAGAAAGGCACGGTCAGCTGCAAAATATAAAACATTTTTGCTACAAAATTCGATGAATATTCATTACCTAAGTAGGTAATGGCATAATACTATGTTTGTAATCAGGTGATTACAAACATGTGTAATTGATTTATGCAGTCCTTTTTTCATAAAACTCGATTTTCCGAAGCACTTTTCGAATTTTTTTACGCGCCTATCAGTTCGGAACGGTGTTTCTGTGCGTAAGAACTAGACGTTGTTCGTGTAGACTAGCGTTTAACTACTCATCACTGATACTAGCTCTGTCAGACACGAAGCCAGGTGAGACAGCGAGCTTTTTGGCCATGACCACCAGTGAGTTCGAGCTCGCAACTAGTTTACTCGTAAGTCCTATGTTCGGCGAAAACAGGATTCTATAAAATTTTCTCTATAGAATAAAAATTACAAAGTTACCTCCAAACCGAACAATAAACCGCTAGTATTAAAAAAATACTCCAAATTAGATCATGAAATTTTGCATAACAACTGAACTAAACATAAACCAGGTACTATGTTTCTTATTTTTTTCAAATTACCATTATTTTCACTGTAAAAAGCAAATACCTAAACTGTTGGCGCAGCCTGCCGCCCAGCACCGCACTCTGTCTCACTCTCACTCAGTCCACAAGCAGTATCGTGCGAGCGAGATAAAGAATGAATTTTAGCTGAGGTAGTATGGGCTCTTAAGAACATTCACATTCACATTCTGATCTCAGTCTCAATCTGTCAAAAATACCTTAAATTTCCCTACATTTTGACATTTGTTTGATGCCGAGATGACTAGGTTTGAATGTTTTAAATTACGAGAATTGGCCTTCAGAAATCAAGATTTTTGCAGGTGTTAATACTTTAGTATGCCCTTGTTAATGACAAATGTATGTATGGTAAAATAAGCCAAAACCTACATATCAAAGGTTTCCACTGTTCTTGATCCCAGTTCATGTCCTTCAAGGAGCTTTGAGCTGCACAAGGTTGGCTGAAAACACAACATAGATAGCAATTGTATAGTACTATTTTAACACCATTATTTTTATAGGAGAAACCTAAATTGTTTTTTTTTTCTTTAGAATTATTAATCTTGTCAATTTGCCAGCATTTGATAAATCTCAAATTTTGCACAAACATAAAATTACAAAATATTATGCAAGACATTATATCATGACACTACATACGTATTTGAATACTTACAAGCTGTTATCTATTACATATGTTTATATAAATACAAATTAGTACTTCTCTTACCGGCAAAGCAGCACAACAACAGAGTCCGCCTTAGCTGGTATAAAGCCAAGAACAAACACATTCCTCGCACCGCATGAGTAGCATTCCAACAACGTCTCCCCGAGTGGCCCGTCTCTATGCAACGCGGCTTCCTTGTGCTTGGCACGTACCAAGTGGTTGATGATATGCGAGCCTGAGGTGTTTCCTCGCCCATTGCAGAACCTATAATAGATATTTTGCACAATTATAACTTTTCTATGAGTTCTCCGTAAGCACCTGAAAATTAGCTTTCAGCCTAAGGGTAAGTATTTTGTGTGGCAGCATATGAATGATATCCTTACCATTAATGTTAGTCATCACTAGTAGAAGTTGATTGGGTTAGTTTTGTAACCATTTTATATCTTGTTGCACATTCACTGCGAAACAAGGTCATCTGACAGAATCAGAATTATATAATTGCAGTGCAACACAGATTATCAACTGATTTACCACAACATAAGTCTTATTTATGTGAATGTTTAGTTCATAGCCTTATGTTGAAATGTTTACTTTTCGAAGTTACTGGTATAATGCAAATGATACATATTGTGATGCAAATTAAACTTAATTTGCATTCTAGAAAGTTCAAGTAATTTCAAAGGACGGGAAGGTTAACACTTGACAGATTTTACTATGAATAAATTAGTTAATGACCTTTGTATGTGGGTAAAACCATTGTCACCCTTTGTACAGTTTCTATATTTATGTCTGTAATTTATATGGTGTACAATAAAGAGTATTCTATTCTAAAACCAACATTTCTAGAACAATGAAGTTTATACAAAATCTTAGGTATTATTTGACTAGGTTGTAACATGTTAATATGTATATTGTTATTGTTTGAAGATTTAAATCTTACAGGTTAGTGGTAAGGCGTGTAAGATAGAATGTTTTGTTTGACGTGACACTAATCATAGATTGTGTTCAAGTGTAACAAGATACTAAGGTGAGAAAGTGACTCACCACTTGTTGCAAATATTGCACATGACAACAGTGGCCGGATCATGTATGCCACAGTATTTGCACGCGTGGTCAGGTAGCTCCTTGCTGTACAAGGCCTCATCTTCTTCCTCAAATTGCAATTCCGCTATGGCATTAGTCACATTGGAAACTTTCGATGATAAGTCAGAGCGCCCCAAGCCGTTCACCTGAAAAGCAACCAATACCGAGTAAAATACAAGCTGAGACAACTTACGTAGTTACGTATTCATCAAAATAGGGTTATAGGGAAAACAAAAATATTGAACTATGTTTTCACTAACCTGATTTGAAGATGACAAGCCATGATCATGTTGAGAAGCCTGTGTTTGGCTTTGAGAAGGAAGTGTGAAGTCAGTGAATTCGAATTCGGAGCCTTGAGTATCAGCCCCAATAAGATCCGCTTCCTCAGTGTCCAAAAACGTGAGTGTTTGTGAGCTCGGTCCGTAGGCGTCCACACTCATTTTCCCCCGATATAATTATATTGAACAAAACAAAGAAAATGTGTCAAAAAGATAAAATATTGCACGATTAAACCAAATTCCCATAACAGCCACGCAATAATTATCAAACGACATGCGAAGAATGATGAAAAATCGCCATGTTAGCACATGGTTTGTTTCCATTTACAAACTAAATGATTATTGGTCAATCTAGGATGTTTTACGATAACACCAATCAGCAACTCGCATTATTTCAGGTGGTAATTTGTAACCAATCACAATGAAAGAAAACAAGAACGATAGACAAATAAATATTTTTTTAAACAATATTCGAAAAATTTTAGCCTAGCTACGTGGATTTTAATCGTGTTGTAGAATTAATTTTATTATTTTTCTAGATCACGCGTCATGCACAAACAAACGTCTAATCAGCAAGCCTCAGCATACATAGCCGTTTTCAGCAGACATAGCCGTTCAGAAGTCAGAGCTGGAAAATTATAAATATAATCTCTGATTGGACAGTACACAATGGCTTACAATGGCCCATTTTTATCCCTAGACCGCCCATTTTTGTTGTCTCTGAGATATAAAGCGGGAAATTCAAGTTGACATTATAATCCAACTAGCTAGAATAATCCTCAAAAAATTTTAACAGCAGGTTTAAAAAAATATAAGTATTTTTTCAGAAAATGGGTTGAGTAAGTACTTTAAAAAAATCGACACTATAGGTACACGTTTAGGGGTTAAGTCGATTTGGTTGCTCGTGAATAAGACAAGGCCTGCTAGAGTAATAAACAATGCGAATATTGTTATGAACAAAAATATAAAATCTAGGGACCTAAGTAGTCGATACCTAACGCGGGCTTAAGGTGAGGTTCGTTAAGACCTCGTTTTTAACTCCCGAAAAAACAGAGAGGTGCCGGGTGTTAAAAGTTTAATGGCCCAAACGGCTGAACCGATTTTAATAAAATAAAAAAATATATTTGAAAGGTGAATTGTTTTAGAGTGTTCTTAGCTATGTATATGATTTAAGAAAGTCGGTTCAGCCGTTTGGAGATTATCAGCTCTTTTCGAGTTGGTGAATTGAAGTGAGCATCTTCCACAGGTCTGATTGAGCCGAAATTTGGCATTTCGTTACTACAATGATATTAGAATAACATAGTAAACTTGAACTGTTGCTACAGCATCATCTGGAATTTGCAGGATACCCAACTCCCTTAACTTACAGCAGAGGTATCGTGTTTGGGCTCCTTTGAATGGTCTCAATGAAAGGTTAAATCAGAAGCGTAGCGTGTCTTGGCGGGGCCCCGTATAAAAATTTGTTTGGGGGCCCTTAGGAAGGGTAAAGAATTCTCACAAAAGAAAAAAAATGTTTGCATAAATTAAAATAAATATTTATTCATCATAATTATCTATCTGTCACTTTTTCCAAAATTTTTACAAGCAATTCAAATTAAATACGGGACCCCCGTGGCCCGGGGGCCCCGTATAATTGATACGGCAGATACGGCGGTAGCTACGCCCCTGGGTTAAATTATAGATAGATGGTGCCGTACGCAAAATACGCGCATTGACGTGGAGTTGCGGACACCAGCCCATAGGTATTACCTATTACCTAGGTAGATCGTGACCAGGGGCTCATGATGGAGTAGGAAAGAGAAATGGGAGGACCGGACAAAATGGCCCCACGGCCATAAAAAGTTATGGCGATGTTCCGTAGGACGTACCTGACGGTAGATAACGGAATACTTTGAATAGTAAATCATTTCTAGTGGTCTTAGTTTAAATATTCGCAAATAAAAGAAAATTTGTTTATTCTGCACAAACAAAAACGCACATTGCAAATAAAAATTTAAAAAATATTAAAAAAAGACATACACACAATGTATGCATTCCGAAGATAACAAAATAATATGGTACCATTGAGCTGGTCAGATGATAGCTCTAGATAACGGAACTTTTGAATAAGTGCTAGTAAACCCATCGAGTGTGGGCTCATTAGATGTCTCAACGAGTAGGTACAGCGGTGCTATTCTGTAAAAATATCACCGTGCTAACTTAGGTGAAGTGAGCTTCATGTGAGCTATCTTCCACCTGATGCTAGGGATTAACACTATTGACAACTCACTTTAAGCTCACTTCACCTAAGTTTTCACGGTGAGATTTTTACAGAATAGCATTTACCAGATGACGAGGACCTCATAACTGACATAGAAGCTAGATAACGGAACTCTTGAATAGCTACTACCTCGAGTGTGGGCTTACTAGATGTGTCTCAATGAGTACTGTTCCTTTTACCAGATGACGAGGACCTCATAAGTGACCTGGACGGTAGATAAAGTAACTCTTTAATAGCTACTATATAGTAAACCCCTGGAATGTGGGTTCACTAAATGTATGTCAACGAGTCCTGTCCATTTTAGGTACTCTTGAAACTCTTGAATAACTGCTAGTAAGCCGATCGAGTGTGGACTCATAATTATGATGATGAGAAGTGTCTTAACGAGTCCAAATAAAGATGTCTAAAGTTTAAAAAAAAACAAGTATAATACTCGTACATAAACAGTTTTATATCTTTCACTGTTATGTGCCTCTATTTAGGTTTTTTGCGTAATTATATTCATTTTAGGAAAAAATATATTAAGCCGAAATATTTGAAATAGTACCATCAGCCAGGGAGAAAACAGAGGTACCTATTCCTCTGTTTTTCTATACTAACGTATTCGTTAGTAGCTATGGAATTTACGCCAACGACCACGAGTACCTAACTAGCTTCACTGTGGTAATAACCCTCCTTCTGGCGCAGTCGGGTAAAACTACGTACCTACAGCTGCGCAGCTTTCGGCGAGTCACGTGTTGATCGTAGCATGTTTACTAGTAATATAATATTAGAAAGTTTTAAAAGCAAGAAATAAAAGTTAAAATTAATATTTAAAAAACCCCCGACTCAAACAAAAACCTTTAAAAACTAGTTCTAGGAAATATTTTGATGCAAGCGTCTTCGCGTCGTCAGTGGACGCCTAGTTTTTGTTTGAGTCGGGGGTTTTTAGCCAATATAATAATATATAAATGATGAATTATTTTAAAGAAAAAATGGAATAGGTACATACCTATTCCATTTTTATTCTAGGTAGGTACATACTAACCTATCTATAAGTAACAAGACCCATTCTATCTAAAAGGTAATTAAGATTGCAATTTATTAGCTTTGCTATTTAATTTTTGATTGGCTAGCTCATTAGGATTCTCTTTTTTTCATTTTGCACCGTTATGTTATTGATACTTTTATAATTGGATTACTGATAGTGGTTTTATGATTACCATGAAATTAACCTTTAATTTGTTGACGTTTTTAACTTTCTCATTTCGGTTTCTTTGTGTCTGTAAAATTGATCAGATACCTACGTAATTAAGGCTAGTCTTAAATTAAACTAAACTACACCTAGTTTAGATTTTATCATGTAGGTAAGTGGTGCGAAAATTATAGGACAGTGTGTAGGTAGAGGTAGGTATCTGTTTATTTATCGATACCTCTATCTATTTATTTGTATCTATTCCAAATATTTTATTTACTTCTGAGTATAAACTTTACTGTTTGTGAGTATTAACGATGTAATAAAATCGCGATATCTTCCGGCTCAGCGATCTCGGCTACTGGAGCATAGGTCCGCTAACTCTCGACATCTTGGCTATTTTCGAATGATCTCAAAACGCTGGTCGACACTGAATTGAGAAAAATTAGACTACGTATTGACACCAGGATGATGTGGGAGCACTTTGACGAAACGCCAAACTTTTTAATTGCATTTCCAGCGAATCTTGCGGCAACAAATTTGTAGAGTGCCTACGCATCGTAAATGAGCGCAAACGCAGCATGGTAATTTTTGCTAAGATAAAAATTTGACAGTTTTGAGGAAGATTAGTATTATACCTATAAGTTTACTGGATTACCTACACGTAACAAAATTATTGTCAAATGGAATATCCTGTTTAATTACTGGTCTGTGACTGAATAATCACCATATTAATGTATGGTATTCATCTTATATTTTCCCATGATGAAGAATTACTAATTACATTGTTATGCAATTGTTAAATGATTTAATTAGGGTCGGTTAAGGATGAGTAGGTGTCGAGTATGTAATTTAAATTGTAGTTACAAATAAACCCCATATTTGTATTTTCCTTAATCTTTTGGAATCCAAAATTCCTACAAATACATCGATAGGAACTTTAGCATAAAGGTAAACAGGTTTTGCGGTACTGAGAACTGTCGGTGACTTACCTGTGATAGTATCTAATTTTATCCTTATGACCTACACAGGGTTATTGGTAAAACATTAACAACCTCTTAAGAGATCATTGTACTCATCATTATGAACAACTTTTACCTACTATGGAATCAACAGGAAATCGCGAAAAAAAATCAGCTGTTCCAACATTTTGACGAGTTATACGAACATAAATGTAGGGTCAGGCGATTTTTTTTCGCGATTTCAGGTTTGTTCCCATAGTAAAAGTTGTTCATAATGATGAGTAGGTACAATTACCTCTTAAGAGGTTGTTAATATTTTACAAATAACCCTGTACAGAATAAGGTAGGTACCTATATATACAGAATAAGGTAATAGGACATAAAACATCAAATAAAACCGCATTTCTTTGGGCATTAAAAGTTTTATACCCTCAAGCACTTGACGAGACCTAGTAACAACAACAAGGAACGTAGGTATAAATAGCAATAATTTTATTAAAGCAAATAGATACAGTGCATTTTCGTCTAATTTAGAAGCCCGTTTCTTTGGCGTCTGTCCAAGTCTAGATTATCATCAAAGAGTTTTAGTTTTACTTACACAAATGTAGGTACATTTCAGGAGACATGATGGCTGCGTCTGGTAATGCACTACTTTTTTATTTTAAAATTATATTGGAGCGAATTGCTAGACTTTGTTAGTGACTATCTTCGGTTCGTTTCTAGGCATTTTCTGCTGTTTTTAACCGACTTCTAAAAAGGAGGAGTCCTCAATTCGGATGTTTCTATTTTTTTATGTATGTTCGGGCATAACTCCATCGTAAATAGACGGATTTGCAAAATTTTTTTTGTTCGAAAGGGCTTTATTCCGAAATGGTCCCATTTAAATTTCGGAAAGATCTGATGATGAGTTTCGGAGACAGACGACGGAACTCTTCAATAAATGCCAGCAAATCAACCGCGATTGCTGCTATAGCATATGTACCTATGCATTGTTTACGCAATCACACAACATAACATCACGCCTGTACCCTTTAAAGGGTTAGGCAGATGTGGTCAATAGCTTTCTGTCACTGATCTTCACATAGTAAGTAGTGATATATGAATTTATTTGGGGTGGGTAGGTACAACTAAAAAGTGACTTCGACTTCCGAAATTAAAGATAATTTTTTCACTTTGTAGTGTTTTTTTTGGAAGTCGGTTGTTTTTTTTTGGAAAAAAGTTTTTTACCCAGTGCTTTTCTCATCTGTGTGGGAACTTTCTACAGTGAATAGATATGCACGTACATAAAAACTTCAGATTACTCTTTCTTTTCACACTAATAGATTACCAAGTTCCAGAAGCAGTTAGCAAGAGATGTACAAAACGTTCAGGATTTTCCAAAAAATCAAAATTCGAAAAAAGTTCTTTCAAAGGGCAGAATCCCTGTAGGTATTTATTAACTTTCCGCTCTAAACATTGGCCAGTGACTGGAGCCGCAATCCACCATTGCGAAATTACTGACTCTACTTCTATCAGCATTTTTATCTCCATTCCTGAAAGAGTTTTCTTCAGAAGCTCATGAATGTCACACAAAGTTCCACAGCTACACGTTGTCATTCCTGTACCCGTTGTGCCCCTAACTCTTTGATTAGACACTGGCGAATCTCTACAGCATTGAAGCTGACTCACAAAAGAGGCGCCTGCGCTCATATAAAACTCATATTAAACGTTAGGCATTCACACAAACATCTGAAAAGGACTGTAATGATATTTTTATTGGACGTTGATGCATTTAAAATCTCAAAATACTGTTTATGATGTGTGTCTGAGTGTTTCTGTATCAATTTCTTAGTGCTAATGGAAATAAGATGCTCCTAAAACTGCTTGCACCACAACCCATTATAGCGTGTGCTTCCTTTAAGCAAATCGTAATTATTGTTTTGGAGACAAAAGGATTTTGAGAAGCTGTTATTGAATGTAGGTATATAGGGTGTTCAGAAAGTTTTTATTAATATAAACACAGTAGGTAGCTACTTACATATTAAAGATTGTCATTTTCCTTATTTCTCAACATCATCTAAGCGTTTAGGAGCAGTGGTGGCCAAGTGGTAATGGCCGCGACTTACGAGTTGTAGGTCGTAGGTTCGAACCCACACTACTAGGCGCTATACTTAAAATACTTAGGTACCTACTTGTGTAAATTATTTCATTGCTCTGAAAGCGGTGATGGAAAACATCGTGAGGAAACCGGCATGTCCTAGGACCAAAAATTCGAAGACATGTGTCATGTACCATTCGCACTGGGCCCGCGTGGTGGATTACAGCCAACTTCCTCTCATCTAGAGGGGGCCTGTGTTCCAGCAGTGGGTACATTATAGGCTGCTTATACTATTATCTAAGGCTTTGCAGCCGCGGGTGGGCCTTAAACTGGTCAAGTAGGTATACCAACCAACGTTCTTCTCCAAAGTGACCTATTTCCCGCTTTTTCTCTCCAATTTCTCACTCCAACTTTCTTAAATCTTGGTACTTATTTCTGTCGTACTATTTTATGTATAAATTATTAACATACTGTCTTGTGCTCAAATGTTAATTTACCACACCATAAATGTCATGTGTTAGTTTACTCTCTTGAACAAATTATGCGCATGCACAATTTATTGTTCTTATTACATTCGACCTATTTCGACTGAAGGAAGGTCGTCTGGATCACTTCCGCCTTACAATCTCACATTTTATGCTTTATTACATCTTTCGGCAGTTCGCGTGACGACAATTATCCATCCGAGAAATTCGCTTCGTTTGACCACCCGTAATAATCAAATCGAGACCCATAAAGTTCTTTATCTCAGTTAGAATAAAAACAAAACTTCAATAGCCGCTCAAAATGTCATGTACATACATCCAATTAAGGGCCCGCAAGTGGGTAATGTTCAGCAGTATGGGAGCATATCAGATTACGCTGCAGTCTCGCAGTTAACTCTCAAAAGCTAATTGATGCAAACGTCTTGATTGATGAGAGCGACGACCTTCAGTCGTATTTATTTATAAAAACTCAAGGAGACCGGTTATGTCAATTAAGATCTTACAATGCCCTTATACAATGGGAGTAAATATAATTATTACTGTGCAATGATTTCATTAGGTCGTTTAGCAAATTGTACGCGCGACATACAGTAGTAGGACTAGCACGAGACAATTGTCGACAATTGGTGCGCAGCGGCGCCACTCGTGATGTCACCGAGACTTCACAACTACTTTAAATCTTAATGTAATAATAACACTTAAAATGGTTACTCACATGTATTGACCCTACAGTTCTAACGTTAAAACATTTCTGTGATACTCATCCAGCAATACGGTGCGTTCAATTTATAAGGTCCGCTGGTATTGTGGACCTTTGAATCCAATCCCTAATTGGTAGATATTATGGATATGGCTGTGCTTTCGTGAATTTAAGCGACCCTAAGGGTCTACTACATTACATATCACGTTGAAGCATTAACGTCTATTACCATCGTCGTAAAATTGTGTAACATGAACAATAAACGATGTATAAGTCGGCACATTTTTATTGAATGATTGTAATGAATAGCTACTGATTAATGGCTACATTTGACTTCCTGCGTCTGTCCAATGACATTCATATGTAAATCTATAGTGAAATAGCTCCAGTACCGTAACATGAAAGGTATGAAATATAATGACGTGGTGACGACACGGCCTGTATTCTGACTTTACAGTTGAAAATCTCGGCGGCCAGGACGATGAATTTGTCTCGTGAGGTATAACAGTAATCAGTTTGAGAATAGATCATGATGGATGGCGGAAAGTTTAACTTTCTCATGTTGAAATAAGAACACTGAAACATTGTTTAGTGCTCATGGTAACTAATTACTTGCCTACGAGTAAAAAGTGATCCACTTTAGGTACCTACTCGTAAACATGCAGACTGATGCTTTCCAGAGAAGTGGAGTAGGCGTTTAGTAGAATTTATTTTTGAAAGCGAAATAATAAGAGTGCATGCAGAATGTCCATACGTTTTCCTCTTAATTATTTTACGTAGGTATCAAAATGATCTGCGTTCTGCCAGCCTTTTGGGCACTTTTCATGTTGACAGCGATGCAGGCGAATTATTTTATGCCCTATGGGTCTTCCTCCCTTTTCTTTTTTTATATACATATGCATAAATTAATATTTTAAATCTGTTAGTTTATATTATGTAAATATTATATTTTGTTTGAAACTATAAAGTGTATTTTTCTGCGTTCGAAGGTGCTTGATTTTTGATTTAGCATTCGTCCCATACCAGCAGAATGATTAGAATGTTGAGATTGTGACCGTGTCAAAATTCTTCGTAACTAAAATTCACTGTTTAATAAATTGATTTGGTTATATCTTCTACGAACATATTGACACTAAAGATTGCGCGGAATAAGCAAGTGCGTTGAACACAGAACTACACGGCACGTTTTAAATAATTAACTATGCCTGCTTCATACTAATATGCAAAGGTGGCGCCGCGCCTCATCGGGATTCATAGCGCGGCTCGCTGACTCTTATAGTTCGTCTCTCAAACTTTATGGTCATATGAAGTGTGCCCTACCTATTTGTATAATCAGTTACGCATTAAGAATGTGTGCAAACGCCCTGATTGTCTAATTAATTAATGCATTTTCCGCACTAGTTAGTCATACTGGTTGTTCGTATATCGCAGCACTATTCTCTTTTCCAGCATTTCCGTTACTAATTTACTTAAATCCATTTTTGGCCTTCGCTAATCTATCCAATGTTGTATTAGGAAAATGATGTTGTCTTCATTAACAGCAGAGCTTACCTGCTTGGTAAATAATATCTTGACAGAAATTTTATATTTCCTTATTTGACTACTTAAACATATGCATCACTCATTACATAATTTGGGCGTTTCTGCGTAAGACGATTTTGAAACATATAATTAGCTTTACCTATTTAATTTTTGATTTTTTTTTTCTTTTTTCTCTTTTGGCTTCGCACGGTTTGTGCCAATGTCACGTATTTTTTTTTCGCAAAATTTTCCTGTTCTTGTCCTCGATCTCGCCTGGTGGTAAGCGATGGATGAAGTCTGTGATGAATCGAGCAACCCTCGAAGATGACTCAAGTTTTCCCATATCGGCTTTCATCCACAATAACCAGCAAATATAGGTACCTGGTTTGATTTTCTATTAAGCATTTAAAACTTGAGAAAACTTTAGCGCCAACCTCGGCAGTATATTATAGTATTACGCAAACTATCAGACGTTAACGAGTAGAGTAGAACTCGGTCTAGACTGTCGACAGTGCAGTCGTATTTACCTAGACTAAATTAAGAACAATTTACGATATGGTTGTTTTATGTTTCCAGACAATTTGGTTCAGGGCTCATTCGCAACTATGAATTGCTACAACTAACTCTACATTCTTAAATGCAACCTAAATACCTCAGCGTGGTTAATTTTCCTTAGTATTAATGACTAGCTGAGCCCGCGGCTTCGTTCACGTGCTTAGCTACTTGTAGGTAAAGCGTGATGATATTCATTTCGGAGGTTAAATCTAATTAAATAACACGGTAAACTGTTGAGGAATACGGACATAATGCAATATTGCTTATCGCCTATACCCAATAGCGTTATGAACGTCCACGTGAAATTTCCTGTTGCCCTCATCCACCCCGTCGCATCTCATTGCCTGCGCTTACATCATTTTCGCTTAACGATCTTTCTAACTTTTTTTTATTTTTGCTCGAGGGTCATAGCGTGATATTACATAGCCTATAGCTTCCCTCAAGAATTAAATTCAAGTTCAAATAATTTTATAAGTTCATAAGATGTTGTGTTAGTAACAGGTAAGTCTGCTATGTATCGCCATTGAGGCATACAAAATTATACATAGGTAAAATACAATACATCAAATTGCCATGCAATACATTAATATTAAATTAGTATAATATTTATGTCAAATTACAAATTAGTCATGTTACAAAACAGAAATTCTTATATAGAGTACATTTACTTATCAACAATTCGTATAGTTTTTTTAAAAGGTATTTATATCGCTCATAGTTCTGAGAAAAAGTGGAAGATTATTAAAGATACGTGGGCCCATATAAAAGATGCTTTGGTGCAAAAGCTTTGTTTTACTGGCTACGGAGCGCAGCTTGTCTTTGTGTCTGGCCCTCTAGTGCAAAATTCAAATAAGTTTGGATTTGATTTTATGAATATTATATGTAGTTTCATATATGTCACTAGGGAGAGTTATTTTTTTTAATTTGTAAAATGTGGTCTGCTTGAATCCACTTAGTGTATATTGCACATCGATCTAATACAACGTTTTTGAGCTCTAAAAGCAAGCTATTTTTCCTCAGATTTACCCCAGAATATGATGCCGTAGCGGTATGCTTGAAGCAACATATCCATGATAGGCAGTTAGTAGTGCAGACCTGTGGTGCAGACTGTCTGACAGTGTTTCTTAATCTGTAAAGAGCATAAGAGCTCTAAGTCTTTTGTAAACTTACTCTATGGCTCATACTCTATGGTGGCTTTAAATTTACTTTGCTATCAATATAGAGACCCAGAATTTGGATACATCGATTTCTTCTATGCTGGTTTGAGAGTAACAATTCTTGATTTTTTGTTTTTCTAGGTAATTTTCATCAAGCCTTTTTATAATTGTTGTTTTGGTGCTATTTAAGTAAAGTTTTAAATTAGTTCTGTCATTACCGGTAAACAATATAGTACTATCGTCTGCAAATAATGTCATCATGTGGTGGTGTAACTGTCGACATGTCATTTATATAATTAGAAATTAGGCTATCAAATGCAAAAAGAATTTTTCAAATCCAACTGGTAATTTCGGTTTTTTTCTGAGATTAGCGCGTTCAAACAAACTCTTCAGCTTTATTACTAGTATAGACTATAGATATATTATACATAGTAAAGAAGATAGAATAGAATATAATCTGAAATCTAAAATGTTATGACAATAATAAAATGGCATATCTTTTATTGTCTTTGGTTTCGCAGTAACTAGGCACTTTGATTAACCGGATACAGAAAACTATTTTTATGGCGTCGTTTTCGAGGTGGAGTGTTTATTATCATTGATTTGATCTTGTGTCCAAACCGAGAATTATTGGGCTGTTTGATGATTTAAGTACATGTGCCTACAGGAAGTTTTCTAGACACACGTTTCGTTTTATAGTCAAGCATCAAGTGCAGGTACCTACTAAGGTCTATGACTCTACGCAGAAGCTTTTAGTTTTGTTTTCAGGAAAGCAAAATGACCGCTAATGCCTTTCTTATTGTAAGCGCTGTGAATTCTAGCAGCCAAAAAGGTCTCAATCAACTCAGCCTTACGCAGTCCACGTGCTGGACACAACAGCTGCAACTGCTCCCAGGCTGCGCCACAACACTCCTCAGCCTTCCAAATACACCCCGTCCCAGCTACTTTTTTAAGGTCGTCGGTTCATCTAGCTGGAGGTCCTTCCACACTACGCTTACCGATATGCGGTCGCCACTTCTAGACTCGTCGTCTGCTCCACCGTCCATCGGTCCTTAGTCAAAGATAGCCAGTCCACTGCCACTTCAGCTGGAAAAGGAGCACTGCAGCTGTAAAATCCTTAATCATGATTTAGGATTTACGCAATATTCTCTCACGATCATTCATCATCGGGGTCTATTAGAAGGCCAAGAGTCTACGAACTCAACTGCAGTGATGAAAATTGTTCGACACGTGTTTCTTATTTAACAAATCTCTTTCAGCATTCAATCGTTTGGTAATTTAATCACTTTATTGGATGAATTGGCGCCTGCTAGTAGGCGTTTATTAAAAAAATGAAGTCATTGTCGCTTCGTCAAATAAAAACGACAAAATAAAGCAGTAGAATAATCATCACTTGTGAAAGTGGGCGGACTGGAATTTCTAAAAGGGCAAATTTTTGTTAATAATATTATGAAGGAATTTTAATCTTTTAATAACATAAATCGGTACTCATCATCTGCCTAGCTTTTCCCAACTATGTTGGGGTCGGCTTCCAGTCTGACCAGATGCAGCTGATACCAGTATTTTATATGGAGTGACTGCATATCTGACCTCCACAACCCAGTTATTGTGCCACTCCACAACCCACCACTCGCGTGGTGGATTACGGCCCACTCCCCCTCACTGGTGTGGGTAGGTAGATGTCACATGTCTTCGAATTTTGGGTTCTAAGACATGCCGGTTTCCTCACGATGTTTTCCTTCACCATTTTGAGAGCAGTCGTGGTGAAATAATTTACACAAAGTAAAGCGTCTGTCTGGGTTCGAACCAACGACCTACAACTCGTAAGTTGCGGCCGTTACCACTGGGCCACGATCGCACTGCGTAGGATGCAATGCAATGCAGGATTTAAATATCTTAAATACAGCCCAATACAAAACAAAGGTGCCAAGCATTTTGTAGCCGCTCGTCTATATTTCATCAGATAACTAAAATTTTTTCGACCCGCGGGCTTTGAGAACTATGACCATTGTTTCAACTTTAATCACGATTGCTTTCGACGAGCAAGCGAAAAAAAATCCTACAGGAATGCGTTTAGTTGCTTTCCCTTGTATTTCTGTTTAAAATGTACTTCAATTGGATTCACATACACTTTGAACATTACCGCAGTATAATTTTAAATGTCAGATTAATCGAGGTTCTTACAAGTATAATGGCAAATTAATTGCGACCATTTGGTCGACATTTTTCTCAAGCTACACTCATTTATTTTCTTGGTTTACCATATAAGAACACGCACAATTCTATACCATTTTAGTTTAACGAGACCTTGACAGTCCTTAGTGGATAATAATATAATTATGTGTTGTAATCAATTACAAGATGATGTGTGGACCCAAATTTATACTTATGACGTCTCTGGAGGCAGTTTGGGTACCATAAAGTCCATTTTAGATCCTAAAGTATAAATACAAGAATAGATAATTGCGTGTCGGCAATCTACGGAACTAACTTGAAATAGGTATACCGGACGTGCATTGACTTTCGAAGCGTATCATATTGTAACAAAGTAACTTCAAGCTACTTAAGTAGACAAGTACCATCTTAAATATTAGTTGGTACATAGTAATTGCTAATCAGTCGCTTAAAAGCGTGGTGCATACGATTGGTGTGCTGCGCACGTTTGTAGGAAGTACGTCACGACACGAGTATACGGACGTGTCCGTCAAAAAGTTTAAAAAGCAGGGTTTTCGTTGTTGTCATTGAGTGGATTGGATTGTTTTGTTCGTATTCATTTATGGTAGATTCCGCGACTCGTGACGTACCGGCGAAAATGTCCATGGGTAGGAACTGACGCCTGTTCGTTATGGTGGCCTTAAAATTGATTCGTCACTGGATGTCCGCTGGATGGCCTTCACCGTCTGCGACTGCGCCGGTCGTTCACGCAACTCCCTAGCTAATTATAGAAACATTGAATGGGTCGCGACACATTCTCTTTCGGAATTCTTTTAGCTACCTGGATGTGCATTGTTTTAATACTCGGACTTCTTCAATCTCAATAAAAAGTCATACAAAATTGAACGTATAGTTGACTATAATAGGTTATGCTTGTTGGTAGATTTAGCATCGAATAAGGAATTTTTTTATTATTTTTAACTTTAAATTACGAATTATATAATTATAAGCACGATGTACGCACGGTGGTCTCATAGAGACTATCTGCCTAACAAAAGCATTAACTTGACCCGGAAGCTCGATAATTTTCGTCTAGACATCGACGCAGGCATAGCCACTTATCTGACTATTATATTGTAATGGAATCATTGTTTCAGGCCAATTAAATGTCGTTGAACTATAGTGATATTAGTACCCGATAACATTAGGTACCTATAGGTAGATTTATATAGAAACCTCGTTTGACACTTGACTCGTTTAGGCCTGTAGTGTACCTATTGCCTAGGTACATGAGGGACTTGCACAGACGGAGTTTCGGTTCGGTCTTTTGAGAGGTACACCTTCCATGTGCAGATGGTGGCCACTGGGTTGTTTTAAAAGTGAGGTAAATATCCACTCCCATGTCTTATCTCCAAAGCCCGGGCGCATTTTGAAGATTTCCCAAAAAAAGTACATCAGGGACATGTTTTACTGATTGCCTATTTATTAACGTGTGTTTCCACTGCTGCGGTAGACTGTTCATCCAGCTTTCTATAGTTTTGGGATCAATTTCTATAGGTTTGGGTCCTCTTCTGTAGCATGAGCTTTACTCAAACTCAAGTTCAAAACATTTATTTCAATTAAAGCATATACATGCACTTTTGAATTGTCAAAATTAAATAGTCGGTCAGTTAGTCAGAAAGTTGAAGCTAGTTGCCCATTCCAAAACGTAGATCCCTATGGAGAAGAACGGGCAAGAAACTCCATGGACACTCTTTTAAATCAAGATATTACAAATCCTGGGTACATTATTATTGTTGCTTTTATATGTGAGAACAATGTAAAAAAAAAACACAAATGAAGAAACATTTCAAAATATAAGATTAAAAATAAGCCTTGGCAGTTGAGAGATGACCAGTCTCAACCGACGGCACCCGTTCACGAACATAACGCGTGAATCAGCACCATCAGCTCAACCATTTTGTAGGGAACCGAATGATCCAACACACGCGACACCATCAGTGAGACATTTAAGTGAGCATGACATATTCTCAATTGCCATGCTGTTTCAAGTCAACATCAAAAAATCATAATAAAAGGATCCATGGTTCTTACATCTACAAAAAAAAAAGAAAACTTCTAAATTATACAAAACCATAGTTTGCAATTTAATTAAGAGATGAATGTAATTTTACTAACAAACAGGAAGGGGTATTTAATATTATAGTATTCAACAATTAAAACTTGATTGAAAACCTAATAGATAAATACGACGATGCCGTGGAAGTGGCGCGCCATCGAGACGACGAAGAAGATATGTACTTGAAGAAAGAAGGAGCTCTATTACCATAATCACCGCTCTAGTTTAAGGATGAATCATTAGTTGTTATTAGGATATAATGAAAGCCTTTTCACTTAGTACTTTATCAACTGCTAGCGCCGTTGTATCAATAAGCACTTCAGTTTCTTATCGCGATAGTATCACCTACCGACCCCATTGTCGATCAAAGCTAAATTGGTTTGTAACATGATTATAAGGATAATTATCTAAAACAGGATGGGCAGGGGTATAGATACCTCTCATATGGATCATTGACCTAAGGTTCCATTAGGATGAGCGCAAAGTTCTTATGAGTAAAGAACACAAACCAAACACGAACCAACCCAATGTTTTCCTTCAGAAATTTTGTTGTAGCAGTTGAATTTATTAAGAATGATACACAAGAGGGAAGCAGAACATGAATGAAATTAACTGGTTATTTTGTATGAATGCTATGGTGTATCGTTTCCCACGAGATTGATTGATACGTAAACCAGCAATAATAAACCGTTTTCCATACATCGTGTCCTCGTTTTTATGAAAACAAAGAGTCATTAATTTCCCTAGGTTTGCTCAATGGAGTATGTCTTGCTTTGTCGAGTCGTTGATCGAGCTTCTCAGCCCACACCCAATGATGCTGCCATTACACGCGCCATTAGTTCCAAATTATGTTCCAGAGGTTCTATGTCTCGTGCTCAGATGAGAATCATTCAAGATCAGCTGCTGGATATTAATTTAAATTTCAATGTGTATGTTCTATAACTTCTATCTAATTCGTAATTCAGTTTGAACAAATTTTTAATTTTATGACTGCATGCTTCGTTATATTCTTACTACCTTCTGTCCGCGACTTCGTCCACGTGCAATTTTTGGTCCCCCCCGACCCACCCTGTAGCATCGCATCGCTTGCCCGCACTATTCCTTCGTTTTCGTTTTGCGACCTTTTTGGCCTTTTATTTTCTTTTTGCGCGGCTCCTAAGGGCCCTAGAGCCCATAGCCTTCCTCAAGAATTGGTCTATCAAATGCAATATTTATTTTAATCCAACTGGTAGTTCTAGAGATTTGCCCGTTTTAACAAACAAACTCTTTAGCTTATTATTAGTATAGATTAATGAACCGCGTGAACCATGTCGTAGATTTCGGCTCTTCCCATTACATCGAAGGCTGTCGTGTATTGAATTTAAACGATTTCCAAACAGACACGTGCCTTAGACCACACAAGAACGTGGCCCTAAATCCAAATACCTGCTGACTTAAATTCCAACAGGAATGTTATCGTAGCTTATCTGCTATCCGTGAAAGAACTTGTGAAACGTTCACATGAATGTTTGCCTTATGCAATTCTTAATGAATGACATGGTTGCATCAGAGTGCATTGAATTGTATTACATTAGCATGGACACAATGCGCTGCTTCATACAATGCCGCGCGCACTGAAGAATCTCTGAAATCAATGCACATGCATTAATACGCATATGAGCTTATACAATAAGCTTTCTCGTTCAGAAACAAACGCATTAACGGACAACGTAATTGTCAATGATACGCTGTGTTGCATTGGTAAACGTTCACAAATACAAAAGGAGGAGAGAGATCTTTTGTACATCCTTATACGTATAACCTGGAAAAATAAAGAGAGAGTAGTAGTTTACTAAAAGGTTAATATATCAGTTCAATTGTTTCAAATGTCAATCGGATGAATTAATTTGGAGCACAATAGATGATTGACATATCAATATCGTTTATCGAAAATTGCATCTGAAAACATCGAATCTTTAGTTTGCTGTGGGTGTCGGTGCGTCTCCTACGCTCTTTACCAGTGAAGGAAGTTGAGTCACGCATTAGTTCCTAAGCGATAAATTTAAATTCGCTTAATATTCCGGAGAGGACCCTGCGCAAATCATTCTGCGGAAAGGCGGCCAACAGTACCCACCGGGGAAACTTGATGCGACTGTCATACTAAATATTAAGGAAACTGAAAATTTGACAGTCAATAATATTCGGAATTTACTACCGTAATGGACGCAAGTATAAATTGTTAAAACAACGGCCAGATCATGTGGCTTTGTATGTAATCGAAATCGATCTCATCTGATGTTCTCTGATTCGAATGACAACTTATTAATAATGCCGATACTATCTGCAATTCAAGCGTTACAGGCATATTAAATTAACGTAGGTACTTATATGATAACTATTTTTTTCTGTAGAAAAGTTCGCGTAAAATCTAGGGCATAGCTAGGATTGGATTTGGAGAGAATTTTTGTGCGAATCTCATTAACCTTTATTTTTAATTTGCGACTTTTTAGTCTGACAGCGGCGATCGAATTTTTTTGTCAACATGATCGAACCGCACGTTACAAAATTTTGTTTCAGTGCGATTAGTGGAAGTGCTCAGGTGCGGTTCGTTCAAGTGCGGTTGAAATCAGTGCTCTGAGTGGAATACCTCGATATTATTTAGTAGGTAGGTATATTTAAATAGCTGTCATTTACGGATGTAAATTCAAAATTAGAGTTTAAATTTACAAAAAAAAAACATGCCTAAGGCATTAAGTCCGCCTTTGTACAGATTTTTTTACTTGTGCATAAAGTTTAATAAATAAATTACTACGCTATTTGACTTGACAGCTAACCAAGTGTAATGAAAACAAGGCAACATTTTTTGTAGGTATGTTCAGGATATTTGGCAAAGGTGTTCAAGGCACCATTCCTGTAGTAATCGAGAGAAGGACAGGAAATGAGCGTAGGAGATAGTGGATGCGTGAGGCGGGAAAAAGTGACGTGGAAAGAAAGAGGAGGCTTGCTTATTCCAAACTTGTAGTGACTGTTGGGTAAATGTGGATAGAATACGTAAGTAAGATGTCCACAGATAGAGACTGATACTACCATAGACAAGTATAGTTCATACACAACACATAACTGCGCGCCGCTGTCACACCATTCAGTTGCATTTACAAATACAAATCCGCATTTAGCGTTAAAATCAAACAAACAGTCAACAGAAAGGACTCGGTGTAAGTTGTATGCAAGCCTGTCTTACGTAACAGGTGGTGATTGGTAATTTGTGGACGGCATTATGCATGCAACGACCAACGTCTCGGGCGCAGGTTTCTTGCACAACGAACACCTCGTCTCTCACACCTAACTCACCAACATAATGATTTGCAAATGGTCTTGCTAACATAAACTGTCAAAACGTAGTGATTACTTGAAATTAAGATGGTTTTAACAGCAAATTGCTTGTAACTGAACCGATCGAGAAAAGTTGCAGGTATCCTGTAAATTACTCAGAATTAACAGTTGGTAATTTGTCGGTTTAAATTAAGAACTAAGTGGTCGACAACCTATACTTGTTTATTTAAATAGTTTCGAGTATTCATTCGTTTAATTTGTAAGTCAATTATGAGCTGATGATATTGGTTCTTGATTTAACGCCCATTGAAAGTCACCTATTAAGTACAGCCACTTACTCGTAAGAGAAGGAAAATGGGGTGGACTAAGTATATAAAGTTAGGAGTAGGACTTGGTATTGAGACGCAACTGCCTAGTAACCTTTGCCCTCTGCTTGTCTACGATGGGGTGGGATTTTCTTATCTTTTTGCGTGAGAGGGAGAAAACTGCATAAAAAGCGGCCACGAAGGGTCGAAGGGTTCCGAACCACAAGGCAAAAACCGCCAAAAAAACTCGTGTCTTGTATGGTGACGTTTTTTTTTATTATTTACGGTTCATAAGATACAGCCCGTTAGCAGACAGCCGGACGGACGGATGGACTGACGGACAGACAGCGGGGCTTAGTAATTTAAAATGAAATTGATACAAATAGAAAAACAGTCACTCACTCACTTTAGTCACTTCAGTGGAAATCCTGTGAAGAGGTTATTTTCTATTTGTTTCAAATACCTACTCATCTTCCAATAAAAAAACAAGATAAATACTTCAACACAAACAAAGTTCACTGGACATCAAAAGTACTAAAGCACATGAAGCATCGAGATTATCGCTGTAAGTATATCATGAACGAAACGTTCAATTGATTTCCGAGAAAAGCGAAACAGTGCATCTTGTTTTAGTTTCAGTT
Source organism: Luperina testacea (assembly GCA_927399505.1). Lineage (NCBI taxonomy): Eukaryota > Metazoa > Arthropoda > Insecta > Lepidoptera > Noctuidae > Luperina > Luperina testacea. The sequence continues at coordinate 11,300,502 of OV656771.1, read as the reverse complement.
CTAGCAAAATATTTTCCATATGTTCTACGAACTTGACCTTCCATACAATATGTTTGTAAGTAGTTTTACTCGTCATCCACCTACAGCTGAACTTGGGTTTTCCAAATTCCGAACGGTTAGAAGGTTAAGGTCAATTTGTTGAGCTTCAGTCATAATCATAAGACATTAATTCATTTGTTTAACAAAGGTAAGATAATAATCTTATTTTAGGTAGACAAAAATGAAATGACGTTTGTTAGTCTCACTAAAACTCGAGAACGGCTGGACCGATTTGACTAATTTTGGTTTTGAAATATTTGTAGAAGTCCACGGATGGTTTAAAAGGTGAGAAAATATGAAAAAAGTTGTAAGGTATTTATTTACCTTACAACTTTTTACGATAATCTAAAACTTTTGTTTGTTGTTGCTTTTACTATTTAGTAAAAGCAACAATTTTATTATCCTATACAAAGTGTTCGTACCTGTCAAAAAGGGTGCGTTCAGAAATTAAATACCCGTAGGTAATAAACGTCACGTGCTAACCGCACTGATGACTGAGCAGCGAGACACAGATAATGTACCTACCTACGAGGCATCTTTAAAGTCGCACCAATCCCTGACAAAATTACCGAAAACCGCCTCAGATGGTATGGACATATTAAAAGACGCAATGAAGATCATGTGGTACAAATTGCACTAAATTTGGCAGAGCAAAAGAAAGGCAGAGACTGCCCGCCATTGACCTGGTGGTCAAATATAAAAACAGATCTCAAAAAGGCCCGCATTATATCCCATTCCCTCTCCGAGAGAGGCCTGTTTTTCAGCAGTGGTAAAATTATTGGCTCCTTATGCCAGCTTGTACCTAGTAATTTTTCCTTGTTCGTACGCAATTTCTTCTTAGTTTAATTTCCTCCGAAGTGTTAGGAAAACGTTATAAATCTTGTGTACCTACATCATGTAAAGCTCTGAATATCTGTGTCGTCCATTTCCTAGCATTAGTGAGTCATGTTGCGTTTCTGGATGCTGTTTATGAACACATCAGGTTTCCTGCACATGTTAAGGAAAAAAAAGATGAAATGGAAATTGTTTAAAAAACAACGGAGTTGTTAGTAGATGAACGGAAGATAATGAACTTACTGCTTTCTCGAGCTATAGACAATGTTGTAAGACTTTTAAGTTTTTTACTTTCACTTTTCTTTTTTTTTTTCGAATAGTCTGTGTATTTTATGTTTATTTTATAATGTGCGTCTTATTTGTACCTACAGAATAAACATTTTCTCTTCTCAAAATAAATAAAGAATGAAAAAGTATTAATTGTGACTCGCACAGGAAGATCACAAACTAAACTGAACACAATCATAAAAATATAAAACAAAATAAGCTCACTCATAAATCACTTGTTATCACCATGCCCTTTATTTTTCTCTGCCTAGGATCAAACTTCACGAGGCTAGCTGCTGCCATCTTGTAGCTAGAGGAACATATGTAGGTACCAATATTCTCCCGAGGTAGTTTGACTCACCATCAACCCTCGCCCCAACTTTGTTTAGAGACCTCAACCTAGATTTTCCTTTCATTCATCTCTATTAGTTATCAGCATATTATGCATTTATTTCCTTCCAGATCTTGCCATCTTCTTTCACACAATAGGTATAATTCTATTGCAACAACATATTTATTTGGTTCCAAACACCTACTGTTTCATTTATGTACTGGTTTCTCAGTTTACTTATGCCCCAAAAAATACTTTTGACATTATATTTTCTTGATTCTTCATTCCAACTCCAAATATGAAAATGATCATTGTGTGATTTTCATGAGGTTTCGAGAACAATTACGCTTTCACAAAAGCCACAAAGCTTTCTCTGTGCCACTGATTATGAGTACCTTCGCTTACTTTGCCTTTTACAATTAGATACTGCTCTTTAAAACAAATTGCTTGGGATTTCTGTTAAACACTGTTATTTGGTTTAACTAAACGCCAAAACACAAAGGAAGCTTATGAACAATGTGTAATTTACAACAGATTGATTGCTTTGACAACAAACGTAAACGCAGAAGTTTATCTAAAAAGACACAAGTGACTAACTCGCGCCTGTGCGTGCGGTGCGTGCCTCAAACGTAAACATGAAAATTCACAACAAAGTTTCCATAAACACGTTTATTGGGAGTTTGTATGGAGCTTACATAGTTTCAAGGCGAAGGTTAATTTTCATTGCTAATATTCTCCTGTACTTAAGTAAATACAGCGTAGTACAACAATGTAAATATGTATTTACTTTAGCAACTCCGGGTATTGGGTCAATGACGGCCTACAGGCAGATTAATCGTCTTCGGTTAACAGGCAACATACAGCGTGAACTTAGTGACATAACGTTATGATTTGTATAAATAAACTACATAATATTTGTTCAGCTTCATAAAATCAGTCGGCTTTTCGTCCTCCAGTGCCATGAGAGTTTTTAGGCGGAAGTATTGTAATGAGTCATGAATTTATTAATACTCTTACCTGTGTATTCGATTTTTGCTGACCTAAATGGAATATCGATAGAGAGTTCCTCTTTTCTGAAGGGAGTGTTTGATTTCCGCATCATCATCATCATCATTTCAGCCGAAAGACGTCTACTACTGGACATAGGCCTCCGCATAGAAATAATAAATTCACATTGCAAGATCCCATTGTACTCCTGGCATCTCCCTATGCAGAAAATTCGAAAAGAAATTCCGTGAATACGGAGTCGCCGGGTCGATGTCTGACTAAGTTGGCTAATCCAATATAGATCTTTGATGAACTGTAGGTAATTGTAATTATGACGTACCAGCAATAAACTCGAAAGTACTGTTCTCCTTTAAAATGAAGTGTGAACCTCATGATATCACTACCAGCGACTAATTAGAACATATTATCCTAATTAATACCTTTAATTAGCATGTTGAAATAACTGACTGTGCGTGTATGTTAAGACCGTCTACAGGTATATGCCAACACCTACTCATGTGTATAATTTTACAATCTGCTAAAAGCCTTAAGTGTTTCGGTTTTGACAGGCTACTCTGTGTACATTAGGTGTTTGCGCGAGTCTACGAACTTTGGCAATAATTGGCAACCTCATCTAGCAGACTGCGGGGCGCTTAATGTTGCACTGTGGTCATTAGTTCGTGGTTTTAATTAACTTTTAGGATCCTCATTGTCGTGGCATGAACATGATAGACTCACATCATCATCAGCCAAATTACTTCCACTGCTGGACATCCTCCCTAAGAAATAATCGAAAGTACTTCGAATGCAGAAATTGTGTAGGATCGCTAAAAGCAAAGTAAGTTTAGTGAAAGTTTTCCGTCTAAACCATGTCAATTTATACAAATCATCGTTAAACGCATAAATAATGTCAGTGCCCAAAACCAGATTGTGTCGTAAAAAAAAAACCAAAAATATTTATTTATCACTGTCATCGATTATAAAAATGAATATTTCATCCAAGAAAATCAATCTATCAAAATTCATTCGTCCATTGTTATCACTGGGAGACAATGGGGCGTTGAAAAGTTTTGGCAGTGCGTTGTTTTCTGGCCCACGCTGCATGCCATATTAAGGGGCTGTAGTTTGATGAAAGGTGCCGATAGACAGGCCGCGTGTTAGACCGTAGACTACAAGACATAGAAGGAATACCTAACCATCATTGATTATATTCGGCATGTTAGCGCACCTCTATTCCAGGTTTCTTTATGCATATGCATTTCAGTTTAGTTTAGTTTAGTTTATTTATTAATAATTATATAAATTACATGTCAAGTTTAACACTACAAACTAAAACTAAAACTTTATTCGCCGGTGGAGTTTGGAATTCATATTTTATTCAGGAAGTCTGACGGTAGCTTGTATGCGTCAGAATGAAATGTTTTCAGCTTAAACGTGTATTGCGCTTTCCTCAATTAAAAAATAAAAGTTATTTCATCATCGGGTATTCATAGGTATCTACTGCAAAAACACCTCTGTCACCCCTTCCTATATGGTCCTTAGTGTGGACCTGAATAACATTAACGGACCCCCAAAGCAATGAATGCAAGAAAGGACAGTACCTTATTTAAAGTTATGATATTTGGGTGGCATTTATTCATCGCACGCGCTTGCCTCAGCTGCACCTCAGCGCGCTATGCTTTACAGCCGCGCAAAGTAAAACATACGCGGAAGGATTTCAGACGTGAACGTTACCTAAACATAACTAGAGCATGTTTCGCCTGAGAAAACGTTCCATAAACAAAGTCAATTGGTCTAAACGAGTGAATTTTTATTCTAGGGCGATGAGATCATTGGGTGAATGGCCGGTGGCTGAGCGGTTTTTGTGGAAATGGGTCGCGGGGACTCCACCATGACATTGATGGGTCGGGCTCGAGAGGCCAGCTAAGAAAGCAATCACTTATTTTATAATTGTACCTATCTCATACAAATGGGAGGAGGGGCAGAGTCTGTGTTTATTTCTGCACATTCTGTACTCGCCTCTCAATATTTACTGATCATATAACTGGGTTGCATTATGAATGCCAAATCACTGGTATTTAAATAAAGTAAATAATCAAAATTATAACGATCATCATAAATCTTATAATTGAACAATTTAGTTAATAAGAACGTCCTGAAAATATATATGTCAAAGCCCAAAGCATCTGTTTTGTGTATAAATTCTTCGAAGACATGTTTTTAGATAAGAACAGAAATTAAATGTAATAATTCTGACGGTGACAAGCAATTCACTCTGAAAATACGAGTGTGAGTTATAAATATATAAGTATTCTGTAGTAAAATTATTTTTATTATTCTTGTGGCGCCTAGACAGGGCTTGAGAATTTAAATACTTCTTAGATTTGCGATAAATATATTTTATGTATCGAACTTTATCTTTGCCAGACAAAGTAAGCTATACCGTTAAAAGTATTAAAGTATATATAAATAAATAAGTATTATTCATAAATCACTAAACCAATGCCTATGCATTTTTATTTTAGAGGATTTTCAGGGGATTTTTACTGAAGACTGGCTACACAGACGCCTTTGTTTCAATTTGGTTAATTAAATTAGACTCTCGAGTATAATTAGAGCAATAGTTTGTGCTTTTCCAAGTCTTGACAGGTTGATTCATCTTTACTAAAGCTTGGAAACGTGCTGGAAGAATAAGTACACGATAAGTAATGTTTGTTTATTCAGAGAAAAATGAAAAGAGCATTCAGTTTTTCATAACATAAATCTCGGTAGTATATACGTACTTTGATCTTCAAGACGAGAATTTTCTATAGCCAGTACGTAAATCGGAATACTTACGTGCCTTGAAAGTGCTTTCATTCGGTGGTTATTTGGATACCGGAAAAGTAGTTAAGACGTCACACTTCCCATAACATCACGCATGTATTCCATGGAAGGTTAGGCAGCAGTGTACCTACTGCTAATGAGAAACTCTAAATGAATTCTCAGCAGTAGCACTTGCAGCTGACCCAACGAGGCAGGCTAGTGAGCGCAAAAGTCTGACAATCGGCCTTACCTCAGGATATCACGTTTTTGCCTAACTAGATTTTAGAAGGCAGATGGCTGGAAGCCAATCACATCAAAATCGGGAAATATTTGGATGAAACAGAGACAGAACGAGTAGGTAGCTACATATTTATTACGACTTGGCTATTGTTGCGGTAATTTCATACCTTTCGGTTCAGTTTTCCTCACGATATTTTTGTTTGCCAACCGTGTACCTAATGAAAAACTGCACTAACACAATGATATTTTTCTGACGCTTAAATATATGACGTCAACTTGAACAGTGCATATTTTACCCTTATTTCTGAAATTAATATCTAGGTATGGGTTTTTAATTTCTATTAGTAATTATAACTATATAGGCACTTTTTAAAGTGTATGTATGCACCTGGATAAAGATAGTACCTACCCATAAATTGGCGGTAAAATACATAATATATGATCATGTTGTATCCTGGGATTACCAGCATATGCGGTGCTGTACGTGATATTAATAAATATTCGCAATTAGTTGGTGTTGAACAAGCATATGACGGAAGAGCAGACGAATGACAAAATAAACAGGTATACATGCTATTAATGTTGTATTTAAATTACCACTAGGTGTATGTATATTTTCAACAGACTATATATATTTTTAAGAAATATAGAAGTAGTTTGTTTCAGAAAGGGGAGGGGAGGGGAAATACTCAAGAAGTATTTTCACTGTATAGTTAGAGCTGCTAGACACAGGGTCCAGTTCTGGACCCATAGCGCTAGATCAGATGCGTTTTTTCTCAGACTTTCGGTAGGTATTTCGGTTAACTCGTGCAAAAGCACAGAACTTGGATGACTTGGCGGCAGGTCATAGGAATTATCTGCGACTCCAGAATTTATAATATAATGGTGAGATCTGCTGAATTGTATACATAGATCAGAATTTTTAGCCACAAAAGGGTTGAATGAAAGGCAATTGCATGCATGATCTCATCTGGATGCAATTGCAACCGTCATTGCATTCTCGTCTGAGAATGCAAAGAGGGATGTGTGGTGTTACCCGATTGGATAGAATAAGAAATGAGTACCTATAAAAGTGGAAATCGGTTGTCACTTGTAATGCAGACGAGTGAGGAAAATGACGTCAGGAAAGTTTTGATTATGAATGACTACCGAGATGACGACTGTGTCGACCCCTAAATAAATTGGCTTAAAGGCAAGAGAATGACAGCAAAGGCTATTTTGTATGCATCGCTAGTGCAGTTGGTACCCGTCTTACAAAAATCATGAAAAACTATGCGTTTCTTTTCTAATTACAGATGTTTTATTAAACGGTTTTATTTAGCTCATTTATTCTTGTATTTTATTAGATTGGTATAGCAAATACTAGATTAGCTATAAATTCTTAGAAAATCTGTATTCTTGTCTTTTATGAAATATGTACATTGCACGTCATACAACATCTCAAAATTGATTGGACTGGTTCATTTTCTTGACATTTTCCGCTCTAATTAAAATCTAGAAATAAAATACACTGGGTCGCAAAGAAAGCGGGTCGGTTATAAAAATGCGATAACTTTAAAATATTTCAGCAATCCTTTTAAATTAAAAACTAAATTTAAGTTTATTCCATTACAAATATAGGAAGAAGTAAAACCTCTTTATTTCTTTTTGGTGATTGTATTAAAAACCATAAATAAAAATAAAGACGATTTTTTAAATTTTAACAACTTTGAAACCATTAGTTTTACTTTTGTACAGAAATTCATTATTCTGATGAAATTCAATTAAAAACATGCCACTTACCCCTGAAGAGTGTCCCAGAATTCTGACAATGCTTGAAGACGGGCGCAATCAATGTATAACGTTGATTGCGCCCGTCTTTGAACTCTTTGAACTGTTATAGCGACACACCAAGGTGTGTCGCTATAACAGTTCAAAGAGTTCTCCAGCGATTTGAAGAGACTAGATCCAATATTCGCAGACCAGAACAGACCGAACAAGGGATCGACAGCGCGTCAGGATCGATACATGGTGTCAACAATGTTGAGAAATCGATTTCAATCAGCTGTTGTAGTCAAAAATAAATATGGTGAGAACACCATCTTTATGCAAGATAACGCTCGTCCATGCAGCTCGGATAGTATTTGTCTACCTTGAAGATGTAGACAATTTATCACACGCATGGAGTGGCCAGCACGCAGCCCAGACTTGAACTCCATCGAGCATGCCTTGGACGAACTGGGACGACGTGTACGCCAGCAAAATTCCTCTCCGAACACGCTTCGTGAACTGAAAGAATCACTGATAGACGAATGGGAGAATATTGCTCAGCATCGGCTCAGAAAAGTCAGAAATCTGGTGTAAAGTATGCCAAACCGTTTAATAGCTGCAATAACAGCCCGTGGTGGCATTACAAAATACTAAAATGTGCAAAAATTGCATATTTGATACCGTACCCGTAGTAGGTACATTTTATGAAGTCTAGTGAAAATGGGCATTTTTACGTAACTTACTCTTATTTAAAATAAACTTCATAATCTTAAAATTGTATGACACTGATTTAGGTGCTATTAAATTGTCTATAATACGGTCTTTACTTCATAAAGCTAGCTCCAATATTGTGCATGTTATTGAGGTTTTTGTTACCGACCCGCTTTCTTTGCGGCCCAGTATTTTGCATTTTTTTTTGCAAAGTGATGATTAGTACATGGACAGTGCATATATCTTCATTTCATTAAAAATATTTAAGCATTACTGTTACTAGGTAGTCTGTATAACCTAGATAGATTTGTCGACAAAGCCTAACACTTTATAGTACAGCTACTTGAATATTCAAAGTCACCCAAAGCGCAATGGAGGGGGCTATGTCCCGACTTACGACTTGTAGGTCGTGGCTTTGAACTCAGACTAGCACTTCAGTTAATGTAAATAATTTCAACACTACTGAAGGTGAAGGAAACCGGCATGTCTAGAACCAAATATTCGAAGACATGTGATATCTACCAAGCCGCACTGGGTCCGCGTGGTGGATTTCAAACTCTCAAAGAGAGGAGGCCTATGTGCCAACAGTGGGAACATTATAGGCTGTGCTATAATTATGATGACACAAGCTGATTGCTGACCAAAGCCAGCTACTTTAACCATGGAGATGTTCATTTATTTACCCAACAAAACCAATCCAGGAGAAAAAAAAATTATTGCAGGAAACAACTAGACCCAGGCATTAGGATTAGCGTTAGCAAGAAGATAATTGTTACCTCATCTGAAAGCAAAAACTGCATGGAATCTAAAATAGAACCATCTCTATTTAAATACATCCATATTCTAAAAACCCGCGCCGATTAAGTCTGATTGGTTTATTTTTTATTTTGATTAGTGCTCCATTTCTCGTCTGTCGACATGAGATCCCGTTGATAAATCGCGCGCCATCAATCTGACTGATTGGTGAAATTGATAGGCGCCGTCTGCTTTGCTAACAACTAGATGCACTGCGGATGTAAACTGAAGAGAAACAGAAGCGCAACTGCGTAGAAACGAAAAACATTTTTCTCAATCGGTAAACTACTCTATAAATCTGTCACAGTCAGATTGGTTTGATTTTATTGATTGCTTGAGTGAAATGCGTAGTAAGACAATTATGATAATTTTATGGGAAACGCAGTTTGTAATTAACCTACTGTAACTCTGAGAGATAATGTTTAGTAAGCTAGATAGAGTGCAGCTTTAAGATGGAGAAAGGACAAACAGATCAATGGAGTTTAAAATTAGTAAGTTTTCCACGGTGGGTGCCTGAGGATGAACGGCGCTGGCGAGGCCGGCACGGGAAGCCCGGTTACCGCAAGGTTTGGATCAAGGTGGCTGTAGAAAAGGTTGCCTGGAGGCCTCCCGCCTTGGGTCAGCAGTGTAGGCTAAGTAAAAAAAAAAGACTTCATGTTGTAGATATCTTTAATTGTGAATAGAAAGTCTGGTTCTTCTGTAGCTCTCTGTACTGTGCTACGTCGTCGTTGAGAAGCCTGACTCATTGTGACCACGTGAGTGCTCCATTTGCCATGGAAATCATCTAGGATATTGCCTTTAGTCGTACTCACGCACAAAAAGAAGTCTTTTCTAGACTTTTTACGTGATCTGTGTGTGGATGGTCTGATTTACAGGCTAATTTATCATTCCTTCTTCACGAATAGTTTCGCTGCAAGAGTTGCAAAAATAAACGAAATGCTTCAACTACACATTTAGTAAAGAAGTAAAACATGTGCTTCGAGAAAATGCAAATGAGTTTGTATTTTTTTAAATTTATTTTTTCTTGCTTAATATCTTGACGCTATTTTAACCGAAGATTCTCTAGGTATTCTGGCGCCAGCTGTTGTAGATGTTCCAGTATACTGCTTGGCCTATATTTTAAGCGTACGAGTTAGACAAGTTGGCTAAATATTTGAAGTAAGAAAACTAATTTCTCGGTTTCACCTGGATGCAAAGTTTACTCAGTCATTGGCTGCAACTTGCGCCAAAGTGTCTCTAGTACGTTTTTATATTAAAAGAATCACAAACACAAATAACCAATTGTCCACTACTCGCAGCCGTCATAATAATAGCATTTGACACAGTTTGAAAAACGTTGGCGTTCTCGGTTTATGAAAGTGGCGCCTGTTGCGTTCCGAATCTGTAAATCATACAATTTGGCATTGCGCCGGGCAAAGATTAGCGAGTAGAGGAATAGGCAGGCTGTGACAAAAATGACTTTATGACTCATTAAGAAATATAAAAAAAAGTTGAATCACGGTGGGTAAGCGGTGTTGTCAAGAAACATATATCTACTTGCATAAGTAAAATGATTGGTAAACCTTAAAGCTAAAATATGAACATTAAATAGAACACATCATAACGTGTCCTAGATTTAGCGTAACATATTGCGAACTACCGGATGTAAGTAAACCGCATCCCGGGATTAATGTGTGGTAGATATTCTAACGTGAATGAACTGCCCATTGATCTTATTTACAGTACTTATAAAACATTTACGCGCGGCTAGACATATTCTGCTCTATCTCTAGAGCCTAATTTTTTATTTATAGCCATTTCCACATGCTCTGTATTTTATTTCAGGAGGGTCCGTTTTCGGACTAAAATGAGCCATGTAGGCGGTTGCAAAAGTTGCGCCTACTCGCTTGTTTACAAAACAACAGAGGTGAATGAATTTGCAGTGTGTATCGTTAACATGTTCAGAACAATAACTATTTTGGAACATGTCCGCAGTGTACGATCTGCTTTTATTACGAGCAGAAGACTAATAACAGCCAGACGGCTTAGATACTAGGATGAAACGGATGAAATGTTAGAGCGAAATTAGCGGTGCAATAACCGACGGGCATATTTCTAGCACTTTACGTTGACATGAGACATATCGTGCCAGAACGTATAATTTTTCATAGTAACGGATGTCTTGTTCATTGTTTTAATAGACTTACATCGCGAAAGTAACGCTGTAGAAATTAGATGATGATGTTATGTGGAGTAATTCTTTTTTAAGATTTTTATAATGGTTCTAATTAAAATGTGTATTTTTTTTAAATTTGGAACTGAATATATGGGATATATTCGCAGTTATTGTACCTACCTACATGCAATGAAATCAAAACTAAGTCACAAGGAAAAATCAAAATTTTTACTTGCCAGTTCGCAATTCGATACCAAAATGAAATCTGTTACAAACGCGACGATAATAAAAGTAAAGTATTGTAGTGGGCCAACTGTCCGATGAAATATCTGAAGTTTTTCTTTCGTTTCTCTTTGATTTTAATCATTTGTTTATCAATGTGACAACTTAATCTGTTCAAATGGCCATTACACGTAATAGTCTGAAAAGACCAATGAAAACATTAATTTTGGTTATTCAACTTTACAAATGTTGGGTATATTTTAGATATGAACAATAATGTTAGCGAGTCGGAATTATTTCTGGAGTTAGTAACGGGCACTGGGTTTGTTTAAGATATCTTGTTTGAAGTGGCTCGTGGTTGCTAAATGGGTGCGATGTTATGACAGACAATCGGCTCCGCAAACGACCGAGCCGCTTCCAGACACCGCATAACATCATAGAACTTCGCAAATTAGCTAATTAAATATACTGGTTATGACGACTGTTACTTCAAATTATTTGACTGTTCGATTCAAGTTCTCTAATATAATCAAAGTCTGGATTTAACTAGATCGTAAGTATATCAAATTATGCAATGTTGAGTCTATTAATTATGTTCTAGCATACATTATTAACACATAAGGAGGGATTAGAAGGTATTAGGAGTACGTGGCGTGGCACGAGCGACATGTTGATACGATCACTGACAAGGAGTGAATGCTATTGTACCGCAGAGGTGACAATTGATATTATCTGACAACTGGTTGATGGCTGAACGGGACCACACACCTACGAGTGGTGCTTACTGAAGTTTTTTTTTCTTATCCTTGTTAGTTTCGTCTGAATTCGTTATTGATAGGTACCATTTCTTTTTGCTTGACGTATTTCTAAGTATAGGTATGTACAGTGGCCTCCATAAGTTAGTTGACATTTTTCCACTTCAGCTGTGACACACCACATTAAGATTTAAAATTCTAGTGGTCCAAATGTTGGAACTGTTACAACGTTTTTATTGAATAATTCAACTACCTATGACTTACCATAAATCATAATCAAATAATCCCTTAGGAGTACCAGATTTTTTTTTATTTTAAACCATACCCCATACGTATTACTCCTGTATCGTGGGTGCGTTTACAAACATTTAAATTCACATACACAAACAGCTAGATCCGAAACAACTGCCTGTAGGCAATACAAATATTTGTTCCGTGCGGGAATCGAACCCGCGACACGCAGCGCAGCAGTCGATCGCTCAGCCACTGCGCCAACCGTAAAAAAAAATATATATGTATATTTTTTTATTATTTATTTATTTAAAATTTTAAATCATATTGTGGTATAACAGCAGAAGTGGAAAAATGTCAACTAACTTTTGGAGGGCTATGTACAGACGCCAGCACATCAAGCTACTACAATCTGTCAAATTTATTTAATAGATTTTCAACTTTATCACTAACGCATAAGGTTCAAAGTCGATTGGGAAAATTTGACAGTTTCGGGTAGCTTGAAATGCTGGCGTCTGTACATAATATGAAGTCAACTTTTAGCAAATATCAAGATCTCAGTGTCTTGATAGTCTTGATTGACAAGCCAGATGGTAAGTACTAAAATTAGTATTCAATCTATATTCTAGTTAACAGCTTTACCGTACAAATCGCATTAATTGTAAATACTAAAACGTTGTTAGTTTTGGACAAGTTCCTGATTCATTTGTGAAACTTGATTGAAGGAATTGGGTTAAACTGCATTGTTCTTAGATGAATTACACAATGAGTAGTCAGATAATAATGTTGTCCTTTGTCCCAATCCACAGTGCTAAAATTTTATTAGGTATTGCTTTCTATTTAATGCTGGTATTCCATTCCTACGGGTATAAAACTATTCTAATAAATATTTGATGTCAACTTGGGTCTCATGCAATTCCAAAGGATTAGAACTAGGTATGTTAATGACTGCCTCGGGTAAATGACTAACACCTACTTTTATATGTACTCATTACAAGACCCAAGGTGCGTATTAATTACGGCTAAGTAGCTTCCTAACTCGCGAGGTAAATATAAAGTACGTGTTAGTTCATTGACAAGAAATAAATACCCGTTTCTTAACGTATATTTAGACACAGACATTTTCTATAGTGGCAAAAAGCAAATCACGAGTTTCGATACAGTAACATTTCAACGCTTTAATCTCTATGTCTGCGAAGCGTTCGCGAAATCTTTGGTCATGTACAGCCGGTCGATTCTGTTAAAATCTCACCGTGAAAACTTAGGTGAAGTGAGTTTGTTTTTGCTAGGGATTGACACTATTGACAGCTCACTCCACGCTCACTTCACCTAAGTTTTCACGGTGAGATTTTTACAGAATCGCACCGCAGGAAAATTTACTCCAAACATTTGTTTATATGGAGCCAACAGTTTTATTTATAGCAACACCACATTACATTTTATCTTCGCGTAGTAAAAATGAAATATATTGCATTAGTTTCGCCATGTCCACGTTTGTTGAAGGGCCGGACAGGAGACCGGGGATCGGTGGCAGCGCGTACGCAGGGGCCCTCTAATCCTGACAAGTGTTACCGATAAATCAGTCGCAATGGTGATTGGTGACATCATCGTCTGCTCGACCTTCCAACTAATAGTCTCATACATTTTCATGGTAAACAGACACATGTAGGTCGAGATGACTTCAGTAATTACTAATGGGCTTATGAAAATTTACGCACAGTATTTTGGTAACGAGTTCTATGTCGTAAAGTACAGATATTAGATTGCCCTAATCAATTGATTTAGGACGCAATTGTGTTTTGTATTGCAGAACAAAATGTACAAATCAGTACAAATCACTTTTACGTTGACATTATTTGCATACATTACTTTCAATCTCAATTATCTCGTGGAGAGTGGTAAATGGTAGTAATGATTTTATTTCGGACGTAAAGACATTGTCTTTCTGAAAAACTATTTAGGTAATATTATTTTCGAGCCAAAATAGACGGGAGCATAATTAAGATTGAGGTGACCTTTTGCAAAATACGTCTCAAATCAAAGTCATGACCTCTAAAGTGACACTTCGCAACAGTTCTTGTTAGTTTGTTTTGTTTGTTTTTTTGTTTTTTAGGAAAACGTTGCCCCTTTACGAATTACTCCTGTACCGTGGGTGCGTTTACAAAAATTTAAATTCACATACACAAACAGCCAGACCCGGAACAACTACTTGTAGGCAATACAAATATTTGTTCCGTGCGGGAATCGAACCCACGACACGCAACGCAGCAGTCGATCGCTTAGCCACTGCGTCAATCGTGTCGTTAGTAACTATTGTCAAACCTCATGAATTCTTAATATTCGTATTAAGATTCTTACTATGGTTATATAGTCAGAATAGATACATGAATACGGTAATTCATTAACATAAGAGGGTACAGTCTGCAAAACTCTGATAGTCTGAACGTTGCGCTTATTTTAACCGGGATAGTTAAAGATACGTTTACCCTTATCGTATTCGTATGCATCCACTAGTACTAAGAAGTATTACTGGATGCATTTGTGTGGTATGTTAACTTCAGGGGTAAGGCTCGCGTCACATTGCATGAGAATGAAGATGCCGGCGGCTGGGGGCGTAGACGCACTTCGTTGTAGTGAGCCGAAAGTAGTTGGAAAATCGCGCAGACGCAGCCATTCGATATTTAAAATTGGAAGAGTTTGAGATCGACGACAATCGGGCGCGCGCGCGCAGTCAGTGGCCCGCAAGTCGCCGCGACGCGCGCTCCGCTCTCCGAGCCGCTCGATCCCTCCACGCACCCGACTCATTTTCCGAACGCACTTAACTCACAACTCTATCACAGATGCGAACGAAAATACCGATTTATTGAATTAAAATAAAGAGGATTATTTTATAAAAATCGTCTCTAATAGAGGACTCGAATTTCAAATAATAAAACACGTGTTTATATATAGTTGGCGCGAATAGAATACGCTGTTGCTGATCCACGTTTTTCACATCGAGTGAATAAATAATTAGCGGGCGACGACGTCGCGAGAAATTTCACTTTTTACCGGCGAGGATCCTCGCGTCTACGGACTGTCTGTACTCAATGGAACGGAGATTGTACCTTTAATCCAAGTGAGTATTCACCCTTATTTTATTCTCGCATATTATTCTAATTTATTCTTATTTTCATATTTTAATAATATTTTTTATCATATATAGACAGATAGAAGTTTATGTTAAGAATCAAGATAATCTGATAGCCGATAATCATGATTATAATAATAAATATTATTAAGTCTCGTTAGTGATTTTCGTTTTTACGACTATAGTCATAAAAACGAAAATCACAATAAAACATTTGCAATTTAAATGGCAAAAATCCCAATTTTTGTCATTTATATTACAAATGTTTTAGTAAAAAAATATGCATGAGAAGATGTTTTATATATTCATTAAATATTCTGATTTTCAAAATGCATGAATTCGAACTGTAATCCCTGACGTAGCAACACAGTCGCTGAGCCAACGGGTCTGCTAATATTGTGTAACGCGTTTAATATTTGTACGAAGGCATTATCTATTAAGCAGAGGCGTTAGATAATCGGAATAGGACGGCTATTTAATTGACCATAAGTGCTTTCTATTTGCCCAAGTACTCGATACGTACAATCAAAATACACGACTAGACATTATTACATATCACCTGAACAAACTTTCCTTATCACATAGTACCATGTTTCTATTGTACACGTATTCTTATTGATTATTTCACGTAGCATCAACTGTTTTTCTTAATTTTCAATATATTTTTGCACACACAAGTAACGACTTGAAAAATTTACATTAAAGTAAAATAAAAGTTCAAATTGTCTTAATATAATGAATTGGATATTCGAAGAGTATTCAGAGGGGGTGTTGGCGAATACCCATGTTCGTTGCTAGGTGTAGAATTAATTGAGTGTAATCCAACTAATTGTTTTGTCATACGTATACGTGTACGCACTATCAATAAACGCGACACGATCAATGACCTAATTTAAATTTAAATAGCATATTTTAAGATCCATTAGATACTAAGTCAGTGGTCGGACGACCTAAGTTGATAAAAATAAATTATGAGTATTTGAAGTGATCAATTTTGTTTTATCGTACAGGTGCATGACCCCTGACATTTAACACCGACAGAGTGACTTCGCGTAATAATGTCCAAGTATGAATGAAATCGTTGTCTTGTTTTACAATTTTACTGATTTGTTGTTGTCTGGTCGTACGCGTTGTCAGTTGTCTGGCTTTTATGCATTTAAGTGGTATTTTATAGCTATGTACATCTTTCATTAGCTTAATAATGCTTTCCTTTTACCTTTATTAAACAAAGCGTGCTTTATTTTTGTATCGTGCGCTTGCAGACAAGCTTCAGTCACAGAATTTATCAAATTGTTAACATTGACTGATTTTTACGAGTGTTCATATTGAAATAGACATATAACTAAAAAGCTACTCTGGCAGGTGAATGAACAGTATTTCACATGTGCTAATTTTCGCCTCTGTCATTGGTTAGCGGTATTGTTTTCCACCATTACTGAAAGAGACCTTGTGGAGCCGACTTGTTAATTGCTTGGCATTTACAAATATGACGATAATGCACTGCGATACTGAAAAGAAAAAAAAAACACTTTTTTTTTGTGTACGCAGTTTAAAGACATCATCTATTATAAAATGTATTTACATTTCTTTCGATATCGATTACGTTAATATTCGGAACTTCAGTCGTAAATTCAAATTTGATGTCTTTATCAATTGGCTAAAGTTTTTGGTGCCCAGCATATATTATGTGGCGACTGGTTGTCAAATATTTTGTATTATTAGTCTGTGAATCTGTCTTGCTCTTAATGGGCCGACACTCAGCGAGCCATTTAATGCTGTCAGGTCGTGGCCACCTCGCAGCAGTTTGTATCAATTAAATCGTCGTTGTTAATTTTCGCGTTAGGCTCGTGAGTCGTGAGAATGACATCGATCCGAGGGTCGCGCGGTCAATGTTGTGGTGACGAAGCCTAAGTAATTGTGCTAAGATAGATAAAACTCATTATTTCA
This sequence comes from Luperina testacea, assembly GCA_927399505.1. Lineage (NCBI taxonomy): Eukaryota > Metazoa > Arthropoda > Insecta > Lepidoptera > Noctuidae > Luperina > Luperina testacea. The sequence goes on along the minus strand of OV656771.1, from coordinate 11,283,304 downwards.
TTAAGATGTATTGATTGTGTATGTTTTGTCTGGTGCTTGTGACTTGTTCGAGAAACGTGACGGAGCGGAGTGAAGGAGCCTGCATCGATTTTGTTGTTTTTTCGGTTGTTTTGGCTCGAGTAATATTTTTGCTTACAAAAATGCTTTCAAGAAGCATAAAAAGAAATAACTTTGCTAAATGCATTGTTTATAATATTTTTAGATTTGTACAAACATATCTTGAAACAGACGTTGCTTTCTTTAAATCAAAATAAAATTTAAAGTGGTTGTGATTGATGTTAAAAGTTCATCAAACTTGCTTTTAATTACACGTCGTCTGCTGTGGACCTGTGGTCAAAGACTTTTAAACGAATCTAAGTGATGAATGAAGCATAAATCCTTCATAAATATCAATCAGCTACAAATGCAATGGTACATCAATATGCACAATTTATTTACTTTAATAAAAATGGCGGCTAGTGTTTACATTAACTGTAACACTTATTTAATGTAAACATTAAATGGTTTTCTTCATTTTTTTATTGCATGAAAATCCACGTGGCGTTGACTGAGATCTATCGTGTTGCGATATGGGTAATAATCTATTCGGATTTAGAAATGGTTTTACAAGCTGTAGCTAGTATAGTTTTGTGCGTGGTTTCATATCGCCGAGCGCACCCCAGCAACCGACGCGGACGCATCGATAAAAGCGCCGGCTGGATTACGTCAATGAAATGGGTTAAATGGACTGAAGCAATAAAAGTAGCCCTCGCCGTGAACTCGCGGATCCGCGGCCTCTGCGGTCCGATGAAGGCCACGAAACATCAGAATACACTTTGTAAATATTGATCATCGTGTATGTCACTTTTCTTCGTTTTTTTTTGTCCACTTCGACGCTTTCAATATGAATAACGCTTCTGGTTCAAACCGTCTTCTTGTCTCGTCATAATAAGATATAGTAAAAAAAAATTGCACATTATAGTAATATTTGAATAATGTGCTAGTATAAGATAATGTTGTGAGTCCCTCTTCCAGGTCTTTCCCGCGACTTTGACGATATCATCGTCCTAACATGCGTTTGGATGCTCCTGGTTTCTTTGGCCTAACATTGGTTACCATTTGGACACAGCTTTAACTTGGAATTCCAATTCTTTTGTCCGCTCTTAGCGTCCTGGCACGCTAACACGCCAGGGTCAGGGTTTTTGGGTTGTGAAAGCTCAGCGACATCCTGAGATTCTTAGCACCCTCTGCCCCGCCGTAACCAGAGCCGCTGTCAGAACTTGGAATAGCAGGGTTGCTGGGTACTGAGGGGCCGGGGCGTTTAGTTCCTTCACCTTTTTGGGCAGTGCTGATGAAATACAAAATGCACAATGAAAAGCGCATGTCTGGGTTCAAGTTATAACTTGTAAGTCGCGGTCGTTACCGCTGGACTACCACAGATCTGTATTAGCCATTATTTAACATATTTTATTCTATATCATCCTCAAATGTAAGTTAGGTTAAAAATCAAACAACGCTTCATCTGACCGTTTACGAGTGCAATTTCGTAATAGACCGTATGACTAAAATATGCAGATATGACCATAAAGTGGGTTTCGGGGCTCGTGTAAATTAAAAGTTACAAGTTGAGCTGACCGCAGAATTTACACACTATAGATACCTGAGTGAGATGTGCGGAATACCGATACAGAACTTCAATTATGGCCGGAACATTATGTATTTATTTTATGGTTTCGCACATTTTTGTTGTGATAAATATGAAAAGCCGTGTACTGTGAAGAGTTAAATATCTTGCAACAAGGTGCAATAATAATTTATTAGATAGTCAGAGTACCTACACAGCATGTCTAACTTTTCAAGTTCGATTTTGAGGAAAAAAATATTTTACTATTTCTACTATTCATATTTTATTAGAAAGTAGGTGAAGCACATTGTATACACACTTCTTAATAGTTCGCAGTTTTGTGCAATTAGAGAATCAAACATGCATGTCAGCAAATCGTCTGACTCGTTCAGCAAACAAGATTATTTGGCACATCAACTTTTATTTTACCTTGTAGTATCACACGATGTGATGAATAGCCAAACAAATGAATAAATATTTTATTAAACTGCAAAAAAATGTAAATCGCTTCACTTAGAAATCGAACGTGGCCACCAGTAATGAACCGGGGCTTCGCATTGAATTATAATGATAACAGCGGTCGTTGAACGAAACCGTGAACTTGGCTTTGGCCTTCGAGCCTCGCACCATCTTATTGCTATGGTACAAGTCTACAAGGCATTGTTACGTCACCGTTTTTGGTTCTAAAATTTAAGTGCGCCATGTAGAAGATTTGTTGCAGGTACGCACCGAGGCAGCTCGGGATTCCGGGCAGCTCGGGTCGGTTCGGGTCGTGCTCGCGAGTTGTCTCACTGCGGGAGTGTAATTAGTTATAGTTCAACGGCACATCGTCGGGTAATAAACTATGCAATCGGCTTTGTTCATTTCGTTCGTACGTAGAGTACCTAGATAGTTTGAATTAAAATCGTGGGGAAGTCGAAGAAAACTGAGTAAAAATTTGCATAGGGTAACATAACAAACTCAGTTCAATACCTACGTTCCGAAATCTCTCTTAATAGCTAGGCAGGTACTATTGTATATTCCCTATCAATGAGTATAACCTAAGAAATACCTAGGTAGGCAAGGTATTAATTTATTTAGATTTCGCAGCAACGATCATATTTTTCTTTTTGTTTTTCTTAGACAAACCTGAATTTTCCAATTTTAGAGGAAAATAATTATGTAAATAAGAGGATAATGAACTAATTTATAAAGAGTTAATAATATAAAGATTTCGGGTTTTACTATTTTGCAATGAAGGTACACTAAATAAAGATTTTTCCGAAACACTATTTCGTTACCGAGTCAAACGTGTTTCCTTTTTCGATCTTAAATGAAAAAATCTCAACACCTCTAAAAAAAAGAGTCTAATTCAACTGTAATCCTAAACCGTAGCCTCGTCACAATGAAAGAAAACCATCTGTCGTCACCCTCATTTATTATCGTCACTGTGCAGAACAGTGATGACATCTAGGTCTAGCGTTCCCGGGTTCTAAACTAATTACCTAGTACACGTGACATGATCATAATGACTAACAGTGTTTTTAAATACTACGCTTATTTTTTTAAGCTCAGTATATAGAGGCTCTCGCAAACAGGCGCAAGACGACTCCAGTAAAACAATTTCCATGAAGTTTTCACGTAAATTGTTCTAATAGAGTCTTGTCGCGCCTGTCTGCGGGGGCCTTAAAGCAACAACTAGGTAAGTAGTCGCTATCGTCAGGAAGTGGACATATAATTAAATATATTCACGTGCCGCACATGTTGATCTATTAGATCGTAGATATGCTCTGGCGCAGGTCGGTTGACAGAAAGTCCTCATTGATAAGCTTGGAAAAGAGGAGGAAGAGTCTAATGAATCACTAGTACAGTCATACAGATAGTAGTTATATGGTGTTTGTTTTGATTAATATTTGTAGTTTCCCGTTAATCATCACGTAACATCACGTAGGTGACAAACTGAACATCAGGAAAGTCATGGTAGGTGAAAATCTATGCATATAATAAAATAGTAAAGAAGAATTTTTGTCCGTTTGTCTGGCTGTATTTTCCAAATTGTCGTGAAACGGAACGGACGAACGGATCAGAATAGACGGCTGAAATGATTTGGATGAAATTTGCTACACAGATATTTTATAACCTGGATTAACACATACATATAGTAAACACACCTTCCAATATGCATATAAATAAAAGGATAACAAACGCATTATTGAAATCCTTGGTGTGTCCTCCATTAACTTTTAATCCCGGTAGTATGTTCCCGTGGGATGTTTTCTAACACCCACGCTGGCGAATCCACAGCTAGAAGCAAAAGAATATTTATAATATAGCAAATGAAAAGCCAAAGAAGCCTAAATAATTATCGTTTCCCAACTTAAAAAGAAAGGAAGTTTACTTGCTACATTAGTTTTTTTTATGCTGAATGAGCCCCCCAATCAGCATAAAAAAAATAAAAAAACTCTTGACCTCGATCACGCCTGATGAAAAGCGATGGATGAGGTCTATGATGGAACGAGCGTGCCCAGAAGATACCCAAGGCACTGGAACTCCCACGCATCCACGAAACACGGCAGGTTGCTTGCCAGTGGGAGGGTGATCGCAAACCAGGCGGGCGTTAGCCCTACCACCGCAAGTGAAGAATTGGCCAGTCAGATGAGGTGTTGGGTGTGACTGTCCAGGATGCGCCGAGCGCTCGGTTCTGTTGAGTAACTGGCGGAACAAACTGCGCTACACGAGGAGGCTTCTTCATGCATCCCAAAGTTACGCCTCTACTTTCAACTTTTAACTCGTCCCAAATAACTTAACTTCATCTAAAATTCTCAAAAACATGTGTTTCATGCCTTAAGTGATTCGTACCCACGACGCAACTATGTTGGTCTAGATTTGGGTCGTACGTGATTATATCCGAAACTCTGAACCAGTTCTAGACTAAATCTGCAGGGACCCGTATAACTGACCTCAATAGCTTTAATAATTTCGAACCATTAAACCTCTAATGTATTTCGTCGTCCTATATTGGTTGAAGACATAAATAGCGCATATGTATCGTGTGACTGGAACATAAATTTCCTCAAACATAGTCTTGTAAAGTTGTGTATGGGTAGGTTGGCACATTGGCCTAATTTTCATAGTTCAATAAAACATTTCACTCGTTTCCCTGAACTTGCACGCGGTCGAACTGATGCGGACCGCCGCCCGAAAATAGATCGCGGATTCATGCGTCAAACAACTATATTATATGTTACGGAGGAGGTGTATAGTATATCAGGTGAACTATATTTTATTGCCTGATTTTTTCCACAAATAGCTACGTAGGAAACTAAAACGGTATTTTGCCGATACTTATGTCACTGTCATTATCACGTAGACATCAGCAGTGCGATTCTGTAACCACCGTGAAAACTTAGGTGAAGTAAACGTGGAGTGAGCTGTCAATAGTGTCAATTCCTAGCAAAAACAAACTCACATCACCTATGTTTTCACGGTGAGATTTTTACAGAATCGACCGGCTGGTATTCAGTGTATTAACAGCAGAGGGGCAATTCTCGTAATTTTAAGAACGTTCACAGTCTGATCTCAGTTTTAATCTGTCAAAGTTACCTCTAATTTCCCTAAATTTTTGATAAGTTTTTTTAAATTGATTGTCGCCGAAATGAGATTTCGACTAGATTTTGAACGTTTTTAATTACGAGAATTGGTCTTCTGGAATACCAATAACATTTTCTATCGTAGGATCGTCCCCATTTAACTTCCAGAAAGAAAATCTAAATAAATATAACATCACATAACATCACGCCTGTTTTTCCGCGAGGGGTTAGGCAGAGGTGTACTTAAAAGTACACGTCTGTCTAACCCCAAAATATTCCCCTAAACCCCTAAATAACTGGTGAAATGTTGGTGTACTAAAGTACACCAACATTTCGCCAGTTATTTTTAAGTCCCATGCAATAGGGGGCGAGCCTATTGCCATCTACCGGGCACAAATCCGGACTCCGAGCTGCTACTGAGAATTTCCAGATGGAAAAACCCAATAACACTTTTTCCGACTCGGGAATCGAATCCAGTACAGTGCGTGCCACGTAAGAAGAGACTTGACACACCACGTGGTTTGACATGCGCAGTACACGATTTTAGGTATCTTTAGCGGTATGAGGTCTGAGTGCGGGACGGGACCGGGCGTCATCGGGGCGGCGGAAAGAGGCGGGGGAGGCGGGGTCAAGTCTCTTCTTACGTGGCACGCACTGTACCTCATGGTCAGTAGTAGCGCGACAGCTAGATCAACGACAACGAAGCAGTCGAACAAATAAATTTTACGATAAAATGCCGCATCCATTACGTGAGCTATCTTCATAACTAGTAAGTAGGTGTACCGAGTCGTTCGATTTTTATTTTGGCCGGGAGCCTCGGCACGCGGACTATGTCATTAAAACTTTACTACTGGACACACCGTAAATGTTGTTCTTTGCTTATGTAGGGAGAAAACGTTATAGACAAATATTTTGGTCAGCTGTTGCCATGGGTAAGTACTTATGACGAAAAAGGTAACTCGTCATTAAAATTATCTAACAGTTAAGAGTTTCTGGAAACTGTTGGTAAGAACTTCAATAAACGTCAGTTTGCATGATGCTAACGTAAATAAAGTTATGAATAATGGGGATGAAGATAACAGTCTTATTTAATTATCTGCTAACGGAAATCACGGATTTAACCTACTTTCCCGATCCTTCGACAGATCATCGTGATAAAGTCAAATTTTCAAGTGCGCTCCACACAGTAGGTATTAAATCAATCATATCATGAAATTTTCAGGTCGGAAGTCAACGTGCCTGATACCACTTGCGTCAATGGCTTATCGATACTGTCTAAGATTAATACAATTGCCCTTTACTACCAGGATGTGCGATTGCACTATATTTGGGAATGCTCTCACTATTCAGACAGTTGCCAAGAGACAAGTGCCCAAAAAGCGTGATAAAACTGAGTGATATAATTTGATAATTTCGGTGTTATCGTAATCTCACGTTTGACGTTAAACTTGATAACGAAGGCTGACTTTCAGTTGCATACAAATTTTATACCGACTAACATACGAGTTAACATAAACTAGATAAGCATTAATTCTCGATGCCTAATCCTAATAACAATCGTTTTGATTTACAAAGCATATATTGTAAAAATCTATTTCCTAACTCCGTAATTCGTTTACTAATTCTATAATAGGATGTTACTGTGTACGGTAACGTTACGGAACCGCTACGAAAACGCTACGAAATCGCTAAAGACATCCGCTACGGAAATACTTGAATCATGCTACGGAATCTGCGGAATCGCTACGAGACCGCTACGGAAACGCTACGAAATCGCTACAGAAATTCGCTACGAAAACTCTTGAATCGTTCTACAGAATCGCTACGAAAACGCTACGGAATCGCTATGCTTAACAAAGTAAAGACTACACTAAGAACTTATTAAGTGGAACTTCGCATTTAATTTTAAAGCAATACATAAAGATGGTCGAGTCTACTTTCAAACTACATACATGTGTCATTATAGGTTTTGTGATTGATTTATAAACTTAGAGAGAATTCTAATTTAATTTTCTTAGCCAAATTAAGTTACTTCATTAAGACAAACTTCATTAACTTTCATATTACTTTAAGGACATTTGTATTAATTAAGGTCAATAGAAAAGCTACGGCTGTAGGCGTTCGTAGGCGATAGTTCCGCGCCTACGACACAACAGTTACCCATTTTACTCCGTAGGCTTAAAATAGATCCGTCAGTATCCGGTTCGGCTACCGTTTATCATTATTCTAATAAAACTTCTAATTATTACACGATATGACATGAGACGCGAGATAAAAGTGGCGCCTTCATGTATTTTCCTTCTGATTTTAATATAACGTTTATTCGAACAGAGTAAAGTTTATCCATAGGTCTTAGATATAAACTAATTAATGCGAGTACCTAATTATCAAAATTTTGTAATAATTAGTTACATTATTATCGACATAAAAGTATTTTTTATGACTATTGGAGAGCGACTGTTTTGAATTTGCGATATTAATAAGTTGTGATACGAGAAAAATGTGACCTCAAAGATCATTGTTTATATTATTTACGATGTTAAATGGTTTGTTTTAAGTACCTATTTAAAAGTATTCGGAGCAACAAAGTAAATGATTGTGAAAGATTTATGGTTTTTTTTAAATGAACAGTCGCCTATCAAAGGACTATGGATAATTTTATTTTGACGGGTTTGTCCTTACACCTTAAAAAAGATATATTTTTAGGGCTCCATACCCAAAGGGTGCCAACGAGACCCTATTACTAAACCTTCGTTGCCCGTCCGTCCTTCCGTCTGTCTATCAGTGGGCTGTATCTTATGATCAGACAGACAGACAGACAGACAGACAGACAGACAGACAGACAGTTGAAAGTTTCACAGAGTGTGTATTTCTATTAACACTATAATAAAAATAATAAATATTAAAAAAACGAACTAACGAAACGTGTTTTTTTCCCCGGCGTTTTTTTGCCTTGTGGTTAGAACCGTTCGTGTGCGAATCCGAGTCACACTTGGCAGGTTTTTTCTTTCTTTTCTCACTGCGGTACCTAATTCTTGTTATTTTGTATTAATTGTCGGTTTTTCTAGTTGCTAACAAATATGATGGTTTCCTTATGTAAAGCAGAACCTAGATAAAAGTTCATAAGACAACTACAATGAAATAAATTAACTTGGCACTTCACAAACCCACGTCTTTCCTTATCACCATGGAAACGTTTTATGCTTTATTTTAATCTCTTCTTAAGTATCCACTCATTAAAAATTACAACCGCTCCATGTAGAACACGGCGGGTTTTGATAATCGCGCTAGTAAAATAAATAATAGATAATAATCAGCCGGCGAATGGCCTTGCGAGGTCATTATCGCAGGAAAGTGGAAATACCGTATTATCGCGCCATTACAGGTTTTGGGGAGGTATTCCACTCAGAGCACTGATTTGAACCGCACTTAGACGAACCGCACCTGAGCACTTCCACTAACCGCACTGATCTGTGTGTTATCTTAATATATATAAATTACGTGTCACGATGTTTGTCCGCGATGGACTCCTAAACTACTTAACCCATTTTAATCAAATTTGTACACCGTGTGCAGTTTGATCCAACTTGAAAGATAGGATAGCCCACATCTCCATTTATAATTGCAATATTATTTTATTGCACAAAAACGTTAGCCACAGCAACGCGTGGCCGGGTCAGTAAATGATAAATTTTATTTCTGTAAGTAGGTTTGTACAAACACTTTTACATGTCATTCATATTTTAAAAACTAGATGAGGATGGCGTTTCCTATCTGTGCCCTAATTCACTACGACCCCTTAAGGCGACTACATGACCTAAAGCGCGGTCCTGCATAGAAAATAAAGAGAAGCACGATGACACAACGCTGGTAATTTATTGCAAAATATGAAGCAATTATCTAGGTATTTACAAAAAAAACTATTGTTTGGACTAAAAAATTAAAAAAAAACAAGTGTTTTAGTATGTTGCTTGTAGAATAATCTGAAAAAAAAATCATAATGGTTGTATGTTTAATAGTATGGTTTTTATTGTAAAAAGAAAGTTTTTAGAGGTATCATAATTTTTTTCTATCGTATCAAATTATGTCATTATTGTTATTACGTTATTATTATCGTTATTGTTATCGTTATTGTTGTCGTTATTATGTTATAATATGTTATTGTGTTATGTTATATGTTATGTTATATGTTATTATGTTATGTTATATTGTGTTGTATTATGAAATCATAAAAAAAAAATCAGCTGATCCATACATTTATGTTCGCATAACTCGACATAATGTATGGAGCAACATTAATTTTTTCACAATTTCAGGATTAGTCCCATAGTAAAAGTTGTTAATAGTAATGAGTATAATGACCCCTTTTAAGAATTAAAACGATAAAAATGTAACGGTTAGAGATGGAGTTGATGTTTATGAGACGGACAGGCTTGTTAAATAGGTAAGCTGACCATCTTTTATAAAATTTACCAATGCCTCCTATACAAACACGCGCGACACGCGATATAATCGCGCGCGACACAAAGGCACCGCTCGTTGCGCGACTTGCGGTGCTTTTGTGTCGCCTGTCGCGTCGCGCCTGTTTGTATAGGAGGCATTGGTAAATATAATAAAGCTGAAGAGTTTGTTTTTTGTTTGAACGCGCTAATTTCTGGAACTGTCAGTCGGATTTACAAAAACCTTTTTGTATTTAATAGCCCAATTCTTGAGGAAGGTTGTTGGCTTGGCATTTAACATCACGCTACGACCCCTAAATGCTGAGCAAAAAGGAAAAATGTGGCTGTTATTTTAGTATAATGTGTATCTTACAACTTCCACGCGAATGAAGTGGCGGGCAGAAACTAGTGATAAATATTGCCATGTCGTAGAATATCACCTAAATGTATGTAATATTTTCTTTATCTCTTTAATCTTTCCGGGAGGAAAAAGTTCTAGAAGTTTCTCAAAGACATTGATAATGTAACTGCAAAAACGTTATTTGTTCAGCCATGCACCACTGCTCTACTTTTTTATGTAGATCTACGTCCAGTTATCAAATGATCCTTTTTCACTCTTCTCCTTATATATTCATTTATTCAACTTACCCTTCTTATCGTAGATAAGATTATCTTATCACTTACTAACAGAAAGTTGTATGAAAAGTACGTGTTCATTATACTTTGTAAATAGTAAACATTAGATAATTTGGCACAGTTCGTAGAATTATAGCGTGAAAGAAAAAACTAATAAAGTTTTATTGGGACTAAAAGCGGAACAATGATAAAATGTTTTATACTAAGATATTGAACTGGGCTATCCTATCAGTTTTCCAGATTTATGATTCAGGTTTTGAGTTCAATTCCTGTTTCGAGCGGAAACGTGAACTTCCCGCGTCCGGGCTTTTTTTTGAACTAAGAAGACTGCCAAAATTTAAATTACTCATGTTCAAATTTTTTCTCGAAACTTCTGTCCCTATTCTAGTAACATTTTAATACAAAAAGATCACAAGTAAAAGGCACCTTGGTCTACTTCCACTAAAAACTGGTAGGTTTAAAGGTTTTTTTTCTTCAATCGGTCCCTCATTACTAAGGATCGTGGTCACTGGACACTTTTAAGCGGACAATCTGCCTCCATCTACTCCGGTCCAAAGTTGCTATCACCACCTGCTGAAAATTGCTTGAGGACGTAGCTTCTTTCACTTGGTCGGACCATCGTGTTAGCGACCGGCCTCGTGCTCTCTTTCCTTCGGTATTGCAAACAATAACCAGCTTTTCAAGGCTGCTATCCCCCTTCGCATTATGTGGCCGAAATAGGTCAGAATACACTGTAGGCATATTGTAGGTTTCAAGGTATATACATACAAGGTTTTTGTTCCCTCTCGCCGAGAGGTGGCCTGAGTCCCAGCAGTGAGAACATTTTATGCTGATTATGGTTTATATACAAGGTGGTGGTGACATGACGCGGAAACTAAAAACATTGAATTCAGCAGATGATTCTGGAAGTGACCTAGAAATTTTTCGCCGGGTATAAAAATAAAACCGGTAAAGTGCGAGTCGGACTCGCGTACCGAGGGCTCCGTACAAATTTGTAGGTATGTAAATATTTGAAGTGAAAACTTCTTTAGCGGCGCTGTGTACTTTTTTTGGAATGGGTAAAAACTTCTAAACTCGCGTCAGGTCACGTGACCCTGATCGAAAATTCGTAAGACGTAAGACGTAAAACGTAAGACGCGCGTTGTTGAGGACAGCGCCATCTATGCACATCGGGAAGAACTACGAGGGCCTCGCGTACTAACTACGTAGTTCATCCAACAACGACGAGATGGCGCTGAACCACGGATATATAACTGACGACGAGCTCCATGCGAGCGGTCATCATACCTGATTTGCAAAAAACCCTATAAAATAAGGAACACACCTTAACACGCGTGTTTTGTTTATAAGACGATTCACAAAATACACTCGTAATTGTTCAAGTTTTCACTTCTGTCGGCACTACCGGAGTGCCAGTGTTTTTTTTTTATAATAATTTTTTTTGTAATGTAACTACAAATTAACGGTTCTCGGATTTTTTCCTTTACTTGTGGTATATGACATTGCTTCTTGGCAAATTTCATGATTCTAGGATCAACGGGAAGTACCCTATATCTAGGTTTTGATTTCGGAACATAAACGCCTGTATCTTGATAACTCCACGCGTTCCTGAGAAAAAATGTCTTGACTGACGGACAGACAGACTGACAACGAAGTGATCTTGTAAGGGTTCTGTTTTTCCTTTTGAGGTACGGAACCCTTAAAAACAACTGTTTCATAGAAAAGTCCTACGCGGTCGAAATGTATGGAACGGCAATTTTTTTTAAAATAACCGTCGAAAAATTTCGACCCAGGGGGAATCATGTACTAAATCCATCGTAAAAGGTTGCGTGTCCATCTCCCTGTCGCCCTGTATAATGCCTGTGGCATTAAATCCGCCTACAGCATACATTTCTGTGCATGAAGTATTAAATAAATAAATGATTATATAATGTCAGAGAAAATAACACGCGAAAATGAGAAGGAAAACTCAACAAATCATGTAACGGTTGATGAAACTTTAATTAATTATTTTTCTAACATTTTACATTTATTAATTTATTTATTAAACATTTTGTAGACTTAACAGGTCAACCTAAGGCGTCTACAAACAAGTTACATTTAGTAATATACGCGTACAGCTATTTGTTGTTAACATAAGTAATATTATTACATTAAATACGAATGCTTAATTACTAACTTATAGTGATTACAGCATTTACAGCTTAGCCTATATAACTAACAGTTCACGGAAGGAAACTTTAGAAACAAGACAAACGAAAATTTTGTTTAGTCTGCACTAATGATTCATGTAAAAGTAGATACGCCTAATCAGCAAAGCCAACATAAAAGTGCCGCTGCAGTGCGAACACCGAACAGCAAACAGCTACTGATTTACCAATGTCAGCCCTGTGTGTACAAATGTTCCACTTAGCCAGTTGACTTGCAACCTTACGCCGCACTTGATGACTGAATCAACATAATATTTCTAAAAATACATTCTCCTGTACTGTGTTTAAGCTGTTTATTTTTACTTCTATTTAAATAATGCAAGTTGTCGTGTCACCCGTCCATGAACAAAGCGACTTCTAGGCTCGTACAATTCTAGAAACATTTTCAAGTATTAATCTCGACACAAATGATTGTAAAATGACATTGACGAACACACTAAACTAATCTTAAGGGGCCAGGGTAGCCCGCGAAGTACAAATTTTCTTACTTTTTTTGAAGGCCAGTGTCAGGATGTATGTTGAACATGCGATTCGCGACCGTAACAAGTATGTATTGCCAGTATTATAATAATCATTAAAATCTTCATGCGTTGCGACTAAGTTCATATATTGATTTATATTTAATGAAATAGTCATTCAATAGAAATTAAATTTGAATTTAAATTATTAAGGGGGTTTTGTATAATTGTTTAATTATTATTAATTAAATTTGAATTTAAATTATTAAGGGGGCGCTTCCTCTTTAACTCGAGATGATTCTTAAATCGAGGTTCATGTTTTTGAATGAATGAATTATATGTTTATTTACAAGAATATAGGTAGCTAACATAAGTTCTTAAGATCTCTATGGGTTTCACTAAATTCGGCATTTCAGCCGTGCACATATTTAGATTTTACATCTTGGTTATACTTATAGCATGCAGTAGGTACACATTTAGCAATAACATAAAAATACTAATAATAATTTCATAACATCGTTTGAGAATACGGGCTTTAGGTGGTTAGGGATTTTATTAAGATGAATGGATTAATTAGTATAGCAGCTGTGTCAGATTTAAATATTTTTTTTCATACTTAATCCGTAGTTTCTTTGTAAAAATTCTTTGTTATCTTCCAGCTGTGTCTTCTACTTAAATGTATTTAAAAGGTTAAGTTGTTTGTCCGCAATTTATTACTAGACACTATAATTATGATAGTTACATTCAAATCAGCAACGTAGAGGTTATCGTGAAACCTAGAGAGGTTATATTTCATTCACAACTTACATTCATACTGAATGATAACATTTTCCTTGAATCACTTCTCGTGGCGTTACAAAGGTACGTTTTACATGTGACTTTACACTCTAATGAGTCTAGCTGCACTTGCTAGGTACAAATCAAAGACCAAAAGGTGATATTATGATAACTTTTTCGTGATTAAATCAGCCTGTAGACTTCCACTGCTTGTTTAACCCATTTCCTGACTATTTTTCACTCTAGCCACGTCTTTTGGAAGCGAATTTCAGAGAAACAGATCTTTATTACAAATTCCGCAGTGGCTAATGCGTTCGCGAATCGTAAACGGTATCATCAAGTTTATTGGCCAGCATGTTTACACTGATGTGCAGGGGTCGTAAACAATTTACTGGTTTCGTTGGTAGGTGGGAACGTTTAACGTGACCACCGGAACAGTTCCAAGAAGAATGACATGATAGATTCTTATCAAATCTGCAGAGAATCAAATAACAAAGGCAGGGCTGGTTATCATGTATTTATGCAAAATGTATCAAGGCATGGTAGATTTGGCACGTTATTTGTTGACTGCACCAAAGAAGAAGAAAATTGCAAGTACCCCATACTTGGTAGACAGATTAGTGATTGGAATTTGTTTTTTAAATAGAAGATAGGATAACGCCCTTCGTTCGGAGTCCCTTTTTCTTTGCGTAGAAGAGGAAACCATAGCACCGGGGAATATACCTACTAAATATCAGTAGAATGCCAATTTACAATAACGTTGTTAATAAAATGCTCTCGATAGAAAGAAGCAACATAATTCTGGAATGTGTGCTGTGCATGCAATCCGGCGCAATAAATTCGCACTACATTTAACCCAAAACTTGTGAACTATGCATGTGTAGCCGTTGCTAAGCCAACATTATTTCATGAAATTCTCTACACAAAGTTTTATAAAGCGACTATTTTCAAACAACATATTACATAGTTAAGGAAAAGGGGTAAGAAGTAGTTTCGTACAAAACGTAATATGTGGTCTGTTTGATACTATCCTTCAAAATTTATCTGATAACCCTGCTATCCGGTCAATTTTGGGAGAGAAAAACCCAATTACAATATGTTTCAAAATCAAAATATTTTATTTCACATAAACCTACATGGGTACTAATGAAACGTCAGAAGCTACGAGTAGGTGCATGGTTCCAATTTGTCGTTTCCTATGGAGAAGAGCCGGCAAGAAACTCCACGGTTACTCTTCTAAAAAATAATTGGCTTTTACAATGCTTTCAAATTACAGTAGGTATGGGAGGATAGCGTAGGCCTGTCAATGAATACAAGGTACTTGATAAAATAAAAAATAGTCTACAGATCTAAAGTCTACAAGGCCTACAAAGTCAAAAGGATAAATAAAAATAAAATGTAAAAACCTACTAAAATTTGAATTCAATTTTTAATTAGTAATGTTCATTGTTATTTGCTGATAAGTTTTATTGAAGTATGAATAATTTGTGCTGTAGGTACTTATTTATTGTAAAACTAACAAGTCACAAAATATGATTTTTATCATTAAGAAGTAGTTTCACATGAATCACACTATTGTAAAGATAAAATTAACTTTAATTCAGGGATTAACTCCCCAAACTGCTAAAATCCAAGCCTTTTTATTAAATAACTAGCTTCGGCCTGCGACTTTGTCCGCGTGAAATTTATTCGATCGACCCACCCCGTCGCGCGTCGCATAACATCACCCCGGGCTGTCACTTCGTTTTCGCTTAGCGTTATTTTTTTTTTGCACGGTTTCTAAAAGTCCTTGCGAGATGTAATAAATTGCCTATAGCCTTTTTCAAGAATTAGGCAACAATATTAATACAAGAAAAACAAAAATAATAAAAAAAAAACAAAAGAAAAATAATTTTTCAAATCCGACTGATAGTTCCAGAGATCAGCAACCAAACTCTTTAGCTTTATTATTAGTAGCTTTAATACAGATTAGGCTGGTGTTCGACTATAATTATATAACCCCCTAATGGTATTAACTGCTGAAATACAAAATTCCGCCGCCAGCCGCCAAGCCCGCCGCCGCCGCCCAAAGCCGCTATTTGTATATTGTTTTCTAACAAGATATTAGCAAGTTAGAGGTAAAAGATATAAATAATTTCGCCCGCCCACGGTCTTTCAAACGGTGCCACAATCCCAAGTTCAACTCGTTGGTTTCACGATTTTCTCCCGACAATCAAGGACAGATTTATGTATCCTTTTCACGGCCTACGCGTTACTAGATCTCGTTCTATGTTAATGGATGCACCTTATTCTCGAAATAAAAACAAACAATGTGAAATAAACCCGTCTTTTGTTTTTGTTTTGGCTTTCAATCATTTTTGTTAAGATTAAGTGGCATTTGTTTTTGTTTACTTAAATTTATTCAAAGATGTTGCGTCAGGCCGGATTTTGAGGGGCATGAGTATTTTTGTTTCACCGTATCTATGGGGGTATCTCGGGGTTAGAAAGATCTGTCCCTGTGTTAATTGTTGTCTAAAGAGCAAAGATTTGATTTTATGATAAGAAAAGTGTGTTTGTTTTCACGCTAAAACGGCTGAACGGATTTGGATGAAAATTAGCACGTGGGTATACTATGACCTGGATTAGGATATAGGATACTTTTTATTCCGATATTCCCACGGGTCAAGTCGCGATGACATATGCGGGAGCAACCACGGGGCGTAGCTAGTATCAAATAAACCCCTGAGTATTATAATATTGCAATCACAACTACTTTTCCGTATAAAGACAATTATTTCTAAAAAAAAGAGCCTTTTTTAGCAAAGTATGTGTAAACAGATGCGAAGCTACCATAAAACGATAAAGTATCAATTTGATTCCTAATGCAATTTAATGAGTCTATTATACGAGCATTTTGGAGAATTAACGTAGAAGTGTGGGTGTCCAATTTAACATTGACGGCTACAAAAACGTTTAAGATGTGCAATTAACCTAATACCATATTAAAAGGTGGCCAGAATGGGACATGGCTTATGTCAAAAGAGATAACTCTGCCAAGATTTTAAAATAAATCTAATTAAAATCTGTTGAACTTAAATTAAAGTAAATTTAATTTCCTATACCTAACCATATACGTAGGTCAGATAGGCAGTCGCTCCATGTACAATTCTGTTACTCAGCTGCATTCAGTACGACAGGAAGCCGACCCCAACATACCTAGTTGGGAAAAGGTTAGGTAGATGATAACAATGATGACCTCACCATGTGTAGGTACAGGTTGTATTTATAAAACCACTATTTCCTATATCCTTATGAAAAAATCGGTACCCATCGGCCATAAATGTAACATTTAGTAGGTAGGTAGATTATTAATGTTCGGAATTACGTAATTGATACGGTAAATAGTTACAAAAAAAAACAAATGAAAAACATAGTTTAATGAAAAGGTAATGCAGATACTATAAAGGTAAGGCAGCTATTATTTAGGTATTTGCTAGGTACAGACGCCAGCACATCAAGCTACCCGAAACTGTAAAATTTTCGCAATCAACTTTGAACCTTATGCTTTAGCGGTAAAGTTGAAAATCCATTAAAGAAATTTGACAGATTGTAGTAGCTTGATGTGCTGGCGTCTGTACCTGAGGAGCAATTCCCGTAATTTTAAGAAGTTCACAGTCTGATCTCAGTCTCAATCTGTCAAAAATACGTCAAAATCCCGCGACTTGAATGTTATCATTTTTTAATTACGAGAATTGGCCTTCAGATTCATCTCATTTACAACTTTCCCATTCTACCTTCATTACCCTGCATTTAATAGTATATCGTAAAACTAAAAAGGCCTTACTTTGTTGCTCTGTAGTTTATTATAAAAGGCAAAATAAATATGAGTATAGTTGTCTATGAGTGGGCGAAAACACCACGCGATTTCACTAAAGTACAGCGGAGTTTACACCGACATTGTACCGTGTACGTGGGCACTTATTTGCCATACATTTGCATTTAAATTGAATGAAACTTGCTTTACTTAAAAAAGCGGCCAAGTGCGAGTCGGATTCGCACACGAAGAGTTCAGTACTACAAGGCAAAAAGTACTGAAAAAAAAAACACTTAATTTTATTTTTATTATTTGTTGTTATACCAGCAATAGAAATACACACTGTGAAAATTTCAACTGTCTACCTACTACAGCTCATGAGATACAGCCCTTTGACGGACGAACAGCGGAGGCTTAGTGTTGGAGTCTCGTTGGCAACCTTTGGGTACAAAGTCCTAAAAATAATTGAGATTGTCATATCAATTTATTTTTATTAGCATAGTTCTCTCGTCTTTTCAACTATGCCTGTAAAGATGGCAACGGATAGGCCAGCGGCCGGCCCATCCACGTTGCGTCTCTTCGTAAGGTAGGTCGTCTTTATTAACCTGTTTGTCAGACTAGATTCAGTACAAAAGAACAATAGGTAATGTTGTAAATATTGCAAGCCCACAGTTATTGCCCATAGACATCAT
The DNA here is from genome assembly GCA_927399505.1 of Luperina testacea. Classification (NCBI taxonomy): domain Eukaryota; kingdom Metazoa; phylum Arthropoda; class Insecta; order Lepidoptera; family Noctuidae; genus Luperina; species Luperina testacea. Next base: position 11,265,127 of record OV656771.1, on the reverse strand, counting down.
GAACTAGTATTCTTAAAACAGGCAATTCATGTAAAACAATATGAAATACAATAGACCTAACTAAGCCTACACGAAACAACGTTATAAATACTAAAATTTTGTTGCTAATGTCGTAATCAATTTTACACATAATTCATTTATTTTCCGCCTTCAGATCGGACAGCGGTATAAATCATTAATGTTCACCTGTTGTACTATGTATTACATTTACGACGCTTGTGAATGGAACATACAAAGTAGTGTTGTCCGGTGTAGCAACGATACTTCAGTTTCCTTACATTCACTAGCGCCACCGTGGGACTTTGTCGATGTCGATGAAAAGTTAATTCGAAGCTTTTGACTGTAAATTATGCAAGATAGGTATTTATTGTTGCGGGTTTCGAGTAGACCAGTTTTATTGTTTGCTTGCAAATTATATAAACGTTAACTTTCCCTATAATTTATATAAAATAAGGCGTAAACATAGTGTGTAAGATTCAAATAAATTCCGTAATGGAGTGGGAAAACCGAAACAAACATCATCGGACAAAACTGCTGATAATCAGTTTAACAATAATAAATAAATAATAAACATATCATAATTAACTAGAGGTCAAAACAAAATAGGTCAATTTGTTGTAAGAAATGTTTTTAAATCGGAATAATCTTGGCAAGTCCCAACAGAAATTCAGACTGAATATAGCTATTAACCAACTGTCAAAGATTTGAAAACGGTTTCACGACGAGGACAACAGCGATCGTGCACCTTTATTATAAAAATCATTTCTTTCTTTGTAGTACAATTTCAAAAACGTTTTAGAAAATACCAATAATAAGAAATAGCTTCACAAAAAACCGTTCAAATTGGAAACCGAAAAAGAACAAGGTAATTCATGAGCTTTTCCTGCTTCGTTATTGTATTATCGACCAAAGGAAATAAAGTTTAACGGTAGAACATCACTAGTGGTCGACCTTTCCGTCGGCAGGCAGGCGTGTGACAAGACGAGTTGCAAGGCAACGATCTCTGCCACATGCAAATCTTATGCGGCTGACAATCTAATTAGCACCTTTATCGCGTGCCCGCCGTCCGCCAGTAATGTTATAATCATTTACGACTTTACAAATTGAAAAATTTAACAATTATAACAATATGTGACAACCCTTCATATTTATTAGGTATATTGAAGTTTTATTTGTAATGTCAAAATAACAGTTTTTTACAAAATGCATATGAAAATGTATACGGTACTTATTAAAAAAAAAAAACATTTTTTGTCTGTCTGCTTGTTCCGGCTAATCTCCGTAACGGCTGGACCGATTTTGACGGGACTTTCACTGGCCGATAGCTGCTGTAATAAGGAGTAACTTAGGTTTTATTTTATGAAAAAAAATAGTAATTAAACACATTATTGTTTTTCAACACGCACGCGAACGAAGTCACGGGAACAGCTGGTATTACATAAAACCTTTCAAGACGACGACGTCTATTGTCAATAAATTACCTAAACGTACGTTAGTTAACCAACACCTGGGTAATCTTCTACGTAACAGAAATATCAACACCTTGTAAATACCGTGTAATCGACGTCTAAGTTGAAAACGATTTATTCACAATGTTGTACATATATTAAACACTAGTTTATGTAAAACGCGTCGTTGTAGTATACGAATTCTTACACAGTCCTCGTACGACAACGGTGTGACCGACATAATTTTCCTGGCCTATTAACATTCTTTCTGTTTAAATCAGTATATAAGAATATATACCTACCTGTATGAAAGGCATGCAGCTGAGATGAGAATGTTAAGAGGGATGTGTTGTATTTCACCAATGGATAGAATAAGAAATGAGTACATAAGAGGAAGTCTGAAAGTGGCACCGGCAACTGAAGAGTTGTGTGGAAATCGGTTGTCGTCGGGCATGTGATACGGAGGAACGAAAAAAATGTCCTGGGAAAGTTTTGATTATGAATGTCGATGGCGATAAAAGTAGGGGAAGACCAAATAAACGATGGATGAACTGTGTGAATGATGACATGGTTAGAAAGGGAATGACTACAAAGATGACGTCTAATAGAGAAGTATGGAAGAAAAATACATATGGCGCCGACTTCAAATAAGGAGAATGATGATGATGATAGGAACAGGTACCTAAGTACTGAGTTTTCAATTATGTCCATAGATAGAATCACAACTTAATCTGATACTGAGATTAAAAAAACTGAAGTGTTAATCGACTTTTGTTGCTGACCGTACCATCGTTATTGAGCAAAATATTTGTTCATAATTGCAGCAGAAGTACAATGCAATTTTGAACAAATATTTTATTTTAATATTTTGCTCAATACCTAACTGAGATTAAAAAACTGAAGTGTTAATCGAATTCTGTAATCTGTTGCTGATTGTACAAGACACACCTCACGCTAGGGTTGTCAGCATAGGTACAGTACCCGGCGATAAATATTGCACATCGACCTTTGGAAAAAGACAATCGGCTAATTTCGGCTTCGTAGAGCGTTATCTCTGTCGCACGAAATACAAACAGTCCGGTATCTATTAGGAGCTGTTAAAACAATTATGATTTGCTTCTTTTGATAATTATTTTTATTCTTTATATAAAATAAAAAAAGGTAAAGGTCGATGTGCAAAATTTATCGCCGGGTACTGTATAAGAAAGAAGTTTGTATGAGTGTTTTGGTTTTTTATTTTTCTATGGTTGCCAGACAATAGCCCGAACATGATTTGATTGTTAAAAGGTGTCTGTCTGCTTCAAATAAATAAGTACATTGTAACTGTACACATTTTGAGTATTTGTAGAATATTATCTATATTTACGTACAGAGTAGCGCTTAGGCCAGATAACTTTTATCGAGGAATAAAATTGACGTGTGACAGTTTTTGTATGAATCAACTATCAAAATTTCAAAATTATTCCTCGAATAAAGTTAACAGATGATTGAAAAATCAGTCCTTGATAGTACAGCGGTTATTACAAGTTGTTGTCAGTTACTGTTAGCCTGCATCATCACACTGTTGGGGAAAGGCCTCTCCCCATGGGGAGAGGCCTTTCCCCAACAGTGTGATGATGACAACAACTTCCAACTCTTTCGATCCAGGGCTAAAGTGGACCACTGGTCGTTTGTTTTGTCCAGCTCGTCCCGCGAACATCTTCATCAGTCTGTTAAAATAATAAAATAAACAATTTTACAAAAAATAGAACACTTAAATTTTCAAAAAAAAAAACAAATAGCGTAAAAGTTGGCACGAAATAAACCACCCAATCATATAAGTACTTGATGTTGTTACATACATAAGCCATTTATTTCTGAATTAAATGACTAACTAACTTGCTATACAAATAAAAACAAAAATAAAGGACAAATCAGGCGTCGAAGTACTCGTCCGCATCGCTGTCATCCGGAAACGTGCCCAGAAGACTGGCAGCATTGCCACGTTGAATGGCAATCCTAATTCTTTGGCCAAAGAACGACCCAGCCCTCTGGTTTCATACTAAAACGAAAAAAAGGTCCCACGGCTAGAATGTTAATTTTTATTAATTATTTTAATTGTGTATGTTTAAAATACGTAATGTAGAATACGTCTGTATAATAAAATAGTGATGAAGAATTTTTGTCCGTTTGTCTATGTGTAGGTTCCAGAATGGCGCAAAACGGCTGAACGGATTTGGATGAAATTTGGCACACAGATAGTTTATAACCTGGATTAACACAGGTACGGCTTAAATCCCGGTAGTACGTTATCGTGGGATTTTTCCGACATCCACGTGGGTGATTATACAAACGGAACATGGATTGATAAAAATAAAGCAATTAATAATAAGTCATAACTGCTTTGCTTTGCCCGGATTCAGATCTCATAACACCAAGCGCAAATTCAAACACAATATTTGTGCTAGCTATAATTTATTTCACTGTTATTTTACATTAGCTTAGAAAGGAATTCGAACATAAATAACGAAAATATTAATTTGCAGCGATCAACTGTCACATAAATTAGGGTTTGTGTGCCAGACTATTGATCCCTACAATACTTTGATATATTGCTTATTGCTCAATATTCCAAATAGTCGCTTTATAAAATTAATTAAAGCATTCGAATCTGAAATTCTATTATCTACTCCATTATTATTCATCAGGTACGATATGTAGGTACCGCACCCTCGCCGTTAAATTCCTGCCACAAATTGCCGTGCGAATGCACATTTGGATACAAACCGGTGATTTGTCTTCGAGAAAATTATCTTCACAGAATAAAAAATCTTATCGTATGCAATTTGTAACCCGAATAAAGTAGATTTCTATCGGTAAAGGTGAATACAATAGGACATTACATGATAGGTATTCCGATAAATCTCGGCCTACGCATTCTAAATGTGTTACATGCACGAACATGCGCTTGCGGTCCTAAATCGGTGTTCTACGAAACTGACGGTTGTTAATGTAAACGATGAGGGGCAATGTCATCAAACGCCCGCACTACTCGGGTTTCATTCATACGCCTAGATCATGTAAATATGAGTAAACATTATATTATGTATTTAGGCATTTACGTGTCGTTCAACTTTGCCAGCGAAAATTACTATGGTTACCGTCTGCAAATGTGAGAAGAGCGACAACTTAAACCGAGTTACCTCATTTCCTAAGTGAACTACCTACTTTAGATTCCATATACCCAAGTAGGGAAAAATTAATGAGATTTTTTTAGTTACTTTAAAGTTTAAACTTAACTGGTTTCTCGTGACCACTGTCAATCAAATATGGCTGTTGATTTATAAGTTACAACTCAATAATTGAGTAAATAAGGTCACATTATTCGATTCGACACAATTGCATGGCGCCTGCAATGCGCCTGCATCACGATGACAATGCAAGTCATTCTAGAGAAACACATCGTATTGATCTAAAAATAAACAGACAATCTATGATCTGTTTTTATTCCAATTCCCATACTTCAGGCTTACTTTTACAAACAATGGTTTTTATGAATAATTCATAGTGTCTCGCAGACAATGATAGTGTCAGTATTCACCTAGTGACGAACCTCCCCTTTTGATCTACGTTGACTCACAACCATCACTATTCACACGTCGAATGTAGTCCAACCACAAATCAAAACTGGATTTTCCATTCAGAAAAACTGTTATGCAGTTTACAATAAAGAACCTACTTGTTTGTTGCTGACTTCCCTAGTTCATTTTCTCCTTGCTTGTATTTATTATCGATTACCAATACAGATGGCCATTCAGAAAATGCAATTGCCAAGTTAATGCGGACAGCATCAGTTTGAATGGACCTTTACTTTGATGAATGGCCTCTTCGGCTGATTTCTTGACCTGGACTATTGATAACAAAGTGACAAGAATGACAGGTGAGTGGCTGACGAATACTTTTTGTAGTCTTGACTTGGTCAATATTTTCATGGGAAGACGTCGGTCTCCGACGACTATTTGTTTATTTAATTCACACATTCAAATGTTTCATAAAAAGAGGATTGCGGTTGCCATTGATGGTGTAATATGTGGGCTAACGCCACCACGTGGCTGTGTTTGATAAATTGGCAGAAAACATTTCATATACAAATTCTAGTTATTTGTTTAGTTACATGTGTAGCACTCCTTAACGGTACAATTAATTAGAATTTAAAATCTACATGTGCTAACGCGAATATGATGGGTAAAGATTACAATTAAGCCCAAATTAATGAACTTTGGATATTAAATGAAGTTAATATGCAGGAGCTTAATAATTTTCAACAAGAAAGCCAACAATACTTACGTATGATACAAGATTAATCTGTTAAACAGGATTTGTCTGGATAGGCCAGTTTACAGAGCTGAGCCGAAGTTCAATAGTCGTCTGTGACGTAGCGTGTACGTAGCAGATTTACTTTAAAGATAAGGTAATAAATATGTATAAGTATACGTAGGAAGGTACATTATATCACCAACCCGATACCTAGTCAACGCGTAACTGTTGAACGATTGAAATAATTATGTATTTTTTGTTTGGCAGACTTTCAGATAATTTCGTGAGTGTATCGTAGATTCCCCCAATGATTCAGGTCTATTTTGAAAGCAGATCGTAAATTCTATTAAAATCACAGACTGGAATAGGGCCGATGAACTGAATGGGGAATACGAAAAAAATAGGTCGATTATAACTTTCTGTACAATCCATCAAACATCGACATCAAAACCCGTGGGCCTCCACCATATACCTACCTACATCTACTAGCAGTTTTCAACCACTTGCTCTCAAGTAGTTACGGATCGTTAAAAAGAACGAGTGGTCATGAAATCTGGATCCGACAGTCGCCATTTGTCGGCCGTCTTTACTAATGGCACCTGTCAGAATGACGCCGTGCCTCGGAGACAATAGGCGACAGAAAAAATTTGTGGCATGCATCGCCCGTCTATACGACATTCTACAGATTCCCTTGAAGAATTTCCGGGTATTTTTGTTCTACAATTATATTTGTACGATTGTCCCGCCCCTTTTCCGCTTGGGTTTTATGGGATGAATTAACTATTAGGGAAAAACCACTGAGTGTGTTCTAATACAAATCAATCCATGGCAATAATGGACTTCTTTATTTGTGGGCTAAACTTTGCTAGAGTTTCCCACACTGAGATGTTACCTACTAAAGAACGTATCAATCAAACTCTAGGTTGACAGACAACGTGTAGGTTGCTGCTGTGCCGAATGGATTGATTGAACTATCAGTTCTGTTTACTTCTGACCTCTGAATCATTTAAGCTTGTTATATATACATATATATATATCTTTAATCGTCTTCAAAAAAGGAAGCTTTTCATCATTCAATGCCAAATTCATTAACTGCTGTTATTACAATTTAAATGTAGTAGTCAATTAATTAAATATCAGCTCATATTTTTAGATTATTAATTTGTTCTATCAATTTGCTGGTAAATCATACTGTATCTTGGTCTTAAAAGAGATTTCTTTTACACATATCCAAGTTATTCCTATTCCACATACCTGTACATATTTCCGAACGATCTCGGCAGGGCAGTTGGTTCATAAAGGGCAATAATTCGAGCCGAGCATAACCGGCGCTACCGGTCCTCACAATGGCTCCAGACAAAGCGCGAGTGCGCGCGAGACGATGACGGATGCCCCCAGCGCCAGCGCTCGGGCATTGTTAAGCTTCCTTCACATCACGGAACTAAACACTCCATGGAGCTTATTTTTTGTTACGATATTGACGATAAATACCTGAGATAACTCTAGCAATAAATTACGCATACCATTATCGAGCTCCACGTGTCTTTTAATCAACAAATTATAAATACAGTTTATCTAGTCTTTAAATGCAAACGATTTACAACATCCGATATGGAATCGTTAATAGGTACATATTAAATGATATTTATAAGCTAATTAATAATCATTTAAAACATTACATTTGAATCTAAATAGTGTAGAATTTGCTAAATGAAGACGTAGCTCTTATCACATAGACAAATGAGAAAAAACGTATAATTAACCGTATATGTAATATAGTTTTAAAAATAGCACATTTATGATAAGGGACTTAAAACGTCAACCCACGTTATGTTTTTCATTACTCATTTCTGCGAAGAATAATCTTATTTTAACAGGAAAACTCTGCAGTACATGCAATATTTTGTTTCATCTACAAAGAGTTTGGGTAAATATATCGATATTGTTAGTATTAGTACATGAAAATTGCAAATTGTTTGTTAACATAGGCGCATACGAGTAATAGTGCCTTAAGCTACGTGCTCCTACAAGTAATTAATATTTTAATTTAATGATTCTTATCTTCAATCTTGACGCAGACACAGTAGTTGTTCAGGAAGTGATGCTGCTCTACCCAAAGGTTGATTTTAAATGAAAGTATTTTAATAAGGGACTTGTTTTTATTGTGAGAAGTAAAAGTATAAGAGTACGTACGTACGTACTTACCGCGCTTGACTCGGTGGAACGCAGAGCTAAGAGGCTCATTGGCGACGTAATACTGGTGGATGCCAAGCTTCATAGCTTGGCTCATCGCCGCTTCTTCAGATTGTACTTCGGTGAGTGTGCCCAAAAACTCCACGACCTCATTCCACCAGCCCCCTTCTACCTTCGGACATCCAGACACACTGCAAGTTACCATCCCTGCCTAATTGCTATTCCACCAATTCGCACTAAGCGTTTTCAAATGTCCTTTATAATGCGCACAGCAAAAGAGTGGAACTCTCTACCTGCGTTTCTGTTTCCGAGTACATACAACCCGAATTTCTTCAAAGTAAGAGTGAACAGGCTTCTTCTGGGTAAGCTCACTCCATCGTAGATTTTGTCTCTGTCACCTCTGACCTAGACTAGAGTTGACTCTAGTCTAGGTCAGAGGTGACAGAGACAAAATCTACGATGGAGTTTTTTATTTGAAATGGGTTTGCTCTTGAGAGCAAACCCATTTCAAATAAAAAAAAGTACGCGTTCCTCCGAATCCTATCTCTGTCCTTCGATGGCGGGTGTTGGCGCCACCAACCCGTCCATCAGCCCGTCCGTACCACTTTTTGTTGCCCGAGACCATCACATTATCTATATTAAGCATACGATTTCAAGCTGTAATTTAAATTCACTTATTCGTTGCATAGTCAGAATTACGAGCAGTAATTCTACGTGATCGAATCCTAACCGGCGGCTGCTTTGTGCGTGATTGGAGCTTTATGCCTTTACATTTCAGTTTTATTACTGGGGCCTCTCGAGTCTTGAGTCTCGACACTAGTTTCATCTTGTAGAGATAATGTTAATCATACGTACACACATATGAATTATATAACTGTCCAAATGACTTCATGGCCTCAATAGAGACGTCTGCTAAGTCTCATTATCAGGTGTTTGAGTAAGACAGTGGAAGAGATTGAGCGCAGGTCATACGTCATTATTAGCCTAGGCACGAATCGGGTCAGCACTAAGATTAGGTGTTGTACACACAGAGATATTATTATCTTTGCTGATAACAATGATACTACGTGATACCGCGAAATCAGAGAGTTGTAAAGATTAAGATGTTTTAACTGCGTGCGGTGTCATTATTCTACATGTTATATTATGTTAAAATTGATGTAATTTATAGATAGGATGTAAGCTGTAATATGCATGTAAAGTGGACTTCAAAGAATGTTTTATTTTCGCGATAAAATCTGCACGTTATGCATAACACGTAAGCATTCGATTTTATTAAGATTCGTGACGTGTTATGTACACAGAATGTGTAAAATTACCTTAAACATTAAACGCGATAATAAATACACGATTATATCCAGTGAACGTTACATATTTCTTAGTAAAAACACCGGCAGTCTTACTTTATACAGTTTCATATATCATGAATTTCATTAACCTATGAAAGTCAACCTTTTCAAGACCTAACGGTTACCAAGCCGATTTCATTAACAACAGAGAACAGAGTAGATCTAAAAATTTACACAGCAGTTAATGAAGCATATTGCTGTTGTAATATGTACCTAATGTTTAATACAGGTGGCCCATATTTCCAGGCGGCATATGAATGTCCTCAGAGGGGCTAATAAAATGTGGCGCAAACGTGATGGTGTCACGCTATTTTACGTAAGAATAGTAATTGGGACGATTTCATAAGATTTTTCACTTTATTTGCAAAATATTGGTACCACGGTAGTTTGTAGTGTCATTACCGTAAACTATTGTCACGTCCGCAATTGCGGCCATTTTGTCGGGCCGTTTACTCTTTTGTCTTTATATAGCATCACTTTCATTTTATGTTTGGCTATATCATTGTTTAGTTGCCATAATCGTCAGGTGAAACAGCGTTTACTCCTAAGATACATTAGGGTTTTATTTTTTCTCTTTAGGGTAACTCTTTGTTTCTATCTTATTATAACGTTAATTACGGAGGCATAAAGCGTCTCAGTAAACATTTTTAACAATCCGTTATGGCGCCGGCCCTGCCTCCTGGACGAAGGAGCCAAACAAAAACAAAGAGCGCACCTCGTGCTGGCGCCTGCGTTATCGCGCCACGTGGGCCCTAAGCCCTTTGATTCTTATTCCTAAAATACATTCCTTCATAGAAAGGCACGTCTTGTCCCGGCTATTGTTTTACTTTGTACTCTTTTACCATAACAACTAAACATTTTAAGGCACTGTGGGAACTATTACTTTAGAACTTTACAACTCTCATGTTAAAATAATAACAACAATAATGTATGTGCATATTTGTGGGGAAGACCTTTTATTTATGGTTTAAAATTGTAAATAACGCTACAGCCTGTCAATCATTCGTGTTTTGTCGCGAAGCCGATGAAGAAAGCTCTGCCTTATAAAGAGAAGCAGTCAGCTATTTGCTGTCCAACGTATAATGAGGCCAGTTTTTTTGACATCAATAAAAATTATATCATGTCTCAATCTCACGCATCTGTTTCTTTTAACATATTCTTATGTTAATATGTCCACATTGTCACATAATTAATAATTTTACGTGTTCAGATTCACATAATAATATTTTTGTTATAACAGGTATTTTTTTGAGACAGTCGTCCCCTGACATAAACTATATTGTTTTAGTGAATGGATTTCATAAAAAGATTAGGTACTATATCTCTGGGACGTATTCCCAAATTGTGTGTACACACGAAGTGAGGAGATAATAAGTAATTATGAATAATTATATAACCTACGAGCCGGCTCTCAGATAGAGATAGTGATCTATAGACAGCGGTCGCGTACATCGTACGACGACGCTCACGTAGACCTGTCGCGTAGCGTCTCGCGCTTCTCATTATTTTAACATCGCTATCTATTAAATTTTAATATTTTCATAATTATTTTTAATAACTTTAAAGTAATTTATTTTATCACAGTTATGGTAAGTGGCAGTTGTAGCCTTACCTACGTAGAATTACTATTATATAGTTAATGTTGTTTAAATATTTATACAACAATGTCTCTTGATTTGAACTGTTTCTTGTAACCTATAGCTTTTTCGATATTTTGACATTTAAGTTGACCGTTTAATATTATACTCATTCATTAACCAAAAACCAATAAATATTAAATATAAAAGAATCATTGACGAATTTATAGTGGGTACAAACACTATACGGTTCGAGTCGTGATCTGATTATGTATATTTTTTTGTTTCAGGTAGTGTATGATGACAAAACAGCTCAGAAGACGGATGATGAGCACATTATCAATATCCAACTACAAGCATAAAGCTTCGTAAATGTTACGACGAAAATTAGGACAATCCTTTTGTCGGTAATAGTGTGGTGACATAAAGAAGTGAAATTTTAAGACTATTATTTTTAAACGTGGACTCAAAATGCGTGTAGCCGAGTGTTGGGTGCTAAGAAAGATGGACGTGCGGTGTTCGTTGTTCAAACTGTTATTGTTTCAAATGCTGGTGGCGTGGTGCGCCGCCAAGCACGTCACGATAAACCTTGCGAAGGACGCCGCCGCCGGAGACGTGGATAAGGATGTCCAGGATAGCATAAGAAACCTATTACATACCGGTGAGTATTTTTTTTTTCTATATATAGGTAGGTACATTATGTGTGGGTTCATAAAGTTGTGTATTCCATAGGTCCCATGACTGTTAATTGTGAGAAAAAAAATACGAATTTTCTGTGCGTTCTGTTGTAAAAACCTGTATTTCAGGTTTTTACAACAGAACGCACACATAATGTAGAAGTAAAAAGTAAAAGTTACAGAAGAAGGTTCAGAAAACATTTTCTATCGAGAACTACAAACAATTGATTTTTTTTTATAATTTTAATTACTTTCAATAATAGGTACAAAAATACGTCAAACAAATGACACACTTTTAATATATCTCTAGGCCTTGTATCAGCATAGAAAATGTATCTATGAAACAAGTTGTTTATTAATAAAAATAGCTAATTCATCTATTAAAAATAAACTAGGCATTTGGGTCATATCAAGTGATTATTCTAGTAGGTATTGTTAGCGAAGGTGATTTATTTTATTTAAATCATAGAAGAATTTATTCACGATTTGAATCATACGCATATTAATAGGAACAAGTTTATTTACATCTGTTTATTGTTCGGGTAAAATTAAGATCATTGGCTGTGGGTTTTACCCATGCACGAGGGGGGTTAGCTACTTTAAATATTTACTATGTTGAAGGTAATAATTAAAAAAAAATATAATTAGAATTATTTATTTAACGTTAAAAAATACACAGATAGAAGGTGACACTTAAGCGTGCAAATAGCCTGGTACAAATCATCTGCCTAGCCTTTTTCTGCAAACTATGTTGGGGTCGGCTTGCAGTTTAACCGGATGCAGCTGAATACCAGTATTTTATATGGAGCGACTGCCTATCTGACCTCCACGACCCAGTTACTGGGTAATACGATATCCCTTGGTAAGACTGGTTGTCAGACTTTCGTGCTTCTGACAAAGATCCACGAATGAGCCAGGACGAACGGCTTAGCGTGCTGTTCGAGGCGCGGAGGGGTGTTGGTATGTAAAGATGGTCACCCATCCACAGACTAACCGCGGCAAGCGTACTTAACCTGATCGATCGACCTGTGCGGCTGTTATTATTTAGCCAGGGGCCCCTCAAATACCTGGCACAAAATAAATAAATAATGACCCCGTACTTGGAAAAACCTGTGTTACAGGGGTCATCCATCCGTCCATATATTATGGATATTATAACAGAAACAATTTAGTAATGTGCACTTTTGTAAAAATAAACTAGAATAGAAATTTGAAATGCAGTTATCTGTAAAAGAACTGGAGTAACCGACATAGCTTGCAGAGTAAGCAAACAGAGTGACAGTGGGCTGGCCATGTTGGTTGAATGACCGATGGCCTGAGGAGCAGACGTGTCTTAGAGTGGAGACCGCGCATCCGCAAGCCTAGTATGGGTCGGCCCCCAGCTAGATGGACCTTAAGAAGGTGGCTGGGAAACACTGGATGCGGAAAGTAGAGAACAAGGTGCTGTGGTGCAGCCTGGGAGACGAGTATGTCCAGCAGTGGACTGCGATAGACTAAGTTGATTGAAACAACAAACAACAACAACAATTACAATTAATTTTGAAAATAAGATTTTTAATCACAACAGTAGATAATTTTATTATTGCTTCATCAGCGTAATGTATCAAGTCATCTGCTATGGTACTTAGATACTGGAAGTAATAAATAAAGCATGAAAATCGCTTAACCGGGTAATTATTATAATTATTAATTATTCTTTCATGCTTTAGGTATTTATTACCTCCACCAAGACACACTAGCAGTTTAAGGGCTCCCATGAAACTGAACGCGATCAGCACATCTAAACCGCGTTCAAGAGGTATCAGTGTCATCGTTGTTGTGGAATATTGACAATGACAGCTCTTGAATGCAGGTTAGCTGTGCTGATCGCGTTCAGTTTTATTGGTGAAATTGGCACTAAGAAAAGAAACATCTGTTCATATGGTTTTTCACAGCTTGTGTTGTGTGTGCTTGTGTAACAATTTTCTAGACAGAAATAATATAGAATTAATGCATCAGCTATAGCCCCCTAGTCAACTTTGTAAGATTCAACAGAAAATAGGTTAATAGTATCGTAGGCGACGCTTCAGCCATTTGTCTTATTTATACAGTAGGTAATTGCGATTTTTAAATGGGACTATACCTAGTAACGACTCTTAAATATTCTGTTTGGCACCATTTCTTGTTTTGCTTAGGGGCTTTACAATCTTAATAAAAGTGATTAAATGCGAGCGGTCAATCAACGTCAAAGAAGGTCTGTCTTTGTAAAATATAAAACCCAATGAGAATTCCATACACTTTAGTTTTTCGAGATTTGTAAAGCGTGCTCCCCGAAAAGATTGATTGAACATTTTGTTTCACAAATTCATAATGTAATAAAACATAACTTTACGATAATAAGCCCATTAATTTAACCACTATAATGCCCATTCAGAATAGGTAAATCAAAAGCGACTAATAACATGTCAAGGCGTTAGAGGTCAAAACCCAAATCTTCGTATAATCCGATCCTATCGGATTTACCATTAAAAGTGACGTGTGACATACGTCGTGACAAGGGTCTACCGTAACCATAAGACGAAGTATCATATCGTCAGAGATCGTCACGCTTATCTTACGCCTTGTTTTGTAAATGCCACTAAGTTTGAAATACTGATAATTGGATTTAGAACGCGCGTGACAGCCGCGAACTGAGAGCATTTTAGGATTAAGCCTTATTGCCCCGGTTGGTAGTTCTTTGATTAATGTATCTCGTGCAGAATCGAAATTTTACGAGCTATTGGCTTTATGTTGATGTAAATCAATTAAGATGAAAGATCATATTATACTTACCTGCACGAAACTATACAGATACTTAGATATATGATTAAGACAGCCGTAGATACCTGTATATTTTACATAGCATTGTTTTATTATATTTGTTTGCGAGCAAACAGGTTCGCAATAAATTGCTATTGTAAAATTATATTCGATGTGATACTACACAACACACCACGTAACACAAGACCAGTAACCAAGAACATATAATTATTTTAATTACAAATTTCATCTACCGACTTACGACCACACAGTAGTTATATAGTAATTTCGAACTTGTTATAAAATACTTGAATCTCAAAATTAAGTCTCCATTTATAGGTCGTTACCTACCGCATAAAATTGGCTTATGAAAGACTGTAAAATAAAACCCTAAAATATAATATAACACAGTATTGTGTTACTGTATCCAATTGACATTTTGCCGCGTGTAGATATTTTTATTATTTTTTTTTCATTTATAGCCTACAGCTTGTTAAGGTCAAGATTAAAACCGCCCATTTTAAACTTTTCGTTAAAATAAAAAAAGTATGTCTAGATAATTTCATTAGAATCAGCTATTATAAATTCTAAAAAACATCACCAAACAAAATGCTTACGATGCTATTGGAAAAATCATACGATGTCTGGCCGATTTTTCTATCCAGCTGTACAAAATAGTGATGTAACTTCTGCGTATGCATTTGTCCGTTTAGACATGCTGGCTACATGAATGTTCGCTGATCGTACGCAATACAAATGAAAAACACACCTGCAGAGAATTTATAAACGGTGTACTTCGTTGATAAATT